>CM034157.1:236374118-237668129 GCA_019776745.2 Taxus chinensis | reverse complement strand
TGATGTTTGTATTTTGGGGATTTTTATGTGGTGTTATTGTAATGATATAGTAGAATCGAAGGTAGTGAAGATAATAATTTATGATTTGTAAAATGACCTATCCTGGTGGCTTCTTATTGCTGTCATAATGGTGATGTGATCATAAATGTTAGTTTGGTGATTGTGAGTATGGAGTAATATTTTTTTATAAATGCCTTTTCCTTAGCTCATAGGATGAGAGTCATTTATTTAAGATCCCTCATCACGTAAATAAGTGAACCACAAAAGCCAAGAGTTGTCATTGGGAATGATGAGTGTGCTAGAATAAATCATAAAGTTAATGATGAGAGGTCTAATAGAAAACCTATTAATTGTATTGTAAGATTCATAAGAACACAAAGGGCATCATCAGGGGTGATGAGTGTAGTTAGTTAATAAAAAAAACCTACCAAAACCAAGGTAGCATATCTGAAGCGGTAGTAAGAGCATATGGTATGGAAGTAGTGTGAACATATTAACCAAATTGAATATCATATGGAGTAGAGATGGTATGTGTGAATGTTGAGGGTT
Organism: Taxus chinensis; assembly: GCA_019776745.2. NCBI lineage: Eukaryota > Viridiplantae > Streptophyta > Pinopsida > Cupressales > Taxaceae > Taxus > Taxus chinensis. The sequence continues at coordinate 237,667,580 of CM034157.1, read as the reverse complement.
TTGGAAGCCAATGTGAAGTAGTAGCATGATGCGGTAGAAGTGATGGATGTGATGGTGCAGTGATGGGTGGACGCAGTGGAGAGTGTGCATGAGTGAAAAACTGCATCGGTGGATGAACAATGATATGAGCACCAAATGGAGACAACTCAAGTCGAGTAGAAACCTGTTGATGAGTCAGAGGAGAGATGAACTACTCAGTGACCAAGAGCCAAAGGAAATTATGCCCTGATCCTCTAATTGTTGTAAATCTATTCATGAAGAGGTGTATCAATCAGTTATTATGGAACATTTTATGATGATAATTACAAATAAGTTGAATCACATTAAATGTTGTAGTCAATGTTTGGATGATGTGGTTAGAGGGTAAGTGGGAATTAGGCTTGTTGAGTACAGTTAAATAGGCACCATCATGTGGTCGAAATGAGCAGATAAGGTAATGGATCATGTGACACAAATGGAGTAGAAGGAGAAGTATCATGTTGCAGAGGAGGAGATGAAATATGCTTCTATGATGTAGTAGGTTAAGCTTGCGTGGTAGGTCGAGATGGAGATTATGTAGGATTCTCAGCTGATGGTAATGGAGAAGGACTATGTTATACAATAGTAGTAGAGACAAGTGGAGGATCAATGACATGCATCATAAGAAGATCTTATTCTAGGTCAATGAATTTATAGCACAAGATTATGAATGACTCACATGTGTCAGATTGCAATTGTTTCTTAAGTACGGGAATCAAACCACGGAAAAATATGAATTAATTCTCGAGATTGATAGGTTAGAATACTATTTGATGCATACAAGCATTGAATTGTAAGATATAATCCTTGATAGGTTTTTATGTTCCTTGATGTAAAGTAGGTAGGCGGTCATAAGTAACTCTAGGGCCATTATTGAAAATTAAATGGTGGAGAAAAGTGTCTTCCATGTCATATTAAGTGCTAATATACCCAAATGGAAGATGATTGTACCATTGTAAAGCCTCATCGGTAATATTGTGTTGAAAGGCCTTAAGAAATAATATATCATTAGAATAGGAGGATATAGCCATCCGGTAATGTTGGAGATGTGAATGAGGGTCACTAGTACCATCAAAACATGTGAATGTAAGCATGACAAAGTCCTTAGGAAATACAGAGTTATGAATCTTCTTAGGGATATGGTTATCATGTAATGAGTTTTTATCAAAAAAATCATAGTAAGCACTACTTTCTAAAGTGATTAACTAAACCTGAGATTGCAATTAACCTACAGCGTGCATGAGAGACATGATGTCCTATGGAGGAATAGTAGAATATGGCAATAATGTATTAAATGATTGGACTTGCCATTGTGAATGATCTTAGGAATATCAAGAGAAGATAAAAGAGATTATGATGCTAAAATCACATTAGGGGTAGGTTTCGAAGAATATATAGTAGATGAAAGGGATGGAACATCCATAGCAGTGGTAGGACTAGCATCGGAAACATCCCTATGAGGTGAAGTGACCGATGAAAGTATAGTGATAGAAAAAGATGAACTAACATATGTAGATGAAGTGATAGGAAGAGATGAGCTGGTAGGAGAAGAAGAACTAATAGATGGAGATGACTCATGTACTGTGCTATACACAACCTCAGTAGAAATTGGATATGTAGATTCACACTTGGAGGTATTAAAAGTGGGAGAATCATGGCTATCAATTGTTGCATCAACATCAGATAGAGAATCAGATATGAGAATGTCATTAAGCGTACTATCAATAGGATCATCAACATAATATGAAAGAGTATGAGAAATAGCATTCAATGGAGTTTGAGAAGAAATATCAAAAATAAGAGAATCATTAGATGGAACTATAGTAGTGGTTTGACTAGGAGAGGAATTAGTATGCACATATGAGCTATTGTCAAGACCAAGCATGTAATAAATAATAGAATCATCTAGAATTTCCTTAGAAAGATCAGAAGGAGGATCATGAGTAGTTGTATAGCATGGTGTACATAGAGTAAATGTTATCAGATCCAAAACAATACTAATGCTGATGTGATAATTTTCAAAGCTAGAAGGTACATATCGTTCACCATATAAGAGTTGTTGTTGAATATGATCTGGCATAGTAAAATTATTATAGAGAATCATGAGCTCATTAATAGCATCCTCATCATAAATTGGATTGACGCTAACATGAGACATGATGGAATGAGAAGAATAGGATTTATCCTTATCCATTAGGGTTTATAGGGGATCCTAGGGAAAAATGTTTTAAGCTACGGGTTCACCAAAATGATTAACTAAAATATAAATTTTAGAATTAATCTAAGAAGTACAATGTAGTAACTAAAATATATTGAAATATAAATTGTAGGTAATGCAGCCTAGAATATATGGTGAATAATCCAGGCGCGCTAACACATCACTCAAATTGAGCTGAGTGCTCACCCGAAGCATGCAAAGGTACCACGCCCCTCTTTAGAGTTACTTATGCAGGATGTTAGTGTGACGAAGATAAGACATATTCAGAACCATAAATAAATATAAACATTCCACAAGCATATTCCAGATCTAGATCTTAAAGAATCATGAATTAAACAATAACTATAATAAGATTAACCATACAAGAACTAGTTACAGTCATGTTTAACACCATTATCCATCCAATATACTCCATTACATTAAACACTATAAAACATAGAAGCTTCTTACATTACAAAGCATCACCATAAGTCATGCATGCATCAGATCCAACAGCATAACTCTACAATAATTCACTCCTCGTCTCTCTCTAAACTACACAGTTCAATACATATTTATAGGGGTGGGGACTTTCCCTTCACCACCTACACACTTCCCAAATTAGGACACATGTTGATAATAGCCATGCGCCTTTACAATAACATGCACACATGCAAGTGCGATAATAATAGACATCCTATAGTTAGTAGGAAGAAGTAATTATATTATTCTCTTAAACTCATGCATGCCGCTTATCAGACGATCATTCCCAAAATACCATTTGCATGTTGCACAAAGTCTCCATCCTAATGTGTGCTCCACACACTATCTCCAAAATAGCCCGTATCCATGAAAATGGCTAAGTCCCAAATCAAATTGTCCTGGCGCATGTTTCCTTTCCTATCCTTCCACACCTTCAAATGCGCCTTGTTCCCATGCGTGAATCATATGTGTGTCTTCTCCTTAGAACAATATTATGTCTACTCAACATTACCCCACACTAAAGTACATTTCCGTCCCTGCAATGGGGATTCTTTTTTATGTTCCCAAATAATAAAGAATAAGAATGGAAAGAATGTAAAGAATCACTGTACAAAAGAATAGACCTTTACTCTGCAGCACCCTCTTCTTCAACTGGGAGGATCAACTCTAGATATTCTGTTTTAATCTCAGCCTCCAATGTCTTTCAGTCATCTAGCGTTGTCCTTGTTTTCTCTGGAATGTCTGTGGAAATGGCTTCCAATTCATCCTGAGTAATCTTTTCCTTCTCATTCTACAGTACTTGGACAACATTGGCCATAACAGACATCATTCCCTCCAGAAGATCCATCTTTTGCACTATGAGCTTCCCAATCTCATCTATTCTCTCCTTATGTGGATCTTGGGCTGATACAAGGGCTTCATGCTTTTGTTTCACTAGTGACAATATTTCTACCATCCCAGTGTCTCATCTTTCATGGACTTCAGAACTGTCATTATCTTCAACTAGAGTTCTGGTCCTTATCACTACTTCTGGTGTTGCACAAATATTCAGAGCTTGGTCTTCTTTCTTCAGTTCATCCTTTAAAGTTTGGAGCAATGCCTCATAATTTGAAATTTTCCTAACCATGGATGCCCTTTCTCTTTCTACTTCTTGTTCAGGATCCTTTGGTGCTGGCATTCAAATTGGTCCATCTTCTAGCACCAAATCAACCAATGTGCACACATAATGCATAGCCGAAGGAAACTTCTCAGGTACCTTAGACTCAAGATGAGGTCTTGCTTTCAGAATGTAATCACCAATTTCTTCTTGCCATGCTAATGAAGGCCTCATTCTTTTTCTGTTCTAGGCCCTTCTCTCCCTTTAAACTACACTATTTCTATATTTTTTGCCTTGTTATCTTCAAGTAGCACTCTAATGGTGGCAACCTTATCAATGTTCCTCCACCACCTCTGTAGATACCTTAACCAAGGCATTTCTCACTTGTCATCAAACATTATAGTAGGCTTTATTGTCATGTGTCTACTTTGGGGTGCCTTCTTCACTCTCCTTGATACACAAGAATCCTTGCATACATCAAAATCTGGCTCATCCATATGGTGTGCATGGACCAGGATAATTGTTTCCTTGTGCACGTAGTGGCCATGTCTGGATCCATCAACTCCCATCCATACAATTCCTTAAGGCCCATTGTGCTTTGAAACTGGGCACGGATGATTTTTCTTATGTCCTCAGCATAGCCCATACTTGGCACAACATATTCTTCACTTGTTCTCTTTGTTCTTGGCCCCTTAGGAACCTGAGCACCAAGGTTTGGAGTTGGCCCTTCTTCATCCTGAGTAGTAACATGCGCATTGGGTTGCTCTTGCACCATCTCTTCTTCTTCCTTTACCTTTTCCTCTTCATCTTTCATTTCTTCATCTTTGGGTTCCTCCACATCTTCTTGGTTGTACTGGGGTTCCAGGCGTGCTCTCTTCAGACTCCTCTACCTCCTCATTCAGCTTTCAGTCTTTCTCCTTTTCTTCTTCTCAGGTGCCTCTTTTCTGAGGGGAGATTCTAGGTGATCTTCTTACAGGCTATGGTGTTCTCACGCCTTGGGTCCTGGTTCTTCTGAATACCCTCTTAAATTGGTGCTCTTCAGGGACTGCATCCATGTCCAAGTCCTCTTCTCCTTCTTGTGCCTGTGGTGGAGTATCTATGCACTCACTCTCCACTTTATCTGTGGGCTGCCTCTGGCCTCTATGATCCAAGCCTCCACTATCTTCTTGTTCCTCTTCCTCCTCGTCTATCTGTATGGTCGTGTAGGATTTGGAGCTGGCACATTCTCCATTGTATGTTTTCCCTTAGGCAGCCCTAGGAGCATGAACTCATTCTCTACATACTTATTATTCTCCAGCCTAGGCTTGAGCTGAAGATATATGAGCACAGCTCCACTGTCCCCAATAGCCAAACTTACTGGCTTCATATTTATGACATCTGAAATGAGCCTCTCAATGTAGGAAGACTAACCTGGATATACATATGTTTTCCTGAGAGTATGGTAGTCACAATCTACCATTTCTACATTGAAATTCAGATGGCGCATGCATCAGTAAATCTGTGAACTGAGGCCTGGAAGTAGTGCACTGTGAAGGCATAGGGTATTTTGCACCATGGACTCCATGTCCCATCCTTCATGGAAAATGCGTGATGTAGAAATGTTGATACACCGTGAATTGATTGACCTTTCCTACTACTGAAGGTAACTCCTTTGGAATGCACCATTCCTCCTCAAATGCCATGCATGAATTTGGTCATACCACATTTTTTGCCCTTTGCTTAAATGGGCCACTCATTGATCCTTCACATAAATATTTCTCAAACCTTTCTGCGAGGGACTTCTTCTCCATGGGGTATTCCCAAATTTTGTTCTTTGGCCCATTGGGCACTCCAATTTCTACAAAAACAAGGGATAAGAGGATAGAACCAAAAATTATCTTCTCTCCTGTGTGCACTTCCTCAACAATGGTTTCTGCAATGTAGCCTACTAGATTATAGACTTCTCCCTTTGACATTTTAATTCACAATATAGCCACATGGTATTTACCTATGACCATCTCTCTTGATCATTCAACTTGGTGAGCAAATGCGCTGGATCTTCCTGCACCACAAGGGTACTTATTAATTTATATATGTCCATTCTGTGTAGACCCTTGGTATACCCAACTCCTTGCTTGTGGCTATAACAGTGCTGTCTGATTTAGATCAGATAACAAAGGTCTAATTGAATGTGTGAAATTAGAGGCCACTTGAACATAAGCTTTTGAAATTAGGCCTCAAGTGTTGGTTGGTAAAATGGAGACTTTTCCAAAACCATATGGGAGATTACAATCGATTCAAGAGTAGGTTCCCTTCTGAATGAAATTAGTTTTTCCCAAACTTATCTAAATGTGACAATCATCAAAGTGTGGATTTTTGGGGAATTCAAATCATCCCGAAGGATATCTCAATGAAAACCTAGTCTGTAATATGTTTGCCAAGGATGAAGGTTTAATGAGATGTAAGAATGTAGAATCAAAATCTTAGTCTGATGGCAAAGTATATCCTTGGGTACTACATCTATTGAAAAAGAATTCTCAAATGGGTAAAATACTCATTCCTCAACTTCAATATTGTAATTTCCTTTCATGCTGATGTTGGAAAATGCTTTCTTTGGTTGAGAGGTTTGAAATTTCATCTTACAGAATGTGTTATTGCTCCACAATATTGATAAAATACACTAAGAAAGGAATTACGGGAAAGCTTGAAGATTACTGCCCTAACTTTTTCAACTGTATTTTTAAACTGTTTCAAAGGGGGATCAATCTTCGTTCTAAGAGTGAATGCATCTAAAAGTGTCAATCTGCCATCTTTAAATTTCCAACCTTTAGTAAAAATGACCTCCTTAGAACCCATAAATGGAAGAATAACAAAGGAATAGAAATGAACTCATTTGGGATTAAACCTACAGATCCTTCTTCAAATAAGAAATGACATTGGATTTATGGGTAAACCCTTCAACAATGGGATGGCTTGAGCTAATCTTGGGTTGTTCACAAGTTGCCTCATGAATTTGAGAAATATTATGATTCAGCAAGGCTTCCCATTAGTCTTGGGTACAAGACCTCACCTTGGTGGCTTTATTGAGAAACCTGAGACAAGTGTAAATGTTAGGCTTTTACTATTTTAAATTGGTTGGAAAATTCAATTTAGTCAATACTCAATTTACAAATGATGGGGGTCCCTAGGTTGTTTGCTTTGACATTTTCAATATTTTAAGGGCACCGAGGTGGTGGATTTCCAAATAAGTATTCTTATGCAACTTTTACGAGTGAATCCTATCACGCAAATCCTATGGCTATCCAAAGGTTAAGTGGAATAGAAACTGTTGACTTCTAAAAATTATTTGCAACCTTGAGTACTCAAACCTTGGGACTAAAGGGTTGTCATGGGTACAATCCATCTAATGTTCAAAACCAAATAACTTTGATTAAAATTATTTCATGTGATCCACTTTCGGAGTTCATTTCGGAATTGTAAGTTTTCAAAGTGTTGAAATAACTTCCAAAAATTAAGGGTCTAAAACTCCAAAAAGTCAAAAAAATGTCCAAAGTTTTGAAACTTTCAGGATTAGGAAATTGTTCTTACCACATTTTTTGGCACGATTGCCAAAATTAAACACAAAAATGACCAAGTCTAGTGTAAACTCAAGAATCAGAAATTCACAAGTAAATGGTCAACCTTTCCACAATTTCAGCCAAAGCATGCTTACATGTAGGCCAATCCTTTTGGAAAATTGACAATGACAAAATTCAAATTTTTAGGAATTTGGAGTTTCAAACTCACTGGCCGATCTAATCCAACTTTGTGCCTTGGAGTATTCGAAACGTCCCAAATTTGAAATCAAAGAAGCAGGATTGCCATCAGGGTTTCCTCTCGTTTCACGACTTGATGAGTTTCTTTTGCCAAGTACACGACCGTCTACTAATAAAGTGACTTAATCCAATGCATTTTCTTCAATAATGAAGCCATCTCCATTGCTAATATCCTTAGTAATGAGCTCTTCAATGATAGACTTTTGGCTAAAATGGATTGATTTCTTCCCTAAATTTCAGCCTTAAGATCCTGCCATATGTTTCGATACACCTTATTTTCAAATTAATTGGCTGTTGGATCAAGAAATATCTAAGTAACATCATCATTTCTTGGGACCAAATGCCAAATTCATTTTGATGTTAATTTTAGGGCAACAACACTCCTAATAACTCTTTATTAGTCATTCATGACCAATAATAAGAAGTTCCTCCATGTACCCTTTTCAGTCTCATCAATGTCATTGTATAATGGTTCAAAGATACTTTCCTCTCCAAATATAGGAGCTCATAAAATAGAATCCTGTCTTAGAATCAACTTTCTCCCCATTGTCATGCATTACTGTTTTCAATCCTTCAGAGTGTGCTTGAATTCATATTCTTACTCTCACTTGGCCGAAATTTCATCATTCTACTACCCTTGTATGGTCACTCACATCTTGACACCTATAGATTGGGAATCCCAATCTTTCACATTACAGAGATTGGGTATTACATCTCTGAAAAATTACTAGGGTACTTTGCAACTCAACTTCCAACCTTTATTTCATTTTGTGCCTGTTACAACCTTTCATTGTGTTGTTGCAAAAATCTCACCCTTCTTCATTGTCAAGAAGACAACTCAAACCCTATCTTGAAATTTTTTCCCTAGCATTGAAATCTCAATATAATAGTTCCTTCTTCATACACCTCTACTTCACTCAAACCCTTCACCAATGGGGTATGCAAGCCTATTTTGAGTGCATTAAATCTGAAACAGACTCCACATCTAGGAAAAGAAATCTCTGCATATCCTTGTAATGAATTTGTTCATTAGCTCACTCCATTGCACTTAGCTCGCTCACAATACTTGTGATCCCAGCAAAGGTAAAAATCAACCATTCACATCATTCGTACTTATATTTGATTTTCAAAAATTTAAATTAACCCACATTTATTGCTCCTTGGATTTCCAAAAATCCATATCCTTCATTAATTGACCATTGTTCAAATCCTAGAACTCCAACCTTCACCATGCAGTAAAATTTCCAACATGCTATAACCTTTGTAATATTGCTCTAGCATGCTTCCTACCCTCTGGCTACAAACTTCTCTTCTACGTCCTTCTCATTCCATGCAAAGTACCTCACCACTGCACCCTCCCATAGTAGTTTCCATGCTTGCTTACCTCATGTTATACTGTTCCTTCATTCATTTCCATCTATGGTCTTCTTTAGAAGCAATATCCTTTCTAACAACTCCTTTCCATACTTGAATAACACCTGTAATAGTTTTTCTCATGTGTACCCATTAAGTTGTAAAAAATAACAACCACCCCACACCAATGGTATGTGCAGTCCTCTACGCATAAAAATACTTCAGATTGTAATTAGTTTCCAGTGCGTAAACACGCTTATTACACAAAACACCAAACTAAATTGACAAAGCATAGTGACGAAGAAGGAAATACATTAAAGGAAATACAGAAAGGGAAACCTATACTAAATGGCAATACTACCTTATTACAAACACCAAGAAGACTTATTTATAGTAGGGCTTCAGCCTACTCCCATTAAAGTAACTGGGTAACCATATTCCATCAAGTGCCTCTAACTGCAAGCACCTGATTCAAGTATATGAGTGATAACATACGGTCCCAACCAATGCACCTTAAGCTTTCCTGGATGGCGTAGAAACTTAGAATCATAAATAAGTACCATCTGTCCAACCTCAAGCTTCTTTTCCCTTGATGTGTCCTGGTCATGCCATGCCTTCTGTCTAGCCTTTTCCTACTTCTGACTCCAACATGCTATGGCATGCCTCTCATCCAACTGTATTAACTTGTCAATTCTTTCTTCTAATGATTTCTCATCAGCTAGACCTCCAGTGCAAACAATACGCAAAGAAGGTAACATGAATTCCATAGGAAGAACTACTTCTGTGCCAAACACCAACTGAAAGGGTGTGGCCTTATTCAACCTCTTGTAGGTTGTTCTATATGCCCAAAGCACAACAGAAACTTTATCATCCCAATATTTCCTTCCAACATCACAAATTTTTGTCAAGGTCTGGCTCAATATCTTGTTGAAGGCCTCAGCAGTACCATTTTCCTGAGGATGATAGGGTGTAGTCTTATGGTGCGCAACCATAAATTCATCCAATAATATCCTAATTGTCTCATTCAAAAAGTGTGTACCCTATCACTTGTCAAGCTCAGTAGACATCCATACCTAGTAAGAACATTTTCCCATAAGAACCTGGTTGTTGTAGCTACTGTACAATCCTTTGTAGGTGTTACTTCTACCCACCTTGTAAGATAATCTATGCAAGTGATGATATAGCGTGATCTAGTTCTATGCGCAGCTGGTGAAATAGGACCCACAAAGTCTATAGCCCATTTCTCAAATGGCTCTGCACTAGTAATAGGCCTTAAAGGCATTTCATCTCTTTTCCCAGGTTTTCCAAGGCACTGTTGACAGTGATCACACACCTTACAATACTCTTTACAATCTTTGTACAGGGTCTCCCACCATAATCCAGTGAGTAGAATCTTACACGCAGTGGCATCACCTGCATAGTGCCCACCTGCAATACCACCATGAGCCTCTTCCATGATATCTATGTGCTCATGTTCTAGTACACACCAACACAATACTTCATCTCGGCCTAGTTTGTATAAGTCACCACTGATCAACATAAAGGGTGTCACACAAATTGCAAGTTGTTTCTTCTCTAATGCTTTCATTCCTTCTGGCACCATACCCATGCATAAAAAGACAACAATATCCTCCAATTCTGAAGGCACACGATGTAACCTATACAATTGTGCATCTGACATTGTATCTTCAATTGTCTGTGTGTCCTCCCCTGACTGAATCCTTGATAAGTGGTCTGGGCCAGAATTAATTTTACCTGGTTTTACCACAACTGTGAAATCAAATTCTTAGAATAAGAGCACCCATCGACATATGTGCCCCTATAAAATGGGCTTATTTACCAAGTATTTTAATGCCATGTGATCAGTATAAAATACAAATGGTGTTGCTAGCAAGTATTGTCTGAATTTATGCAGCACATAGATCATCGACAAGGCCTCACACTCTATTAGTTGTATAATTCTACTCTGCAGGAGTCAACTTTCTACTAGCAAAATAGATAGGATGATCTATAATACCTTCTCTAGGTTGAGCTAACACTGCCAATGGTTGTGCCAGAGGCATCCACATGTACATGAAATGGTTGGTTCCATGAAGGAAAATGTAGAATAGGCATTGTTGTAAGTCTCTCCTTCAATGCCTCAAATGTGCGTTGTTGTGGTTCTCCCCAATAGAATGTCCCTTTTCCTTTTAGTAACTCTTCCAAGGGGTGGAAATATTTGCATATCCTTTGATAAATTTTCTATAATACCCTATGTGACCCAAGAATCCATGCACCTCACTCTGACTAGTAGGCTCTTCCAGGCCTACAATAACTGCAACCTTAGCTGGATCCACTAACAAACCTTCCTTGCAGATGATGTGCCCTAACAAAGTTCCAAAAGGTGTAGCAAACATGCACTTCTTGATGTTTAAAGAGATGCTTAACTGTCTACATCTTTCAAACATTAGGCACAAATTGTCACAATGATCCTTAACAAGTCCATACACCATCCAATCATCCAAGTAAACCTGCAAGAAGTTGTGAATAAAATCTTGGAATGCTTGAACAACTATGCATGAAAATACAGCAGGCACATTTTTCAAACCAAAGGGCATCACAGTATATGCAAAACTTCCCCATTCAGTGGTGAAAGTCATTTTCTCTTGATCCTCCTGTGCAATTCTAACCTGATGATACCCAGAGAATCCATCTGTAAAAGAATAAACTTCACACCCTGCAACACCTTCTAATATTTCCTCTATGAAAGGTGTAGGAAAAGGATCAATCACACATGCAGCATTCAGTTCCCTGTAATCCACACAAATCCTAATCTGACCATCTTTCTTTATACTGATTACCATGGGGCTAACCCACTTTGATTCCTCTAGGGGTTTAATGATGCCAGATTTCAACATTTTGTCAATTTCTTCCTTAACTTTTACATGCAGGTTAGGGTTCATCCTGTAAGGTCTCTTCCTGACTAGGCGCACACCTTCCTTTAGCTTAATCTTCATCTCTCCTAATGACTCATGCACTCCTTTTAACTCATGGTAGCCCCTAGGAAATAAGTCCTAAAAATCATGTAGTAACTCAATTATCTTTGCCACTTTAGAATCAAACCAATAATCCCCAATTATTGCCTCCTTAGGTTCAACATCCATGCCAATGTTCACTTTCTTGGTCTTCATAGGTTCATGATAGGCATGCATTTTTATCCACACTATCTAACACCTTGCGTGTACCTACTGAATGATCTATATCCAGATTTTCTACTTCTTCATCATCCACTATGTAGACCATCTTTCCTTTTTCCTTCTCAAAGAAAGCACACTTAAGTAGTGTGGCATCTATCTCTTCTACTTCATCAAAATGCGCTCCTGAGTCTACCTCACCAAATAAATCCTGAATGAGTTCTTCAGCCTTTGCACTGTCTCCCATAGTTAAGTGCTTTATAACCCTTAATGCCTCTTCCACTGGAGGTTTAGTAGAGAAGTAGTCAAAAGTCTGGGTCATTCCTGTAATCAAATCCTGCCAATTTCCAGTCTCCCTATGCAACTCTGCATAAACATACCAAGCATGTGTGCAACCTTGTAAAGTGGAATAAAGTTTGTGCACCCATAGTGAAGGTGGTAAAGCTTCCTACCCCTCTGTCTAGAGTCTCTCACACTACTAAACGTGGTGCTGAACAGGTTGATTACCATGATACATGTAGATTTGAGTAGGTGCATTACTCCTGAAGAATCAAGTGGTTAGAGAAATTCTGACTTAATTCCATTCCATTAGATTATCCCTGTGAACCATCCACCAGTGCGCTACTGTCCCACACAAGGTATACACTAACATATTTCTTCTTTCCACTTGATTTGTCCACTTCTCCTCCATGGCACACAGGAATACCGTAGGGTCTCCTTCTCCAGTGTACCGAGGTACAAAGTTGTTACCTATCCTCCTAATACAATGAGGTTTGCTTCTCCACACAAATGCACTTCTTACTTCACACCCAACCATCTCATAGGTGCCATGTGCCCAATTGTCACAAGTAATACTTGTAGTATCACTAATAGACTATGCATCTTCCCACTAGAGGATTCCTTCCTTAGATGGCTCAAGTACTTCTGGGCCCTGAATGACGCATACATAAATTATGTTCAGATCTTCCTCACTCAAAGGTTCAACATAAGGTGCAGATTTCCCATCTGTTAAAGGGATAATAACTCTTTCTTCCTTGTTCTCAAAACTTATATATCCCTTGTTGAACCATAGATCAACATTATTTGCATAACACCAAGGGCACCCAAGTAGAGCTGGAAATATTGTCTGCTTCTACAAGTGCTAAGACCTCAAAGTCCCCAGTGAACTTGGCACCTTGTATAGTAATGGATGCATCCTTTAAAAATTTTATGGGAGTGGCCTTAGTTTGATTAGCCATAAACAATACATTAGAGGATGGCTGCAATGGAGGTCTACCCATCTGTACCCATGCATCTAAAGTAAGCACATTCACTTCCACGCCTGTGTCAATCAATATATTACTCAAAATCCATCCATCCACAACAGCATTCAGAGTGATCTCCTTGTCATAATCCAAGCTATGAGGGGGAAGATTAGCATGTAGGATCTATCGTCCATTCTCAATACCTTCACACGAAGTGTTTCCCTTTAGCCAATTCCCTAGTAATGGAATGATATTCTCCTAGTGCAACATTTTGCATACCTCCTTTAAGTCATCAATATCTGACTGGAACATCTCTACTGCCTTCTTTTGTTCCATCTTCTGTGATTGTTCCTTTAAACATTGTATTTCACCTTGAAGATTTCTGAGTACCTCCATGGTTTCATGATAAACCTCCTTCTGATGTGTAGGATCTAGGTACCTTGCATGCAAAACTCCTCCTTAGTGATGGTAGGATTCTGACAGCCCCTAAAATATTGACTAAGTACACAAAGGTGCATAAGCACGTAAGGCCTAATTTGAAGAGTGGGTGCGCAAGGAGAAGGTGTGCAAGGAAAAATTCTAGGGGGGTTTTAGAAGAACCCGTGTTACACACCGGTAGAGCAAGGTCTCGAGACTTAGCCATATTTGGCATTTTGGGTAGAACATGAGAAAAGTGTGACCCGACTATGCATGTGGAGTGGATAAGGTGCCATCCTGGTGATAGGCTAGCCTAGGAAGGAATATGCCCTATGATGGAGGCTTCTAGAAGGCCATCATGGCAAAGAGTGGAGAGCTCAGGCCTGGAGGAGCATGCACCCATGGAGGACCACATTCAGACACTTGGCACCAGATCTGAGGCCACAGAAGGATGAGTTGGCACTTCAGGGTGCCTATAAATACAAGCACCCGCATAGAAGGAAAAGGTGTGTGTGTGTGTGTGTGGGTGTTGATAGAGTTGGTTAAGAATATAGATTAAAAGAGAGTGGAGCTCTATAGAAATGGCTGCAAGGATTCTGTTGGGTTGGGTAGATAAACTATAGGAGATGGATGTATCAGGGGCTTGGGGTTATAAAATTCTTTTTGAGAGCTAAGGAATGTAGATCCAGTTATGATGTATGACTTCGGTCTGCCATACTGTGATGTTTTGTAATGAATCTAATGGATGTAATGAGGTTACCAACTTATTTGAATATGATCATTAATGATTCTGGTCCATCCTTATATCTTCATAGTTCTGTTTCATGTATGTTTATAAGATGAATATGAATCCCTATGCATTTTCCTTTCTATTTTGATTCAGTTCTTTAAGTCTGTTAAAGTATCTCTGTCTGTAATGACTGCAATGGTCTAGAGCCATTCTGAGCTCTATGATGTTTGCATGTCTCATTCCCACTCACTTTCTTTAAATTTTGGATCATAGATGATGTTTCCCCACTCAACTCACATAAAAGAGAGACTCGGCACCCACGCATGCCTCAGGTGAGCACCCAGTGCCCACTGGGTGATAGGCCGGCATGCATGGGATTCCCTTGTTCTTTGGTGGGTGTAAAAATGACTACATCTTGGTTCCATTTCCAGGACCTCTTTTCAAAGTTGTAGTGGGAAATAACATACATCATGATCTATGCAATGAGTGATGACAGAGTGTTTAACTTTGGAAAGTGTTGAATCATGGTTTAAGAGCACGGAGGATGAGTTTTCTCAGAGATTCAACACTGGACCTGAGTTTGATGCTCGTAGATGGGTAGAAGAGAACCTCTACCATGATTTGTATGAGACTTTTTTCTGTTGCTTCCTAGTAGAGCTGTATGAATGGCTCTCAGCATATGCATCTAGATCAAGCTGGTATTATAGATCATGCACGTGGACCCAAGAAGAATTCCAGAGGTTACAAGATGTAGATCTGATGTGGACTCATGTTGTGGATCATTGGTGGAAAGGAGTACTGGCTAGCTACACTCTGGAGTATGCTATTTCCACGTATTCTTGTCTGGAGGTTGCTGAGTTTGAGTTTTTGTGGGAGCCCAGAGGATCATTTCTACATGTTATCCCTTTGGAAATGAAGATCTTGATCATGACCATGGGTTTAGAGGCATTTCTGATGGCCAGCTAAAACCTTCCTGAGTGCTAGGCGAGGAAGCTAAGGTGGAGGAAGATGGCAGACATTACGACTGAGAAAGAAAGGGAGGAGAGATGACTCAAGTATAGTGAAGCACGTGAAAGGGAGATTGCTAGACAATGTGAGGTTGCAAGTGTGATGGATATATGGAGGTAGACATTGCGGGAAGGATTTGAGGTTCACGCAGAGGACATGGAACCTGAGCAGTCTGTGCTACCCCATCTTGGCAAGTGCGTAAGAGAGACCCCTTTGGCTTCTGATGAGAGTTTCATCACACAGAGAGAGAAGAGTCATTGGCACATCTGAACCCACCTAGTGACCAAACCCTGGCACTTGGTTTTCCAGATCAAGGAAGGAGTATCGCTGACCCAGTTGGTATCAGTGGAAGTGACAGATCTACACCCAGGAGATACAATTTTTCATTTCCCACTTCTATGGCTATGCATACTATTCCAGTATTCAGAGGAATTTTTGGACAAGGAGAAAATATACAAGGCTTGGGTAAGGCATCGGGGAGTGGCGCGGGACACACATCTGGTAGTGGCACAATCTCACAGACGGTTGGCACATAATTTAGTGGGACATTGGGGACCCTAGGCATGACCACTTCAGGCCCATTATTGGCTACTGGTGGATCTGGAGGTGGAACTAGTGGATCTGGAGGCACAAGGACCTGGTGGATCTAGTGGATCTGGTGGAGGAGGAAACACCAGAGGAAGTCAAGGAACTGGATCAGGAGGACAAGGGCCCCAGCCACCTCCTCAAGTCTTCTTTGAGATGTCTTTACATTTTCCAGATTATAGGGGTATTGAAGATGTTGCGGAGCATGTTCACAAGTGTGAGTTGCTATGGCACGCAAAGGGGATCACAACCCTAGAACAGAAGGCCAGTCAATTTGTAATGACGTTGCAAGGATGAGCACATAGCTGGTATAGGAAGTATGACCCCCATCAGATGGTGGTAGATTACACTGCATTGAAAAATGCCTTCCTAGTGGAATTCCACATCCCTGAGTTTGAACAGAAGAGCATCAACGCCCTTAAGGAAATTCAACAGGGAATGGTGAGAGTGTGTGGGAGTATGATGCATGGTTTAAGACTCTCCTGTCAAAGTTTTCATATGACATTCACCCTTCACAACATGCTTAATGGTTTGTTGGAGGGTTGATAACACCATTTAGAAGATTTTATCTCATAAGACTTTCACAGACCCACATGAGGCGTTGGAAGCTGCTCTGCACACCAAAGCTATTGGAAGTGTTGACACTGGTGTTAGCCCATTTCTGGAAGCTCAAATCACTGCTATGGCTAAGCAGCTGGAAAATTTATCTATGAACTCAGCTCATGAGACTCACAGTGGAATGTGGTGTACAGATTGTGAGGTAGAGGGGCATGCCAAGGATAGTTTCCCCCAGAAGACAGTACGCACCATAGCAGTAGACTGTGAGATTTTTCATGGGGACCATGATGCGAGTAGATGTCCCTTGTTACAACATGTAATTCAGAAGAATGTATCTTGCTACTGTAAGATCTACACCTCTACAACCCATGATACCAAGGATTGTCGGCTTATTGACCAGATCCATGAGGCCATTGATCATGGTGTGCACCAGACCAGCATTGCCAGTAGTTCTAAGAATGATGACCGCCATTATGAGGAGCACGCAGATGGAGGCATGCATGGAAGGGGATTTCATGGAGGATTCCATGGTCATGGTAACCATGGAGGAGGAAGAAGTGAGTTCCCACGTGGAACCTATTTTAATTGTGGGTCTACAGACCACTACAAGCACAAGTGCCCAGATTTGTTGCAGTGCTCATGGTGTGGGAAGAAGCACAAGTATGAGGAGTGCCCTGAGTTGTTTGAGCATATGAATCAGCAGCACCAGAAAGACAAGGGCACTGCAATGGTAAGCATTAAGAAGGCTGACACACAATGGATGCCATGGGTGACCCATGATGTAGGCTTGGAACCTGTTATGGTAACAACAAGAGCAGAGGCCGCACACACAAAGGAAATGCCAAGGCAGAAGAACCTAGTTTCAAGGGAAGAAGTGGTACATGGGAAGTACCCAGACCCTGCACATCAAAAGGAGGTATATCAAGAAACCATGGATGTCATTCAGAGTTTACAAGGAGAAATCCAATGTCTAAAGGAGCAGTCCAGGAGGGAGGAGCAAAGAAGGAAGGTCGAGGCACCAAAGGATGACCTGGATGAGGTCAAGGAAGTATGTAAAATGCTAAGGCAAGAGAATATTATTCCCTTGCTAGGAGCATGGTTGAGAGAGAAGGTACCATGCACCAGAGAAGAGCACGAGAGGTAGGTCTTGCATGCAAACCTTCCCCCTCACAGCCTTGACTATGATAGGGAGATCACATTAAATGTGTCATGGATGGATGGCTCCTTAGTAATATCCTCATTGACACAGGCATGGAGGTCAATGTTCTCACCTTGGATGCATGGCATCAGATGGGAAGACCTGCATTACAACCATCTTCGAATGTGTTGTATATGGTGAACAAAATGAAGGCAATTCCCATCGGTGTCTTAAAGGATGCAGCTATCACCATTCAAGGGGCTAAGTTTACTGGGGACTTCAAAGTCTTGGCACTCGCCAAGGTAGACAATTTCCCAGCATTACTTGGGTGCCCATGGTGCTATAAGAACAATGTGGATCTTAGGTTCAACAAGGGATACATAAGCTTTGAAAATGAGGAGGAACGGGTCATCATACCCCTGGCTGATGGAAAATCAACACCCTATACTGAACCTTTGGGAGAAGAGGTCCTGGATAGAATATATGTGCACTCAATCAGGGATCCAGAGGTAATCCATCCCATAGAAGGAGTTATCCAGTTTGAGGATGCTCAGTCCTTAAGTGACACCACCAGTATAGCATGTGATAATTGGGTGCATGGGACCTATGAGTTAATCAGATGACATTTGAGAGGATCAGTGACAAAGGTGACAAAGGCATGTATAGTCTGGTGCCTAGGGGGAAAGGAGCTACCTAAGTACTCAGGAGGAGCCTTCCCTGAGGTCTTTTTGTAGGAGATGGAAGCTCAGTGGAAGAAGGAGAATGAACGAAGAGGGATGTTAAGTTATGTCCTACTCAGAACTGTTGCGCACTGGTGGGTGACACATCAGGATAACCTCTTGGAATGGCACGAGGTGAGAATTTCCTTCTCTATAAGGTTTTGTAGGAGCAACGTGCCCCACGGCTATAAAATACTACCATGGTAAAGAGACCACTTCCTTCCATATCCAAGCATGTGAGACAACCTGGATGGGAAGTGCAGAAGCATTGCCACCTTCATTATGGGTTCACAAGTTGTATTCCACCCTACAAGGTTGTGCACACACATGGTACATTCATTCTGAGACACGCCGCCAGACAGGGAATTGGCAAGAGTTAGCGGCTGATCTCATTCAAGCATTCAAGTATCAGAGTACAAAACCCTTGGTGGATAAGGCATTACAGGTTGTCAAGCACCTTACCATTGGGGATAGTGCCATGGTAGAAGATAGGCTACTGGAGTTGCTAGGTGAACCTGGCCTGGAGGCACACTTTGAGGAAGAAGAAACAGAAGAGATACAGCTTGAGCACGCATGTTTGGAAAAAGAAAAAGGAAAGATGGTGTATGTTATTGATGGAGAAGAAGCGGAAAACTTAGATGTTGACCATTCTGTGGGGACGCGTGAGGTGTTAGACAGTTTTGATGAATGGGCACGTGCCTATCATGAACCTTTAAGGATAAAGAAGGTTAACATCAGCTCAGGAGAGGAGCCTAAAGAGGCTATCATTGGAGACTATTGGTCGGAGAAAGAAGTCTCTAAAATCATTGATCTTTTACGAGAGTTTGAGGATTTATTCCCATGCAGGTATCATGAACTAAAAGGCATTCACCATTCCTTGGGGGAAATGAGAATTAAGTTGAAGGAGGGTGCACACCCGGTCTAGAAGAGACCATACCGAATGAATCCTAACCTGCGCATGAAGGTCAAGGAAGAAATAGATAAAGATGATAGCATCAGGTATCATTGAAGCTGTTGAAGAGTCAGAATGGATAAGTCCAATGGTAATTAGCATCAAGAAGGATAGAAGGATAAGGATCTGTGTTGATTACAGGGACCTGAATGCATTGTGTATCATTGATCCTTTCCCAACCCCATTTACTAAATAAATTTTAGAGGGAATGGCAGGACACAATGTCTACTCTTTCACAGATGGATTTTCAGGCTATCACCAAGGATCGCGAAGGAGGACCAGACGAAGATGAATTTCACCACTGAGTGGGGAAGTTTTGCCTATACAATCATGCCATTTGGGTTGAAGAATGTGCACTGTTGTGTTCTCACGCATTGTGGTACAAGCTTTCCAGGACTTCATCCATAAATTTCTTCAAGTCTACCTAGATGATTGGACAGTATATGGGTTAGTGAAGGACCATTGTGACAACTTAAGGTTAATGTTTGAAAGGTGTCGGTAGTTGAGGATATCCCTCAATATTAGGAAATGTGTCTTTGCTACCCCATTTGGAACATTATTGGGACACATCATATGTAAGGAAGGCCTACTAGTAGATCCCGCTAAAGTTGCAGTAATTGTGGGATTGAGGGAGCCTACTAGTCAAAGCACAGTGCATGGATTTCTTGGGCATATGGGGTACTACAGGAAGTTCATCAAGGGATATGCCAAGATCACCACACCTTTAGAAGAGTTTCTTAGACATAAAAGTGCCTTTCATTGGGGAGAGGCACAACAGAAGGCATTTGACACTTTGAAGGATAGGCTTATCACCGCACCCATCCTACATTTCCCTTCTTGGGATAAGCCTTTCCATGTTCATGTGGATGCCTCAGGAACTGCCATTGGAGTAGTACTTGCACAGCCTGGTGAAGGGATTGTTGATCATCCTTTGTGCTTTGCAAGTAGGAAGTTGACACCAGCAGAGTAGAATTATACTACAACTGAGTGCAAGGCATTATCAATGATCTACGCACTTCATAAATTCAGACAGTATTTGTTGGCAACTCCATTTATATTTTACACTGACCATATGGCATTGAAATACTTGGTGAACAAGCCCATTCTACAAGGGCACATATGTCGGTGGGTACTATTGTTCCAAGAATTCGAGTTCACAGTGGTTGTCAAACCAGGTAAAATTAATTTTGGACCTGATCATTTGTCTAGAATCGATTCAGGGGAGGACACACAAAGCATTGAGGATACCATGCCAGATGCACAACTATTTAGGTTGTGGCACACACCCTCAGACTTAGAAGATATTGCAGTATTTCTCAAAATGGGTGTGGCACCAGTCGGAATGAAGGCCTTGGAGAAGAAGAAGTTGGCCATACGCGTCGTGCCCTACATGCTAATTAGCGGAGATCTATACAAAATGGGTCATGATGAGATTCTACGCTGATGCATGCTAGAACATGAGCACATTGCAATTATGGAAGAGGTGCATGGTGGGATTGCAGGAGGACACTATGCGGGAAATGTAACCACGTGGAAGATTCTACTCACAGGGCTCTGGTGGGAGACCATTTATCAAGATTGCATTGAGTTTTGCAAGGCCTGTGACCATTGCCAGTGCCTTGGAAAACCTAGAAAAAGGGATGAAATGCCCTTGTGACCAATAGCCAGCGTGGAACCATTTGAGAAGTGGGCTATCAAATTTCTCAGATAAATCTCACCAGTGCATGAAGGACTGGTTCACGGTATATCCTCACTTGCACTGATTATTTGACAAGGTGGGCAGAGGCAGCACCTACAAAGGATTGTACAGTGGCTACAACTGCTAGATTTTTATGGGAAAACATAATCAGCAGGTATGGATGCCCATTGAGTTTAACAAGTGATAGAGGTACACACTTCCTCAATGAAATGGTCAGGATTCTGTTATCAGAATTCATGGTGGCCCATCACAAAACTACTCCCTATCACCCTCAAGAAAATGGAACTGCTGAGGCATTTAACAAAATACTTAGTCACACATTGACTAAGATATTTGATGTTGGTAGACAGGATTGGGATGACAAAGTATCAGCCATTCTTTGGGCATATAGGACAACCTACAAGAGGTTGAATAAGGCCACACCATTTCAATTGGTGTTTGGTGTGAGGCTATCCTACCAGTTGAATTCATGTTACCTTCTCTGTGTATAGCACGCGCAAGAGGATTAGATGATGAACAAGTGCTGGAAGAAAGAATTGACAAGTTAATGCAATTGGATGAAAGATGATCACTCGCTAGGTGGAGCCAAAAGCTATAAAAATCAAAACAAAAGGCATGGCATGATCATCACATTAAGAACAAAAAGTTTGAGGTTGGGCAGATGGTGCTACTATATGATTCCAAGTTTCTGCGCCATCCTGGGAAGTTAAAATTCCATTGGTTTGGTCCCTACATCATATCATACATCCTTCATTCGGGTGCGTGCTAGTTACAAGCATTGGATGGGATGAGATTTCCAGGACACTTCAATGGGAGTAGGCTTCAGCCCTACTATAAATAAGTCTTCTTGGTGTTTGTAACAAGGCAGTATTGCTAGTTAGTTTAGGATTTCCTTTAATGCATTTTTTTTCTTTTCTTGTGTTTCCCTTTCTCATTGTTGTTTTGTGTTGCACCTTGGGCACTGGTAATCTCATTACTTTTTGAAGGTTGTGAATGCACAGAGGACCACACATCATTTTAGTGTGGGGTGGAGTAAGGTGGAAGAAATTGCAAAGTGTGATGCACCAGGAAGGAGTGCGTTGGAATGCTCGGTTGGATGGCCCTGGGAAAGTAAGTACATGCAAGGAAAGGTGAAAAATGATGGTTGGTGTCAGGATAAGGCTACATTGTGGATCCACGTACAAAAGAGGAAGAAGCAAAAAAGTAACATGAGGTAGGTGAAAGTAAAAATCATGACAGAAGTACCTTCGGTGCAGGTGACATGCGCAAAGAGTCTCCTGTCAAGATGTATTGGTTGCACCAGAAGGTTGGGGGATTGTCCACGTAGGATTGGGCACGTGAGTTAAAGTGCTAAAGTCAGGTTTTTTTGACAAAGCCACATTAAGTGTTGAAGTAAAGTGGTAGGTAAGGTAGCATTTAATGTTAAAAAGTGGGAAAAAATATAAATAGAAGGTTGGACACTTCATTATTTACATTGTGAATACAAGAAGGAAAAGCTTTTGTGAACTAGGGTTTCCATAGTTGATCCATGTGAAGAAAAATTAGAGAAATTCAACCATGAGTGACTAGTTTAGATCTGCAAACCAGGGGGGAATAGTTCACGGGCATGGAGAGAGTTGTGGAGAAGCACCATCTTGTGAAGGGGATATTCCAGCGAGGGTTTGGTAGCTAGGGCACGGGTTGGAAAGGAGTTTCTTCACAAGTTTGAGATCTAAACTTGGAAAGGGTAGAGAAGCAGAGCAAGAGAAGTTGAAGTGCAAAGATAACCTACACAATGGCACCCAAGAAACCAGCTGTAACACCTAAAAAGGGCAAGGGCAAGGGAAAACTACAAGAAACCACCACAAGTACAAATGAAGAATGGTATGCAGAAATGCAGTACCCAGATGGGGTTTTTCTTGGAAAGGAGTGGGAGTCCCATTTAAGAAACATGACAGTAAGTGATTATAACCATCACACAAACACAACTGAAAAAGAGATGGCACTGGAGTTAGTGCACCCGAC
The DNA here is from genome assembly GCA_019776745.2 of Taxus chinensis. Taxonomy (NCBI): domain Eukaryota; kingdom Viridiplantae; phylum Streptophyta; class Pinopsida; order Cupressales; family Taxaceae; genus Taxus; species Taxus chinensis. The sequence goes on along the minus strand of CM034157.1, from coordinate 237,644,412 downwards.
AAACAAGAGGACACCAGAAGGGTTACCCATTTATAGCGACGAAGTAAAAGTGAAGTTGGAGAAGGTGGGATTGTTGCAACTCTATGAGTTTCCCTACTTTGGGAAGCCTGAGCACCTCTATCAGTGGCTGATGTCACGCATACATGAAGATCACTTTCACTTCATGGGGCACAAGATGCACATAACTCCTCAGCTGATTTCAAAATTCACAGGTCTCATCTGTGAAGGAGAAGATATAAAGGATGACCTATGCGACAAAGAAGCCATCAAAGAAACCATCACCACATATGCATACAAGAAGGGGTCAAGGTACTTTGATATTGTGGATATCCAAGACCTGGTGATGAGAATGGCCACGCCTGGTAACCAAACTTAATGACCAAGAGAGATGGACGCAAGTGAACAAATCGTGGCTCAATGTTTATAGAAGAATATCAGAGGGCACCATCTACAACTTGTCTGCATACATCACGAATGAGATCATCAGTAGTGCGCAGGAGGGTGACAAGATACTTTTTGGTAATGTCCTCTTAACTATTGTATTTTCAGAGATCAGAGTGCCAGATGCGGCAGATAAGTTCATGTGGGAGTACCCAGAGGAAGACCCCTCACCCACAAAGAGATTCAAAAAATATACTTGCAATAGCATGACGGCCATTCATAAGGCGCATCTTGAGAAATGGTATACGTGCTTGAGGAATGCATTCAGGGTAGAGTGGAGGATCCCAGAACAACTGCCAAAGCTCACAGAAGGAGAAGTTGAATTCACAGTATACCAACACTTCTGCATTGGCAGATTTAGGTTGGTTGATGAAAGCATGAGCCCATGGTGTAAACTTCCATTTTCTTTCACCACTCAGTACTTCCAGGTGGGGGTAAATAGATTCAAGGAATCCAAGAAGCTGAAGTTTGACCTTGGAAGTATGGATCGGGACCACAGGGAGATGCGCAGGACGTTGGTCTACCCCAACAAGCATGCGTACATGGAAAAGTACATGTCACATGAATTTCAGATGATAAAACCCATGACTCTACCTATTACAGGGGGTCCGTGGCATGTGTATACCTTCGCATAAGGCCCAAGTTTGAGAAGGGTGCTTATCTTGAGAATGAGATAACTATACCTGAGGACCTAACAGGTAGGAAGAAGACCACACCCAAGAAAAAGGATACGAAAGAGATAAGGAAAAAGGCACCAAGTGTCCAAGATACTCAAGTGGTGGGCACCCCAGGAACAAGCACTAGAACAAGTACTTACACATGTAGGAAGAGGTCACCAGTCAGAGAGGAGGTGCCAGAGCAAGGAAAGCTTATCACAGAGGAGAAATCACCAGAGGAGGAGGAAGAGAAAGCAGAGTCTCCTATACTGGAATCCCCAGTTAGGAAGAAACAGAAGGTGATGGAGGAAGCTGACTCAGAGGAAACAGAGAGCTTGGAGAAATACAGGGGTGAGAGGGATGACGATGAAGAAGATGATCCTGAAGGGGACCAAGAACCACTTGTTTTCAGCATGCACGATTCAGAAGAAGAAGGCAAAGAGGAGAAGAATGACTATCACTTTGTGTGAAGGAAGGGAAGCCAGGAGGAGGAGGGTGCCCAGGACATGGGAGGAAGTGAAGAGGTTAACATGAAGGGTCAGAAGAATCTAAACCTCACTAAGGATGAAGTAAACAAGGCGGTAGAAAGAGAAGTAGCGAAAATCATTGAAGCCTTGGTAGAACAAGAGTTGGAGCACAACGCTGATATAGTGATGAATGAAGATAAGGAAGAAAGCATAGGGAAAGATCATGGCAGTGCAGGAGGCCCCAGTCTATCGGTAAATATTCCTAAGGGCACACGCATAGGAGGAAAGTGCATGGAGATCAAAAGACCAAGAATGGACTACATTGATGATCACAACAGGGTGTTGCGCGCGTGCACTTTCCAAAGCACAGTCCCAACAGATCAACTCTTGGAAATGAATTCATTTGATGAAGAAGGTGCATACCCTCGGATGAGGAAAATGATTTCATGGGAAATTGATTCCCACATCGATGAGCCAGAGTTTGAGGTAAGCCAAGGAGCACTAATGAAGATGCCTGAGTCAAAAGGAGATAACCCCTTGGTGAGCGCTCAGCAGCTTTCAGATGAACAAGTCTGCAATGCTTTAAATAAGGTCTCGGTTGAGCTGGAAGCTAGGTTATTTGGAAGGAATGACAGGGTAAAATTTCTAGAGGTAGAGCTAGAAAAGAGGGAAGAAGAGCTAGAAGAGAGCACCAAGAACTTGAAGCAGGAGGAACTAATTAGCACGCAGCTAAAGCGTGAACTTAGGGAAGAAAAGGCAAGGGTGTGCGAGGTATATAAGAAGGTAGAATCCATCACAGATGCCATTATTTTGAAGCATCCAGACCTGGCACCACCCGCGCAAAAGTATGGATCTTCCCTTGAGTGCCTTGAAGACTTAACATGCATCCTCACCATGGAAAGGAAACCTCTAGCCTTAGAATCTGTGGAAGAAATAGCAATGCACCTGGAGAAGGAGGAAAAATTAAAGGTTGTAGCAATCATTGCCGAGTACAACAAGGTGCTTGCTGATGTGAAAATTTCTACCCATACTGTTGAGGCCACATATGACAATTGCACAGATAGAGATAAAGTGGCAAGTATTCTGGTCACCACTCACGAGGTAGAGCTCAAGGAATTCCAAGAGAAGAACAAAGGGAATAGAGCAGAGTGGGAAAGGATCCTAACCGAGGTCGAGAAAAATTTAGAAGCTATTGAAACCTTATGAGGTTCAATTAAAAACTGGCTGAAGGAGTTGTACCCACAGATTACAAGAAGGATGGATGCACTTGAGGATGTGGGCAAGGAATTGGAAGGAATGGTTGAAACATTGAACACTCAAGGAAATGGACTGGGTTTTGAGGAAGTAAGCACCCTAGTCAGTGACCTCTTCCAGAGAGCACAAAATGAAGTCGATGCCTGGAACAAGTTGGAGGCCGACTTGCAAATAAATTTTCCTATCTTGTTGCAATAATGACAACACTCCCCATTCTTTCATTTTTTCCCAATTCTTCATTCCCTTATTCTTTTTCAAGGTGTTAAGCCTATTGTAATTCTTTCTTTAAAGAAGTGTTCCCATGGGCAGAGAATAGGTAAAGTGTGGGGTGATGTTGGGCCCCTAAAATATTGACTAAGTACAAAAAGGCGCATGGGCGCACAAGGCCTAAGTTGAAGGGTGGGCACACAAGGAGAAGGCACATAAGGAAAGGTTCTAGGAGGGTTTTAGAAGATACCGTGTTACAGACCAGTAGAACAAGGTCTCGGGACTTAGCCATATTTGGTGTTTTGGGAAGAACATGAGAAAATCATGACCCGACTGCGCATGCAGAGTGGATAAGGTGCCAGCCTGGTGACAGGCTGGCCTAGGAAGGAATATGCCCTGCGATGGAGGCTTCTAGAAGGCCATCATGGAAAAGAGTGGAGAGCTCAGGCCTGGAGGAGCATGCACCCATGGAGGACCACATTCAGACACTTGGCACCAGATCTGAGGCCACAGAAGGATGAGTTGGCACTTCAGGGTGCCTATAAATACAAGCACCCGTAGAAGGAAAAGGTGTGTGTGTGTGGGTGTTGATAGAGTTGGTTAAGAATATAGATTAAAAGAGAGCGGAGCTCTGCAGAAATGGCTGCAAGGATTCTATTGGGTTGGGTAGATAAACTATAGGAGATGGATGTATCAAGGGCTTGGGGTTATAAAATTTCTTTTTGAGAGCTAAGGAATGTAGATCCAGTTATGATGTATGACTTCGGTCTACCATACTGTGATGTTCTGTAATGAATCTAATGGATGTAATGAGGTTACCAACTTATTTGAATATGATCATTAATGATTCTGGTCCATCCTTATATCTTCATAGTTCTGTTTCATGTATGTTTATAAGATGAATATGAATCCCTATGCATTTTCCTTTCTATTTTGATTCAGTTCTTTAAGTCTGTTAAAGTATCTCTGTCTGTAATGACTGCAATGGTCTAGAGCCATTCTGAGCTCTATGATGTTTGCATGTCTCATTCCCACTCACTTTCTTTAAATTTTGGATCATAGATGATGTTTCCCCACTCAACTCACATAAAAGAGAGACTCGGCGCCTGCGCGTGCCTCGGGTGAGCACCCAACGCCCGCTGGGTGATAGGCCGGCGCACATGGGATTCCCTTGTTCTTTGGTGGGTGTAAAAATGACACCAATATCTATGGTATCATGGATCTGACCAATCAACTGGTAATCTTTTGTATCGTAATTCGTTGACCAGAAAATTTTATAGTAACAAGATACATTCTTTCTTATCACGCATTGTAATAATGGGTAGTGGCTTGCATCATGGTCTAAATGACATATCTTATAGTCTAGCAACAATGAATGTACTGACATGCAAGGAAAACTATCTTCAGTGTGCCTTTTAACTTCACAATTTGTACACCAAAGCCCAATATGTGTCTCATATGCTGAATTTTCTAATAGTTTCTCCAAATATTTTACCATAGCCGCAATATGTGCTTCCAAGAAAGGGCTTACTCCAGTATCTATACTCCTGACTACTTCAGCGTGCAAATCTACTTCAAGTACTTTGCACGATTCCATATATGTCTTATGTGACAATGACCTCCTGAAAGGTGTGATCAAGCCCCCAAAAAACCATTGTGCATGTTGGCTTGCATGAATATCATAGGAAAGTTTAAACAATAGTGTCTATAAACAGGCATCATATTCCCAAATGATCTCAATAGTGCCCTGCTTAATATCCTTGAGCATACTTATACTCTTCTGCTCAAACTCAAGGATATGAAACTACTTAAGGAAAGCATTATTTAATGTTGCATAATCTATGCAAGTCTGATCAGGATCAAACTTCTCACACCAACTATGTGCACATCCCTATAATGTAGTTGGAAATTGACTTACCTTGTGCTTAGAAGTCATAAATCCTTTTTCGGGCCATAGTATATCACACATGTGCACATGCTCAGCAACATCTTCTATGCTCCTATATTGTAGAAGATGAAGAGACATCTCCATATAAATATTCTAGAGTTTGTGCAGAGCCTGCCCACCTAATATAGAACCTCCTGTGTTACACATGCCTCTAGAACCACCAGATCCACTAGAACTAGATCCACCTACACCTTCTAATCCTCCACCTATAGCCAGAAGTGGACCAGTAGATGTATTACCATGTTTCCCAATAGTTGTACTAAACTGAAATCCTATAGTCTGCGAAGTGGTACTAATCCCATAAGTGAGTCTAAAATTATACGCACTTGAGTTATGTGTTGATGATGCACCTGAAAAGGTACCTCCAAACAAAAAAGAATATTTTTTCCCTACCAAAAATGTAATTTTTATCTGACTTACTCCTGCTCTTCTACTGCCCAAACTAGCTTGTTGATTACTGATTACACTAGATACTGGAAAACCAAGCGCAAGGGCTAGGTTGGCAGGTAGATTCGAATGCACACTCGCATCCCATTTCATCTCTATTGGCATGCTCCCATGTGAGGCCGAGGAGGGTTCCCTATTATGCATTCCCAAATGGGGGAGTTCCAGATGCTCTGGCTCTACGCCTTCTATGTGAGCTCCAAATCCTTCACGAGCCATCTCTCTCCTCAACATCATCCGCTCTACAATATCATGTTGCTTCTCCACCTCCCTCTCATGTGCCTCATTATACTTAAGCCTCCTTTCTTCTCTCTGCCTCTCTATTACTAGGTTTTCCATCTTTCACGAAACCTGTTCCTACCCCCACGTGTGGTGGGGTTTAGCTAGCCATCAGTTTTTCTTCCAAATTCAAGGGTACCATCAAGATTTTGATCACTATTGGAATGCCTTGCAAATAATTTCCCCTTGGATAATGTAAAAATTGGAACTCAGCTACCTTCGGGAAAGAGTAAGTGGAAATTGAGTACTTCAAAATATAGCTATTCAAAACACCACGGAACTAATTATCCACAGCGCACGTCCAAATCAAATCAGCATCATCAAGGCCTAAAATTCTTCTTACATCCAGACAAGTGTGTGATACCTCCAATTCCTTTTAGATGCATAAGCAATCAGCCACTTGTACAAATATACTTGAAAGATAGCAAAGAAGCTCCCATACAAACATTCATACAAATTATGCTCCACCCATGCGCGTGCATCAAACTCGCATCCAGTGATGAAACTCTGAGTGTACTCTTCTTCAAAGTATTTTATCCACTCCTCAACACTTGCTAAGATCAATTGGTATGTCTTCATTGTGAAACATGCTAAAACCAGTTGAAAAAGAGGTCCCAGCAACGGAACCAATGATGCACCCTAGAATTCACTTTATAAAACCCAGATGCGCTCGCACATCACCCATCCTAAGTTGTGTGCCCACATGAAGTGCACAAAGGTACCAGGCCCCTCTTTAGAGTTGCTTAAGTAGGATGTTAGCGTGATGAAGATGCATCATATTCAGAACTATAAATAATCATAAACATTCCATAGTGCCTAACCAGATCTAGATCTTAGAGAATCATGAATTGAACATTAACTATAATAAGATTAACCATACATGAACCAGTTACAGTCATGTTTAACACCATCATCCATCCAATAAACTCCATTACATTAAATAGTGTAATACATAGAAGCTTCTTACATTATAAATTATCACCATAAGTCATGCGCGTATAAGATCCAGCAGCATAACTCCACAATAATTCACTACTTAGTATCTCTCTCTAACTACACAGTTCACTACATAGTTATAGGGGTGGGTACTTTCCCTTCACCTCCTACGCACTTCCCAAAATAGGTCGCATGCTGATAATAGCAATGTGCCTTTACATTAACATGCACACATGCAAGTGCACTAATAATAAACATCTTATAGTTAACTGGAAGAAGTAATCCTATTATTAACTCAAGCTAGTGCATGGCTCTTATCAGAAACTCATTCCCAAAATAGCATTTACATGTCATGAAAGTCTCCATCCTGATGTGTGCCCTACACATTATCACCCAAAAATATCCCGCATCCATGAAAATGGCTAAGTCCTGAATCAGCTTTTCCTGACGCGTGTTTCCTTTCCTATACTTTTGTGCCTTTAAGTGCACCTTGTTCCCACACAAGAATCCTATGTGTGTCTTCTCCTTAGGAAAATATTATCTACTCAACAAATCACATGTGAAACCCCACATAAAGCATCAAAGCCTAAAAAATAAATATGCATATGAAGGGTTCAGACTATCCTTAGCAGCCACAATGGTGGTCTTACAACTAAGCATTGCACTATGTCTCATACCTAATGTAGTTCTGTGTGATTTTTGTGTGTGATAATGTTCTTAGGATTCCCTAGTGCCAATAACACAAAGATAGGGGGGAAATGGTGGATGGAATAGAATATTCTTCCCTTTCTTATGAAGTGTGTGATGTAGAGTAGTGTCTAAATGCAGTCCCTTTCTCTATGTAGATAGTTATCCCTTAGTATAAATAGTCTACCCATAAGGTAGTATGTATGTTGTGTTTATATAGGGATATCTTTCTCAAATTTCGACACTAATGACCTAACATGCTACTGGTACTTAGGGGAATGTGAGGGAAAATAATAAAGACCAACCCCAAACATCTAAATGAGAACCAGGGAATGTGGGGCACCCAAATCCCTTCCTAGGCGCCATAGTCAAATACTAGAGATGACAACTAAGTGAATAACGATAGCTAATACTCCCTGAGAGATTATCAGAATTGTGCAAGTGACGACTGTGCGAGACAAACAATGACCAATACCAACAATACTAGGGGATGGGTCATTAGTGAATACATTTCTTATGCAAGATCCATAAATAAAACAACATACTTGGCGGTACAATTATAGTAGTAAGTGTATGATTTTGTGACTATAGAAGTGAGCTCTTCACAAGAATCAAGGTCCTCGAGTGCATTTTTCATCATTTCATATCAAGCTACCAATGTTTGAGACCAAATTGGGGACATATTCTCAGTTATAGAATTGAACATTTTTTTCCCACCAACATGAAAGATTCAAGGCTAAACATTTCCCTCACCAATGGAAACAGTTAGTCCTGAATTTTTAGTATGAGCTTCACAGAAATAATACTGTAATATTCTTCATTTTATTCTCATACGGGTTCTTACAAATAAATAGGATTTTACATATCCTGGAAAATAGCAAACCACTCACTAATGGTGACGAGTAGTTAAAACAACTTATAACATATTCAACAATGTTTATGTGGTTGTTAATACTAACAAACATACAAACAAATAGATTATTATTCTAACTTACATATAAATAATATAACGTGAAAAATAAGTAATTAATTTCCAACATTCCCCCTTCGTTCGAACATGGAGAAACTTACCTTATATTGCAATGTGTCACTTCGAAGCTTGTTCATGATCTAGATGGTTTTGTTTTTAGGATAGCCAACAACCTCCGAAATGGTTTTTTTCAGGTGGAAAACCAACAACCACAAAATGTGGTGTTGTCTTCAAGATAACCAACAAACCTTCAGGATGGTTTTCAAAATGGATCACTAACAACCATAATATATTAATACTAACAAACATACAAACAAATAGATTATTATTCTAACTTACATATAAACAATTTACTGTGTAAAATAAGTAATTAATTCCCAACATTCCCCCTTAGTGCAAACATGGAGAAAACTTTTCTTATACTGCAACGTGCCGCTTTGAAGCTTTTTCATGATCTGGATGGTTTTGTTTTCAGGATAGCCAACAACCTCTGGGATGGTTTTTTTCAAGTGGAAATCTAACAACCACAAAATATGGTGTTGTTTTCATGATACCCAACCAACCTTCATGATGGTTTTCAAAATGGATCACTAACAACCATAATATCATGATGTTGCAGTATTATCATCATCTCTCATCAAATCCTTCCATCAGGGGATTACTCAGGAATTATGCTCACACATTAGAAACTAAAAACTGGAAACTAGAAATGAAAAATTGGTTTCATGTTCCCCTCGATAATGTGAAATTTCCACTTATTCGAAAAACCAAATAGGAACACTGAAATATGAAGCATACCACATGCAACTAAAATAAAACATACTTTGAAAAAGATGTCACCAAACCTTCATGCAACCTCGTCGTTGGCGACTGACGAGAGGTCACTGATCGACCTCCAACCTTTGATGCCTCCATCTTCCAACTCGATGCTGCTAACTCACCCTGGTTTGATAATGAAGCTCAAAAAAATACAATGCCCCCCCTCAATTTGGACTTGGACATCGGGTAACACCAAAAATGTGTTTGTAAGACAATTTTATTTTTGTTTTTCATACTTTTACAATGACACAAAGGCTTACAACACCACAAAATGAAAATTTACAATGACTCTATAGTTGATTGACAAAAGGGTTACAACAATGATTAAAAATGCCATTAAAATTTACGAAAGGACAACAAATGATGACGACTCGCAATTAACATTGGACTAACACAATTTAGATGATAATAATGTCATACGACATAATTCTTGACAATTTGACTACAATGATGACATATACTAACACGTTGGTGATAATTTTGACGCACACAAATTGACATGCACTCAACTAATATTGACATGGAAATCTAAATACATAAATTTTGAACCAAACCACTTTAGAAGAGTTGTGAAAACTTGACTACGGATTAGGAATAATTCACTTATCCCACTGCACTATGAAACACTTTTAAAAATTCTAGAAAATTGACATAGTTTAGACAAAATCCATTTGAGAACATACAAATACTTTATTGTCTTTGACCATTCAACTATACATTTTAAATTGTAAACAATATATATATATATATATATATATATATACCTAAAAACTTACTAAACCGAAGACCGTGCTGATTGTACACCTTTCGAAGCCAAGGCCGAATGTGAAGGAAAATACATGAATTTGAAGCTCGGGCAAATATATTGCATCTATGTGGGGCATTATAGCCATGGATATTAAATCAAAGACAGTCTAGAATGTCATTACATAGTGGATAGTGACCGACAGTTAGATGGAGGAGAGAATTCTGGAGTACATACAGATCCTTACGTCGTGTATGTAAAGAATTTGATGCATGCAAGGTGTTAGAATTGATTTGGAGCTCAAGGAACTCGGAACAAATGTTGAGTAATTCGGAACAGAGTAGCAATAGGAAAATCTCCAAGCTTGGAATAGAAATATAGAATCACAAGTTCCCTGAGCTTCCCTAACAAATCCTCATTATACACGATCACTATATAGTGACATTATAGGGATGTGAAATTTCTGAAAGATTATATAAATATTTAGCAAATATTTTCAGGTCAAAAACTTTGGGAAACTGTACTTGACATAGAAATTGTAGTCTTTTCTTGCAATTTCAATGTTGCGAACACAGTTTTAGAGGTGCCCACGTGAGACTTATTTCCTTGTAATGAGTGTAGATCAAGTTAATTTACAACAAAATCCATGGGTGTTGATAGAGCAGCTTAGAAATTGGTCGAACCATGCAGAACTGAATCATAAAGATGTTTTTCAAGATACCTCAAAATTGAATGATGAGAACTGACTAACAATCATAGTTCCTTTCACTATAATTTGCACACATCTCTTTTTACAGTCTGCTATCAGTGAACGCCACGTGAACATATAAAATTTTCCATTTTCTTTACCCACGAGAATAATAATATTGTGAAGCCTGGGGCAGGTATAATCGCAGGTTAGACAGTCATAAAAACATAGATGATCTTATCACCTTAAACACAAACTTGTTTAAATGAAAATTATTTTAGCTTGCAAAGGAATCTCATTGTGACATTCTCACTCTGATACCAAATGAAGTTTTGGGATGAGCTTCACAGAAATAATTCTTATAAATAAATATGATTTTACATATCGTGGAAAATAGGAAACCACTCACTAATGATGATGATTTGTTAAAAAAACTCATAACATATTCAACGATATTTACGTGGTTGTTAATACTAACAACCATACTAATAAATACACTATTATTCTAACTTACATATAAACAATATAATGTGAGAAATAAGTAATTAATTCCTAATGGGTCCCAATGAGCCTTTTCCTTTCAATTTCATCTTTTCTCATCTTTACCTTCACATCAGTAACAATAACAAACTCAAACACTGAAATAATTTCAAGTAAAAGAGTTTTACCTTTCTTGAGAATCTTGTCGACCCTTCGATCATTAGCTATTTTGGATAGAATGACCTTAATCGCTTTCGATTTTTTAAGGGCCAAAGCTACTAATAGGAGTGACATATTTAGTAGGGAGAGATGTAATTGAACTTGGATCCATGAATGAGTGAACATAGGAAGTGAGTATTCTCACATGTTCTTCTAACTGCTCAATCTTCTATTCATATTCTTTGTTCCTTGAAAGCAAATGGGTCGTATAATCTTTGAACAAATGTGCATCCCCTTCATGTGTTTATATCCCCGAAGGGATTTTTTTCATTTCATATTCTACTTAAGTCATTTCCTCAATGGATTTTACACTTTAGGTCAAGAAACTTCTATATATTTATTACCAAAAACACCACTAAAAAGGTGACAAATTACCTATGCTTTTTTACCCTGTTTTTCCTTTACGATTTTTGAAATGGCTTCAAATTCCAATACCACTACCTATTGCACTTTTCTCATCTCACTTTCGATCAATTATTGGATCCATGGGAATATATCTATTGTTGCAAGTTCAACACTAGGTATGATTGCACTTTCAGTTTCACAACGAGGAACCACATCCTACACTTGATGATTTTAATTAACATTTCTAGAAGAAGAGATACTTGGAAATTGGTGCAGAACTAGAGGTTGTTAAGGCTCAATTTCTCCTTGCTCAAGGTCCTCGATGAAATCCTTGGTGACTTTGACCTTCTTATGAAGTGTAAACACTAGGTTTTCGTTACCCTCCTATACCCCATATATACACATTATCCTATTAAACCTATCACTTTAATCATTATCTAAGTCACCTCACTAGCCTCGTAAAATCATTAAATAATAAGCACACATAAAATTTTACCCTAACACTCCTAAAATTTCCTAACCATCTTTAACCTATCCTAACCCTTTTTACCATAACCTCCTAACCATGCCTAACCTCTCCCCTAACCATTTATCTTCATCCCAATACCTAAAATCCCCATTTTGGCAGTGGTTGAAACCACTTCCAAACAGGCTTCTCTGAATTTAACGGATTTCCCACGATTCCAACAAATCACCCGTGATTATAAATAGTAGCTCAAACTCCTATTTCAAGGATCTTTAATCTCAAATTTTTGAATTTGTAAGTAAATATTCTATCATTTCATCTATCTCCAAGCCCTACAACAAGACTTTGCCACTCTAGGAAGTCATAACACATCATATCGTGTATCCACAAGTCCTCAAGATCCTCCCTACATCATCAGATGATCAACAAAACAACATCACAAACTCATTTAGCCTCTCAGAGCATTTTGCAGAATTTTCATGTCAAGTGTAATCTACTATTTATCTAATCTCATTTCCAATCTGTTTATACATCAAAACAAGGATAAAACAGTCATTCTAGTCTCTTTTATAAATCAATTTTATGTTTTATCACACAATCGACCTTTTTTCATAGGAATCACCGAAGCATCCATAAGTGGTCTTGGAAGCATCATCTTGAGTTTAGTTGTTACCTTATTACACACGACCAGTGAGCTTCATGTTGAGATGATTCCCCATGTCCTTAGTTGAACCTGCATTAGATTGGTACAATAGTATCCCCTAAAATCACTCTTCTCTTTCAATGCTCACGTAAAGGCTTCTTGGAACACTACTTATGTCAACATCACTCGTAAAGAAAACCATTACTGAACTATATGCCATAAATCAATTTGAAGAAGAGTCTATCATAGACTTCATCATCCTACTGGAGGGGCATTATTAATCATGAGTTATCATTTTCATCTCCCAATACATAATTAATCGATTTATTTTATCACTCCTATTCCAAACATATATCATCGACATTAAAAGTTCAAATTATTTTCAAATGTTCTTCATCGCAAGGAGATCCTTACCTATGGCTCGTAAACTTGAACTCCACACCCTTGAAGATGGTACAGTTAAACTCATATCAAAGAATCCTAAACATGATTCCTCATTCAAACCATCCTTCAGTCATGAAAACTCTAATACATTGGAAAACACAATCATTGTAAATACTTCTTCTAAAGAAATTTTGGCTTTCAAACACACATAGCCTTAATGCAACTATACGCCCATTAGTGAATCTTACATCGCAGTTTTTGATAAAATATTAGCTTCATGTATGATCACCCTCCCACATATCCATCACATCAACACCTCTGTCTCAAAACCCTCTTGGTATCGATAAAATTATTATTGTAAGTATCATAGGGTTGAAGGTCACAACATTGAAAGGTGTCATTCATTCATAAACATCCTTAAAGACCTTATTAACAAAGGTGAATTACAACTGGATAATCCAAATACACCTCCAAATTAGAACTTGGACATTTTTAAACAACCATTTCTAAACCATGCTTCATCTACTAGTCAACCATAGTCTAATGTCATTCACTCTCATCATACCATTAACACAATCAAAGATCATTCATCCACACCTCCAGTGTCTAGTTCTCCTATCATAGAAGCACAATCCAAATCATACTCAAATGTCTCTCTCTATCACAGAAGTGGAAAATGAATCATCCACACCATCTCTACCTAGATTTTCTACTCTAGAAGCACCCATTGAGTCACTTTCCTCTCTTAGTCTCGATATTGGAAAAACCAAAAATCTAACCATGTCCATTCCATCTACTTCAAGATCATCTGCGAGCTCTTCACAAGCCCTAGAAAACAAAACTATAATACAATATATGAAAATATCTTACAATGATCATATCACTCAACACCACATGTGTAATCTTAAGAAACTCATTATGTGACCGCATATCCTTCCATCCAAGAAGGTAATAATCATATCACATGACCATCCAACAACACAGAATCCAAAATCCATACCTTCCATCTTGGGGTTACACCCCTCATCTAAATTTCCAGTCACTATTACAAATTCTAAGATCATTCCCCAGCAAGAGCCTAAACATGTCACGCAATAAACAAACCCTCCAACACCCACATCCATATCATCAAAATAAATACCGATTCCCACAACCTCAACTTCAAAATGACGTTATGTTATGATCCTTGAAAGTTTCATCCAACATTCCATTATAACCTTACCTCCTCTTAATCCATCTGGCTCTCGGGGGTGGAAATCCTCCTGGTATAATTTCAAAGCATTTTTTGATTATCATTAAACACTAGGAAATTATTTTGAGGACTACAAAGCCCTTTATGCAATCATTTTAATCCTTTCTAATAAAGGAATCCTTCCCATAGATCTAGAATCATTAAAACCAGTCAAAATAACCCATCAGTTATCTAAGACGACTACATCCAAACCATCACCTACATCCACATCTACCAAAGGCGAGGCCTCTTCTAGAAGATCTCCACTTCATCAACCTGATAAAGTATGTATAAATACCAGAGATCACAGACAAGACCTTAAGACTTAAAATCAAAGTAAGTCTAAGATCTCCATCCCTCTTGCTCTTGAATCACCTAATCCAACACTACCTATCAAGGCTAAGATATCCATACTTGTCACCCCACATACCTAATCAACTACTTCCATATAAAATACCATCATTAAACAACTTCATAAAGCTTTGATAAAGATTTCACTTTATGATCTTGTGAAAACCTCACCACAACATTGACAAGCTATGATCAAAATGCTCCAATCCATATCAGTAGCCTCAGACGATACACAACCATTCAAAAATCTAGTTAGTACCCTCAATATGTTTGATGTTATATCTTTTGAGAGTTGTAAAATCTCGTCATTACAACCTAAATATCACCACCACCATTATTCATCACCACCCAAATTGATGATACTTTCATTAAGAGATTCAATATCGAAAATGGTGCTAGTATCAACATTATATCATCTCATTCCTTCGATCAACTCCAGATACCCAACACTATTGTCACCCAATCACCTATGGTAGTGTGATCCTTCAATGACATTATTGTTCCTACATTGGGCATAGTTATATTACTCATCAAAGTCAGTGTAAAAACTCTCCACGAACTCTTCTATCTTTTAGAAGGAGAGTTTCAATATAAAATTTTATTACGATGACCTTGGATACGCGTTATGTGTTGTATCACATCCACTCTCTATCCTTGTCTCAAATATGAACATGAGGTTAAAATCTTCACTATTCTTGCATATCTAAATCCGTTCAAACCATGCCACATGACATATTGACCCAATGACATGCTTGTCCCTGAAACAAATTTGGGCTCCTCTAATGAATCCTCTACCAGATCATCTATCACCTCATCAAAATTATCAAACAATAACTCCTTTGATGATGTCATGCAAATTATTTCACTAGGGGAGTATCACCTCCTTACACTTAATTATCTTCCTACACCAAATACATACAAAATACCATACAAACAACCCATATATGAGCCTAAAATCAGAGACATTATCTCTTTCGCACCACCACATCTCAAAACCAAACTTTTTATGGAGGTATCAACCGTCCTTCCCCTCATCCTAATAATCAACACCATGTCAAACCATTCATATCAGACTTTGTATTTCTATATAACCAAGCCTTTTCACAAATGTACCTCCATCATTTTTCCTAGAAGGGCTTCGGCCTCAAATGTTATGAACAGGGCATCCATGACTTAATCCTTGATCATTCCCACAAACCCCATGAAAAATACAGGTTAAGTTTATAAAAATCGGTGTCATAATCCTCTGCAAGCATTGCATCTGGATCCATGACAAAACCAGAGCCATCTTCTCCATCCTTACATGATGACTCTATGGACATAAAATACATCGTTTCCAACCCATAAAATTTTTTTAGTCAATACAATTACCTTAAGACCACTTACATATCAAACTAACAATGGTACTAAAAACATTCCCACTCATATTACCCAAAATGATAGAGGAAGATTCCCCTACCATTGACATTCTTCAATTCCATGAAGACCAATCCATCCTCTCCTATATGGAGGTAGAGGACCATAGCCTTTAAAAAAATATGTCACCTAACACATCAACACTCCTCAATAAGTCCATTTTCGAAAATAACATAGGAACTCAGTAGGATCCTCACATCATCAAAGTGGGTCAATCCTTAAATTCACATGAATTGGAGGATTTCACCGCCTTCCTCTCCAAACATATTCATTCCTTTGCATGGTCGTATAGCGACATATCGGGTATTGACCCTAACATTTTCATTCACAATATTGTTACCTACCCCAATGTTAATCTTATTAAAATAGATTTTACATAGGATGCATCCTCATGTGGCTCTCCTTGTCCAAAGAAGAGTTATAATATATTATGTTATGCTAATTTCATCTTATCCATTGATAACTATCCATAATGGATCTCTAATATTGTACCTATAACCAAAGCTTCTTAGTAAGATACGCATTTACATGGATTTCCAAGACCTCAACCTTGATTGTCCTAAATATGAATTTCCCCTTCCAAACATTTATCATCTCATCAATCTGACCATCAGCGATGAAATGTATTTCCCATATGGATGGATTCTATGGCTATAATAAAATCCTCATCGCTACCAGGATGACCAACACAAAACATCCTTCATCACTCCTTAAGGGAATATTATGCTACCACGTCATTCCCTTCAGACTTAAAAATGATGGGGGCCTCTTATCAACACGTGCAATGACATACATTTTTCACATGATATTATCCACAAAACCATAGAATATTATGTTGATGACCTCTTAAGGAAAATCCAAGTAATGTAGGGACAATCTCATTGTCATTGATATAATCTTCACTCGTCTTATCCAGTACTTTCCTTTGTCCTTCAACCCTGCAAGTGTGTATTTAGTGTCCTTATTGGAAAACTCTTAGGGTACATCATTTCTATCAGGGGCATTGTAGTAGACCCCATCAATATCAAATCCATCATCGAGATGCTTCCTCCATCAAACCTCGAATATCTTATAGCCTTTAAGGTAGACTTTAATCAATTTGTTGTTTTATCTGAAAACTTTCATACCATTGTCAACATTTCAGTCATCTCCTCCAAAAGGATGTACACTTTAAATGGGATCACAATTGTCAAAATTCCTTCGATGACCTAAAACAATATCTTCTATCAGCCCTTGTGCTTATACCTCCACATGAGGGAGAGTCGTTATATCTCTACATATCTACTACTAATCAATCATTGGGTGTCAAGGTCATGAACAGGATGTTTATTATATAAGCCACACTCTTCATGACTACTATACACATTATACTGAATCAGAAAAAAAAAATTATACTTTGTAACTTCCAAAATCCATCATTATCTACTCGATCAAAAAACTTACGTCATTACCAGCTTCAATCCTCTTAAAACCATGCATTCCAAATAATATCACAATGATTTTATCACTCGGTGTCTCATGCTCATGACTCAGTTTCACCTTGAATATTCATCTCAAAAAAATCTATTAAGGGGTAAGCCATCATCGATCAGCTCGTCAAATCTCCTCTTTCTGAAAATCAACTACCACACAAATAATTTCATGACGAATCTATCAACATCATTGATCACACATACATGCCTTTCAAAATGACACTTTTCTTTAATGGATATAAGTGTCAACAAGGGGGAGGTACTGGTATAGTTATCATACATCCCTAGGGGACTCCTATTCCTCTCTCTTTCAAACTAAACTTTGAATGTACTAACAATATGGTAGAATACGAGACTCTAATCATGGGTCTCTAAACCACTATCATGCTCAGTTTTAAAATCTTGAACATCTATGGGGATTCACAACTTGTCATCAATCAGATCAAATGAATTTAGCAATGTAAAAATGAGATTCTATAAAAATATAAAACCATTGTTGAATTCCTCTTTGATTCATTTGATTGTTACACCATCCAAACAATTACGGAATCTTTTAACAAACTCTCAAACACCATGGCTTCTCTTGCATCACTTATCCCCTATCAATTGATTATTTCAAATTGTTCGTTGTTGTACATAGACTTGATCAACCATATCATAAAAATTAACTCCATTCTATCAACCTTGATCATGTTTGTTGTAGATGATATGTTTTACCTTCTAAATCAGTAAATAATCTTTGTGTTATACTAACATGGAATGATTATAATGTACTCACTAAATGTTGTTTTGAAGTACATTATGTGAATCCAGGTGATATAAGTAATATTCAGTCTTATATGGACTATGTTGGTAAGTTATCCAAGTCGCAATATTAAATTATGCCTTAGTCTATTTCATTATTATTAAAGGAATAGTCATACCTTGGATCAATTTCAGTGATCCAAGGCATGCTTATGATCGATATGTTGTTTCGATCATATTTGTTAAAGTCTAAGGACTTCACCTTTTATTTGCTGAGATACATTCTTACTCAGGCTTAAATGAATAAGAGATTGCTGGGAATGGTAGCATCCAGTGAATGCACTCTTTTATTTTTATTTGTATTCTTTGGTTTGTAACACTACATGTTAATGTTTTATGGATTTTTAAAGGACCTAACTAAACCTACACTAAGGTGATAGTTAATTATTTGTGGGAACCTAACTATGCTAGATGCATTTTTATTATCCTTAGCCTAAGTAAGTTGAATGCATTTTTGGTAAGGGTCCTAATCCCTAAACTATCCTAAAGAATTCATTATATCCTAAATCTAAGCTAAGTTAGGACTAATTTATTTGAAAAGGAACCTAACCTAATCCTAACCTACTATTAACTAACCATTGTGAATGGTTGAGTTAGGGATAAGGGTCGTGGTGCCAACCCATTAGGGTACTTGGTGAATTTAATTGGATAATTAATAAGGTACTACCATTTTTGGAGTGAAGCCAGTCTATTTGGGCATTCACACTAAATTATTCTAGTTAAAAGTTGGCATGGTTTTTAAAATGATAGTTGTTCCTAAGTTAAATGAGTGGTTGGCAGGATTCTTGGTGGACTGTCAAACCATCCTAACATTTATTGTTCTTGATCAATGAGTGGAAAACCACCTTGGGAAATGCCAGATGGAATGGTGGAAAGGAAATAGGGTATGTTTTAATTTTCATTTGGATTTTTCAATCTCAATAGCTTTGCATGTTGATTTCATGTTTTTCGAACTGTTAGTTTGATTTTGTTGCATATTCAATCTTACCATTGCATGGCAAATAAAGGAAAATTTATTGTTGAATCTATAAATGAAGATGGGAAGAATGATTATGGGGGTTTCTTGAGGATTTAGTTGCAAAGTTTTTGTGGATTTTGTTGTAAAGCTTGAAGGGAAACTCAGTGAGCTTGGAAGAGTTTTGAGCCCTACCAGGCATGATAGGCTCTAACCCATTATGATATTTCTTCTCTATTTAACAGTTTCATGAAAATAACTCTTCTCATATTTTGGAATTGCATTCTGAGTTGGGGTTTTTGTGAGTGATTATTGTTTTACTATTTATGGTTTTTATTCATCTTTATACTTTATAATATGATTCTGTGTTGTTGCATATTTGTTCTACTCTTATAATGATTATGTTTAACTGAATGTAATATTTGGTTTATGAGTAGATACAGAAAAACTATTTAATTCTTGGTTGCATATTCTTTGGATGTATGATTTTTTTGTATTTAATGGAAGATTTGGGTTCGGGTCAATACCATATGTCTTAGTTTTGAAAACTTTTTTTGAGAATTTGGAATCTAGGCAAATTTGAGTATTAAATTTGGGTGTTCACGGTTATTTTTTGGAATATTTTCAATCCTTTCCTTTAGTTTTGATGATGGTAAATTTTACTAGAATGGATTCTATACACCTTATTCTGAGTTTGAGTAATACTTGATTTAAACCACCCTTTCAAGGGTGGTATGAAAATTGACAAATGGGTCTAATGTTTTCCCTGGTCCATTTTGAAATTGTTCATGTGTTGATCCCAGTGTCATTTAAATGATTCATACTATTACTTGGTTTGTTCAAAATGATAATCTCTCTTTAATGGATTTGGGTTATTGTAATTTTTTTTGATGAAACTCTGAAATCCTACGTATCTTATTGTTGATCAATTTTGATATTATTGTTCCATAGTTTTTGATTTCTTTAAAGAATTGGGTCTCAATTATTTTGAGTTTTATATTATTTTGTTTGTTAATCCATATGGTTTATTGAACTCTGAATCTGGGCATCTATTCAATTTTTTCTTCTCGGATTAAATGGCTATGAATCATTTGTTAATTTAATGTATATTTTTGAACAAGTTATAGTGGTTTTCTTGAAGGAAATGGGGAATTCATTTAATCCTGTGAGATCAACCCTGATCTTGTTTGATGGATTCATGAGCTTCAATTCATGTTATCAATGACTACAATTTCTTAGTTGGTCTTCTGTAGGAGTTGATATGTAAGTTGATCCTTGTATCAACCCTAAATGGATACATCTTTTTGATATGGAGAAGATTGAATTTGATCATATATTTGGGTTGAAAATTACTATAAGAGATTAATATTAACTCTTTGTTTCATTATGGTGAACAGATTTCCTTTTTGGCCTTGGTTGATTTCATTCTTTTGTCATTATGAAGCGTAGAATTGCTTAATCTTTTCATTTGATCTACATTGGGTTGTAATCAGGTAATATTGAACCTCCTTGATTTGATAATAGTATCATATAACAGTCTTTGATAAGAAATTAGTTGAACAAAAATGGAAACATTATCTTGACTATGTTATTAAGTTAAATATTGGATTGTTGATGGATAATTGGATATTATTGTCTTGTTTTAGTTCTTTGTTACAGTTATAAATGATTAATTGGGATAGCAGATAATATTTGACAATTAAGTTAAATGACTTACTTTTGTTAATTTGAAAGCCTACAAGTATTATGATGTTGATATGTGAAGAAATTAATAAATAGAAATAATTATGGTGAGTTATATTTCAATCATATAATCTATATATTATATGATTGAAATCCTAACACACTTGATTTATGTTTTTGACTTTAAGGGTCAAATGGAACTTAACTTAATTCATTATTGAATCTTTATTATAGTATAAAATAATTGGTTCTTAAAATTTTAATTGACCTTCTTTCTTAATTTCTTGGATTTTTGAGCATGATGTGAAAATTTGTTTAGATTGGAACTTAAAGCAACTTCATTAATAGTAGTGTTCCTTTCATGAAATTGTTAGATAGAAGCATATTGTTCTAATGATTTAGTACTTATCATGCTCAGTTCTCATGAAATGACACATGCTAACTATTTTGTAGATGGATTTCATGAAATATGAAAGAAGAAAGACTTATAGAAAGTTGCATTTGTTTTATTGATGATGTTCATTTAATTTGGATACTTGAAAGTATTAAAAGTTTTTGAAATGATTTTGTTTAAGAACCATGAAGGCCTAGTGCCATTGTACTTTGTAATTGTTGAAAAATGCTATCATTTTATGACTGAAATATTATGAAATATTTATTAGTGAATAGAATAAATGAATTATTTGTTATTAATTTTATTGTATCTAATTGAATGAAGAGTTAGAAAGATAGTCTTTTGTCTCATTTTGATCAAGGCTTATTTACTATATAGTCTATGCCAACATTATATGTAATAAATACTATGTGACTTGATGTGATAATGTAGTTAAAGGACTATACATAAAGTCCCATTAATCAAATGAGCTTATGTTGATCTGATATGAAGATATAAGGAAGAATGGTAGACCTTATTCAGGAGTTGCAGTAATGTAATAATATGTGATATGGGTTGATATGGTATTCTTAATAAGGGTTATTCCATAATGTGTCAATATGAACTTATAAATAAGATATTAGGCCCTTAATGGAAGAAAAGGGAAACATACTTATTAAGTTGGAAAGGACTTGGTAATTGAATCCTAAACCTATGTCAACATTATTATCTATAAAGTTGACAAGTAAGTGAACATAATAAAATGTGATTAAAATCATATGTAAATGGAGTGTTATAAAGGTTATGTTAGGATGAGATGAATTGACAAGTAAGTCACTCAATCTAACATATCAGCTATACAAATCAGTGTTATACTTACTTGATGGATATAATAAAAATGAATACTTTTAATTAAGTTGTAACTAAAGAAAAGTTGTGTGCTTATGCTGAAGTGTTGACTTGCATTGTTAGTATATGATACTTGATAAAAGTATGTTACATACCTAAACAATTAGCTATGTATAAATGCACCATCTCTAATAATGTGAAATATAGAGACATTGAATTAGTGTTGCCCTATAATGATATAACTAAATTAGTGGCATGGTACTTAATTGTATTAAAGATAAACATTTACTTAACTGATTAAGCTTAAGAAAGAATTAAATTTGTAATTTTGTACTCAAATAAAAGATCATTTTGATCCCTACTTAAAGGATATTATTGGCATGAGATTTAATAAGATAATTAAATCAAATTTGGGAAATTAAATATCCTTGGATCAACTTAAGATAGGCCCTTAGGTATGACTCATTCGAGGTGAAAGTGTCGTGAGACCTAGGCTAACCTGTCATAATTTAATTAACACTTTGAAACATTAAGATACAATGTTCCAATTTAGGACCCTTGGCGGGTCAACTCACTACATCCGCTACACAGTCATATCCCTATAATGATGGTAGTCACTATTTGGATACTGCTGCTTAGCAGCTGTACTGAGTTGCCTCATCAAGACCCTGAATTGTGACATGGTATTGCATTAAGTACAAGCTTTGTTAGAGTTACAAAGGTGGATTGAACCTCATGAACACGCACCCCGATGTCAACTTATGATGGCTATGGGAAGGGAAGTGGTCTAGTAATGATGTAAATCATTACAGAGATACTTACTTTCCCATAAGCATCATAGGATGACATAGTGGTACATATTCTTGCAGGTTAATCTAGATTTGTACCTTGTACAAGACTTGTAGCTATTTACAACACCATTGATTGCAGATCCATATAATTGAATAAGTGATTAAGGTGAGATGAAAAGTTCCCAATGGCAAGTGTGCCGTCACAGAACCGAGCATGGCATACATGACTCTGAAACTTTGCGCAAAGTAGTGTAAGCTGTTGATTACACTATCGTGGTTTCACCAAGATCTAAGTTGTGAGATGCTTGGGGGTTTCCTTGGTGGAACCCAGGTAGACACTTAGATATCTTCACTTAATTATCATATCCTAAAAAAGGAAGACCAAATGATACATTTGATGTATTGGATCGTAAAGAGCATTGAGGGGGATCGAGTAGGATCTGTATACTCTCATGCAGTTGCACATGGTTTATGATAGTTATCAGAAATGGATTGCATTAAGGTTTATGTTGGATTTAAATATATGGGTATTTAAATCATAAGCATAAAGTAAGAAAATAAATAAATTTCCCCTGTTAATGAAAAGAATGTATTGTGGATAACGAACCGGATCAAACTAAGCTTTGGGTTCAGGGGTAAATGAGTTAGATAATACTCTAACAATCCTTCGTGGCACAAAAAACTAGATAGATGCATGAAGTAGCTGGTCGAGTGTGACAATGATCAGTTCTTAGTAAAATATCTATAATTAATTGATGATAATCAACACGAGAGTTGCTTGATCATTGAATTGTCTTAATGACATATTTGGAACTTAAATCCAATATGAATGATAAACCTGCATAGGGTAGGTGAATTAGATAAGAGAGGATTATCTGTTGTAGCTGCAATAAACTAAAAGTCCATTCCAAGCTAGAATGAAAACTGTAATAAATGTTGACACAAAAAATAAAAATAGCATTTTTCTTAATATTGAGAATACTGAAAACATTTTTTTTGGATAGATTATTCTAGTTTTGCTTTCAAATATTTATGTACTTGAGATATTCAATTTAAGAACTATATTTGATTTTGTGGTTTGGGAAAAAACACTTTTTATTAAGTGTTGCTATAGCCTTCTAATGTTGTAATAAACTTTTGAAAACTCAAATTTTGAGCAAAAATTATGTTTTTTGTTAAGAATTGTGTGGTTGAATAAATTATATTTTTACCTATGTTCTTAAAAACATGATTGGACTAAGTTAATCATCGGGATGATGATACTTTTTAGAGGGGAAGTATGTAATACCCCTATTATGATAATATTTGTACTTGCTTCTGTAACTGAAGTTTACAAACATTGATATGTGATTACTATTCTAAGACGGTATACTCTTTTAAACTGATTGATCATGTTTGTTGTAGATGATATGATTTACCTTTTGAATTTGATGTAAATCATACTTTGGAAAATTATACTAACATGGAATTATTATAATGTACTAACTAAATGCAGTTTTGCAGTAATTATGTGAACCCAGCTAGTATGAAGTAATTGTAGTCTTAATAAACCATGTTGTTAAGTTACCTCTGTTACAAAGTGAAATATGTTCCTAAGACTATTATAGTCTATTCAAGGAATGGCCATACCTTGGATCAATTTCAGTGATCCAAGGCATGCCTTTGACCATATGTTGTTACGATCATTTTTTTAGTCTAATTGACTTCATTTTATTGCTAAGTATCATCTCGTCCAGGCTCGAATGCAGCGATGCCGGTGGAGCACCTGGTAACATCAAGTGAATGCACTCTTTCTATGAGATATAATTACTTTGATATGATATTTTTTGTGAGTAATGTTCATGTTGAATATTTTGAAGGATCTAACTAAACCTACACTAAGGTGATAGTTATTCTTTGTGGGAACCTAACTATTCTAGAGGCATTTTTATGATCCTTAGCCTAAGATAAGTTGAATTAATTTTTGGTAAGGGGTCCTAATCCCTAAACCACCTAAAGTAATTCATTTATATCATAATCTAATTTGGGTTAGCACTACTTGAAAAGGAACCTAAATCTATGTGGGACTTAGACCTACCTTAGAATTAACCATGGTGAATAAAACCTTAAGGTTTAAGTTAAGGTCAATTGGGCGCCAACCCACACTGTACCAGAAATTAAATTGCATTCAATAAGGCATTTGTGCCACTTTTAGAGGAAGCCAAGATGGACTTGGTGGGATCCAAACTCCAGTTCGCTAGTTATAATATTGTCCATGGTTTTTAACTTTTAGTTGTTCCTAGAGTTATCAAGTAGTTGGCGGATTTAATGGAGGACTGTCAAACCATTCTGGCATTTATTGATCTCAATCGAAGAGTGGAAACCACCTTGGGAAGCACCAAGATGGAATGGTGGAAAATAAATAGAGACATTTTTACTTTGCATTTGGATTTTTCGAGCTCAATGGCTCTGCATGTTGATTTCATGTTTTTCGAACTGTTAGTTTGATTTTGTTACATATTCAATCTTGCCATTGCATGGCAAAAATAAAGGAAGAAAATTATTGTTGAATCTATAAATGAAGATGGGAAGGAAGATTATGAGGGTTTCTCAGGATTCGGTTGCAAATTTTTTGTGGAATCTATTGCAAAATATGGAAAGAAAATTTTGAAATCTTGGAGAAAGATTTTGTGAGCACTACCAGGCATGATAGGCTCTAACCCATTATGATAATCTACTCTACTTAACAGTTTCATGAAAAGAACTCTACTCATATTTTGGATTGCATTATGAGTTTTGGGTTTTTGTGAGTGATTATTGTCTCTACTATTCTGATTTTTAATCTAGATCCTAATATGTGTGTGTGTGTGAAAAGATGGGAAATCTTTGTTACAACTATTTAATTGGTTCTAAGTCGATTAGAACAATATTTTTTCTTAATGGACTATATGAATGTTTTGTGAGTAGATACAGTAGAATCATTTACTTCTAGTTGTTTATTATGGTTGTGTATATTACTATTGTATTAAATGCAAAAATTAATGGGTTCAGTTTTCGACCCTGTCATCTTAGTTTGTGAACCTTTTTTTGAGACTTTGTAAGGGCTCAAAAATGAGTATTGACCCATTCTAGGTGTTCACGGTTTTTGGAATATTTTCAATCTCTCCTCAAGGGAGATGGTAAATGGTTTACTGGAATGGATCTCCAGACACCTTATTCTGAGTTTGAGTAGTTATACTTTTTTAAAACCACCCTTTCAAGGATGGCGTGAATCATGATCAAATGGGATAATGTTTTTCCGTGGTCTGTTTTGATATTGTTCCTGTGTTGTTCACCTTTTCCATTTAGGGGTTCATACAATTTGGGTTTCATTATGATCTATCTTTAATGGTATTATGAGTTCTTGTGAATTTATTTTGAATTGAAATTTCAATCTATACGTATCTGGGTATTGTTCTTTGGTTTTGAACTATTATTGTTCCGATTTTTATATTCTATTAAAGAAGACCTGCGGTGTCAATTATTTGAGTTATTCTTCTGGGTTTTTTTGTTCTTACCATATGGTTATTCACTCAAACCATGGGCACCAAGTCAATTCCTTAGGATTATGGTCAAACAGGTTGATCGAATTTGCATGTATTCTATTAAACGAGTCACGTCAGGTTTATCTCATAAGGAAACTGGGAATTCCTTAACCGTACGTGCTCATACCCACGATCTTGTTTTGTTTACCATGCTTTATTTAGTTATCATTAACTACAGTTGCTTAGTTGGTCTTCTGTAGTAATTTGATGTTAAGTTGATCCTTTGTATCAACCATAAATGGATACGTCTTTTTGATGTGGAGAAGATGAATTTTCATGACCATTTTGGTTGATAAATTACTGTAAGAGATTAATATTAACTCTTTACTTCATAAATAAGTGAAAAAAATTCTTAGATTTTTTTATTAGCTTCTTTGTGTGTCCTTATGAATTTTTATAAGGTTAAGTCTTTTAGTTGATCTTCATTGGGTTGTAATCGGTTCACATGGAACCACCCTGATTTGATAATAGTATCATTTATGTGTTTTTTGATAAAACTTAGTTGAACAACAATGATGAAATGTTATATTGATTGTTACATTAAGTTAAATATGTTTGTTGCATAGATAACTTGATATTTTCTACTCTTATTTTACTCGATGGTTATTGTAAATGATATAATGAGATTATCCTAAAATATTTGTAATTGTTTTGAAATGACTTACTCTGTTTGTTAATTTGTAAAGAAATGAAGTATAGGAATGTGTTAAAGTTATTACAAAATTTGGTAAATAGAAAATAAGTAAAAGGTGTTAGATTTCAAACTTATAATCTATTAGATTATATGACTAAAATCCTAACATACTTGATTTACTATTTTTGACTTTTAAGGGTCAAGAACTTAACTTAATTCGAATACAGAATCTTTATTATGGTATATAAATATTTGATTCTTAGAAGTATTTTAATTGATTCTCTTTCTTATTTGGGAAAAGTGATGTTTGGAACTTAAAAAAATTCCATTAGATAGTAGTGTTCCTTTCACGAAATTAATAAATAGAAGTATATTGTTCTAATGGTTTAGTACTTATCATGCTCAGTTCTCGTGAATTGACACATACTAACACTTTTGCAAATGGATTTCATGAAAGGTGAAAGAAGAATGACATATATAAAGTTACATTTTTTTTTACTTATGATGTTCATTTAATTTGAATACTTGGAAGTGTTAACATTTTTGAGATGATTTTGTTTAAGCACTATGAAGGCATAGTGTCATTGTACTCTATAATAGTTGAAAAATGATATGATTTTTATGACTGAAATATTTATGGTTGTTGGAATAAATTTAATTATGTATTTGTCTTATTGATCTATTGAATGAAGAGATTAGAAAGATAGTCTTTTGTCTCATTTTGATCAAGGATAATTTACTATATAGTCCTATTGCAGCATGTATATGACGTAATAAAGGTTATGTGACTTGATGTGATAATTAGTTAAAGGACTATACATAAATCCCATTAATCAAATGAGCTTATGTTTATTTGATATTAAGATATAAAAAATAATGGTAAACCTTAATCGGGAGTTGCACTAATGTAATAATATATGATATTGGTTGATATTGTATTCTTAATAAGGGTTATTTCATAATGTGTCAATATGAACTTATAAATAAGATATTAGGCCCTTAATGGAAGAAAAGCGAAACATACTTATTAAATTAGAAAGGACTTGGTAATTGAATGTTAAACCTACGTCGACATTATTATCTATAGAGTTGACAAGTAAGTGAGTATAATAAAATGTGATTAAAATCATATGGAAATGGAGTGTTATAAAGGTTATGTTAGGATGAGATGAATTGACAAGTAAGTCACTCAATCTAATATATCAGCTATACAAATCATTGCTATACTTATTTGATGAATATAATAAAAATGAACACTTTTAATTAAGTTGTAACTAAGGAAAATTTATGTGCTTATGCTGAAGTGTTGACTTACATTGATAGTATATGATACTTGATAAAAAGTATGATACATATCCAAAATAAGCCCCTTGCTTATTTTTTGGCTAACTCCCTTCATTCCTTCCTTCCTTGTGTCTCAGTCAGAATTTTTTATCTTTTAGGCACTCAAAACCTTTCTAGAAATGGTTTCATTGGATAGAGCATCTTCTCAGCTTTCCAGAATGGTAAAGTTTTCCTTCTAACTCCTTGTATTTTTCAAGTTATGGCTCGGCGGAGTTTTGGAGGGAAATTTTCCCATGGGAGGTCCCGCGAACCAATCAGGAATGTGCCACGTCAGCGGTGGAATGGCGGGGGTGGGGGAGACTTAGAAAATTTTCCAAGTATTGGCGGGGCACACAAAGAAATTTTTTGGCCCGAAGGCCCACCAGCCAATAGGAGGAGGCCACGTGTCCTCAGGTCCGTCGGAGTTTGGCCCGACGGAGAGAAATTGGAAACATTTCCAAGGTTGGCAAAAGGGGAAATTTTGGAAGAAGGCCCACCACCGAATCACAACCTGCCACATGTCCTCAGAGCATGTCACGAGGTGGAGGGGTGGAAGGAAATTTTCCTTTTCACCAAAATAGGGAAATATATTGAATGAAATCCCGCCCGCGATGGCCCGCACCAATCAGAGGGTGCCACGTGTCCATGTGGCCGGCAAAAATCTTAAGGCGGGTCCACAAAGGAAAAGAGCTAGTTCAGGGCCATGCCAATGAGAAGGTGCCACATGTCCCATTTGGGGGAAGTGGTCAGAGTCAAAGGAAAATTTGGAAGCACACCCCCGAAGCCAATCAAGAACACGCCACGTGTCCTCGAGCGTCGGGCCGGCGGAGAATTTTTGGAAAATTTTCCAAAGACCAAAAGGTAAAAAGGTAAGGGGAAGGCCCATGACCAATCAAAAGGAGCCACATGGCATCGGAGCTTCAGGGGGGTGGAGCTTTTTGGGGAAATTTTCCCAAAGTCAAAAAGAGGGAAAATTTTAAATTTTAGGCCCGCCAATTCAAATTTGCCCTAGTTTTGCCCTAAATCTTCAGAAGGGCATAACTTTTGATCCAGAGCTCAGATTTTCATGTTCTTGGTGTCATTGGAAAGCTGGTGAAATTATCTACATGATGGAGGGATCAATTTTGTGTTTTGGTGGGGTTTGGAGAGAGAAAATAAAAAAACACCTCTGGCACGGGAAGGAGAACAGAACTGACATTTCAACCACCATTTTTAATGAAGTATGGCTCGCATTCTCTCCCAGCATGGTCAAAAACATTGGGGAATGAACTTTTGAGGGTGCCCATGCTATTTTAATGCAATTTGGTTGGTGGTTGAAGCATCCCTTCATGCTTTCCCATGTTTTCTCCTTCCTGGGCTCAATTTTCATTGTTAAAAGCCAGATTTGGCTCATTTTGTAAGGGTTGGACATTTTTATGTTTTGCAGACTCCCTCTTTCACCCTAGAAAGTGATTTTGTGGAATATCAGACCTCTTTTAGGACTGCAACATGTTTTCTACCTCTCTGCTATTGTAATGCATGTATTTTTGATATTGGAAATGACAATGCAAGCTCTGTGAATGAGTTTCAGTCCTCTTCTTGTGTTGTTTGCTTCATTTCTGATCTTTCATTACATTTTATCAGTTTGTGCATGATGTTTTGTTGCATTTCTGTGATCTGTGTCAATTTGCAGAAGTAAATGTTCACCACTCCTTTGGTGTATCACCTTGTTAGTATTAGTTTTATTTCTTTTGCATTCTCTATCTCTGTCCCCTTGGAATTTAGAGTAGGATTTTGAGTTTAAACCTCTGCAATTTTCAAGCAATACATCTGATCAGAGGAGTTGAGGAACCAGCCTCTAATCTGGAGATTCTTTTCCCATTTTTACAAGTCCCACACTTGGGGAAAAGATTCAATGTTGTGCAATCACACTGGATGTCCAAATATCAAACTAGAAATCTGATAAACATCCAGGGGTGTTGTGAATCTGCACTAACAGTTTTGGCATGCCCGGTGGGACCTTAGAGGTCTTCATCTTCATTGCAACAAAGTTGATGTGCATTTGTTACAAGTTTCTTGCTTGAAAAGAGCCCTGATTTGCACATCTGGCGACTCCAAAGAGAAAATCAACTGGTTTCAGCAGTCATAGTCTGAAGATTCATGAGAAGAATCAACACAAGGTCAAGAGCTAGAGAAGAAGGGTTGTCTGAGTATCTGTAGCTATCTCCTAGAAGAAGGCATAGAGGAAGGAGGATTCAAAGGTCTCCATCTCCACCAAACAGAACTCTATCAACTCCTCCACCTTCTAGACCTTTCACTCAATCAACAAGGGTTCTCAGGCCAATCAGAATGGCACAACCCAACCCTTATGTCAACTTCACTGGCAGCAGCCCACTTGCTCTCAATGCACAAAATCCAGTTCCAGTTGCAGCATTGAAGAACATTCCATACTTCACTGGAGAAAATCAGACCACTCCTGGTGATCATGTTAAAGACATTGCTAATGTTTGTGCAATCCATGAGATTGTTGAGATGCAAATTGTTGTCAAATTGTTGGCATCTTCATTCAAAGGGAAAGCATTGCAATGGTTTAGAAGCCTTGGGGCTGGTTCTATCCAAAATTGGAATCAGTTATGCATAGCTCTCCATGAGCAGTTTGGAGAAAAGGGAGATAACTTGTCTCTATTGGAACAACTGACAACCATCAAGAGAGCTCCCAATGAGTAGCTGACAGACTTCAACTTCAGATTTCAAAGGACTTGGGATAGAATTCCAGTGGCAGTAAGGCCAACAGCTGAAGGTGCTTTTCTATACTATCTCAAAGCTTTAAATTCTGATATTTCTATGTTAATTCAGTCCATGGGAGGTACAACTATACCTGCAGCTTATAGCATTGCCATTAGAGCTGAAAATTGTTTAATTCAAGCTGGTAAGCTAGCTCCTAGGCCTCCCATGCCCTTGTATCCAAATTTAGAAAATCCAAGCACTAGTCAAGCACCTACTATAGCTCCTATTCCCACTCCTAGAAATCAGAGTTCAAATGAAACTTCTACTTCATCCTCTGGTGCTTCAAATGAACTTCAAGAAGTCATGAAACAATTGCAAAATTTAGGCAATGAGCTGGTTACACTCAAGAGGCAGCAGGCCCAAAGTTTTAGACCTTCTTATCAGCCTCAAGCTCAGCCTAATAGGCAACCATATCAGCCTAATAGGCCACCCAATCCAGCTGCAAATCAAAATCAAGTAAGGCCTCCTGCCAATAGACCATTTCAGCCCTATAATCCCAATGTTGCATCTACCTCTAAAGCCTTAGTGCCAGTGCAAAATAATATAGCACAAGAGTATGATTGGTGTTTCCCATGCAATGAACCTCACAACCAATCTATGTGCTTCAATGGTGCCTTGAACCAAGCCTTGATGGTGACAACAACTGGCGTAGAGGGTGAGGTGAGCCAAGAAACAAACCAACAACAAGGAACATCCCAGCAAAATGCAGCTCCAAATGAGACTACACTAGTGAATTGGCAGGCTGAGGATTTTTGTGGTATGAATCAAGCAATGTCTCAGAGTGTAGCAGCCAATACAAGGTCAAAAAAGAGGAATATTGGTGAAGGGCAGTCATTGGCTCCAGGTGATCCACAACCTTCCATCACTCCACAAAGTGTTGGCAAGTAAAATGTAGTTCCAAACATGCAAGGACAGCCCAAGCCACCTTCTAGACCAACTCAAATGCCAGTTGTTGCTGCCCATGTGCAAGAAAAGAATGTGCAGACCAAGGGGCAGCAAAGAGATGTTTCATCCCCATTTAGCATCATTGATCAGATGAAGAAGACAAATGTGAATATATCAATGTGGGAATCATTATCCATCCCAGGCCAAAGAGATCTCCTACAAGCTGCCATGAAGAATTGGTCAACTTCAAATCAGCAAGTTCATATGCAAGAGAAGGTACTCACAAATGCTGCTCAGCCTGAAGGGAATCATGGAGGACAACAAGGTAAAGTTTTGAAGCCCCCTCCATTCTATGTTTCATTGATCATTGGAGATAAACTAGTACACAATTGCATGATTGATTCTGGGGCAAGTAGTTCTGTAATGCCCAAGCAAATAGCTGATCAGCTGGGTCTCCAATATGAAGTCATATCCAAAGGGGTAGTGCAACTAGATGGGACAGTAGTAACAACAGTGGGAGTGATTAAAGATTTGAATTTTACTTTGCATGCATGCCCCAATGTTACTATTTTGCAAGATGTATCAGTGATAGATTTGCTGCCACTTTTTGCCCTATGTTTGTCAAGGGATTTCACAGCTAAAATTGGAGGCTACTTATCTGCTGATTGGTCACACATGTTGTTTAGAACCAGATATGGAACTAAGGCCACAATCAGGTCTGAACCTATTGCAAACTTTCACATTGAGCCTCATACTCCAAGCCCAATCAATGCCAACTGTTCAACATTTGATCAAGAGGATTATCCAAGCACAGATGAAGCTGACACCAAGGTTGGAAGCATCCCAGATTTGACTCTTGATGAATGGGCAAGCAAGGTACATGCTTTTGATCCCTACCAAGAAATAGAAGAATCTGAGCTAGGAGTTTATTGCATACATGAAGAAAATCAGCCTATTCCTAGCATCACCAAATCAGACCATAAAGATGACAATGAGGTATGGCAGCTATTCTTTGATGGATCAAGAAGTAGACAAGGTGTAGGAGGGGGAGCTATGCTTGTTTCACCTCAAGGCATTAAATATTATTCAGCTTTTAGATTTCAGTTTGCATGTTCTAACAACACTGCTGAATATGAAGCTTTGATACAAGGATTGCATTGGTCAATCAAAAGAGGTATAAAAAACTTACAAGTCTTTGGTGACAGTGAGCTGATTGTTAATCAAGTTAAAGGGCAGCATGCTGCCAAAAATGATCTGCTCAAGTGTTACAAAAATAGGGTGTGGGACCTCATTGAATATTTTGAGGGCTTTAACATCAATTCCATCCCTAGGAAAGAAAACCAAGCTGCTGACAGGCTTGCAGCAGTTGGGGCAGCCTTTGATGTTGTTGAAAGTATCAAGGAAGATAAAGTACAGCCAAGCATTCATGTGATTGTAAGGCCATCAGTGCCAGACAATAATGTAAGTTGGCAAGTGTTTGAAAATGATCAACAAATCATCAATTTCTTGCAAGAAGAAGCTGAGTTCTCAGCCAAAAATCAAGAAAAATTAGAATAGCAGTATGGTGATCAGGTAGTATAGCTGAGAACCAACAAACTACCAAAAGGACTTGTCACTTTGGAGTCCATTTTTAATCCTAATGATCAATTTAAGAAGGAGAAAGCAAACATCCAAGTCAAGGGAGAAGATTCAATGCCCATCTTGGTTGGAGAAGGCAAGTCACTTCAAATTGGTAAAGTGGCAACCGAGCAAGAAAGGTATGAGTTTATGCAACTTTGTCAAGAGTTCCCTGATATATTTTCTTGGAGCTATGAAGATTTGAAAGGTTTCAATCCCAAGCTAGCTCAACATACAATTGAATTGGATCCAAGTGCTAAGCCCATCAGGAAAAAACAAAGGCCAGTCAATCCACACATGGAGCCTCTCATGAAGAAGGAATTGAATAAGTTAATAGAGGCAAGTATCATATTTCCTATCAAGCATTCAAGTTGGGTTGCAAACTTGGTTCCAGTTAGAAAGAAGAGTGGAGAAATCAGATTGTGTGTAGACTTCAGAGATTTGAATAGAGCATCTCTCAAGGATCATTACCCACTTCCTTCTATGGAGCAGATTTTACAAGTTGTTGCTGGCTCTGAGAGGTTTTCATTGCTAGATGGTTATTCAGGGTACAATCAGATCATGGTAAAGGAGGATGATCAGTTCAAGACAGCCTTCACCACCAAATGGGGGACTTATGCATATAGAAAAATGCCATTTGGGTTGTCTAACGCTAGAGCTACCTTCCAAAGGGCAATGGATATGGCATTCAAGGGATTAATCAACAAAATGGTGCTGTTATATTTTGATGATATCACTATTTTTTCTAAAAATACAATAGATCATCTCTTTCATTTGAGACAAGTGTTCCAAATATGTAGAAGACTTGGGGTATCCTTGAATCCTAAAAAAGTGCATCTTTCTAGCTCATGAAAGAAAACTCCTTGGCCACATTGTTTCCAAAAAGTATCAGCAATTGAATTAGAGAGGGTTGAAGCCATAAGAGCACTGCCATTACCAAGTCATAAGAAAGCCCTTCAAAGTTTCTTAGGAAGGATCAATTTTGTTCGAAGGTTTGTGCCAAATTTTGCAGCCCTTGTCAAGCCAATAACTATGATGTTGAAGAAAAGCATGGCTTTCAAATGGACAGCAGAAGGTAAGGCAAGTTTTGAGGCAATCAAAGAGGCTATCTCACAAGCTCCAACTCTCATTAACCCAGATTTCTCCAAGGATTTTATCCTTTATGCATTTGGAGGTGATGATACAATCTCTGCAATTTTAGTACAGCAGAACAAAGAAAATGCAAAGCAGCCAATTGCTTTCTTTAGCCAAAGCCTGGAGGACTATGAGGTGAGATATTCTTTCATTGAGAAGCAAGTTCTTGCAGTGATTAGGAGCTTGAAGAAATTTAAGCATCTAGTTTCAAACAACAAGGTTCAACTGTTGGTTTCTCATGTGGGAGTTAAAGACTTCCTCCTCAACAAAGATTTAAATGAAAAATGTGCAGGGTGGATTACTCGTGTCATGGAGTATGACATTGAGATCAAAGTCACCAAGCTGGTCTGAGGAAAAGGATTATGTGAACAGCTGGTCTTAAGCAAATCAATGGAAGCATGCAATGAAAAGGATGTTGTTTTGGTGCTGCAAAACAACCAAGAACAAGGAAATGTTCAAGAAGAGAATGATGGTGTCCTCACTCCTTGTTGGACCCAAGACATAATGCACTTCCTACACACAGGCCTATGCCCTCCAGAGATGAACAAAACCAAGAGAAGACACTTCAGATTGTAGGTTGTCCCATATGCACTTGTTGATGGTGTTTTGTTCAAGAAAGATGTAAATGGAGTGTTGCTGAGATGCATTGGAACAAATCAGATTAATAGAACATTGGAAGAGTTCCATGGTGGGACAGCTGGAGGTCATTTTTCTCCAAGAGTGACAGCCCTCAAGATCATGAAGGCTGGCTATTATTGGCCCAAGGTATTCAGTGATTGTTATGCATGGATCAAGAGGTGCAAGAGTTGTGCTTTCTTCACAGGAAAAGAGAGATTAGCTGCCCTTCCATTGCACCCAATCTCAGTTGACCAGCCATTCATGCAATGGGGTTTGGACTTCATTGGAGTCATTAACCCAAACTCAAGCCAAGGGCACAAGTGGATTCTAACAGCCACAGATTACTTCACCAAATGGACTGAGGCAGTGGCACTTAAAGAAGCAAATGAATCTAGCATTCTAGACTTCTATGAAGGGATAGTAACCAGATTTGGTATACCTACCACTATAATATCAGATAATGCATTGGCATTCATAGGATCAAAGGTGACTGAATGGGCTGTCAAAAACAGGATTTATCTGAGCACTTCATCAAATTATTACCCTCAAGGTAATGGCCAAGCTGAGTCTACAAACAAGAACTTGTTAAGGATCATCAAGAGGACTCTTGATGAAAATCAGAGGACTTGGCATACTAAATTGAAATCAGCCTTATGGGCTGATAGGATAACTCCCAAGAGATCCACAGGTAATTCTCCATTCAAGCTTGTTTATGGAAGAGAGGCAATTTTGCCCATGTCACTTGAGTTGCCAACGTTGGAACTCATGAAGCAATTGGAATTGTTGGAGTTTGAACCCATGGAGGTTAGATATGTAGAATTGATGGAGCTCCAAGAGATCAGAGAGCATGCAGCCCAAGCAATGGAGAAGGATCAAGCCTTGATCAAGAAGACTTTTGATAGGAAAGCTAAGGCTAGAACCTTCCAAGTTGGAGATCTAGTGTTGAAATGGGATGCAGACCGAGCAAAGCCAGGAAGGCATTCAAAGTTTGATGCCATTTGGAGTGGCCCCTACATGGTCACAAAGTGTAAGAACAACAATGCCTTCCAATTGTCTACATTGGATGGTGAAGAACTACAGATTCCAGTTAATGGAATCCATCTAAAGCATTGCTACTAGAGGGAAACTCT
Source organism: Taxus chinensis (assembly GCA_019776745.2). Classification (NCBI taxonomy): domain Eukaryota; kingdom Viridiplantae; phylum Streptophyta; class Pinopsida; order Cupressales; family Taxaceae; genus Taxus; species Taxus chinensis. Next base: position 237,607,739 of record CM034157.1, on the reverse strand, counting down.
CTACCTTGTACATATTAGCTTAGATTTTCATTCCTCCAAGTGCTTGTGCACATTGTTTTGTTGTAGCTTAGTTTTTACTTTCCCTAAGTGCTTTGGCACAAGCTTGCTGTCCCAAACATGCAGTTTTGCAGGCCATGTTCCAGATCAGGTGATGATTCTACTCTCACAATCTTCCTCCTTGTAATTTTCTAATCAGTTGGGGTACCAAGCAGAGAATTTTATGACTCCATGCCCAATGGATTGCTTCAAGCAACTGGTAACTTCATCCAGCAGGCAGATGACCCCTCTGAGTCACCAAAATTGTTATCCAAAATAAGCCCCTTGCTTATTTTTTGGCTAACTCCCTTCATTCCTTCCTTCCTTGTGTCTCAGTCAGAATTTTTTATCTTTTAGGCACTCAAAATATTCTAGAAATGGTTTCATTGGATAGAGCATCTTCTCAGCTTTCCAGAATGGTAAATTTTTCCTTCTAACTCCTTGTATTTTTCAAGTTATGGCTCGGTGGAGTTTTGGAGGGAAATTTTCCCATGGGAGGCCCGCCAACCAATCAGAACGTGCCACGTCATCGGTGGAATGGCGGGGGCAGAGGCAACTTAGAAAATTTTCATCAAGTATTGGTGGGGTGCACAAAAGAAATTTTTTGGCCCGAAGGCCCACTAGCAAATAGGAAGAGGCCACGTGTCCTTAGGCCATCGGAGTTCGGAGCTCGGGGAGAGAAATTGGAAAAATTTCCAAAGTTGGCGCAAAGGAAAATCTTGGAGTGAAGGCCCGCCAATGAATCACAACTTGTCATGTGTCCTCAGAGTGTCAGGAGGCAGAGGTGTGGAAGGAAATTTTCCCTTTTCACCAAAATATGGAAAATAATGAAATGAAAGCCCACCCCCTGATGGCCCGCGCCAATCAGAAGCTGCCACATGTCCATGTGGCCGGCAAAAATCTTAAGGTGGGCCCGTAGAGGAGAAAGAGCTTGTTCAGGCCCACATCAATGACAACATGCCACGTGTCCCATTTGGGGAAATGGTCAGGGTCAAAGGAAAATTTTGAAGTGCACCCCCGAGGGCCAATAAGAACACGCCACGTGTCCTCGGAGCGTCGGGCCGGCGGAGAATTTTTGGAAAATTTTCCAAAGACCAAAAAGGCGTAAAAAGGTAAGGGGAAGGCCTGCAACCAATCAAAAGGTGCCACGTGGCATCGGACCAGTGGGAGGTGGAGATTTTTGGGGAAATTTTCCCAAAGTCAAAAAGAGGGAAAATTTTAAATTTCGGCCCGCCAATTCAAATTTGCCCTAGTTTTTCCCTAAATCTTCAGAAGGGCATAACTTTTGATCCAAAGCTCAGATTTTCATGTTCTTGGTGTCATTGGAAAGCTGGTGAAATTATCTACATGATGGAGGGATCAATTTTGTGTTTTGGTGGGGTTTGGAGAGAGAAAATCAAAAAAATGCCTCTGGCACGGGGAGGAGAACAAAACTGACATTTCAACCACCATTTTTAATGAAGTATGGCTCGCATTCTCTCCCAGCATGGTCAAAAACATTGGGGAATGAACTTTTGAGGGTGCCCATGTTGTTTTAATGCAATTTGGTTGGTGGTTGAAGCATCCTTTCATGTTTTCCCACGTTTCTCCTTCCTGGGCTCGAATTTTCACCATTAAAAGCCAGATTTGGCTCATTTTGTAAGGGTTGGACATTTTTATGTTTTGCAGGCTCCCTCTTTCACCCTAGAAAGTGATTTTGTGGAATATCAGACCTCTTTCAGGACTGCAACATGTTTTCTACCTCTCTGCTATTGTAATGCATGTATTTTTGATATTGGAAATGACAATGCAAGCTCTGTGAATGAGTTTCAATCCTCTATTTGTGTTGTTTGCTTCATTTCTGATCTTTCATTACATTTTATCAGTTTGTGCATGATGTTTTGTTGCATTTCTGTGATCTGTGTCAATTTGCAGAAGTAAATGTTCACCACTCCTTTGGTGTATCACCTTGTTAGTATTAGTTTTATTTCTTTTGCATTCTCTATCTCTGTCCCCTTGGAATTTAGAGTAGGATTTTGAGTTTAAACCTCTGCAATTTTCAAGCAATACATCTGATCAGAGGAGTTGAGGAACCAGCCTCTAATCTGGAGATTCTTTTCCCATTTTTACAAGTCCCACACTTGGGGAAAAGATTCAATGTTGTGCAATCACACTGGATGTCCAAATATCAAACTAGAAATCTGATAAGCATCTAGAGGTGTTTGTCTAAACATCGTATAAAAATCAACATTTATACATCAAACCTATCTCAACATCACATCAAATATAATAAAACATCCATATCAAACATCAATACATTTGAGTGTCACATCAAACATCACATCAAAATAATTCAACAACATGTGAATCAAAATCATAATATTATATGTGTGTGTGTGTATGTTTTATAGAAATATGTCAATATACATCATCATAAGTCTCAAAATCCTTATATCAAAAATTATACATAATTATAGGCTTCATAAAGAGTCATATACATCAAAAACATCATCTACTGGGTGAATTGGACAACCATCAACCAAATACCTACTCGGACGTTGTTCCCCTCATCACTGCACTCACCTCCATCTTGTCCCCTCCTAGGATCATCTTTATATGGACCTCGTGGTGGATGACCTGCACTCTCTGTATTGTCAGTAGATATCGCTCATATTTGTTACTAATATACTACAAAATGAGACTCATTTTGGTAGCCTTTGTCAAACTATATCCTCATAATATACCAACTCCTCGCATAACAACTAGTAGTTAGCTAGGATAACACTACCATGTGGTTCCATCTTCCCACTATCCTGAACCCTCACTTCATGTAGCTTGACTCCTAAAACTAAAGTACTTTTGATACTGAGAGCCTTTCTCAAGGCCTCTTAATGTTGCCTATATATGTATTGATCAGCTATATCCTATGTCATCTCTACATGTACATTGGTGATCTGTTGATTCAATCTTTCTCACTCACCAAGGCATCTCTATTAGTAGTCAGAGTCATCCACTCAGCTAACAGCGTGGCCTTCTTGGCCTCTAATCGTTCCATGGTAGCCTCCAATTCTACCATTTTCTTTCCACAAAAATCATCCCCGCCTCCTCTACCCTCACTCTAGCCACCTTCCCCCTGAGGAGCCACCTCTACACGGGCTCGTACCTATCTGTCAATCCTAAAAGCCTAATCTTGCCACCATGCTACATAAGCCTCAGTAACTTTGGCATCATCTATCACCATTGGCACACCCTGATCATCCACCCCCATTGGCACCTCCTCATCAGTGATGGTATAAAGCTATGTAATATCTAGAAATGGTGTATTTACATCACCATCCTTACACCTATAAGTTATAGATTCCTCCGAAACATCTTGAATTAGTCAAAATTATCACCTGACATGGCCAAACCTAATCAACTCCCACTCCCTCAGTTAATGTCTTTATTCTTATATATCTTATTGGGTAGCTATCATCTCACCCTCCTCCCGCTGCCACACAAGGAATCTAATATATGGCCTCCATCTAATGTCACCATCTTGTAATCCAGCCAGGAGATATTGATAGTTCTCCTCACCCTTCACTAGTCCTACATCACCCCTATCTGACCTCCATTGGACAAAACCAACTATCTCACCCAATGCCGCTAAGCCTCCCCATGGAAAACCTCTCGGCTAAGTAATTGCAATGTTCTCGTACACCCAGCACTTTAACAAAAAATTCACATTAATGGCAAACCTCCACCCTATCCTCCATACCCATAGCTCCCTGTAAGTCTGTGAAAGTAATGCAGGGGCCCATAAAAACACAATCCTCTTCTCCATCATGTCCATTACGACCTCTATCATGATTTAATAAAACCAACCCCCAGTAGATTCAGGAAAGGCATAACAACTATTACCAATAATCATCAAGGTCATGAGTGCTCGACCCTATGTCTCAAGACTATACAGTGTCCTGTATGAAAATCCACCAGATGAGAGCTCCACTCCATCTACATCATCCCCATATAGCCTCCTCATTACCTCTATCCTTTGTGTCTCATCAATCAAGTACACCTACCCACCCTAAAAAGTAAATGTCAATATCTTGTGGACATCCTCCAAGGTGATGGTCATCTCACTCATAAGTAACCAAAAAGTACATGTGACAAGATCCCATATCTCTAGCAACGTGAGAAACAAACCCCGATGTCTATAAATATGCCTATAATGGCACATCCCCCCATACCAACATCATCTAAGTGATCCCAGTCATCATCTGATAAAGGGGCTTGTACATCATCTAAAATCATTGTAATCCTATCTTGAATGGTCAATGTATCTCTCTCTTGCATCCACAATACAAAAACCATCCATTAGAATACCATTTAGTTAAATTTTTTCAAAAATTCATCAACATTAAATCAAATCACACTACATATCCACTTAGTCACTAGATTCAACCTTATCACTGGTGTTTTACCCTAATCGCAAGTAATTTTACCAAATTGCTAGCAATTCTAGTGATTCGACAAACGTGCCCTGGCACAGCCTAAAATTTTAAAAAAAATAAAAACAAACAAAAAACACACAATAACACAAAGAAATGTACTTACCTCTCCTTGATTAGGCCTCCTCTATCTCCTTGATCCTCCAACAGCCACTATTTTTCACTTTTCACTCAAAATATCACAAAAAAGATCTCAATCTCTCTCAGCACATGGTAAAAATGAACTTACCACGGTAACTATTGCCTATTTATAGGGAAAAACTTTATATGCCCAGAATTTCCAAAAATTCCTTCAATCACCAACAATTTCCCTAACTCGTCAGTGATTACCTTCAAATTGTTAAAACATAACCTTTAAAACATCCAAGTTATTTTAAACCATCATTTTCACAATCCTTTAGCCAAATAGCACATTCCTCCCAACATGTGCATCCTTTTTAGGGTCCCAAGCCCTTTATAAAGTCAAACAAACAATCAATCAATCTAATCCTGCCTCAATCATGCAGTACAATCAGAAAAATCCTACCTCTACTAAAATCTAACTCATATTTTTGCAGCCTTAGCACCAATAAGGCATACATCTATAGGGCGTAAATCCATTGGTTCCCCTATCACTTGACTTCTTGGTCTTAAAAATCCCACCTTTGTGGAAACATCATCATACAGAGAATACCCATCTAGGATCATCTCTCCTACCTTCGCTTCCTGTGATTCACACATCTATAGGTCATAAACCCCTTGGTTCCCCTATCATTTGATCACATGGTAGCATCACATCCACCTTTCACAGTAGTCTTATTTCCATGCTTCATCTTAGGGCAGCTCAAAGTGAAACATAAATGTCAAAATGAACCTATCTCATCCAATCAACTCTTTCAAACTGGTGATCATTACACTTTGTCGCAATCACCCCCAGTTTGAGGGGGAATCACCCATCCAAGCACAAAATAAACCATCTCAATCATTTTTGTCCAGCAGTTTGTCCATCACAAACCACTCGAAAAAAAGGGGAAAATGTAGACATTGGGTTTTTGTCACCCGCCTACACCCCACATATACACATTAGTCTATTAAACCTATCACTTTAATCATTATCCAAGTCACCTCACTTCACCCCATAAAATAATTTTTCGCCCCCCCGCCCCCCATATATTATAATCACCAATCAAAATTTACCCTAACATCCCTAAAACCTTGTAATCATCTTTGACATATCCTTACTCTTTTTACCCTAACCTCCCAACCATGCCTAACCTCTTCCCTAACCATTTATCCTCCTCCCAATACTCAAAATTTGTATTTTGTAAGTGGTTGAAACTACTTCCAAATGGGTTTCTCTGAATTTCCCGGATTACTGGAGATTCAAAAAAATCACCCGCGATTATAAATACGAGCTTAAACTCTTGCTCCAGTGATCTTGAATCTCAAATTTTTGAAATCACAAGAAAATATTTTGTCATTCCATCTATCATCAAGCCCTGAAATGAGACTCTACCACTTTAGGAAGTCATAAAACATTAGTTTGTGTATTCACAAGTCCTCAACGTCCTCCCTACATCGTCAGATGATCAACAGATCAACATCACATACTTATTTAGTCTCTGGGAGCATTTTTACAAAATTTTCACGTCAAAGGTAATCCAATATTTTTCTAATCTCATATCCATTATGTTTATACGTTAAAAAAAAGGATAAAACAATCATTCTAGTCTTTTTTTTTAATCAATTTTACATTTTATCAAACAATCAACCTTTTTCCACAGGAATCACTGATGATTCCCTCAATCGCCAACTATTATCCCTAATCACCTATGATTTATATCAAATTAGTTTCCTTATCAATCATTTCATTTTATCATTCATTATCTATATATGTAATCTATCTTCTTGCAAGCATATCTATGTTGTAGATGATTGTTCTGGGTCAATCACATCCAATCACAAGAATCTACGATCTCTCAATCGTTCAACATTTATTCATGTAGGAGCAGTTTGACATCCTCCATGATCTCACTCTGTAGGTTATCATTTTTGTACCGACACTTGAAGAAATCGAATACAAATGTGGTATCCTTGATGAGATCTGAAAAGAAACTAAAGTTTTTTGGTACGATTACTTCTTAGATCTTTGGATCACTACCACTCTAGCCTAGGCCACCTATGAAGCAGAACAGGATCTTCCCTTTCATCTTGAGTTCTAGATTCCTTATCTTATTATTATCTATCTCATTATATTTTTCAAACTCACTTAATTGTATCTAAATGAGATGAAAACCTTCAAGGAAGTCCCCTTAGATTCCTGGAATCAACCTTTTCTAAGAAGCTTGTCATCCTATTTGTCTAACCTCTCTTGTTTAGAGATATTTTTTGTAGGTCTCTTAACTCAGTGAAAGGAGGAGCATTTTTTCATTGTTTATATTCCATCATCCCAAAATTATGATTATCACTGTAGGTATCATTAAACTCTGCTATTTTTGAGTTGTAGGTACTTTCTACACTTAATAGCATTTATCAAAAACTACCTTATACATGAAGTATCTTGTAGTGATATCCTTCTATATCAATAGGTTTCCTCTTTGCAGGCTCCCTTGGGGCCTGAATGAGTGGAGCTCATAGATTTATCAAATTCCTTTAAGGATGAAAGAGGAGATGCTTGCCTCGAGAGGTTTACAAGAACACCATATTCTATGAAAGCAACCGTCTTTCTTATAAAGCATTCCTTGGACATTTAAATCACTAATATAGTTCTCTCGTTGATATCACATGATTCTCAAATGCTCCATTGGATAGGTGGGAGAGGTGAATACTTTATCACTTGATATTCTTGATCAAATAAATCAAATCCATTATCTTCCACACCTTTACTATACCAATAAAAATCAAATATCCTCATTTGATTGATGGTAATTCTCACATGATCTCTTTACCTTACCTAAATATCATCCAAGAAATTGACTCAATAATCTTAAATCCAGGGAATGTTTTTTAATTCAAGGAGATTGAATATTTCAGGATTGATTTAGATGTTAAAATCAAACCTGGAGGTATATGAGTAGAGGATAAGGGGAGAAAAAGAAGCTTCGAGGTTTGAGGCATCTACAATACTCTTGCATGAAAATATTCCAAGAGAAATGGGGAAGGAAATGCCTTTTTTCATGTGGTTCTTGCACCTGTTATGGACTTGAGAAAACTACCTACACAAATCAAACATCATTATCTTGTCATTGAGATGCCTAGGGAGTTTTTGATGAGAAAGATTGAATCCTGAAACCCTGATGTAGGAGAAAGTTTCAAACTAAGTGAAGAAACATCCATACCTCTCAATCAGTTTTGCATCTTGAGAAGATAACCTTAGCTTTGGGTTGCCTTCCAAAATTTGGATCATGAACATGGTGAATGCATCATTCACCTTGGTAAAATGGTGATTACTTTCCTTGATATTGAGTTGAGGATACTTTTCGAAGGCTAATTATTTTTTAGAAACATTTGGAGTGATAGTTAGACCCTTAAATTACATCATGCTTTCAAGAGCATACACCAAATATGAGGTCATTGTGAAATTTTTGGTAGTAGGAAACTGGAGAAACTGATGGTGAATGTTGTCACTTATGATCTATCCTCAATCTACCACCTAGTTTCCCTTGATGGCAACGAGCATGAATTGGTTCATCCAATTCTAAAAATATTTCATCGTCTCTTCACCCATTACCCTAATTAACAAGATGATAACATCAGAGTAGCCCTCATGGAGCTCACTTCTTGACATGGTTTTTGGAATAAAAGAGGGTTTCCTACCTTGTCTTAGACATGACCCTAGTATGAGGCCATGGAGGTATGATTCAATATTTTACCATTCACGAGATGAAAACTCTTTGGATATCTTGACTATAATGTTATTGGTTGGAATCTGCATACATTGCAAGATACCTTTGGGTGTAAGCACTGTGAGGATGGTATTGTCATCTGCCCTCACTATTCTAGAATCAGGTTCATAATTTTGAGCACATGTTAGGACCAAATTTTTACTTTACACTGATATTATATGGCCTCCTACTGCAAACAATCCATTCATGAAAAGCTTCTTTTCCACAAGCTCTTTTGGTCCTCCGAGCATCCTATTTTTTAGGTCTTCTAAATCCATGTGAGTGACATCACTATCACCCACACTTAAGTAATTAATAAAAAAAGGTTTAAATAGGCTCCATACCCAATAATTTTAACTTCATGTTTTTCAAAAAGCAACAAGATGAGTGAAAACAGAGCTATCAGCCACTTTTTCACTAAAATTTGAAACTTTCTATTTTTAGCAAGTGGGGTTAACAACTTCTATTTTTGGAATTCGTGGAAATTTTGCATAATTATAGTTCTATAAAGAGCCTAATCCCCTAGGATAATTCCATTGATGATGATTTTCTATTTTTATAAAGTTTCTATTTTAGGACATTTTTTTTCAAACTTGTTATTTTTAGAAAGTTGTCCTGATTGACCCTTGTTTAGTGTTTCTTACTTTTTAGGATGTTCTGAATGTTGAAAGTTTTTTTTTCAAGAAACTTACTATTTTTAGCATGTCATTTTTTAAATCATATACTGTTTTTAGATAAGTGGACTTACAATTGTCAGATTGTAACAAAACCATCGTCATTGTGTTTTATTTTACACCAAGATCTCATTCTCCAATTTTCATTGTTATTTGTTCACTTGAACTCTTGGAAATCAAAAAGGAAACTCCTAGGGTTTGGATTTTCAAATTTTTATATCAAAAAAACTAGGGCATCATCTGATATGCAGTTGTGATCTTTCCAAATGTGTTTTGGAGTAGAACAATATGGAAACATTTTGTTGGAATCCAATTTCTGGCTAGAGAGATATGAAGAAATATTGGTTTTCAAAGCTATAGTTGTTACGGAAAAATTTTGCCAACATTTTTAGTAAAAAAATTATTTTTAAAGGTTTTCAAAAACAAAAATGGTGGATAGTCAACCTGTGGTGAAGAAATGTTTTAAAATGAGTTTTAAATCATGTTTATATTTCCTTGTAAACTTTGGTTTAACCCCAAGTCAAATGAAATTAATGTGAGGTTATAAAATCAATTTTGATGGTGAAATGGGGACACAAGGGACATAAATGATAAAAAAATGTTCCTTGGAGAAAGATTGAGACAAGTGGCAGCATGGAAGCAAGTGAGGATGAGATGGAGGGGCTGAAAAATCACCTGCGGAGCCTATAGAAGGTCATATAGAATTCTATGGGATAATTTTGAGAATAGGGAACAATTTTATGTCCCTTATGTCCCCTTGGAGACATGGGGGACATAAGGGATAAAATTGTGCACCTTGAAGCAAGGTGGTGACATGTGGCATGGTGGAAAATTGGCTAAGTATGGATTTGTAAATTTTCCTTCACTAACACTCTCCTTGACCCAGCTTAGACTTAACCCAAGTTAACTTAACTACATATGGATGGTTTGAGAGTTATAAAATGTCATGGGGCACAATTTCTTGTCCCTCTTGTCCCCTTGGGAAGGACAATGGGGACACAAGGGACAATAGGGATCCTGCAAGGGACAACAAGGGTCAACATGTACAATAGGTGCTACAAAATGCACCTATGGGATGTATTGAGGGTTCACTTTTATGCCCCTCATGTCCCCTCATGTCCCCAATGGTACAAAATGGATAAGATTGGAACAAAAGTGTGCCTTGCCTCAAATGGAAAGCCTGATTTTGCACTAATTGTCCAAAAATAGTCCAAAAAATTACTTCTTTCACCCCAGAGGCTTAGGATAATGTTTTGGGGTCAAATTTTATATGAATGTGACTATAAAACACATTATAAGACCAATAGAGGTTATTTCACAACTTTAATATTCCTAAAACTCAAAAATTGGCCCCTTATTGTTCGGAACTGAAGGGGTAGTTGCATTGTCTTGAATGTTTCAAGAAACCATCAAACCTCAAATCAAAATTAATTCTCCCACCATGTAGATAATTCTTCAAATATTTTTTAGTGCCTAATTTGATTTCCTCCTAAATCCTTACGGAGCTCTTAGAATCATCCATAGAAGTTAAGGTTTTATTTTGAACGGTCCATTCCTTACACCTGAAAACACCGTTGTTGAACAAACTGACCCTGAATGGTAAAAACTTTCCTAAATATTCCTAAAATGCTTCCAAAATATTTAAGGCTCTCCAATACCACTTCTATATGATTAATATATTTTCATAACTCTCTCGAGGGGTTTGCACACTTGTCTCGAAATGGCCAAAATTAGCCTTTCTAGGCTTCCAAGAAAAAACTAGTTTTCTGTTGAACTCCACTGAATGGAATGATGAACCTCATTACACCTTTTTACACATAGAGACATGTTTACCAAATGCACATATGTACCATTTACAAGGCCATTGTAATGACTTCATAGGAGGTAGATTGGTCAACAGGAACGCTCAAGAGGATCAGAAGGCAAAAATTTGTATTATGGCTTAGTTGTCATGGTTTGAATTTTGCATTTTTGGGCTATTCAATTTACATGAAAATAGGTCCATTTCCCTCCAAAAATAATTTTTTTAATTTTATCTTATTTAGTACCCTTCTAGTCAGCTTTATCTGCAAGTTCTCCATGATACAAATAACACACATATAAGAAATTTATTCATCTCTCATTAATAGGAGGGCATTCTTATCTACTGTGACTCCTAACATTATAATGAGAAAATACTAATAGAAATTATAAGAAAAGTTACTTCAAGACTCCCTTGAGCTTCACATACTTTTCATACTCATTATAGGACAGTCATCCACTTAGATCTTTAAGCACAAAATGGTCACATTGTCAAATTCAAGTCAAGCTAGGGTAAAGGTCAAGTACAATTACATTGTTGCAAGGTCATGGTTATCAATTTGGTTGCATATATTTTAGATATCACATGTTAAGTGAGAATGACATGTAGTTTTATCCCTCTTCAGAGTAGTGAAAACATTATTAGTACATGGGGTTCCCACAACCCAACTAATGTTTGTTTTGCAGGACTCCCTCATCATTTAGGGTTTTGAAGATTCGATCAGTTACACAATGAGTATCACATAGTGTCGAAGGTCCAAATTGCAAACAGGAGAAGATCAAGAAATAGTGCATAAGACCTAGAAAGTTTCAAAAGTTGAAATTAAATATGGAAAAGGGTGTACAAAAAGGGGTTATGGAATCCATATCCTTTGGTTTGTGTCATACCCTTTGGTCCAAGTAGCTTTACAAAACACAATTTTAGAGGAAAAGCCTTGTCTAGACCATTTCCATCCCTTTCCAATCATCAGGTCATCCCAAATTAGAACACAGTCTAGGATATCAACTAAGTCTCCTTCTCCCTCTCATTATTAGTACTTTTTTTCATTATCTATCATTATTAGCTTTATTCATGTATTATACCTGATATTGCTACAATTAGCTTTAGAAACTAGTTGATTAGGATAATCTACCATCAGGTTACTACCCTTTTAAATTTAACCATTTAGGTTAATTCATTTGGTGAACCTAAGTATTGTATAATGTGCATAGAATCTATCATTCTTCTACTATCCTCAAACCCTGAGACATTTTTCTATTTCATTCTAGGGTACACATAGTGGTCGGTTTCTAACAATTATTTATTCTTTCACATCATGGTTTCCAAAGCTCCTTCTATAGGCAATTTATTATACTGAAACCCATTCAAATGATTCTAAATGTGATACATATGATGAAGAACCCTCTTAATTATTTCTTTTCTTATATGTCACTAGTGAGGAATCACAATTGATCTATGCTTCTACTACTCTGGTTCCTAATAATTTCACCTCCACAATTCCCACATCTTCCATTCCAGTTTCTTCTCCCCCACCTCCATGGGAGCATATAGTCTTAATGTCTCCATTCCTATATCTACTACTCATTTTTATTCTCCTCTTATCTCTCATATTCAACCTAATTCTTCTTCTGAAACCCATGCCTTAGATTCATTGGTGTGCAATATACAAGCCCAATTTATTCAATTACAACGAGGTGTCACTACATCCTCTTCTTCTATGGATTCCTCACTTTTTCTACATGATCCTCTTGTACCTGAGGTTTCCTCTTATCCTCTTCCTCCCAATTTTATTTCACCTAAAATTCATTTTTTCAATGGTAAGGAAGATCCACAAGAACATCTTAGATCATTTCATGTTGTTTTCTTAGATTATTATTTCGATGAAACATTATTAGAAAAATTGTTTCTTAGAATTTTACAAGATTATGCATTGTAATGGTTCTATCATTTTCTTGTTCATTTTGTATGATATTTTACTCCATTATAAAATCAATTTTTTGGCACATTTTTCTATTAATATTGGTACTAAAATATCCTTATGCACAAATGGATAAAATGAAACAAGGATCTAATGAGCACCTTAGTGACTATGTTCTGCATTATAAGACTAATCTTACTAAAATGAACAATGTCCTAGCTGATTTTGAATTGCAAGACCTATTTTTACAAATCCTTTTGCCTCTTATCCAAGAGTCAATCATATTTGATACCTTTTGTTCCTTCAATCACTTGTGTCATATCCTTAAGGACCATGAAGGAAAGATAATTTCCATGGGAAAACTCAAATATAGTGACCAAGCTTCTAGTTGTTCTAATGCTAAATTCCAAAGTAAATATACTTTCAAGAGTAAACCTACTGGCTGAGGCTAAGGCCATTATTAATGCAGTGTCCCAACCAACGAAGCTCCAACTTTAGGATCCTTGATGATATTTTACTAAATTGCCTATGCCACCTTGGGTAGTGTTGCAATAACTACTTGACAATAACCTATCTCTCTTCCTCCACCACTTGATTTGGATTCTATTCATCCTCAAAATAAAAAAATTGATGAAGAATCATATCATGACTATCACCAATGTAATGGAAACTCTACCTATCGATGCTTTAAGCTTAAACATGTGGTTCAAGACTTAATAGATTCTAATGTAATTAAATGGGTTAAGCCAACTATGTTTAAACCTATAAATGATAATGATAAGCTCAATATATTCAATGACCCACTTCCCAAACATGAAAAGGTTGCATCTGAGGAAACTTTAATCATGTTTATCATGTGGTTCCACCTCCACAATCTACCAATACTCCTCTATACTTTCTCATTGGTGCTACTACTACTTTACCATCATTACCTTTATTGATGCAGACTTCCATGCTTCTTTCACATCTTTTAGGCTTCACATTGATGCATCTATTGACAATCAAGCTCTCAATAATGTAATGATCAATCCTAATTTTAAGCATAATAACCCATGTTTTCTTCCCCTCTTACATTCTATTGGTTTCCTATTATCCAAATCAAGCATAAGTCACCTACCTCCTATGGGTGCATAACTCTTCTCATCATAGTCAGGCCTCTTACTATTTACATGTCATTTGTTGTAGCATTGAGAATCAAGCATTTTGACATGATCTTAGGTCTTCCTTGGCTTAAGGATTAGGGTTGTTCCCTCTATTATGCAATAATGTGTTAAATTCATACATGATTATCATGTCATCATATTCAAGGTATCCCACCTTGGACCCCTTTACCTATTGTTTCTCAAGTTTCATAAACAACTAGTGTACCTCCCACTCAGTTATTCATTATGTCTAGTCCACCTACTATTACCTGATTACTCTACATTTAGTGATGATAGCTTATAGTTTTGTCACACACTCCTAGTGTTAGTCCCATACTTTCACCATAGGAGTACTATTTGTTAGGTAGTCCTTATTTTACCCCATCACTTCCTCAACATATCTCTATGTATCATAGTCTATCACATATGACTAGGACATCACACAATTTCATGGTACACACCTCACATCTAGGTCTTCTCATAGGTCTATTTCACCTTCTACATATGTCTAACCTTCAGTCCCCTAACAATACACTCATCAATGCCTCTCATGTCTCATAGTTTGTCACATAGGGTTCATGGTACACACCACACATCTAGTATTCTAATAGGTATATTTCACCTTCTACATAACATATCTCATTAATACATAAATTTACTATGACACATAGTAAAGCACCCGGTCTCACTTAAATTTAGTCTCTTGATTCATGGTCACATGCTTCTTTCATTCAAAATTACAGATATAGTGGCCTTCACTTAACATCAAAATACTTTATTGGATAGACCATACACTACTCACATACTGGGGGCATATGAATTCCCCTTTGTCTCAATGACACACTCTATTTATAGGTTCAACTTGACTATTTAGGGAGTGGCTACACACCTTAAACCTCACTTTGCACACACACCTTTTGGGAAACCTTGCTTCCCATCTCTAGTTACATAGTCTATATATTCATAAAAATCCATTAAAAATATAAATATTCCCCTCTGGGGGAATTATGGAATTCTTGATCACCCTTCCTTCTCTTTGAGAATAGGTTTTCATTTATGCCCTTAGGGGGGCTTAAAATATCCAAAAAAAATCAAATATGATGCTCAAAATCAAAAAAGATTCATATATGCAACAAAATCCAAAAACATTTAAATACATACAAACATCCAAAAGTATTTTCATCACTCTTGCTTCAGTTGTTTCTATTGCATGCTTATATTATTCATGTTGCACATTACTTACATGTTATTTGGATACATAATATGTTATAAATTTTTTATATAAAAACATGTATTCATGTGTTATATTGATTTGAATGTAGGATACACAAATATTGTTACAAAATGTATGATGCTTAACATTGCTCTCTACCAGTTATTCTAAAATAACTAGGGGCATCCACTTTACACTTTCTCACATGCATGTGTTATAACTCCAATATTTGCTAATTTACTTTCTCTTAACTCATTCACTCATTACGTATATCATTTCATACTATTTATTAATCTAACATGTTAATGGGTGCTTCATGTGTAGTATCTGTTTTGGAGGTTACTTCTAAAATGGGATCATTTTCATCCTATTGTCTTGTTTCTTGTTTGACATGTTTTCACTTGTTTTCAGATAATGCCCTTTGTTGCTTGATTGTTTCTTGTTATTCTTGAGTTCCTTGAGTGCCTTACGACATCCAGAGTTGTGTCTCATGTATGCAACATATTTTTTCCTTGTTGTTTTATTTGTGTGTCCTTGTATGTGTTAGAACGTAATATTAAGTGTTGATAAACCATAGTTTATAAATAAATAATTAGGAATATTTACATTATTAATCATTTAATATAAACTAGTTTGTTTATGTTCAATTGATTATTCTTAATCAATATTTAAATCAGGGTGCTTTGTAAAAAGACACAACACGTCACTTAATTGTGCATGACCTGTGGGGTAAAACAAATGGATCATGTGGCATGATAAAATTAATTCACTATGTGGATTTTGGGAGAGAAGCGAGGAGAGATATCTGGACTGTAATAAGTTTCTTGAATAAATGGGTTAATCTCTTTCACTGTGGTTTTTTCCTCTTTGGTGTTTTCCACGTAAATTTGTGTCACTGTGTTATTTTCATTTATTGCATGGTTAAATGTTGTTATTAATGTAAATGGTGAAATATTATTTGAATATGGTTAGTTAACTACCTCGACTCTAACATAGTACATGTGCCGAGTTCTAATGTTTGTTAATTAATTAACCAATAAGATGTGTCAGTTCAGATGGTTGGTTAGTTGGGTGGTTAGAAAATGTATGTTAAATACCCCCCACCTCCCCTCAGGACATTTACAAACAACAAAAAAAATCAACCCTTTCAAATATTTTTACAGTGAAAAATCCTATGGTGAAATCTTTCTCAGGGCCTGCAAATAAAGGTAAGGGTGAATTTATTTGAAATATTTCATTAATATTTTATAGTTTCTAAAGTGTGTAGGTGAAAGTAAATACAAGGGGGTAAAAATCAATAAAATCAAGTTACCTAAGGTATCCTACAAGAAGACAACATTCCATGGAAATATAAATCTAATTTTTCCTATTGGCTCTGGTAAACAATAACCTACTCCAAGTTTGATTTTTTCCCCTGGTGTCTTGGTACGACCCATGTCTAGTCTGAGGGACCCCTTTAATTGTATAGGGTTGGCTTGTATTAAAAACTATAGTATAAATTAATTTAAATATACTATAGTTTACTATATATTATATACTATAGTTTAATTTATATAATCTTAATTAAAAACTATATGCTAAAACCTAACTAAAAAAACTATAGTTCGAATTATATATATTAAACTATAGTATAATGTAAATAAACTAAAGTTTAATATATGTGTATGCAGACCACATTGAATTTAAAAATCTATATGTTATATATAAAATATTTTGCGGCCCCATTTAAAACTACCCCCACATTTTTATAGCCTCAATTATTTGTTGTTCTCTTTACTCATAGACATTTTTTGGCAGGGATTTGATATATTTTGGACATTATATTAGGATATTTGACCTTCTTAGACATGTATGGAGATTTAGGTGTATAGCACCAATTTAGCTTGATTACTATGTTGACACCTTATCTTATGATGTCACGGATACTAACTGATATGATGTTGTTTGGACGGTACTTATATTTGATAGATACTCAGTTTAGTTACATGTTTGGATTTTATGGATGTATGTCACTTTATTGTTATGTCTAACTCATGGTGAATTGTGTATAATTATGCATGTTGTCGTATTTTCGATTCCAGAATGATGATATGCTAGCATAGAATTCATTGATCACTTATTGAGTAGTTGATTCACATTTTATCAGACATGTGCGTTTAATGTGTGCAATGATTGTGCAGGTGACATAGTCACAGGAGAACGTGGGATTCAGGCTAGCTACATAATTTTTCACAAGTAGCCCACAGGGATAAGTCCTAACCATGTTTATTGTATGAGACCTTAGTATTATATTTCATTATTTTGGGCACCATGAGTGACCCTATTTTTTAATGTAGTATGTCTTGTAATATTAATATTGCTTAGGATGTTTAGTTTGCTTTGTAAACTTGATTTGGGGACTTAATGGTCCCAACTTGCATTAAGTTTTGAGTTTGGTTAATGATGTATTTAATTATAGGAGTTTAGGGACACATGTGAACCCTTGGGTGGGCCCCACATCATCTAAACTTGTGCCCAAATGTGCCAAACCTGAAATTGGGCTATTTTAGGCATTTTAAGTGACCCTTTTTTAGTTTGGAAGTTCACCTAGCATGAAAATGGGCCCTTGGACCCTACCTAATAGGTAGGGGGCTTTAATTCCAAGGCATAGAGGGAGTTTCCCTCCCATTTTCCCTCCCTTTGGTCACATCCATGTAAGGTGGATGGGTATGTGTGTTTTGTTAAAAGTTGCACAAGTTTGTTTTGTTTTTCATTTTGGGTAATTTGGGAGAAAAGGGTTAAAATCTATTTTATCTTTTCTCTCTTTTATTTTGAGAATCTTTGACCTTGAGGGAAGAGATGGGTGACACATGTCACCCCCTCATTTGTGAGTATTTTTGTTGGCTCCTCTTCAAATTATCCTTCACGGGGAAAGAAAAGAACTTTTTTTTGGGAGCTTTTAGCTTGGAGGCTTGTGGATTTTGGAGCTAGAGCGTGCTTGGATAAAGAAGTGGAAAAGTTGGAGTGTTGGAGAGCTTTTGGAGGTAGGCTCCTTGAGCTCATTTTTTTATGTTTAATATCATGTTAGATATTAGTATTGTTTGTTTAAAATGTGTGTTGCTTCTTGTGTGTTACCATTTTTTGATTTTGTTGTTTTATTTTTCTCCATCCATCATATGGCATGATGGATTTTGGAGTTTGTGGGGGGAAGAGAGAGGTATTTTTCCCTCTCAATCCTCATGGCTTGATGAGCAAGCCATGTAGGATTTTTGTTACTCCCCTTAAATGGTTTGAGGTGGGGAAGGTGGTTCATATGGATTGAACCCCCTTCCCCATTCTTAGAGAGGAAACCCTTTGGGTTTGAAAATCCTCCCAAGAAGGATTTTGGTGAATGGATGGAGAAATAAAGAGGGTTTGATGAATTTGGAGGAATAAGGAGGTTGTGGAGATTATTGTTTATGTATAACCATTATTGGCTACACTTTTGGCACTTGGAGATCTCTTTCTTCTCTTCCCCATTTTGGAGGTAGAATATGGTTTCTCCTCCTTTCCATCTTTTTAAAATTGGTGTTTTCCTAGTTATTTGTCTTGTCTTTATGTGAAAGTAATGTTGGTTTGTCTCCCTTAATCTTGTGCAAAGTTGTGAAATCTAGTCCTCTTTCCCATGGGCTTGGGGGAGGCTAACATGCCTTCCAACCTTGGAAAGGCATGTAATAATGCCTAAAGGTTAGGTGGTTAAACAATATTTTCTCCTTGTGTTGGTACTTAGAAAACTTTTGGAGTTGGAAAGCTAGTGGAAGACATATGAAGTCACTTGCCAACTTGGAATTCTCATTGTCTCTTTCATACTTTTAATGGACTTCTTTTTCATTGTATCTTGAAATAATGGCTATGTGGAAGTTTTCATTAGCTTGTAAAATACCTATTTTGTATTTGATGTTACTTGTAAACTTAAGTCATTTTTCTTGAGAATTTTCCCTCCAATATTGCAAGGATATTGTAAAAAGGTTGTCTTGAATAGCTATGTATCTGAGCATATTTTTACAAATGTGAACTTAAGCCCTTGGGAATGAAAGCTTGTAAGAAAGATATAAAAATATATATATTAATAAGAATTGTTGCAACTAGATTTTGGAAGGAAAGTTTTTTATTGGAAATATTGTTTTACAAAAAGAAATAATGTGAAGTTACCAGCATTAAAAGAAAATGTGTTTTCTTCTTTGTTGGAATCCCCATCTTGGAGAGATTTGCAATATTTGTTTAGTTACTACATTTGAAGGAAAGTTAAAATTACATGGAGATTAAAATCTTATTTTAAATGGTTATACTTTCATTTTTGTAAAGGATCTTTTCTTGCAAAATGTTACTAGTATTATACAATGGAAAAAAATCAGTTCTTTTTTCAATGCTACTTCCTTTCCCTTATGTGAAACTAAAGGAGTTATTGCATTTAAAAGAACATATATATATATATATATAATTAAGTATTTTATCTCCATGGAAAATTTTATAGTGTAAGGTCCATTTTGGATGTAATGTAATTAAAAAATTTAATAAATAAAATTGGATAAACAAAAAAATGTTGTGATTAAAATTTATGTCCTCATACATATATGTTTTCATATTTTAAAATTTATCACCATTGCAACCTGGATTCAAAATAATGTATATATAGATCAATATATATTGTATAATAGAGTTAATATATATATATTTATATATTTTGGGTTATACTCATTTATAATTATGATAAACCCCTAATATACATATATGTGTGTGTGTGTGTGTGTGTGTGTGTTTGTGTGAGTGCGTGTGTACATGTGTGTGTGTGTGTGTGTGTTGTGTGTGTGACTAAAATAAAATAAAATAATTGAATAATGGCATGTTTCAAAAGACTATGAAGTAAATGTGTAAAACTGCGGAGGGGCCAAGCCCTCCCCAACCCTACGTCACCATTACCTACCCCGACATGTGCAGCTCCCCCCACTTCCCCCAAATTTACGTCACCGTCCCCACGAACACCACCACACCTGTTGTTCCTCCTCTTCATGCCTCTGCCCTGCACAGACCCCCACGCACCACCCCCCATCCACAGAACACCCCCACCTGCCCACATCCCCTAGTCATGCCCACTCTAGGTACCATAGTCCCCTCTGACTACGTTTTCACCTCTTCATCCCCGCGCAACACTCCACCCCAAAACCGAACCAACCCGACCCCAAAACTAGTAGCATTTAAACATGGTTCCATTTTGTTTAACTGCACTTTTAAATCTATTTTTTTATCTCCCCTCTAGCAATGGTTTTTTATATATATGTATGTGGGTGTGTGTAGGCAGATTTTCCTCTGTATTTAAAAGAAAAAGAAAAATATTTGGGTATTTCCACATATCCAACCAGAAAATGCATTAGTGAAAATATACAAAAAAGTAGTATAATATGGTAATGAGACCTTCCAACAAAAAAAAACTTCATGAAAGCAAGCTTCCATAGCTCCTTAACCGCATAACCTGCACATGAAAATGAGAAAATAAAACAAAATGAAAAGAAAATAGAAAGGACAAGAACATAAGGATGTATTAGGGAAACTTTAGGATAAAATTCAAAATCAATGGTCAAGATTAGATTTGATCCAAGGGCCCAAAATCAGACCCTTTTACTTTATCATGGGAATTCCTCTGGGAAGAACTATCCAGATTACCTACAACATTACCTTATACCCACTCAATAAAAAAACTCATTAGCAAAGTAGTATGGCTGCCTATATAACCTGCTCTTCTGGGTAGTCACCAGAATACTCTTCCCTTCACCCTCCATGTTTATCGTAGATTGGGATCTCAAATATTACTACTTAATACTGCACAATTTTCGTTTCAAATAGACTTTAATACTGCACAATTTTCGTTGGTGAGATTTAACGAATGAAAATTTAGGAGATTGTTGAGTGCAGGGTGAATGATTTATCTTATAGTGGTGTGCATCACGAGAAATTGGAAAGAAAGCTGGACACATGTCTAGCTAAGATTTTTAGTTATAAAATTTATATAAACACTGTGCTGTAATAAGGGAGAAAAATAGTCATTTCAAACTTATAAACCAATCAAAAATTTAATAAATCAATTTGAATAGATTTATTAAATAATTTAAAAAACAAACATTAGAGAAGAAAATAAAATTCGTATTGCTGATTGGTTGGAAACAAAGAATTATTGATTTGGAGTGAAAGGTATAGTATTCCTGCCATAGGCAGGAACTAATAAATGGGAGAGTTAGTATTGTTAGAAATTGTGGAAAGCATGATTCGCTGAGTTGGAATCTCACCTCACTCAAGCCAATAGTGAATCATAACCCCTTTGATGGAGCTAAGCTCGAAAATATTTTTTATACCTTTAATATATATATTCAATCATTTTATTAAATAATTTTTTCCTATCTAATATTTATTTTTTTCTAAATATTTATTTGTATTAGCTGAGGAAGTTTTTCAATAATTTAATATAAATGAGAAAATGCATTGTTTTAATGATGATTAAGTAAGTCATAGTTTCTTACAAAACCAAAATAAATTTACATTTCAACGAAATATACCTTAAAGTCAACTAATATGTTGTTTGTGTAGGATATTTGTTTGACAAGAAAAATTTCGATGTGAATAAGGGAAATTCATTGAAACATGACTGGTGTAGTTAAACAACGAAAGGGGGATTCTTTAAACCAATTTACGAAAAACCTCGTTGTTCTCATTTGTTGAACTTGTTTACATAAAAATGGGTTCTAATCATTTTACAATTGACAAATTGCAGATGTTGAATGAATCTAATTACAACATTGGTAAGATAAGAATGAAGGCATAATTCATGGCACACAAGCATATTGAATGGTCATAAATGGTACGGAGAAATCTCTGATCGGAAGTCAAGCGACATCGGACAATGTAGTTGCATATCAACAGAAGGTGTAGGAGGCAATGTCCATAATATTATAGTGTGTGCAGGATGATTTCCTTCTTCACATTGAGAATTAGGAAAGTCTGAGTGAGGCTTTATACACAGTTAGAATCGATGCATGAAGGTACGTGTTTATTAAAAATTAAAAATTTGATTCTTGAACTAATGAATACTCTCGTGAAGGGAGATGAAAAAATAGTTAACTTTATAGAAAAAATTAAATACATAAAATCTCAATTAGATGGATGTAATGGTAACTTAATTCATGATAAACTGTTGTATTTCATTATTCAAATTAACATCCATGAAATGTTTAGGAATTTCATTTCAATTCTAAATTCTAAATACCAAACTAAGAAAGACATTCCTGATTTTTCTACTCTTAGTGCTCCCCTGATCCAGGAAGAGAAAGTTATGACCAATTTTGATTCGAAATTCCACTCAGAAACTTCTCGCTCATGAATCTAAAAAAAATTCTAGACATAACAAGAATCAGAAACCAAACTTTAAATCACCTAGTAAAGAAAAGAAACCTGGAAATTTTAGAGTTATTTTTTATGGAAAATGTTTTAACTTTGGTAAATTTGGTCACAAGAAAGAATAATGTAGTGTCAATAACAAAACAAATTTCAAAAATTAAAAATGGAATATACCAAATCAAAATAAAAAATGAGAAAGAAGAGAATAATCATAAATATAATGTAGTTACTCTATAAACTACATTTGTCACTACTAATGAAAATAAACTGTTTTATTTTTCATTTGTGTTTGGTATTGAATTGAAAAAGAGTTTGCTTTCGTTCATAGTTAACTTGGAATAACTATAGTGTAATATTGTTGATAAATGGTTTATTAAGAATGAACATGATATCACTAAGCTAAAGGAATAAAAAATAATGGATTATGTGTGTTTAAAAGTTTTTGCTTCAACTTCCTGGTTGTCTACTAAAAAATAGAAGTAATACGTAATTGTGGCATAAAAAACTAGATCATTTTAGGATCATGTTTGACATATCTCGAGATTGACATATATAATGCAAGTTTTGTGCGATTATTGTCCTTTCCGAGTTGTTATTGAGGGGGAGTGTGCATGGCAATGCCACCTCCTAATGGTCGGCCATGTGTTATCTCCTTCTCCTCTATACTTCTGCTCCATTGTAAAACATTGTAAAAATATATATTTTTTTATCTTTGTAAACTTGTCACTCTAAATTTACAGTGTACAGTCCAATGTGTCACATCCATTGTAAAGGAGGTCCTTGTGTTATAAAAGGCTCCTAGAGATGCTTCTTGAGATATTTTCCATGAGAACCTGTGAGATGTAGTCTCATAAATATGCTTATCCTAAATCATTCACTAATGATTTATGGATTCCAAATTATTTTTTACCAAACGGTAAGATGAGCATGATGAAGGCTTATAAATCCTTAAAAAGTGATATGCTAGCCTAAACCTTCACTATGGTTTATGGATTTGTAAATCTTGTTGTATAAACAAGTCATGTTGGCATACAATCTGCACTTGATATTAAAGGGGAGTGTTAAAACATAATATTAAGTTCTTATAAACATTTTATAATTAAATAATTAGGAAAATTTATATTCTTAATTATTTAATATAAACTAGGTTGTTTATGTTTAATTGATTATTCTTAACCAATATTTAAATCAGGGTGCTTTGTAAAAAGACACAACCCATCACTTAAGTGTACATGACCCATGGGGTAAAATAAATGGATCATGTGGCATGATCAAATTAATTCACTATGTGCATTTTGGGAAAGAAGTGAGGAGGGAGATCTAGACTGTAGTAAGTTTCTCAAATAAATTGATTAATCTCTTTCACCGTGGTTTTTACCCCTCAAGGGTTTTCCACGTAAATATATGTCAATGTGTTATTTTTTTTTAATGCATGGTTAAATGTTTTTATTAATGTTTTTTGAAATATTATTTTAATATGGTTCTTTAATTACCTCAGTCATAACAATATGGTTTTTATTACATATATTGTGTTGTTTCTCTATTGCTTGATACTAACACTTCACCAATTTTTATACTATATTACTATGTATGTGTCATGGCATACACCATGTGCACTCCCCTATTTCCCACGCATGAATCCTAAAAAAAATGTGTAGATCATATACATGTCCTCTTATTTGGGTTGCACTCACATTTCTCTATCTCGTGTGCCCCAAACAAGGGGGAACCATCCGATGATATTTCACCCTCATGGTAGTTTGGAATTAAGAAACAGAATAACAAGTATAGAATTAGAAAGTTCATAGGTCTAGAAAATGGCTCAAAAACAAACTTGGGTCAAAAAATATAAAGGGACAAAACCATACAAAAAATACTATGGCATGTGGACGTTATGTCCCATTCCATACACTTCCATCCTGGGGGAAATTCAACAATTTTCCCATTAGGTATAGTTTCTTGGGGAAATTTACATACTCTTTACTCAATTTCAATCACATAATGCATGGTATAATTTAAATTATGGTGGCACCAAGGGTACATGAAAGCTAGTATTACCTTGATACATTGTGTCGTCATTTGCAAACCAATTGTGTCCATGTCTATCTACAGTGGCACTTATTTATGGGACTTTGGAAGTGTCAAGTGAATGTTATCCTCATAGGATTCAATTCCCATTGATAGTATTTTTGTGAAGGGAGGTGGAGAAACTAGAGCACTCCCCATATAGTTCTCTTCATCATACAAGGTGCATTTTAACTTCTTTTTATCCTCCTTGGCACATTCCACTTGTGGACTAATCACCCCTAAGTCTTTCTAACCAGATCTAACAAAAAGCATAGTAAATATCCATGGTAACACTAGCTAGAGTAATCTATCCCCATATCTCAAAAAATAATCAAGTGTATTCTTTCCCTTGTTTTGATTTTTTACTTATATATTGCTATTTTCACACTAAGTTTAAAATTTTCAAGTTAAATTCTAATTTCCCATCATATGGATATTGACTACATTTTTCTCTACATGTACTCATCTTGGAAAAAAACACAACTAGAATAAATAAAAATTCATAGCACAAGAATGAGGTGCTCTGATTGAATACAAAAGTGTGTCTACACACTTAGATAATTTTTCCTTTAAGTACACAATTTTTAATTATATACATAAAAGGGAGAAAATGTAGAAACTCATTTGGTGATTCATGTCTTGCAACAACACAAAATGTACAACACTTTTGCAATATCCCACACTTGATCCATTTAGCCAATTATGTTATCCCTAGCTATATCTCACTCATTTTTCTTACACACACAACCTATTTGTTTGCATAACAATCATACAAATTCATCAAATCAGGTTATACGCCTACATATTATAATCGTAATTTTCAAATCACTCGCATAAGTATCTAGGACCATAACACCCAAAAAGGGCCATAACACCTATAGGTTATGGGATGACCTATTCTCTTTCATCCCTTTCCCTCCAATGGTAATTTTCTTAATTTGAACTTCTTTGGTACACTTGTAGTCAATTTTATATGAGTTTTCCAAACCTAGAATGCATATATAAGCAAGTTATTCATATCTCATTAATGGGGGGATTTTATCTACTTGGAACCTAATATTCAAATGAGAAAATACTAATAGTAATCACAACAAAATCTACTTCAAGACTCCCTTGATATTCATATACTCTACATACTCATTCTACAGAAGTTATCCACTCAAATATGTAAGCACAAAAGGCACATTATAGAATTCAAGTCAAGTTATGGTCCAGGTTCAAGTGCAATTACATTGTTGTAAGGTGATGGTTATCAATTATTTCATACATTCTAGATATCACATGTTAGGTGAGAACAATGTGTGGTTTTATCCCTCTTTGGGGTAGTGGAGATGTCTACAGTACACAAGTGTGCCCAAAACCCAACTCATGTTTGTTTTGCAGGACTCCCTCACCATCTGGGGTTTTGAATATTAAATCATATACACAGAGAGCACCACAAAGTGTCAAAGGTCCAAGTTACAAATAGGAACATATCAAAAAGAAGTGCACATACCCATAAAGTTTTAAGAGCTAAAATTATAGAGGGATGGGTGCATATATAGAAAGGGCCATAGTGGTTGTGCACTTTGTTCCATTCCATACACCTTATTTTGGGAAGATTTGTAGGAAAAAGTTATAGAGATGAAGATTTTTCATATCATTTACAGCGCTTTCCAATCATTACGCTAGCCTAGATCAACACACAATCTAGAATATCATATAAGTCTTCTTTTCCCTCTCATTATTAGTAATTTGTTTCATTATCTATTTTCATCTATCTTGTTCATATATTATCCTGATATTTCTATAATTAGATTTGGAAACAATTTGATTAGGATAATATATCTTCGATTACTACACCCTTTCCTTGTCCCTCTCCATCTTTTCCTTGCCCATAATTACATGTTCCATAATGTATCAAGAAGGAATTAATTTCATATGATTAATTCAATTGATCAAATTAGGATTGGATATTATATGTTATAGGCTATAGAGTTATGAAATTATATATAGATTTGCAATAGAACTTAAGTTATTTGTAAGTATGTCAAATTGTTAAACCAATTGAAATCCCAAGATGGGTTAGAAGCATGACTTAGTTGATTTTAGATGGGTTTTGGATTGTGACACCACCATAATGGGGAACTATGCAAGATTTTGGATGAACCTAGATCAATTTTTGTTTTCAAAATGAACTTAGGCTCACGACCACATAAATGGTCGAGACTAGATCCCATAAATCACATCTTTTATGTTATCTTTGACCATTGTATTTTCATAGTATAATTTTTTCTATGTTCCTTCATTGTCACCTGTTTCATGCTTTTGTATGTTTGGATCCACCTGTAACCATAAATTTCACACTTGTACCTATAAAACAAACTAAGATTCCTACTTTACACTCAAAAACTCATTAGACATAATATATATATAAATGCTTGAGCTATGTTGACCTCATCAGTCACCCCATTTTTGAGTCAAAAATTGTTACACTACATTTCATACTCACTTTAGTTCTCCTAGTGATTCATGCAAGTGTGAATCCAACTAAAATCCTTGACCTAGCTTTTCCGTCATGCTTCAACACCAATAGTGTGATTTATGCTACTATGACTCAATTATAACCCTTTCATGCAAGAGTGTAAATCAGATTTATTCGCTCCTATGTTGTGATATATAGTGTATAATAGTAAATCTTTCTTTCTAAGCTCAATAGGTGGTAGATAGAAAAGATTTTTCTATATAATAAATGCTTAGAGTAAACTTGTATATATAATAGCCCTTTCCTTTAAAATTTGATCTTAGTGGCACACAAGGATGACCCATAACATAAGACTCAAAAGATAAAAGAGTAACGAAACGACCCTATGCATAGAAGAGACTAAAACACAAAAGGGGGTCCAATATCATACCACTAAGGTCAGTATAGTTGTACGGTCTAAGTCAAATTGTATGGTCTTTAAACAAATTCCAAAAAAGAAAATACTAAATTGTAAGGCCCAAAGATCTCTGTGACATAACATAAAAAAATAAGGAAGAATAAAATGAGTTAAACAAAAGAATAATCAAGAAACGTGAAACTAAAATAAGGAATTTTGCCACTAAGACTTAGTTTCATCATTAAAGACCCACATATATAATTATTTCCAAAAGCATGATATAATAATGAATGTGTGTTTATTTTAGTGTCTACATTTCCCCCCCTTATGCTAGTGAATAAAATTTACTAGTGTAAAGGGGGAGAGAGTGTATCTGATAGTGCTGAAGCATAGGAGGTCTTCAAACATGATTAAAAAGTAACAGAAAGTGTGTAAAATATTGTGGGTCCCCAATGTGACCCATGTGGAGATAGGGATTAGGGTACTATAAGTGGAAAAGGGTGTAATATATGTGAAAGGATTATTTTTAGACATGGATATTTTGACTTAGTGTTTTGTAGAGTTAGAGGTGATCAATCCCTAATGAGTGTTTGATTTTAGATAGTGGAGAGGAAGGGTTAGACTATGAAGAGGTCGTCCCATATGCCCTACCCCTACCATATAGTGAGGGGTGATCCAAATAAATTTAGTGCCACCCTATATCTATATATAGACACCAAACTATAGTTAAACACGTATAAAATCAAACCCATCCCAATGGATCTATATGGGATTGGATATTTAGGTCCTCAATCTTCCTATATAGATATATGGAAAATCTGTTGAGCCGATAAACAAAGTAGTGATTTTGTAACAGGCGTTCTAGTGACTACATATTGATAAATGAGTATTGAATTCAAAGGAGTTTTTGAATTAGATTACATATGTTAAAATAGTATAAGGTATGTATAAACTATAAGAATATTGAGTCTTGATAGAATAGCATATATACGTATTTTATTTTTCATGGATAGTGTCTTAGTATATGTATTGTAGTGAGAGCATAGGTTCAGAGTGTGTACATAGACTTACGTAAAACAAGGGTCATGCGACCCAAATAGGGTGAGGGAAGTGTCATCACGTTATAATATGAAAATAGGTGAAATAATGATCTTCGTGTCACAAATGGTGTCAAAATTTAAGTAATTAAGACCAAGATATGGTGTGTAGAACTTCAAGGCATTAATCAACTTAAGAGGATTAAGTCAAGATGTAATACTATAGGCCCCAAGGGGCCCATTTACTATAAATAGTATGTTGAAAAATTAAAATGGTATTTTTATTATTACAACTACCGATAATAATTTTTCTCTTAGAGAGAAGATGTCACGCACTAGAGAAGCTTTGCAATTACGATTTGATAATGTGGTGATTTTCATAGAATCATAAACAGTGAATGAGTTGGTAAGTGCCAAAAACTTGTAATTTTGCTAAAAAAAATAGTATTGGTTTTTATCATTTTGTGAAAATCGTTAATTTTTTCAGTTTTGAGGTTTTTGAGGCATATAGTACCGAATGGTATGTTTTTGACCTTTAGGGTGGAACTGTATGTGTACAGTTCTGACCTAACTAGCAATCACACGTGAGGTGTGCATTGATAACGCTGAAAGAGAGGTTGGGGAACAAGGAGAAGGAAGTAGAGAAGAAGAATGCATTTGACGGAAAGGATAAAATAAATGAAAAAGGGATAAGGAAATGGAGGAGGGAAAGAAAAGTGGTAAAACTAAAGGAAAGTGGAGAGTGTTAAAAATCAATATATCCCATAATGGAAGTAATGGAAGGAGTCAAAAAAGGAAAATTAGTGGAGAAAATCTAAAAGAATGAATAATAAAATGAAATGTAACGTATATTAGAGTAGAAGATTTTATAGTGTGGTGGGGATATGGTCAAATTAAGAAAAACGTGAAAAAAAACATAAGCAACAAGATCTTGAGCATTAAATATAAAAGAATAATAGCGAGGTATAAAAAATACATTAGTTATATTAGACTAGGTAGAAGTGGAGCGCAGGAAGAAACTTTGAACATATTTGTAAACAAACATAGATCAAATATGGTGTTTAAATTAGTTGCAGATAATACAAACACGATCCGAAAGGGGTTATTGATACAAAATACACATGATGTATACATGCATGACTGTTATAAAGAAGGTTTGACACCATGATTGCATGATCACTATAAGGATCTAAGATGAGGGCTAGGAGAAGAACCTTGGGCTTCAACTAATTTTCTTCGGTATCGCCAGATGTAGAATGTCTGGTATTTTCGGCAATTGGTCTGGCTATAGGAGAGTTAAGGGACTTCAACATAATAAGGTTGTGTGAGTCCACAAGGTCATTCTGAGTGAAATGATGAGGTCCTTCTTTAAATTAAATGCTTTCTTGTTTGAAAAGGGAGGAATCGGATCTTGACATAAGAGCATCCCAGTCCTGGATTAGAGGGATGACATTACGAATGTTAAGCAGCAAGTTCCGGAATGATGCATGTGCTGGATCAGAGTCTTGTTGTCAGAAGATTGAATGAAGGGAGACAAATATGTTGAATTCTCACCAAAGGGTAGCTCCATAAGACTTTCTGACATAAAGTGGGATGTCCATAACCGGAGGAAGTTGACCAAGGTCTCCAACAAGGATCATAGATCTACCTCAAAATGTTGAATATTTGAAGCGCGGGAAAGCCTCCCTAAGATGGCAGTTGTTTCTGGAAAGCAAATTTGGCCTGACGAAACTCATTTCATCAATTAAAATGTATTAGATATGCTTGAGGGAGTCTTGAAGAGACAATAAATCTTGGCCCTCTAAGGGTTTGATTTCTTTAATGGGAATCTGGAGGCTTGCGTGTATTATCGAAGCTGAAATGTTGAAAGCAGGAACTCCTCTTGGGGCGAGCAAAAGGAGAGGTGAAAGGCCCTGGCTGGATGAAGAGGCAGATGAAGACTTTAAAATGTCAATGAGGAATGATTTTCCAGTACCTGCAATCCCTTGTATAATAAGTCTCAGTGGAGGAAGGTTGGGTATGTGTGTGAAGTGTTGAATAACTATGTTGAAAGTTTGTTGTTGTTCTGGAGATAAACCTGAAGCTGGAAGGTCGAATCTTTCCATGAAGGAAGCTGAAATATGGTCTACCTTATTATCTTCGATGAAAGTGGTGCCAAAAAACTATAGAGAAATAGGAATACGATGTGCACTCCAGTTGTAAAGGGTGTCAAATTCACGAAGGCCCAACATTTTCAAGTTGTCAAGGAAAGAAGTGTTCCCAGGGCGGAATCAAGCCAATAGTTTCTAAGCATATAGTTGCTCAACAGGAAGGGGGGGCTCCGCCTCAGACTTAGTGTCTCTATCGGAGGTGTGTGACGGATTTGATTCATGCCATGCAATATGTCAAGGCCAATAATTGTATCTGAAAAATCTCCAATTGGAAATGGTTTGTTGAGGTATTAAACCAATATCTATAGAAATGTTGCAAAAAGGTTTGTATAGAAGGAGTTTAGACCAACAAAAAATTTCAAAAGAGGGGGAGTCGTTAGATGGAACGCATTGAAATTTGGGGAACACCTGAACAATAGATGGATGGGTATGACTCTTCCACCTAGTGCACTTGTGATATTTGTTGTAACTCCAGTCGCGTGCAACTTCAATGAGTGGAAGGCTTTCCATGTTTAAAGGTCAGACCCTGTATGCATCTAAAAGTAGGGATGTTTCTGCATCCTCACACTCTGCTTCAACCCAACTTCTTAAAAATTTTCTGCTGACATTTAGCATCACAAAAGTGCGACTGCACATTACAAGTGGCAATTTGAGGAGCATGCGGCATGTTTCTTGTGTGCTAATGTCATGTTCAACCACACTCTCAATTAACATTTTTTATGGCTAAATGTGTAGTCAGATCAGGATCTAAACCTCTTGACAATGTAGAAAGCATTTGGTGGTATGTTTTTTACCTTTGTTCCGCTTTGGAAGCATAGTTAGCAATGTATTTAAGGACATCATGGCAAGATAGCACAGGTTGACAATCAATATTGGATCTCCATATGGATAACATTGTTAGATTTTGTGTGTTTAATTTATCATCATTCCTTGAAGGGATGTATTTAACTGAAGCACTCTCATCAATAAACAATAAAGAAGTGGCTCTATTCTCCCAAGGTGCATTGTATTAACACTGGAGCCAGCTATTTTTTTTTCGAAGGCAAGTATTCTCAGAAACTTCATGTGTCGTTGAACATGATTTATCAATCACCAAAATTTGAAGAACTCAAGCTTATCAGCCTAATTTAAGAACTTGAAAAGTTCATAAACGCCCAAATTTAACCCTTTATTAACTTCTATTTTTTTATTTACAAAACATTCCCTTTCATCTCCATAGATGAAATATGTTTCACTGTCACTCCCATAAGATAGAACAAATCTCTTAGAGAAAAATACCACATTATATTTGATAAAATATTACAAGCAGCAATGAAATTGAGAATGTTCCATGTTTCTATAAGATGAGTTGCAGTTTCAACTTTTAAAGTTCTCCTTTATTCTAATAAAGCTTAAGGAAAAAAAATCAAGTGTAC
This sequence comes from Taxus chinensis, assembly GCA_019776745.2. NCBI lineage: Eukaryota > Viridiplantae > Streptophyta > Pinopsida > Cupressales > Taxaceae > Taxus > Taxus chinensis. Next base: position 237,575,689 of record CM034157.1, on the reverse strand, counting down.
TCATTAAGAATAATTTTATCAACACATTTTATTCTTCAAATTTTTACTAATTAATCTACATTTTTTTGGTAGAAATGTCCATCTTCTTGAAACTTGTTAAGGAAATAGAGTAGTAACGAGTACGGATTTTTAAGTTTAATGATCAAAATCTTTCTCACAACACCTCAACAACTATTAACAAAATTGAATTTCCATTTTTTTTCTTAAGCATTACAGGTCACACTACGAAATTGGCCAATAATATAAGTATCTAGCTGGAGAACATAAGTAACAAAAAAATCTCTACAAATAACAAACTAATCCCAAAGACACACTTGAGCAACATACAATGAAACATACTTGGAACAAAATCACTCAATAGCTTGCAAATTCCCATGCATAATCAGTACATCTATCCTCCTCAAAGAAAATATTTGAACTCACACCCCAAAATGAAATTTAACACATTTAACATCTTTAAGTGCAATTCAAATGTTGTAAACCAATGGCATGAAGAAAATTACAGCAAACAATATGTGCAAAGATCTCAATTGCGATTCAGAACCATACTATAAATTTATAAAACATTGGAGGATTTACTTCTGGTCAAATAAAATGCCATACACATTTAAAAGTTAATGCATATGAAACAGGGAAGCATATACAACATAGGAATTGTTTGACAAAATGTGTCAAAATAAATTGATTTTGTGGGGCACGAAGTGCAAAAAAGTGTTAAAGAGATAAGGTTAAGTGAAAGTCCCAGGTGGCTGTATACAGGCAGATTAGACAACTAAGTGAAATTCAAATTATGTGTGACTTTCAAATCAAAATTCTCCAACTCTTTCAGGTGGATGTATATTCTAGAAATTTTTATAGATATATTTATAATCCATTCATGTGTGTGTGTGTGTGTGTGTGTGTGTGTGTGGGTGGGTGTGTGTGTGTGTGTGTGTGTAAATAAGTATTATGTGTACGGACATAAAAAAAAATCACCTCTAATATACAGTTAAAATCACAAAAAAAGGCCTACAGCCTGTCAATTACCAAGCCTGCTTTCAAGTGCTAAACCTAAACTTTGTCCTATTTAATGGAATCATAATACAAATTCGTTTAGAAGATAAAAGAAATATTTTACTACATTTACCTAAATTGGAAGGAATGAATGAAAATAAAAATTCTTTTAATGCACTTTCATTTGGTTGTTTAATAAAAAAAAGGGTAGGTAATGCAACATGAAAAGAGAGTGAGAAGTTGAATTTCAATTCAGCTGACAAACTACATTCTTCAAATCCAATGCATATAGAGGCGTACACCCGCTTCTTACATACGCGATGATAATCTATGAGTTGTGTGTCTAAATGTGGTGTTTACTTTCATTCCATGGGTAGTGGAGTTTTCTACACTTTCAAAACCTGTAATAAAGTAGAATTTGCAAGATCTAAACATAATAATGTTGTCAAACTTAGAATTACTCCTCTATTTGAATTATTCATAGTGGGTCTGCAAATTATATCTAAACTGAAATCAAGACCCAACAAAATGCTTTGGATTCTAAATTCTGACAAATTGTTGTTCTCACGATGCATTATAAAACCAGCTGTATGTCCTTGTTCCTTCCTAGTTGTTTGACTTTATGTACCTTTTTCCAAACTCAACATCTTGCCAAGGGTTCACTCACACCAATGCTTTCAACATCTGCACAATGCCTTGTCCATCCAACACCAATGCTTACAGTGCGTAGCTTCCCACATTCAGCTTTCAAAGTTGGTACCAACACCAATCCAATCAGAAAAATCTTGCACTTGTTGTCAACTATTTGAATGGTGCCAACTTCAGCATTGCACATTAGTTGACCGATGTCAATCCTTTTATCACTTTCAGCGAGGATTATGCATCAAAGTCTGACCTTTCCAAATCCATGCCATAGTGCAATGTATCAATAACTACCATATTTGTAATGCCTGGAAGTTGAACTTTTCCAACTTTCCAGCCTTTCATTTGTTGATTTGTAACTTTATTTTATTTTATCATCATGTACCTTTGACTAATTCAATTTAGTTCTCTAATTCTTCAAAATATCTTCAAGCTATGAACTAGTGTTCAAATCTTGACATCTCTTTGCAGAGATGTTGTCACAGTGATTTTATTTACATTTTAATGAATTACAATTCTTTAATTCATGGACACCACTTATGGGATTGGATATGACCAAGTGTCACAACAAAACACAAGAAGGTAGTTCGTGGTGGACTGAACTATAGAAATAGTTGGGGAGATAACACTTCCACAACCCGCTTAAGAAATCAAGATCTTTCTTGCATAAATAATCACCAAACTATTCCTACAGATTAAAATGAATTCAACATAAGAAGAGAATCAAAACAACAATATAAATGATAAAATGGAAATTCTAAATTGTAAAAATTCCTAGAAGTTCTTAAGTACCATTACACTTGCCTCAACGCTCTTAGGCAACCATAGGAGCTTCAAAGAGACTACATCTTATATTTTTCTAGTTGTTCGACTATAAATAATTAAGTTGTATGATGCATTATAAAAGGTACATGAATTGCAGCTCCATAACAGAAATTTCAGCGTATCTCCTCTTTTCATTCTCCAATCCACTGGGGCCTTACTGGACTTGTAACAAAATGTCTGTGGAGAGCGTTCGAGTGCTTCTTCTATTCCACCAAAATGAAAAGAATTGTGAAATCCAAGCTCGTAGCTGGTATAAGGATAGATATTGGAGATATCATCGACAGAATCCTTTCTTCTCGATGCACACCATGCAGTCTCTTGGGTGGTCAAACACTCAATTTCAAAGAGATCAGAGCTTGTATCACTCTCCTAGTCTTTATCAACATCTGCATCACTATCGCGTCCTGTAAGCTTGTGAGAGTCTATCATGGATTTCAAGGTAAAGCTCTTCCTCACCTTCTCCACAAAAGAGAGAAGCAAACACCTATGTAAATCTGAGGGTTGTCTCTAATGAGGATTCACAATTCCTGGGATAGGCTTAGGATTCTCTTCACGGTCTGGTGTACCTGGAAAAGGTGAGCCGAAAACCTCCATGGATGGTCTGGGTGTTTCTTCACACTTCTCAGGAAGAATGCGGAAAGAAAATCCATCTTCTTTCACCAACGAACTGTATTTGGTTCTTCTCTGATGAGGTCCTTGATCTCTAAGTTCTTCTTGATCAGAATCTTTGTCAAAAACCATTGAACTGTTCCGGAGTAACTTATCCTCAACCAGAATCGAGTTTCGAATATTATAATCAACGACAACAATGGCAGGATTTTTGAGAGTTTGTATACCTGATCCCCCATTGACACAGTTGTTGATATCACTGAGCCCGCGAAGACCTCAATACAATGCATGTAATAAAACTTTTTTCGAGGCCCTGCAAGAGATTTTTTTTAATTATTTTTGGGCTCATACGTACTAACAAAGAAATGAGCCACCATACTCACCTTCTGTTAATGATGGAATAAGTATGCCCACACCCACACAGGACTCCGGAACTTTTCGTTCTTTTCACCCTCGCGGAATGGCTCACCTTGTGCATGTCATTGTCTCTGACATTTCTTCTTTTGGAGGACACATGTAGAATTGATTTTACGTCGTGCTTCATTGACCAATTCATCTGGGGCATTGCAATCTCCTTCACTGTCAGAAGGCAAGAGGATTTCCCACATAGAACACGCCTTTCGGCGTAATGAGTAAAATATAAAAAAAATTGTAAGTAAATTTTGACAAGGAATATATTATTGTAAATTGTGCATAATGATTTTTTATGATAGATGATTTGATACATGTTTGCATTGGTTTGTGATTGCGAAATGATGTCCACATTGGGGATTTTTGTGGTGGCTACCACATAGATACCATAATTATTTTGGGATTGGATATTGGTGGGTGGTATGTGCTATAAAAAGATAGTTTATGACATGTATCCATAATGGTGGAGGTGCACCCAAATATGTAGTTGATCACTTTATTATATGACTAGTGGAACATGAACACTTGCACCTTTTGGATCTTGATAGGGGAGATGATAATGACACTAGAAGATGTGTACCACATTTTGTGATTTCCACTTGTGGGTGAGAGCAGTACAAGTTCCACTAGTGAATCTGTAATTTTATATCTGTAGTGTGCTTAGGTTTTGGTTGGGCATATGTGGCCTTGCAAAGCATACCATTTGATCAAGTTTGATTGTGAAAGCAGGGATTTGTGGTTACAGAAATTTACTGTAATGTTCTTGACCTCATTTTTAGTAGTAGATGGTGGTGGGGTGTTAATTTCATAATGATTATGGAAGATTTTATATTCCATTGAGGACGATGGAGTGAGGTATGGTTGGGGCCATAATGTTGTAGCCCATTTATATATGGATTTGTATAGATTCACATTAAAGAGCCATGGAGGGTGGTGTAGCGTTTCTATCAGAGTATTACATATATGGGAGTATGAGAACATATCTATTATATGCATCCAGTTGGAGGTCTGAGGTCTGATTGGATCCATGAAAAGGATATTTACATCATAATGGGTGATACTTAAAGAGAAGAGGTCTCAAGACACATATTGTATCATTTTAATCTATATTGGATAGGTTGACCCCCAATGGAATTGTGTGTAGGCCCTACAGAGAGTTTATAGGGTGGGTAGAGGATGTTTTGGAGTTACGTAGGGTGCAACATACCCATATGGCTAGAGGATAAATTTATAGGGATAAGAGAGTTATATTAATTGGAGCATGTGATGATGCATGCAAGTTTGGGTTGATGCAGGATGTTCCTCCAGACACCATATATGTTAGAGGATATCTACTCATGTATCTCTAAGAGATGGGAGTTAATTAGGAACTAACACCAACGCAAATATTTCCCCACCCACATAGATGAAGTGGATCTAGTGGCTTGTAGTTGGTGATGTATGGATGATGCATTATATGTACCGTCACATATACATTGATGGTGGCAAGAGTCCTGATGGGTATTATTATTTCATTGGTGATTATAAGTGATGCCAATAGGTAGAGTACCATTGGGAGGAGGTGATGGAGTGGGTGTGCCCCATCCTACATGAGGAGGAGGACTAGGGATGACCTCCCAATACATGATATGAGATGGTTTAGGTGAGGGATACTCCCCCTGTAGATGATGTCATCAACCATTTTCAACTATTAGCTGAACATAAGTAATTTGATATTTGTATATATAGTTTTATGTAATATTTTGATATGAAAGTTGTGAAAAATACTGAGTGAGATAGATGATTAATATGTAGATGTGTTGTATTGTGTATACAGGTGATGCATATTAGACCACTGATTTTTGATGCATTCTATGAGGAATTTGATGAGGAACATTCCTAGTAATGTGGTGTTCAGGAGGGATGTTAGAGCATGTGGATGATGTTGTAGGAGATATCATGTGTATTTATTTTATCAAGTAGTCATAGCAATAAATCCACCATGTATTGTGTTATAGATTGAGTGGGATGAGATATAGTTAAGATAACATGAAGGCCGTCAGACCTCCACCTAGGATATATATTGTCATAGGACTTATTATCAAGATTGATTAGCATGTGGGTAGAGTATGTTAGAGGCTAGGGAAAAGATAGGGACCCTATAATAGACTATTGTCGATAATATAGATCACAATCACACTCTCATGGTCATGGCGATGCAAGGGAGGCCTCAAGTTCTTGAAGTCTCCCATGAGAGGTGTTGAGAAAGGAATGATGATGATAGTGATGATGTATAGAATGTATTTGAGAAGGGCATGACCCTTTATTGTATTTTCATTTTACGAACTACATACATAGATATATATACATATATATATATATACATACACATACACATGCATTTTTATTATTGAGTACATATGGTGTCATTTTGTGATGAGATGCTTAATTTTATATTTAGCTTTACTTGTTGTATATATTATTATGATTTGAGTGAGTACTATATAATTTGATATGAAACATTGTGTTGAATAATGATGGTTTCGTTAGAGCACCAATGATTGATTAGATATGTTTGATATTGAATATAATAAATGTAAGTGTTCATGCACATTTATCATGTTTGAATGTCATATTCAAAGATAGTGATAGGAGAGTATTCAAAAGTAAGTGGGAGAAAATAAAGTGGTAAGGAAACCTTTACTTGATAAATAAGGAAAGGTAATCCTCATATTCCCTCGAGTAATCAAGAAAAGGAAATGTGTGTAAATAAAAGAACTATTACGCATGATGTAGGCTAAGTTGAGAAGTCATGGTAGTCTAACCAAATATAAGACATACAGTCACTCTGATTTCTAAGATGCATAGTTTAGGGATTTCATGTGAGGTAATAGTAGGTTGAACAAGTAAGTATTATGTTGTGGCCATAAAATAGAATTGTGATTGAATCTAAGTATCTTTCATAAATAATGTTTCCTTTGTAAACCCATTTGACTTTATCTTTTCGTATTGGATGATTAAGAACAACCTACTTTGGAGGGTCAAATTTCTTAAGAGGTTGTGATATTATCTTTATCATAAGAGTCCCAACATCATAAATTAATTCACCATCTTTGGAGGATGATTTGAGGAGGATGGGAAAGAGATCTATGTTCATGGTGTGTATCAAATGATATAATTCCTTTGTCTTCAAGCCACTTAAGTTTTTGATCTAGTGCATAGCAATAATTATCATGGTGCCCATTAATATAATGATGAAACATTACAAAAGGGTTGGATTTTTTCATATTCCAACTGATGGGGAGGATGATGTGTAGTAGGAGGGTAACCAAATCAAACCACTCTTATCAACAAGGTAATTACGAAAAATATCATGTAGATAAATCAATGGTTCTAATTCAAAATAATATTGGTTTGTGGTTAAGAGGAAGTGGAATTTTATAGTAACCATTTTTAGGTAACAACATTATGGTAATAAAGTATTTATCAGTAGTGTAACACTTTAACCTCATTTGAGAAAATTAGTGGATTTCTAGCCTGGATTTTTGGATGTGGAGGTGTGGATGTAGTAGGAATAACATCATGAGAATGTGTGGAAGTATGTGTGGGAAAAATATCACTCTCGAGGTTACGAGAACATGCAAACAAAGATCAAGTGAATGAATCAAATGTCATAAAAGCATATTTTCCTTAAATGGGAAGATGAGGCCTCAAAAAAATGTGTATTATATTTCTAAATACATAGGATTACAGATTAATTGTTGACATACTAGCTTTGAAACGTAGGATGTAATCAATTACATGCTCATTTTTTCCTTGATGCAAAGAGGGTAAGACCAATTCATATGTAAACTTTATGACCCTTGTCATCATTAATAAATAAAATGAGAAAAAAACTCCTTGAGTTCTTAAGAATGTGCTAATGGAAACCACTAGGAAGGTGAGTAAAGTAGGACATTGAATTTCTAGTTAGAATTTGGGGAAAGGATTTTAAAACTATTTTATCATTGTTATACGAAGCCATTATAGACCTATAGCACTTGAGATGTAGATAGGGGTCAGAATTCCTATCCAAAAATGTGAATTTAGGCATAGAATAATTACAAGGGAAGGCTGATTGGAAGAAATTAGGATGAATAGGGTTTCCATGTATAATGTTTGAATCAGATGAAATATAATAGGCCTTACTAAACTATAGTTCACAGGTTAGAGTATGTACTTTTATTGCAAATCAACCACATGCATAAGATAAGAGAGGACTCTTGAGGATATTATTGAATAAACACTAAGAGGCTCATTTCAAGGGTTATTTTTAATGATCATTTATAGTATTGACATGGGAGCTCCTATTTTTTTAAAAGTATGTATATCATGTTTAGCTACATTAATAGCTATAGTTTTTTTAGGGTGACATGGTATAAGGGGATCTTACTCAGAACCATTGTACAACAAGGGATCAGCCATAGGTTCAGAAGTCAATAATAATACTCATAAGCTTCATCATTACATCATTAAGGAGCTCCTATTATCATACTAAGATTTATAAAAGGTGATATCAAGGTTTGCATTGGTTACTTGTACAAGAGTTGTTTTCAGAGAAGTCATCATTAGTAATAACATTTTTACATGCATGAGAGAGAGTAAAGACAGCAGTGGAAGCCCCAAATTAGATCATTTTTTCCTAAGAGATACAAATAATATTAATTATTTTATGAGGCCTCAAATCATTATAAGGGGATAGAGTCATTGAATATCAACTATAATTATGAGTAAATTCATACTAGAAGTAATTTTACATTATATTAATATAACATTGTCATTATGAGCAATAGTTTATCATAGTGAGAAGTTGATATCACTGATAAATATCATTTTATCATTAAGAGCATTGTAAGGAAAAATAGGAAAAATAAGAGATCTAAAATAGGAATATTTTATCACATGGAATATCAACATCACTTTACCTGTACATCACTATCTATAGAAGAAGAATGTGCTTCCTCTTATTATCACCATCAATTATATCATTGGTAGATGGAGTATCTTTAGGAATTTGTGTGGAGCATGTCCATAGGAAATCATCATCATATGAAATGGATTCATATATTCCCTTAGTGGGTTTCATGTTGGTATCAAAAAACGGGTGAAGGATTATACAAAGTGGAAATCTTTTGGAATCTTAGAATTTGACCATCCCCACTAATCCATTTTGTGTCACTAGAATCATATTCAAAGTTAGATCATCATCAAAAAGAGTTTCCACTAACATTCTGTTCATAAGCATGAGTAGAGGTGGGACTCCATATAAAAGAGACTCTTCTATAGGCTCTTGATAGGTACTTAAAATGGGCTAAGGGATCTCCCATGCTTTAAAGGGAAGGTTACCCACAGCATGAGGCATGCACTAAGAGTGGAAAATTTGGGTGGATTTTGAAGCTGGTCCTAGGAGTAGGATCATATGATGATCCCCGCCTACCTGTAAATATATAGTTAAAGAAGAGTAAGATGTATAAGCATAAACTACCACATCATAAAAAAACAGCTTAAGGTATGGTCTAGAGGGATCCATTCCTCCTTTTGAAACCCACAAGTTTTAGGACCTTGATTAAAATGGATAGTTAACCCTTGTACCCTTTTTTCATGATTATAATAAGCCATATCCAATTTCAAGGAAGAAACCCTAAGTCACCTTAAGGCCTTTGTATATCACAAGGCCTAACTATGGCCATAAAGAAGTTAAACCTTGTTAGGTAACATGACTCAAAAACGGATGGGACCTCACCAAAATTATATCAACCCTAAATTAATTTATAGGTCATCGATCTAACCTAACCTTCAGATACCTATTACTTTCAGCCACCATGATATGATCGGCATACCATAGCTCCCCCTTCCAACTTCAAGCCATGTTTTAAGCCTCTCCTTATCCCGATAACTTCATCTGAAATGCATGAGAGTCTTTAGTCCACTCCACTTGACTTACACTGATCACCAATAGCCCCCTAGGTTTCATCTACCAGTTAGTCGCCAGAAGAAATGGATTCCTATGTAGAGTCCTGAATGAAAACCATATCCCCTATGCTTTCCCTCAAATTACACTTTTGTTCAGGACCATCAAATACTTAGGAGTTTAATCCCACAAACCGGCCCCTAGGTGAATACCTCATTATCCTAATATTGAGGTGCCCATTCATCAATTCTTACCAATGGGTTTGGATTCAAATATGATGTTAGCCAAGATGTAGACATTAAAAGGATGTGTTGTTCATTCATCTAACTTCTAGCCATATGATTTTTCATTTGCAATAGAAAACATTCACCTATCCATTCTAACAAGACACTCATAGGAGTCCCATTGGAAATACCTAAATTCAACGATAGTGAAAAGTTTCTTGATTTATAATGAAATACAACAGTCACCCCATTTCAGATTCTTTCCAAGCATTGCACTTCATTTTATCGCTCATGATGACTCTTCTCCTAGAGACATTTTTCCAATGTCCTTGACTAAAGAACTGGACAGATTTTCCCTATTGTTTCCAGGAATTCCATGATTCTTTAGGATTTACCTAGTAAACCGAGATAGCTCACTATTGATCTCAAGAAACCACTTAGATGGGCTAAAAGGACATTCATAGGAGAAGATTTATTCACTATTATGTTGTCCATATGCACGTGATGACAAATATGAACACATCTTTGAATCTATCGATATTTTTTTTCTCGATTATCAACAGCCTAATCAACCAACTCATTTATTACTGAACTAGCCAACTAAAAACTTAACCTTAGTGAATAGTTCTTATTCCATAGGAGTCTTACCAGCATTTGAAATTTCTTCTCTAATCTCACCCTTGAAAAAATGGACCATGAAGCATGAATTTGAAAGAGAAATTACCAGTTCACCATAGTCCCAACTACTCTAAATTTGTGTCCTTGCTGTAGAAGAAATACAAATGTGTCTAGAAAATCATTGAACTGCTGTGTTTATTGGACCGTCAGTGCTGTACTGTCCAGTCTATACTGATTTTCTAAACCGTATAAAAGTTATTCAAAGCTAAATAGTTATTGATTTTTCAATGCATAGATCTTTGTTGACTCAGCCCAATTTGGGGGGATCATGGTATTCAAGCATCACAAATTCAAATCCTATCTTTCCATAAGACTTATCTCATATTCACGAATTTCCTAGTTTCCAAGTGCTGACCTGTGCCACAAAAATTATTTTCCCAGTTGAAATACTTTCCATACTGCATCAATATTACTAGAAACCTAACTTAATAAAATATCATCCATATTGTCAGTGTATACATCCATCCAACCATCAATACCACATACTAGAATTCTGACCATTCTCTCATTTTCTGTCTATGTACTAAGAAAATGATTACTGCAACCATCGCATTTAGTTGCAAGCGACGGTTTATTGGCATTTTCAAAAAACCATTCGTCTAAGAAATATTAGATAGTGGAGAATGCTTCTTGGATAGAGTTAACGCACCGGATACTCTATCCTTCCATCTTCAAGAATTCTTTCCCAAGGTTATACTACCCCGTCATGTAAGTCCATAATTCCTCCGTAATTTCTATTTCATTAATGTATGTATTAGGAATAGGATGTTGTTAAGTGTAATTAGTAGTAGCGTCTGATAGAAGATAACGGCGCCGTCAGTACGGTGCCGCCAATAATGTAGAGTACGGTAATAGTCAAAGTACAATAGGAATGTTGTAAAAAGTAAATATTTGTCGTAAGTGGTCCGGTAATGTTAAAATGTCAAAGTTGGGATAAGTAGAGAAGTAGGGTCTACATGATTAGGAATTAGAAATATTATATTGGTAATAAGGACAAGGAGTGAGGTCATAAATATTTTGTGTATTTTATTTGTAAAAAGTCTAAAAATGTGGAACCCATGTGAAATGATAAGGTTTATCTTATCTTAAAAGATAAGCTTACATGTACAGATAAGAGTTAAGGTATGGAATATGATTCGTCAGAGTGGATTTCTTATCCTATCTTAGAGATAAGATGGATAAGCCTAAATTCCTATAAATAAAGAGGCCACCCCCCTCATTTAGCATAGAAGGAAGTAGTGAGAAATATTGTATGAAGTGTGTAAAGGAAGCCATCAGTTTAAAGGTGTGTTAAAGAAGCCATTAAGAGGTGTAATTGTAAAGTTTCTCCCATAGTTATTGGTGGAAGGCAAGTGAAGTCAATAACACTTGAAGTACCTCATGGGTGAGATTGTAACAATTTCATGTTAATATTATAATTTACTTTGATATTTCAGATTTATCATCATTCCTTCTTATCATAGTCTATGGTATTCTTGTGTTATGTTTGTTGTTGTGTTTCCAGATTACATCCACCAAACTAAAGGCTGTGCATTAGTAAATAATCATAGCACGAGGAGTTCCCGGTGAAGAATTATCATAGTGCCGGATTGGTGATGACATTTTGGTTCCGTTGCCGGGACCATTCCTCGTTGGTGGATTTTCTGGAGAGATATTCCCACTTAGTCAAAAATCAATTGGAGGGTAACCTTGTTTTTACTGTGCATAGTAGTTACCATGGTAAAGTCATTTTTACCATGAATAGTAGTTACCATGGTAAAGTCATTTTTGCTGTGAATAGTATTTACCACAGTAAAATCACTTTTTACCGTGAATAGTATTTACCGCAGTAACTTCACTTTTTACTGTGAATAATGTTTACCACAGTAAAGTCAGTTTTTACCGCAGTAAGTCAAGTTTTACCATAGTTTACCGTGGTCATTTCTATTTTACTATAGAAAGGTGTAAAGTGATTTCTATTAAGTGATTCCAATTATTTGTGCACATAAGTCTTGTTGATTGTACTTGTGGGTTGGTATTTCACTGTGGTTACTTTTGAAAATGGGGAAGATTCCTATTTTTTCAGCCCAATCTAATGAAGATGCTTCCTCTTTCATTCAAGAGTTTAAACGATCTTGTATTTGTAATGGCCTTATAAGAAGGGAACAATGGACTGAATTTTTTCCTACCTTTTTGGATGGTTCAGCACTTAGGTGGTTTGAAACACTAGGTGATAATGTGAAAAATTCATGGGATTTATTAACTGAAAGTTTTCTTGAAGAATTTGGTGAACAACAGAAATATGCAGATCTCATGATCGATATCACAAAGCTATCCCAAGGAGAGAAGGAGAAGATAAGGGATTATCATGCTCGTGTTCTAGAGCTAAGGAGGAAGCTCGATGCCCAGATCCGGAAGGAAGGATTAGCGGATGGGTTGATGAATGGCGTGGATAATCTCCTATGTAAGCACTTCATTCTTGGGATGAAGCCAGAGATCAGACAACGAGTGAAGTATGACCACCCAGCTACCATTGAACAAGCAAAGGAGATTGTAAGAAGGCAAGAAGAAAGCATGGAAGAGGAGCCCAAAGAAACTGTTGCTAAAGTAGAGCCTACACCAGCACCTTTGGTCCAGAATTCACAACCACTCTCAGGTGAGCATAAATATTTCTCCTAGTACATCTACGGAGTATGAAGATCTGCTCAAGAAAGATGGGTCAGTTAACTATTAATCTTCTTCAAGGAAAAGAATTTAGTTCTCAGGGAGGAGATAGAGGTCCAAAAAGAAATATTTCTGAAGTTGTATGTTATGGTTGTTATAAAAAGGGTCATTATAAGTATAATTGTCCAGATAGAGCTTCTACATCTGGTAAAGGAGATAATGATAAAGGAAAAGCACCTGTGAATTCTTTTGATGTAGTAGATAAGAGCAGAAATAATGAAGTAGATGTGTTTGTAACAAAAAGAAAGAAAGAAAAAGATAATCAAGATGGAAATGATCCTAAGAAGATGAAAGGAGAAACTAGTAAGAAACATAGGAGAAGAAAGTTGGGTGTGCAGGATTTTCTGATTTCACAGGGGCAAGGACCATACTCCATCTTGGAAGATCTGTCCAAAAGGCCTGCAAATATTACATATGGTCAACTCTTGGCTATGTCTTCTGAGAAGAGGCGGGAGCTGCGAAGTGGACTCAATGCTCGACGAAGGAAGGAGGTTGAGGTCCCTGTTTTGGAGGCAGAGGCGGATCCCTATGCTCCACAAGCTGAGGTATTATGTAATGGTATTTCAATTCATGATGTCTTAGTTGATGGAGGTGCTGCAGTTAATGTAATGACCGAGTCTGTAATGAATATGTTGGGTTTAAAAATTGATCGCCCTTCAACACTTATGTTAAGGTCATTAAATAAGGGAAAAACTAAACCAGAAGGTGTAGTTTCAAATGTGGCAATATCTGTTATGGGTGTTGTATGTGTGGTAGACTTTCAGGTGATGAAAAATGGTACTGTTGCGTACCCAATGTTGTTGGGAAGACCATGGCTAAGGAGAGTTCATGCAAGAAACTACTGGAATGAAGGCTTCATGACACTTGGACGTGGTAGAGAGAGGGTGAAGATAAACGTGATCCCTCGGCATCATAAGGCAGAACCTGTGGATTCAAGTGATGAAACTGATGATTGGACATCCTCTGATTACTCTAGTACCAGTGAAGTGGACACTGAAGATGAAGAAAGTGAGGTTGATGTTTCAGTCATGGATATCCTTCCAGTCACACCAACTCATGACCCCATAAAATTATCTGAAGAAGAAGTTGATGATCGTCTCCAACAAATAAAGATTGGTGATGCTGTGATGGAGAGTGAGAAGGAATCCTACCTCCAGCTCTTTCAAAGGTACATACACATATTCACTTTTGATTACAAGGAACTCCGTCAAGTAAGTTGGGTAGAACATTCTATTGAGCTGGTAGATGGTGCTAAGCCCATAAAGCAAATGCCATATAGAATGAATCCTAATTTTTCCAAGACTGTAAAAGAAGAAATAGATAAGTTGCTTGATGCAGGATTCATATTTGCTGTGGAGAATTCAGAATGGGTTTCTCCCATTGTGATCTCAATAAAAAATAATGGGAAGCTACGCATTTGTGTTGATTACAGGAAGCTCAATAAGGCAACAAAGAAGGATCATTACCCTCTTCCATTCTCAGATCAGATCTTGGATGAAGTAGCTGGCCAGGAGTGTTATAGTTTTGCTGATGGATATAGCGGCTACAACCAAGTTTGTATAGCAGAGAAAGATCAGCTGAAGACCACGTTCACCACTCCTTGGGGAACGTTTTCTTATAGAGTTATGCCTTTTGGGTTGTGTAATGCTCCAGCAACATTCCAGCGTTTGATGAATAGGGTGTTCGAACCCTACATTGGGAACTTCATCAGAGTATTTCTGGATGATTTTTGCATCTATGGGAGCAAGATGGACCACCTGCACCAGATGGAGACAACATTTCAAAGGTTAGATGAAGCACAAGCCTCACTAAACCCTACAAAGTGTGTCTTTGGATGTTCTAAAGGTGTTTTGTTAGGGCATGTTGTATCCAGAGATGGTATTGGTACTAATCCTGATAAAGTTTCAAAAATCAAAGAGTTACCATTTCCTATGAGTAGAAGTAAGTTGAGATCATTTTTAGGCCATGTGGGTTACTATAGAAGGTTCATCAAGAATTTTCTCAATGAGGATTGCACAACTGCCACTAACCCAGTTCTTGAAGAAGGATGTTACTTATGAACATCCAGTTTACTTTGGGAACCAGGCTTTTAAGGCCCTAACTGGGAGGATAGTGGATAATCATGAAGGATTAGGATTAATCTATTACTCAAGCCAGTCCCAATTATTAGGACCTGATAACAGTGGAAACTGAAGGAAGCCATGGATAGGTAAGTCTTCATCAGCTCCATTATGTTATTCTTCCACTTGGTCCCTTTGAAAAGTGGGGAATAGATTGTAGGTCCATTCCAACTACCCCACTGCCAAAATAAGTATATTGTAGTACACCAAGTGAAGCTAGGCCATTGAAAACAACTTCCTAGGATGAAGTGGCAAGGTTCATATATGAACTTGTCAGGGTTGCCCATTAGAAATTGTAACAGATAAGGAAGCCACTTCATTAATGAGGTAGTAGAAGCCCTAGTCAATAAATTTTCTATTAAGCACAGGAAGGCAACAACATACAAGCCAAGCACAAATGGACAGGTGGAACGAACAAATTTTGTGTTGTGTCAAATTCTAGCAAAAGATGTAGCCTTGCAGGTACATAAGTGGGATAAAAGGATTCATGCAGCATTGTGGGCATATAGGGCAACATCAAAGTCAGCAACATGATACTCCCCATTTCAGTTGGCCTATGGCATTGATCCAGTTCTTCCTATTGAGTTTGATATTCCCACTGTGAGAGTTATGAAAAATGAAAGGATGGATGAAAGTGATTCAGTAAAAGAAAGGTTGGTACATCTTCATTTGCTAGAGGAAATGAGGGAAATAGCTAAGGATACAAGCTATAAGAAGAAAATGAAGCAGAAGGAATACTTTGATCAAAAGATCCGTTGGTCTCCATTTCATGTGAATGACTTGGTTCTAGTATATGATTCCAGATACAAAAAAAGAAGACAGAGAAAATTTCTTCCAAAATGGATGGGGCCCTACAAAATAGCAGCTGTGCATGAAAATGGTACGTACCGACTGGAGGAATTGGATGGCACTCCCATTACGAAATGGGTCAACCACGACAAGTTGAAGATTTTCCAAGCACCAGAATAGTCTACTCCGAGGACGGAGTAGAAGCTAGGAAGGGGGAAGATGTCGACAGTAAAATTTTCCTCCGTAATTTCTATTTCATTAATGTATGTATGTAATTAGTAGTAGCGTCTGATAGAAGATAACGGCACGTCAGTACGGTGCCGCCAATAATGTGGAGTATGGTAACAGTAAAAGTACAATAGGAATGTTGTAAAAAGTAAATATTTGTCGTAAGTGGTCCGGTAATGTTAAAATGTCAAAGTTGGGATAAGTAGAGAAGTAGGGTCTACATGATTAGGAATTAGAAATATTATATTGGTAATAAGGACAAGGAGTGAGGTCATAAATATTTTGTGTATTTTATTTGTAAAAAGTCTAAAAATGTGGAACCCATGTGAAATGATAAGGTTTATCTTATCTTAAAAGATAAGCTTACATGTACAGATAAGAGTTAAGGTATGGAATATGATTCGTCAGAGTGGATTTCTTATCCTATCTTAGAGATAAGATGGATAAGCCTGGAAGTTCTATAAATAAAGAGGCCACCCCCCTCATTTAGCATAGAAGGAAGTAGTGAGAAATATTGTATGAAGTGTGTAAAGGAAGCCATCAGTTTAAAGGTGTGTTGAAGAAGCCATTAAGAGGTGTAATTGTAAAGTTTCTCCCATAGTCTTGGTGGAAGGCAAGTGAAGTCAATAACACTTGAAGTACCTCATGGGTGAGATTGTAACAATTTCATGTTAATATTATAATTTACTTTGATATTTCAGATTTGTCATCATTCCTTCTTATCATAGTCGATGGTATTCTTGTGTTATGTTTGTTGTTTTGTTTCCAGATTACATCCACCAAACTAAAGGTTGTGCATTAGTAAATAATCATAGCACGAGGAGCTCTCGGTGAATAATTATCATAGTGTCGGATTGGTGATGACAGAACAGGCCATCATTGAAGCTCCCTCTGGAGGAATGATCATAGATGCCATTGACGATGGTAATCAATATACATTGACAATTGATGATTTCCAAGTCCATTGAAATGTCCATATTCCATCTACCCAAATGATTAGATTTTGGGGGAAGATGTCGGCACTGATATTGCCTATCTGATGATGGCATGAACCACTCGTATTCCCAACTAGGCATGTTGTTAAGTAAATTAGTATGAGAAGCTTCAAACCCTAATCCACATCAATTACATGTAAATGGAATGTAAATATGATAACATATTTGACGCTAGTTTGAATCAATGCTTTGCTCAATGTACCTCATAATGAGGGTTCCCAAAATAAATATTTTGTTTTCTTATCCCTAATGCATTGATGTCAGAACTCTGTTTAACTGGCTTAAAAAGTTGGGAAAATTGTATTTTTGGAATGCTAGTCAAATTCATTTCACTCAAATCAGGCACCTGTGACCCAGGTAGTTGTCCACCTAAATTTTCATTAGAGGTGTCTTAAATGTAACCTATCAGTCTTTCCCTATAAAAAATGGACCCATGTGAAATGAAATTTAAATGCCTAGAAACATCATGAAGGTCCATCTCTAGATAGGAAGGTTCAATGGAATATGATTGGAGTATTTGGTATCTAGTCTTCAGTCATAAGAATGTCACAGCCTAAGTTAGTATTCACTAGGCCAAAAGGAGTTGTCTGCCAACTTCATGAAAGTGATTCCAGAAGCATATTCTGGATTTAGATAAATTTGACCAATGGATGCCTAAATATAATTAAATCCCTAGCATGGATGGCCAAAAGCATATATCCCCTTGTAACACAAAACAACATAAAACAGTTAGGTTAATTAGCCCAATTATGAGTAGAACTTTTTGACAAAAAGTTAAAAACTTGAGTACCTATTTAATTGAAATTTTCATTATTTTTAAGGAATTTACTTTGTTCCTTACTAACAGTCATGACATCAGGTTACACATTCATCAATGGAATCCATATGGTATCAATTAGGATTATGTTTGTTGTTTGTAGAAAAATAATTCCATGGAGCTCAAGTTATCATTCAGTTCCATGATGGCACGAACCCAAAAATGAAAATTAAAAATGTCAAATTTTCAGCCCCAGGGGCATGGCAAAATTTTATTTCCCTAATCTACCTATCCTACCTGTTAGTTGAAAATGTCAATTTAGAAGTTTCCAAGCACGAGTTTTACCCCTAAACCCACAATTTTTCATTCCCAGTTCAGCCCCCATCAAATCCAACCAGTCTGGATCAGGTGCCACGTGTCAACTCCAGGACCACCGTGGAAACTGATGTCCCTTATGAACCTAAGGTGGGGGACATCAAACCTTGAAAAATTGCCCAACCCCTAGGGACTCATTTGGACACCCATGTGACCTCCTTTCAGCTCCCAGTGCTTTAAATCAACTTTTTCCTCCTTCATTCCCTGTCGTTGGTTCTAGTGCCATGTGTCATTGTCTTGCTCATTATGGAAATTGATGTCCCTCACATCCCTGAGGTCAGGGACATCAAGCATGGAAAAATTCACCCAAGCCCTACCTGTGCATATCTTTTTGAATTTTTTCCAAGTGCCGCTTTTTTTCCACTTATAACTTCTAACGATTATATGTGCACTTCATTCCTCCATACTTCCTCTGCAACTATCTTCCATCACTCCACCATTGAAAATGCTCAGACCTTCTCAAACCCAAGAACTGAAAAAAATTCACTTCCCACATAGTGATGTGCAGGTCTCAGAAGGAATCCTCATCAAACACAGAAGGAGAAGCACGGAGCACAGAAGGAGAAAATGGAGAAAACTCCATAGCCATGAAATGAGAAGTTGAAGAAATCTCCCAAACAGATGCATGAAACAACAAGATATATTTTTCTACTCATTCCTCTACCCAAGGCCATCAAGAAGACACCTTCAAACTCCCCCCATGTGCGACAGAGCATCCACAATGAAGAAATCTCCTTTCCAGCTCAACGAAGAAAGAAGTGGGATTTCCCGTCAAACCGGTTGCCGGATCGAAGTAAGATTGCACGTGAAGCACCAGAAGAAAAAACCCACATCAAAAATATAATTTTCTTCACAAACAGAGGAGAAAACCAGACCTACAATTTTGAGGTCCATTAATGGTTGTCGTACCCAGAAGCACTGCCAGGTCTGAAAATTAAAACTTTAAAATCTCCTGGATTATTAAGCGGGTGGGCCCAAAATTTCAGAGGGAGGATATTGGGAAAAAACCCATATCAAAAAAAAAATTCCACGTCAATCCAACTCCCAGAGGAAAACTTTCTAAAAATAGCAGGTCTACTACATAGGAACTGCTATTTTGGGAAAGTCATCGATAGAAGAACCTGCGAAGAAGATGAAGACATTGGAGGTGCACTACAGCTGAGAATCCACCAGAATGGACATTTTTGGCACTTACTAAAAATAGTAAGTGTGCCCTCGAGCACCTGCTAAAAATAGAAATTTGATCCAAAGGAAGTGAGGAACACAGGGAGAAAGAGGAAAACAAGGTCACAACATCAGCAAAGATCGAGGGACTTGATTTTTCACACTTACTAAAAATAGTAAGTTACACTCAAAGAGAAGTTTTGGCACAATGGGATGTATAAGGATAATCATTCAGGGGGACATCATTGTTTGGGAGCATCCTAGTCCATTTTTCACAGGAATTCAAGATCCACCTTAGTTCATTCAACTTAGTGAGCATTCGTGAGCTAATTTGGAGGAGTTTCACAGTGTGCAAGGAGTTTGAAGATTCAGAGTTTCACTGCATTTGGAGCTTTCCATCAACGAGGATCAACGGAATTCATCAGGTGACATCTCCTCTTCTTCTTCTCTCTCTCTTTCTCTTTCCTCTTCCCCCTAACTTTCTCTCACTTTCAAATGTTCTAATTTTCATTGGGGTTTGCACTTTTTGATATGCCTGTCACTTAAAAGTGACTTTAGAAACATAATGTAAATTAAGTCACCTTGCTATTATAAAAGGGACTTAAATATTTAAAGTGGAATATGAACAGTCTTAAGTCATATTAAGGCATATGGAAAGGTCATGAGGAAGATGATAAGTCACCTCTCATTCTATAAATTATAACGCCATTTCCATTTCAAAGGGTTAGTGATTGATCTTTTAAACTCAAGAGTGCATTGTACCTAGAGAAAGCAAAGGAGATAGCCATTTTCTTCTACTTTCTTCCCCTCTCAAATTTCTTCCATTCCCACATTATGTACAACTTTGATTTGAGCAATCAATACAAGAAGAAGGAGTTTCTAGCTTTCTTTGACTAAGGGGTTTCTTGATACTTTGTGATCATAAATTCTATTTGGTCTTGTTGTTATTTGCAGAGTTGTTTCTTCTCATAAATGCATGTGTTGAAGTTTCTAACTAGTGTGTGTGTAGGAATCTGATTTTCTACCTACAACATTAGTTCTCCTACCTCTTTTCTCACTCCCCTTTCCCACTCTACAGACAAAGACTTCCCTAGCAAGAGATTGCTAGCTTTTCCGCAGGGTCAGTGGAGTGCCCCTGTTGGATCCCCAGTCGAAAGGCCACCACAGAAATCCACACTTTTCACGTGCATGCACATACGGAAGCTTGCACCAGTTAAGTAGAGGGACTAAGATTCCCAGAGCATTGGCAAGAAATCCACAAGTTTTCCACCCGAAAAATTTTCTCACCAACAGTTTTTGGCACCCACCGTGGGGCAGATTTAGCAGCATCTACACCCAATATATGACTGCAAGGTCTGAAAATTCAAAAAAAAAATCAAATATTGAAAAAATAAAAAAAGGAGTTCATGAAAGTCCATTGCTGAAAGATACACTGCTGATTTCTGCACATGACTTTTCACATTCCACAGTGCCCTTTCATGTTCTGACTGCAAAAATTTTCAAAAGCTAGCTGAAAGAAAATACACCAGGTTGAGCAAGTCGAGAGGTGTTGCTGATTCCAATTTTGAAGCTTTGAAAAATCAGCAAGAATGAATTAGAGATAATCCATACTTCTTCTCTCAAGCCTCCTCTCCATCTGGCACTCTTCAAAAGTTCACCTGGGTAATCCTATCCAAACTCCTTCATACTCCCCCTTCAAATTCTCCCATTTTTCAACCACCATTGAACATTGAGTTCCCAGAAGAAGAAGAATTTGAAGAAGAATTTGTAAAGAAGCTGAAATAGAAGCAGAAAAACAATGGAAGATGAAGAATAAATACCTCAACCCATTGTTCCATGGGGAAGGAATACAGGCCCGCTTGCTCTTGAACCTCCTCTTCACAATCTATCAATGGATTCCTGTAAGAACTTCCCAAATTTCAAAGGTAACAACACACAACATCTTGAAGAACACATTGCTTGCTTTCACGACATCATGTGGAATTCTTGGTGTCCAACATGAAGATGTTGCTGTAAGATTGTTCGTGGAGTCCCTCCAAGAAAAAGTAGCAGAATGGTTCTACCTCCTACCTTCCCGATCCATCACTGGTTGGGATGACATCAAGGCTGCCTTCGAGGAAAGATTTAAATCAATTGAATAATGTCAAGACCTCTTGGTGCAGTTGGCTCAAATGAGGAAAGGAGAAAGTGAAACGATGAGAGACTTCATGGCTCATTTTGAAAGGTTGCTTCGTAGGATACCCGAAGAAGATTCACCCTCTCAGAACAATATCAAAATATTCTTCATAAATGCTCAATCACCAGAGGTAGGATTTCTCCTACGAAGAGTTCAACCAAGGAACATTGTAGAAGCATAAAGGATGGCCATTGAATTGGATGACGATCTCATCCTCTCTGGAAAGATCAAGAATCCATCAAAGGGCAAGGCCCAACATCCTGGAGATGAGAGAACCAATCCATCACTTGCAAAAGTTGGTGAATGAGATGGCCTCTTTGAAGAGGGAATTATTTGAACGAGTTTCTTCTCAAAGAAGCAACAGAAATCAGATTGTAGGAGCACCCCAAAGGCTCACCTTGGAGGCCCCACCCATGAACATAAATTGCAGATTTCAAGAAAGTGAAGAAGATCTTGAACAAGAAAGTGAAGGTGGTGATTTCCTAGAAAGTGATGAGTTTGAGAATGATACACAAATCAGATTTTGTGAGTATTCTGGAGGTTATGAAGAAGATGAAGAAGATGCACCCAGTTTCTCATGTGTGGTATTCACTCATTCTCAGTCTGAGAAAAGAGCATCTCCCTCCACTGCTGCAAAAGAAAAGAAGGTTGATGATCCTCCTATGGTGACTCCGAAAAAATAAAATAATCAGTCGAGGATCACCACTTCAATCTTCCATGAAGTCTGCATTGTTGGAGCCTGACCCTATAACAAATAAGAAGACGCCCGCAATCCCAAGTAAGTCTTCTGATGTCTCTTCCAAGTCTAAATCTAAATCTGCTCCTACAAAATCTAATTCCTTGAAAGCTCCTAGTGTGCCTTTCAAAATACCCTCCATTCCTCAAACATCAAATCCTGCTCCTAAGCCTATCCAGACTCCAAAATCAGTCCCTTCACCCCCCTTGTCCACATCTTCTCCCTTTGACTTCATAGAATATGCAAACAAAGCCAAAGTGCAGATTACTGAAACTGAATATTTGCGGACTCATCCTGAACAATTTGAGAGGTTCGTCTGATATATCAGGAGTGGTAGTCTAACACCCAATGCTGTAACTCATCTAGTTCCAAAGGCATGCTACCAAACTCACCTACACCTCCCTCACAGAACATGCTTTCTCTGAGTGCATCAAAGACTGATAAAGTTGAACCTTTCTACGTCTCCCTTCTTGTTGGAGAATATGTACTGAACAATTGCATAATAGATTCTGGTGCCTCAGACAACGTGATGCCTTTGAAGGTCACCAAGGCTCTTAAACTTACAATGACTCCACCTAGTGGCTCTTGTTACTCTTTGGAATCAAAAAAGGTCTCACTTGTAGGGAAGGTTAAAGATGCACAGGTGGCTCTCGCCAAATTTCCAGACAAGAAAGTTTCAGCGATGATTTTGGTAGTAGATGTCCCAGCCTCATTCGGAATGTTGTTGAGTAGAAATTTCTGCCGAGACTTGGGAGGGAAAATTTAGATGAATTGGTCTTTTGCAACCATACCAGTGAAGGGAGACATGGAGAAATTACTTCCCGAGAAGAAGATGAGGTACACAGTATGAAATTCTGGAAGCCCAGAAGCTAACATCTTGTATCAAGGTAGCAGGTAGATGAATCACTTTGTGGCAACCGAGGAGGAAGAGGATATCCCCATCTTGATAGGCCCAGACATGCCTTCCCGAAGAGATTTGGATTTTGAAGAAGCATTGAGGAGATTCAAGTTACAAGAGGACAGCCCCAAATCACCAGATGATGCAGACCATGAGGAAGAGGAGATGGTTCTTGATGATTTTCAAGAAGAAAAATCAGTTTATATGATTTTACAAGATGAGGAGTTATTCTCATTCCCATTTGGGGATGAGGATGATCTCAGTCAGGCCATCTATGGAGAGAAAAAATCAGCTTGTGATGAGCCCGTGAAAGGTTTGAAAGAAATGTCTGTACAAGAAATGCTTAGAGCCGCAGAAGAAACTGAAGATCCTGAGCTCAGTCTCGAGCTCCTGATGCAAGCCACAAATCTGCAAGACAAGTGTGAAGCTGATTTGGAAGCCTTAACCAATGTGAAGGTTGGCCATATTGAGATAAGGCAAGATGAAAAATATGATGCCACTCTTGAGCTAATGATTGATGGATGCAATACCGAAATGGAGATATTTTCTTTCCCATTTGAAGATGAAGACTCTTTCCATGATGAAGAAATTGAAGAAAGGAGTTTCAAGACCTCTAAAGATGAAGCTCTTTTTGATGAAGGATCGGTAGAGTGCAGTGATTCTCAAGATGATGAGGTAATCCCTCCAGATAGTTTCCTTGAGCTGCAAAATAAAGATTCTTCAAAGGCATATCAAAGATGAGCTACAGGAAATGATGAAGCATAACTTACTCCATGCAAGAAATCTTGGATGCAGTAGAAGTTGCAGAAGACCCCGAGCTGATTCTTGATCTCTTCACTCATGCCATGGACATACAAGACAAGTATGAGTTTTCCTCCAATCCTCCCTTCAGTACTCAAATGCCTCATAGTGGAATAGAGATAAAGGATGAATCAAATGTTTCTCATGGAGAAGATGTCAATGAGCATAGACCTGGGAAAGAAAAGAATCAAGAATGTTCAAGTAATTTGAACAAAAATCAGCCCTGGGGCAGCGATGAGATGCTCAATGGAGAATCAGCTATATGGATAAACATGGAAGGAAACTGGCACTATGAGACCAAATTCAAAGAACATGAAGGCAGTGGAATTTCCAAGCAAGGACCAGAGCATCAAGAAGCTCACATGGACTCACTCCTACAAAGTAAAAGGAAAATCATGGAAGCACCTGGCTTCCATAAACAATTAAGGAAAGGAGGCTACTTTCTGGAACCCATCAACGGCTTCGCAGAACATCATCATTCGGTGTTGCCTCTTCAGGGGTAACTTTTGAGAAATGAAAAGTACTTCAGTGAAAGTGGGTTGTCCCCCACCTTGTACCATAGGTGATTGATAGGTGTGTTTCCCTTTCTGTTGCATGTGTTTTCCCTTCCTGTTGTGTGTCATGTGTTTCCTTTCCTTCATTTTGTGTGTGTGTGTGTTTTTCCTTCTAATCTTCCTTTCTTGAAGTTGTACATGACTCCACAGGGCCCAATGGATAAGGCACTGGTCAACAACTATATGGTCTAAAATTAAGATTCTAGACTCCCATGTCATGTCTTCACTATGCTAAGTTCATGTCATGTCCCCGAGCTAGAGCCAGTTGTTGTCGTGAAAATGTGCAACAGGGAAATTAGAAATTTCCAAGCATGACAACTATACCCCTATGTTAAATTTTTCATGTCATATCATTCCTAGGCACCCCAGGTCAAATCCATCAGTATGATCACCCCCTATTTGATGTCAAATTTTTCCCCTAGGTGATTTTAGGGAGTTCTAAAAAGATGCTATCTTCTGGTAGTATTGGGAAGGGCTATCGCTGGCCTTCCCAGGACTGGATTCAACCCCTTGAAGTGGAACAGAGGGAAAAATTCAACATGGAGGTGAATGAAATACCTTAAAACATCATGGAAATTATTTTTGAAGGTTTGGGGAAGTTTTTCAAGACCTGGAGCAGTCTGAGTAAAAAACAAGGTTCACAAGCCTAGGTGGTACACAGGCCTAAAACAACTGCTAGGTTCAGAAGAAGATTTTGGGAGCTCCAGATGGAGTTAGGGGTAATACAAAGCATCTTCGAAAATAGGATTCCAATGCCTACATGATGGTAAAATCATATTTTTCACAACAACTTGGTGCATAGGATTGGAAGGCAGTTTTTCTCAGGCACAAGTGGAGTACCAAATCAAAAATCTGATTTTTTAGGGATCAAATGGAATAATAAAGACATGATACCCCACCATTGGATTCAAAATTCCATTTCCAGTTAGGATCATATAAAATTTCACCAATAAATTCCACCGGGAGCTCAAGTTATCTTCATTCTAAGTTACCCTCTCAAAGGCAGTTCAGGACTTAGTCATTTGTGGGAGGACACGTGTCAGCACCAGGAGCCTGGCGGGATTTCATGTCCCTCACAAAGTCCCTGAGGTTAGGTACATCAGCCCTTGGAAAATTGAATTCACCTTGAGCCCCCATGTGACCTCTGGGGCCCTCAGACCCTCATGTGACCTCTTGGGTGGGGGACATCCCTTGAAAAATTCATATGACCTTTTGACACCCACGTGACAGTTCAGCCCCCAGGTGCTTTTTGGAGCATCCATTCCCTGTCGTTGGATCGGGCGCCACGTGTCAGCTCCAGGACCACCGTGGAAACTGATGTCCCTTATGCACCTGAGGTGGGGGACATCAGACCTTGAAAAATTCACCCATCCCCCATAGGGAGTCATTTGGACACCCATGTGACCTCCTTTCAGCTCCCAGTGCTTTAAATCAGCTTTTTCCTCCTTCATTCCCTGTCGTTGGATCTAGTGCCACGTGTCACCGTCTTGACCACCATGGAATTTGATGTCCCTCACATCCCTGAGGTCAGGGACATCAAGCATGGAAAAATTCACCCAAGCCCTACTTGTGCATATCTTTTTGAAATTTTTCCAAGTGTCACTTTTTTCCCGCTTCTAACTTCTAACAGTTATATGTGCACTTCATTCCTCCATACTTCCTCTGCAACATTCTTCCATCACTCCCACCATTGCAAATGCTCAGACCTCACCATTTCTCTCAACCCAAGAACTAAAAATTCACATTCCCCATAGTGATGGGCAGGTCTCAGAAGGAATCCTCATCAAACACAGAAGGAGAAGCATGGAGCACAGAAGGAGAAAACAGAGAAAACTCCATAGCCATGAAATGAGAAGTTGAAGAAATATCCCAAACAGATGCATGAAACAACAAGATATATTTTTCTGCTCATTCCTCTACCCAAGGCCATCAAGAAGACACCTTCAAACTCCCCCCATGTGTGACAGAGCATCCACAATGAAGAAATCTCCTTTCCGGCTCAACGAAGAAAGAAGTGGGATTTCCCGTCAAACCAGGTTGCCGGATTGAAGTAAGATTGCACGTGAAGCACCAGAAGAAAAAACCCATCAAAAATATAATTTTCTTCACAAATAGAGGAGAAAACCAGACCTGCAATTTTGAGGTCCATTAATGGCTGTCCGTACCCAGAAGCACTGCCAGGTCTGAAAATTAAAATTAAAATCTCCTGGATTATTAAGCGGGCGGGCCCGAAATTTCAGAGGGATGATATTGGGAAAAAACCCATATCAAAAAACTTTGTTCCACATCAATCCGACTCCCAGAGGAAAACTTTCTAAAAATAGCAGGTCTACTACATAGGAACTGCTATTTTGGGAAAGTCATCGATAGAAGAACCTGTGAAGGAGATGAAGACATTGGAGGTGCACTACAGCTGAGAATTCACCAGAAGCCACTTTTTGAAATTTTTGGCACTTACTAAAAATAGTAAGTGTGAAATCGAGCACCTGCTAAAAAAATAGAAATTTGATCCAAAGGAGTGAGGAATGCAGGGAGAAAGGGGAAAAGGTCACAACACTCAAAAGGATCGAGGGAGTTACTTTTTTCACACTTACTACAAATAATAAATTACACTCAAAGAGAAGTTTTGGCACAATGGGATGTACAAGGATAATCATTCAATGGGACATCATTGTTCAGAGAGCATCCTAGTCATTTTTCACAGGGAATTCAAGATCCACCTTAGTTCATTCAACTAGTGAGCATTCGTGAGCTAATTTGGAGGAGTTTCACAGTGTGCAAATGGAGTTTGAAGATTTAGAGTTTCACTGCATTTGGATATTTCCATCAACAAGGATCAACAAACTTCATCGAGTGACATCTCCTCTTCTTCTCTCTCTCTCTTTCTCTCTCCTCTTCCCCCCAACTTTCTCTCACTTTTAAATGTTCTAATTCTTTGTTGGGGTTTGCACTTTTTGATATGCCTTTAAGTCACTTAAAAGTGACTTTAGAAACATAATGTAAATTAAGTCACCTTGCTATTATAAAAGGGACTTAAATATTTAAAGTGGAATATGAACAGTCTTAAGTCATATTAAGGCATATGGAAGGTCATGAGGAAGATGATAAGTCACCTCTCATTCTATAAATTGTAACGCCATTCCCATTTCAAAGGGTTGGTGATTGATCTTGTAAACTCAAGAGTGCATTGTACCTTGAGAAAGCAAAGGAGATAGCCATTTTCTTCTACTCTCCCCCCCTTCTCAAATTTCTTCCATTCCCACATTATGTACAACTTTGATTTGAGCAATCAATACAAGAAGAAGGAGTTTCTAGCTTTCTTTGACTAAGGGGTTTCTTGATACTTTGTGATCATGAAATTCTATTTGGTCTTGTTGCTATTTACAGAGTTGTTTCTTCTCATAAATGCATGTGTTGAAGTTTCTAACTAGTGTGTGTGTAGGAATCTGATTTTCTACCTGCAGCATTAGTTCTCCTACCTCTTTTCTCACTCCCCTTTCCCACTCTACAGACAAAGACTTCCCTAGCAAGAGATTGCTAGCTTTTCCGCAGGGTCAGTGGAGTGCCCCTGTTGGATCCCCTGGTCGAAAGGCCACCACAGAAATCCACACTTTTCTCATGCATGCACATACGGTAGCTACACCGGTTAAGTAGAGGGACTTAGATTCCCAGAGCGTTGGCAAGAAATCCACAAGTTTGTCCACCCGAAAAAATTTCTCGCCAACATAGTTGGAGAGTGATCTAATATTAAGAGCCATAGAGGTTTTTTTCCTGCAAGACCATATTCCGAGAAGATCTATCTTATGAAGGTGTTTTCTTTCTTCCACAGAGATATTGGGTAACAGGATATCACCACCTAGTGATCCAATCTCAACCATAGATATTTATTTTGATCTAGACTTAATATTTTGATCTGTAAGAGAGATTTTCACTTTGAGGAGGATTCTTGGAGAACTGTGTCACAGATCTTTGAAGACCCCCAAAACTTTCAAAGACTTTTTCTAGAGAACATTGTTCTAATGAGATTTTTCAACTGTGATTTAGAAGAGAGAAATTTCAAGGGGAAGGGTCCTTTCAGAGATTTAATCATAAAATAAAGTACTTTACATTGTTTTTGTTATCATGAAGAGAATACAATCATTTCTAAAAAAAGGATTCTGGGGAATATACTTCAACCATGCCTACATTTAATTTTGTATTATTCTTCTTCCATAATACATCCAACTTTTGATCTCTTCATACTACATCAATGTCATCATACCGGTCACATTGAGCATCAATTAGAATAGTTTACTGAGGGTATAGACAAATAAGGTTCAAAATCGTCTCTCTTTTGTCCACATGGAGAGGTTGGATTTGTATTCAATTGTTTATTCAGATAGATTGTTTTATCTTACATATCTTTTTTAGATTTAATCGGAATATCATTGAAAAGAAAAAGGAAAAAGAAGATAGATTAGATTGCATTTTGAATTTTATGTTTTTAGCTTAGAATTTTGAAAATATCCATGTTCTAATATTTTCCATATTTTAGATTAGATCATGGATTTGTTTTGAATTTGTATCCTTCTTATTTAGGTTTTAGAATATTTTGATTATAGAAATTGCATCTATAAACCATAAAAATACCAAAAACAAGGTTTCCCTTAGATTAATTTCAAACTTATTAATATATTAGAATAAACATAGTCTGGATCTTACCTTTCATTAGGTTTTGTCTAGATCTCTAATCTTAGGATAGTTTCATTACAATTTAAATTTTAGATCTCATATTTTTCATCACGTGTTTGTTAATAGAGATATTAGATTAGGAAACTTGCATAGATTCTAATAAATAAGGTTTGGATCTGAAAATTCTAATTGCATGTGAAGTATTGTAGTTTTTCTTTCTTTCTATTTGTATCTGTTAAAATCATTACGAATCTTCTCATTTGCAGTTGTATATTTAGCTTTATCTTTTCTCATTTCATTGTTATATAAATCTCCCAAAAACAACAAAAAGACATAACTCCACATGCATAGTATCAAATAGAGTAGTGAAAATAAGTCTTGATTTGTTGATTTCTATTGTGTGCAATCAAGTAATTAACATTTAAAAACTTCTCTTTCCAACAAATAATCAATTCTAGTTGTATTTTATTTCATCTCACTAAAGTAATTACAAATTAAGTAGTTGATGCAAACATGGACTACAATTCCAAAAACTTAGTTCTATACAAATAAACACACATATTTTAGTTCCAAACAAGCCAGAGAACATTCCAAAAATAATATACATCTCCAAAACATAGTCACACCATTTCAATTTCCAAAACATGTTTAAACTACACAAGGACACTTGTTGATATATAAGACAGTAGGTTGCTACTTCACAAAATATTTAGCCAAAGCATCTTCATGATTCTCATTCAATCTTTAAACCATCTAGTAACTCTTTTCAAAAAATATTGATATATGGTTGGCGATCAAGTTCAGAGTGGATCTTTGAATGCCTATGATCATATATATTACTACTCATCCACCATGAATGATTCTAGACAGCCAGGTCTTCTCAAAAATACTTGGATGCTTCCCTCATGCACCCGCTCCTCTTAAGCCAAAAAATTCCCAAGAAGATATATTGTTTGAACTCATACAAGAAATATTTCATTCTACACCTTCTCCCACAGAATTTATGTCACAACTCATCATCCCAGGATGGTGAATTCAAGACGACAACCCATCCATATTCTTATGAGACGGATATTCCCACTGGAGTTTTGAGTGTATTTTCTTGTATTTTATCTCCCTTCCCATCCTCCATATGACCTTTCCAAATCAAGGCCATCCATCATCCAAAAACAATTTCATCTTCATCACCCAGCCTGGCATCCCCTCATTTACTAACAACGATATAGACCAAGTTCTTTGTACCAACCTTATTCTTGATTGTTCTATCCATCATGAGTAGGTACATGAGATATTTTTTTCCCTCAACAAGTAGCTCTTGTTCTCTTGAGAACATTGGTAGATAACACTCTTATTTTGCATATATCGTTAGCTTACCATACCCCCTCAATTCACACCATCCTTATACTATTTTTGATATTCTCATATCATCATTATATCATCCCCTAAGTACTTCATAAAATATTTAGCCAAAAAATCTTCATGATTCTCATTCAATCTTTAATACACATGTAGCTCTCATTCAAGATATATCAACTAGGCATTCCTCAGTTCATGTTATCTTTGTGGTATGCCCCTGATCATAGATATTACTCCTCATCCACCATGAATGATTCTAGATAGCCAAGTCTTCCTAGAAAGACTTGTATGTTTCCCTCATGCCCCCACTCCTCTCGAGCCAAAAAATCCCCAAGACAATATATTGTTCAAACTCATATGAGAAATATTTCATTCTACACCTTCTCCCACACTCATTTTTTCACAACTCATCATCTTTTATGGTGAATCTGCTCAAGATGAAAACCCCATCCATATTCTTATAAGACAGTTATTCCCACTGGAGTTTTGAGTTCCTTTTCTTGTATTTTATATTCCTTCCCCTCCTCCATATGACCTTTCCAAATCAAGGTCAACCATCATCCAAAAACCATTTCATCTTCGTCACCCTTCGTAGCATCCCCTCATTTACTAACCACGATATAAACTAAGGGCTCTAGACCAACATTATTCTTGATCATACTATCCATCATGAGTAGGTACATGAGATATTTTTTTCCCTCAACAAGTACCTCTTGTTCTCTTGAAAAAATTGGCAAATAACACTCTTATTTTTCATATACCTTTAGTTTACCATACCCCCTCAATTTACACCATCCTTATACTATTTTTGATATTCTCATATCATCATTATATCATCCCCTAAGTCAATTTCCTTAGTTGAACCCATGAGGATTCAAGTACACATGAAAGGCCCCTATAATTTTTGGCATTTATAGGATGCTCATCCTCATTAACATTCATTTGGTTGGAAGGATAATGGTTCGTCCTCAAAGACTATGCACACATGCACCATTTTTTTCTTTTAGTCCTAAGTTTGTGGACAAGGTCACTTATGATGTGACCTTTATGGATTGTTTGATATTTTTTCCTGGTAACCCTTATCGATATGATGTGGGGGATACAACACATATAAAATGCATAAATATAAAAAATTATATCTAATTAGGTGCACTCTTACTACAATAATAAATCTACTAGGAATTTGCATACAAGCATGCAATAAGTGAATCAATAATTCAAATTTGTATTTATTATACCACAATCTAATTCAATTATAAAAAATATCACCACTCAGCATGCAAATCGCAATAAATTATTCTATTCATATTTATATGTGTTTCAAAAACCTAAGATACTTCCACCTGATAAATCATTTAAGCATATTATTGATCTTCTTTCGGATGGTTTTCTTCCTAATGCACCATTGTATCACCAATCTATGCTACAAAGTGATGAAATTAAAAATAAATTTTAGAAATTGTAAGATAATGATTTCACAAAGCATAATTTATTTTGTTCATCTACAATTTTTCTTTTTATTACAAAAATGGAACTTAGCATCTATATATTTATTTTCATTAGAGTTACATCTCCAGCATTTGGAACATGTTTTTGGCATACTTCAAAAGAACAAATAGTATGCAAACTATCCATATTTTATTTTGGTCATAAATCCATCTCTATCTCTCTTTTTTTCACAAATAATTATGGAATCTAAGTAGAAACTACAAAAATTGAATTTATTCTCAAATGGCCAAGTCCGACAAGCACAAAGTTATGAAGTTTACTTGGTCTTTCCAACTTCAATTGTTATTTCATTCTTGGGTATCCAGACATTGTCTCACCTTTGCATAATTTATTGAAGAATGATTACTTTTTTAATAGAAATAAGATCATTCACATTTATTCTCCACATTAAAGCACCAAGATAAAAAAAATCACCTTTTGAGGTGGGGGATAAAGTTTGACTATATTTAGAAAAACATCATTTTCAAGACAAGACACACACCAAGATCAAACCTATACAATATGTCCCTTATACTATTCTCCAACATATATCCAAGAATTCATTCCACCTTTTATCTTCCATCACATTTGGGCATTCATGATTTTTTCAACTTTGAGCTTTTAAAGCACTACTATGAGTCAACATTGGACTCCAAGCTTCCTAGCAGTCATATTGTAGATATTAAACCCTATTTTCAACTTACAATATATGGATATTGATATTTTGGCAAAAAAAATTGCCAAACATGTTAGGGTTATACTACTTCATACTTTCTTGTGAAACAAGACCAACTTCCACATCATGCTCAATTGATTTCTTGGCAACAAATGTCTTTAATGTTTCCTTCCCTTTTGAGTGCATTTGAGTCCAATACATCTATTTTTGGGAGTAATGAGATGGATTCATAGAGGGTACATAACAAGGTACATAGGAAATTATTCTCTATATTTTATAATTCATTTTATGTAATTGAGAATAGTTATAATTGTGAATTTTCGTGTTCTACATCATCGTGACTTAGTAGCCCACTGAGTTAAGTCATCTAGTTAGTCTTCAAGTTTGAAACATTATCAAGTAGTTACTTGATTCATTGTATCACTTGTTGTGTATTAGATTACACTTGCATAGTTATTTTATCTTTTATATAGAGTTACTATGGATTTATTATCTATACATCTTTCAATAATTTTTAATAAAGTTTTAAATTGGTTTATATTGGAAACACTCATCTTTTTTAGCAAAGCTTTTTATCACACCTTTTTTTAATTTTTTATATTTTGTATCATTGTTGTTTGTTTTCATATCATAACATGAAGTGATGGGTATCGCTTTCCATTAAAAAAATCTAAATTTAATACTACAAAACCTATTGGAAGTGGATATGTAAATACATCATAATCTAAGAGGTTTAAAAGAGTATCATTATAAGTATATCTACCATTTGGATTTTGAGCACCTTGAGAAAGAATGTTGATTTTATTTTGCAAAGTCATATAATGTATGCATCATAATAGTCATTCCATCATTTGGGATGGAATTAGAAGTTGCATAAGTTGAAATAGAATAATTTTACAAAATAGAAGGATTATCAATATACAAAGCAAAGTTATGAATATTAAAAACAAGGGATTGTTGAGAAACATTAAGATGGAATTTTGAGAGGAAGGACTTTGGGTATCATGGAAAAGAATATCCAATTTCTATGATAGTGTTGATGACTCCTCTTGACCCAAATAATAGTATTCAACTTTTTTGAACACTCTTTTTAGCTCAATAGTTGTATTTTTAGAACCAAATTAATCTATTTTGTCATTTCTGGACACTAAAATATCTTTTTTCCTTCCTTAAATATTTATTTGAGTAGAAATTTATTTATTAGTAGAAGAATATTGCATGTTTCCAATAATGTACTTCATATATTTTTACAATCTTAGTGTTTCTTCCTCATTTCCAAAAATCCACAAGTTTCTCATGTTGGAGAATAATTGGAGCACCTTGTTGACATATAGTGCACTTTCGATAGTAACTCTTATATCTATATTTGACTACCACCTATCGATTTTAGGCCCACTCAAATATCCCAACAAATATAGTATACATCTAGGAGGGTGGGGGGGTTATATATATATATATATATATATATATATATATATAGAGAGAGAGAGAGAGAGAGAGAGCCATATTTGGATGTATTCACAATTTATTAGTGTTGCACCTTACCTACTAGGTAGAACATATAGTTGCAATAACACCAACTTAGAGACTCTGGATCAAACATATAATTTTTTTATTATTTTGAAATGATGCTTCATATATTCACAAATAATAGTTATAAGTAGGTTGTCGAAAAAATTAAAAAAACATACAATGAGAGAGAACAAAGAAAATTACAATCTCTTCCTTAAAGAGATAAGGACAGATAAAGTCTAAGTTATTCTCAAGATCTAACTTTCTAGTATCCTTAATCAAAAAAATCCTTAGGCCAAAAATTACACATGTACCTTGCCTTTCCATGTGTAATTAAAAGTAGATAGAGAACAAACCTCATTCACAAAAACTCATTTATACCATAGTTTCCATAGAATAAACAATGAGGATACCCATAAACAATGTCAAATACTTCTAAGGGAGTCTTTAATAATGGTTCAAACATCTAGTGATGCCAACATAGAGACTGGTTCAAACTGATTATTATTAAATTTGAACCTCATAGAGCACCTAATGTACATTGGCCAAAAAATTTCTCAATAAGGTGCACTCCTAAATCATTTGTTCTACAAGGGTATCGAGGCAATGAGTAGGAAACACACATGTACCGACATACAAGGGGATAGACTTAAAGGGGCTACAATGAGTGCTAGGGTCGCATATCTATAGGGCAGTAATCCCTACAGTAGGTCAACCTAGGGTTTTCAAGGCCCGTGGTGAAGATAGAGGAAGGAACCTTGCTGATATATTGGTACTTGGGTGTGGAGAGGTATGGATCAGAAATAAATGAAACAAGCATGCATGAAATAATGAAAATGAAATTAATGCTAAGGAGTAGATAATGGATAAGATTATTATGCTACCTAGCATTTAAACATATCAAATACTAACCTAACATAGCACACTAAGAATGAATTGAACTTATTTATGAAAAATGACAAGGGATGGTTAGAGCACTCACTTTGTACCTATATGTTGGTCACTGATGCATCTATCTCTCCTGAGAAGCAGCACACACAGAGAGATTCACTATTATGTGGAGAAGGAGAACATTGTTCCTGTCCTAGACTCACTATAGGTGACTGTTACCATATTTTTCACGCAAAGGATTTCCAAAATTAGAAAGTGGCTATTTTTGGAAAAGTGACTATTTTTGGAAGATTGGCTATTTTTAGCATTTTCTAAAAATAGTACGTGCTAAAAATAGAAATTGGCATGAGTGGAGAAGATTGGCTATTTTTAGCGTTTTCTAAAAAGAGTGAGTGCCTAAAATAACGATTAGCTAAAAATAGAGGTTTGGTTCTATTTTAAGGGAAGCAAGGTGGATAAAAAATAATTTAAAAAGAGACATCATAGTGTCTCATGTGCAGCAACCTTAGCCAATAAAATAAAATAAAAAAGAGAAAAGCAGCCTGCTAAGATTGGCGCCACCATAAGAAAGAAAGAAAAATAAAAGGTTCATTGAACCAAAGGGAGCAGCCAGTCTGAAAATTCTATTTTTTAGGGCAGCAAAGTTGGAAGAATAAAAAAACATGCAGTCCTAGTGGATGGCACAATAGTTTAGGAAAGAGAAGGACAAAAAAAAAGAAAAAAAAAGGAAAAAGACACAAAATAAAAATCTTGCAGCTATTGTTCCTTTTTTAGAGTATGTGCAGCATGTTGGAGGAAAAAAGGAATATAAAAAATCCCATGCAGTCTTATAGATGTTTAGACAAGGGAGCAAGAGGAAGAATTTTTAAATAAATAAATATTGCATGCGTAGACAGGACTATTTTTAGTGCAACAGTCCATATAAGTTGATTTTGTATTGAAATCATGATACACATACTCTTGGGTTATTTTGCTCAGGAAATCCTAGCCTTGTACTTACACCTCTGAATAAAAAGTTCCTATTTTTCCCTCTCATATTGTTGTTTTCTGATTTTTCGTTGTGTTTGATAGGATATTGTGTTTGCTTTAGTGTGGAATTCAATCCCTCTATCATTGACCTTTCTCCTAAACCCTTGAATTAATTATGCAAAATAGCTTAGAGTTGTGTAGGTGTGTGGATATTTGATTTCCCTGTGTGCAAAAGTACATGCATGTGTTAAAATATTAGTGTATCACCCTTATTTCCATTTTCCCACATTTCATTTCCCTTTTCCTTGTAAAATTTTTCATTTTTTAGATGATTCACAAGGGAACCAGCCCTCTCTAGAGATTCACCTAAGACATAGGTAACCCATAGCCTTAAGGTGTTCCAATTTCCTCAATAGGAGAGAGAGAGAGAGAGTACACACACCATTCTCTATCAGGGTGTAACTTCTGGTTGACAACAGTTTTTGGCACGCCCGGTGGAACAATACAAAATTTGCTAAAGAAGTTGAGTTGTTCTTAGCAAATATTTAATGTTTCAAACACAAATATCTCAGCATCTGGCGACTCCATTGGCCCAAAGAACCCTTTTTCTCAATCAGTAGACCATTTCCTCCATCTTTCCATATTTTTATGAGGTTGTGCAATCATGACTTCAATTCCTCATTGGAATTCCCAGTTTCAAGAGAATTATTACTCCCCTCCATCTCTTTTTTCCCAAAATCCTCCTCCAAATCAGTATTATAAGCCCTATCATAATTAATATGCCCATGATCCAAACAATTTATATGGTTATCCTAATAATCATGGTGTTTTTCAAGAGCAGGAATATGTTGATTTTTATATGCAAGTACAACACGTGGAGGTAAAGATGGTACATATGAGGGAAACAAATTCCATCAAGGCAGTGAAACTTGGATTCAATGTACCCTACCCATGTTCTAGTCGTATACCAAGTTGGTATAGCCCTCAAGAGAAGATAGACTGTGTCACATAGAATTGATACGGCAAATATCAAACTTGAATGAAGAGATGGAAGCTTACCAATATAGTGTTGAGAAACCCTGTCGATGGGGTAATTTTTCACTATTATTGTGCAGCCCTCCTACTACTTTCCAACCACTTCAAACGGAGTCCAAGTCCCAAATTCCTATCTTTCTTAAAGATTCTCCTCCACAAGATCTTACACCTCTCCAATCATCTCAACCATTGCAAAATCAGTCAGCAACCCAACCCACCCCTCCCCTCATATTCCCAAATCCATTTTGGAATGAAGGGAATGAACAAATTAGTTTGGAAGAATAGCTAAGTGAAGAAGTTTTAAAGAAAAATATAACAAAATGGAGCTTACAATTTGAGGACAAATAGATTCCACGGTCGGTTAAGCCTACAATAGAGGAGTGCACGAAAGTGGTTGAAGCTACAGAGCAGCAAGAGGAATATGACTAACATGCAAAGGTTAGACAATTTTTTCTCAAATCTCTTGAAATACAACGTAAAGATAATGTCTTGAAGGAGCATATGAATTTTTCTAAGGATTGTTTCAAAAATCTTAATCCTATATCACCTTCAGATCAGCTTGCAAACAGTCATATAAAGGAAGAAATCAGGGAACAAATTCAAATTCAAAAGGAGTTTTCCTCAAGCATGAACAATAAAGAGAATGAGGATTTATCAGACTTAGAAGATTCTGATGATGAGGAAGATCCTAGTGAAATTGTAAGTATCTCAAATCCATCATCTATCTTCTTCAATAAATACTTTCTTGTTATTACATCTTCTTTCAAGCTTGAAAAAGAGCCAATTATGAGTTTGTGTGCAAAGGATGAAGTAGAAAAAGTTTCATATCAGTCTCTAGGTATCACATATGATCAGAGAAGTGCCTCAAGAACTCTAAATGATGAGATTGCACACAAAGAAGAGGGGCAGATCAGAAAATTCAGTTTATCATCTATGAGGAAACCATGTCCAATCAGGTGTTTGGCTAGTTTAGAGCTACAAAAGGAGTTTCCATCAGTTGTGCTCATTTCAGAGCATAAGAAAGAGTTTTAAGTTGCCAAAAATCAGCCCCAACATCTACAAAGACAAGTTACAAATCCTATAGATTTGTTTGTTCTTCTATGTACTGGT
Organism: Taxus chinensis; assembly: GCA_019776745.2. NCBI lineage: Eukaryota > Viridiplantae > Streptophyta > Pinopsida > Cupressales > Taxaceae > Taxus > Taxus chinensis. The sequence goes on along the minus strand of CM034157.1, from coordinate 237,537,374 downwards.
ATTTTGAGCCAATCAATGGTGTAAACCATGTTTGCACTTTTACCATGTGATATAGTTGCAAAATTGATCTCATGGCAACAATTTCTGAGAAAAGGAAGTTATTTCTCCCAACCAGTATGTGGTTCTGTTTATCTTTCCTTTCTATTTCTTTAGATTAGGGGTAGTTTAGGGTAGTTTACTTTCAATAAGTGCTTGCATGCACATTATTTTATCATTTTTCTTAGTTAGTTGTCTTTTCAAGAAGTGTTTGCATGCAATGTTTTTCTTTTGTTGAAGAGGGTCTTTCAGTTATTTTGTTTCACGAGGATATATGTTGTTTAACAAAGGTATGTAACTTCATAGCCAAATGGATAGCAGAAATTTACTGATCTCCTTGTTTAACAGGAAAACAATCCCGTGATGACCAAAATGTAACCATCATTTTTCATGTAAAGTGATTGCCAAAACTAGCAAGTGGCTAATTTTTAGAAAAGTGCTTATTTTTGGAAGATTGGCTAGTTTTAGCGTTTATCTCAAGTCAATCAGAAAAACTCAAGGATTGGCATGAGTGGAGAAGATTGGATATTTTTAGTGTTTGCTAAAAATAGCGGGTGCCTAAAATAGCAATTGACTAAGAAGAGTTTGGCTAAAAATAGAGGTTTGGTTCTATTTTTAGGGCAGCAAGGTGGATAAAAAATAATTAAAAAAGAGACATCATATTATCTCATGTGCAGCATCCTTAGCCAATAAAATAAAATAAAAAGAGAAAAAGACAGACATGTTAATATTTGGCAGCACCAAACTCTTTTTGTAAAATCAAAGTCAAAAGCAAAGTCTCATTCTAGTTTTTATGGGAGCAGAGTTGAAAGAATGTAAAATTCTAGAAATTGATGCTTAATTCATAAGCATAGCAGTCCTAGTGGATGGTGAAACAGCTTAGGAAAGAAAAGGACAAAAAAGAAAAATATTGTCGTTTTTGTTCCTTTTTTAGAGTTGGCGCAACATGTTGGAGGAAAAAAGGAATATTAAAAAAGGCATGCATTCTTCTAGATGAATTGACAGGGCAGTAAGAGGAAGAATTATTAAATAAATAAATATTACATGCATAGACCAGACTATTTTAGCGCAGCATTCCATATAAGTGAAAATAATACACAGGTTGAACACACAAATATTTTATATATTGTTCACTATATTTTGATTCATATGGGCCATTACATTTATATAGGCTAACGTTGCTCCTATAATCAAGGAAGCTAAACATAACCTCTCAGTAACCCTATACGAGATGTTATAACAATACACTCCCTGGGGGTACAGTGGGTTTTTGTAACTCACAACCAACTTTACCAACATTGCAATATGCTATTATCCTAGATAATAATAAGTCGTGCTTATTTTACTAACAATTAGTGAGCACTAATAGTTTTCCTAGGATATTCCTAACATTCCAAAAGGCTTAGTGCAAATATGGGAGAAAAAGCAATCACATTCCTTCTGCATAATGTAATCACACGTACGTGCTCATGATCTTAATGGTTTGTTAGGATGGCCAACAACCTCAACATGATATTTTTTGAGAAAGGAGTAAAAGAGATCAACATTCTTCTTTTATAGGACATTTTCCAACAACCTCAAGATGGATGGTTTTATAGGACAACCAAAAACCTCAATAGAATTTTTAGGATGGTTTTACAGGACAACCAACAACCTCAATATCATGATGCATGCTCTTCCTTGTGCTTTCATATATCCACAATGTTATTTCCTTCAGGGAATTATGTATGTGAAATACTGATCAAATGATAACAAATATGAAAAGAGAAAATGGAACTTTCAGACCATTTCCCCCCCTCAATGTGAACATTTCACTTATTCAAGCCATAACAGGAACATGGAAACAAGAAGTCATTGATGCACACAACTGAAATCAACTACAAATTTTTCATTCACAATAAAAGCAGAGCCATATACACACATAAGCTGATCAAGAAGTCACTGAACTCTGTTATGTTTGTGGAGCCTAGTTTTCATGTGTGAAAGTGTTGAAGACCTTACACTAAGAGTACTGTACACTTTTCATGTATCCTTGTTGGGGTTCGGGGCTTGGCAGGGCCTCGAGCGGGGATCCGAGGGCGGTAGCCCCCTGTAGCAGGGGTTCGGGGGTGAAGCCCCCAAGCAAAAAAAATTTTCATAAATTTTTTGGCCTTAAAAATTAACACCATGAAATATCGGGAAACGTGTTTTTCTCATATGGGCTGTTTTTTTGACCCATAGGTTTATGGGACGGGTTTTTCCCATGGTTTTGATACCCACGGTTTTGTAAAACTGCTTAAGCAGTTGTCTATTTATATGGTCTTATGCATATGATAGATGTATAAGCAAATGTATTGCAGATGTGTTTTGAATTCGGGTGTGAATTCTGTAGAGTTTGTTGAGCATAGCTCCAAATGGATCTGGGTATTGTATTGAGAGAGTGGTGGCTTGTAATAAAATCTGAGCAAGTGATTCTTGGTGGACGTAGCCCAAATTGGGTGAACCACGTTAAATACTGTCTCTTTGTGTTGTGTTATTTTATTCTGCAATTTTATTTGAGATCTGTAATAATTTATGCATATTAGTTTCTACTGTTGCGATTCTGTGAGGGATTATTCCGCATATTTTATCCCTTATTTCCTAACAATTGGTATCAGAGCCTGGTTTGGTTTGCTGAAGTGTTGAATCATAGGGAAAGTTTTTAGCTTGAGTGGGAGCTATGGTAGATGATGGAAGATCTAGGGTTGATAAATTCAACGGGCATAATTTCAGTCTTTGGAAGATGCAGATGGAAGATTACCTTTATCAGAAGGATCTTTATACTCCGTTGTTGAGAAGGTGAACAAACCCTCGAGTATGACAGATGCAGAATGGGATTTGTTGGATCGGAAGGCACTTGGAATGATCCGGCTATGTCTTGCATCTTTGGTATTATTTAATGTTTCAAAGGAAAAGACTACAAAAGATCTAATGGATGCATTAGGGAAGTTGTATGAAAAACCCTTGCCTCTAACAAGATATTTTTAATGAAAAAGTTGTTTAATATGAAGATGTTTAAGAATAGTTTAGTAGCAGATCATTTAAATGATTTCAATATGGTTGTGAATATGCTAGCTTCGGTTATAATAGAATTTGATGAAGAAGTTAGGGCTTTATTAATTCTGTGCTCTTTACCTGAGAGTTGGAATAGCCTGGTAATGGCAGTAAGCAACTCGGTTCCAGCTAACTCAAAGTTGAAGTTTGAGGATGTTGTAGGGGTGATTCTAAGTGAGGAAATGTGAAGAAAAAGCTCTTTGGGAATCTTCTACTTCAGGGAATGCTTTGACAATGGAAACTAGAGGGAGACAGAAGAATAGAGGAAACCGTGGAAAATCAAAAGATCGGGCAATGTCAAAATCTAAGAGCAAGATTGTATGTTGGAATTGTGGAAAGTCTGGGCGTGCAAAGAAGGAATGTTGGGAGCTTCGGGATAAGAAGAAACAACAAGAAGAAAACAAGGAGGCGAAATGTGGCAATTGGGTAATGTATGTCAGGATGCTTTGATTCTTTCTTTGCACAATATTACTGAATCTTGGGTTTTAGATTCAGGGGCTTCTTTCCATGCTACTCCACATAGGCATTATTTTGTTGATTATGTTCAAGGAGATTTTGGGCATGTTTTTCTTGGTGATGATGAGCCTTGCAGTATAGTTGGAAAAGGTTCTGTTCAGGTTAAGATGCAGAATGGGAATACATGGCTATTGAAGGATGTCAGACATGTGCCTACATTAAGGAGAAACTTGATATCGGCGGGGCAATTGGGAAGTGATGGTTGTACTGTGATATTTACAGCTAACTCTTGGAAGGTTACCAAGGGTGCTCTTGTGGTGGCAAGAGGTAAGAAGGTTGGAACCTTGTATTTAACCACTGATAGTACTAATGATTGTAATCTTGTGGATTCAGATGCAGATACAACATTATGGCACTATAGGCTCAGTCATATGAGCCATAAGGGCATGAACATCATAAAGAAGAATTTTCCTGGATATACAGAAACAGGTTTGGATTTCTGTGAGAACTGTATATATGGGAAACAGAAGCGAGTAAGGTTTCTCAAGGTTGGACCTACGAAGAAAGAGAGTAAGTTAGAGCTGGTACATTCTGATGTAAAAATGCCTAAGGCCGGCTCAGGTATCATCTCTTGGGGGTTCAAGTTATTATGTTACTTTTATTGATGATGCAACAAGGAAAGTTTGGGTTTATTGTATTAGAAACAAATCTGATGTATTTGATACTTTTGTTAAATGGAAAGCCTTGGTAGAGAATGAAACAGGTCTTAAGCCTAAAATGTCTCAGGTCAGATAATGGAGGGGAGTATTTCAGCAATGAATTTGATGATTACCGTTCTAAGAATGGAATCCGCAGGAAAAAGACGGTTCTAGGAACTCCGCAGCAGAATGGGGTGTCAGAAAGGATGAACAGAACAATAATGGAACCGTGCTAGGAGCATGAGGTTACATGTAGGACTGCCTCTTTCATTTTGGGCAGAAGCGGTGAGCACAACTGTGTACTTGATAAACAGATCTTGACCCTCAATTGCCTTGGATGGAGGCATACCTGAGGAGGCTTGGTATGGTAAGAAAGTTGATTACTCATTTCTTAGAGTCTTTGGATGTGAGGTGTTTGTTCATATAGACAAGTCTTGATTCACATGATAGGACCAAGCTAGAGGCTAAATCAGAAAAATGCACTTTCATTGGTTATGGTGGTGATGACTTTGGATTTAAATGTTGGAGTATTAAGGACAAGAAAATCATTCAGTCTAGGGATGTGGTCCCTTTAATGAGAAAGTCATGTATAAGCAACAGTTTTAGGAAAACAGGGAAGAATCTCAAGAAAGAATATGCAGTGGTAGAGGATCTTCCAGATGGGAAAGTGACCCATGAATTTGTTCAGGAACCTACTCAACAGGAACCCCAAACTCCTATACCTGAGGAGGTCTTCTAGGGTAAGAAGAGAACCTGAATGTTTTTCTCCTTCTCTTTATTATTTATTACTCACTGATAGTGGAGAGACCAGAGAGCCTTTGATGAAGCAATGCAGGTAGATGCCAGTGAAGAAGTGGGAGCAAGCCATGGATGAGGAGCATCAAGTCTCTCATGGAGAACCAGACTTGGGATTTGGTGAAGCTACCCAAAGGAAAAAGAGCATTACAGAACAAGTGGGTGTACAGAGTTAAAGATGAAGAAGGAGGAAAGAAAAGATACAAGGCCCTTGTGGTCAAGGGGTTTGCACAGAAAAAAGGTATAGATTTTGATGAGATTTTTTCTCCTGTAGTAAAAATGACTTCTATCATAGAACTGTTCTTGGAATAGTGGCAGCAGTTTAGACTTGCACTTAGAACAGTTAGATGTAAATACTGCATTTCTCCATGGTGATTTAGGAGGAGGAACGCTATTTATGCAGCAACCAGAGGATATGAAGTCAAAGGTAAAGAGGAGATGGTGTGCAAACTGAAGAAGAGCTTGTATGGCCTCAAATCAAGCTCCACGTCAATGGTATAAGAAGTTTGATAGCTTCATGATGGAGCAAGGTTATATTAGATGTCATTCTGACCATTGTGTGTATACAAAGAAATTTGAGGATGGAAGTTTATATTATCCTGTGTTTGTATGTTGATGACATGTTGGTTGCAGGTAAAAACATGTTGCAGGAAATAAAAGTACTCAAGAAGCAGCTAAGTGAATCCTTTGATATGAAGGATTTGGGGGTAGCCAAATAAATCCTTGGTATGAGGATAACTTGGGATAGGAAGGAACGAAAGCTGACTTTATCTCAGGATAGAGTACATTAAGAAGGTATTGGATAGGTTTAATATGCAGGATATTCTAAACCGGTTGGGACTCCTTTGGCAGGCCATTTTAAGTTATCAAAGGAGCAGTGTCCCAAGACAAGCAGGAGAGTAAACCATATGTCAAGGTACCTTACTCATCAGCGGTTGGAGTTTGATGTATGCTATGGTGTGCACTAGGCTTGAACATTATCCCATGCAGTGGGAACTGGTGAGTAGATTTATGAGTGATCCAAGGTAAGAGCATTGGCAAGCAGTAAAGTGGATCCTTTGCATATTTGAGAGGGACCATGGGGATAGTTTTGTGCTACAGTGGATCAACACCACTTTACATGGTTATGTAGATTCAGACATGGCTGGAGATGTAGAAAAGCAGGAGGAGCACGACAAGTTATATTTACACTGTAGGTGGGACAGCAGTGAGCTGGATTTCACGTACTACAGAATCTAGTGGCTTTGTCAACCATGGAGGTTGAGTATGTTACTGCCACAGAGGCAAGCAAAGAGATGATTTGGTTAAAAAAATTGCTTGAGGAGTTGGGGCATAAGCAGGAGGAATGTAAGTTGCATAGTGATAGTCAGAGTGCTATACAACTAGCTAAGAACTCTACTTTCCACTCTAGGATGAAGCATATACAGTTAGGTATCATTTCATCAGGACAGTCTTTGGAGACTGACAAGTTGAAGTTGGAGAAGATTCATACCAGTGCAGAATCCTCCAACAACATGATGACCAAGGTGGTCACAAGGGATAAAATGAAGTTGTGTTTAGCTTTGGTTGGTCTTCACAGATGAAAACTAGTGAAGGGTTATTTAGAAGCTTGCTCAGAGGAAAACTAGTCTCCAAGTGGGATCAAGATTGTTAGGTTGTGGAGCATGTTTTCATGTGTGAAAGTGTTGAAAAATCAACAACTTTGGTGAGGACTATACACTAAGATGTATTGTTGTACAAATTGTATTTACACTTTCCACATTTTTGATCCAAAATGATACTGGATTTTAACAACACAATTATTTAGACAATGACATATATGGGAAACTTTAACACTTGAGCTAATTTACACTATTACATAGAAGTGGGGGTCCAGGGGTTGAGCTAGTGACCCTTAGCTCTTTTGGGGGCGCAGCCCCAATTATAAAATGATTCCCTTTTGGTGGAAAAATTGTCCCAAACTACTGGGAAATGACTTTTCTCATATGGGCATGTTTTTTTGACCCATAGGTTTATGGGATGGACTTTTGGCCCATGGTTTTGATACCCATGGTTTTGTAAAACTGCTTAAGCAATTGTCTATTTATATGGTCTTATGCATATGGTAGATAGTACATGCAAACATTGTAGATGTGTTTTGAATTTGGGTGTGAATTCTGTAGATTTGTTGAGCATAGCTCCAAACATATTTGGGTATTGTATTGAGAGAGTGGTGGCTTGTAATAAAATTGAGCAAGTGATTCTTGGTGGACGTAGCCCAAATTGGGTGAACCATGTTAAATATTGTCTCTTTGTGTTGTGTTATTTTATTCTACATTTTATTTGAAATCTGAGAATACATTTCTGCAAATTAGTTTCTACCCAAATTACGATTTACTATGAGGGATTATTCCTCATGATCAGTTTATCCCTAATTTCCTAACAAACTCTAGAGTCATAGATCATAAACTCACACTTTTAACGACACTTATCACGAAACCGTAAATCTTGAATTTGTGTTGGGTGTAGATAGGTGATTATAGATCTCAGATAAGCTTGTGAAGGGATCTCAACAACAATGTAGTTTGTAGATGCAAATCAATACATGTGTCTGAGAGTAGTATGTAGCCAAGGCCGTTCGATGTAGATCTTGTTATGTTTAGTAGTAATGGCATTAATAATTGATAGAATCTTCAAATTACACAACACAACACATGGGGAAACTATTGAACCAATCTAACAGATGATGGCGCTAAAAAAATATGGAATAAGAACGTAATATTTCATATCTTAAATCCAAAATACCAATACAACCTCATAATAGGACCCAAATGCCAATAGATCTCATGGTTTGCACCTCCTTAGGATGATTGTAGATCCTCTGTTATAGACATCTCTTCTGAGAAGACCTAGGCCTTAAAAAGATCGATTGAATCATGTGCAACCTTGGATTAACTATAGAACATCTACCTGATGTGAAACAACATCCTAATGACGCCAGCCCTTTATAAATGAATATGCCACACTCATTCAAAATCCTTCACTATTATTGCAAGAGTAAGAAGGATAAAACAATGTAAGCAGTAGATAGATCTGGTCACGTGCTCCAATATGTAGCGCCATTTGCAAATATACAAACTTAAAAAACTAATTAATCTGAACTTATCAAATTAATAGAATTCATATGACATTGGGGAAATAAGAATAATCAATTTACACCTCAACCTAATCCTCATCCAATTTTAAGACTCATGCCATACACAAAACCTTTTAGCTCATTATGTAACAACTGAAAATAATACACAGGTTGAACACACAAATATTTTGTATATTATTCACCATATATTGATTCATATCCATTACATTTATATAGGCTAATGTTGCTCCTATAATCAAGGAAGCTAAACATAACCTCTCACTAACTCTATATGAGATGTTATAACAATACACTCCCTAAATAAGTGGGTTGTTGTAACTCACAACCAACTGCACCAACAATGCAATATCATACTATCCTAGATAATATAATTACTCACACTAACATATTAGTGAGCACTAATAGTTAGGATATTCCTAACAATAAGTTTATTTTGTATTGAAATCATTATACACAGACTCTTGGGTTGTTTTCCTCAGGAAATCCTAGCCTTGTACTTGCACATCTGAATAAAAAGTTTCTATTTTTCCCTCTCATACTGTTGTTTTCTGATTTTTCATTGTGTTTAATAGGATATTGTGTTGCTTTATTGTGCAATTCAATTTTTCTACCGTTGTCTTTTCTCCTAAACCCTTGAATTAATTATGAAAAATAGCTTAGAGTTGTGCAAGTGTGTGGATCTTTGATTTCCTTGTGTCTAGAAGTACATGCATGTGTTAAAATATTGGTGTATCACCCTTATTTCCATTTTCCCACATTCCTTCTCCCTTTTCCTTTTCAAAGTTTTCATTTTTTAGATGATTTACAAGCGAACCAGCCCTCTCTGGAGGTTCACCTTAGACATAGGTAACCCGCAACCTTGAGGTGTTCCAATTTTGTCAACAGGAGAGAGATTACACACACCATTCTCTATCAAGGTGTAATTTCTTGGTGACAATAGTGACCTAATAGTTCAAGAAACCATCTAAGAATAAGATTATCTAATCCAATCCAAGCAAGATTCAAGATGAACCAAGAGTTAGGTGAGAAGATGCAAAGATTGTGCAAAAGAGCATAGCTAATGGCAATCTAAATGTTATGGCTTCCTTTTCTTATGAGTTTCAAATGAGTTAAGGGTATATATAGGATGTCATCACGTGTCATGGGAGATGTAATACCGACATAATTTCCCACAGGTGATGGTGTCGGTCATAGATTCTGAAAAGAGGTAAGGTGTCATAAAAAGTGAAGGAAAGGTGTCATAGATCATGTATATGAATAAGTGAGATATAGAGTAATTATATGTAAACAAGAAACTTGTGAATATGATGTGGATGATACCTAGGAAGATAAGGATACCTATTGCAAGGAAAAATAAGGCCAAGACTAAATAGTGACACTCTCTCTATGTATTGTCTCTAACCCAGAATAGCTACGTGAATAACCATTCCCTGTTCCCCATTCCTTGTTCCTGGCAGGCCCCTTATGGCACCCGCTCTAGAAAAATATCCATCAATGACCCATATCTGCACAAAGGAAAACGTTAATAATAGGTATGAAAGATGAAAATTGAAAAATTATGTGCATACATATACCCCATATGTTTATCACTGCATGTCGCAATAGTGAAATGTAGGGTGGTCAACGTAAAAAGACAGTTTGTGACATTGATACTATAAGTAATGAAAGAAATGTTGAAAGGACTAGCTAAAATTAAATATACCCACCAATGTGTACTTGATAGTGTCACTCATCCTGCCATGTGTAGTTGCAATGTTACAAGAACCCTAGAGAAGAAAAACTAAAAGGAAACACTAGAGGAACATTAGTAAAATAAGACATAAATCACCTATTTATGGGACCATATGACAGATGTCGTGATATCATAATGTTGAGATGTCATGATGGTATGGTGTCATAAAATAGGAAAAAATCAAAGATCATTGAAATTAATCATGTAATAGGTTGAAACAAATGGCATGAGATCATGGTCATAACACCACAAACGGCGCATGTTACAGAGTTCAAGAGTGAAAATGAGGGTAATTAGAAGAGTGCAGGGATGTATTCAATCAAAGGGTCTTATTCATGAGGGTCACCACCATATGGGTGCAACTAGTACAAGATTTATAGAACATGAGATGCAGAGGCCAAAGGGTCATGGGACCTATCATTTTATTGACACCCTAGATTTATGAGAGGTTCCATATGTACAATCTGACATGGACACCACATGTGGTAGTAGAAGATGCCCCAAAAGTACTTTAGTGGGCACAGCGGCTGATGGTGAGAGCACTTCAGGTCTACTAACCACTAGCACAGGTGGGTCCAAGGGATGTGGTATGGCAGCCCTACATAGGGAATGTAGATCAATGGGCCAGTTGACCCAAGGAAGATTTTTTAGATACTATGATAGAGGTTATGGGACACTATGTTTATCAAGTGGAGACCCACGCAGGGAGCAGGGTCTTGAGATAGTTTGGGTGACCAACACCAGTGGTGATACCACCATTAACACCCTCCCAACATTTTCATGCTAGGGAGGTTGCAAGAGCAGAGGTCTGAGTACCAGAAGTTCAACCCCATAGGATACATGCAGCTAGAACACCTAATCAAAGGTAACATAAGCATGATAGGGATGCTCAGGGCCCACCATAAGTCATAGAGTTCAGTGGTTTAGAGGAGGGTTCTGATGAAAGATCCATCGATATAGGGTCACAGGTTGTGTTAGATCCCAGTATTGTAAGAAGGGGGGCCAGACAGCCAGCACCATGGCTCAAAGAGCACAAGATGTGACATCCAGAAGGATTATTTTTTATGCCAATTGGGTTTAGGATGGTCGTGCACCTAAGACAGAGGCCTAGAACATAGCAGCGATGAGATATGATTTTGGTGCCCCAAGATAGATCGGCATAGCATGTAGGATCCAGACATCATTTTGATGATGAAGCAGCGGAGGTGTTGGCCAGCCAAGGAGATAAAGAGACCATTGTGGAGAAAACCAAGCATCTAGGTAAGAGTGATATCATGTTAGTTAGATGATTTTGATAGACGTATGTGATATTTTTAGTAATGTGTGTCATTTTTTTGGTTTTATAGAGTGGACGGTAGAGGAGTGGCACTTGTTGATCAAGAGCACCCACCATTATATTGGACTTTGTGTTATATGTTGATGATAGTACAATGATGGTGGATCCAGTAGCACCATCAACCAGGGATTTATTGAGATCATTTTGTCTAGTGGGCAAGGCATCCTAGACATTACGAAGATATCGAGATGTGCATGCATAGATGACTATCGGAAACAAATATGTGAAGTTACAAAGTCTATTACAAGCGCAGACATCCCTGGTACAAGAGAATACATCTCACCTGGAAGATGCACATAGATCTACAATGTGGATTACATTTATAGATACCCAGCTGGAAAAATCACAGGCAGAGGATTTTGGAGCCCGATCTAGGATGGCATCCCTAGCTCGCACAGCAAGAGTAGATAGAACATCCCTATTGGTCCAAAGCATCTATAGACTCCCCATAAGGGGTAAGGGTGTTTGAGTCATATTGTAGATGGGTCGAAGATATTATATATTATTTTTTCAAGGTATAACACTGATTCGATATATATATATATATATATATATATCCGGTGAGAAGGGGATTGATAATATATCCCAACCCATGTGATGTGAAAAATCCAAGAAGCAGAAAAAGGCCAAGGCATCCAATAGTAGAATGTCAAGGCTCAAATGATTATGAATCCAAGCTGAGCAAACAGCCCAAGCAAGGATGTGATGAGATTTTTGAGATTGTATGATAAACCCAAGAGGGGATCAAAAGCCCAAAAAAGATAGAGGGTGTTCATGTGAAACCCAAGTGGGGGTTGAGAGCACAATCAGAGGCAAGGGATCAGGATAAGGAAATAAAATAAGATGTAGTCAAGGTATTTATAGGTAACTATCCACTATGGGAAAAATATCACAACGTATCGATGATGATATTGTCAAATTTATGAACAATGTGGCTTCAGGCATGGGTCATGAGGTCCTCAATGGCATGTTGTGTAATAAAAACTTGTCGATGGAATTCAAACCACTTGAAAAATAAGGAATCATCGATTTGATCCTTCAATCGAGTGCGAGCATCATGCCGAATAACATCCATAGTGGGATGAGGATTATAACAAGGTGGAGGTCCATAGGTAGGTTGTGGTCTAGCCGGTCTAGGGGAAGGTTGTTGGTCTCGAGAGGAATCGACTCTACACTTCCGATTATTAGACAAAGTTTCTAGAATGGGATGTTTTCTACGCCGAACCCAATAGTTGGTGGTAACATGCATGTAATATTTGTGATGAGAGCAGAAGAAAGGAGTTGAAGCAGAAGGCTATGTAGCCTTTTTAGTTTGGCCATGTTTGACCTCACTTTCAATCCTCTTCATGTGGAATCTATAGGCTCTACAGTCAGAAACATCATGCCCCGAATCCTTGTACCATGTGCAATACAGCTCGATCATGGAAGACTGAGGAGCCATAAGGGAAAGAGATAAGGGGAGAGGTTTCTTGTGCTACAAAGGCTAGTGAGCGCATCTGAAGAAAAGGAAGAATTTTGTCTTAAGAATCATGTTGTTAAGGTGAAAAAGGGTACAAAGGTGTAATTAGGACTTTATTGTAAGATATGTCAATGGTATTAGTTTCGAATCTAGAATACCTCATTTGAGACAAGGCATGTTGGTAGTATAAAGGCTTTATGGTGCCCACAATATTATTCTTAGGGCTTGTATGACACTGACTTTGAAAGTTGGAATGAGATCTTTCTAAGGTATGATAACGCTCATTTTAGACAATTTGTAATATCTCACTTTGGATTGGTGGAGGAATAGGATTCCCATGCACACCTACCAATGGGTGGTGTGTGAGAAGGCATGTTAGGAACCACATTTCGAGATATTATCTATAAAAATAGTTTTGAATTTGAATTATAATAGTCATGGTGCTAGCCTGGGATAAGGTTGTATGTTCTAGGAGTTTTATTATCACTATGTTAAGATCCATAGAATAAGAGTGACCTTTAGAGGTGGGTGATTTTTTTTTATTATTATACTCATTAGTAGAGGTTTTAGGGGACTCATCTCAATCAATTTTATAGGTAGAATCCTGATCCTGACTAAGTACTTCTTGGTTAGAATCGGGGCTACTTATTTCCATTGTGCTAGCATGTATCCTTCGGAAACCTCCATCTCTTTCAAGAGTAAAAAATTCATTGATGTTAAGATTATTAATTATGGATCTGGGATCAATCTTCCAAACCTTAGCCATGTTACATTCTACTAAGTGACCCTACTCTGATTGATCAGAGGGACAGGGTTGGGATAGCAGAGTTTCACAAGCGGGATCAGGGCTTGTGGGAATATTTTCACTTGTACGATGGGAATTAGAGTTATTGGGAACATGAAGAGGAGATGCAGGCACAGAGGAATATCCCCTAGAGAAGTTCAAGTAGTTCAACTATGCCAGAAGGATTCTCAGAGATGACATTTTTTTCTGGAAGTTAAAAACAAGATTTTGGAAAACTATATTTTAGAAAAAAATTGGCCCTGTCAAATTTTTACACTGGGGCCGATGGTGTAAGGAAATATAATCACAAAGGAACAAATAGAATCATCCTTGTAAGAAATCTCAAACAAGGTAATATGGTTTCTGGGAAGTGCAAGAACAGAAAGAATCACCCCTTAGCAATAGGGTATGCAATAGGGTATGCACAGGGGTTGAAGGAGTCTGGAATCAGATGTGACAAGAACAGAAAGAATCACCCCTTGGCAATGGTTTCTATGCAAACATTTTTTTAGGGTGTTTGGGATGCTTAAATGAATTCAAAAATGAATAAGGATGATTTTAAAGAGTTGTGCTCAATCAAAAGGTTTGTAAGATTCTGATTAACTAGAATACAAATATATTCTAATGTAATCTAATGTTATAAGAGCAGTAAAATAACTAAATAAATAAAGTAATAAAATACCAAAATAGTGCCCAAGAAATCTAAGGAATGAAATGTGAAACCCTAATGTGTAAAATTGGGTAAGAAAGCCTTAGCTGATTTGATGTTGTCGCAGGACTATGTCGCAGTGAAGACTAGGTGAATAGGAGGAGGAAACGACCACACGAATTCCTGAGAAATTATAGATCTGAGCTATCTGACTGGATTGAGGTGCCTGGAAAGGGATAGGGGCACTCGTGGGCTCCCTAGTTTGAGATCTGGGCACCCTCATCTACGAAAATGGCCAGGAAAACCTCCTCTAGAGTTTCGTTGGATATTCACCTATGTTCACTTCATGTTGCATGAATGTCATTGTATGATCGTCAATGTCATTGTAATACCTACAATAAAGAATCACCTACGAAACCTTGGAAAAGGCATAAAAACCCTAAAACAAAAATATGCATATAAAGGGTCAGATTGTCCTCAGCTTCCAAATGGATGGACTTATCACCGAGCATTGCACTACATCTCAGACCCAATGTAGTTCTAGATGTGTGTGTGTGTGTGTGTGTGTAATTGTTCCCTAGGTTACTCTTGTGTCAGTCACACTTTGTAAAGTAGCAAGCAAATAAATAGATTTAGAATGTAGTAAATGTGTGCATGGAAATAATATACTCCCCTCCTATGAAGTATGATGCAGATGAACTAGCCTTGTGTGCCTTGTGATGGAGCTAGATGGATGCAAATGTAGCTTTAATGCCTTTGATGGATGCAATCTAGATGGTGATAATAGATGCTTAGTGTTTGGTCCTCATTATGGTCACATAACTTTATATTTATATGGTTCTCTTGTTCTAATTTCGTAATTAACCCCAAAAATGTCGACCACCAAAAAGATAGAAAGCTCAAATGGCTAGAAAGTGCCCAAAAGTGGAGGGAAAGTGTAAAAAGGATCAAGGTGCCCCAGATGGGACCAGGGCACCTAGGGCACCTCAGTCCTAGCTAGGCGCCCCAATCAAAAATAGGAAAAACGTAGAATGACAATACAGACTAGGAAAGTGTGGGTGTAAGATCGAAAATATGACAGCAAGCAATGTAAAAATGGCCAAAGACATGGGTTAATTATTACTCTTTTCACTTAAGAACCATATGAATAGTAGTATGAGACCAGGACTAAATAATGACTCAAAGTGCATGATTTTGTGTCTACATTTTCCCCCACTTTATGTTGGTGAGCAGAAATCTCGGTAACATAAAGTAGATAGAGATGTGTACCTAATAATCCATGTAGAGATGTAGAAAATGTTCCGAAGGACTAGACAAAGTGTGGAGTGACAAAAATATGGAGCATGGAGACTAAAGATACAAAAATTGTAAAAAAATGTGATGAAAGTGAACCTAAGGAGAAAGCGCGTGTGCAAGAAAAAGTAAATGCAACCATAAAATGTAGTATGTTGTGGTGGATGGAATGGAATTCAGAGTGAATAATAGGAGTAAGTATTCCTACCTGAGTGAATGGAATTTTATGAAGTGATTGTGTTCATTTAGTATGCCCCCTCAGTAATCAAGATTGAACCATAAACGAGAGTGTGTCATTGAGAAATGATCGAACTATGTGTTGTGTGTAGCATGTTGTGGTGATGAAATGTGACATAGAGATGAACTGTGCATGACTCTATAGCCTAAGCGTATATTATGAAGAGATGAATAGAAAGGAGTGGTGATGTATCCTAAAGCATATACCACTAAATGATGTAAGCAAAAATGATGATGTAACCTATTACGAGATGGTGGTAGAAGAAGTGACCTTGTAGCCTAAGGCGTATATCACTTTTGGAATCTAGATATGTCGCATGAGAAAATATGGAATGATGAACATGTAAGGGTGATGAGGTCCATTTTTTATGTATACCCTCAACAGTAAGTATGGATCGTGAGACTAGAGTACGTCATCGGGTAGTGAGTGCAGTACAGAAGCACAAAGTGTAAAATACAAATGTGCATAGTATATATGTATGGTGTATAATGCAAGATGCTTAGATGACCTACGACATGAAGATGTAATACAATAGATGTAAGATGTAATATGTAAGGTGTAGGATGTAAAATGTAAGATGGCAATCATGTGTGACAATTCCCAATAAAATATGACTGAGTAGTTATGGTGTAGTGTGTGGAGCATGTGTAGAACATGTATGGTGTATGTAGGAAGAATACAAATGTGTATATCTTGTAATGTAATGTGTAGATGGGTAAATGTGTAGATCATGTGATAAGATGTGGTGCCTAAGGTGTAATGACTATTGTTCTGTGTGTGAGGTTCATGTGTAGAGAATTCCCTCAACAGTCAAGTGTGAACCAAAGCACAAGAGTGTGTCATAGGGTAATGACGATGCAAAATGCATATGTTAAGATGTATGTGTAAGTATATAGAAAATAAAAAGTGATGAGAAATAAGATGTCACATGATGTTAGGGGGAAGTATAGATGTCATGCCCCCCAAGTTTGCGTTGATGAATAGACTATCTGATGAAATTGAAGGGCGCAGGTCTGCCACCTGATGTAGGTGATGGAGGTGTGTAACCATGCTCTAAGAGTGGTGGTATATGAGATAGGCACTGTGTCAAGGTGAGTGAAGTCTATGTGCATGTGATGGATGAGCATATTGTGGATGAACGTGGTGCAACAAAATGTGTAGGTGATGGAGATCTATGTAAAGCAGAATGTGACGGTGGATGAAAACTGACATGGAATGAAGTGAGGTGGAGACCTGTGTCTAGATGTAGTAACCTATCCTAGGAATGGGCCTATATCAGTGTGTGGACTAGCAAAGTGATGAGACCATGTAGATTGTATACAAGTAGGTGAACTAGGAGTAGATGGCAGCTTTAAGCTAACTATAATTCGTGACACATTAGATGAAATTAGGTGATGCACTAATGAATGTGTGAGGAGATCAGGACCATGGTGTAGATGGAGGCACACCATTGATAGAAATGACATGATTGTTATGAATGAACTTTGAGACACAAATGATTCATAAGAAATGATAGACTTAGACCTATGAATCCAATTAAGACCTAAGAGCATGTCACACCGTCGACTGCTTGTCCTACAAGAAAGGGTACAAGCATAGTAAGAGGACCTACTGTAACGTGATAGTTTGAACAACACCATATGAATTGTTCATGGATAGAATATTTGTGAACACGTGGATAACCAATAGCGATCAGAAGTGGAATAGAACATGCATAATGGGCCAAGATGGATCAACCTTAGTATTATTGATGGAGACATATCCAATAGAGGCATTAATATGCAAGTGATTAGAAGAAAATGTGGCATGATAGTCATGGTCAGAGAAAGTAATGATCAATGGAGAAACGTTAGTATTAACAACTAAGAAATCAAGAGTCCCTGATGCAAGAGGAGACACATATTTAGCTAAAGATTCAGTTGTTTTGTGTTATGTTTGGGTAGAGGGTTGTTAAATATTTTGAGCTTATGATTTTCATAGACATGTGGAGAAAATGTAGATTCTGGAAGCTCAATTTTACCACTTTTGATCAAACCTTGAATGAGAAATTGAAGTCAGAAGCAATGATCAGTGGAGTGTCCTATGCACTGATGATAATCACAATGGGAATTTTCATCAAAATTACGTCCTTTTGGTTGAGATGGATCGATTTGTAGCACTTAAGGCAATGTAATGAGGTTACTATCGATAAGTTAGTAAAATATGTGGAGGTACACTAAACTTGGTGAAGATACGTCGATGCGGTTGCGATTGAAGCTCCTTTGACGATAACTTTTGTATCAGTTGGTTTAGTTGCAAATGGTTTAAATTTTGAATTACTTTGAAAACCGGTAGAGAACGATGCTTGCTCTTGGTATTTAAGCTTTCTTATAGCTAAGAGCTTGGTTTCATGAATCTTAAGAGTGTGACAAAGTTGATCGAAAGAAGGAGAGGTCTCAAAGAGAACACTCTTTTGGAGAGGTGGTAAGAGACTTTGAATGAATAAGTCCTAAAGCTCAGAGTCTGCAAGCACATTTGACATCTTAGCTAAGTTGTTTTTGTAACACAATACATAATCCACTAAATGTTCATTAGATCCTTGTTTAAGTTGTGTAAGTTGGGCATAAGATATTTTTGAGCCGATGTTGATAGAGAAATGAGTGAGAAAACCATCGGCTAGATGTGTGAAACATATTACCGAATGGATAGGTATGTCATAAAATCAACACATTGCATAATATTGCAAACTATGAGGAAAAAGCTTAGCTAGTATGGTATGGTCATTTGCATATTCCATGCATGCTACATGAAAAGCTCGGAGATGCTCTTGTGGGTCCCCATGGCCTGTAAAGACGGGAAATTTGGGAGAGATAAATTTAGGTGGTAATGGATAGGCAAAGATAGTAGGTGTAAAAGGAGTATGTAGCAGTGAAGTGGAGTTTAAAGATGGTGGTGTACAAGAAGTAGTGAGCTAGAGTTGGTGAATTTGGTTTATAAATCATGATATAAAGAAGTTAAATTTGGTTTATTCAAAGAAGAGCCAGGTTGCATATTAGGAGTGGTAGGGTGGATGGTGGGAATAATATTAGTAGGAATGGGAGCTGAAACATGAATGGGTGGGGTCATGGGAGCTGAAGAATGAGCGACTATAGAGGTTGAAGCATCACGAGCATTCTTAGCAGTAATCAAAGCATGTATGACATATAGAAGATGAGCACGATTATAATGCAAAGCTTCTCAAAAATCAGTAAGTGTATTTAATTGGTCTTGGTCAACATTGGCATCTTCATCGTAGGACTTTTCACTACCAGAGACTTCTATTTATGAAGAGGAACTTAGCGAGATGTATCCAAGGGATTCTCAATTGTAGCTACAAAAACAAGGATATTGGCCATTGGTTTGGAAACCCTACGGATGAATAAAGGAATCTCACAATACTGAAAAGACCCAAAATGACCACTATGAGTGACAGGCATACGAAGAAAAATCCTAAAGAGAAAGTGTATTCAAAGGTCGGGTTCACCAAAATGATTAACTAAAATAGAAATTTTTTAGTGTAATATAATGTTATAGGAGCAGTAAAATAACTAAATAAATGAAGTAATAAAATACTAAAATAGTACCCAAGAAAACTAAGTAACGAAATATGAAACCCTAATGTGCAAAAAGGGTTAAGAAAGCCTTAGCTGATTCGATGTTGTTGCGGGACTGTGTCACAGTGGAGATCAAGTGAACAGGAGGAGGAAACAACTGCACAAAATCCTAATAAAGTATAGATCTGAGCTATCTGACTAGATTGGGGTGCCTAGAAAGGGATAGGGGCACCCATGGGCACCCTGATCTGAGATCTGGGTGCCCTGGTCTACGGAAATGACCAGGAAAACCTCCTTTGGAGTGTCGTTGGATGTTCGCTTGTGTTCGCTTCCTATTCACGTGAATGTCATTGTGTGATCGTCGAATGCACTGGTAAGACCTGTAATGAAGAATCACTTGTAAAACCCCAGACAAAGCATTAAAACCCTAAAAAAAGAAAGATGCAAATGAAGGGGTCAGACTTTCCTCAGCTACCAAATGGATGGAATTATCACTGAGCATTGCACTACATCTCAAACCCAATGTAGTTCTAGGTGTGTGTGCAATCGTGCTCTAGGTTGCTCTTGTGTCAGTCACACTTTGTGAAGTAGCGAGAAAATAACTAGATGTAGAATGTAGTAAATGTGTGCATGGAAACAATAGACTCCCCTCCTATGAAGTGTGATGCAGATGAACCAGCCTTGTGTGCCTTGTGGTGGAGCTAGATGGTTGTAAATGTATCTTTAGATGTTCTTTGATGGATGCAACCTTAGGTGGTGATAATAAGTGCTCAGTGTTTGGTCCCTCATTATGGTCACATAACTTTATATTTATATGGTTTTTGTTTTCCAATTTTGTAATTAACCTCGAAAAGTCCAAACACTAAAAAGATAGAAAGCTCAAACGGCTAGAAAGTTCCCAAAAGATGAGAGAGAAAGTGCAAAGAGGATCAGGCGCCCCAGAGGGGACCAGGGTGCCCCAGTCCTAGGGGCACCCCAGTTAGAAATAGGAAAAATGCGGAATGACAATACAGACTGGGCAAGTGCGGGTGTAAGATTGAAAATAACGACAAAAAGAAATGTAAAATGGCCAAAGACATGGGTTAATTATTACTCTTTTCACTTAAGAACCATATGAATAGTAGTATGAGACCGGGACTAAATAATGACTCAAAGTGTGTGATTTTGTATCTACAAATTCACGTCAGGTTCAGTAGAGGATGTATACGGGCCAAAATGTGTCTCAATAACATGCACTCCTAAATCATCCATTCTACAAGGGTATCGAGGCAACGAGTAGGAAACACACATGTATTGGCATACAAGGGGATATACTTAAAGGGGCTACAGTGAGTGCTAGGGTCACATATCTAGACCTTAGTAATCCCTACACTAGGTCAACCTAGGGTTTCCAAGGCCCACGGTCAAGATAGAAGAAGGAACCCTACAGAGCTATCGGTAGTTGCGTGTTGAGAGGTATGGAACAGCAACAAATGAAACAAACATGCATTAAATAATTAAAATGAGATTAATGATAACTAAGGATCTGATAATGGATAAGAGTATTATGTTAACTAGCATCCAAACATCTCAAATATTAAGCTAACATAGCACAATGAAGAAGGAAATGAAATTATCTATGCAAAATGACAAGTGATGGTTAGAGCACTCACCTTATACTTGTAGGGTGGTCACTTATGCATCTATTTCTCCTAAGAAGCAGCACGCAGAGAGAGATTTTCTCTTAGGTGGAGAAGGGGAACATCATTCATGTCTTGGACTCACTATAGGTGACCTAATAGTGTAAGCAACCATCCAAGAAGAAGAGTGTATAATCCAATCCAAGCAAGATGCAAGATGAACCAAGAGCTAGGCGAGCAGATGTGAAGATGGTGCAAAGAGCAGAGCTAATGGCAGTCTAAATGTTATGGATTCCTTTTCTTATGAGTGTCAAATGAGTTGAGGGTATATATAGGATGTCATCGCCCGCGAGCAATGGCATCAGACATGGGAGATGCAATACCGACACAATCACCCACAAGTGATGGTGTCGGTCATAGATGCTAAAAATATGTAAGGTGTCATGAAAAGCGAAAGAAAGGTGTCGTACATCATGGATATGGATGTGCGAGATATAAAGTGATGAGATGCAAGAAAATAACTTGTGAATGTGATGTGCATGAGACCTAGGAAGACAAGGATACCTAGTGCAAGGAAAACTAAGGCTGAGACCAAATAGCAACACTCTCTTTGTGTACTGTCTCTAACCCATAATGGTTACGTGAATAACAATTCCCCATTCCTGGAAGGCCCTTTAAGGCACCTGCTCTAGAAATAGATGCATCATTGACCCTTATCTACACAAAGGAAATTGTTTGTAACATGTATGAAAGATGAAAAGTGAAAAATTATGTGTATACACCTTAAACAAATACTAGTCATTTAAATTTACACCGAGTATAGATTAAACTAATTATGTGTTGTAAAGTAGTTGGCAAGTTCATAAAGCCCTTACATGAGCCACGTTTACCAAATTCAAAATATCTTATAGCTTTTTAAGCTAATATAGAGATGGTGGATAAAGAGTGACTTTCTTTTACCTTTTATGTTATATGCAGTCTAGTCGAGGAAGGAGAGAAGCCCTATATATCTATGGGGAACTGAGGTTGGGGGCATCTCTAGAATCATCTATCCACAGGGTGTCCCCCCACCCCATACAAAGTTAGGGGACCAACTAGATATTTCTATTCTATAGCCACCCCCAGATAATCTATCAAAGAGTTCCCCGATATAGATATATTCTCTCACATGGATATGGATGGCCCCCCAAGAGTATAGTATAGTATAGTATAGATAGGGTAAAATCAGTGACGCAGCTTCCTCTCACTGCACGGTGTTCCCATTCACTCACTGATGCAGAACAACTCAGCTCGAGTCCATTGTCACTCACCGCACCCTCCACCTCTATTCTTCTAAACCTATCGATACTGGAAGGGGATGACCACCCGTCTAACCTCTCCCTCTCCCTCTCCCCTCTCCCTTCTCCCCTCACCCTTTGCGGGTGAGATCTAATGAACCTCACCCTCCACCCCTTGGGGGGACAGGCCCCTATAAAGAGGTATGGGGGCCCATCTATATAGATAGGGGACTTGTATTCATTAATCAAGGCTTGTCTTCGAGCTACTGGCCATATAGTTCAAGGTTATGGGAATACAGAAGGAGGGAGTACAGAGGGGGGACCCTCAGACCATATCTTCCCGAGGGGGAGTAAACAGAAGGAATTTGTGACTAAATGGGGACAGGGGGGAGTACTGGAAAGGAACCTTGGGCCCCTGTCTACTCGAGCATATAATGTATATCATACGAGCTAATACAACTAGTATATGGTCTTTATATAGATCTAGTGTCATCCATATAGACCATAGACATGATTGGCTCTCTAGGATCTACCCATATTTGGCCACCTATATAAATGGTATGGAAGATGGGCCCGGGGCACTCCACTCATATATATATAAAGGAACCTTGGGCCCCTATCTGCTCAAGCATATAACGTATATCATACGAATTAACACAACAATTATATGGTCTATATATAGATCCAGTGTCATCCATATAGACCATAGACATGATTGGCTCTCTAGGCACTACCCATATTCGGCCACCTATATATATGGTATTGAAGATGGGCCCGGGGCACTCTACTCATATATATATACCATCCATCCACCGCCATCTATCTCATCTCTCTATATAGGGAAAGGGGTAGCCCATAGAGAATCTAGATGGGGGCAGGTACCTATGTTCTGGGACGGCCATGGGCACAGAGCATATAGATAATGCAGCATTGGGCCCTAAATATAATGATAATCCTTAGACTACAAAGTATCTATAATTGTAGGTATCAAAAATCTTATCACACTAAAAGTATAATCATGTTTGGAATCACATCCAATTTGTAAGACTTTGTTTCACCATGTTTGGCTAGGGCAATTGAAATATTACAACTAGTCATTGATTTACCAATTCCACCTTTTCCATAAACTACTATTTTCATCTTTTGATCTCCTTTTATTTCTTTTTGATCGCCTGAACTTTTTCATTATTCGTATTCATTCGATCTAATTATAAGTTTAACTTTGCCTTATTTCTTCAAATATTCCATCATTTCACCTTGTTTTTGAACTCCCTCCCATCTAAGGAGTAAAAGTAAGAAGCCACGGAAAAATATGATTCTTCCTTCATTCCTAGAGGAATGCAAATTGCATAATTTGCAACACCCCTCGGGTCGGTTGGTTTTATTCCGCCCCACCCAATTATAGATGTAGGGTGAACATAAGAATAATTGTCACGTCTATATAGATCTATAGGGTGCTCCAAGTTGAGTTAAAGGCCAATCCACAGAGACCCAATAGGCGATGGTTGGTTGGTTATCCCATATAGATCTATAAGGCATACAGTTGGCCGAGTTCCAAATTAGAGATTAACAATTCGTTGATATTATTATTGTTTTTGTTAATTGATGTTATTGAGGTTAGAAATTGTGTCATAACCTGTTTTTTATATGGAAAGGGTGGTTGTCCAATTGGTGTAGATGATTAAAAAGTTCTTTATCATAACTTCTACCAAACTTCTACCAAGTTTACGACATTTAAATGTTTCAGACCATCATACTATTAAATTATTTGCCTTTCATAAGTTCTATTACATATAAATCAGACTTTTGGTGCATGTACAAGTCCATAGACCAATTTTTTATGGCACCCCCATGCACAATATTTAGGAGCCAAGTTCCAAGGGAGAGAGTTGAAACTATTAATGATCATCAGTCTACCATAGAACAAAAGCCAATCAAAACCCTATGCAAAGCTCGTATAAACCCAATAGAGAAATTCAAAACGCACAAGCAAATTGTAACATGAAATTGTACACAAAAAACAATTACAGCAAGCAATGGAGGACTAAAACCAAATTCAAATAAAATGCACTGAATTATCAATATATGTAATAATATATCCACTCACAACCAAGCACATCGATCACCATCCTAACACGATGTATTTGATGTGATTCCATGTTGTTGCACACTATCAATCTTTTAATTCTAGTATCATTTTGGATTCTTTCATAATAATTGTTGAGTACATTAATGGAGAAGGGTCATTTGGATCTCCAGCAGCAGCATATCTCTATCTTGATTTTTCTAGTTTTTTTACTTAATTTATCTGATGTTATAACATCCCATTTTAATGTTCAAGCATTTGATGTGATTCAAATTTCATCATTTAAAGAAGCTGCAGGAATCAGATGCATTCTCATGGTTTCGATCTTGACCTTGCATACTGAACATGTACCAAGTTGTACGAAAGTTCAACAAAATATTTAAGCAGTGAATTTTTTTCCTTCCTGAAGTAAGTTGTTTCATTTTGAACTCACGAATCTAAGGGCTCAAACACTGGAAATAAAAGCCAGAAGATTTTCTTTGATTAGCAAAACGTGTATTTCGTTTATCAAACGCACAATGTTTTTTAATCACAGCACATGGTAAATGGAGCTTGCAAACTTAATTGGGGTTCCTTATATATTAATCCAATACTAATACAAACCAACAAAGCGAAGTGTTTTTTGGAAAAGGAGTAACCATGAGTTTGGATTGTTTGTTTTCATAATTTTTGCAAATATGTAACTACAAACATTTATAATCAGAAATTTAGAAACATTTATCATCAGAAATTTAGAAACAAAAGCATCCCCTGAGACAAGCTTGTTGTCACTAATAAGCCGAGATTTTCATCAACCCTAGATAGTTGTGTTTCTCTTTATCTGTTCCAATGATAAGAACTTTTGGTATAAAAACAATTGGATCAAATGTAGAGGGTTTAAAACCACAATAAAGAGATATATGGGGTAGTAGATCTACAATCTTGAGATAATTAAAAGTTAGGATAAACAAAATCTCTTTGTTGTAGGTTTGAACCCTCTACATTTGATCCAAAAATAATAATACCACAGATTAGAAATCTATTACTACATATATATGTATGTATATGTATATTGTGTGTGTATGAATACATGGATATATGTTATGTATATGTATGAATGCATGTATGTGCATGTGTGTGTGTGCATATATATAATGGCAATAGATTTACAATCTTCAAATAATTAGAAACTAGAATAAAAAATAGTTTGAAAGAACTTTGTTCAAAACTATATTTTATCGTGGAGGGGTCTAGGTGAGTTGATAGTCCAAGTGGTAATAGAGCATTCAAAGCTCTCCACCCAAAATTCAAACCCCGCAAATTCCACACTAGGTTGTGTTGGTAGATTAGAATTTGGCCCACCTCTTGGCAGATTGAAGCCCCATACACCAATTAGTATGAGTCTCCCATGCTCCTCTAAATTAGAATTAAAACACGCACTGTTATAAAAGAAAAAAATCTATTTTTTAATCGCAGCTTCTAATTATTTGAAGATTATAAATCTATTGTCCCCCACGCGTACACAGTCAGATGCTAAAAAAAAAATAACACCCTTAACGTTATGTTGATCTGGAACATTAGTTAACAATGATAGCTTACGTGCCTGAAAAAATATATGTTCATTACATGTAGAGAGTGACACCCCTAGACCTTACAGTTTTTAATCTCGAGGCATTTGAAATATAGCGAAATTTTGAGAGGTCTTCACTTCTTTTCGATGGGGATGATGTATACTGGCTGTTGGCTTTTGAACAATATCTCATTACTTAAGTATCATTTTTGAGAGGCATTCTTCTTTCGATGTTTAAGGCTTGCCTTCTTGTTTAGCAGTAATAAAACAATAATCAACTACTAGAGAAGCTATAAATTAAAATAGTAGTTCATAATCCTCAAATCTTCCATTGTAAGATCTTTGTGGAACATCCCTTTTATATCTAGTTATATGGTGGATTTTTTCAAATGGCTCCATGTGTAGATTCTTATTAACGCATTTCTCAAATGATGCCTCTTCAAGACAAAAAAAAACCTCCCACAAATAAAACAAGGATTGGACATTCCACTTATCTGTACAACACTACCAGCAAAACAAATTAGAAGCTGGCCTATGATTCTTCTCGGAATAAAACAGAGAAGGAAAGATGGCTTTCAACTTTTGGGTTAGCACTTACATGTTTTGTCCAAGGCAATTTTTTGTACATTAACATAGTATCTTTTCATTAAAGTGGTCAAGGACCACACGTTACATAGAAAAAGGAAAAGAATTGCAACACATTCCATTAGCTCATCTGTCTTTTATATTAGGGTATAAATTTCCCAGCAGTGCTGACTAGTAGTTCGCATCTTCCAAATGCTGTGGTTCCAATAAAAACTTCCCTGTAATTGAAACCTACTTTGCCAACTCATTAAAACACGTTTCAATATTTCCATTTTTTTATGTTAAAATACTAATTTATTTCTCAGTAATGTGTGCACATACTGCCCTCTAATTTCATGTAATATCCTGATTAGGAATTTTTTTGTCCATTTATATATATTGGCAATAATTTTAACCTTCCACCCAAAGGGGCGTATGTTTAATATCCTGCCAAATCCACAATCAAGTTCGCGTTGGAATTCTTCATTATAAAGTTTTAGTATTCTATTCTATTTTGTAGGACAAAGTGATTGTGATCCTGTAGTTCAACCTCTGGTTGAGAGGGCTACATATGAACAAAAAATTCCAAATGAATTAAAGTGTCTTCCCAAGGACCAAGGTTTACGAGTAAAATGGCCCGTCTTTTGGTGATTTTTATATTTACAAGTGAAGTGACCTCTGTTCAATTCCCTTTGGGACTAACTCTGTTCTAAAGTGCATTTTGGTGTGCATTTATATTTACAAATAACTAACATGTTACCTAAAATAAAAAGGAACGCCGAGTCATATCCCTATTCAGTATGAATAGGATGGGAGGATGAGTAGGACCTGTGTTTTAAAGTGCATTTTGGTTTTTTCCTAGTTTTCCTGAACTGAAAGAGTCCCTTGTTCAAGACGGCCAGGGGCAAGAGCAGCCTTCGGGAATCACCCTTCTACTCCAATTTCAAGTTTGATAGTATGACCACCAGTGGGACTTGGTCTCAAAAGGTCCTTCCCGTGAAAGATATCAAGCAACATAAACCATCTGGTGATTGTATCTAGCGATCCCGACCCCGCCATTTAAGGTTAGAGCCTCTAGGGAATTCTCTTGTTGAAAGTCATAGTTCTCCATTCAAACGTATGGTGGCCTCACGGCTGGCTCCCATGTTCCTAAGAACGAGGGCCAAGTGGACGAGAAACTCTTCCAGCAATGTGCCTGACAAGAAGGCTTTGCCCTACACGGCTATGCATCGGCTCAATAGTGATAAGGTATCCACAATGCCCCAAAGGGGCTAGCTGTCGTCCAACCCTGCAGGGCTTTTTGATAGAGAGATAATGTCACAACCAAGAAGTTCGCCACAAGCACAAAACTTGCAATTCCCCTTCAATGCGAGCGATCACCTAACTAATACAATAAGACGATGTCTGCCACACTCCCCACCAAGGAGTATTGAAAGCAATCCTTTCTCACCAACATCCGTAGGGGCAACGCAATAGAGCTCATGCAGTACATTTTGAAAACCATATTGTGATCTTGTCTCTTGCATACTAACATGTCACTTAACAAAGAGGTGTAAGAGAGAGTGCCCTCCAACATCCCCACACAATGAGCACACACATTCTAAGGTTGGATCCAACAGCATTGAGGACAAACCCACCCACCCTAGCATTGAGGAGCCAGCAAAAAACTTCAGCGAACACGTTCTTGAACCTCTACACCCTCTTGATGAAGCGTTGAGTCTCACCAAGCCTGGGCTCCTTGTAGAATCTTAGGGAACCCTGAAGCTTAGACTTATTCTCCCAAGCCAACCAAGCTTCTTCGCGCACCAACTGATTATTGCTAGCCCTCGACGCATTCTTCTTGAGCCACTTAGTTGGCATATGAATCCAAGTCCAAATCTCCCCCACTCTACATGGCAGGGTATGATTCACAATGTCGGCAATGACAGTCTTAAGACCACCATACTTCTCTAGGGCACAGGCCCTTTGACCCGCATTGAAGACTGAAACAAGACAAATGTTGAGCTCACGATGCATGATTGCTTACCCAACGGGGCTAGAAGTGGAAGACTTCCCAAACATCCATTGCATCCCTTCCACAAACACCCTCTGCAAGGCATTCTACTTGGTCACATCATACATCCCTATAACCTCTGCACCAAAAGTGGGCACCGAAAAGACTAATGCCTTAAAGGTAAGGATTTTAGACCAAGTGGGGACTCTTCAAGAGGCCAAGAAGTGGCAAACACCATTAAGGGTTCTACTTCTTGACATTGCTCTCTCCTTTATGATCTTTTCTATAAACAAACTGTGGGTAAATTTCTATTCCCAGATACTTGTAGTTGTCATACACTCCAATTTATTGATCTCCAATTTGAAACTCATGTTGCTTGAGCTTCTCTTGATCCCCAAAGATTTTCATAACCTTACACTTACTTGTGCCACACTCCATGCCCCACTTATCGCTCTAAACTTGAATCTTATGCAACATCTCTTGGATACCCTCAACCAACGTCGCCATCGCCACCAGATCTTTTGCAAACATCAGCCCAACAATCACTTCCGCAAGGCCAGGGATTGCTACATCCATTCCTTCAAAATCCTTCCTAATATCATTTATGACGATGTTGAAGAGAGTGGGCAAGGTTGGGCATCCCCGTCTTACCCCTCTTTTAACGGGGATGGGAGACAAAAGAAGCCCTTCATACCTAACCCGAACTGAGGAGCCACTGTACAACTCTTGGAAGAAGTGGAGGGCCTTTCCCCCACTCCCGTCATCTAAAGCTTCCTAAACAATGCTTCATACAAGACCATATCATATGCTTTCTTGAAATCTATGAGCACCGCATACATAGGTTTCTTGAGCTTTGTCATTCACCTCAAAGCAATCTCATGGAGCGCTACACCCTGACCAACTCGCTCTTCATCCCTCTTGGACCCAACTTGGCTTTTTGAGAAGAACTTTCTTTCCTCA
The DNA here is from genome assembly GCA_019776745.2 of Taxus chinensis. Classification (NCBI taxonomy): domain Eukaryota; kingdom Viridiplantae; phylum Streptophyta; class Pinopsida; order Cupressales; family Taxaceae; genus Taxus; species Taxus chinensis. The sequence goes on along the minus strand of CM034157.1, from coordinate 237,508,070 downwards.
AGTTTCTTGGTCTTTTGGTGTGCATTTACATTTACAAATAAATTAACTTGTTACCTACATTAAAAGGAGAGCCGAGTTACATCCCTATTCAGTATATTTTTCCTTCCTTGCTTCCAGAACGAGATGGGAGTATAACTAGGAACATTTTTTTCATTTAGAGCACACCCCAGGGCAGCAAGAGACAGTTGGATCGTGCTCATGACCTGAGCCAAGTCCAAACCATCTTGGGGATGCATTCTCAACTTGTTTAATGATATCTGACCATTTCTACGTCCTTCATGAAATTCAGTTTTATGATGATGCCACCAAAAACCTATGTATAATGCTTGCTTTGTGAACACCATGGTAGATGTGGCAAAGCAATGCAAAATGTTGCGACGATATATAAACACTATATAAGGTAAATAAAAAGAAATTCCCTTGTGGGCTTCCACGATGGGGAGTCTCCTATGCCAAATTGTTCATTCTTCTTCATCGGTATTACTTGTCTCGGATCCCAGGACATACACGCCCTACCCTCCTCTAGATTTGAACCTAAAAAATCCACCTAAAAATTGAATGCGAAATAGAAAATGCTGGCTACTTTTTTGGCCAAATGATTTTCAAGTGGCCAGATTTATTATCATATTTCTAAGATGTTGCACAAGGATGTGTCTGCAAAGGTGGGGTCTGGAGAACGCGTTTTCCCTCCACCTCTCACGCTAATCCGTTTGCTGCTTGTATGGCTGCCAGCTGTGCTTGACCCCCTAGAAGATAAAAAGTGGGTTGCAAGATTATCCAGTTGTATAAGAAATACATCCCCGGTTTTTCAATCACCTGCTCCGCCAAACTTGTATCAGGGAACGATGTTGAATTCAATAATTGCACTGTCATATAAATAGGACATCAAATCTCTCTTTAAAAGCACTGAAGGAAACAGCCATTTGACAAAAGCCTGGTAAAACAAGTTCCCAATCTTCATGAGGGAATGCAAAGAGCCCCAAAATTCTTCCTGTCAGTAAAGACACCACGAACAAATGTTTTTATGAGATTTAACTGCTGGGAAACCCAGAATTATAAATTTATTTCCACACATCAATATATTCTATATTATGTAAAATAACAGTTATATCTAGAACCAGACCTAAGTATTGGAATACTGTGCCAGGCACTCCGTACCACAGTTACTTGACTTAGCTCGGACTCGACAAGATTGATATGCCAAACTGATTAAACTCAGCAAAAATAACTTGGTCAAAATTCGGCCAAAGACTCAGCTGCTCCAAATGAAATCTTTGAACTGCAAATGCAGAATTTCTCATTTTTTGGGCTGCCGAGTCTGATGCATCAACTCAAACCTTGCTGAAACTTGGGAGTCTTGGATAATCAAAATCCATTTTTGGTTAGTCATAAGTTATATGAACAATTTGGGGAGTCAATATTATATTCCATACACACATCCTGCATACACCCACTGCCTCACATCGATGCCAAAATTGGCTCTCCATACTTTGCTAATCTTTCATAAAATGCCATAATCAGAATCTTGAAACTTTGCATATGAATTCATTGTCAAATTTTGCATCTTTCCAACTGCAAGCACATCACATTTTACCTCATAAAATTGTGCATCACAAAAAAGAATCAAATGAATATTAACATAAAAATTATGATATTCCCATCTGTAACCATGGATTGTATGATCAACAGGGCCACTATCGAAAAGACCTAAAAACTATACCTAAAATCTAAAATAGAGTATGAAAGGTATCACTGAATACCAAATCAATTGCAATGAAATTACCTATCCTAATACGCCAAATTACTTAAAAAGAGCCTAAGAAAACCTGCAATATATAAAGAAATCAAATCCACATTTTAATATTTTCAGCAAAACTGAGAACAAAAACAAGGGAAGATGAGAAAAAGAGCATTATTGACCTCAAACATTTAATTTGACTTTCAGATAACTGTAAACCAAAAAATAATCAGAAAATGGCTAGTCAAATCACACAGAGCATCTGAGTAAATGCTGCATAAGGATTCTAAAGATTCAGAAATATTAACACGCTAGCTTTGCACTCTGAAATATAGAACCTTTGGAAGTTGGGTAACAGCCTTATATGGCCATTGGGTAACAGCAACTTGCACGTAGGTAGGAAGTTGGGTAACTGCTGATTGAGTGCAGCTTAACTCTTGAATTTCTTGCTGTGGTGCCTTGCAAATTGGATACATACTCAGAAACCCCCACTAGTGGGGAGATGAACCCCCTTGTATTTCAATCATGATTTCTCAGTTGTATAGCTGAAAACTATGCTCGTCTTTCTTACAGTTCTTTTGTAATTCCTTCCTATGTGTCTTGGTCATTGACCATCTGCTTACCCTATATCATGGCAAGAATGTGCTAGATATGAATAGAAAACAGTTGCAGTTATGGTCATGCCTTGAAATTTTCGATTCATCTGTACAGCAAAAATATGTAATCTACTACTTCTGCCTAAGTCACTCTGCCTCAGTTCGAGATTGTTCACCTCCTTGCTGTCTTGGATCTCCAGCAGATTCTGACACTGCTTCACTGGATTCCCCAATTTCATGTTTGCAAAGAGGACAAGATGCATTTATTTTCAACCATTTATCAACACATTCAACATGAAAGTAGTGTGTGCAAGGCAACTCTCTTAGCTCCTCGTCATTCTTATATTTGCCCAAGCAAATGCAACATATCTGCATGTTGAAGATAGAAATACATGAGCAGTTCTTGTTATACAAATTTTCATACAAACATGAAAAAATAAATTAATTTATGTTACAATCACATAAAATAGCACATACAGCATCTTCGCCTGAAACAGGCCTTTCTTTCTCAGTACCAATTGCTACAACACCACCGTCGACTGAACCCTCTGAGTCATGTTCGCTGTCATCTTTACCTCCATTTCTTTCAGTTGGCTTTTTTGCTTTGAACTTGTATTTTGGCAAAGAACGAATCACTTCAGGTGAAGCTCCTCTTGTTTGAGTCTGATCCTCGCGAAGTCCAAGGAGAGATATGATACAGGGTAAGCAGCAGCATATTGTTGCACACAAAATGAACGGCATAGCATAACCAATACAGCTGAATGTAAGAAATACAATACACAGCCTGCACATAATCCACAAGAACTAACAAGTAAGATTTGTTATAGCAGCTTCAGTGAATTTTAGATTAATCCATTAGCTAATAAAAATAAATTAGATATAATCACTGTCAAGCAAATAATATATATAAACAAAAACCTCATAGCACAGAAGTAGAATTCCGAGTTGAGAGCTATTCTCACCTGTAAAGATTTGGAGCCTCACTTGAGGATGAATGACCACCAAATATCCACACATTACCAACAACAAACCAAACGGCAAAGAAGCAGTCCAATGCCATTTTAAACCGTTCTACAAACACATTAAGCCTGCAACATCACACAGTAATATCAAAGATATAAAGTGTATTTGTAATTGACTGCCTTCTAATACAAATATGCACTCACAATTTTTCACACATGCAAATGATCCCCAAAAAATACATGAGATCCTCTGCAGATGACAAGAAAAGCTGATAGTGTCCTTGCGATGCTCAATATTCTTTAAGCATTGTATTTAAGTTTTAACTGACAAAATTAAAAAATTTAATCCTTATATACCATTTCCCAGATAAATATATCTTGGAAGTCACAAATCCACCAAACAATTAACTGCCTTAGTGATTGTGACACAAGAACAAAGTCTGCCTAGACATGAATAGCCTACATCCCAAAAAAGATACATATAAATGATAACATTTTAAGTTTTTAACTGACAAGATTACAAAATTTAATCCTTATATACCATTTCTCAGATAAATATATCTTGAAGTCACAAATCCACCAAACAATTAACTGCCTTAGTGACTGTGACACAAGAACAAAGTCTGCCTAGACATGAACAGCCTACATCCCAAAAAAGATACATATAAATGATAACATTTTAACTAAGCAGTCATGTAATGCAAACAGAACAGCTACAGACCCCTCATGCAATAACCACCCAAAGCAGCATCCACCACTGTCGGCAACTGCCAGACCATGGCAGAGAGAATGTAGATTGGTTATCCATAGACTGCGTGCATCTAGATCAATCCAATAGTTTGAGATAAAGCCAAGGGCTAGGAATCAAATCTCAAATCAATTCATTTCATTGCAGAGAGAGAATGTAGATTGGTTATCCATAGACAGTGTGCATCTAGATCAATCCAATAGTTTGAGAAAAAACCAAGGGATAGGAATCCATCTCAAATCAATTCATTTCAGTGCAGATGTGTTTGTGCCAAGTGTGGGTCATATGTTAAATGGTGTTGCATATGCAGTGCCCTTCTATGTGAAAGAAGGGAAGAAAGATACTGGTGACCAAAATAATGACTGACTGAATAGTTACCTATAATAACACTGAAGTGCTGGATTCATCATCTCTATTCAAAATAAAAATGAGCAAACAACATCGTCTATCAAGGAAAAATATAAGTATCTATGCAAAAAGAGAGATGAGACCCTGGATCTGTGGAATAAATATCTTTTAACAAAAACAAACATATAGAATTATTGTGGGATACAAGTTCAATAAATATGTAAACAAGTAAAGATGGAGCTGGAGAGATCTGCCAATCTCTGTAGAATCTTCTATTTCTCTTAAAATGCGAACACCAGTTGGTGTGGCTTCTAGCATAAACTCGATGCACAATGTCCACAGGATGCCTGCAACACCTAGTATTAAATGCCAAAACATTCCTAGCTACCCTAAAATCTGGCAATGGGGTGATAATTTCCTAGGGCAGCCTCCATCTCATGGATTTACTGAAATACCTAACAATGGAAAGTATGTTAATTCTACTGTTTACAAGTCTCTGCACAACACCAGATGATGTCTGCAACCCAGTATTAAATACCAAAACCTTCCCTGTTCCCTGAAATCTGGCAATGGGACTATAGTTTCCTGGGGCAGCCTCCATCTCATGGATTTACTGAAGTTCCTAACAATAGAAAGTATGTTAATTCTGATGCTAACAAGTCTCTGTAAAACACAAGACTGATCAATATTGAATGCAAGAGCAAGGAAACTTTGCTGCATTGCAAATGGTTATTATATAGAAAAAAGTGACCAGTTAGGCTTTATCAACAGAGCCAAAACTACACATCTTCGTAATCAATCAAATTGTTTTAACTCCCTAAAATGATAAAGGCATCTTCCCTTAATCTCAGATTTAATTTGAACTGAAAATATAGAAAGCACAAATGCCCTTGATTTAGTTAAGCATGTCCTTCCCTGATCACAAAAGAGTAGTACCCAGACTCCACACAAAGCTGACAAAAGCATAGGATGAATTGACATGCGGTAAATTCAGGCCATGTAATATTTCAAGGTATACATCAGAGAAGGCAATCTAATGGCTGAGAAGCACAGACAGCTAAAAGGTCAACCATAACATCAAGGTTCAAAAAAGGGGCTCATCATACAAGTCAACTTATGTCTAAAAAGCCAGACAAAAAAATAAAACTGATCTGAAAATGAATCCTACAAATTTCTTGGTTAATTCACAATTCTCTGACAATGACAAAGATTAGGAGCCTCAAGAATGATATAGAAGACAATGTACCATTAATTAGTATTTACCCGACACAACAGAGCCAGTAAATACTAATTAATGATCCAGATGCAAGGCCTCTCTCCAACTCTTTGACCCTAACTGGGAGAAAAATAGGTTTAGCAAAAGCCGGCTGGTATACCTGGTCTAATTTTCAAAGAGGAATAGACAGAATACAGACAAGGCTGGACCGGTTTTATGTCCCTCAATATTTTCTATTTTCAGGTCCTCATCCAATTGAGGTGTTAATTAGAGAAACCGGTTCAGATCATATTCCAATTCAACATTCCCTTTCACTAGGTCATTTAGACGAGAACAAACCTTCTTTGTTTCAATTGAATGTTGCTAATCTGCACCCTCCTGACTTCCGTGACCCGGTTCATCACGTTTGGAATCTCGTGCCTCAAACTAGTAGAGATAGAGGTTGGATTTTGTGGTGGGAGGCTGCTGTTCGCCGAACTAACAGATTTATTGGGGTTGGAGGCATATGATTGCCTAACAACGAAGTCGTACACTTCAAGAAACTAAGCACAAGCTGGTGAAAGCCTGCATCTCCTTAGAGGAAGATCTCTTAATGAGTCTTTGCAAGATGAGGCTGCCCACTTAGAAGATTTGATTCGCAAGGAAAAGGACTATGTGGCAAGGGGAGCTTAGATTTGTGCCCGTCTCCACAGGATTCAAGAAAGTGATGAGAGATCAAAAATCTTGACACAGTTGATCCAGAAACCAGATCTCAATCTCATGGACCATGAAAACATAAAAACTCTAATCTAAATTCTTTTTTGACTATTTGAAGAGAAAAGTATTTTCTGAAAATGTACTTGGTCTGCGTAGACTGGATGGATTGTTAGAAGAGGACCCAGAAGAGATTAGAATTGTGTTTCAGCAACACTTTCAGAAGATTTTTTCTCCATATTCTGCCTTGCCTGCAATTATGGCAGCACGGAATACATGTTTCAAGGTGATCCCTATTAAAGTGACAACTTTTGATCACATCAAGCTTGACAGTAATTTTTCCAAAGAAGAATTATTTACTGCTCTTTTCTCCTGTTATACCAGGAAACGCCTAGGAGGGTGGCCTTTCACCCCAGAAACATTTCGGAAACGGAAACGGAAACGGAAACGTGGGGGGAAATGGTGGGGAAACGTGGCAGACATTTCCGGAAACCTCTGCCACTTTTCTAACGATTTTTTAAATTGTAAAGCATCAAAAAAAAAATTTAAATAAAAAATAACTGCATTTAATGAACCTAAACCTAATCTACCTACCTAGACTTGCTAAAGACACTTCCTAAAAACTATATAATGACATCTTGGGTCCATTCTAAATGATCACTTGAGAGGGTTCAATGAGTTTTTACAAAATTATGTATCATCTAATAGCAAGGATCAAGATAGAATCATTTGGGATAAGGAACCATGTGGAAATTTTTCTGTCAAATCAGCCTAAGCCCTTTTTTTTAGGGACAAACTGGAGAAGAAGATTTAATAGCTGGAAAGATTTGGAACAAGAATATAACACCAAAGGTTAATGTGTTCAGCTGGCTCACTTTTATAAATAAAACCCTCACGGTTGATAATCTTGTAAAAAGAGGATTCCATTGTGTTAATAGATGTGTGCTATGCAAAAGGAAAATGGAATCAATAAACCATATGTTTCTGGAATGTCAGTATGCACATCAAATGTTATCCTCCATTATGGATTTGTTTCTCGGTTAACTGGGTCATCCCCAAAGATATAAAGGAAGCTTGGAACCAATGGAAGAGTCCCTTTCATAGTCAAGGGTTAAAAAATCTATGGGCCATGAGCTTAAACCATCTTTGGTGGGAAACCTGGAAGGAAAGAAATAGAAGGATATTCAAAAACAAGAAACTTCCTATCAAACAGTCTATAAACAACCTCTTTCAGGCAGTTAGAAACAATTTCTCTATCCTCAGGAATAAAGAATTGGAAATCCTGGATAATGAACAGCACTTCTTAATGAATTGGAATGTTTCTGGGACCCCTCAAACAAATAGGCCTAATCCCAGGTTGGGGATTAAGTGGAATCCTCCTTGTGAAGGTTCTCTAAAACTCAACTTTGACAGAGCGGCTAAAGGGAATCCTGGGAAAGCTGGGGGAGGAGGATTCATACAAGATTCTCTTGGTCATTTTTTTCTCGCTTATTTCTTTGACCTTGGACATCAATCAACTAATGTGGCGGAGGTAGAAACTCTGTACTGGGGGGTGAAGATTGCAAAAGAAAAAGGTTTCAACCTTCTGGAAGTGGAAGGTGATTCGCTGTATATCATTTCTTGTATGAAGGGTTCATCCCAACCTGCCATGTCTATAGAAGACTTCATCAGTAAAACTAAGTTTTTTTTACCTTCTTTTGTGAATATTTCTTTCAAACATGTGTATAGGGAAGGTAATGCTGGGGCTGACTTTGTAGCTAATCTGGGGGTTACCACTAACGGTCTCCAAGTTGTTGAGCACCTCAATGGTATTAATGCCAGATTCGTTGAAATCATGAAAAGGGAGGGAGCCTCTTTCGCTCTTCCATCCAATGATAATATATTAAACTCTTTCGCTCGTGCCAGTAACCTTTCATGAATCCTACTTTCGTGCATGAGTTGGCTCCCTTTCTTCTCACGGGCAGATTGGTCATTTTGGAATTGGGGAAGTGGAAAGACAAAGCTGAATATTTTGTCCAGTATCTGAGCAAAAAGAAAATTGGGGGCAGAAGGATGGGGGGGACCTGGTTCGCACTGAACCTTCTAAGTGCCCGGAGATCTCCAGGGATGCTGAAGCTCTTTTGGATGATGCGGGGTTGTTGTCTTTTCTCCACACTTTTGAGGGCCATGATGAGAGTCTGAGCGAAGCGGTCGCTAAAACATGGAATGAGGGCAAGGTACAGGTTGGTAACTGCTCTCTCACAATAACGCCTAAGCTCATAGCTAAAGTGGCAGGCCTCTCTTTGGAAGGTAGATGTATTTTCAAGCCGAAATCAGACTACAGTCTAGAGATGGAATGTTTCTTGCAAGGAAAAGGGGATCCCATCTCTCTTCACAATGGATACGCTCGGAGTAAGTTACCTTACCCTTTTGATGAAATAGCTAAACTGATAATGTCTTACATAACGTTGGAAGGAAGATATAAAGTTATTTATGGTTACCATTTCCCCATGTTAAACCATATACGCAACTCCAAACCCTATAACTTTCCTTTCTACCTATTTTCTTCTTTGGCAAAATCAATTGCTATGGTGAAGAAAGGCACTTTCATTCTCCCTTTACACCAGGGTCTGATCAAATCTATCATTCGGCTGAGCACTCCCCTGTTGGGAAAAAACGATAAATTTGGGGCTTCGACTTCAAACAAATCTCTGGGAAAAAGGGCAGGGAGTTTGGACCCTAAGGAAGGAAGCTTTGATGATTTTGTGCCTGGGAATCCGGTGGCCAAACGTACCAGGTCAAGCATGGGCAAAGTGGGGGATAAGTTTCAGAACAGGAAAGAGCAGGTTCCCTGTCAGGCTGAGGAGGAAAACATTACCATTGTTTCGGGTGAAAGCCCTGGAGGCACCCTGACCTAGATGGACTCCTTTCATGACAAAGTCGAAGGGGAAGGAGCAAGCAGTGAGGATGTGGCCAGCATGAAAGAACAGGAGTCTTCCGAGGGTAAGCATTCCAAGAACACTGAGGAGGCTATCCACAGTCTACATAATCTTAAGACGGCTCAGAGGGATCTATTCTCGGCCCAGGAATCGGCTGTTAAAACCCATGCTTTTATGAGAGAGTTTGAAAACTACAGACTAAATACTGATATCAATAGGCACAAAATTAGCTTGATCTCCATGGACCTTAAGGAGCTGTCTGACAAAGTGGATAAAATGTCTTCACTTATCCTAAGTGAAAACCTCAAAAATGCCAATGCTAGAAGCATGGAAATGGAAAGCGAGCTGTTGAAAATGAAAGGTATTATTATGCAAATCAGGGATGCACATATCCTAAATGTGAAAAGTACTATTTACCATCTTAAACTGCTGGCCGAAATGATCCAGTCCATGGAGTTGGCAAAAGAAAAGGAAAAGGAAGGTACAGGGCCGAAGGTGGTGATTCAAGAACCAAATTACAAGTACTGGAAGGAGACAATAGCTACACTGGTCAATGAATGGAACGGCTGTATGGAGACGGTGGAAGAACTGGTCAAAGAATAATGTTATTCAAAGGTTTTTAATTTGTTGTTAGTTTATCCCTATGTTGTTAGTATAAACCTTTGGACTGTTATATATTGTAATTCCTATCTTATGGATATCTTATACTGTAGTCTTTGTTTTTTGAACTTTTGGAACATGAATGGCCTTTAAAGGTAAATCCATTGGCCAATATGTAAGGATGCTGCAACTCTTTGTAATGGGGTAGGGTCCCCTCAACCCTAACTTTTACCACTAATCAAAAAAAAAAACACTCTCATTTTTCTCTTGCTAAATTCAGTTTTCGTGGAGATGATTATGACGAATATCTGGATGATATAACCTAGAATCTAGATTATTATCATGTATATGTAAATTCATTGAAACTGTAACCATGTTGAATGATGAGTCATGACTCTTTAGAAGTTGAATATTTTGAGTGCTTTATCAATTATCTCTTATGGTCTACAATTATAAAATGAGTACTATGCATATATATATATATATATATATATATATATATATATATATATATATTGTACGGACGTTTCCGGTAACGTTTCGTATCCAAGGTTTTTTGAAAATTGTCGTTTCCGCGTTTCGTATCCGTTTCCGTTTCTGTTTCCATTTCCTGGGAACATAGCTTTTCTCAATGCAGAACAAAAAATCTGCAAGAATTGATGGACTACCCTATGAATTCTACAAAGAGTTGTGGGACACTATTGGTGATGATTTCAGCTGCTTGGTAGGTGAAATCTTTTCTTCACCATAGGTGGTTGGAGACCTATCACTCTTTTAAGTGTTGTGTATAAGATCCTTGCCAAGGCACTTGCACTTTAGGATAGAAGTATTGCTAGCAGGATTGTTCGTAAAGAACATATAGGTTTTGTTTAAGGGCGTTTCATACTGGACACCATCTTATCCACGTGGGAAGCTATATTGGGCAAGAGAGATGGGACACCAAATTATTTTCCTCGATATGGGATTTGATAAAACATGACCGATTTGATTGGTCTTTCATCGCCAAAATGCTAATCTATCTTGGGTTTAAATCGAAATTTGTTAAGATGGTGAACACTCTATTCTCATGTACCTCTTTTATTTTTGTCAGCAATTTCCTTTCCTCGAGTATCTTTCTTCTTTATTTCATAAGACAACGTTTCCCCCTAGCACCTTATCTTTATGTGCTTATAGCTGATGCTTTGACATATTTATTGGAAGTTACTCGTGTTCACGAAAGAGTTGAAGGCATTTATCTGCATGATGATTCTCAGATGCTTAACAATCAATTTTGCAAATGACTCTCTTCTTTCTATTGAAGCAACCCAAGACTCAATTATAGGAGCCAGGGATTGCTTGGATACGTTTCGTATAGCTTCTAGGGCTATACTCAGTAATCACAAATTTAAATTTTGGCTGGTTGGCTAGGAAAACCCAACTTCTTGGCTTCCAACTAAGTGGTCTTTTGTCCACCCAAGAATATTGTCAAATACCTAAGCATCCCTTATGGATTGGATCTTTCCTCGGCTAGCATGTGGGACTAGGTTCTTCAATGTCTGTAGAATAAACTTCTTCTTGGGCAAAACAAAGACCTTTCTTTTGCAGGCATATTGACATTGTTGAGAAAAATACTTTAGGCATCTCATATATATATATATATATATATATATATTCATGTTAGCTCCCTTCCAAAGCTCAATTTCTTCGTCTTGAAAGGATATTGAGAACATATATGTGGTCTAAATATGGTGGTACTCTTGGTCTTCCTATGGTTATGTGGGTTGTTTGTAACTTGCCCAAGGAGAAAGGAGATTTGGGGTTATGGGATATAGCCACTCAATGATGTATTCTTAAGGCCAAATGGGTGATCTGTAGCTTGGAGGGATCTTCTACTTGGTAGATTCTTATGAGACAGGGTATTCTTTGCCTGACATTTGGGTAAGGTCAAAGGCTCTTTTGGGCTTTGTGATATTATTGTTGATCTACATAATACCCAAGAGGATTTTTTTAAGTTAAATTTGGAGAAGAAAGGTCCCATTTGGCAAGATTGGAGATGGATCTATGAACATCTTATATCTTAATATGACACTCAATGGCTTTATCATATTTTGCATTAAAAATGCACTCTTGCTCATATATCAATGCTAGATGTATTGCCTCCGATTTAGAAGCCTTGTGGGCCTATAGACTTCATAGTGTTTGGACACCAAGGGTTTTATATAAGCTTAGGGTTTTTGCTTGGCTTGTGATCTATCAGGAGCTGCCTACAAAAGCACATTTATCCAAGCATGGTCTTTCTGATGGTCAACGTCTTTATTGTTCTAAGTTGGAAATTGTTAAACTCTTGTGGGTATACCCTTTTGCAAGATCCTACTAGAAGCTAGTTCAGTCTAGTCTTGCAGCCATTTTTCATAGGTATCTTCATTGGTGGGCAGCTCTATTGGGTGACTTTGATACTCTTATCCGCGGTCCTTTTAGGAGTAGTTGGAATTGTGTGCAAGTTGTTGCCTTCTTTATCATTTGGAAACATAAATACAACCATGTCTTCATGAAAGAGATATGCACTTTGGATGATTTTTGTCACACTTCACCAGGTGAAGTTTGCTTGCAATTGTTTGCAAAAGGATTTCGTTTGATAAAGGAAGCCAAGAAGCTAGCACCTAGGGATTATTCAGACTTCATTGTTCTTGTTTCCCTAAGAAAAAATTGTAATCTTCATTGTATGGTTCATTATTCTTTTCAACAACTCTTTGTTGTAAATATTGTTTTATGTTAATCTATCAAAATATTTTAAAAATAGTATTTGTCAATTAGGGTTCAGACCTAGAGTGTTGTGGCACACTACCCCAATAACAATGAGGTCCCCAGTTCAAATCCTGCAAGTACTCCCTTGCGCTCAAATTGTGGGAAAATGAAGGAGCACTTGGATACAGTGCGAACTAGCAGCGGAATTGGAAAGAATTTTGTTTGTAATGAAATGTAATATAGCAAGTATTCAGGTTCCTGTTCGCCTTGGGTTTCACGTTGCCCATTAATTTCAAAAGTTTTTATAAAGCTAGTATTTACTAATTTAATTTGAAATACAAATGAGGCTGTAATAGTGCGAACCATAGTTGGAAAACTCGCAGGTTACTCGCCGAGTCCTCGAGTAATCGCCAAATATCCTTGCAAACGAATAAACCGCCAAAAAACTCACCAAGTTTTGGCGAGTTAACTCGGCGAGTTCATGTTAAATACTCACCCACGATGCTTTTACACGCATACACGGTTTTCACACTCAAAAAACGCTGCATTTACACGGTTTTGGCTCTTTTTAAGGCCGTCAACTCCCTCATTTTCACTCACACAACCATTTGAAGTGGCATTGCTTGTGTTGAAGTGCATTTTGGAGCGAATTCAAGCAGAGAATTTGGAGATTTGCTCATTGGAGGTAGGTTTTTTTTTTTAATTCTTTTAAATTTTTTCAAATTTTGTGTAAATTATTTAGGTTTTATAGATTCATATTGTGATTCTAAATACATGTAATGTAAAACACGAATGCTTGTAAGTTTTTTATACTCATTTGCAGCCAAAGGTATAATTTTTTTGTTTTTGAAACGCAGAATTCATTGTAAATTAGTTAAATTTTATGTATGTTACTGTAATGTTAATTCGAGCTATCTGTAATTCTAAAGACACCATGTAATGTAGGAAATCGAATGCTTGTAATTTTTTTATACTCATTTGCAGCCAGAGGTATGCATTTTTTTTTTTAAAAAGCAAATTCATTGTAAACTAGTTAAATTTTATGTATGTGTATCCAGTAATCGGCTTAAACGTTGATGTAATTCAAATACATGTAATGTAAAATCGAAGATATTCAATGACACATCTCAATTTGTCCAAATATGTCCTCGTATTTCCTGTGACTTTTTAACGCAATGTTCCATTGTAAACCTTAGCAAATTTCAATGTGATTGCAAATCATTTTAGTAATTCTAAATACATGTAATGAAAATTGCAACCGTAGCTTGTAATGTATTTTTTTTATTACGTAATGCAAATTATTCAGGCAAAATTTTTTAAATAAACCTAAATTAAGCTACGTGATTTTCTAATTTTTTAAATGTGCATTGTGTTGCAGATTAGAGCTTAACAATGGCATCAGGTTCGGCATCCCCATGGGTCATCTGCATCACTAGCAGGGACCGTTCCTTCAAATGCCCGTTCCAAAGCATGGAAGTATGGTGTACGTGGAGCTAGTGCTGGATGCAATGAAGTTTTTTGCAATTTTTGTACCAGAAAAGTGCTTGGAGACATCAATTGTTTGAAATATCACCTTTCATCTATTGTTTGCCGAGATGTTATGGTTTGCCCCAACGTGTCGGAAGATGCAAAGCGAGAGATAAAAGCAGAGTCTTGGCAGAGTAGAGGAGAAGAAACTAGAGAACTGCAAGGCTGAAGGCAGCCATCAGCACAAGCTATTAGACCTGGGGCTGCAATGGAAGAGGATTTAGAGGATGATGCAGCAACAATCGTGGGCTCTATTCAGAAACTTGGTCCATGCATACGAAGACGGAAGAGCCGGAAGAGGTGCATCTTCATCGAGTTCGAGTAAAGGCATACCAAGTTTTTTTGTGGCAAGGAACATGCCTGGAGCACAACCTTCATTGGAAGGTACGGCCTGGAACAAAGATTTGCACGAGGAAGTGGATAAATTTGTGCAAATTTTTGGTACTACAACAACCTGTCCATTCAATGTGGCAAAGAGCCCATACTGGGAGTACTTGGTGACAACGTTGACAGTTGCAAGGAAAGGGTACAAGGCACCCTCTTCAAAACGTTCTTAGTTGTGTGACGTCACTTCAAGATCTAGTTGGACGCAGTATTTCCATAAACTGTTCACAGAAAAAAGTGCTCTGACCAGTGATATGTCAACAAGGTCCTAAAGATTTTGTCCTGATGAAGGCTGTACACTCAAGAATAGCTACAATAGATTCATCTGCCACTATATCTGTCCAAAGCTTACAAGTGGTGCCCTAATATTCAATGCAGCCGACACCTTAAAAGAGACAACTATTTGCTTTGCAAATGGTTGCATTCAATGCCTAGACTGTGTGAACTGGGCATTACAAATGAAGGTCAAAGCATTATTCATTTTCGACTATTACATAATTTTAGAGTTAATCTCATTAATTAACCAGTGGCCGACCTGGCTTCTCGAAAAATGAGGTTGAATAGATTCCATCATTTGCACCAAAGGAATGAGGGATTTTGCTTCGCACCTATTATGCACTTGTCAATAGTTTGATGTCAACCAGAGCATAAAGATATTTAAAGATCTATGATTCCACCAAGTTTCCAGGACGGGGACGGCAGGGGACAGGGTGGACGTGTTTTCTGGGACGGATTTTTTTGGAGGCCTTTTTTTAGGGGACAAAAGGGGACGGCTATTAATTTATTTAAAAATAAAGGAAAATATAAAAAATATAGGAAATTGCAAATATTTATATGATAACATTGATAAATCATTCATCACACACAACAAAATTTCAAATATAGAACCTTAATACATAAAAGGGCAGGGGACGCATCCCCGTGGAACATAGTCATTTTTTTATTTTGTGACAGACCGATCAACTACTGACCAAATATCCTTAATTTCTAATTGTGCTCAAATTTTAGTTTTCCAATTATCGTTGTGAAGTAGTTACGAGTTGGGCAGAAAAAAAATTGGGTGCTGAGTTTGCAGCCATTGTAATGTGAGAAAGAGAAAATGATGCAAAAATCAAACAACTCCCCCCAAAAAAAAATCAAATTTTATTAAGTGTGGGCTCTTTTTTTCCATTTACAATGAATTTTGGCACTATTGGCCAATTTACAAAATTAGGCTCTTTAGGCGGATTTTACAATTGTACAATATTCGGAAAGTTATATTTCATTTAAGAGAATATCCCCCTTGTTACAATGAAAAAATTTGCCCCCCAAATTGCTTTTTTTCTATTTTGTCTTTTTGCAAAAGTACAAAATTGGTCCAAATGCTAGCCTTGAAAATTGAGCTCTAGACCTCTAATTGCTGAGTTTTAGCAAAAAGAACAGTTACAATTCTTCTATGCACCGTGACAAGACTACAAAAGACAACTAATATTTAAAGATTTAAAAACTGCAAAATTAAAGCAAAACCATACCTCCTTTAGCAATATCACAAATCTCTTGAAAAGTGGGTTTGAAAATAGTTTTGCAGAAAAGGAAACATTTGGTAGGCTGTTTTGAGGGGATGAAGGCAGTTTTGGTGTAACTTGTTATCCCAAAGGCTGTCGCCATTAAGTTGTAAAGACCGAGTTTGCACCCAGCCTCGTCGAATCTTTGTAATATCTGTGGCTACACAGGTTGCTTCTGCAATACGAGAACCTTTGGGAGAAACCGTTTGTTACCAAATTCCGCTTGAGTCAAACATATCAGCAGACACGCACCTGTTATTTTGCACTACTGGAGAACTTATGCAGCGGAATATTGATCGGGTGAAACTGGTTGTAAAACAATTCAGATACCTCAGTTTATTCTTGAAGAAGAGATTGAATCATTTTTCGGGTTACACTGTATTTGTATGCAGTCTGCTCAATTATAACTAATTTATAGCTTCATGGGTAGACGTGTCAGGCACAACAAGTCTACAGTCTTATGCACTCTCAAGAATCCAATGTGAGGGCAGCCGATTATGGATCCGGGTGGAAAAGACTGAAATTAACCTGATCCAAATGCAATTCAATGCAAGCTTGTAAATGGTGTTGACAGATTTTGATGGAATTTTCAACATTTCAAATCCAATGCCAAATCAAACGGATCGACAAGAGACCGGGTGGGCCAGAACCAGATGCCAAGGTGATGCAAGTTGCAGCTGATGCAAACCTGGATGATAGTAATTTTCCAGAGAGGGAGTGGATTCAAGGGCAGGGGCTATGAGGAGCCAGGGAGCATCTATGGCTCCTCTTCTTGCTTAGACCTCACAAAACACTCACCAAACTCACCTATATTTTCCTACACTCCTTCTCGCAGGTTCAAAGTTCCTCTTGCTCTGATACAAAATCTAATAACAGAACCAGGACGATGACTGGAAGATTTTATTAATATGTTAAATCTTTCGCTACAAAATAATGGAGAGAGTTGCAATGTTTGTAGGTGTTTCACAACATCCTCCAATCCACATAAAATGGAAAAAAACAAACTAACCTTGGCGATATGTAAAAAATAATATATTGCCTCTAACTGCACCTAAACTAAAACATACGGGAAACAAAGTTCCCTCAATAGAACTTCATCCCACATATAGGGATTGGATATTATTACTTATTTAACTATGTTCTATTAAATAACTGAAAAAATAATTTATTTAATATTCACCTACGTGGTGAATTAAGCTAAGTTAATCCTAACAGGTATATCGATTATAATAATAAAATTCTCGGTTAACTTCAAATTTTAAATGTTGCATTTGGTATTCACACATGTATATTTGATTTGGGCTCTTGTTGTTTTGAATATATTTGTTTGCTATTGAATATGACTGCTTGGTGGTTTAAAGAAAAAAGAACAATGAGGTAAATGCAGTTTGGAAATTGGAGTTATTGAATTTCAATTATGAGGTTTGTGTGCTTTGAAAAATTATTTGGGCATGCATTGTTTAGCTCCATGAGTGGGAGAATTTGCAACACTGCATTCTTCTTTAAAAATTTGAGCATGTATTGTTTTTGTTTACAGTGATTTGAACTTTAAGTTCATGCGAAATGTATTTACATATAAAATTGCATCTGGTTCTCGTCAGTCTTTGTGATTGTCGATCTTATTTCGTAAGTTTCCACTCTTTCCAGGATAGTTAGCAGTTATTTCATTAGAACCATAAACTTGGTTGGATTAGGATTTTTGTGTGTTTTAAATTAAATCATTGTGTTCGTTCTTTTGCTTTACCCTAGTCTACTTTCTGTAGGCTCAAAACAAGAGGGTATTTTATACCTTACTGTGCCCATGTCCAAACTCCCGACAACACTTAGCAAAAGTCAACTTTTCCACCAAGGGACAAAAAGACACATTTTGACTTGGAATTTTCTAGGGATACACTAGTTTTGCAGATTTTGACAAAAAGGGTGCCCAATATTTTGATGAATTTCGGGTACAACAGTAGACAGGCAGATATTTACAATGTCAGTAATATTTTAAGAATGGAGATCACTCCGGGAATTATTCTCATCATTTCCTCCTTGTTGAGAATAAGTTGTCCCCACCTTCTACATTAGATGAGGAAACTTTTCCGCAAAAGCAAACTCAAAGAATCTTGTGTCCTTTGTTAGCAGAGTGCCTTTGCAACCAACCATGTAAGTACTGGTTCACTACTTTCAATTGATGCAAGTCTGAACGTCAAGCAAAATATCCTTAGCCAATGTTCGTTGAAATTCTGAAATGGCAACCTCAAAATGAATCATGGAAACCAGCGCTTTCAAGTGAGATGATTCATACAACTTGACCTAGCGCACATTGACAAATCTTGGACGGCAAGTTGAGCTAGAAGATCTAAGCAAAATACATTGGGCCCAACTGCTTGGAGAATAGCATGAGGCCCATATCTGATAAGCTTCAACTGATGATGTTTGTTTAGAAACATCTTATACGTCAACCTGGAAAGATGAAGAATTTGATGACGGTCATGAAGAACCTAGAATTTGGCCTAAGTTTGTTGGACAATATCTCCAGTTTTGGAACGATGCCAAGGCAAATGTTGCACAAAGAATATTTATCCTATATTCCTATTGGTGGAACATATTTGATTTTGGAAGACCAGAGATTGAAAACCATAACTATCACACCCCTCTTGACTACCTCAAAATTTGACGGCCGAGGACTGTCAATAAGCTCATTGTGACCCTCAAGGGTGATGCTGGAATATCAAACACTCACTTGCGTGTAAGTGTATAACCTTGATGATAGACTAGTTAGTACATGTGTGGTGGCAACCGACAAAATAGGTGGGTGTAGACACTCAAATTTGTAATTTACCCCTTGACATTGTTGATTTTGACAATGCACTTTTGCTAAGACAAACACGCTCTTTCTATCCCCACTCAATGCATCCCGAGGTCTCTTGTCTAACTTGCTTATTCATACACACTAATATGTCAACAGATTCTAAGAGTTAAATGTATAAAATCCATAGACAAACTCCACCTGACCAGGATACAAACTTCACTTTTTATGGTTTCTCGTCACTACGTTCAAAAACGTCTAGTTTGGTCAACTTGTGGATATCCGATCATGGCCTGAATTGTAGAGTTTTGGAGCCGACATATCATCCATCTTGATGCTTTCAAATTAATATTCTTCATTGGATCATTTATTTCCCTCTAGGTCATCCTTTCCATGATAATTCACTTTTGGAACCCTGTATAAGCAATGTTAAACTCGCCTCATTTAGGAACCTATAAGTCACATGGCACTTTCATTGAACATACTCTCTTGCAAACACTAACACTAAAAGTCACCCAAGGCTCCCTAAATATTGTCAAAGCTCATCACACATTCATTAAGGCAATAATCATTGTAGGTCTGAAGCATCATATCAGGACAAAGAAACATGTTCCCTCATTTACAAGTACTCAAACTATAGACATCTCAAGAGAGTAAAACGCATACTGTGCAAGTAAGGTCAACTAGTGTTCAAAAATACCCAATAACAGTTATATTAATTCACAATAATCCCATGCAAAAGTAAATAACGGTGTCTGGTAAAAGGCCACACAAAAAGATGATAAAAGACGACATCGATCAAGTTCATTTATTACACCCTCACCCAACTCACATGTTAATTTTGCCCAGGTCCCTTATCCATACCCAGGGTTTGAGATCTTGCCCAGAATATTCACTATGGACCTCTTATCATGAGCGACAACTAGAGTTTGATAGACACTCATTTTGGTAATTCATGTCTTGCAACAACACAAAATTGTACAACACTTTTGCATTAGCCCACACTTCTTCAATTTGGCCAATTTATGTTATCCCTTGTTATATCTCACTCATTCTTGCTTGCATACACAACCTATTTGTTCGTATAACATTCATATTAATCTATCAAATCAGGGTATACCCTCGCATATTACAATCCAATTATCAAATCACTCGCACATGTATCTGGGACCACAGTGCTTAGAAAGGGCCATAGCATCCATACACTATGGGCCGACCTAGTCGCTTTGGTCCCTTTCCCTCCAACGGTACTTTTCTTAATTTGAACTTATTTGGTACACTTCTAGTCGGCTTTATCCAAGTTTTCTAGATCTAAAATGCATATATAAGCAAGTTATTCATCTCTCATTAAGGAGGGGCATTCTATCTACTTGACACCTAACATTCTAATGAGCAAACTCTAAGAGCGATCACAAGCAAAGCTACTTGAAGACTCCCTTGAGCTTCATATACTTTGCATACTCATTCTAGGGCAGTCATCCACTCAGATCTACAAGCACAAAAGACACATTATCAAATTCAAGTCAAGCTAGGGCAAAGGTTCAAGTACAATTACATTGTTGTAAGGTCATGGTTATCAATTTGGTTGCATACATTCTAGATATCACATGCTAGGCGAGAACGACGTGTGGTTTGAGCCCTCTTTGGAGTAGTGGCAACGTTGGTGGTGCACAGGGGTGCCCACAACCCAACTAATGTTTGTTTTACAAGACTCCTTCACCATCTAGGGTTTTGAAGATTCAATCAGCGGCACAGCGAGCATCACATAGTGTCGAAGGTCCATATTGCAGATACAAGAGTAGATCATGAAGCTATGCACAAACCTAGAAAGTTTCAGGAGCTGAAAGTATAGAGGGTTTAGGACGTATAGAAAAGGCCATCGGGCCATACGCCTGGTCCAAGAGATAAGATAGTTGTTGAGATGAAGCCTTGTCAGACCATTTCGGCCCTTTCTTGTCATCAACTTAGCTTATATCAACACACAATCCAAAATACCATCTAAGTCTTCTTCTCCCTCTCATTGCTAGTACTTTGTTTCATTTATCTATCGCTATCTATCTTTTCTCATGTATTATTCCTGATATTGTTGCAATTAGCTTTGGAAACTAATTGATTAGGATGATTACCATCGGTTACTACCCCTTAAATTTAACATATTAGGTTAAATCATTTGGTGAACCCACTTTTGATTGAACCCTTAGTTTCCCTAGGGCTTCTTCTTACTTAGGTTTCAAATATATCTTATTTTTTAGGGTTTGTATTCATTTCCATTCATGATTTCATCCTCTTGTCTTGACCTCAAACTATGATTTTTACAATTTATCCCAAAGGTCTCATGGTTGGTCCTACCTCTTTGGGTCACTTTCTAGGGCTCCTAATTGCCAAATCACCTTTTGTTTCATATCTCGAGCATAACGACTCTATTTTCAAATTCCTTTGAGGTTATTTTCAATTTTTACCTTTTCAACGAAAACCTCTTTTTGTTTGCCCTAACTTTTAGCACACTTCTTGGAAATTT
The DNA here is from genome assembly GCA_019776745.2 of Taxus chinensis. Classification (NCBI taxonomy): domain Eukaryota; kingdom Viridiplantae; phylum Streptophyta; class Pinopsida; order Cupressales; family Taxaceae; genus Taxus; species Taxus chinensis. Next base: position 237,486,760 of record CM034157.1, on the reverse strand, counting down.
AAAATTACTACTTTTTAGTAATTAGGACATAATTAGAAAATAATACACTTTTGGAAAAATCCCTTTGGATATTTTAATTTCAATTTATCATATTCAAAATTACCTCTTTTTGTTTTGTAAAATTCAAATTCTATTTCAACAAAAAATTATTAAGTCTCCTTGTATCATTTAATTCAACATCACCCAACATGTAGAGATACTCTCACAAAACTAGTGCACAAAGTCAAGCCCCCTAATCATATGACACCTTCCCATGTGAATTCAATTTTGAGTTGTATTTCAACTCCTTCCATTAGTAATGATCACACCTTTCATTAGGCTATCTTAAAGTCTATTCAAGCTTTAAACCATACATTCCAAGCTATGAATGTTGAGTTCACATCTCTCAAGTGTGAGATAACGCATCTTAAGGATTCTTCTAATGCCCATATTTATCATATCTCTACACCTCATGATCAATCTAGTTCTAAGCCCATTGACAAACAGTGTGTATATAGTTTTAAGCCCACTAACAAGCAAGTGTTATACACACATCATGCATAATACGTGTGCACATACAAGTGAGGTTAAAGTCCTACATAGAGGAAATAATATGTATGTTCCACGAGATCAATCTCTCTAGTTTCACAACAATGCTACACAACACGATATTCTATCTGAGTTACTCAATAATTGGTTAATCACTTTGTTTCCTACTCATTATTACCCTCACTATCGGCTTACAAAACTTAAAGGCCAACTATTTTGCAATTATCATGGTATTAATGGACATCATGACAATGATTGTTATGCTTTACAATGCAAAATCCAACTTCAGTGTAAGGGCTTTTGTTTCATTTGCTACACAACATTCTACTACTCATTCATCTCAAGTTTGCAAATCTACATGGGTTCCTAAATCCGATCCATCATGTCTGGTGAACGAAATGCAATATCAAATGATGTCGCTTCTCCAATAATAAAAGAGCCACCTATTGAACAAGAGCATAAGAATGACATACCTCTTTGGAAGTACCAACCTTAATAGCAACATCACATCCTACTATTGTACAAACTAAAGAACTATCAATTGTACTTGAGCTATTGCACGCCGCATTAAAACATCTAAAGCATGCACAACTACAATCCATGGGCTCGTTTCCTGTTTCGTGGCTCATTCCTTCTGTCACCTCTTTCACGGGTGTTGGGGGCTCGCCCTTTCACAACTCAGTGGAGTCGTGGTTTTCTACATGTTTGTGCCCTCTCGTGGCAATTTTGTGGCTCTCCTCTGTGCAGGTCTTTCGGAAGCCCTATAATTCTGTCAAAACCGTGGGCTTCATGAGTCTTCTGGCAAAATCCGTGATCTGTGTGACTTCGTAACTGTTCACAATTTACACTTCCATTAATTTCGTGGCTCAATTTTGTGGCTCCTATTCCTACAAGTTTGTGCCCTCTCTGCAATTTCGTGGCTCTCCTCCTGCAATTTCGTAGCCCCTGTTCTGTCAAAACCATGGGTTTCTGAGTTTCTGGCAAAATCGTTTGTGGCTCGTGCTTCCCTTTTTCGTGATTCTTCTCGTGGACCACTAGTCATAGTTTCTGCATACTCGTGACTGCCTGCATATTTGTGCTCGTGCATGCACAGTCTTGACTCACTGTCGGGGCCCACAAAATCGTTGTGGTATGCTCTCTGGTTCGCCTCTCAGCCTCTCCCCTCTTCAGGTGGTTTACCCTAGCGGTTTAGCTTCAATCATGGCCCCGGAAACTCCTACTGGCAGCGGCATGATCGGGAATCCCCTGGGTAACACCTCTAGCAGTACAGCGGACATTTTATTGGAACTTCTCAACCGAATCCAGAAAGTTGAAAATGCCAATCAGCAACTCCAAACTGAGGTCTGTACACTTATTGGCAGGGTCGCGGATGTTGAGTCTGAGAATGCCATCTTGAGAGAAAAATTAGCCAACAACACGGATAATACTAGCTCCCCTAATGATGCCCTACACGCAGAAATTGTTGACCTCCGGTCTCAACAGGAGGAAATCAGAAATAACCAAGCTTCCTTAAAACTGGAAACGGAATCATGGACCAAGGTTGTTAGTGGGAAAGGCAACGTTCCCCCTCCTTTGGCTGCGGTTGAGGCCGTTATGCAGGCCAAGTTAATTGAGGAGCGTACTAGGCGTGACAGGGAATTAAACCTCAAGGTGAGGGGTCTCCCACCCCCCACGCCGACACAGGACCCACTGACGGTTGGTAACTCCTTTATCACTGATACTTTGGGGATTTCTGACATTACATTAGAAAGAGCTTGGGTTGGCTATGATTCCACACTTTTCATCCGTTTCAGGACAGCTTTTGACAGGCTGCGAGCTCTCAGGGCTAAGAGGGTTTTGTTTTCACGCCCAGACAAGGTCTTCCTTGATGAAGATCTCACCAGGACACAAGTTGGGGAGCTCAAACGCTCTAGGGAGCAAGTTATGGCAGCGAGGAAAGCAGGTAAATGGGCGGTTATCAGGAATCTCCGGGCTGTTATTAGAGACTCTCCTCCTCCTGGTTGGGAGCCCCGCCAAGGGGCTCCCCAATGACGGGCCAAGTGGGAGAGGAGTCAGGCCAGAGGCTTATCTATCAGTTGCTGGAATGGGAATGGTTCCCTTTGGTCTTCCCCTGGCCTTATGTTAGATGCTCTCGGGGCTGCCGACATTCTCTTCATCACAGAGACACACGAGAGCCCGGTTCGTCCTCTCCCAGGTATTACTGGATTTCTTTGGTTATCAGCTTGCAGACAGGAGACTCGGGTTTCGGGTGGTGTCAGAGGCTCTGGTGGGGTTGCCTGTCTTTATAGAGACTCCCTCCAGAACAGGATCTCGATGGTCGGTTCTGATGAGTCTGCCAGGTACATGTGGATTCGTATTAGTGGGGCCGCTCGATTCTCTAGGGATTTCTATATAGCAGTTTGTTACTTTCCTCCGGCTGCTTCCCCTTATGCCATCCACAATGGCCCAGATGGTGATCCTTTCTTTGACTTATACGACAGTATTAGTCAATACTCTGTCGCAGGGGAGGTTATCATTTTAGGTGATTTTAATGCCCGTACCAGACACTTACAGGTCCCCCTCCATGACAGATCAGAGGATACGCTCTGCACACAGAGGATTGACCCTGTGTCAGTTGGTCTGCATAGGATTTTTGAGGATACAGATGGCCCTTTCACAACTTATGGACAATTCCTCCTCCAGCTCGGGGAGTCACAGGGATGGTGATCTTTAACGGGATCGAGCGCTTCCCGGATTCACGTTTCTTCACATGTCGTCCCCATGGCGGGGGCACTAGCGTGGTGGACTATGTCCTCGCCAGCCCGGATATCTCACCCCTCTTCTGCTCCTCTGTTTCCCCCATTCCCCTTGCCGACCATGCAGTCCTATCTTTCTCTTTGGTCGCCAGTCCTCCTACCACCACCACCCCTCCTCCCCCTCCCCACTACCCCCCTCGCATCTCCTTTCAGTTTGATAAAGGGGACTACGGATCTTACTCATCCCACATCCGCGACCTTCTCCCCTCTGAGCCCCACTTCTCTAACCTGCCTAGTGCGGAGGCCAAGTACACATGCCTTTCCTCTGCCATGTGGGAGGCTGCCCTGAGATCCTTTCCCAGCTCCACCACCCATCCCTCGGCCACTAGTATTACTAAATCTTGCCCCATGAACCAATGGTATGATGTAGAGTGCAAATCCCTTCACCGACGCCTTCGCCAGGCTTTTACCCATGCCCTCCCCTCCTTCCCCACTCTTAAGGTTGCCTACCGGTGCCTTCTCCGCCGTAAGAAGCGATCCTTCATTTCCCACCGCAGATATATGCTTTCCACCTCCCTTAGGACTAACCCTCGGTCCTTCTGGCGTACTGTCTTTCCCCGCCACTCCCCCTCCTCCACGACGATCGATCCTATCTCCATTTTTTCCCACACCTCTACCCTTTACGATGTTCCGGGGCAACAACTTACCCAGATTGGCATCCCGCCGCCTGGTAATCCCTTCACTCACCGCAATATCAAAGAGGCAATAAGGATTTTGAACTGTAGCAAGGCAGCGGATGTGGAAGGTTTCCAGGCTGAGTTCTTCAAGCAGGGTTTTGAGGTCTTTGGTAACTATTTGACAGATCTTTTCAATCAGGTGGTTAGCATGGGCTTCCCTCCTACTTGGTCTCATCATATCATTCACCCGATTCACAAAGTTGGGTCCATTTCTGATCCGAACAACTACAGGACTATCATGGTGGGCCATTCTTTCTCCAAACTCTATGCTACAGTTCTCCACAGGTTGTTGTCCGAGATTTTGGAGCAGAAGCAGCTCAGAGCCAGAGGTCAGGCTGGTTTTCGCCCTGGTTACCACACCATCGACCACATCTTCACCCTTCGGGCTATTATTGAGGAGGCCCGTCACCGCTCTTCGAAAGTTTATTGTTGTTTTGTAGACTTTCGAAAAGCTTTTGACTCCGTACCTCGCATGGCCCTCTTCCAGCGGCTCCGAGACATTGGTATTTCTGAGATTCTTATTATCGCCATCATGCGCCTCTATGAGTCCATCCTTGGTCGTCTTCGTACTGCACACGGATTGTCTGATTTCATCAGGAGCACCATTGGGGTTAAACAGGGGTGCCCCCTGTCTCCTACCCTCTTTGGCATTTATATTGATGAGCTGGAATCTTTTCTTCGGGATCACATTCAGGAAGGGGATGGTTGCCTTCTTCACCACGTCTTGATTTCTATTCTCCTATTTGCCGACGATATTGTTTTACTCGCCTCTTCTCCTGAGGGGCTTCAGAGACAGCTTGATGCACTTGCTTTATTCTGTGATCTTCGGCATTTGACGGTCAATCTGGGTAAGACCAAGGTCATGGTCTTCAACGGGTTGAGGACATCACACCTCCATTTCTTCTTCAAGGGGCAGGAGGTTGAAATTACTAATACATACACCTACCTGGGAGTCCAGTTCTCAGGGCCTAGATTCAGTATGAGGCATGCTCTTCAGCCGAGGGTGAATAAAGGGTATGGGTCTCTTGCCATTCTCGAGAGACAGTGCTTTCGGCACCACTTCCAGGACATCTCCTCCAAGATGTTTCTTATGAACTCCCTCATCCGCCCCACTGTTCTCTATGGGTCTGTTGTCTGGGGGCCCTCCCTTTTAGACACAGATTGGGCTTCTGCTGAGAGGATTCAGACTCTCCTCCTTCGCCGCTTCATCAGATGCAAACAGACGGTCCCCCAACATATTATTTTGGCAGAGTTCGGAGCCCGACCTTTCCGTCTGGAGACTATATTTGACATATCAACCTTTCTTCACCGTATCAGGAGGTTTGGTGATCTCTCCGATGAGCAGGACAGGTATCCGTATCTCGCTTATTGTTCCTCTGTGAGTATTGCCCAGGTTGTGGGTCGTTGTTGGTTTTCCGAGACTTCTGCCTTGTTGGATTCAGTTGGTATCCAGATTGATCGTCTCCCCCCTTTCCAGTATTCCCTGAATGCTCCCAGTCATCTCTTGCCCACCAAGCAAGTGTTGAACAGGTCCATCCGGGAAGATATCTACAGGAGCTTCATTCAGACTACTTGGGTGAACCCTCCTGGGGGTTTGCGCCCTAAGATGTCCTTTTATGCAGAGCACTTTCTTGAGATCAGAGATGGACTCATCATCCGCCCTCAGTACACCTCTCGTCACTGGGTGCATGCCCTCCGTATACCTCTGGGTCAGTTTCGAGTCGGCTCCCACAGACTTCGGTGCGAGACTGATCACCACATTGATCGGGATGACAGACTTTGTAGGCTCTGTAGCCTTCAAGAGGTGGAGACCGAGACTCATTTCATCTTCCGCTGCCCCATATACTATGAGATCAGAGGACGATTTCACTGCCTCTTCAGAGGGATTCAGACTCTCCCGGTCTTCTTCAGATATATTGACCAGCGGTGTCTTGCCCTCTACATCCGTGAGTCTTTGCTGCTCCGGGACCAGATTCTTCATCCCCCTCCGAGAGTCATCCCCACGAGACGAATTACAACCTTCTTTCCGGTTCTACCCGCAGGTGGAGGAACTAAACGACAGAGCCTTTCTGACCCAGATACAGTGCATAGATCAGTTCGTCCCCGGTTGGACCTTCACACTTCCCTCGATCACCACCAGCAGAATCGGATGCACACACGTACCAGAGGGCAGCCCAGCTCCATTCGTCCCCCTGGCCGTCGCTTCAGTCTCAGATCTCAGCAGGGGAGGAGGTTTTCGCCCCCCTCTTCGGGTTGCCAGTCCATCAGGAGCTTCTTTTCGTCGGCCTCTAATGTTAGGAGGGGTGTGGCTACCATTCCTGAGTAGACCATTGGTCCTCGTTTGCCCCCTCCTTCATTCCCTTCTTTGCTTCTCTCGTCTTTCTCCCCCGCTTGCTCCATTGCCCCCGCCTGTGGGGGTATTGGCTTCGGGTTTCCTTTCTGCTTTGTCTTTTCTCATTTCTTCTGTTTTTGGGAACTCGTTTTGAGTTGTCCCCGCTCGCACTTTGTATATTGTTTGGGCTGCAGTCCCATTGACCTACTTTTGTGGTCATTCGTTGGACATTAATATATTTATCTTATCTTATCTTCACACTAAAAATCTAAAATATTTTCCCCCCTTGGAGATATTTTTGGATCAGCCTTCTCTCTCTCTATGGACAATAGGTTTTCATCTATGCCCTCATGGGGCCTAAAAATATAAACATGTACAAATATTCTAAAAACCCAAAAAATTCAAATATGCTAAAAAATTCAAAAAAAGTTGCATCGCTCTTGCTTGGTTGTTTCTATTGCACGCTTATATTATTCATGTTGCACATTACTTATCATGTTAACTTGCTACATAGTATGTTATATCCTTTTTCTATACATATGTGTGTTCACGTGGTATATTGAGTTGAATGCAGACTACACACAGATTGTTACACGATGAAGGATGCTTGATACTACTCTCTACCAGTTCTTATGTAGCAACTGGGAGCATCCACTTTACACTTTTTCACATATAGGGTGTTATTCTTCCAATATTTACTACTATTACCTTCTCTTACCTCATTCACTCAATACATACATCGTGTCATACTATTTATTACTCTAACATGCTAATGGGTGCTTCATGTGTAGTATCTATTTTGCAGGTTACTTCCAAACCGAGATCATTTTCATATTATGTCTTGTTTCTTGTTTTACATGCTTACTATGTGCTTTCACTTGTTTGCGGGCAATTCCCTATGTTACTTGTTTGTTGTTTGTTGGCCTTGAGTGCCTCAATTGTCTTGCTAATATCCCAAGTGGTTGTCCCATATATGCAACATATTGTTTTCCATGATTGTTTTACTTGTGTGTCTTTGTATACTTTTTCTTACATCTATTGTGTTGTTTCTCTATTGCTTACTACTAGCACTTTGCTAGTTTTCTATCATATTCCTATGTATGTGCCATGGTATACACCATGCACACTCCCATTTTACCCTCTACATGAATCCTACAACACGTGCACATCAACTATAGGTCCTCTTATTTGGGCTGCATTCACAATTTTCTATCTCATGCACCCCAAACAAGGGGGAAAATCATCAGATGATATTTCATACTTACAACTCATAACTAGGAAAACAAAACGGGTCTACAATCAAACATTTCAGAGGTTTATAAAATGGATTAGAAACAAAATTGGTTTAGAAAACACACATGGACCATAACATACACATTATATGACCTATCCCATATGAATCCTTCCTAGGGGTGGGATCAATTCAACAGTTTCTTGAGATCACAAATGGGCTTATCAGACGGCCTGCGTACATCTCTCGGCATTGGCTACAGGCACTCCACATTTTTCTAGGTTCAATTACAAAATCAAGGTTTCTCATTAAGGCTTCGAGTGGTGGACCACTAAGCTAGTACCGTGTAAGATGAGGATCACCCTAGCTATGCTCTGTGTCACGAGATTTAAACTAATAAATTAGTTTGATGTTCACCAACAGTGGCACTTATCTGTGGATCTTGGGAATTATGGAGGTGACTGATATCCTTGTAGGCTAGACTTCTCATTCCTCATACTTTTGTGGATGGATGCAGAGAAAATAAAATTATCCCCATACAATTCTCTTCACCATGAATGGTGTATTTACACTTATTTCTATTCTCTTTGGCACATTCCACTTGGGGATGATCACCCCCAACAGTCTACTACTCAACTAGATCACAACACAAATATTTCGGTGCAAATATCCATCGAAAAAGGGCAGCAAGCGAGTAATCTCTCCCCCTTTCTCAAAAAATAATCAGGTGTACTCTTTCATTTGATTTCTTTTCTACTTTACACATCACTATATTAAGTTCAAACTTTTAAAGTTAATTTAATTTACTATACTATGGACATTAAATATACTCTTTTCTCTACAAGTAAGCATCCTATAAAAACAAACACAATTAGAACAAAGACAAATTCCTAGCACAATAACAAAGAAAAAATAAAGTGTCTCTACACATTGAGGTGACTTTTCCTTTAAGCACGCAATTTTAATTTCATACTTTGCATACTCCCTTAAGATCCATATACTTTGCATACTCTTTATAGGGAAGTCATGCATTCAAATATGCAAATACAAGGAACATATAATCACTTCAAGTCAAATTATGGAAAATGTGCAAGTAAAATCATATTGTTGCAAGATCATAACTATCCATTTGGTTCCATACATTCTAGAGATCACATGCTAGGTGATGATGACATGTGATTTGAGCCCTCTTTAGAGTAGGGACAACATCAATAGTGTACAGGGGTGCCCACAACCCACATAATTTTCATTTTGCAAGACTTATTCATTATCTAGGGTTTTTACGATAAAATCATTTTCACAACCAGAATCTCAAGTATTGAAGGAAAAAACTTCAGACATGAGTAGAATAAGAAGAAACAATCAGACATAGGAAGTTATAGGAATGGAAACCATAGAGAGATAAGGGCATACAATAAGGTCCATACAGTCTATACGCTTTAGAATGTGCCATCCAATTTGGTCCATGTAATAGTTCAACATAGTTTCAACAATGAGGGTTTGTTAGGTAATTTTCAACATGTTTTAGTCATCAGACCAACCCAAATCATCATATAGAGCAGGAGATCAACTAAGTCATTTTATCTCTCATTGCAAGTTATTTTATCTATCATTATCTATCACTACTTATCATTGTGTATCATTACTTAATTATTATACATGATATTTATACAATAAGCTTTGGAAACTAATTGATTTAATAAGGGTGTAAACATTTTGGTGAACCTAACTTTGAATTGAACATCATGTATAAAACCCATAGTTGCCCTAGGGTTCCTTTTTCTATCTTCTGTATGATTCTTCTTCTAGGCTTGTTTATTCTACTTTTAGTTGCAATTATGGTCTTACCTCATGATCAAACCATATCATTCCTTGAATATCTAAAGTGAAATCCCACATTTAAGGATGTGCTTCTTAAAATTTTCCATAACATTTGGATTCATCCCAATACACCCGTTGAGCATGTTCAATTTGCTCTTCAAAAGGCTTTATCTTTCAATATTGATGATCATCCTATTGCAAATCCTCCTCAACCACTTGTTAACAAAACTTCCTCTATATGTTCAAGTCTTTGTGCACAAGACTTTGGTCAAGTGTGTTCTTATTGACAAAACATTGGACCTCAATGTTTGCAACATATCTTTTATCGATTGTTTAGGTGTCTTTTAAGGATCTTTCTCCTTCTAATCTTAGTTTTCACAAGATCTGACAATGTCCCTCACAAATTCTTTGGTTCTATCAATCACTATTGGCCCTAAGACCTTTGACATTATTTGTTATGTTGTCTCTGATGATCCTAACTATAACTTCCTCCTCGGACACCCTTGGTTACATGCTAAACACATCACCTTAGCACCTAATCGTCTACAATTTTCTCATCAAAGACTCTACACATCTTTAAAAATGGGACCCTTCCCCTTTTAAGTATTATGCTCTATGGCAGCAAGCATCCATTAACAATCACACTCCATCTCTTCCTTTTGTTCCACCTAGATGGAAATTCACGTGTTTACCTTGTGCTCCACATATTGTGTTGAAACACTTACTTGAGTGCAACCAAATGTCTCTCCCTCCATCATTTGAGGTTGATACGAATGAGCCTCTTAACAAGAAATTCAATGCTCATGTTTATTGTAACTATCATAGATGCATTGGGCACCATATTGATCAATGTGCTAAACTTAGTCATGTTATACAAGATCTTCTTGATGCACATGCTTTTGAATGGGATATCCCTTCCAAGTCCACTATGACACCTACTCTTGCCACACATTTTATTACTCGACATTCGGATCAATCACTCAATATTGTCCCTCCAGTTGTTTCTCACACTCTGCCTCACATGGCTACATCTATCGTACCCATGGTGTTGGGGACAGCTCATATTCCACTTCAAAATGTCACCATGACTATGGATTTCAAATCAGTTACTTGGAACAATTCTAGATACACATCTAACGATCATACACCTCTTGAGTTTCACAACCACATTGACACTACACTTGATACTCAACCTCCATGTTCCACTTTAGTAGCTATGTCTCTTATCAATGCACATCATCTTATGACTCCTTTTGTAGATCTCATGACACTATCTACACTACTGCACGCTATTTTTATGGTTGCTCCTATCTTTGCTGATTTACATAAATTTGAAACCCTTGTTAGGGCTTTACACGACTATATCTTATAATTACAACAAGGTGAATCTAATTTTTCTCATACATCAGTCCCTTTTAGTTACTTTATGGAACATCTGATGCACCCATCAGGGAACTAATATGTTACATCATACTCCCAATACATCTCCACATCGCTCATGAATATTATTGGTACTATAGTTTCATCTCCCCTCGATACAGGGCATGACCCTTTCTCTAATTATCACATTGCCGTCACATGCTCTATCACTATGCAATATACCTATTCACGGCTTCATGTTTTACCTCTAACCCCTATTTTTCATCATATGGTGTTATGGCCATGGCCTATGGGTCTCACCGGATTACATCCTTCCTCAAACACTCAGTAGCTCTTGTGTTAACCCTTTCCCTGTACATAGTTAAACATTCAAAAATACAAAAACATTGACATGGTTACAAACTATAGTTAAACATTCATATATTTGGAAAATACAAAACCACGACCTGTACACATAACTTGTGTTGTTATCACTTTACATTATACATGTTTGTCACTTTGGTTTGATAGATAGCATATCTCTTTACTCTTTATACACATGCATTCATGTGGTATATTGAGCTTGATGTAGGACATACACAGAATGGTACATGATGACAGGTGTTGGCCTGCCCTTTACCTAAACTTCCTATACATCTGGGGGCATCTATTATACACTATACATAGGTGTTATTATTTCATTATAGTTCCTTTCTACTTCCTCATTACACTTGATTACATATATTGTGTACATGTTATCTTTTGAGCTAACAAGACTAACACATGTGTCTTGTGCAGTGTTGACACCTCTTGCTTCACATGTTTCTATCTATATTAGTTGCTATATTATTTCATCACATTCTGACACTCTTGTTTTCTATACATGTTTGTTAGTTGTGTGTGTTACTACTTACTTTGTTCACTGATTATGGCCTGAGTGCCTCGCTTGTCTTGTGACACCGTGGGTATCCCATGTTTGTGGCTCTATGCCTATCTTGTGTGATCTTGCTTCTCATGTTTGCAGGCCTAAGGCATTGATTGTCTTGTGACACCATGGGTGTCCCATGTTTGCGGCTCTATGCCTTTTGTGTGACATTGTTTGCATACTATTGACTCTGACTTCATTGTTTACATTCTATCTCTCTGCACTTGTTTTATTATACATGTTGTTATTATATTGTTATTATTATTTTATTGTTTCTCTTGTTGTGTCCATGGTTTCTACCATGTGCATCCCCTTTTTATAGTTTGGGATCCCATCATCGTGGCCACCACTATAGCCTTCCATGTGTTTCTACAGATTATCAAACATTCATCAGACATGGTTACACATCTATTGTTTTGAGCCACACACTTACATGATTTATCACACACACCTCAAAAGAGGGGTCATTTATCAAGGTATATTTTACACGTACAATAGACATGGAAAAATTTTAGGGATAAACATAGGTATACACATAGGGTATAGGTACTCATAAACAAGATCAAATACAAAAATTTAGAAAATAATGCACATGTTCAAAAATGTACAGCTTGGTCAAAACCATATGGATGGTTTTGACCTTTCACACAGGTTTTTCCCCAGGGGAAGTTACACTAACTTTCTCAACAATTTCATGTTTCCACCTACAGGTACAATTTCTTGACACAATTTCAGATCCATTTCACTCAGTTTCATATCAGTTACAGGGGGCATGAAACTTCACTCCTTCACCATGACACTCAGTTTCAGTTACAGTTTTCAGGGATCTTGGGGGCATGGGTCTCCTTCTCCATCTACATTTTTATACATTACAATTGTTATTCAGTTTCTATTTAGTTGTGTGGCACATGGGAAGGGCATGGGGGCACTCATTCTCTTTTCTATTGTGTGTCCTTATTTACAAAATTGGGCCTAGATCCATTTGCAATGGTGTGGTCCATGGGGTTATGGAAAGGTATCGAAATGGTTAAGTTCTTCATATGTAGTCCTTACTTCCTCTTACATTCAAGGGGAAGATATCAAAGTTGTTGAATGAATTTGATACATGGTCTTCTTCCTTCATGGGTGCTTCAATACTCACTCTCTTATCTCTCTCCTTCTCCATTTTGTGTTGGGTTGCATGCACCCAATACTCTAGTTTCTCCTCTGCACAACTGGGGACTGATCACCCCCAATCCTTCAGTAAGCTCAATAATTCAAATCTCCAAGTGCAAGCAAAGAATGGGAACTTCTCCCTCCACAAAACAAACAAGTGTATTCCTTCCATGTTTTGCATCTCTTTATTTCACTTTATGCAAATGTAAATTTTACACATTACATCTTACATTTGAGTTAAAGTTCAATTCTTTACTATGGACATTGACTACACTTTGTGTTGCAGGTTTCATCATGGAGCATGCCAACACCAACACAATGGGACACTGCAAAACAAACTTTGAGTGAAGACAAAGTGTGTCTACACACTCAAGTATCTTTTCCTTTAAGCATGTAATTTTCATTTCATACTTAAAGGGGGGCAAATGTAGACACTCAAATTTGGCAATTTACCCTTTGACACTGTTGGTTTTGACAATGCACTCTTGCTAAGACAAACACACTCTTTCTATCCACGCTCAGTACATCCTGAGGTCTCTTGTCTAACTTGTTTATTCATACACACTGATATGTCTACAAATTCTGAGAGTTAAACGCATAAAATCCACAGACAAACTCCACCTGACCGGATGCAACCTTCAGTTTTCATGTTTTTCACCTTTGTTTAGAAACATCCACCTTGGTCAGCTTGTGGAATCGAGTCATGGTTGACTTGTATGGTTTTGGACCAACATATCCTCCATCTGATCTTTCAATTTCATATTCTTTGTTGGGTCATTTAATCCCTATGGGTCAGCCTTTCCATGATAATTTACCTTCAAAACCCTATATAAGCAAGTTAAACTCACCTCATTTGCTAACACCTGGCATTCTCATGAACTCTTATTGCAAACACTAGCACTAAAGGCACCCAAGGCTCCCTAAATCTCACCAAAGCTTATGCACAATCATTAGGGCAACAATCACTACAAGTCTGAAGCATTCTACTAGGTCAAGGAATCAACTTCTCTCATTTGCAAGCACTCAAACATCCTCAAGTATCAAGAGAGCCAAACTCAATTCCAAGCATTGTCAAAGAGGTTACAATTGCCAAATCATAGTTGCATTCATTCAGATATCACATGCTAGGTCAAGTTCGACCAATGGAAAAAGTTCGAAAAAAAATTCGCCATTAAGTTCGACAAATAGAAAAACATAAAAACATATGAAATTATGTCAAACCACAATCTTAAACATGTAATATTAAGTTTTTAGACTTCATACTAACCCTGTTATAGCCTTAGAGGCTACTTGTTACATCAAAATATTCCATATCATCAAAAGAGCTAACATACTATATAGCCTTATAGGCTGCTTACTACATCAAAAAGTTCCATATCATAAAAGAGCGAACATACTCTATAGCCTTATAGGCTACTTGCTACATCAAAAAGTTCCATATCATCAAGAGCACTTGGCTCATCAACATTATCATCATCACTAGATTCATCACAAAGGAAGTCAGGATCATCTGCATCCTCCAAGTCTTCTGCAACAGGTTGGGATTGTGAAGAAGAAGATTCTTTTTCCATGTTTTTCATGCACATCCGTAAATTGCTGCGAACATAAACAAGATCTCCTAACTTTCCCGACAATAACCTGTTTCTTTTCTTAGATTGGATGTGATCAAAACAACTCCAATTCCTTTCACACGCTGATGCACTTGCTCCTTGACTCAAAATTCGAAGAGCAAAGTGTTGTAGTTCTTTTGCACTTGATCCATAATATTTCCACCATTTGTATCCCTCAAGAAGTGGCCTATCATCCTTGGCTCCTCGTGTTGAAAATACCCCTTCTTCTGCCCTAAATGCCCTTGTTTGGTGCCTAATTATCCTTGCAAGTTCAGGATCTGGAACAAGTTTGTCAATGGCTTCATAAAGCCCACCCATGACTTCAGAATCACTCTCTCTATCTATATGAAAGAGCCTAGGCTCCAGATAACAAGCTGTTGAATGTAAGGGTGTGTGCATCATTTTCCATCTTACATCAATGACATCCCATATTTCTTTGTAATCTGCCTCCACATCATTGAATGCCTTCTGAATGGTTTCCTTACAATGGTCCATAGCCTCATAAACCATGCCAAGACAAGGGGTGTCACCATCAACCATGCGAAGCACATCCACAATAGGTTCACAAACTTTTAGAACTTTGTTTGCACTTTCCCAAAAATTGTTGTTTAGAATAATTTGTTCTGCATGCTTTCCCTTAGAGCTTGTTGAAAGGGCAGATCTTTCCCACTCATTGCAACAAATCACTGACCTTATTGCAGCTTTCTCTTCAACTACTCTTTTTAAAGTGATATAAAAAGAGGCAAACCTTGTTTCACAAGGCCTCAATAACTCCTTAGATGCATGTTGTCTATAAATGCTCAATGTAAGGCGGTGGTTCCTTATGAAGTTTGCAATTGTCCTCCCCCTTTGAATTGCTTCATGAACCCATGGAAATTTTGCCAAGTCCTGAAGTAGCAAATTCAGGCAATGAGTTGCACAAGGGCTCCAATAGATTAGAGGATACTTGTCCATTATCATTTTTCCAGCACCTACACAATTAGTGGCATTATCAGTGACAACCTGAACTACATTTTCCTCACCCACTTCCTGAATTGCTTCATCCAAGATTTTGAAAATAAACTCTGAAGTCTTCTTGTGGTTCATGGTGTCAACAACTTTAAGAAAAGATATTCCTTGAGGGCAATACACCAAGACATTAATCAAGGGTCTTTGACACATATCAGACCAGCCATCACTCAATATACTGCAACCTGTTACACTCCAAGAAGCCTTGATGCCTACCATATTTCCAGTCACCCTCTCTTTTGATCTTTCCAAAAGAGTAGTCCTAAGCCTCTCTGAACTAGGTGGAGTGTATCCTTTGCCAAATTCAGATACTTTTTTAATTGCATTTTTAAAAAAAGGACTCCTTGCCACATTGAATGGAATGGCACTTGAATAAAACAAATCTGCTAATGCATCATCTACATCTTGCTTTTGCACCGGCTTCCATATGCCAGGAAGTGTTCCACTACCACATGTGTTTGATTGCATACAAGATGATGACATGCTTGTGGAAAAGCCCTTTGATGTGTTTCTGGAAATAGCCTCTTCAATTCTCTATTTTTTGTGTTGCTATGTGTTTTCCAACAAGTGATTGTTGTTCCTCTCTCTCCAATCTGGCTATGATTTCTGGCGTGACATTAGGACAAGCTTTAACACCTCCACCTGGCCCACCCGCTCTGCCAAGCAAGTGGTCCACTGCTCTAGTTATGCTGCCAGTAAAAACTTTGTTGCATAAGTTACATTTTATTTCATTTCCGGTCCCTGTGCGTGTGACGTGCTTCCATCCCTCAGCTTTCGATTTCACAGGAGCCATGAAATCACCTGCAAAAATAATATCACAAACTTAAAAATGACACTTAGAATGAAAATAAATGTAGAATATATGTTTAAAATTTTAAGAAATTAACAATAAAAATATTTTTTAATATATTTTTATATATTAAAAAATAAAAAAAATGTAAACAAATACAAAACAAATAACAAAAATAAAAAACATTGAAATAAATCTAAAAACATAACTTAATATCTAATCATAATATTTAAAATTAAAAAAATAAAATTGATAATAAATTTAAGTTTCAAGTTTTAACTTATATTTAAAATTAAGAATAGTAAAATTATATTTAATAATGAAAAAAATTAACACAAAAGTTAAACTTCAAATTATTTAATTTTTAAAAAAATAAATTGAAATAAATTAATTGAAATAAATAAAATTTATTATTAAATGATAAAAAAATAATATAATTTTAATTAAATTTTATTAAATATTAAAATATTAAATGTTAAAAAATAAATACATATAAAAAATATTTCCAAAATTTAAATTTTAAAAATTAAAATTAAAACAAAAACATTATAAATTATAAATTTAAAATAATTAAATTAAAAATAATATAATTTTAATTTTTAAATAAAAACTTTCAAGATATTAAATTTAAAAAAAATTACAATATAAAAAACTAAAAAATTAAATAATTTACAAAAATTAAAAATAAAAATTATAAAGAAATTTAAAACTTCAGAAAAAATACATATAAAAAATAAATAATAACTTTCATAAAGTTATTTTAAACGAATAAAATAAAAACATAAAAAAAATTTATAAAATGTTAAAAACTTAAAAGCTTAAAAAGTCAAAACATTTTAAAAGAATAATTTGCCTAAAAGTAAAATAAATTTATAATAAAAAGTTATAAACTTAAACCAAAGTAAAATTATAAAAACAAAAAAAATTTAATGCGTTATAATATATTAAGTCATATAAAAAAATATTATAATATTTATAAAGTTATAAAGTTAAAATAAAGCAAAACCTAAAAATTTAAACCTAATTATTTATAAAAGCTTTATAAAGTTATATAAAGCAAGAAAATTTAAACATTATGGTTCACGCAGCCTACCTGGAGAGTTGGCTGGAATGAAAGTTGAGTTGCCGACTGGAATGAAAGCTGGGCTTGTTATGCCCTGTCTGCCGGCAATGATTTTTGCAAGGAGCTCCCACAACAGCACTTATGCACTATTATTCCCTTGTCTACTGGCCACAATTTTTCCAAGGTGCTCCCAAAACATTCACGCAGCTACAGACAGCACCAATGCCCACACCACCAGCGTGAATGTCACAAAATGCTTGTTGTTCGAGCTTCAACGAAAATCCGTGAGCGACGCTACATAAAATCACTCAAAAAAACTTTTGTATTTCGCCCAGGCCCCAGAGAAAGCAAAAAAATATTTGATGTTTTTAATAGTGCAGATAGGGTTTATAAAGATTTGCTTGAGCTCTTTCCCCCGTTTTTTCCCACTTAACCCAATCCTACGTTTTTTTTGGCATTTTTTCCTAGATGAACAGCACAAAATTCGACGAATTTTTTGAGGCACATGAAAGTTTGATGGATTTCAAATTTTCAACCGAAAATTCAGCGAACGTTGTGACTTAGGTCAAAACCATACAATAGGTGCAAAACCATGCAGCTGGTCCTAACAGATGTGTACAGTCCTGCACCAAGTCAATTTCCAACTACAATTCTAGAAACGAAGCACTTGCAAGTTCAGATCTCCCAATTCCAGCAATCTGCACACCCAAAACTTCTCAGATCCATCTATAATCAACTAAGTGCATTCATTTTCTTGTGTTTTTGAGCTCATAACCTATTGTATACACTAGTTGCAAGAATTAATGTGTTGTTCTGATACTGTGTAGTTAATGTTGCAAGTTAATTAATTATAATAACCTCCTGTAGCTCCCCTTTACATTCTTTTTAGTGTGCTTAACTCATTAATCTAATTATTTTTAATAAGGGTGTTAAAAATCGATACCATATCAAATTCTAGGACTGTTAAATATGGAGTGACCCTAAATGGCCATTGGACCTTGTTTGATATGATTAAGTGAACCCTATAGACTACAATTCATAATTAACATTTTGACACGCCAAGGACCTTACGGACTTTAAATGCTTGATGATCTATTATGTAGGAGATATCAATAGATTATATTATATGGCACTTAAGTGACTAGGTGCAGTGGATTTAATAATGTGCAAGTGATAACACCCTAGCATTATTTTCCTAACCTTGGTCTTAAGTGTTTACTTGAATGGTATACTAGACCCGATACTCATGACTAACTCCCACTTGAAACAAGACCTGAGTAGTTTGGTAAATTACTTGATGGAGTTTTGCTTGCTTTTGATGGCTTACTATTACTATGAATAATAATTACTTTGATGTTATAGGAATTATGATACACTAATTCTAGTCATATTGATTTTCCCCCATTTGGGGCCTTTTACACTTCAATGTATAACTCAAAGACACTATAAGAAAGGTGACTCTTTCATTTGTTTGTTAACCACTTTGGTGGACAATGGGACCTCATTATTAACTAGGATGAACTAATGACAGAAACTCACACATAATGCAAAATGATTATTTATAATGACTCATTTTATTAGATGGGGTATATGTTGAATAAAATAAAATGATGACCATGTTAATATGTTAATTTAGTAGTAGTTTTATGTTTCCCAAAATGAAGTGAAATTCATGTTACATTCTTAAATTTAGGGCATTTGAGTTGTTGGGATGAACGTGAAATTTGTCTCTTAGAAGAAGAATTTGGTGTTTAAAATAGGTGGGGGAATGTAATCCCTCTCTCTTTGAAGAATATAAAGGATTCTCGATTGCTCGTAAAAAGTTTGCTTGTACATGACAACATTATGCGTTGTAACTAAAAGCTACGTTACTAGGTATGTCGATACAAGCCCTGGGTACTTGTATGTACTATACCCAGTACGTAATTCAAGTACAATTCGTCTAGGATACATCCTAGGATGTACCCAAGGCATACTCAAGTAGTGTCAGACGTATTTTGGCCATACCCACAACAAACCCATATAAAAGTGGCAATTTTTTTAATTTGTTTTGTCAATAAAGGTCAAAACCGAACTTTTTAACATTAAAAGTCTTCTAAACCCTAAAACATGCTCCTAAACTCTATTTCAATAATAACACATTAACCTCACATTTGTATACTTGCCTCTCATTACACATTTAAACTCTCACCTCCATATTTTCTCTAACTTTGAATTGCTTAGGGTTGATTATAAGTGTTATATAGTTCAAGGACTTGCAACAAGTGCCAAGGAGTTCAATGAGCTTGCAACATAGGTGTTTGGTGATTTGAGGTAAGTATTTTGTGGGGTTTTTTTAAATAGTTTGTATTTACTATTTTGTAATTGTTTTCAAATTTTTTGTTATTGTAATATTGTTTTAAGCTTTTGACTTTCAACTTTTGATCTTAATCATTCTCTCAACACGTAATTGTTTTTTTTAAATGCATTATGCAGTTAAAATGGTTGCAAGTTCTACTTTTGTGGGCCAAGGTATTAAAGAGATCCCCTTCAAATTTGATCCATACTTCCCCCTTTGGAACCATATCACACAAATAGAACAACTACCAGGCAGAGGGGGCATTTTAGATTTGCTTAGAATGTAAAATACAATTTAAGAGCTCTTATGGTTGGGTGAAAGCCCTTTGTGTGGAGTTGTTGGCCACGAAATCAAACCATGTGGAGGGTTGGAAGGAAAGGGTTGCCATGTGCAAAGACCCTTGCATACATCAAAGAGCAAGAGGATGCAGATTAGCAACTTTGGCATAAAATCCAAGCATCCTTTCGCAAAAAAAGAAAATGAAGTAGCAAGCCACATGTTTCTCCATCTGTTGATGTTGTGGCCCCAGATCACCGGTTTTTGTCTACACCCGTTGCAGTCGGAGGGGAAGAGGATTCACCTCTTTCTCACAAAAGAACAAAAGATGCAGGCCCATTGGAAAAGGGCATTCCAAAATGAAAGCGTGGACATAACCAAACCAAGGTATTGGGCATTTTATTTACGCATGTGGTGTCCCTTTTAATGTTGTTAGATCACCATACTAGCAGGATATGGTAAGATATATTAATGAAGCCCCCTAAAGGATACACTAGCCCAGGGTAGGAAAAGGTGCACACCACCTTATTATTAAAAGAAAGAAAAAAGTTGAAAAGGCATTATCGCCCATCAAGAAGCAATGGATCAAAATAAGGGTGTCCATCGTTTCTAATGGATGGAAAGATACAGCAAATAGGCCATTGATCAATATGGTTGTCGTGTTCCCTAAAGGGGCAATACTTTTGAGGCCTATTGATTGTGAGGGGCGGGTGAAGGATGTCTAATTCATTGTCAACATCCTCGTAGTGTCTATTAAGGTGGTGGGGCCACAAAACATTGTCCAAGTTATAACGGACAATGCAAAAAAATGTAGTGTTGCAGGGTTGTTGGTTGAGGCAAGGTATGGACACATTCTCGACACCTTGCGCCATTCATGCCCTCAACTTAATGTTACAAAAATTGGGCACAGAAATTTCTTGGATCAAACAAATCTATGAGGCGAGTGAGATCTAGATGTTCGTTAGCAACCACCACATGTCCCAAGCCATCTTCCGAAGTTTCTCGACGTTGCAACTATTAAAGGTAACATTCTTTTTTTAAATATAAATTTTAAATTTTATTTTAATAATTTTATTAAATTAATTTTATAAGTTTGTAATTTGTAGAATTTCAATTTTTGAATGTGTTTCGTTTTAATTTTATTTGTTTTAATTTCTTATTAGGTTGTTGAGACTCGATTTGCCTCGCACATGCTCATCTTAAGACGACTTGTGAAGGTGCAAGCTGCATTGAGTGGCATGGTTATCAACGCCCTTTGGGGTGTATGGAATCAAGCAAATAGTGAGAGGCCCAGAAATGCAAAATTGTTGATCCTCAATGACAAATGGTGGGATCCTATGGAGTTCTCGCTCAATTTCACCGACCCCTTCGTGAATATGCTGAGATTTGTTGATATGAATCATCCATGTATGGGTGAAATTTATGATGGAATCGACTCAATGATTAAGTCAATTAAGACATCATAATTGCCAAAGAGCAAGATCCAACAGAAACTTTCTTCAAGGAAGTGCAATTGCATCTCATTATAAGGTAGAATAAAATGACCACCCCATTGCATCTTATTGCTTTTGCCTTGACTCCAAAATATTACAACACGGAGATCCTTTCTTTTCCCAAGAGGGGTCCCACCATGTAGGGATGGATTAGTGAAGGGTATAAGTGACTCTTCCCCAATCCAGAAGTAGAAGACTTGGTTAGAGAAGGAGTTTGTGAATTTCATATCCTCCAGGGATCACTCCAT
Organism: Taxus chinensis; assembly: GCA_019776745.2. NCBI lineage: Eukaryota > Viridiplantae > Streptophyta > Pinopsida > Cupressales > Taxaceae > Taxus > Taxus chinensis. The sequence goes on along the minus strand of CM034157.1, from coordinate 237,465,111 downwards.
TAGCGCTCTTCGTGACAAATACAAGATGGATGTTTATTCATGGTGGTACCTCCATGGGCAAGCATACACCTACCTCATGCCACTTGCAATAAAAGTTTTATCACAAGTAAGATTTTAATTTTTTGAATTTCTTAACTCTTTCTTTAAGTTTTTAAGTTTTTACTTTTATAAATTTAGAATTTTAATTTTGCATCGACTTTGCAACTTGCCTCAATAAGTTACAAGTTCTTCTTCAACTAAGAGGAATTCAGGGTACATACTCATTTATCCACTCAGTTAACCGCAACAAGTTGGAAGCAAAAAAGGCGGAGGATTTAATCTTTGTGCATTCTATCACACAAGAAGGATGAGTACAAGGGCCAACAGAGTGTTAGGATATAGACCCGAAGATTCCAAACTTGGATGCTTCCATTGGCCAACTTTCATTGCTAGACCCAGACCTAGAGGGTACTTTGCATGACCTGCATGGTGGAGCTAGCAAGAGCGGCATTGCTGATGCTTGTGGTTCTACTCCCGATGCTTGTGGTTCTAATGAACCACATGATGGTGATGATGCCCTTGTTGAAGCCATTGGAGGAGAGCAATTTGATTATGATTATAATTAGACAATTAGTATGCTGATTTATCTTGATTTTTGTGTATACATAGTAAAATTTGAACAATGTATTTGCTCTAAGTTCAATCAATGAATATCATGACAAAATCCATTGAATTATTAATATGTTTTGTAGCTATTTCACTTATTTAATATTTTGTTTACTCTATGCATGTATAAGGCTGAAATTTTGCTTATTTGGCTATACTATATATATATATATATATATATATATATATATATATATATATGCCATACACAAGTTCCATACCCGAGGCCCCAAACAAAATTGTCGTACCAGCATACTGAATCCCCGTGCACGTACCCGAACAGTACCCCATACCGGCTACCTGGCTAAAATGGTTTGGAATTAAATAGCACCTCTCTTCCAGTGGACAGAACATCAACAAAAAAAAAATCCGGACGTATTTCCGGTGACTGATCAGAGAGGTCATTACAATAACAAACTTCAAACGGTGAATGCCCCATAGAGATTTGAGCCGCCTGATTGTAACTATAATAAATGATACACAAGTGGTTATTCCACTCCTTATTTTGATGGTGATATATACCGAGAGCATGAAATAAGATGTGATTAACAAACTGAGTCTGACCATCGAGCTGAGAATATAATGAAGTGGGAAGCAAAACTAACTGCTAAGAAGCTTCGATAATGATCATCAAAACTGTCTAAAAGTGTAGGTAGCAATCAAAAACATTAGTGAGCAAAAACTCAAAATTGCTCCAAACATGTTTCAAACACAAACCAACAACCTGTGGAGCATAATTTATCATGGTGCATGCCATAACCAACAACCTGTGGAGCATAATTTATCAGGGTGCGTGCAATAATGATTGCCATTTTTTAAATGGCACACAACCACAAACACAGTAGCATTGAGAATGTTGAAAGTTCTTTTGCATGCCAAAATCTCCACCAAAGGAGGATGCATGAGTGTCCTTTACCAGAATTTGACAAGAGGGAATGTAGGAAAGCAAGGTTGAGTGAGCATGTACAGCAAACCATCCCCCATACTGTATATAGTAAACAAAAGGGCTTTGGTTGACCACTATGAGTATCAACAATCCCCGCAACAGGCTGTTGCAAAGCATCAATAATCAGACCAAAATAGGGATCTATGGAATAGAAACCTGTTCTCTCATTATAGATTGTGCACCAAGTATTCAAGATGCTGAGTACTCAAGGCAGAGGACTAAGAAGATTGCCATTTTCAAAAAATGGCACACAGCCACAAAGATTGTGGCATTGAGGATGTGGCAAGGTCTTTCGCATGCCAAAATATCCACCATAGGAGGATGTGTGAGTGTTCTTTACCAAAACTTGATAAGAGGGGTTGCAGGAAAGCAAGGCTGAGTGAGCATGTACAGCAACCCATCCCCCATACAATAGTAAAGCAAAGGTCTTTGATTCACCACTATGAGCATCAACAATCCCCACAACAGGCTGTTGCAAAGCATCAGTAATCAGACCAAACTAAGGATCTATGGAATAGAGACTTGTTCTCTCATTATAGATTGTGCATCAAGTATTCATGATGGTGAGTACTCAAGGCGGAGGACTAAGAAGATCTACCACTTTGTTGGTGAAGTCCTTATACTTGATCAACAAACGAACTGTTATATTTAAGAAGACAACTTGATACGCTGATTGTTTTGTCCCTTAGACTAAGATTTCAAGAACTGAAGGGTTAGTGATCAATATGCAATTTGCCCTCCTTACAATGAAAATAATACACACTGCTCAAGTGTTTGATCATTCATACGAACCTCGTCTATCATGAATTCTAGTGGCTCCATTTAAATAAACCTTTAGACTACAAATTCAAGCATCCAACTTGTTCCCATCAATTGTCCCCTTGAAGTGAGGAGTGGATATATCGATGTCCAACATGAAAGTAGGTTGGACAATAGGGATGGAAATAGCAATAAAGTTAGATGTCAATTGTTGACTCATGAGTCGTTGGAACATGGTTGTCAGTCAATGCATAAGGTTGAATTGAAACTCATTTTGTTGTTTTCGTAGGAAATATAATTCTTCGGTGAGCAATTGAAACCAAGTCAAGACTTGGAGTCCCAGATCAGGGACTATTGAGATTTCCAAAAATATTCATGGAGTTTTTGTATAACTAAAATTAAAAGTGCAAGAAAATAACAAAGGCAACATGCCAAAGAAAGACACTACAATCGAACCTTTTGTTGTGCATTAATTATTCTGTCTTTACAGACAATTTTCGATCTTTCTTCAAAAACACCTGCTCTAAACGAAGATGGAGAAATCCTACTTTGGGAAAACTACAATCCAGTACATGGTTCCTTGTTGACAAGAATAGAGTACCTTGAAATCCAAATGAAGTTAAAGGTCCTTTGTAAATGGCATAATCCATCCAAATTTTCAAATTTGAAGCATTTCCTGAGGGGTATACAGTTTTCTGGTGTTATAAATTTCTATAGGAATGGGATGTTCATTCGCAACTACACATTCAACAATTCACTAATCAGAAAGCTATTAACTCGACTCCACAGGCTACCTAAGAATATATCCATTTGAAACGGGCTCTTTGCTATGCTCTGGTGCTCTCTCCCCTACTTGCAGCAGCCAACCCAGAATAGGAGCAAAGAGCTGAAACGCACGCCTAAAAACATCGGCATGTGGAAGCTGTAAAACAGCCCAAGGCTGAGAATGCATCACAAATGAAGGCCGAAATTCCAGACGCTAAGATCTCAGGCAAAATGTATGGGGCCCAAATTAGTCTCCGATAACAACTGATATTCCTCACAAGAACAGAAGAAGAAACTAAGGAAATAACCGCCAAAAACTGATAGTGATGATGTACATTTTTTACTACCAAAGGTTAGATAGATTTACAGGGATGAGGATGAGTCTTGACAGGATAAGACCAAGAAAATTTAAAATGCCCAAGACTAGACATGCAAAGACACCTCAATCAGACTATCATGTATGCAGTCAGCCTCCAGTGAACTAGGCCATGCGTACATGCAGATATTTATGATGATAGTGATCTTTACAACAAGAGTGATTTGCAACAATCAGGACAACAGGAAGATATAAGATTTAATTGCAGCATAAATTTATCAAGCTTTCTTCCAGAATTTTAATGTTTTGCTGGAAAGGTCCTTTGAAGTCTCCTTGTGAACAAGGGGCCTGCCAAGCCATTAATCCAACAATTTGAGAGAGGAAAAGGGAAGGAAAACCCTTCAGAGGCTGTCACCGCACTCATGCAGCAGTTCAGGAAAATTTCCTATCTATTTATCATTTATTTTCCAGATCTATAATAATATTGTTCAGAAAAGACCTGCAAGTCTCCTAGACCAGTATGGATTTGCATCTCGACTTGGATCAGCTCTTAATTCAGAGCAAGGATCAGCAGCAGGTCTTTGCTGAACAAAGTTGTAATCAAATCTATTAAAAAGAATATAAAGAAAAACTAGCCCCATGGAAAAAGATCTTACTTGCCAAAGGGTCTAGATAAGCAAACTGTCATCCTATTACAAACCACATCAGAAAACAAAGTGGATAATTGCAACTTATCTCTGACAGATGAAAGCAGGATAAGGATAATAACAGACCTAGGTTCGTGTCAAGCATATAAAAAAAACATGAAACACAAGCATATAGCTCACAATAGAAGGGGTGTACATCAGACTACTCATCGACAACATAATGAATAAGCAAAGGTTAATCATCAACAACATAAGAAATAACTATGAGCAAAGGCTTCTTTCCCTAATAATGAATGTAGTATAAGACTCAAAATGTCATTAATATAAAGATATATGCAGCTAACTCCAGAAGGATATACAAACATGCAGCACAGTAAATACAACATCAAAAATTTTAACAAAAGAAATGATTGCTCCTTTTCAGTAATAACAGAAAATGATGGTCTGCGCTCTTTCCACATCTGTCTAACATGAATGGCAAAAAAAGATACCAAGGGTCTATCAATAATGTTAGAATGTTACCCCGTAGACACGTATATTAAAAATGTAGCAAACAACATGGCCTTTCGAAAATGAGCAATAATATACTTTTAATTATTTTCCTATATGGCTATTCTGACTTTTACATATTCATAATCTTTGAACAAATCATTTTTGATACTTATATCAAATACATTATTGGCAGGGTACATTATTGGTAGGGTACAGAAATATTATCTAATTTCCAACTGAATTTCAAACACTTGGTTCCCCAATTCAGACATCTGACAAACCTAATGAATGAGGGGGACTTATATTTGGAATGGTAGATATGGAAAAGCTATCAAACCCTTGAGGACCCAAAAAGTCAGTACCAAAGTAGCCCAACTCAAAATAATTTCAAAGTTTTGAATAATCTATAGTAGATTCCAGTTCATTCCTGGACCATGATTAATTCAGTAATAGATACGCAATGTTGACTGATCGTTAGTACACAAAACAAACCTTCCAGTATCAATCAAATTGAAGTCATCACAACAATTTTCTTTACAAACTTAACATAATTCAACACAGTCACTAGAAGGAAGAAAGCATGTTAAAACAAAAGAATTATATATTGTTCTCATCCTCAGTACATTTTACATAATTCAACACAGCCACTAGAAGGAAGAAAGTGTGTTAAAACAAAAGAATTGTGTATTGTTCTCATCCTCGGCATATTTTTTTGCATACAACCTAAAGATTAATTAGTCCAAGTTTGAAAATAACGATTCTAAATGAGGCAAGGATACAAATTTTAACCAACCAATTGGTGATTTCAATCCAGTTCTAATATATTTTGTTCTTTTGAGTAGGAAAATACCCTGCTATAATTCAAAAAAAGAGGCCAAGACAAATAAGTGCTAAGAAATGTTTCAATACCTTGGATTTGTTCCAGCTATATCTCGATTGCGTCTCGATGACTGAGATGCACCATGGACCCCTTCCTCCCCAGAAGCTTGAGGCAGTGATATTGTTGTGTAAGGAGCAGTTTGGGGAGGAGGAGCACTAGAATGGGAAGCAATGGATGAAGACAAAGGCTCTTGCTCTGGCATGTGGATATATCGATGCCTATAACGCCAATACAAAAGAGGAAGTGTGGCAAAACATCCTGCAGCATAACCTACAACCCAAACAGATAATGGGGCTTGTGGTTTTTCGTTCCTTGAAAGTGACAAAACAATAATAGAAGCTACTATCTGACTAACAGTTATCGTAAGTTCAATAGATATCCAAGGACCAGAATTCAATGGGCTTGCTCTTTGTCGACGACCATAGTTTCGCAAGTCACCAGCCCTAGAAAAAGAGGTATTCCTCAGAGATGAAGTTGAAGGAGCAGGCCAAGATGGTGCCTGTGCACTTGTGGATGGTGTTTCCTGCTCTGCATTTGGAGCGGTCGCCCCATCACCTCGACGAGACAATGAAACGTTAACATTACCAGCACTAACATTTACAATGACATGCTCTTGATCCGATCGGTCCGACATGTGTTCCATGAGCAAAGGACACCTGTCACTGTGACTATCAGAACCCAAGCCTGTGGAGCCACCGGCCATGGAAATTCTCCACTGCCTTTAAAAATGCACAGAAGCCAGGAAAAGCGGAAGTAATTCCACTTCTCAAAGCTTCTATGTTTGTAAATTATATTTCAATATATGTTTCTTTTCTGAGTACCTGTAATTATTACTTCTGCCAAAGCTAAGTCTGGATAAAGTGGATAGGCTGTACAGCTTGAGGTCGACTTGCAGATAAGTGTGTATACTGTGCTACTCAACGTAAGTCTGGATAAAGTGGATAGGCTGTACAGCTTGAGGTCGACTTGCAGATAAGTGTGTATACTGTGCTACTCAACATACTCCCAAAAATATGTATTTACCATTTTCTACAAATAACATAGGCATCAGCCTTGATCTCAGGCATGTACTTTTCATGCACTCCTACGCATTATTTTCTGAAAAAAACAGAACTAGCATACACTGTAGATGATGGCCAAAGATGCAGACTGTTCTGAGCTAAACAAATCAAAAACTCCATGGATAGCACGTCCTGATCTGTGTAATATCCAATAAGCAATTATTTGATGTCTTTAGAGATTTACTAATTCATCAAAACTCAGCTTGATTAGAGGAAAACCAAAAACTATTCAATTTCATTTCTATTATAACGAACCAAATAGCGAAACAGTATCAAAATTCTGACATGTTACTGCAAGCAATTTAATTTATAAGAAAAGGAGCGACAAAGCACTTGAAACGAGACCTTAATTTGAATATGGCTCTTCCTCAAGGACACCGGTACAAATACAATAACAAAGACCGCCTAAAGAATTTAATTTCACAAAATAGCGTAAATTGCAAACTAGAACAACATTTTAAATGACAAAAAGAACACACACAAATTCTTTTTCACATCCCCTGCTAATGAAACCCTTCCTTACGTCATTTAGACTCTAAATATTTCTATAAAGTCCGTGGAATTCGAAGAAAAAGCCCATATATTCAAATGCCTACACTTACTTGGCCTCGGTGAGAATACAAATAGCTGATTTCGCACCGATTTAAGCATAAAGCACTGCGCTTGCTTAATTTGCGAAAGAAATCAGCCCGATTTATCCCTGAACAACAAAAAACCTGAAAAGCACCCGATCACATGTCTACTACCTAAAAAAAGTAATTCTTAACCTTCTTACATTAAATACAAACCTAAATGAGAACAGCCGATATTACTGATAAGAATAGTATTGTTCTGAAAAATAACGCAAAAAAATAAAAAAAACTCAAAAACCATGGCTATTCGCCTCTTTAAAACACAAAAACACTGACCGAAACAGCACGCCAACATATCGCCGCCTCTTAAACAAACAATAACGCACCATCGTCGATTTTCAACGCAAAAGATGTCAAATATAACAAAAAGACCAGAAATAGCTTGAAATCCGCCAAATTAGACCACAACTTATACTAATCCCGCGCAAATTTCGACCGCCTCACGTGTTCGCGATTGCAAGGAGCCATAAATATTTTTGATCAAGGAATACCATTCTCAACTGCGATAAGCTGAAAATTAATCGGCTTAATTTTACGTACCTGATGATATTACAATTGGCTAGAGATTCGCTGATTTTGTTACTTGTGGAGGAGATTATAGAGGGTTCGGAAGGGTTCCTTGACCGCCATTATTTTGTCCTTCGCATATCCATGCTTTATCCTTCTGCTTGTTCGCCGAAAGAGGCGAAAAGCAGAGGAATGAAAAAGACGCCCGGGCAAACTGGCCCAAGGGGTGGATTATTTTTACATACTTCCAGCTGTCGGTCGTGGAGTATACTTTTTGAATTGAAGATGAAAATTAAATTACGTAATCAAAGGACACGACCCAAAGGGTGAGGACGCCCCTTTGTGGGAAATAAGCGAGATATTTTTCGCCGGTAGGCGTCCCAGTCCAGGCCTGAAATTTGATGGTCTGTGAACAGTATTTTCATATTTTAGTTGTAAATTAGAACTAAATAAAAAATCAAACCGTCAATTTAGATTCCTAAATTTTTATTATACAAACTGTAATTTTGAAAGTTTATATTATTTACAAACCGTAGAATAGTCAAATATATAATATATGAGGTGTGTGTGCGCCCACATTAGAAATTAAATTTATTTTTATTCATTTTTGAAATATTTTATTGCAGGCGTTAATCCTATGGAAAAAGGCTTTGCGGACATTCATGGGATTGTGTCAAATTTGATGGCTTAAATGACGGTTTTGCTATTTTTAACAATTTTGCTTTTGCTATTTTTAACAATTTTGTTTTTGTTATTTTTAACAATTTTATTTTTTTGATTTTGCATATTGTTTTGGCTTTACCATTTTTAAATTTTATTTTATAGCTTTTGCATGCATTAATCTTTAAATTCTGGTCACTAACACTATAATTTCATTCTTCAAGCTCTCCAAGTTCTAGTCAATCCCCTGTGTTAAATTGAATTCTGCAGGTATGCATTTAAATTTTGTTTATACTTGTATGTAGCAGTAGAACTATATTTCTTAGCCTCCTCTTATGACCAGTTCTACAACGTATACATTGGTTGAGTTTTTGATTCCTATTCCATGATGATTAATTTAAGGGAATTCCAACACAGTTATTTGCTCGATTAGGTGGTAGGTTTTGCAAAATTTCCTAGATAACCTGTTTGACAAAAGTGGATGTTGATAGTCATTATGGCCTCAGGTTGCTTCAAGATGTATGCTACTTAGGACTTGTTCCACTATAAAGAGTTGAGTCAAGGACATAACCAGACAACCATGAAAGGTGGCAATAATAAACACTGACACACAAGATCCCTATGTCGCTGCGATTCTTCCTTGACTAAGGCTATCATGATCGTCTTAATCTCACACAAAACTTAGACTAGAAGCCAATTAGGACATTGGATTACATGAGCTTACATGAAAAAAGAAATATAGGCACTCACATTGATTGCAATGGTATCAATTATGGATCAATTCCTAAGATGGCAACAAAATATGATTTCATTAGTGTATAGGGGATAAAATTCCATGTTAAGTCCTGTGATTTTTCAGAATACCAGAATTTAATTCTGCAATTTTGTAATATATATTTCTCATTTAGATTTTATGTGATTCTCATTGTGTCATCGTACATGTCAAGAGCCATGTCCATGTGCAATATGACCAACCTTGGAGAACCTAAATGTAAGAAATAGATGTGTCAATTAAGTAATTTTTATACGATGTTGCTTTCTAATTTTGTTATTCATCTGTGTCATTTTTGTAGTTGGTTGCATGCTAAATTTAGGGGACTATGCAAACCGCAGACTTGTAGGTGTGCATTTTGATTTTGTAGAGTTTCTTTCAAAAATTAACAAGGCTGAAATATGTGAAAATCATATCATATTAGCATCATACCTTGGTTGAAAGACTGTTCAAATCGGTACCCCAAGAATTATAAATTCCCGCCAAGGTTCTTCCCCTTTGCATTGTTAGGCTTTTCAGTCTTGCAAGCACACCAAGACCTTAATTGTTCAATTGTGTGGTCACATGAGGAGAGAGATGTGACATAGCATGCTGCTCTGAACCATATTGGTTCATTCCCTGCAGTTGAAGATAGAGAGGGAATGGGTAATCGAGGGTTATAAGTCCTCTTGAAGGCAGTAAGGAGAATAAGAATGTTGGAGATAGCCTTATAATTTTTTTATGAGTTTCATAATTAATTGAATATTTTTTTTCCTTTCAATTGTAGCTTTTAATTGGTTTGATGTGTTGCTCAAATAATTAGTGTATTGTTCCTTGTTGCCGAAATATTGTTTGCAAATCTGTGCATTTCACCTCCTTTTTCATTCGAAAAATGGTGCACGCACCAACACTTGGAGCAAAGAAGAAAGGAGGAGTCAAGACTACTATCCCTCAACCCTTCGTAAATACTACCCTCTACTTTAATAGCACCTCCACTACTACTTCACTCAACATTTCTTGTATCCAAAACGGCATTGTCATTCAAGGGGTATCAAATGTATTCATGTTTACTAGAAATAAAATTGCCCACAAAAGGCTACCATTCATGATATAAATTTTGCAAATGTACGGTCTTTATGTATACATGTTTAGTTCAGATGTCGTGATATAAGATTTACAACTGAGTATGTATGAATCTGTAGCAAATTTAAATGTACACATACAACATTTCAATGTAATGTTTCATCTATATTCCTACACTACCACTATCAAAACCACGCCTTATTGAGTGTATGGAAGACTTCATGTATTCATGTTTAGTTCAAATAAACTACCCCACATAATGCAACCACTCATGATATAAGATTTGCAAATGTATATGTACGAATTTGTAACAAGTTTGAAATGTAGAGATGGAACCTTTAAATGAAGTGATATCTACACTTACAAAATCAATCAAACCCCTTATCAACATCAACTACAAAAGTAATGATTATCCCTCTAAATCAAATAACATATACCGTTCGGCGTTCACATTGCATTGTACCAATGCATGCAATGTGAACGCTGATTATAATATGTTATTTGATTTAGAGGGATAGTTATTTACTTTTGTAGTTGATGTGGATAAGGGGTGTGATTGACAATTCTGATTTTCTATTAAAGCCAAAAAAATGTTGCAAAGTACATTGGAAGGGATGTTAAATAATAGTTAGTTGTGTAATAATCGAATACAAATGCAAGTGAGACATGTAAGTTTGCTAACACTCACTCTTGAGAATGTAGTGAATGTGAAGTGTTGACGTCAAAGTAGATTTAAAGAACCACTCAGTGCTTTAACATATTAGCTCTCCAAGAAACATAAATGAGACAAAATATGCAAGCAAATATAAACGAACCTTAAATGGCTAGGGTACATTGTAGAGTGCTTTATTACCTCAAAGAGTTTGAGAGCATCATTGTCAAAGCTATTTTGTGCATATCCTACAATTATGGCATTCCATGAGACCGCATCTGTTTGAGGCATTTTGCAAACAAAAATCCACTTTCCATTATACTTTTGATGGATGTTCATACCTTGTGCTAAGGCTCTAATATTGGTATAGAAAGGGGAGTATGCTGAACAAAGGTTGTGGAGGCTGGGTTTGCACTTGTCAAATGCATTCACCTAAAAGTTTTGAAGGCATTTTCAACAAAGCCATTTTATGCATATTCTACAATCATTTAAGTCCATGAGATCACATCTCATTGAGGCATTTTATCATACAGTTCACATGCCTTATGTATGCTAACATAATGTACAGGGGCAAAATAACATCCAGAATAACCAGAGTCCAACACTTCAATGGAAAAATAACATGTCGTATTTGTTGAGTACTATTGCACATGACAATGATGAGCTAGCGTATAAGGAGATTGCAACAAATCCCTGACAGAATAGTATACCAAAATGATACTTGTAGCCTGTTTTCGAGACACAAATTCTTGAGCAAGAAGGGAAGAGGTAGTAAGATGAGTGCGCAAAATATTTAATTATGCATTCATATCTCAAGTGTTGACTATAGAGGAGCCTTCCAATTTTTAGGCAAGTGAGGTGCAAAGGGGAGACTTGCAAATGGATTAAGAAATCAAACCAATTCATAGGAATATACTTAGACGAGGAAATAATTATCAGAAGGAAAGGAAGCTATTAGGTGTAGATGGATCTAAAAGACTAAGTGTGAATCAAAAGGGGAACCTGCCATATGAGTGGCTAAAGTACACAAGCGAAAAAATAATTGGTTATGCAGAAACCTTAACACAGGTGGCTAAAGTGATCACCCTCTGATGTGTCCTTGCTTTATTTCCTAGTTTAAGTAAAATGTCTATCATCTGTATGTCAAGAATGCTTTGGTTAATGATGAATTGACTTGGGAAGTCTATATGGAGTAGCCGTGTGGATATGTAAAAGAGAGCAAAAAGCATCTACTATGCTACCTCAAAAAGGTGTTGTATAGATTGAAGCATGCTTCCAAAGCCTGCTATGCTATGATTGATGACTATTTCTTTTAGAATGGGTTTCATAAGTCTTCAAAAAATTCAAATTTGTTATTTTTTAAAATTAATGATAAACATCAGGCCTTGTCAAGGCCAGATGCGGGACTCGCAAGTCTTGACACGAGACTCATCGAGTCTGCCAAATTTACCCCAAGCACTTCACAATGTTTCATAAAGTTTGTGGATGCGAAATTGAGGGCATGTATTTCTAGATGCCTGGAGAAGTTCTTCGTGGAGTTTTAATTCAAGAAAGAACATAGCAACAACAACCACTTTTTGAGCTCACAACCCAAGGAAATACATTCATAAAAACTTGATCAACTTTAAAGCCAGATGCATTAAAAAATAATGATAAACAACAGGCCTTGTCAAGACCAAAAGTGGGACTCGCGAGTCTTGACACGAGACTCGCCGAGTCTGCCAAATTTTCCCCAAGCACTTCACAATGTTTCATAAAGTTTGTGGATGCAAAATTGAGGGCATGTATTTCTAGATGCCTGGAGAAGTTCTTCCTGGAGTTTTAATTCAAGGAAGAACAAAGCAATAACAACCACTTTTTGAGCTCACAACCCAAGGAAATACATTCATAAAAATTTGATCAACTTTTAAGCCCAAAAAATTGCAAATTGCACCAAAATTGGAGATGCATAGATGGTCTATCTTACACGTAGTCCATAAAGGCTCGAGTGAACTGGGCCAAAGAGACTGTACAATCACTACCCACAAAGCAAAAGATCTAAAACATGAATCTTCCACATTTAAAGAGGTTCCAACAAAATTGGATCTTAAATACAAATCCAGGAAAATGGGTTTTGATAAATCAATCCCCGAATACGAAAATCCTATTCATTAGCTCTGTATCCAAGTTTATATAAAATAATTAAATAGCAATTGATCAACTTACATGAGGCACAATCATCTGCCAATACCATACCCAATTATTACATTTCAGCATATAGTTTCAAAGCAACATCGTTATGATAATGTTGTGAACTTACCTAGATCATGGCGTTCCATGTAATTGAATTCCGTTGAGACATTTTGTCAAACACTTGGCGAGCATTTATCATGTTGCCACAATTAACATATATATGGCGTTCCATGTAATTAAATTTCGTTGAGAGGTTTTGTCAAATACTTGGTAGGTATCTACCATACTACTACAATTTACATACATATGAACCAAAGCATTGTTGACAACCATCCGAATAATAACCCGTTTTGACAATATGGTTATGAAGTTGCTTACCCACATCCAATCCAAGTACTTGGAGTGAGGCACATGCTCTCACAACGCTTCCAATTGCATGATAAACTTGAAGATATTCAGTTCCATGGCCTTCCTTCGCATATCGTGCAATGCACTCCACGAACACACTTCACATTGCAGCACTGGGAGAATGAATTGACAATGACTATGGGTCAAAAATTTATTAAAAATTTATAAACATGTGGCTAAAAATAGTTTTTTTAAAAACGTAAACGGCCGTCAAATTTAACATAGCGGCATGAATGTACACATTGCATTATACACATGCGATTGATAATATTTATGACTATGGATCCTTATTTCCAACTCAAGCATGTTAGTAAACTGAATTAATACATAAGGCAAACTCAAGCATGTTAGAAAACTGAATTAATGCAAATTAATGTTGATTTTGGTCAAATTTTGGGCGTATGGATAGAGTTCGGTTGATTTAATGGTTTGCTAAAAACAATTGTAGAGTATTCTGAGTGTAAAACGTGCCTGCTGAATCAGTGTCTCAATAATATCATTTAAAGTTTTTCGACACAATTTTTTCTACAAATTCAATGTTTTTTATTTTTCCTTGTAAGTTCAAAGAACATATCCATTTCTATATGGTAAATTTTGTGTCTCCAAAAACAAACAATATTCAAAAAAAACAAATTAAAAGATATGCAAATTCTAATACTTCCCATCGCCATGAAAAAAACAAAGTTAAGGGAGAGAGACACACAAAAAAAAACAAACTGACTTGTGATGCGTCCATTATTCCTGAGCAGTTAGGTTTGAAAGCCTTCAATAGGAACACTCCTGGTAAGATGAAGATGATAAGTATTATTATATTGTAGAGATTGAGTATGAGGATGATGGTTTTTTGTAGCCAAACCACAGTAAGAGGGGCAAATAACAACGAACACAACGGAGACATGAAATAAGGTCGAGTGAACGGAATATCTTATTTGTTTTAGAGGGATAGTTAAAAATAGCAAATCTGTAAAAAAAAAGCAAAATTGTTAAAAATATCAAATCTGTAAAAATAACCACTAAATAAAAATAAAATTGCTAAAAATATCAAATCTGCAAAAATAACCAGTAATATTTTTTTTTGTTAAAAATAGCTAAACCATCATTTAGGCCATCAAATTTAACATAGTCACGTGAATGTCCGTAAAGCCCTTTCCCATAGGGGGGATGCCTTCGGCGTAATGACTTTTTATAAAAAAAAAATTGTTTAAATTTTTTGGAAATAACCAACTACAATTAGCTTTATTTTTTTTGAAGTGAAAGTAATAAATATGTTAGATTAAAATTTTTATCTATTTAGTAACTTTGTGTAATAACTCCAAGTTTAAATTTAGAAATTAATTTTTTTTTTATGAATTTATTGAACGCACACCATCTCTTTGATTTTTCTCAAAAATAATACTAGATATTGTGAATGTGTTTTATTTCATTTTTCCCATTGTAATCTACAGATTTCAATTCATGTTTTTAGTGTTGTTGACTAATAATTATAATTTTTTAAACAAAATTCGAAGAATCTTTCTACAAACGTCAAAGAAGAAGCTTGATACAGACACATATTAATTATTTTGGATAACATAGAAACATTGCATATTATAAATTCTATTTTTCTAAAAATAAAACAAGATTTAAAAATAAATAAAAGTTTTGTTAAATATACAGGTTGAAAATTGCCACGACACAAAGCACCAAATTCTAGTTTTAAAATTAGCAATATACATTTTAAACCAATAATAGCTTCATAGACATAAGCGTGTAATATAAACAAGTAATCATTTCATCATTTTAAAGTTCTTTAAAAATGACGTATATCAATTATGATTTTTTGACAATTTAGAGTATTGCTAAAAATGTAAGTTGAAATGTAGATATATGACCAAACCGTCATGAATTTTCCTTTTGACAGGCAGGGGTGACAATCAAATTCCAAGCCTGGCGTCCACCTTTGAATTTGTCGTTGTTTGAAAGTGTTAAAATTTGGTAATGTTTTCCGAGCAGATTTTTTCTAGCAATATTATTTACTCCTATGCCAAAATAAATATATAAATATTTGGATTCTCCCCGGCGTAATTTGCAACTCCTGTGCAATTGTTAGTAACTAGCAATGTACCATGGAAATGCCAAAGGGGATATTTTGAAGGAGTCAAATTGGAAGGAGAGGAAGAGGGGTGAAGAAGAAGGGGTTTGAGAGTGGAGAAGTGCGAGGGTGGGGAAAAGTGAAAAAAAAAATTAAGCTCATACATTGACCTAACTTATGAGCAACAAGTAGAAAATATAAGGGAGAGGGGCTAGTAGTGGTACAACCTAAGTTAAGGGGTCCACAAAATCAATTGTTTATCATGTGGGATCATGATTTTTTCATCAATATGTAGTTCAGATTTGTTTTAGCTTATATTTTTTCTTTGGAATGTTTAATTGGAGGGAAAGCCATATTTTGAATTCATTTAAACTAATAAATTTGATTTACACTACAACCATGGTGGAAACTAATACTTGAACATGGGCGATAATGCTTGAACATTGAATTTTTAATACTTGTACATGGGTAAAGGTCTTACATGTCATGATGTGATTGGCTACTCTACATAATTATTATGTCAAAAATAAATAACCACTAGATAGTACTATGACAACTATGAGGTGGTACTATAACAACTATTGGGTATTGTGTGATCAAGACTCATGTCAACTATTGGACCATGTTCACCTATTGGCCCCTCTCCCCTATGTCGAAGGAGGTTGAAAATTCAAGATTTTTTATTTGATGACATTAAAATTTTTGAGATACAGGGCATAAATGGGCAATTGGAAATGAACATGTGGGAAATAATTAATCGTGGATTGATCATGATAAAGAAAAGAAACAACATAAAATAACTTTAAATGACAATCATAAAATTGGGGTTGTATTTTATTTTCAGCGCCAATGGTTTCAAGTAGGTAGTCTTTAATATGTGAGACAAGACAAAGACGTGAATCGAATTCTGGAAATTAAATGGTGGGAACTAAATACCTGAATGTCCCACAATGTAACACCCATATTATTATTCATCCAAATTAAGGGAAAATAAAAAACAAAACAAACCCCTTAAGTGTAATTAATGCCTTAATGATTTTCAACTTGCAGTGAATAAATCTAACATAATTTAATGTTTACAATCCATATGATAACCATGTGCATTTGTAATGGTCGACTAGATATTTATGATCCTCCTTAATTCACTCTGATTGAGTGTGTATAACATGTATACTTTTGGTTAAACCTTTAGCATGTCATGAGAATTATGTGCATCTCCTAAGTGTCTACTTGGAAAACATACAAGTTGCATTCCATCTAGTATTTGACAAAGCAAGTTAGAGGAATGGTGAACAAATAATGTAATCATCTAGTTACACTGCTTTGGCCAAATATTCAATCGTTGCAATGCAAGCTTAGTTTCGTGACCGCACACTAGTCAACAAAACTTGTCGTCGTCATCGTACAACCATTTCTACACAGTTATCTGGATATCATTTCATTGTTTAAGAAATTAAGTTTCTATTTTGAAGGAATCGTAGGATCAAGGACTCACCATGACTACCTCTAACGGATCCTATCAACCCCATCTTAGGATCCCTATGGACAAAGATAGTGAGCACGTGATGACTTTCATCATTACATCCTCAGTACCATTCTCGTAGCCATCCTGAGTTAGCACAGGCAGGATGCTAACAATGGAGACAAAGGGACATAGCACCTACGCTTCTTATATAATTTAATTTATCTTTGAATAGATGAAGTAACTAACTTCTTTCTTTATGACACATTATAATGTGTCGTAATACACCCCGATACTAGATTCTCGAAAGAGGGTTATAGTAACTCAATGAGTTACTATCTTTCATTAGTTCCTCTTATCAAACCATCACAACATAATTATTCATCTTGAAGTATTGGTTTACTAATCATATCTTCGCATCAAGTTATTGCATAACATTTACTCATTTAAGGTATCCTCTTATCTCTTAGGTACAATTAATTTTCATGACTAGTCCATTTGATTCCATAAGGTACAATGATAACTTTACTTTTTCGTTACGGTAATTGATATCCTTATTGTGTGTGTCATTATTCAACATACTTAATCATTTCAATTGAATCAACTGAAACCGTATAATTAATATATAACATAAGGTTAATCAGCTTTATTAATAATCAAATGTATAAATAGCAACCCATATTTTTATATCCAACAAGCTAAGTTACAAATCAGCCTAAGTTCATATATTCTATTTTAAATATGGATAATCCTTTATTTTCATTAATAATGATATACAAATCATCAAAATATTACATTGGGCAAAATGTCCCTTTAACAAGATGTGATGGCCTAATCCAATCGCATTTATTAAATGATTACAATAATCCTTGTCTGGATTTATATCAAATAACATAAATTAATCATTGAACAAGTTTCCTCGCTACCTATTTCAAATTAGTGAAATCGTACCAAGAAAGCTAGCAACTCCAAGTATGATAGGAATGAAGGTACCGAATAAGTTATGGTTATGGATTCATAATCATAGGACAAATTACAAGATCCTCCTATTTTACAATAGATGTACCTTCTATCAAGAGAGCTTCAACATAAAAAATGGATTAGTATCTTTATATAAAAAATGGTATGTCCTAAAGTGTCCACCTAAGAAGAAAACTTCCTAGGATGGATGTAAACCCACGTTTCAGATAAAATGAATCATACTAATGTAATGATCTGATATTCAATTAGATGTAGCAGATTTGAATAAACAAAATTCACTAAATAGAAATAAACCATGATTTCTTAAACCTGTAGATCTTTCAAGATTAAAACAACCCTATGAAATCTTACTTGGACACTTCTATAACTTAACAAACGATAATGATGAAGCAGATCAACGTAAAAAGGTAATGACAGACTAAATTGTCATCATGCTTTGTTTCCTTGAATTCCACTATCTAGATGTTGGCATGAAACAATTTGTATTCCACACAAGAAATAATAGCAATGTTGTAAGTGAAGGAAACAGTGTGTCTGACAGAAAGTGTGTGTGTGAAATGTGTGATGTAAGTGTGTGTGTATGTGTGTGTGAGTGTGTGTGTGTGCTATGTTCAAGTAGGAGATCCACAAATGTAACAAACAGTTGTGCTCAAGTCATTCATTAGTTTGATAATCACAAAACTCAATTTCAAGTCAAGATACAAGAAAGTATGAACACCATAAGGGGCTAATGAGGAGATAAAATGACCTAGTTATTTCACAATTATATCAATGGACTGTAACCATTGAAGTGGATCAATTACTGATATTATTAAATGAGGGAGGAAGTGTTGCACATTTCCAATTCCCAAAAAATATTTACCGAGGAGATTAATCTATGCTGGACTAAGGCACCTTATGGGTATAAGGGGCTATGCAGATGCTAATACCTTTGATTGGGCCCTGTTTCTACCAAAAACAAATATGAAACCTCCTTTGAGACTCTGAGGTGTTTAATGTCCTGCTTCATGTCATAGATGCTATAATGATCATCGATGAAGTTGATAACTATGAACCAATAAAATATTTTTTCAAGCTCCATAAGGGTTGTCTTCAATAACGGCATTAAAAGCACACCCAATAATCCCAAAAATAAAAGAATCCAAATGAGGGGTTATCAACCTCAGACCATGATCAAAAAGTGATCTTATGACTGAGTGTTGCACTAAGATTTCAAACCCAATGTAGTTCAATGTGTGTGTGTGAAATTATGTGCCCTAGGTGGCTCTTGTATGTTGTTGCACTTGATAGCGAGAAATAGCTAGATGTAGATAGATGTAAGTAGATGTGTGCATGGAAAGAATGAACTTCCCCTCCTATGAAGTGTATGCAGAATAATGCAATCCCTTTCCCTTGAGATGGATGCTAGATGGATGCTAATGCTCTTGAATGTTTGGATGTAACCTTAGGTGGTGATAGCTAATGCTTAGTGAAAGCATGGTCCTTTATTATGGTCACATAACTTTATATTTATATGATGGGATCCCTTGCTTGAATTTCATAATTAACCCCGAAAAGGAAACTACCAAGAAAGATAAGATGCCAAAAGCTAGAAAGGACCCAAAAGATGTGAAAAGCACAAAGAAAAGTCAGGGGTTCCCAGAACAAATCACTACTTTGGTTACGCCTAGTGTAAAATGAAATTAGGCTTGGTGTCCAAATGTTAAAAATTTGGGTCGAAGGTCATGTTAGGCCAAAGGTGTGGCCAAAGACCAAAAGTGGCAACAGAAAGAAAATGAAAGATGGCCAAAGACATGGGTTGATTAGTAAGCACCATTCTTGACTTAGGAATCATATGAATAGTAGTATGTGCATTAGGACTAGATAATTACCCAAAGTGTGTGATTTTGTGTCTATAGAAAACCTATGAAATTATAGATCTGAATTCAATAAGGTTATCAGGTTGGCCCATATATTTTGTATAGTACCTCAAACCATGGATTGATGCATTAAACTCTTGTCAATTGCATTGTTTGAATGTTAAAAACTCTAAATCATGGTGACTGTGGGAAGACTTCAAATGTTCAATCGGCCCAATTTAAATTGATGTGAAGTGCCAGAACAAATGGGACACTGGGTGTCAATGATTTTAGGTATAGTTGAAGTCTTACAGACCTCCTATGATTTCCAGTGATGTTCAGGACCTCAAAAACTAAACTTGTAGATGGAAGATGAAGAGATGCATTAAAGAGAAATACACATCAGATCATATTAAATCATTTCAAAAGAGGTTTAGGTAAGTCTGACTGAAAACATTGATACATTGAAAGTCTCATAAAATAAGTGCAAGAGAGCCTAAAAGGATCCTAAAATATGGAAGTGAAGATTCCAAAATTTTCGGGTCATCTACCCCAATTGACTCTGATGAGTGAGATTCTCACTAAAATAGAAGCACCTAAATTTCAGATTCAAGATCATCCTCTATTACCTAATAAAAAATATCCAGAAAGGATGAGCATAATTCTAGGGTTCAAATGAAATTGAAAGTGATGTTAGTGTCTAGGCATTTTAACTAAATAAAGGATTATCTGATGTAAAAGTGATTATCTCAATGGTGTATGGTAGCTTATGATGCTTTATAAGCCTACATCCGGAAAAAAAAGTGATGATAGAAGACCTATGGTTGATTTCAATAAATTGCTTAGGAAGGACAACCTTAAAATTGAAATAGTAGATGCATGGGGAGGCATTATGAACCTAGGAATGGGCATTGGAATGTTTGTGCAATGCTTGAAGGACCCATCAGTCAATGTTGAAATGTCTAGACTAATCAATTAAGTGTTGAAAATGATGAATTGGAGGTAAAGTACCAATGATGAAAAAATATTTGAAGGGAAGAGGTTTACCCAAAGGGATGCCCTTACCTATTTTGGCTGTTAATGCGATCCTAAAAGGCATTTGGTGTCTATCCAGAATGATGCGCCAGTAAGCCTTCAGTAGAGAACCAACAACATCATTTTTACTTCATTCAATTTGTGTAAGGAAACTATAAATCAAGACAAAAAATTGGCTAATTAAAAAAATTGTAGTTTTGATACATTGTTAGATAAAGACTTGATGAAATGTAGAATGGGTAGATCAATTCTACCTTAATGAAATGTGTAAACTAATACACTTTTAGAATTCATTTTTTCATGTTTCAATATTTTAATGCCACATAATAGGATTTCAAATTTTTGTATCAATGATGTAATTCTAGAAAAACCTTTTCTCATATTCTACTTGAAATCTTAAAAGTTGCATGTAAAATTTCTTAAAATGACCATTTTTACCATTTTTATTCAATCATATATTTGTACAATGCCAATGACAAATTTGTTTAAGAATCTTGTAAGCAAATATTCCTGGTGATGAAAAGAAACCTATAAATAGAAGAATTCAACACAGGATCATGTTGAATTGTTAGAGAAGATATTTTATACGTCAAAGCCATGTAGCGGTTGATTAAAGATGACGTCTAATGAAAAATGACCTTTATAAGAATTAAATACCAAAGTAACTAATTGAACTCCATATATTTAATAACTTGGAGCAACATGATTGTATGACCATAATTGTGTGAAGTGAATACTGGCTAGAATTTGATCCAAAAATGCCTTGAGAAGGAGTAACATTTTTTCATAAAAAAATATTGACTTACAAATCATATTCAATTCCCTAAATCATGTGTAAGTGTCATTTTAAGGTATCTGTAAGAAAGTTCATAATAGAAACCATATGCAGTATGCGGTGGATAGCAATTGAAATGTATTAAGTATTTTGAGATTGTATGAGGTCACATGCATCCAAGAGAGAAACCCATATTTGTGATTTGGTTCACCAAAAACCATTTTGAAAAATAAGTTTTTTAAATTAAGATTAAATCAAATTGAAATGCTATATGTAATTCAAACCAAGGAACATTGTCCATATAATAGAAAGTTTGTTGTGTAATAACTAGGGCATAAAACTATTCATTAGATTAACAGTAAAATAAATTGTAACAGAAACGTCATTCAATTATATCTAAAATAAATGCAAGAATGATAACGTGAATGTTCCTATAGATTAATGACATAGTGTATGGGAATGTCACGTAATGCCATGTGTAAATAATCTTGTTCCAACTTACAAAAGTGTGCAATGTGTTGAATGCATGTATGGAACTAGACAGTTCATGACCAAATCTATGGTCAATGGTTTTGTAATTTTTAGACCAAAATGTAAGATTTTTCTATGCTTCCAAGTGATGAATATCTAATATATGTTAGATTTGAATGTTAGAAGTTTGAGCTTATAGGCTAGTGTTGAGGTCCTGCATCCCTAAATGCCTTCATCAACAAAAAATCAACTGTGAACTAAATTGTTTAGTGTGTAGAAACATAGTTGACCCTGGTGAAATTGAAATAACATGAATAGACAAGATTGCATCCATTAAGCTAATTAAAGACTAGATGTGATGTGTGACAAAGCAATATGTAAGATATTATGATAGCTAGAAGGTGGGTGAAGTAGAAATTTTCAAGGGATATGATGCCCCTAAGTGTCTCATTGATACATTGACATGGTCAGGGCCTTTGACAGTGTCTAAGGAGGTGCATCATTGTCACTTGATCATTTGCAAACAATATATGCCCATTTTTAAACTAGAATGGAAATTAATGCGATGTGCAAATAATATAAAAACACATAAGCATAGTTGGTCGATATATCCATTAGTATGTATGGTACGCAAAGGAGCATTACAAGTTACAATGTTGCACATTCAAAGAAAGCTAAATAATTTGAAATACGAAACATGATCTAATCAAAGGGATACATGAAATTGATGTGATTCCATTAAAAATAATGAAAAGATTTTCCAAGTGTAGATTAAACAATAGGTGCTCATTACTCAAAATGTAAGTGGAAGAACAATTGATTAACTAAAATGTGAATATTGTAGTTAATATAATCTAAGAACAATAGTAAATAAAGTAAATGAATGTAATAAATAAATATGGAAAGTGACCCAAGCAACTAAGCTAATGAAAATAGAAACCCTAATGTGACAAGAAGGTTAGGAAGGAGCTTAGCTGATTCAGTGAACTTGTCTGGACTGTGTCGTAAGAATGGCTGGATAAAGGAGGAATATTTATGTCGAATGAACATGTAGAAGATCTAGAAAAGGATGATCTGGACAATAGACTGGAGGCACCTGGGAGAGGATCAAGGTGCCTTGTGGGTGCACCTAGTCTGAAGAACAGGTGTGGTCTGTGAGGAGGTCCAAAAACTAGACCTTTCAAGGTCACTAGTAGATGATCTGAATCCTCGTTGTCTGTCACACTAATGTATTTGCACTCTGGATGTCGAATGTCGCTGGTATTCAATGATGAAGATAAGACCTACAAAACCCCAAGACAAGCATCAAACCCTAAAAAATAAATATGCATATGAAGGGGTTGGACTGTCCTCAGCTACCACAATGGTGGACTTACTAACTGAGTGTTGCACTACATCTCAGACCCGATGTAGTTCTATGTGTAAGTGTGTGCAATCATGCCCTAGGTGCTCTTGTGCCAGTCACACTTTGTGAAAGTAACGAGCAATAACTATGTGTAGAAAATGTAATAGAATGTGGATGGAATAGAATAAACTTCCCTCCTATGCTTGTGTGATGCAGATGAACTAGCCTTGTGCCTTGTGATGGAGCTAGATGGATGCAAATGAGCTCTAGATGCCTTAGATGGATGCAACTCTAGGTGGATGATAGTAGTGACTAGTGCTTGGTCCCTCATTATGGTCTCATAACTTTATATTTATATGGTTCTCTTGTTCTAATTTCATAATTAACCCCAAAAGGCCGACCACAAGAAAGATAAACATTTCAAATGGCTAGAAAGAGCCCAAAAAGTGGCGGGAAAGTCAGGGCGCCCTGCTGGGACCAGGGCACCCATCGGGGCCCCAGTACTATCTTGGGCACCCCAGTCAAGGCTAAAATGATGGAGAAATGATCAAAAACAAATTGGGCAAGTATGTGCTAAAGGTCAGAAATGACGAAAGAAAGTAAAGTAAAATGGCCAAAAGACGGGGTTAATTAGTACTTTCTTCACTCAAAAACCATATGAATAGTAGTATGAGACCGAGACTAAATAATGTCTAAAGTGCATGATTTTGTGTCTACATTTTCCCCCACTTTATGTTGGTGAGCAGAAAGCTTGGTAACATAAAGTAGATAGAGATGTGTACATGATGTCCATATAGAGTGATGTAGAAAGCATGCCGAAGGACTAGACAAAGCATGGAATGACAAAAAGATGATGGAGCATGGAAACTAAAGATGAAAAAGTGCAAAAAAAGTGATGAGAGTGAATGTAGGGTGGAAACATATGTGTAGTTGTCAATGTGTGCAATGTACCTGCATGGTTAGTATCATGTGTGTGTTGCCACAAAATGTTGTTGTTGTTGTTGATTGTTGTTGTAATTTGTTGTTGACTACTTGCTTCTCATACAAGTCAGACCTGCAAGGAGAAGATGATCAAGTAGTCAAATATGCATGTATATATGTCAAAAATGCAATGTATATGTAATGAAAAGACTGAAATGAAAGTATGAAAAGTGTAAAAGGAACATGTGCACCTGATCCATGATGAGAGAAAGGGTGTAGAAAGAGGATATCATGTCTTGGGTTTTTTGGGCGATCCAACGCCATAGGCTGAAGAAGTGTAGGGAGAAAGTTGCATTATTCTCCAAATTGTAACTGCTTCCCTAAATATGTGTGAAGAGATCTCTGTATTGCCTAGTTTTTTGGGTGATCCGACGCCACTGGATGAAGTAGTGTAGGGAGGCACACCCATTGTAACCTCCAAGCCTCTAACTACTCCCCAGAATGCTAAAGACACCATGTCCTATAAAATCCATTGTGTATGGGGTTCGTAGACATGTCTGAACCCACTCATTGTATAACCCATAATGCCAAAGGTAGAAACTGAACTAAACTGAACCAATGTAGAAACATGTTGTATAGTATGTAAAACCCCAAATGATGCCCCCCTCTTTGGGGGTGCATGAAATGTTTTGATAGGAGAATGCGGCCCCAAAAGAGGACCAACCGCATGAACTTTGTAACTCTACCCTACAGGGGGAAAGGAAAGCACTTGGTAGAAACCAAGGCACACACAAACAAGAGGCTAGAAAAACAAGTGTTAGTATAAACAAACATGCATGTATAAAGCAATGTGTAATCTACGAAAATATGTATAAGCTACCAAGAAATATAGTAAAACATGCAAGAAGACAAAGTAAGCCACACAAAGTGGGCTACAAACATGGGACATCACTCACGATGTCACAAGACACGCAAGGCCATCAATGGCCACATACAAAAACAAGTGTACACACCAAAAAAAGGGTAAGGTCTGCATACAATAGAAAATAAATAAGAAATTAAAAACAATAGATAGCCATGGAAGCAAATAATCCTACAAAACAAATGTTGCACATGAAGCACCCATTAGCATGTTAGAAAGATAACCAGTATGTCAAAAGCATGTATAACCATGTAATATAGAGTGCTAAGTACAAAATGAAACAATAACACCTGTGAGAGATGAATGTGGATGCCCCCAATGACCAATGTAGGATGGGTAGAAGGTGAGCATCCATGTTGCATGTAAGAGACCTGTATCTACGATCACAACTAAGAAAAATATGTGAACATGCATGTGTGGATGGTATAGATAAATGACATACAAGAGATCTAACTAGCATGTGTAATAAAATGACCATATACAAAAAATGTAAGCAAGATTAAAAGCAACCAAGATATGTAATATGTTGTGGATGGATGGAATGGAATGCAAGATGGATGATAGGAGCCACATGCCCCCTGAGTGAATGGAAATGTATGCAATGAGGTTCATTTAGTTTTCCCCCTCAGCAGTCAAGAATGAACCATAAACAAGAGTGCACCATCAGGAAATGGTCAAAGTAGTGTGTGTGTCTAACGCGTTGTGATGAATGTGTATGTGTGTGGTGATGAGATGTGACCTAGATGATATGTGCATGAAGCCTATAGTGAAGCTATATGACGATAAGATGATCAAAGAGTGATGATAGCCTCCTAAAGCGTATATCACTACTAGATGAATAGATGAAGTGGTGATGTATCCTAAAGCATCTTTGTATACCACTACAAGATGAAGGAATAGGTGACCATTTAGCCTAAAACATATGTCACTAACCTAGTAATGTCACATGATATAAGGTCGAATGATGAACATGTGAGTATGATAAGGTCCATTTGATTTGTAAACCCTCGGCAGTCGAGTATGGACCGAGGAACTAAAGTGCATCATAGGGTAGTGAGTGATCACGTAAAAGACAATGTAAAATGTGATGATAGATGACCATATGATTGTAGAAATGTACAACATGTGATGAATAGTATGTAGATGCAATGTGTGTAGGTAGACTATGTAATGTAGGTTAATCTTATAATGGTATGTAGTGATTGGTATGTCAATTCTAACCCTGTAAATCAATAGAAGTGTAATATGCAGATGAATATGTGGATGGTGTAGATGACATGTATGGTGTATAGAAGTGTGAAAACATGACTGATGTGATAGAAAGTAAGGTGTAATATGTAAGATATGTAGATAGCCTGAGAGTGTACAATGCAAGCGTGGAAACTGTAGATGTAGAATATGTCAATGTGTATAACCTATGTGATGAGTATGGACAACCATGTAATGAATGCAATGTGTAATGTGTGAAAGTGCATAATCAACTCTAATGTAGATGTATGTATTATAATATTAGTGTGATGTGTATGATGTGTAATGTATGATGTATAAGATGCAATGCAAGATGTGTATGTAGACTAAAAGTACAAGGTGTGATGAATAGTATGTAAGGCTAGATGCAAGCGTACACATGTGTGATGAAGACTAGTACGATGTATGACGTGTAGTTGTGTAATAATGTAGACTAACTATAGAATGTGTGATGTAGGATGAGTGATGTGTGATTAGACATAGTGTGCAATGTGTGTGATTCATGTGTAGTATGCCTAAGTAGTCGTAGCATGAATGATTGGCACAAGAGTGTGTCATCCTTTGCACACTAAACAACCAAAACAACCAATTATAAGTGTGCTTATTATCTACAGACATTTGTGCAACGAACTATCAAAGATGACAACTTGCAATGTAAGAAAAGGGGGAAACAAGAATGGCAAGAAAATGGAAAACTAAAGGATCAATTATAAAAACTAAGTGATTGCTCAACTTTAGGTAGAAAGAGATGGATATATTCTGGACCTATATAAATTAAAAGTGTAGGTTGATCATAAATGTACCTACTGCAGGCTAGAAGATATACCCATGAAGATGTATTCCTCTAGAATGAGAGGGAGTGGTACACCTAGAAAGCCATACAGAAGAGTGAGACTCTAACTTAGAAAATTAGGGATTAAGATATGATCCTAGTTCCACTCATGTCACACTTTCTCATGATCAACAAAGACACGAAGAATGTCACACCAGACCAATTGGTGATAAATATGTTGAAGGGGTAAAAGAAAGTAAGAGTTGACATCAAATTTGAGCCATATATTCAATCTGTCAAACTAGTTGACATTAAAGGGGAAATTCTAGTAACACCATATAAGAAAAGGAGAATAGACATGTGCCCATACAATCTAGTGCAAATATTTCCTCTTAAAGGAGATATCAAGCTCTTAGGTTGTGGAGTTAGTATGCACAATAGGGCCTCATCGACAAAGGAAGAAATACCCCAACAAGATGAAGTGTAATAAACAAAGAGGAGATTTTCCCAAGAAAGAGAAGTCCATACACAAAAGAGGGAGCAACTTAAGACTCATAACATAGTCAATCGCACAGTCCTAAAAACCATGGTGCAAAAAATGGTAACTACACCTTCTCCTCCTCCATCCTCTCATATACAAGTCACTCATTCGATACTTTGCATAGAATAAGAAACAATTGTCGAGTCAATACAACCAAAGAAAAAGACCACAATACTTAGTGTGTAAATATCCCTGGTGAAAATATCACAACTTGTAGAGTTATATGAGGTTTAAGAACAACAAAAACAAGGAGCATATACAAGTCACTCATTCGATACTTTGCATAGAATAAGAAACAATTGTCGAGTCAATACAACCAAAGAAAAAGACCACAATACTTAGTGTGTAAATATCCCTGGTGAAAATATCACAACTTGTAGAGTTATATGAGGTTTAAGAACAACAAAAACAAGAATTTGAAATCAAAATGGAGGAAGCCACCAATGAATCTCTCTATAAAGCAACAGAAGAAGAAGAGCACATTGCAAAGGAATCAAATGAAAATTACACAAATCAAAAGAGGCAGGAGCTCAAAGTCTTAAATCAATTAATTCCCCTACCTCATTTCCCACAAAAATACACTTCGAATTAATCAAATATAATTTGATTAATTATCCCTTTCAAATCTAAAAATAACCTAATCCTTACCACATGTCATTATTCTCCATGTTTTTCTACTATTGAATTAAAAATTCAAAATCAAATCCTCACCCACTCTTCGTGGTCCCCACTCACCTAAAATCCTCCACTTATGAATTAAAAATCCAATTCAAATCCTCACCCATTCTTCATGGTCCCCACTCACCTAATCTTGCCCACATTTTCAAACCATGATTACTTAAATTACTCTAAGTTAATCACTTCCCCAGGCTATAAATACAACCTTACCCCTCCCCTCTAAGACACACAGAGAATAAGCTTGAATGCCCTGTCTAAGTTCTTGCATCCTTTGAGCAAAGAACATCCCTCCACCTCGTCCTAATGCCCAAATAGCCTCATCTTGAAGCACCCCAAATCCATAATCCTTTTATCCATTTGGTGCAAAGTAAGTAGATCATTGTTGCAGGAAGGCCTTGCTCCATTTGAGAAAAGCACCTACATATCACGCAATCAGGGCTCATCCATGTTTCCTTGCCCATTCTGAGGTTTGCTACGGAATCACAAAGGAGGAGGTATTATTGTTAGTATTTTACTTTCTTGTTAGTAGTGCATTTTTCCTAGCTTACATTCTGGCATGCCCGGTTACCTTTGATCTGTTACCATTGATTTCCCAATTAGTGGTTTTATCCATTCTTTGTTTATTATTGTTCGTTATTATTTCCTTTTCTGTGCCTTATGGCCTTATTTGGTTAACCTTCACGCTATGGGAAGTGCTTTTGTTGTGTGGTGTCTTGTGGTGCATATGCAGGTTATAGTAACAATGAACGTACGATGCTCATCATGTCTTTGATCTCTTTGGCACTTGGTGTTTAGAAGAAGCAAATCCATCATCAGATCTAGATACTTGTGGACCATGGAAGAGAAATTCATTTTGTCACATAGGTTACATTAAAAATAAAGTTTCTCCAGTTTTTAAATAATTGTTTTGGTTATCATTTCGTCATTTCTGTGGGACTTTTTGATCTCTCTAATTTTTGGTTTTAAAAATAAAATTTTCATCATTCAATTACTTTTTCATTTTCAAATATCAACATTTATCATACACTGATCTTTATATCTTGGGAAATTTTTTTCAAAAAATTAGATCTTAGTTTTAAACTATATCATCTCTAAAATTCTAAAAATAACAAAAAATTCATTTTAATATTATCTTTATTCATTTTGATTTAATTTTCAATCTTATCAACTTACAAAACTCTATTATTTTATATTTCATTTTAAAATTTCAGTTTTTTTCCTTTATGGTTTGCATTAATCTGGTGGTCTATTATTTTCTGATCTTTTTTTCTAACAAAAAAAAAAAAAGTAAATTAAAAATCAAAATAATATACAAAAAAACCTAACAACCTATCTTACCCCAAGCCTAATCATTCCCAAGCTCTTCACTCCCACTCCCCGATTATCCCCAACTCATCCCATAGCCACTCGGCCATAACCCAATCTATTTATACCTTCTCCTCTCCACTCTCCCAACGTCGATTTATCCAATCCCAGATCCCATATCCCTGATCTCCCTCCCATCTCTTCCTCCCAACCCATCTGAACTCCTTTCCTACCCACCCACATTCATCCTTCCCATTACATCCCTCAACTTCTCCTCCCATCCTAAACCCCTAGCCCCTCCTCCACTCACCCCCCCTCAACCCACGTATTCATCTGACCCACTTCCCATCCAACCATCCCTCCTCAACACCCCACATCAACCCCTCAATCTCCCACCTTCCCATTCCCCACTATCCCCTCCCTTCCACTCGGCCATTCCCCCTTCCACCCGAGCTCCTCTAACCCTTCTCATACCCATCCCATCCCAATTAACCCCCACAATCCACTCAACCTTCTCCTTCTCCATCCTCCACTCCCAACCTTCCTCCCCAATCTCCCCACCCATTTCCCCATCCCATCTCCTCTCTGCCCTTTTCCATCTCCCCACATCCCTGTCCCCATTCTCACCAATCCTCCACAATTCCTCCACATCTCCTCCACACTTCCCACCATTTCTCAACATCTTACTCCCACACATCCTGGATTTCCCTTTCCTTCTTTGGCCTCGTCTTGCCTCCCAACTCACTCCCTTTCATTCACACCTTCCCATCCATCCCTCTTATTTACGTTTCCTGACCTCACTACTCCATCACACTCCAACTCATCAACATTATCAGCCCATCTATAATACCCAATATTATTTCACTCCTCTCCCACTACTCATAATCCACCATTCTACATCTTTATTCATCTCCCCCACTCTCCTTTCATTTTCAAATTCTTTTTATCACATACATCCCATCCTTTCCTCTTCCCTTGACCATCATTTACTTCTCCACTCAATCATCAATTTATCATCTTATCGATTTCCCCATTTAATCACACATTTAATCCCTACCCTCTCCATTACAATATTTCACCTAATTCTCTCTATTGATTCCCTTCAATTCACATTACGTCCCATTTAACAATTTGTCAATCCACTTTACCCTATCATTCTGATTCTTTTTATAATTCACATTTTCCTTATTATGGGTCCATCATTTTGTTCCACCTTTTTTGTCATATCCATTTTATATTAATTTAGTTTCAATTACTGTCATTTTTGACACGTTTCACACTCCCTCAACTTAGTAGATTCTTAGATTTTCGAGTTTCATTTTATTTTTTCTTTTACTAGGATTTTAATTACAACTTATTTAATTATTCTTTTATCATTACAATTTTTTTTTGCTTTTGGTCATTTCTTTTACCAACATTGTTTGATTCAATTTTTCACATTTAATTTTTTTTCAATTTTGTACTTCTTTTGTGGTTATTCACAATCATATCAAAACATAATTTACTTTTTTAACCCATTTTATGATTTATAACTTAGGAGTTAATTTTTCAATGATTTTTTAAAGATCGTTCTTTCATTTTTGTGACTTTTAGTTTCATCTCCACATTTTATTTTATCAACCTTAATTTTGTGTTTTTTAACACTTCACGATTTTAATTATTATTTTTAGTAATCATAACATTTTTTGCAGGTACAAACTACTAATCATTTTCTTGCAGGGCCTTTATCAACAATACAGGACCTTTTTCGCACTTATCTCTCTAACCTTATTGGGTTTGCATTCCCCGTCATTTTTTGCACACTGAAGGCCACCCAAGGCTTTGCAAAACAATTTTTTTTTCCTTACATTCCAACTTTCCACGACAACACTTCAGGTAATGTTTTACAACTCTTCTTTCCTCATTTTTCTTTTTTGTGAAGATAATCATTATCACAGTTTCACAATCACGATTAATTGCAATAATTATTAACATTTTTAAAATTATTCCAATTGTATCCATGTATGCTCTTTTCCTGTGCCTTTGAGTGATTTGGAAAATCATAAATAGTTGCGATTGTTTAGTTTCTTGTTCTAACATTGTCCCCAATCAAATCCCAAATTATAAATCAACATTTCTACTAGTTAAAGTGACCTTTTGTAGCTTCAATAAAATAATTTTATTTTTTTCATCATTATTATTCAATATTTGTTCTTCATAATTTGTTGTTGGTTGTGTATGCTCTTTTCCTGCGCCTTCAAGTGATCTAGAAAATAAAAACAACCACGATCATTTTTTTCTAACATTTTGTCTGCAGGATAACTACTAATTTGTTTTCTGTAGGACCACATCACTAGAATATTGTCAAAAACACAAAAACAAAAAAAAAATCCTTCCCACAAAAGTACCACCATTCAAAGAAAATTGCTGAAACAAATTTTTTTTAGCACGCTCAGGTACGCTGTCATTTTCCACCAGTAATTTATTTCAAGTTGGAAAGAACCTTGCATATAATCACATCATCATTCTTGTTTTTGCACGTAGTAGAGGTGGATTTCATCACCACCAAAGCTACACCGGTGACGTGGACTTGACTACCACACACCAACAACATTTGCATCTGCATTGCACTTTGAGACATAGTCTCATCACAACATTCAGTATTTACCTCGCCCCTGCTCTTCACTTACAGGTAATGTTGTCATGTGAGCATGTGAGTCATGCACCTAAATAGCTATAACAACGAAGCCTGGGCATCATCCCTGTAAATATTCAGGGAGTTATAAGGACACCATACACATTCATCCCCCCATCACCTTCCACCTTTTCACAAAACCTGTTTTGGACGTGGTGATTCACTCCGAAGCAGGCAAGTAAGAATTGGTGAGTCTCCTCCAGTGCTCTAAGGGTTCCCCATACCAATTCTGTCCCCGTATAGAATTAGGTATATCAGGACTAGGGTATATCAGAGGACACATCTTTTTGGAGTGATAAGAGCCTGCATCCATCATTCCACAACATACTTGTATGATTGCATGAAACAATGATCATTCCCGAAGAATTTACCTCTTGAGCCAAAACAATTTGATACACATGACTGCTTGTTGTTTGTCAACAAAATAGTTTAGCATTATTTTTATCATCAAACTTGGTTGATATCAATGTGTTCATTGTAAAAATTCAAATCCTAGTTGTGTTCCACAAAACCATTTCTCGACCAATTCAATACCAAGCAAAATGTTGAAGCAATCCAACAACGAAGACCAAAACATCGCACCGATTTCATTAGCTTGCTTCAGCCAATCCTCCATAGCATGTTTTCAAGCTATATCAAACTGACATTAGGAGACTTGTTTGAGTTCACTCCTTATTTTTTCAACTATCGAGTTTATCCAAATCACATCCAACACAAATCCCTTCATAACTCATTTCGAGTTATATCACAATGATATTAAGATTAACTTGTTTGAGTTACTCTCCCCATCAACAATCCAGAGCTTGTTCAAGCCAAATCTACACAACGTGACACAAATTCCCTAATAGCTCATCTCGAGTTATATCACAATCATATTGAGATAACTTGTTTGAGTTACTCTCCTTATCAGTAATCACGAGCTTATTCAAGCCAAATCCAAAGCAATCAAGTTCTCATTTAATCACGTCTGCTCAAAATTCATAACCACTTTTTACAGCTTAATCAGGCACACCTATCTCATCATGGTATTCACACATAGTCACAATCATGAAAATGATGATGAAGAAGTCACACAACCAGAACTCACCAATGAAGAACAAGAACAAGTAAATAGGGTGATAGAACAAAACAAGAACGAATATCTATTACGCATCCTAGCCATGGGGGAAAAACTACCCCCTGACTTCGGGACTGAAAATTTAAACAAACTTATCGACAATGGTGAATCAAGTTATCACAATGAAATACCAAACAATCCAAATAGCTCTTTGGCCGATGAGTTATTCACTAAAATCCAAGACTTAACAAAGAAACTTGAGGAAGCAACTGCTAGAGCTGAAAGGTTAAAAGACTCCAATCCAGACCCCAATACTCATGACATTCTTGATAACCCATCCCCTGCCTCTCCATTCACAAGAATGGAAACATATGAAAGACACCATTCAGGGACTACAAAAACAATCAAAACAATTCAACTTTGAAGAACTATGTCCTTACCCATTTGATACGGAAATATTACGCTTACCATTTCCGTCATCCTTCAAAATCCCAAAATTTGATAAATACAAAAGCAAAGGTGACCCCCGTGAACATGTCAAGGAATTTTACATGCAATGTCAGGAAGTTTCTTATCGTGACACATATCTTTTATGATTATTCCCTCAAAGTTTAGGAGGACAGGCTTTAGACTGGTTTCTCCATCTTCCCAAAGGGTCAATCAAGACATTCACAGACTTATCAGAAAAATTTGTCAAACATTTTCCCTTCAACTTAGACTCAGAAATAACCATGCTTGATCTCTGTAACACTAGACAAAGGCCCAATGAAAACTTCACCTCCTTTTTACAATGATGGCGAGGAATTGCAAGCAGATTTCCCTGCTCAATACCCGAAAGACAATTGGTTAGCATTTTTGTTCCAAATCTCAATGCCGAATTATCATTCCACATGCAAATGCATTGTCTAAGTAATTTCGAAGAAGTCATTGAAAAGGGAACACAAATTGAAAAATCCCTCATTTCTAAGGGCTTACTTAAAACACCCTTTAGGGACCAACCTCATAGAGACGCCCCTCAGAACTAGGACAAATCCAAATTCTTTAACCAAAACTGAAATATAGTCAACGATGGCATTACTGATTCTCACCATGTCTGAAACATTCAAAATAATCCGATCAACACATTAAAATCCAAACAACCAATCATAATCCCTATAAAAGAAGCTCCTTCTCGGGACAGGCGAAGATAGTTCACTCCTCTCAGAGAAAGCCTATCTAGTGTCTTTCATCACTTGGAAAATGCCAACATGATTACATATCCCATCGTCGTCAAACCCTTCGAAGAAGGACAACCCAAACCAAATTGGTATAAGGACAATGAATATTGTGATTACCATCGCATAAAAGGGCACTCTACAGATCGATGCATGCAACTCCGCCATTACGTCCAAGACCTGATTGAACGTGGAGACATAGAAGTTGAAAATACTTCTGAGACAAAAACACCCAATGAAAAACTTAACATGTTCAAAAACCCCTTCCCTAACCACGATGATAATTCAAAAGATAAGGGTCAATCATCAAGCAACGTCGAGTATGACTCAGTCATCTTGACCATAGACTATGACCAAGACTTAGTGGCAACTATAAAGATCAGAACTGACTGTGCGATCACCACCAGACAGAAAAAAATGTGGGTCCCTACAGCAAAAAAATCTGCTACTTCATCTCCCACACCACCTCCTAATCCACCATCTAATTCCACCACCAATTCCACTCCACAACCTGCGCCATCATTCAATATTGTCAAACAATTGGAGAAGACTACAACACAAATTTCCATCATGGAATTACTTAATTCTTCTCCCACACTACAACGCATCCTTATGCAAACATTGAATAACGCTCATGTCCCTGAGGACATCAATTCACAACAATTCTAGGCTTTAATTGCACATCTTACGGTACCCAATCCTATTTTATCATTTGGTCCCGCTGACCTTCTAAATCCCAACATTGTTAATAATCATTTTTTATACGTCGAGGGTTATATAAGTCATCGTAAGATCAAACGCGTATTAATCGACAATGGATCCGCATTGAATATTTGTTCCATGAAACTCTTACGTTGCCTAGGTTACACCAAAAATGATTTACAAAACAACATCATAACCATTCGTGGGTATGATAATAGTGAAAGAAAGTCTGAAGGCACAATCACGTTACCTCTCCAAGTTGGACCCATCACCTTAGAAATGATATGTCATGTGGTGGATGTAGAAGTTGCATATAACATTCTCATCGGCCGACCATGGATTCATGCCATGAAAGTCATCCCATCAACATTCCACCAATGTATTAAATTTCCTCATTTGGACAAGGAATTTACGCTGCGTGTGGATCCTCAACCCTTTGAGTATTGTAGATTATTCGAAGGATGGTATAGACATGATCACTATTGTCCATCAACAGATAAGTACACTCCACCTCACGTAATCCCTAATGAAACACACGTCGATCTAGATACACTCCCTAAATATGATCCAAAACCATCACCTTCTAACCAAACCACATTTTCCAATCCATTCTCTTCCGCTAATCAACAATCTTCAACCAGTCCTCCTCCCACTAATCAATCATCTTCTTCCACTAATCAAGCTTCTTCTTCCAACAACAATTACTCTTCCACCACACCATCTTCTTCCTCACCTAGTCAACCTTCTTCATCCAACCATACCTCTTCTATTAAGATACCTTCTCCTTCGATTAACCAAACTTCATCCTCTAATCCACCCCCCTCTTCTTATAACCCATTTTCTTCATCTTTTAGAACTACCAAACTAACTTCCCTGCCACATGAGGTACCTATTGGTCCCCCATCCCACACATTCAAAATTATTGACAAAGGATGCGGTGAATATCAATTTCAAAAGGTGGCAGACTCCTTTTACATCAACAAATCCCCACACAACTATGGAAAACCCAACGCTCCACATCTGAGAATCCATCCCACTTACCAAATGGGACAGTCAGTTTGGAAAAAAATTGGTTATCTCGACAATGAACATATTCCAAGTTCTTCAGGATCTTGGTTATATAATGATGACTTTTCTCCCTGTTATGAGTCCCCTCAATTTACCAAAGCTCATCGAATAATGAAAAACATGCGATGGAAGGGTAAAGGACTCGGTCCAAATGAACAAGGTCATTTAGACCCAATCAATTACACACAACATCATGGTAAACATGGTCTGGGTTTCAAGGTATTCGATGTTGCTCCTGTATTAATTTCAAGTGATAACGATGACACCAACTCTGATAGTGACACCAGGTCTACACATAGCCTTTTCGAAGACCTCACTGAAACACATCTTTACTTTGAACATTTATCTGTTAATGTCATCGATTTTGAGCCTACGCATCTGAATCTCATAGACCATGGCCAATCACATCATGTGGCCATGGACATGTTCCAAAATGATGAAGCCATCAAAGAATTCCTTGGAACTCGCGATCAAATCCCTACTTCCGACCATAGAAAAGGATTTGAAATCAATCTAGATGAATTGACCTATTTTGGTGAAGAAATAAAATATTTAGATCCTTTACCTTTGGAAAATTTGGATCAGAAGCACAAACAGAAAATTTCCCATAGTCAAAATCTCATCGCCACCCTATCAAACAAACATGTCAATAAAAAGTCTCAACATCACACACAAAAATCTTGTGCCAACTCCCCCAAATCACCCGACACTGATGACTTACATCAACCATTAGCATCATTCTTCTGAAAAAGGATACATCTAAAATTCTTGTAGAAGAAACTAAAGACATAAACATTGGAACCATCAAACAACCAAAAATTTTACAACTTGGCATTAGTCTGTCTGACCAAGAATGCATAGAATTCACAACACTCCTTATTGAATTCCAAGATATCTTTGCATGGACCTATAAGGACATGTCAGGCCTAGATCCATCTCTTGTAGTACACCACCTTGTGGTGCATCCAGATGCAAAGCCTGTGAAACAAAAACTACGTAAAATGCATCCCCAAGTAGCATTGCTTGTCAAAGCCAAACTCGAGAAACTCTTGGAAGCCAACTTTATCTGACCTATTGATTATTTGGCATGGATATCTAACATAGTTCCCATAGCCAAGAAAACCCCTGACATCAGGATATGCACAGACTTCTGAGACATTAACAAGGCTTGTCCCAAAGATGACTTTCCCTTGCCAAACATAGACATGATTGTTGATTCTACGGCAGGCCATGAAATGCTCTCCTTAATGGATGGATTTTCTGGTTACAATCAAATACGTATTGCTGAAGGGGATCAACATAAAATGACATTTACTACACCATGGGGCACCTTCTGTTATAAGGTCATGCCTTTCGGCTTGAAAAATGTCGGTGCCACCTATCAACGAGCAATGACAGTCATCTTCCATGATATGTTACATGATATCATGGAAGATTATGTTGATGATATATTAGCAAAATAAAAAACATGAATAGGACATCCAGGTGTGTTGAGACACATTTTTGACAGATTACGTGAGTATAAGGTTCATCTTAACCCAAAGAAATGTGTATTCGGGGTGACCTTTGGTAAATTGTTAGGGTTTATTATCTCACGGAGAGGCATAGAAGTGGATCCTGCAAAATTCAAAGCCATTATGGAAATGCCTCCTCCTCAAAACCTAAAACAATTACGCAGTCTTCAGGGAAAAATCCAATCTATTCGACGTTTCATATCACAGTTGGCCGATAAGTGCCATCACTTCAACCAATTACTCAAGAAAGATGCACAATTCCACTGGAACCACGATTGTCAAGACTCTTTTGCTAAGTTAAAAGAATACCTCTCTAGCCCACCTGTTCTTATGTCACCAGTTGTAGATAAACCCATGTTGCTTTATACATCTGCCACTGAACATGCCATAGGAGCTCTGTTAGCACAACACAATGATCAAGCAAAAGAACAGGTTGTATACTACCTTAGTCAAACACTTATTGAGCATGAAGTACGATATTCCCAAATCAAAAAAGTATGCTTGGCGGTCACCTTTGCATTCCATAAGTTACGTCATTACTTGCTCAATCACACAACTAAGTTGATCACCAAGATTGATCCCCTCAAGTATCTCTTGTCCCGACCCATTCTCACAGGAAGAATGTCTAGTTGGGTCGTACTACTTAGTGAATTTGACGTCGAGTTTGTTCCGCAGAGAGCAATTAAAGGACAGGCCCTTGCAGACCAACTTGCCGAGGCACCCCTTCCTGGCACAGAACCACTCCATTTTGCATTTCCTGATGAAGATCTTCTGCACATAGACATCGCGCCAGCTTGGACTCTATTTTTTGATGGATCTTGTAATCTCCATGGATCAGGAGCTGGTATTTTTCTTATCACACCTAGCAGACACGTCATCCCCAAATCATTTCAATTAGCATTCCCATGTACCAACAATATCACAGAATATGAAGCTCTAATCGTAGGATTAAAACTAGCTATATCTTGGAATCTTACAGAGTTAGTTGTATTTGGTGATTCTTTACTTATCATCAAACAAGTTACTGATGAATACCAGGTCAAGGATGAAAAACTTATCCCATATAAGTGCATGGTGGATAGCCTTCAAAGCTATTTTTGATTAATTAGCTTTGATCAAATCCCTAGAATTCATAATAAATCTGTTGACGTTATGGAAACTATTGGATCCCTGTTAGAAATCACATCTAATCAACCCCAGGCACATTTTCTCGTAGAACATCTCTTAATGCCTGCCTATGATCTTCCTGAAAACACTATGGTATGTGAAATCGTGGGTCCAAATAACCCTTGGTACCATGATCTTTACACCTTCATCCATGATAAAACATTTCCTACCGACATGAAACCAATGCATAAACATGCTTTAGCACAACGTGCCTCTCGTTACACCATTTTAGCAGAAACTCTTTATAAATGAGGATATGATGGCACCCTGCTCTGATGTCTTAATCAGGAAGAAGCCTCAAGTGTCCTAACTGAAGTCCATTCTGGTATCTGTGGAGCGCACACGAATGGTATAGCCTTAGCCAAGAAAATCCTGCGAGTTGGATATTATTGGCCCACCATGGAAAGTGACGCATGCCATTTTGTCAAACGATGTCAAGCATGTCAAAAGCATGGAATATTATCCATGTACCTTCCCAAGCATTGCAATCGATAACCACACCATGGCCCTTCTCTCAATGGGGACTTGACCTCATTGGTAAAATCAGACCAACATCATCCGATGGACATAAGTTCATCATTACCGCTACCGATTACTTCACTAAATGGGTGGAAGTTATGCCTCTCACCTATGTTACCGGTAGCCAAATATCAAAATTCATTTTTAATAATCTCATCTGTCAATTTGGTATTCCATCCGCTCTTGTCGCAGATAATGGAAAATCATTTAAAAACCAGGATGTAAAAGACCTCGCCAAATGTTTCTGCATCAAACTTAAGTGGTCCACTCCATACTACCCTCAGGGTAACGGTCAAGCAGAAGCAACCAACAAGACTTTAAAATCCATCATGGAAAAAATCATCAACACCCATGGACGTAATTGGCATACTCAAATTTACCCCGCTCTTTGGGCTTACCGTACATCTTACTGCACACCTACTGGAGCCACCCCATTTTCCCTCGTTTATGGTTGTGAAGCCATTTTACCTATTGAGATAGAACTCCCATCCTTGAGAATCTCCCTTAAAGATGTAATTAATGAGGATGAATACCGACAGTCACGGCTTCAAGAGCTTGAGCTTCTCGATGAAAAATGACTTAATGCCCTTAATCATCTTCAAGTCTATCAAAACCGACTGCAACACAGTTATCATAAAAAGGTAAGACCCAGAGAGTTTGAGATTGGTGACCTCGTTTTAAAAGAAAATCAAAAGAATACCACTAAAGAGCGAGAAAAACAAGGAAAATTTGAGCCTAATTGGTTAGGACCCTATGTAATTACAACCAAATTTGGCTCTGGAGCCTATAAGTTGGCCACTGAAGATGGTCAAGAACTTGATGAACCAATGAATGCAGTTCATTTAAAGAAATTTTATCCTTGAGGCATTCACTATTCTGGGAAACAACGACGTGTACATTATTCCTTCTGTCTAACTTATCTCTGAATAATTTAAAGTTATTCATTTCCATTGGCAGATATTTTCATTATCAAAATCACATCTTCATATTTATCATCATGAGACAGGTGCTAATATAGATCCTATTAAGTTTGTGAGCATCATACTTCTTATAATATCTCCCATTTTCAGTCGCTTTCACCTATGGTCATACCTAGAAGCTTACTGATGGTAATATATTCCCTTCAAAGAAATTCTCTCTTTCATAACAAAGCTCTAAAATTCTGTACCCAGTTCATTTGATCGTCCATCTCAGTCTTCAGTGTTGAACCCTTGTGTCCTACTAGTCGTGTGGGGCTGAGATTGGGGGCAAATGTTCCTTCCCAAATACAAAGCACTATTGTAAAATTCCATCAATTCAATAAATTATGAATAATTCATTGTCACACCTTTCGTCCTTCATAGTCTTTGGTGTTGAGCCCACACTTCTTACTGGTAGTGTGAGACTGGGAATGGAGGAAGGTACCCTTACTCATCTACGTCTTGTCTTCGGTGATAAACCCTTGCCTCTTATAGGTGGCATGGGGCAAAGCGTAGAGGGTCATTCTCATAAAAGCATAAAAATATTGCAAAAACATTCAAAAATTCAAAAAACAAAATCAATCCAAAAACATTAAAAAAAACAAAACAAAAAAGGAATTTACTTGCCTATGTTTTTCCTTCGGTGATGAGCCCTTGCTTCTTACTGGTAGCATGGGGCAAGGCATAGGGAGTCATTTCAAGAATACAAAATCTTATAAATCTTACAATTATAGAATCCCTAAAGAAGTAATTTAGATGCCTAAGTGAAGAGAGAACTATCCCTTCACCTCATATCTTACCAATCGGCAGGCCACGTAACTGTCTAAGTCTAACACGTGACTCATAGAGTGAAAGCCATTTTTGAAACCGGTTTAGTGATGTTAAGAAGAATTAAGTCACAATTTCCCAAAGGGATTTTTGTTAGCATTTGTCTCTATATTCATTATCTACCTCCTGCGTCCTTCTTGATTCTCGGTGATGAGCCCTCACATCTTACTAGTTGTGTGGAGTCAAGAATGGAGCTGGACTTCTTTTCATCATATCATCACCAACATATCCTACCAATGGAATGAGAATTTTTGTGTTATTTAAAGCATGAGTTACCACGAGGAACACGGTACATACAGACAATATCCTGGTTTATCACCTCTTAAAATAAGTCTGCATTTAGGTCCATAAATTGCCAAAAACATTCGAAAATCGTCAAAAATCTAAAAACATTAGAAAATTGTTAAAAATTCCAAAAAAACAATATAAAAACCCAAAAATCCAAAAACGTTAGCAAATCTAAAAAAAAAGTATAAAAACCCAAAAATCCAAAAACATTAAAAAATATCCAAAATACGAAAATATTTGAAAACTTTTCAAAATTCCAAAAACATCCACAAAATTGCAAAATAAATAAATTAAAAAAAATTCTATTTTTTTGTAAACTCCACAAAATCACAAAAAATCTAAAATAATCAACACAATTCATCCTTTAAACTTATCCCCAACAAATGATCCAATCACCTTCTGACTATCAAATTCAAATCACTTCTCCTCGCATGAATCCTCGCTTGGGGAAAATCCGGCTCTCATTGTTTCCTTGTTTGAGGACAATGACCCAATCCTTTTTTATGTCCTTGTACCCTTGCTTGGGGGCACATCTGATCAATCCTCACTATGGAACACGTTAGGGACATGTTTATTGGTTCTTGTGTTGCATTATTACTTACAAGTTATTAATTACTTGTATCTTGATATATTATAGGGGGCATCTTGATTTTATGTATCCTGGTGTTCTCTTTAATATACTTATGTTATCTGATTGTATATCATACTGGGGCATCATAATTTCTTGATGGCCTCTGTCTATTCTCTCTTCCGCTTGCATATCGTACCAGGTCATTAAACCTTTTTAATGGCCCCTGTCTATGCTATCACACATATTACATTCTAGTCATCCTGATCTTTTATATCATGATGTATCATGTTATGTGCTATATTAAAATTAAGATGCTTTTTGTCACATGAGTATCTTCCTGCATGATCAACATCTTACTTTATACCCCCCCCCATTAACCCGTACTAATACATTCCCCAGTTTGGGAATCCTACTTGATCACCGTTGCAGTTTGCGAATCCTACTTGAAGATCTTTCTCAAGTAGCATTCACTATCCAACAGCTCCTCCTCCCCCACCATGATCACCATGTATTTGATCCATTCATCCTCACTCCTCATTTCTACTCCTCCACCACTTATCCCCACATTACCCTTCTCACCATTCCTATCCCCTCTCACTCATTTGTATTCTTTCCTTTCACTCTTTTACTTCCCGCTTGACAATCTTACTTAATAACCCCTTCTATATGGGATCCTCAGTGGAGGTTTACCCTCTCCCTAAGATCTTCCCACTATAGAAGGTTCTCCACCATCTCCCCTCTCATCAAACAACAATCACCACCACACACATCTTCCCATTCCACCTCTTTTGCTTCTCATTCTTGCATCATTACTCTCACCATGCGGGCATCCCAATTAAGGATTCTCCTCACACTCTCCGCCCTCCACTACATATATTCCTTCATCCATTCATGTTACACTCCTTTGTTTCCTTTCTTCCTTTTTATCACCTCATCTCACCTCCTCTTCCACTCATGCATACATCACTCACTCTTTTCTCATCCTTCCCCAAATCCACCTTATGCCTGGTCATCCTACTTACACACTCTTGTAGTATGGAAAATTCACTTTAGGGTTCCCCTTTAGTCCATTTTGTCATACCCTATTTGCACCAACTGTATCATCATTTTTCTTCTTCTTTAGCTTGGTGATCCTACTTAACCATCCCTGTTTCATGACAATCTTACTTAAGAGTCCCTATTAAGGTTGATCTGCCCTATGGCCTTCCCCCCTCACATCTGTTGGTCCGAAAATCTGTCGCTTGGGCAGATCTATGGATAAACGAGCCAACAGTGTGCAGGGCATAGCCCCTCTTTGAGTCAGCAAAGCGAAACTGGTTTATTGCTATTCTACCAGCAGGAATCTATGCAAGTCTCACAGATTCTACCTTCAGGGGTTTGGGATCTCATCCCAGTGGGGTGTTTCCGACTGTGAAAAGAAAGGAAAGGAAGAGGGGATGAGGAAAGAGCAGGTCCGAAGGAAGAAAAGAAATGAATTCCAAAGCAGAAAGGTCAGAAGATTTATGTTTTGGGATTGGTAGTAAACAGAGCCAAACCTACTTGCATAAATAAACAAAGCAATACTGATGATGAATAAATGACAATGAAACAGAAGCAAATTTAACAGAATAAGCACCAGACATAAGAAAGATCTAATGGCGATAACACATGTATTCAACACAAAGTCTAAATATTTGTATTAATTACTCTTTTGTTACAAAAAGCTCAAAGTCTCTTTTCCTTACTCCTATTTCTTATCTGAAAGATATTCACTCATGCATCCATAATACTACCAGTGTTGGAGTATTTATAGAAGAAGAAGGGAAAAGAAGGCAAAAAGGAGCCAACAACTATTTACAAAGATATTTACAAAATATCTAAAAGTCATGTTGACTTTTTACAACTTGATGGATGACATCATCCCATGATGCAACATGGATGATGTCATCATTTGCATCAACATACTTCAGATATTTCCAGAAAGACGAAGAAGAGAAAGGGAAGAAGAAGAAGAAGAAGAAGGAGCAGCAGCTATTCGTCGTCATCATCCTGCGGCCGAAAGGGGGTAGCCTGCTTTTGATGCTGCTCAGGTGATGAGATATGGAACTGAGCGCGGTATTCCAAAAACTTGTTAATCATTGGCCCAAATTGATCCTGGGAAGGATCCTTGTGCCGCTCGCTGATCGCCTCACAAGTCTCCCGCTCATCTATGAGCTTCTCGGGAAGTTTGGAATAGTCCTTCTCCGCCTCAATGAGGAACCCGATGAAGTCCCTACAGGCTAGCAGGTTGTTGATAGATTCAGTGTCAAATGTGACCTCTGGCCCCGTTCCTTGAGAAGCGATCTCCTTGAAGATCCGGATGGTTTCATCAGCTGACCTTAAGGTAAAGGAAGGAGTGAGCAACCCTGGAGA
Source organism: Taxus chinensis (assembly GCA_019776745.2). Taxonomy (NCBI): domain Eukaryota; kingdom Viridiplantae; phylum Streptophyta; class Pinopsida; order Cupressales; family Taxaceae; genus Taxus; species Taxus chinensis. Next base: position 237,420,418 of record CM034157.1, on the reverse strand, counting down.
CATGTTGAGAACAATTCGCTCCATTTGATGCATTGTATCCAGGGCCTCTTCCTTTACCTTGTCGATTTTTTCCAGAACAAATTCAAGCTGATCCACCCGGTAGTCCAGAGTGGACATGATTTTGTTGAGGGCCCTTGGATGGCCGAAGACGCCGAACTTGACCAGATCTTCGACTGAACAGTCGAACATTTGTTGAAAGGTCTCGTGTCACAGTCTAGCATGTTCCAGCTCTTCTGATATGGGCCCCGCTAATGCTTGGAGCTCCTTGTTTGCCTTTCCGATGTTCAGATACAAATCGAAAAACTCGGTGATCACTCTTTCACTATCCTTGAGGATCTGGCTCCTCCAAGCAAAAACGGCCATACCCTGCTCACCGATCTTTGCATATTCGTTGATTTTCTCCTGGCTGAGAAGCTCAGAAGTCTCGGCGGCAGTTGTGGGAGGCGCACTACCCATCTTCTGTAAGGCTTGGAGCAGATATTTGTTTTGCTCTTTTAGTAGCCTTTTCTCTTCTTTTGTCTCTTGAAGCTTTTGACAGAGGGCGTCAACCGCGGAAAGAGCTTCCCCCTGAAGACTTTCGGAGGATGTCCCCATTGTGACTTGGGTCACAGTAAAATCTGTCGGAGACAGATCCTTTTTCTCTTTGAGAGGATTAGGGTATGCGATTTCCATAACTCTTTCCCCTACAACACTTTGGGAGAAGCGCGTGACAGGCTTCTGCTTCTTCGCCCCCTTAAATGGGATCACGGAAAAGTCCATCGGAGCGATGGGAACTTTCCTCTTCTGCTGACTTAGCTGCTGAGAGATCCAGGCTGGACCTATGGTAGAAGGACCGGAAACAGAGGAGGAGACAGCTACATTAGAAGAGGGGAAAAACGTGGAGACACGCGGCGGCGGCATTGAGAGAATAGCCGAAGAAGTGTCCACGGGAGGAAGGGAAACTGCAGCTGCGGAAGACATAGGAAGGGAAGGGAGCCCGGAGATGAGGGAAGAAATGGAGGAGGAAAGATCAGCGAGGGAAGAGAAGATAGATGAAGAGGCGAGGGGAACAGTAGAAGAAGGGAAGAGGACACGACCAAAGGGATGGTCGCTTGAGTCACTCGAGGAGGGGAAGGAAGAGAAGAAGGAGGGACGGAAGGAACTTCGGTTGTTGTAACAATGCTGACATCCTGAGTGGATGGGCCAATTGGAACCTCCTCTTCTGCTTCTTTCTCTAGTGTGACCAGAGATATTACCTGCTCGGGTGCCGTGGAAGGAGGACTCCCAGGGGCTTCTTCTTGGGTGGTGCTGGATTCACCTTCTATGCCTTTGCCTTGAGGCTACTTTTTGGATCGTGGAGGTGCGTTGCCCAATGGGGAGGTTGTGAAATCAACCCCGAGGTAGATTAGGCCGTTCATTCGGCACCAATGTTCTGTCCTCCGCAAAGTCTCCTTGACCCTCTCCTCAATTGTCTGAGGAGCCTTAGTTCTATCAATGGCCGGAAAGGGCCAATCGTCCCCATCTGTATCAGTATATACCTTGTCTACTTCATCTTCTGTAGTTTGGAAGCCTTTGGGGACAATGGCTATCCCGTATTGGATGATTTCTGCCAATGCTAGGTGAGAATGATCCTTTCTTCTGAGCTCTACCTCATGGAGGACGTCAATATAAATATCCTCGATCTGAGGAACATGGATTGGATCAAGCTTTGCTCTTGGCAGGCAGCCCCTTGGGTCGAAGGTAGGCCTGGCTGGGAAGTCGTGTTTCAAATTAAGTAACTCCAGCTCTGCAAACATTTCCTTCGCCTTGTGGTGGGTAGAGCATGTGTATCGGCCCACTGTGAGGGGGAAAGGAGTTCCACCCTTCTTTCTTTTAAGGCATTTTTCGTGGTATGTGACCAGCTGCCTTGATAGCTCTAGTAGAATCAGTTTAGGCCCAGCATACCTTGGTAGCCTGGTTGGCTCTCCCAAAAAGTTGACAGCCCTCAGATAGGTGAATGTGGGAAATTGGGTGAACAGGGCCCCCCATTTCTCCGTGGCTGCCACTATGTTTTTGGTCGTACGACCATGAGTCATGTTCGGCCTCAGCAGGAAGATGACGTGGTAAAAGAATGCATCGTTGATTTTGGTGAATTGGGCGATGCTATTCTCCAGCCTCAACTCTGGATAATATTCATATATTTTGACCTGAGGCCAAACTCCACTTCGTGTTAGGCCTGGATAATCCCTCTCTGACGCTGCAGCGTAGACCACGTAGGAGTTCATATGGAATACTCCCGTTGTGTTGAATTGTTGTAGCTGCTCGGAGATGGTGCTGCTTATAATTTCCCCCCAGCAAAAGCGCTGATCAGGAAAATTCTTGTTCATTGTTTCCAAGTAGCGCAACATCCATTTATGGAAGTAATGGGCGTCAGAAAGCCCGAAGACCCTGCTCAGGAAGGTAATGGTATCGCTGAGCTCTTCTGAGAAGTCACTGCGGTGGATGATTTGGGGCCACCGGGTTACCACCTTCTTATTTTTCAGATATACTTCGTTCATTAGCTGCATACATTGGTCTTCATTGTCTTCCCAGGCCTTGATGCACTCTGCTTGGCTAACGGCCACAAAGTGCCGGTGGTGAGGGATGCCGAGTATGATCTCAAAATGACGGGCAGTGAGGTTAATGACTACCTCGCCCTTGCTGTTTTCGACACACCTTGTGTCTTTATTATAAGACTGGGCAACCACCATCATAAATTCATTGTTGACGGCGCTGACGGGGATTCCTCCGGCGAAGTGCAGGGCACTGCCTATTAGTTTGTCCATCCATGGACTCCTTGTAACTTTCTGAGTTCTGGCCCAGAATTCCTCCATGTCGATATGCCCCAATTCTGAGTCTCTGACGTCCATGCTGCATTCGGCCTGTGACTCGGGCATTCTGACCCTCTGATATTTGTATTTCATTTCTTCCTCCGTAAGCTTAGCCTTTCCTTTCAATTTGATAGGTCTTTTGCTGGATGTTGACATATGTTCTTCTAAGTTTATCTGCTGATCTGCATGAAGAAGAAGCGAAACCCAATCGTAGAAAGGTTGTATTAGTCATTTGATTTCCCATTGAAGTGCTAACAAAAGAAAGAGTTAGTTATTTTCAGGCTCAGGGCGCAGGGCGCATGAAAATTGCAGCTTACAGGGCTAAATAGGTAAGGCGCACAGGAAGAGGGTGTTGCAAGGATAAAACTGGCGCCAAAGGCGCATGGCGCATGCATACTGCAGATTGCATTTTATAAAGGGCGCATGAAAAGTGCATGTTACATAGTGACAGGGTGCGCCCTTTGGCGCACAGATTTTTCATGTTGCATTGGGATTTGGTGCGCCCTTTGGCGCATGGATGGTTCGTGTAACAAGAACTTTTCGTGCGCCAAAGGGAGCATGGCGCGGCGCACGAAAGGTTTACACAACATGATGTTATTGTAATCGGGGATGCGCCTGCGCCTTCAAAGATTTGTACTTAGCGCAGATAAAGCTTGTGTTGCATGGATGCTGGGTGCGCCATTGGCGCATGGAAATGTGATGCAGCAAGGAAGGATTGTGCACCAAAGGGGCGCAAGTTTAGCACTTGCAGCATGTGAAAGAGGCGCGCCTTGAGGGCGCAGGAGTTCATGATGCAACAAGTATGAAAGGTGCGCCATTGGCGCGGGTTTTGTTCATGTAACAGGGGTGACAGATGCGCCGAAGGCAAGAGAGAAACAGTGAACTAAATCACTCTCAAAGGGGTCTTTACATGGTTTAGATTTCTTCTTCTCCTCTTTTCCTTTTTGACAGGTCATTTGGGTAAATGAAATGGTTAAAACCAGGAGGGTTACAAACCATTGTTTCTAGGATGACATCCTCCTCCAGCAGATCTGGAAAGAGGAAGATAAGGAAAGACAACATGCGGGGGGGAAAAAGCTCAACACATGCATATCAAAAACCAAACCAGCAAGCAAGAAGCACTATCTAGCAAAACTCACGAAAGAGACAAGAGCACTTACCCAGATAAATAGCAAAAATCTGGAAAACGGGTCCACAACGCGTTGAAAACGACGAGGCAGGGGCTGACAGGCTCAGAGAAAGGAAATCACGTGCTCTGCGAATAGTGAAAATGACATTTGGGCGCGCAAACACACACACACACACAAAACACATATATATATAGGTGAGCTGGTCATCAATGCGCCACCCACTTTTTAAAGGGCGCATGAGAGTTGCTGTCGACAGGGAAAAGCGTGCGCCCTTTGGCGCATGAAAACGTTTTCCAGCAGGAAATTAAGCGCGCCTTTGGCGCACCAAAAGCTATGTCGACATGAAGTTATGTGCGCCCTTTGGCGCACCAAAACATGGCGCAACAAAAGTTGTGCCAACACAAAGGCGCATGCGCCTTGGCGCACGCAGGGAAGGCTCAACATACTTTGGCGCACCAAAAGGTGTGTTGACACTGAAAATCATGCGCCAAAGGTTTTAAAGGGGGCGCACCAAAAGTTGGTGTTACATAGCAATTTCATGCGCCCAGCCAAAAAAGGCTCAAAAGACTAAGTTCGAAAAACCAGATTTCCCGGGAAGGGATTTTACAACGTTTCGAACGCAAGGGATCCCTAACGAGGGATCGGAACAAAATTTCGGTATGGTTATCGGTAAAATTGCCCTTGTCAATTTTACGGGATAACAGCTGGCTCTTTCTGGGGACTATCCCTGAGCAAACTCGGGGGTAGAGAATCCCAGTTCTCATGTGCCTATCCATTGGGTAACAGAGTCAAAAACAAGGGCGACCGGAGGGAGAAGAAAGGAAACACACAACAAACCGAAAGCAAACACACGACGAAAGCAAACACACAACTAAAGCAAACTGTACAAAGAAGAGAGCAAGCTCTACTTCCTGAAAATCTTCAGATGCTGCCCGCTATAAGGAAGTGGGAGCTCGGTTCCATCCAGATATGAGAGATAGAAGCTATTCTCTCCGTTGAGCTGCTTGATCTTGAAGGGCCCTCTCCACAGGGAATCAAACTTTCCGTGCATGCCCTTTGGCTCTCTTCGCTTGTCCCACAAAAGGACGAGATCTCCCACTTGAAAATCCCTTTGCTTTTCCTTTTTATCAAAAAGCCTCTTAACTTGATTCTGATGTTCAGTGATCCTGTCGACCACCCTTACTCTCTTTTCTTCAAGTTCTGCCAGATACATGATTCTCTTTTCAAGAGAATTTTGGAAAGTTTCGTCTTCGATGGCTCGTGCCAAACGCAGAGCAGGAAGTTCCGCAGAAATGGGAAGCTCGGCATCAGTGCCATATAACACTTGAAAAGGTGACATGCCGAGAGATCTCTTGGGAGTAATACGATCGGCCCACAAAGCGTCGTACAAAGACTTGTGCCACATTCGCTGATTCTCATCTACTAACTTCCGTATGATGGTCACCAAGTTCTTGTTACTGGATTCCGCCTGACCATTTCCCTGAGGGTAATAGTCTGAGGCGTGAGCCAAAGTTATCCCATATTCATAGCAAAAACTAATAACTTCTCGTGAGGAGAAGTTAGAAGCATTATCAGCAACGATTTTGTTTGGAACGCCGAACCTGACAATGATATTTTCTTTAATGAAATTGCAAACCACCTCAGAAGTGGCATGCTTGACAGGTATGGCTTCCACCCACTTGGTGAAGTAATCCGTTGCTGTAAGGACATAGCTATGTCCGGCACTCGATTGAGGATTGAGTGCGCCAATAAAATCAATTCCCCATTGCCTGAATGGTTCATTGATAATGACCGGCCTTAGGGGAAAGGCAGCCAACTTGGGCTTGCCGACGAATTGCTGGCAGGGTTCACACTTCGCCACCCAGATGGCTGTATCTTGAAAGAGCGTCGGCCAATAGTACCTGGCTCGAATGATCTTGTGTGCAGTTACGGAGGAAGAGAAATGCCCTCCACAGGCTGAATTGTGAAAACTTTCCAGTAGTTTTACTTGCTGGGGTTTGTCAACACATCGCAAAAAGATGCCATCTATCCCACGTTTATATAAACCGTCATCCCAGATGACATATTTAGCCGCTCTGAGCTTTATAGTGCGCTTCTCCTTTGCAGTTAGGTGCATTGGGCATTCGCCGTAGGTAAGGAAGAAAGCGATGTCGGAGTACCATTCATCACTAGTTGCAACAAATAGAACCAGAGGCAGAGAATCAGGCTCTTCCTGCCGGTCCTGTGTTTCGTCGGTGTAGTCACCCCTGTCATCAGGGTTTCCTGAATCTTTGTTTTCAGCCATTAGCTGACACAGGCCCTTGCCCCTCACCAGCTTGGTTGGTTTAATATCCAGGTCATACTCCTGGACCTTTGCGATCCAATTTCCTCGCAAGCTTCCTAACTCCTGCTGAGTTAGAATTGATTTCACCGCCGTGTCAGGGACCAGCACCACCGTATGCGAGTTTAGAATGTAATACCTGAAATTCTTCACTGCTTTGACAACGGCGAAGGCATGCTTTTCTAGTTGAGTCATTTTTAGTTCGTGAGGCTTGAGGGGAGAACTCATGAACGCGATCGGAGATTCAACATCCTCCGAGTTCTTTTGCATTAAGATTGCGGACACAGTATGCTCAGATGCGTAACTATACATGATGAAGTCCTTGGAGAAATCGGGACATACCAGGACTGGTGCATGAGCAACGGAAGCTTTTATTTCTTCAAATGACCTTTTTCCCTCTTCACTCCATCTGAAAGTTGGTGACCCCTTCATCATGTTCAATATGTGACGGGTCTTCTCAGCAAAGTCAGGAACAAAACGCCTGAGAAAGTTCACCTTTCCAAAGAAAGAATGAACACCAGTCTTGCTTGTAGGCAGAGTAAGGCTTTGAATAGCCTTAACTCTTTCGGCATCTATCTTTGTTCCTTCTTTGCTAACCACATGCCCTAGCAACTTCCCTTCCGTGACTCCAAAAACAGACTTTTTTGGGTTTAGGGAAATCCCATGTTCTCGGCACCTGGCCAACACTTGCTCCAAATGATCACAATGATCATTTCGTTGTTTAGAGAACACGGTTAAGTCATCTAGATAAACCACAATGACTTTCCCCATCATACCTTTGAATGCAAAATCCATGGCCCGCTGAAAAGTGGCACCAGCATTAGTTAGGCCAAAAGGCATCCTGCTGTAGGCAAATGTACCCCAGGGAGTAGTGAATGCTGTTTTAAACTGATCTTCAGGTGAAACTTCAATCTGATTGTAACCTGAAAAACCGTCAAGCATGGACAGCATCTCTGATCCAGTTACTGCTTGCAGAACTTGATCCATTATCGGAAGAGGGTAGTTGTCTTTCAAGGAAGCTTGATTCAAATTGCGAAAGTCTACGCATATGCGTATCTCGCCGTTTTTCTTGCGCACTGGCACAATATTTGCTACCCAAGTACTGTGATGGATAGGAAAGATGATCCTTGCATCCAGCATCTTCTGAATTTCAGCCTGGATGGTACCCGAGATCTTAGGATTATAGTGCCTCTGCTTCTGGCGAAAGGCTTTGACATCGTCTTTCAACGGAATGTCATGCTGAACGTCCTTTGGCTTAAAGGACTTTAGATCGGCATAGGACCATGCCAACACGTCCATATATTTTTTTAGCAACTTGACAAATTTTCGTTTCTCCTCAGGCGTGCAACATTTGCCAATGTTCACAAATTGCGGGTGCTCTATCGAACCTATATTGACCGGTTCGGTTTCTGGGGATGAGTTAGGGTCATCCCGCTTCTTCTTTTTTACAAAACGGTCATGCCTGTCGAACAGGCGCTCCAGAGAAACCAGGCCTTTTGGAATTTTATTTCCTTTGAGCTGACATATGCCGTCGTTCCCTTCGGATTCGTCACCTTGATCGGTGACTGATTCACGGCAAGTGGAAGTAGATCCTTCAAAGTGCAATTCTTTAAAATTTTCTGCCTTTTCCAGAAAAGCAATGAGTTGATTATCGTCGTTGAACACCTGCCAATGCTGAGAATTATCTGGCACACTCGGGCGGAAAACCACCTCAATGGTGTACTTGTTTGTTTTCAAACCTGGGTGTGGGAGCATGAGGGACGCTGAAACGGCCAATGAATCGGCCATGTCATTCTGAGCCCTTGGAATGGACTCTATTGAAAAAGCATCGAATTCTTCGATGCTGTCCCATACCGCATTACGGTAATGCCTGAGCCTTTCATTCTTCACTTGGTAAATCCTTTTGACCTGATTTACAACTAGCTCTGCATCACCTTGTACTTTTAGATTTTTAATTCCTCTTTCCCTTGCGGCTTGCATACCGAGTAAGAGAGATTCATACTCAGCAGTATTGTTTGTGTTGAAAAACTGCAATTTGAAAGAGAGAGGAATTACCTCCTCTTCGGGAGATATCAGCACAGCCCCAGCGCCACATCCACTAGTTGCACAGCTGCCATCAAACTGCAAGGTCCAGATCTCATTAAGATCCTTTTCCTGAACGAGAACACCTCTTTTATCAGTCTCGGTAGACAAGAAGTAGTTCCCCATCCCTGATGATTCAAAAAGGATTTGAGATTTGGGGTCCTCAGAACTAGTAACCAAGTACTTTTTTTTGTGATTCCGGCTCCAAAGTCTGCATTACGCCTTTGACTGGAATTCTAGCTTTAGACCAGTCCATATGAATTTCTCCACCAACTTCGTTGCAAAAACTTCTTCCCAGCAAAATTCCATAGGTTGCCGGAATGTCAGCAACGAGGACTGTCATTTTTACTCTTTTATCTGGGAAAGCCGCAAATGCGAATTGCGCGTCCTTGATTTGGCCAACCAACGGAACCTGCTTGGTTTCCAATGAATAACATCTGCCGAAAGGCTTGGTAAGAGTGAGGCCCAAAGCATGGGCGACTTTTGCCGGCATGACGTTATCAGAAGCCCCGGAATCAATTATGCAGTTACTCAACTTGTGTCCATTGATCAGGAGAGAGAGATAGAAAGGCTCTATCTTGCCTGATGCCGATGTTGAAGCAACATTTATGTGGGATTCAGGGGGAGTGGAAAGGATTCCTTTTGGGGAAACCTGCTTAGATGCAACAGCTTGACTCTGAATATATTTGGTCAATCTTACAAGCTGTTCGGGGTTCGACTGAAGGTACTCAGCTTCAGACATTTGGATCTTGGTCTTTTTTGCATGATCTATGATATCAAATGCGGCCAAGGGTTGCGTTGGTGAAGGAATGAGTCCCTCACCTCGCGATGATGGAATAGGATTGGTGGCCTTGGTAGGAATGTGAGAGGATTGATTTGGAGGAGAGATAGGGGGAAAAGATTTCCTTGTAAAAGATTTGCCAGGGAGTTGAGTAGGAAGAGGATTACCTCTTTTAGCAATGATCGGAGGCGCGTTTGACACGGCCTTCTCCTGCTGGACATGGGCAGCAACTTCCGCTTCTTTTCCTTGCGAGCGAGTAAAAACAGCATATGACTGTCCGCTTGCATATCCCTGGGTACCCTCTTCTTCATCAGATTCTTCCTCATCAAATTCCATATACCCGATAGTAGAGTCGCCAGCCGGTTCACCGACATCTTGATCATCTTCGCCTTGAGACGAAGGTTCTTCATAATACTGCTCTTCTTCTTCGATTTCGGCCAGAGCGTTGACCGGAGGAGCCTCAAGCGCCAACCGCGGAGCAGCTGTAGGTAGGCGCGGCCTTTGTGAAACATTGTTGGGAACGAAATTCCTCCGTGGAATATCCCGGTACGAGGAACTGGGGGAGGCCTGGGCCAACTGCTTCTTCAATGCAAGCAAGTCATTCGCCATCTTTTGAAAGGCTGGATCAGACGAAGTAGTGGGCGAAGGGCCCAAAGATTTAGGCTTGGCTGATTCCTTTTTCAATTCGCCAGATATTATCAGATTATCCTCTATCCGAATGGCAGCGGCTTGGGCGAGAATCAAGGTAGCCACTCGCTCTTGAAGGAGTAAGAAACTAACTTTCGAACTCATAGCGTTTACGAAGAAACACTTTTGATTTTCCGGCGTTGGAAGCATGGCAACGGGGACACGGTTGATTAGTGCATTGAACCGGGTGATAAAATCACGCATGGTCTCATTTGCCTCTTTCTTCAGGTGAGTGATCCATGATAATAATGCAAATGCATCCTCTGAAGGCTTGTATCTGTCTTCGAAAGCATCCCGTAAGGTGGCCCAACTGGTAATAGATCCGGCTGGTAAATGTTGAAACCATTCAGCTGCAGGTCCTTGTAGGGTTTCCAGAAAAAGGTGAACCGACACATCTTCATGAGTTACATCCAAAATACTGCATGACATGATGAATGCAGATATGTGGGAATCTGTGCTTTGATTTCCGCTCCCGTCGAATTTGGGAAAATTCTTTCGGTTTCCGTGAGGGAGCGCGTGAACTGGATGTGGTAAAGCCAAAGGACCCATCGCGTTTCCCCATGGTACCGCCATCTGAAAAGCCGGAAAGAGAACACGAGCTGGAAGTGTGGTTCCGCTGAGTAGCAAGGCACTACAAAGGGATGTGGATGCCCCCTGCGAAAGACTTTTTCTTCGTGAAGGTGAGACACTCCTGGATGTCCGGCTAGCCGAGCTTAGCGCTGAAAAACGCGCCGGTGTCACGCTGAAATTGTGCCTTTGAAGCAGATCGAAAGTAGGATCAGCTTCTCCACGGGCTCTCCTGCTGCACGTAAAAGGTTCACTCGCCAGTGTACCTTCCAGATCTGTAACGTTATGGCACAGATTCAAACTTTCTTTTTGGTTGTACTTGCTGATTTTCTGGTTTTTCTGATAAAAACCAGCAGCAAATACTTTTCTAAATATTTAAAACTATCCTCTTCAGAAAACCGATTGCGGTTAATGACAAATAACAACGAGGATAAGATGGCAGGGAAGAATAGCAAGCTGATTTTCGGATCTGATTTTGACTTTTTTCAGAGGGTTTCAAACTTTTAGCAAACAGCCAAAAATCCAGATCTACGGCAAAATACTAATTTTTATAAAAACTCAGCGAACTAAAGATTTGTAACTAGGCCAGATCTATGGATCTCAGAAGAAAATTTTCAATTCAGAGCACTTTTGCAAATTTTTGGATTTTTATCAAAAAGTTCAGATTTGCAAACAGGCAGCGATTTTCTTATTTTTTCTGATTTTTCTATCTTACCACCATCATAGATCTGACAGATCTATTCGTTCCCCAGTACAGTCACCAAAAACTGTTGGTCCGAAAATCTGTCGCCTGGGCAGATCTATGGATAAACGAGCCAACAGTGTGCAGGGCATAGCCCCTCTTTGAGTCAGCAAAGCGAAACTGGTTTATTGCTATTCTACCAGCAGGAATCTATGCAAGTCTCACAGATTCTGCCTTCGGGGGTTTGGGATCTCATCCCAGTGGGGTGTTTCCGACTGTGAAAAGAAAGGAAAGGAAGAGGGGATGAGGAAAGAGCAGGTCCGAAGGAAGAAAAGAAATGAATTCCAAAGCAGAAAGGTCAGGAAGTTTATGTTTTGGGATTGGTAGTAAACAGAGCCAAACCTACTTACATAAATAAACAAAGCAAACTTGATGAGAAAATGACAAAAAGGTAGATATGAATCTAACGGAATAAACACATACAGATCTAACATAAGAAAGCTCTAATGTATAACACAAGTATTCAGTACAAAGCCTCAATATTTGTATTGCTGTTTTCTTCTGTTACAAGAAAGCTCAAAGTCTTTCTCTCCTCATTTCTATTTTTATCTAAAAAATTCCACCATGCATCCATAATACAACAAGTATTCCAATATATATAGAAGAGGAGAAGGAAAGAAGGCAAAAAGGAGCCAACCACCTATTTACAAAGATATTTACAAAATATCTAAAAGTCATGTTGACTTTTGACAACTTGATGGATGACATCATCCCATGATGCAACATGGATGATGTCATCATTTGTGCCAACATACTTTAGACATTCCAACAAGAAAGTCGGAGAAGAGAGAGAAGAAGAAGAAGAAGAAGAAGAAGAAGGAGCAGCTACTCGTCGTCATCATCCTGCGGCTGAAAGGGGGTAGCCTGCTTTTGATGCTGCTCAGGTGATGAGATATGGAACTGAGCGCGGTATTCCAAAAACTTGTTAATCATTGGCCCAAATTGATCCTGGGAAGGATCCTTGTGCCGCTCGCTGATTGCCTCACAAGTCTCCCGCTCATCTATGAGCTTCTCTGGGAGTTTGGAATAGTCCTTCTCCGCCTCAATGAGGAACCCGATGAAGTCCCTACAGGCCAGCAGGTTGTTGATAGATTCAGTGTCAAATGTGACCTCTGGCCCCGTTCCTTGAGAAGCGATCTCCTTGAAGATCCGAATGGTTTCATCAGCTGACCTTAAGGTAAAGGAAGGAGTGAGCAACCCTGGAGACATGTTGAGAACAATTCACTCCATTTGACGCATTGCATCCAGGGCCTCTTCCTTTACCTTGTCAATTTTTTCCAGAACAAATTCAAGCTGATCCACCCGGTAGTCCAGAGTGGACATGATTTTGTTGAGGGCCCTTGGATAGCCAAAGACGCCGAACTTGACCAGATCTTCGACTGAACAGTCGAACATTTGTTGAAAGGTCTCGTGTCGCAGTCTAGCATGTTCCAGCTCTTCTGATATGGGCCCCGCTAATGCTTGGAGCTCCTTGTTTCGCCTTTCTGATGTTCAGATACAAATCACAAACTCGGTGATCACTCTTTCACTGTCCTTGAGGATCTGGCTCCTCCAAGCAAAAACGGCCATACCCTGCTCACCGATCTTTGCATATTCGTTGATTTTCTCCTGGCTGAGAAGCTCAGAAGTCTCGGCGGCAGTTGTGGGAGGCGCACTACCCATCTTCTGTAAGGCTTGGAGCAGATATTTGTTTTGCTCTTTTAGTAGCCTTTTCTCTTCTTTTGTCTCTTGAAGCTTTTGACAGAGGGCGTCAACCGCGGAAAGAGCTTCCCCCTGGAGACTTTCAGAAGATGTCCCCATTGTGACTTGGGTCACAGTAAAATCTGTCGGAGACAGATCCTTTTTCTCTTTGAGGGGATCGGGGTATGCAATTTCCATGATTCTCTCACCTGCAGCACTTTTAGAGAAGCGTGTAACAGGCTTCTGCTTCTTCGCCCCTTTGGCTGGGATCACTGAAAAGTCCATCGGAGCGATGGGAACTTTCCTCTTTTGCTGGCTTAGCTGCTGAGAGATCCAGGCTGGTCCTATGGAAGAAGGACCAGAGACAGAGGAGGAGGCAGCTACAGTAGAAGAGGGGAAAAACGTGGAGACACGCGGCGGCGGCATTGAGAGAATAGCCGAAGAAGTGTCCACGGGAGGAAGGGAAACTGCAGCTGCGGAAGACATAGGAAGGGAAGGGAGCCCGGAGATGAGGGAAGAAATGGAGGAGGACAGATCAGTGAGGGAGGAGAAGATAGATGAAGAAGCAGGGGAAAGAGTAGAAGAAGGGACAGAGGACACGACCAAAGGGATGGTCGCTTGAGTCACTCGAGGAGGGGAAGGAAGAGAAGAAGAAGGGATAGAAGGGACCTCTGTTGTGGTAGCAATGCCGACATCCTGAGTGGATGGGCCTATGGGACTATCCTCTGTTATTTCTTCCTCCAGAGTTATGACTTGTTCTGGCGCCGTGGAAGGAGGACTTTCAGGGGCTTCTTCCTGAATGGTGCTGGATTCACCTTCTACACCTTTGCCTTTAAGTTGCTTCTTGGATCGTGAAGGTGCGTTGCCCAATGGGGAGGTTGTGAAATCTACCCCGAGGTAGATTAGCCCGTTCATTCGGCACCAGTGCTCTGTCCTACGCAGAGTTTCCTTGACCCTCTCCTCAATTGTCTGAGGAGCTTTAGTTCTATCAATGGCCGGAAAGGGCCAATCGTCCCCATATGTATCAGTATATACCTTGTCTACTTCATCTTCTATAGTTTGGAAGCCTTTGGGGACAATGGCTATCCCGTATTGGATGATTTCTGCCAATGCTAGGCGAGAATGATCCTTTCTTCTGAGCTCTACCTCATGGAGGACGTCAATATAAATATCCTCGATCTGAGGAACATGGATTGGATCAAGCTTTGCTCTTGGCAGGCAGCCCCTTGGGTCGAAGGTAGGCCTGGCTGGGAAGTCATGTTTCAAATTAAGTAACTCCAGCTCTGCAAACATTTCCTTCGCCTTGTGGTGGGTAGAGCATGTGTATCGGCCCACTGTGAGGGGGAAAGGAGTTCCACCCTTCTTTCTTTTAAGGCATTTTTCGTGGTATGTGACCAGCTGCCTTGATAGCTCTAGTAGAATCAGTTTAGGCCCAGCATACCTTGGTAGCCTAGTTGGCTCTCCCAAAAAGTTGACAGCCCTCAGATAGGTGAATGTGGGAAATTGGGTGAACAGGGCCCCCCATTTCTCCGTGGCTGCCACTATGTTTTTGGTCGTACGACCATGAGTCATATTCGGCCTCAGCAGGCAGATGATGTGGTAAAAGAATGCATCGTTGATTTTGGTGAATTGGGCGATGCTATTCTCCAGCCTCAGTTCTGGATAATATTCATATATTTTGACCTGAGGCCAAACTCCACTTCGTGTTAGGCCTGGATAATCCCTCTCTGACGCTGCAGCGTAGACCACGTAGGAGTTCATATGGAATACTCCCGTTGTGCTGAATTGTTGTAGCTGCTCGGAGATGGTGCTGCTTATAATTTCCCCCCAGCAAAAGCGCTGATCAGGAAAATTCTTGTTCATTGTTTCCAAGTAGCGCAACATCCATTTATGGAAGTAATGGGCGTCAGAAAGCCCGAAGACCCTGCTCAGGAAGGTAATGGTATCGCTGAGCTCTTCTGAGAAGTCACTGCGGTGGATGATTTGGGGCCACCGGGTTACCACCTTCTTATTTTTCAGATATACTTCGTTCATTAGCTGCATACATTGGTCTTCATTGTCTTCCCAGGCCTTGATGCACTCTGCTTGGCTAACGGCCACAAAGTGCCGGTGGTGAGGGATGCCGAGTATGATCTCAAAATGACGGGCAGTGAGGTTAATGACTACCTCGCCCTTGCTGTTTTCGACACACCTTGTGTCTTTATTATAAGACTGGGCAACCACCATCATAAATTCATTGTTGACGGCGCTGACGGGGATTCCTCCGGCGAAGTGCAGGGCACTGCCTATTAGTTTGTCCATCCATGGACTCCTTGTAACTTTCTGAGTTCTGGCCCAGAATTCCTCCATGTCGATATGCCCCAATTCTGAATCTCTGACGTCCATGCTGCATTCGGCCTGTGACTCGGGCATTCTGACCCTCTGATATTTATATTTCATTTCTTCCTCTGTAAGCTTAGCCTTTCCTTTCGATTTGGTGGGTCTCTTACTGGATGTAGACATATGTTCTTTTGAACTCAGTTGCTGATCTGCATGAAGAAGAAGCGAGACCCAATCCGAAAAGGTTGAATTAGCCATTTGATCTTCCATTGAATGTTAGCAGAAGAAAGAGTTAGAGATTTTTAGGCTCAGGGCGCAGGGCGCATGAAAATTGCAGCTTACAGGGCTAAATAGGTAAGGCGCACAGGAAGAGGGTGTTGCAAGGATAAAACTGGCGCCAAAGGCGCATGGCGCATGCATACTGCAGATTACATTTTATAAAGGGCGCATGAAAAGTGCGTGTTACATAGTGACAGGATGCGCCCTTTGGCGCATGGAATTTTCATGTTGCATTGGGATTTGGTGCGCCCTTTGGCGCATGGATGGTTCGTGTAACAAGAACTTTTCGTGCGCCAAAGGGAGCATGGCGCGGCGCACGAAAGGTTTACACAACATGATGTTATTGTAATCGGGGATGCGCCTGCGCCTTCAAAGATTTGTACTTAGCGCAGATAAAGCTTGTGTTGCATGGATGCTGGGTGCGCCATTGGCGCATGGAAATGTGATGCAGCAAGGAAGGATTGTGCGCCAAAGGGGCGCAAGTTTAGCACTTGCAGCATGTGAAAGAGGCGCGCCTTGAGGGCGCAGGAGTTCATGATGCAACAAGTATGAAAGGTGCGCCATTGGCGCGGGTTTTGTTCATGTAACAGGGGTGACAGATGCGCCGAAGGCAAGAGAGAAACAGTGAACTAAATCACTCTCAAAGGGGTCTTTACATGGTTTAGATTTCTTCTTCTCCTCTTTTCCTTTTTGACAGGTCATTTGGGTAAATGAAATGGTTAAAACCAGGAGGGTTACAAACCATTGTTTCTAGGATGACATCCTCCTCCAGCAGATCTGGAAAGAGGAAGATAAGGAAAGACAACATGCGGGGGGGAAAAAGCTCAACACATGCATATCAAAAACCAAACCAGCAAGCAAGAAGCACTATCTAGCAAAACTCACGAAAGAGACAAGAGCACTTACCCGGATAAATAGCAAAAATCTGGAAAACGGGTCCACAACGCGTTGAAAACGACGAGGCAGGGGCTGACAGGCTCAGAGAAAGGAAATCACGTGCTCTGCGAATAGTGAAAATGACATTTGGGCGCGCAAACACACACACACACACACACACACACACACACACATATAGGTGAGCTGGTCATCAATGCGCCACCCACTTTTTAAAGGGCGCATGAGAGTTGCTGTCGACAGGGAAAAGCGTGCGCCCTTTGGCGCATGAAAACGTTTGCCAGCAGGAAATTAAGCGCGCCTTTGGCGCACCAAAAGCTATGTCGACATGAAGTTATGTGCGCCCTTTGGCGCACCAAAACATGGCGCAACAAAAGTTGTGCCAACACAAAGGCGCATGCGCCTTGGCGCACGCAGGGAAGGCTCAACATACTTTGGCGCACCAAAAGGTGTGTTGACACTGAAAATCATGCGCCAAAGGTTTTAAAGGGGGCGCACCAAAAGTTGGTGTTACATAGCAATTTCATGCGCCCAGCCAAAAAAGGCTCAAAAGACTAAGTTCGAAAAACCAGATTTCCCGGGAAGGGATTTTACAACGTTTCGAACGCAAGGGATCCCTAACGAGGGATCGGAACAAAATTTCGGTATGGTTATCGGTAAAATTGCCCTTGTCAATTTTACGGGATAAGGTGATCTTAGCGAAACCACTCCGATGGATATCTATGATCTGTCACGTTTAGAGTCTATCTTAAGGATGTCCTTTCATTTTTGTATTCTTAAATCACTTTTTCTTGTTTGAAAATAAAATAGCCTTTGTAATCATTCCCCATGATCACAGTCTCTCCTTACTTTCTGGAGTATGCATAAGTCTTTTCACTTGATCAATCTTACTTAACCACTCGAGATGACATGATGATCTCATTTATTGTTCATGTATCTCTTATTGATAGAACATGTCTTGTTTCCTGTAACCTATCATTGCTATACATCCTAAAAGCTATAATCATGATCTAGGAATATTTACCATCTACCATTTGAGTCTTTGTAACCTTTTCTATAAAGGAATTGCACTTTGAAAATTACCACTTCTAAGGCTTGATGAACGATGAAAATCTCCAGTGTCACTCACTTAGCAATCTAACTGTAACCACGATGGATCACTATAAAAGTCTTGATGAATGAAAATGGTCCTCTCTACGCTAAAATATTTCATCTTTAGGACTCATGATCTGTAAGTCTCATATTATTTATTCACTTTATTGATCACTTCTTCCACCTAGTCTCTCCTACCAGCCACATTTTCCTCCTGCCATTATCCTTTTTCCATCTATCATCTCACAATGTATGTCTACTATCTTCTGCCTCTAACCATGTTCATCTCTCCCATTTTTTTCTTCTTGATCCATCATATTTCATACCGTTTCTTCCCATTCTTTTCATGTCTTGTTTCTTCATCCTCACCTCGTTCGTCCTCATCTTCCGCATCCTCTCCTCACTTTCACCTAGTCCTAACTCATCCCTCACATTTTCTTTACTCTTTCCACTTCATCTTCTCAAATTATCCCACATATCTACCCACACGCTTACTTGCCATTGTTGTTAACATTCCTCTAACATTCTTTCATCATCTTCTATTCCCGTACTAATAATTGTTAGCAGAATTTCCCTAAAAATCATCAATCCTCATTCCGCACGACCTCGTTCAATCCCTTTGAGCTTCTCCAGTTTCCCTTCATTCCTTCCTTCCTCTAGGCCCACCACTCATTATTAGTGAGCTTTCCCTAATGTCCCTTCATTGGCATTACCCTTTCCATTCCTTGTTACCTTTCTCCCTTTCTTCATTTTTTCTCTCATCGTTCCCCACCACCCATTGTTAGTGGACTTTCCCTAACATCCCTATTATTGCCAAATCACTCCGCCCCCCGAATGGCATGAAGGTGAACATGACATTCAGTGTGATTGGGACACATGGGATCAACTCTCAAGTTGTGGGACTTGGGCTCAAGGTGAACCTCCGGAGAAGGCCGACTTCCTCTTCCTAAACTAAGCACTACACTACTCCTAATGCAAGGAAAATGGCTAACTAGACCTATGCTAACATTTCAAGGGATTAGGGAGAGAGATTTGAAAGAAATAAAACCTATACTAGAAGTGGTGATGCACCAAGAAAGGGTTTTTCTAGACTCATGAAGGGTTAATTTGAAGAGGGTGTGTGCACCACAAGTAAACTTCACCTAATGCAACTTAGAAAGGGTACATAATACCACAAACTTGGAAGTACACGTTCTAGTTGTTAAAATCGATTGAAAAAACAAGTTATTAG
This sequence comes from Taxus chinensis, assembly GCA_019776745.2. Classification (NCBI taxonomy): domain Eukaryota; kingdom Viridiplantae; phylum Streptophyta; class Pinopsida; order Cupressales; family Taxaceae; genus Taxus; species Taxus chinensis. Next base: position 237,401,786 of record CM034157.1, on the reverse strand, counting down.
TCTTCCAATGAAGAAGGATGAACTTTAGAAGGGTGAGAAAGCACCACAACTCAACTGCATGCAATAATCCACCACTTGATAATCACAATGAACTCCAAAACTTGTAAAAGAAACCCTGGTTGCACAGTTCACCTGCAAACATGAGAGAGGAAAATAGAAGCAAAAAAATCATGAAAGGACATATAACTGATCACAAAACATAATTTCCATTACTTCAAGCACTTGCACAGTACATCATTACATCAGGGAAAAGGCATAGGCTACCATTACAATTTGAGAAGAAAGGCTTGAGAGCCTACAAATTCACAACATCTCAGCTTGTGAAGAGAGGGGAAGCTTAGAAAGTGTCTAACTCCTTTGGAATAAGCACCCCTTTTACATTTATAGAAAATTTTGAGTTGTTGAGAGAAAGAAGGAAGAAACCCTAGAATCTAGGCCAGAATGTAGGAAATAATCAATCACTGTTGTTGGCCATGTTTGCTCATTTATTGCACCTCCACCTTTTAAGGCACCACTCAAGGAATGAATAAAACCTGAAAATTTTGGAATGCAAAAACTCCAAAAAATCATATTCTAGTGATTTCATGGCGTAGCTCTCTTTCTCGCGGTTCCAACAACTGTAATTTTGTGAAAAATGGGCAACATTCTGGGAGAAAGTTATGTCTTCTTGAGTAGAAAGTTTCTTTTTAGGGTCATTCTGGTTATTGCATTTCATCAACTCTCTGATAATTCCTCATAATAATTTCGATAAATTCAAATATTTTGAATTTATTTTCATTTGAAAAACAATATTTAATATTCTTCAAAGATGATCTTCACATTTTTGGAACCCATGGGTTTGATTTGTATGCGAGGGAGTTAACTTCTCTGACCTGATAGCTTCACATATTTCTTACTCAACACTTCCAAGACACAAACTTGGAGAATTACTTTGCATCGTCCCATTGATTACACCTTGTCCTCTTATCATCACATTGGTTGGCACAGTCATCCTACCGATGGATTCTTTGTTTACCTTACCAACCTTCATATGTTGACTAGTCTAATTCATTATCTCCACTTTTAATCGAGCTACCCATGTTTGCTCATTCTATGCACACACTGGACATCTCCGTGAGCTTTGAAACACTAATCACATCATTAGACTTAAGTTTCCTCATATGGGCTAAATGCCACTTAAGCTTCCCTTCATAGTGAGTTACACATGTTCACGAGTCATCGAACATTTGGCTCACACAATGATTCTACTGATGCTCAAACTCTGACATTACCTCAACATATTGACTTGTAAACCACTTCATGGATTGAAATGACCGAAACAACTTCACATCGTACAAATTTTCACAACCCCTGAAGGCATCAACTTCCAACCCCAATGGACCTGAAACCTCTGAATCCTGAAAACCCCAAACTGGTTTTCAGGATTCAGACTCTTCAATCTATCTTTTTTGCCTCACCTGATGGTGAGTTCTGAATTAAAAACCTTCTGAAAGCCTGAAAGGAAGCTACTTCCAAAATGAGCTCCTAAAAGGTTTCCGTTGTCCAATCTATCAACTATGCAATATTTTTCGAATTCACTCAGCTTGCATGATCACTTTGACTCGGTTTTACTTCATGAAATCCTACTATCTCCAATGAAGTCATACTTCACTTGAAAACATCGATCCTCCAGCTTTGTTTGCATTTGAGCCTTCTATCCTAGCTCAATTTGATCTCGAAAAACTATTCTAATTTTCCTTAATGTACTTGACTCATCCCTCCAATGTTATGAGCTTCAGGAATGCAAATCTATGAGCCCAAAATTCCACATATCGATGTCACATTGCCTTGGTTTCACCCACGCATCATAGTTAGCTTTGAAATGAACTCCAAGTTCTTCTTCCTGATTTGTTTCGTCGAGCCACACTGACCATTGATTCACATGCTCGAGGGACAAACTTCACAATCCATTTCTTTTTGCATCTACTCAGGATTAACTTGGTGCTCCTTCCATCAGTGATGGCTCGAAATTCCTCAGGTTTGTAATGGACTATGATTTTCCAATGTCCAAACCCAATTCCAACTCATATTTTTGTAATCTACATTGCCCATCACCGAGCTCGAAGGGGAACTCTACATTCTACATTTTGGCATTTGAATTGAGTCTAGAAGACCCTTGATTGTTTCACTGCACTCATGCCTTGAATCAAATTACTTTACCCTCCTAAGACTTATATAGCTCCTGATGAAGGAAATTATTCATCTATGTATGAAATTTTGGGAGCCATCCGCTGCCTTATGTTTCAAAACTCATAACTAAAATGGCTATCTCTCTAATTAACCTTGAACTATCTCACCACACAGCTTGCCACTTCATTTTTCATCGTCTAATACGGATTTCTCCCATTTTCAATTTTTCCAAATTATGATGGCTTCCCTTGCCCCATTTTGCCACTCCAACCAAATTAGCTCATTTTTGAGAATGAACTGGTGTATATTGATGCTGAGGCATCATCCATTTGAAACTGTGTCGAAAAACCTTAATGTGCTCACGATCTCAATGAGCTCTATCCATGATGCAGCATGAGATTTCCCACTGTCGAGCCCATCGTTGGAAGGCTCACTAATATATCAAACAATTTCTTGGAAGAGCTCGATCTCAAGGATGAACTTGACATGGTTTTCTTCCCTCAAATCCACGTTCTTTGACGAGCTTACCAGAGGTTCATTTACACATTTATTTGCTGATGCCAAGTTTAACCTATGTCGAGCAAAATCATTACATGCATAAAATCTCATCACTCAACTTCAGCTTCAACAGGCTATACCTATCACTCCCAATCGTCTTGTTATCCATGAGAAAATTGACCGATGTTTCACAAAGATTCATGATAGGATATGTTCCTACAAATTCTGTAACTATCTTGTTATGCCATTTTTGAGCTCGTGATGCACTTTCTCACAAGCTTTTGTTGTGAGCGCAAATCAACTGATCCCTTACTGCAGCCAATCAATGCCTAACTCTCCGATACCTATCAAATGAATTTGGGTTGGAAGAGCTCGACGATTCACAGCTCATTTCTTCATGTTTTTATTCCTTTTTCATTCTCTAGGCTGAATTGATTCACATTCAGATTATGGCCAAATTTTAACTCTCCCATTTACCAAGTTCATGATTTCAACTTGGTGTTCTGAGTTCTCACCAATCCTAGTGCTATATGTGACCGAGTTACCCATATCTGCACTGTGAGCCATTCCACATCACCCTGATTTTTGAGTTTCATGCGAATTCAACTCGATACATCTAACTCATGAATCCTGAGCTTCTTGCGACTGAGTTACCCATATCTCCTTTCGAGTTGAACCAAAACTTGAGGAGCTTCCTCATTCATCCAGACGTATTCTTGTAAGCTCCCCTACCCTGGCTCATTAGGAAATCATCCTTTCCACCTACTCATGAACTCAACTATCAACCTATTGATATTGTTTCATTGCTTCAAATGTCATCAAGTTGTATATCAACTCTGCTAGCGGGTTTTCCCATTCCAATGTGTTCTTGACTTAATGGATGCTCGACCTTGGATATGGTCTTAAATTCCTAGGCATATTCGTCAGCTCTCTTGCCAAGTCATATGATTTGAGCTACGAACTCTCCCAACTGAACTTGGCTCTATGACATCTCTGGCTCCCTTTATGCCTAATTTTGAATTGAATGTATTGATAATTACCTAGAATTTGCACACTATCGAGCCACTTCCATTGATTTTAGCTCCTTTTGAGTCGATCTTTCCATCACTTAGCTTGACAAGCTTGATTCCATCTCTCTTCATGAAATCTGAGCTCCCTGTTTAGAAACCATTGAGCTCACTTTTGACAACGATCAAGGCTCAAATCTCCATGTCCGGTTAAGTTGGCTTGATCTAAGTCATTTCTAATGCCTATCGATGACTTTAAATTGATCTTGGGTTGACTCTTCGTCATGAGCCAACTCCATTTTCAAGTTCTTTATTGACTTTGCGATGCCTACTGAACTCTTTACACAACTTGTTTGAACCCAAATATGGCTGAGTTCCTTCTATGATCATGAAAACTCACTTTGATCTTCATCCTCGCTTCAAGCCTGAGCTAGAGCACCTAATCATTGAGCCCTTAGCTCACCGAGCTACTCGACGAGATGTCTTACTTAATGGCCTATTTGACCATTTATTAAAGATTTAGCTCTAAATTTTTAGGTTGTATGGAATTTTATCAAAATATGAGGATCATAAAGATACATTAAAACCTTCTCAACAGATGTTTCTTAACACAAAAAATTTCTTGTAGATCCTGAAATGTTTTATGAATAAATCATTGATTGGTCAAAGGTTCCACTAGACATCCTCTTTGTGTAACTTTTCCAAGTGTGTATTTTCAAATTGGACAACAGTCCCCTCACTAGAATTGCCTCAAAGAGACTGTATCCTCCATTCTCTTCTCTCCCATTGAGGTTTCCCCCCACTCCCCACCCTTTCTTGTCACTTCTTCCCCACCTCTCCATCTTCCCTTTGCCCTTTTCAATATCTTTACTGTCTTAATCATACATCCTTTGTATATTTTCTTGTAATCCTAAGACTATCCTCATTTCACGCCTCTCCACATCTTTTCCTAATCTCATGTCAGTTCCTCCCCTCTTTCTTCTCTTTACATTCCTCATATTGTTCACTCTACACTTATTATCAATATTCTGTATTCCATTCCTTCTACATCATTTTCTCTGTTATCCTCTTCTCTCCCCACCCCTCGTCTAATGGATTTCACTTTTAGAGTCTGTATCATCTTCTTCCCCTTTTTACCTCACTGAGAAATTTCCTTCCTTACTTCCCCATCGATAACCTGACTCTTTAGTGTTATCCCATATTTTTTATCAACAGCACCCTCATGCATCTCCATATTTCTGTTCCATATTCTTTGCCTTAGTTCTTCTTCACGAAGACCCGGTTCCTTCAATCTTCTCCCTGTATTCGCTCTATCCTCCTTTCTTCTCCCATAATTTTCATGTTTCTTCTGACCTCCCCTCCCTTATGTCTACCAAAACCCCTACCTTTTCGTTCATTCTATGTACACGTTTCTATAATTTTTTCTAATCTTTTTCACACTTTCCTCGCCCCTCATAGTTTCTTTTTTTTTCTCCATTCTACTTATTCTTTTGTCCTCTTTCAATTTTTCGTCGATTTTACCCCCTACTCCCACCTCATCTTCTCCTTATTATTTATCTTTCCCTGTGTCTTTATTTTCGTAGCTCTATCATTTCTTTCGCTTTCATGCATCCCTCTTTATTATCTCCATTGCTTCCTTCAACCATTGACACATCTCTCTATTTCATAACTTCACCCTCTACTAATATCATTTTCATGTCTTCTTCTTGTTTGTCCTTCATCATTCCCTTCTTCCCCTATCACCCCTCTCTCTTATTCTCTTCTACCTCTTTCATTTCTTTTTTTCATCCCCCCCCTGGGTATCTCCATAACCCTTCACCTTTCTTTCTCTTCTCATAATCAAACACCAATCATGTCCAATTCCCTTTTCTCTTTCCCATTACATCATCCCACACACCCTCACACCTAGCATTCAAGGCCGATTGAATCCTTTCTCCATTTGCATCGTGCGGTCATTCCAGTCTCTTCCACCCCATTATCATCCTCCTCTCTACAGAATTAATCTCTCCTCTTTTCGAGAGATCTGTCATATATTCTTTCTCATCAACCCTCTCAAGGGGGCATCATCACATCTATCCATAATCACATCTTCTCATGACAATTTTTGTCTTGGAGGATACCATGACATCTATCACTCACCACATTCTATTCTCTCCAACAAACATTCGCTCTACCCTTTTGCTTAGGAAAAGTAGATTGAATTTTCCCCCATTCTCACAAGTGAGTAGTTTGTTCAACTTTCTTCAGAAAACTTTGGACAGTAACTTCTTCTAACAACTTCTTATAAGGGAGCACCTCCTTTAAAAAGAATCTCTTCAAAAATCTTAAAATCCTCCACCTGAGGCATATTTACATCTCGTCTACTTTATTTGAAAGGAAACTACTTTCATAGTACCCTTCCAAAGAGGGGAAAATGTAGACACCCTAATTTCACATCTGTCCTAAATCAATTAATTCCCCTACCTCATTTCCCACAAAAATACACTTTGAATTAATCAAATATAATTTGATTAATTATCCATTTCAAATAAAAAATAATAATAATCCTCACCACATGTCATTATTCTCCATGTTTTTCTACTATTGAATTAAAAATTCAAAATCAAATCCTCACCCACTCTTCGTGGTCCCCACTCACCTAAAATCCTCCACTTATGAATTAAAAATCTAATTCAAATCCTCACCCATTCTTCTTGGTCCCCACTCACCTAATCTTGCCCACATTTTCAAACCATGATTACTTAAATTACTCTAAGTTAATCACTTCCCCAGGCTATAAATACAACCTTACCCCTCCCCTCTAAGACACAGAGAATAAGCTTGAATGCCCTATCTAAGTTCTTGCATCCTTTGAGCAAATAACATCCTTCCACCTCGTCCTAATGCCCAAATAGCCTCATCTTGAAGCACCCCCAAATCCATAATCCTTTTATCCATTTGGTGCAAAGTAAGTGGATCATTGTTGCAGGAAGGAATTTTTCCATATTGAAGAAAAGCACCTACATATCACGCAATCAGGGCTCAATCCATGTTTCCTAGCCCATTCTGAGATTTTCTACGGAATGCGAAGGATGAGGCATTATTGTTATTATTGTACTTCCTTGTTAGTAGTGCATTTTTCCTAGCTTACAAATATATATCTTCAGGTTGTAAGTCATTACATTTTTGTTTAGATTCATAAATTTTTAGTTGATAGGATTTGTTAGTTACTTTCCTTTTATGTTTAATTTTTATTTTAAGTATTTGATAAATTTTATTATCATCTTAGTTTAGGTCAATTTTGTTAAACTGTCATTAGTCCTTCAACGTCAAAAAGAGTATATTTGTGTTAATTGTCTTTTTTATAATAGTATTGTAAAAAAAAATATTGTAAGGTGATTGTGAGTCAGTGTTGTGACATTTGTAGCATTAGTCATACCGTGAGTGTCATTATGTCAGAAAATAAACAAAAAAATTGCTTCAAAGATGCATTTTTGGTGTAACCCGACGTCCGAGTTGAAATTGAGAGGGGCATTTCAAAATGGATCCTCACAAATTCATTCAGCTGATTTAGCAGCATTTCTACTGGAGGTTGGAGGCAACAGAGGATGGAGGGAGATCAACACCTCTCGTTAGTCACCAAAAACTACGAGGCCACATTTTGGTATGGTGGCATCTCTTTTTCAGTTGTGTGGTGTGTGTAGAATAAAATGGTGTGCAGTTTCATTCCCTTATTGTGATAGAAACAAGGAGAATGTGCATTTTGAACTGAGAATAGTTGTATAGGAGGGCAACTGAATTGGAGTGATCCTCTAACTATAGAGATCCTTTGACTGTCGTACTTCTAACATCCATCACCGGTAAGAAAAAGCGTTCACTGGAAGTGTTTAGCGAGAATTGTTTAGCTCTACTTATTGTAGTTGAATCGGTGGAAGTGTGATCCTTTATTACCTCGGATTAGGGACTGTAAATGAAGCTAGTTATTAATATCGTCATTGTAGAAAGATCCAAGAGTAGTATTGTAAATGACCTTAAAAGTATATGACTAGCCATACGATTAAAAGTTTTCAGTTAATGAGTTGTGATTTCTTCCCATATAAACACCAAGGGAGGGAATGCTAGGAAAATAGTGTTTACCTTGTTGTAATTAAAATTTTTCCTATGATAAAGTTTATTATATATATTATTGTTGTAGCAATAATATATATATAGTTTGGATGTGATTAAGTTTGTTCAACCGCCAAGCACAAATATAGGGAAGTTGTTTTTGGCTTGGTCTAAAACTATTTTGTAGGATGTCCATAAGTGCCTATAGTATTGTCAACCATGTTTAGAGGATTAAAATAATTTCCACATGAATTATGTCAATCAAATATGTTGTTACGCTCTCATAATGTAATCAATCCATGATTTCCCTAATGTGAGTGGAGAAGAGCGAGGAATGCACGATAGATAGACTGTAAGATGGAAGACACGCAAGCCATAAGCAATAGTAATAGTGACAAAGCCATAATATAATGATGAACATGAGTAGGAGGATAGAGGTCCTCAAAAGTAAAACCAAGTCGGCTTTGTGACCATGCATGTGAGAAAATGGTGTCATCATAAGTAGGATCAAGTGGAATATGTTCCCAATATTAGTCATTCATAAAAAGCATGCAAGTAAATAGTTGGTGTGCTAATGTAATCGATACATGTGAAGGTGTAAGTGATAGAGTGACATCCATAGACCAAAGAATCCCCTGGTAAGGAATCATAGAAGTAGTAGTAATAGGTGGTGTAGAAGAAACTGCATCTATCATGCAAATGACACCTTCGAGTGGTAGTGAGTGAGGTTGTTCATCCATAGGTCGAGGGTCATCTGTAGTATCAATGCATGAAATAGGAAGGGTAGTATTAAAATCATGAACACAATATTAGAATGGGTCATGGTCATGAAGAATAGTATATTCAATGCATCTATGGAGGAATTTAACACAATGATGCACAATAGATGCAACGACTTGCATGACATGAAGTCATGGGCTACCAAGTACACAGTTATAGGTGGTTGGGAAATCAATGACAAAAAAACACAGTGGGGATATTTTTGGGCCCTATAATGATAGGTAGTGTAATGTGCCCAACACATGGATGAAAAAAACCATCATAAGCATGCAATGAAAGATAAAATGGACTAACTTCACGAGTTGAAAGATCGAGGTGTTGAAGGAATGACATGGGACATAAGTTGAGTTCCAAACCGTTATCAACTAAAGTGCACTTGACACCCATATTGAGAATGCGAATCATAATATGCAAGGGTGGGTCATTATCAAAAGTGTTGAAATCAGTGGGAAGATTAGATTTGAACTAGATAAGTCAAGTTGAGAAAATGCATCTACAAAATTTTGATACACGGATTCCTAATCATGCAATATTAGCATGAATGTGGGTAGTAGCTAGAAGATGTTGGACTCTATACTTTACATCAGGATGCATAAGCAAATAATCAGTGATTGAGATGTTCATGATGACTAGGCTTGAGGATGACAAGGAGTGAGGATCCTATGAGCATGACCCAGATCACTGTTAGTTCATGTTCACTCAATAATGGTTAACTATTGAATGTGGAAATATGTGCACCTTAATCTTCTCCTTTCAACAAGAAATAACAATAAATAAATGTAATGAATAAATATAGAAAGTGGCCTAAGTAAATAAACTTTCTTCTCCTATATGTTTATTCCTAATTTTAGTAGGGTTCATTGAAGGAGCTTAGTTGATTCAGTGAACTTTACGGACTATATCGAAGAGCTCGATAGAGGAACATTCATGATTTCTGACTATTAGATCCTACTAAAAACTTGCATATAAGGGTAATCTGATTAGACTGGGGCACCGTGAGAGGATTAGGGCACATATGGGCACCCTAGTCTGTGTTCTAGGTGCCATTGTCTGTGCAGGAGGTCCAAAATCTAGATTTGCAAGGTTGCTAGATGATCTAAAGCCTTTGCTGTCTGTCACACTAATGTATCCGAACTGTATTAGATGTCGCTGGTAGTCAGTGATGAAGGTAATAGTTAACAATCCCCAAGATAAACTTTAGAACTCTAAAAAGAAATATGCATATGATTTGGTTTAGAATGATCTCAACTGCCATAATGGTGGACTTACTGATTGAGTGCTACACAACATCTTAGACCCAATGTAGTTCTATGTGCAAATGTGTGCAATCATGACCTAGGTGCTCTTGTGCCAGTCACACTTTGTGAAACTAGCAAGCAATAACTATGTGTAGAAAATCTAATATAATGGTGGATGGAATATAATAAACTTCCATACTATGTTTGTGTGATGCAGATGAACCAACCTTGTGCCTTGTGATGGAGCTAGATGGATGTAAATGAGCTCTAGATGCCTTAGATGGATACAACTCTAGGTGGATGATAGTAGTGACTAGTGTTTGGTCCCTCATTATGGTCACACAACTTTATATTTATATGGTTTTCTTGTTCTAATTTCATAATTAACCTCGAAAAGGCCGATTACAAGAAGGATAAAGTGTTCAAACGACTATAAAGTGATCAAATAGTGGCACAAAAGTGGGAAAAGGATCAAGGCACCCCGACTAGGACCAAGACACCCGTCAGTACCCCAGTACTAGCTTGGGTGCCCCAGTCAAGGCTAAAATGATGGGAAATGACAAAAATAGACTAGGAAAGTATGTATTGAAGGTAGGCAATGACAATAGAAAGGATAGTAAAATGGCCAAAAGACGGGGGTTAATTAGTAATTTCTTCACTCAAAAACCATAGGAATAGTAGTATGAGACTGGGATGTTGTCCAAAATAACTCCCTTCATTATTTTGACAACTTACATTCGATAAAACCTGCTTGACTAACATAAAGTTCAACACTAGTGGGTTACCTCTAAACTATGCTAGCTTTATCTAAAATAGTCTTTCGAGGGGACAATAAAAATCATGGAGCATAAAAGTGTGAAGTGTGGATTTAACCTCGAGGATAAAAAACTAAAAATTTGTGATTTAAATGAACTGTCATCACCAATCTGGCACTATGATAATTCTTCACCGGGAACTCCTCGTGCTATGATTATTTACTAATGCACAGCCTTTAGTTTGGTGGATGTAATCTGGAAACAAAACAACAACATAACACAAGAATACCATCGACTATGATAAGACAGAATGATGACAAATCTGAAATATCAAAATAAATTATAATATTAACATGAAATTGTTACAATCTCACCCATGAGGTACTTCAAGTGTTATTGACTTCACTTTCCTTTCACCAAGACTATGGGAGAAACTTTACAATTACACCTCTTAATGGCTTCTTCAACACACCTTTAAACTGATGGCTTCCTTCGCACACTTCCTACAATATTTCTCACTACTTCCTTCTATGCTAAATGAGGGGGGTAGCCTCTCTATTTATAGAACTTCCAGGCTTATCCATCTTATCTCTAAGATAGGATAAGAAATCCACTCTGACGAATCATATTCCATACCTTAACTCTTATCTGTACATGTAAGCTTATCTTTTAAGATAAGATAAACCTTATCATTTTACATGGGTTCCACATTTTTAGACTTTTTACAAATAAAATACACAAAATATTTATGACCTCACTCCTTGTCCTTATTACCAATATAATATTTCTAATTCCTAATCACGTAGACCCTACTTCTCTAATTACCCAAACTTTGACATTTTAACATTACCGGACCACTTACGACAAATATTTACTTTTTACAACATTCCTATTGTACTTTGACTGTTACCGTACTCCACATTATTGGCGTCACCGTACTGACGGTGCCGTTATCTTCTATCAGACGCTACTACTAATTATACTTAACAGCATCCTATTCCTAATACATACATTAATGAAATAGAAATTATGGAGGAAAATTTTAGTGTCGACATGTCCCATCTTTCCTCGCGCCCACTCTTGGTGCACTCACCTTTCTCCCAGTAGTTCATGCACCCTTCACGCGCACCTCAGACTTGCTTCCCAAAATTAGCTAAGTCCTTGACATCCTTGCATGCCCCATTCCTTGCTTCCACACATTACCTTGTAATGATTGCACCTCTTTCATATGTGCCTCCTGCATGTATTCCTTATGTTCCTCTCGCGTGCATTAATTTTGCATGCCTATTTTTGCTTTCTTCTTCCATGCTTCTTTCCTTCACATGTTGTCGCGCCTTCCTCTACACCAGTTCATGTGTAATGTGGACTTTTAGACATTGAGTAAACCACACATAACCTACCAAAGAGTGCCAACAAGGCACCAAATCCTTACAACCAACTAAGGTGTGACACGTGGCAGAAGATGAAAAAATAGTTGATGACATGGGTTACATTCCAAATCACTCAAGTTCGAATTTCAGCGGGATTGGGTAGGTGAGAAGCTGGAAAATGTCTCTCATGCCATTAATACAAGATATGATTGCTCCAACCACCTGATTTGATTCAGATCTCACCCCTTTCCTTCTCCCACATGCCAAACAGACATGGAGTAGCGTATTTGACATATTTGCAGGCATTCATTGTTGGTTATTGGTGGTTGAGTTTTCAAATCATATTTTCCCTCCTCCTTTTCCTCTCATCAATTTATCTATAAATGAAAGATCATGGCTCATTGTAAAGGGTTGGACATTTTGGATCCTCTAGTGTTTACTAAGGATCATGTATCTTTTTATTTTGAGTTGCAAGCCTTTAGATTTGGTTCTTTCCCATGGACATCAACCTCATACACCATTGTAATAGATTGTGCATATCTCGAAGCAATAAAATCATTTTTTGTGGCTATTCTCTTCTTTAACGTGTTTGTATTTTTCTTTTTTTCCTTTCCCTTATGCTCTGTGCTTGTTGTACCACTCTCACATCCTTTGTAGCTCCATTTTATTATTGTGCCTTGTGGAATCGATTGTGTAACTATGTTTTGGTCTGTGTTACGCTTGCCTAACCTCTCTTCATGCATTCCCTTTCACTTCCGCCTGAAACAGATCATGTTCATTACACTTTTTCTGGTGCTATCACCTTCCTTAGATTAGTTTTCCATTTTCACATTCTCCTTCTTTCCATGGTCCATTGACATCATTAAATTAGGATTTACTTTTAGCATTAGGAGTAGCAGTAGCAGTAGAAATAGGTAGAGGAACCGACCTTCTCTGGAGGTCTGTCTCAAGCATGCAAGGTCCCATAACTTGGAGACAATATCATTGTTGCCTCAACGACTCAATTCAACCTGATCTGAGATGGGTGCAAGTTTGAGCTCCAACAATAACCATGGAAGTAAATAGTCCTAAATTATAAATGTTACACATGAGGCACCTGTTAGCATGTTAGAAAAATAAAAAGTATGTTAAAGCATGTATAATATGAGAAAATAATATGCTACGGAACAAAATGAAACAATAACACTTGTAATGTATGAAAGTGGATGCCCCCATGAGCCTCTATGGGACTAGTACTAGGTATTGTGCCAAACGTCCATGCTGCATGTAATGGATCTGTATAATTTGTGATCACAACTAGAAAGCAAGTGAATGCACATGTGTGTATGATAAAGATAATGAGATACAACATATCTATCTAGTATGTGTAATAAGATGATCATGTAACAAGTAAATGTGAGAAAGAATAAATATAACCTAGATATGCAGTATGTCGTGGATGAGGCAGAATGGAATATAGTGTGAATGACAGGGGCAACGTGCCCTCTGAGTGGATGTGTAAGTATTCAAGTAGGTTCATTTATTTATGCCCCCTCAATAGTCAAGAAAGAACCGTAAACGAGAGTGCATCATCGAGAAATGGTTTGAAGTGTGCACCAAAAATATGTTCATTGTAGGTTGTCATGTAATGTGTAGGATTGAATGAGACAAAGTAAAATTGATGAGGTGGTAGAATATGTGATGATTTAGCCTAAAACATATATCACTAATTGTGTGAAGAAGATGTCAAAAAGTGCGATGATGTAGCCTAAAGAGTATATCACGAGATGTATGAGTAATATGCTAGAAGGTGTGATGAATTTAGCACACAATGTATATCATGAAATGTATGGAGAAAATGATAGAAACCGTGACGATGTAGCAAAAAGCGTATATCACGAATAAAATGATAAAAAGTATGATGATGGAGCACAAAGAGTATATCATGAAATATATGGATAGAATTATAAAAAGCATGATGATGTAGCATAAAGCACATATCATGAAATCTATGGGTAAGATGGTAGAAAGGGCTGATGATTTAGCCTAGGAGCATATATCACGATATGTAAGAAGAAGATGGTTGCATAGTGAGAGAAAAATGGTTGATTGATTGATTATGAAGATCAAAGTGTAGAATGATGCAGGTGTGATGATGTGAGGTTCACTTTTGAATGATACACTCAACAATCGAGTATGAACCATTGGACTAGAGTATGTCGTCGAGTAGTGAGTGCAGCGTGTAAAAGTAGATGTAAGAAACATGTAGCATGATTGTGTATGGTGAGTAAAATACAAAATGTGTGATAAATGATGTAATAAGAGAATGTATAATGTGTAGAACGTGTGTTGTGTGAGATGTGTAATGTGTAATGTGACTAAGAAATTCTAGAGATATGTGTGGTGCATGTGTCTAGTGTAAAATGTGTGATATGGTCAAGTGTATAATAATGCGTGGTATATATAGTATGTAGTGTGTGAGGTTCATGTGTGTAGTATGCCCTCAATAGTCAAGCGTGAACTGTAGCACAAGAGTGTCTCATCGGTAAATGGAGATATTGGTGTATATGGTGTGTGTAAATATATAGGTGTGATGTGATGAGAGTATAAGAGTCGTGTTGATGCTAGAGGGGGGAGAGAATAAGAATGATTCCCCCCAAACGTGTGATGGCGAGTGCACTATCTAATAAAAGTTAAATATGGAGACCCTCTGCCTGATGGTGGTGGAGATGAAGGTGTGTGATTATGCTCTAAGAGTGGTGGTATATGAGATAGACGTTGTGTAGGTGAGTGAATTCTATATGCATGTGATTGATGAGTATATTGTGGGAATCTTGGGGTAGCAAAATGTGTAGGTGATGGAGACCTATGTGAAGAAGAACACAAAGACGATGGAAACTTACGTGGAATAAAACGAGGTGGTAACTTGTATTTAGATGTAGAAGTTGCCCTAGTAGTGGGCCTAGACTGATGTACTGGACTAGTAGAGTGATGAGACTACATAGGTTGTGTGCGGGTAGGTGAGCTAGGATCAGATTTTTCTTTAGGTGATAGAGGTCATGACACACTAGATGGACTCAGTGATGTAGTGCAAACTGTGAGAGGAGATGGTGACCATGGAGTAGATGGAGGCACACCATTGATAAAAATGATTTGATTATTATGAATGAATTTTAGACGTAAATGATTTATGGAGATGATAGAATTAGACTTGTGAATCCAATTGAGGCCTAAGAGCATGTCACACCCATCGAATGTTTGTCCGACAAGGAAGGGAACCAGAATAATAAGAGGACCGAATGTAATGTGGAGCTTGACCACACCATATGAATTGTTCATTGGGTATGATATTTGTGAAAGTGGATAGCCAATAACATTAAGAAGTGGAATAGAACATGTGTTAATGGGCCACAAAAGATCAACCTTGGTGTTATTGATAGGGATAGATTCAATAGAGGCACTAATTTGTAAGTGTTTAGAAGAAAATGCCACATGATAATCATGGTGAGAGAAAGAAATAATTGGAGGAGATATATTTGTATTAGAAACTAAGAAATCAAGAGCCCCGATGTAGGAGGAGGCATTGTGCAATATGTATGATTATTTAAAGAGTCATTTGGTTTCTTGTCATGTTTTGGAAGTGGATTGTTAAAGATATTGAGCTTATGATTGTCATTGACATGTGTAGAAGTTGTAGGCTCTGGAAGCTCAATTTTATTATTGTCAATTAGATCTTGAATGATATTTAAAAGTTTGAAACAATGATTTGTAAAGTTCCCTAAGCATTGATGATAGCCACAATGGAATTTCTCATCATAATTACAACCTTTTGGATGAGATGGATCTAATTCGAGCAGAGGAAGAAGTGTGATGAGATTAATTTCGATAAGCAATGGAAGCATAATATGCAGAAGGATAGTTAACTTCATGTATATACGATGAGGTGGTTGCGATTGAAGCTCTCTGGTGGTGGATACTGCGTTGATAGTTTTGACCTTGGAAACCTCAGTCACCTTGGACTCTTTAGAAGTCTCATTTTTCTTGTATTCTTTAGAAGTTTCCTTAGTCTTAGATTCTTTAGGAACTTCCTTGGAGCTCTTTTTATCTTCCACCTTAGTGGTACTTTGCTCCTTTTTTTGAGAGCGTGTGAAGACATTGAAGGATTGACTATTCATATCTTCTATAATTTCTTCGTATTCGTCTTCTTCTTCTGAATGGTACTCAAAGAAATGATTATTAATTTCTCCTTCAGGCTCTTCAACTTCAAGTTCAGATGTTCAAGAGTCTGGTTCTTCTTTGTCAACCTCAACGACCTCAACTTCATCATCACTTTCTTTAATGACATCACACTTTGAGTTGGTTGTGGGAGTCACTTCAATAGCAAGTCTCATTAGAGCGCCTGTAATTCTGGCTTTGTTGGGAACGTAGCCTTTCCTTGGGATGTCTTTGTAAGGAGCAAGTTTGCTACTTTGAGCAACTTGCTTTTTCAAAGCTAGCACATCATTAGCCAACTTAGTGAGTATAGCCTCTGAAGCATTGGGGGTTTCTCGACTCTTTCCCTTGAGGGAAGTTTTCTTGAATTTTCCCACCATGATTACATCTGTACTGCCCACTTCCCTTTGGCACCTTTTATTACTGATCATGATACTATAGACTATATGATGGACATCCTTATAGTTTGGATTTAGTATGGTGTTAGATGTCAGATCCTGGATTATTGTTGGATCTGATTCATATATGATGCATGATGATTGTTGGAGACATTTTATATAGATGTTGACATGTTGTTGGACATGGTTATATTGTAGATGTTGTTCGGACATGTGATATTTGATATTTGGAGTAAACCTAGAAAATGGAAATTATTTGATGATGATATAGTTGTTGATTAAAAATGCAAATGATGTAGTTGTTACTTCGATGTTGTTGTGATTCATTTATATAGTTGGTTTTGTGATTTTATTTATATTCATTTTGAATGTTCTGATATGGCCATGAGGCCAAAGGAGGTATTTGTGTTTTGCAGGTTAAATATCACAACAAACATCGGGGGATCAGAGACCAACCACAATAGAATTCTAGGTGAATTCAACAAGGTCACCATGGCAACATGTCTTGTGTGTGTGTGTTGTATTTTTTTGTTAGGGATTCCCATGGGGGGATTTCCTTTATATGTGACCATGGGTTTGTGTATTTTATTAATGTGTTTCTTTTATTATTGTTGTATGTATTTTATTAGTAATGTGTTCCCTTTTTTTATTAATTAAATTGTGATAGAATTAATGTGAGAATCATATGATTAAAATTTAAATAAATTAAATTGGGATATGGGAAAGTAATTATAAGAGTTGTTGGCTGTTTGTATTTAATTATGTAAGTGATGTGTAAT
Organism: Taxus chinensis; assembly: GCA_019776745.2. Lineage (NCBI taxonomy): Eukaryota > Viridiplantae > Streptophyta > Pinopsida > Cupressales > Taxaceae > Taxus > Taxus chinensis. Next base: position 237,384,515 of record CM034157.1, on the reverse strand, counting down.
TTGTGTAAGAGCTTGTGTAAGTCAGATTTTGGAGTATGAAATACTCCACCTCCTTGGAAATTCGAATTTGTCCTTGGGGGCTGTTTTTGGAGGCTTGTGGGACAAGTAAAACTTGTCCCATGCCTCTAAATTTAATTTACCAACCATACTTATGGTTGGAGATGTGATTTTAGACTTTTATAATGAATTTTATTAAGTCATGTTGCATTGTTTTGGATTGCACTTTCTTACATTTTATTTATTTTGTTGTCCCTTGAGGTGTGGGCTTTTTGGAGTGTGCAAGTAACTTGTCATTTTTCACCCACCTCTTTATTGAGCTTTGGAGAATGAAATTTTGTCTTTTGTGTTTGAATTGGAGGATGTGTGATGTGGCATCCTACATGGATCCACATCATCCTCTTCTCTCCTCTTCTATTTAATTAAAACTTTTGCTTGTTTTGGGGGTTGTTGAATCATTTGGCAACTTCATTGGGGACACATTTTTCTTGTGTTGGGAGCTCTTGTTTTGGGAGGAAGTTGGAGAAAGCTTTGCATGCTTGGAGATTGTTGTTTTGGACTGTGTTTTGGCATTGAAAGCTTGCTGTTTGGAAACAAAAGCTACCATGGAGAGGTAGGAGTTTAACTCCATCTTTATATGCTGTTATTTTTCTTGTTGTGTTGTGTGAATGGTGTATGTTTGTTTTATTTGTTGGCTAGTTGGGTAGACTACCTTAGGGAAGGTGTAGGAGAAGGCTATGGGGAATCCATGTGGGGGGGCATAAGGGAATGCCATTGGCATCATAATTTTGTGGAGGGAGTTTGGGTTTGGGATCCACCATGGAAAAGAAATAGCTTGCATTTCTTACTTTGTGGGGGGCATAAGGAAATTTGTGGGGGGCATAAGGAAGGATTTGTGGGGGGCATAAGGATTTGTGTGTGATGAATTTAATTTGGCGGTCTGTTATTGGTGGATGCCCAAATTCCAATTGGGAGGCATAAGTAGCTTCCCCCATAGACCTTGCTCCTTTGGCTTGCATGATCAAGCCTGAGTTTTGATTTGAATGTTTTCTATTGCAGTTGTAAACTGTTGTTTTGTGTTGAATTATGTTTTATATTGAAATGTGCATGTTTGAAAGAATGTTGTGTGTTGTGGAAGCCATTATTTCCATGGGTTGAATCACACATTTGATTGCATTTTGGTTGGGGCTTGGGGGCAAATGATGAAGGAAGGCTTATCCTTTCATTGGATGTCTTGGTTGGGTGGAGAGCGTTGCCTTTCCCCCACTTTTGATGAGATCCCAACAAGAAAGAAAAATGTTTTGGCCTCAAATAAATGCCTTTTTGAAGCCTCTTGCACATACATTTTTGTAGACCTTTGATCTACCACTTGATGGTTGATATGAAATTGATAAAGTTATGATTTTTCAGATATTTAGTTTTATATGTTCATTAAGATTTAATATACTTATTTACTGTAAAGAATCTTGTCTCTTGTGCAAACTGTCATGTTTTTGATGTCGCCATTTGAACACATTACAAGATGCCATAAGCTTTTGAAGTAGTAGGCCCTTTGCCGCAAAATGCAACTCTGGCAGTTCCTGCAGTTTTCCCGTAGCCAATGGCTGTGCTCCTATAATAGGATAAGAGTGGAATCGTGGTATTTAACAAACAATGAGGCATCAGAAGAAAATGGAACTGAGCATATGAAGCTTCAGAATGAGTTTTGACCAAGTGGCATTCATTGTTTGGACAAGTATAAAAAGGATCTTATTTTTAATGAGGTGATTTATCAATTACCCGTAGCAAGCTCCAGGCCTGCCTCAGTAGCATCTTCCAGAACTACTTGACAGCAAAAGAGCCTGCCAGCACCTCAAAATAGCTGCCCGTAGCTCAAAGAGAACTTGTCCATTTCTCACACGAAGTATAACACAAAAGTGCCAGCTGGAATCCTAACCCGACATCATATGTAATTCCATTGTGATGGTTGATTTTGTTAAGTAAATCTCTTTTGTAATTAGTTCCTATTTGGTGTTGGGAAATAAGACAGGAATTAGTTGTCTCTCTGCACTTGGGACAGTATGAAATTGAACAACTATAATTGTTTGAGTGGTTTTTGATCAATATTCCTAGTATAAGGACATAATTTAGGGATTTCCATTTTCCCTTCTCTTTCTCTTCTCTATATTTTCTATAAATGCCACACTAGTGTTGGGCATATTGATAAAGGATATTTCAGATATAATAAGCTTTATAAACTTAAAATTGGTGAATGCCAATGCAATAGGCCCTTGTTGTAGACTCCTTGATGAAAGGCCCTTTTTAATCGATTGAATGTGTATCAAGATAGAATATAATTAACTTGTGAGTTGTGCTCTTGAGTTTTTCATTGTAATCTCTCTTTGCTTTAGCAATCTTTAATCCTTGCTACCTTAGCTCAATAGATCCAATCATTTGTCTTCTTGAAATTCTGTGAAATGTTTTTTGGGTGGATCAGAAACTCACTTCTCAGTGTGGAAGGCCCCCACTCAGGAAGGAATCTGCACAAGATCCTTTTCCTCCATTTCCTATTTATGTTGTAGTGGATTGATTATTAGTTATTCATTTTGGTTCTTGGAAAGTTCATAGAGTAGCATAGTGTGCTTGATTTTTAGATAACGGCTAGTTTAGATAAAGCAACTTTCTCTAGTTTACTTTCCAATTTGCAAGTAAGCATTAGGATTTCTACTCTGTTGATCCAATCACTAGCCTAGTTCAAGTATAATTCACTCCAAAGTACTGTAAGGGTGCATATGATTTTGTAACAGGCCCTTTTGAAATGATTAATCACACCTGGGTTGACATTTAATGAACAGTAGGGTATGAGACCTAATATCATTGGTTGATTATTTTGCACATTGCCTTTCCCCCTCTTTTGTTGTGATCAATTTGGAGAAAGAGAAGATGTGCATGTTGCTGTCTTGGAGCAAGGAAAAATGCAGTTTGACAATCCCTTGTGAAAACATTTCATTTGTAATCCTTACCCACATGATGTGGATGAAATTGTAATAATTATGTTATGAGGAATGATATTTACTCATAATTGATTATGAGAATGTATATTTGAATTGAGAAAACCATTTTCTTTCTGCTTTGTACATTGGAAGGAAATAAATAGAATTCTATTAACTTCTTCAAGAAATGGAAGAATGTGAAGATGTAAAGTTTTATAAATGAAGTCAATAAAGAATTGCAAGTTCATCTCTCTTTTACATTGTTGTGATGAAGTTGGAAATATCAAATTGTGATTTGAATCTTTGTTTTGAAAATTGAAAGAAGAAGAAATACATATGAAGGAATTATATTGCATTGTTTATTTTTTTAAATATATGAAATTGGAAATCAGATTATGCAATTTAGCTTTGGAAATGATTTGTTTAGAAACAAATGATTGTATTGGATTAGTTTAGAAATGAAGTACCACAATTGAATGATAAAATTTGTTATACAAATTTAACTAGAAATGAGATCTCTGTTACAATATTAAAACTGACAATTCAATTTTAATAAAAATGCACAGTTCGGACCTGCACACATTTAATCAACTTGGAAACGTTAAAATTTAGCATGCTATAATAGCAAGGAACTCAAATTGACAAAGAAAACTTAAGAAAACAATTTAAACATTGCAAAATTGAATCACAATCCCTTCCTAAGTCGTTTTTTTCTGTCATTTGTTGGACAAAATTCAAATTTAAATCAAATTGAACAAAGTTAACTTCCTAAACCATTCTAAATCCTTCCTAGGGTAATCCTCCATGTCTGTTTGACATGTTGAGTGAAGGAGGAGATCTGATTTAATCAAAATTAGAAGTTAGAAATTACCAGTTGGCTTATTAAAAGACTGCAGATCCTTTTTACAAAATTGACCCCTTAAACTTTATCAAAATATAAAATTTATGTTTCTTGTGCAAAGAGGGCATCGAGAGCTTTCCAAAAAATCCTCATTTGCCCAAAAATGATATTTCTAGCTCAAGTTATGACAAATTGAAGTTTTTGTGCCTTGGCGGGAAAATTTGGGAACATTTTCCCTGGAGGGCCGGCAACCCAAAAATTTCCAGTCGATTTTCCCTTAGAATTTTTTTTTAAAAATTTTTGGCTCGGAACAAATTTCATCTTTTCCTCTACCATCCCGCAGCCAATCAGAGGCTACCACATGTCCTAACAGGGCATCGGGGGAGGCGCGGCATTGTTTTTCCCTTTGGATTTTTTGAAATTTTTGGAAAAGTATCACCTTTCTCCCCTCTGGCTGGACAACGAACTAGAGGGTGCCATGTGGCACCTTGGGGCATCAGCGGAGGAGGGAGAATTTCTTTGCTTTGGAAGTTTATGCCTTTGGGAAAAATGTCACTAAAATCTTCGCATTCTCGCACCCCCGCCCTTGCCTTGGGGAATCCCTTCCGCGGGTGCGTGGACCCGCGTGACCATCTTTCCCCTCTTTCCCTCCCTTTGGCGAGATTGCCCAAAAAAACCCCGCCACTTCCCCCTTCCTTCTCTTCTTCCCCGCTTTGGCCTGTTGGGTGACACGTGTCTTCTGGGGACCCGCGGAGGTGCGAGAGAAAATTTAAATTTGCGCCGTGCGGGGTGAAAAATTTCTAAAGCCGCTCTGTGACCCATCAACCTGCCAAAGGGGTTTTCCTCTCCTCTTGACATGTGTCCCCTTGGGAAAAATTTGACCCCTAAAGTCTGCTTGCTCATAGCTTAAGTTCCTGAAGGAGTTAGGAGGACTTCTTTATATCACCAGAAATGTGAGAAAATTTCCTACCCAATGGGAATGATTTAGGGAAATTTTGAATGCGTTAAGTATGAGAAAAATCAAGTTGAAACTCTGAGCATGTTAGAAAGTGGGTAAGGTGATAATTTACCCCTTGAACCTAACTGAAACTTCTAACCCTAAATTTGGACCATGTGACCTTAATAGTTATCAATCAATGGAAAGTATGTCCTAGTGAAATTGAATTGTTCTGGAATATGTTAGTGTTAGTTGTTGCCTTGTAACCTGGTTATAGACACTCCTAATCAAGTTCTGGGAGTGGGTAAGTGAGACCCTAGTTTGATGTTTTAAATAGGTATTCCTTTCCTCACTGTAATTTAACCCTGCTCTTGTCTTAGACCTTGTGGAATTAAATACCTTGGATATTTAATTGTTTTGGGTCCCTTAACCCTAAAATTTTATTTAGGGATTATTTAGCTAGATTGTCAATGTAATCAGTGATTAATTTAATCCCTAGGGAGATTTGAGCTAGGTGTGGACTTATTACACTTGTTGCTTTATAATGGCAAAAGTTATCAGTTGAATTTAATTGTCTTTGAGATTTTGGTCGTTGACTCCCAATCAAAAAAATAAAAAATAAAAAATAAAAAATTATTCCATAATTTTCTAACCTAGGTTGTTCATGGGTCTCAAGTGGGTTGTTTTTAACCGGGCATCACAAAATCATTCTCAATTTCTATGGCCAAGGATTGAGAAAGTTCCAAAGTAGCCACTCTAGTCCTTCTCAGCTGATAGCACAGTTCTTGTTTTTGTGCGTTAATAAAGAACCATTTTGTCTGTCAGGGTTTGGGTGAATCCCGACAGGAACTTTGTTCACCATTTTGTTGAATTTAGCCATGAAATTCCCCATGGGTTATGTTGGCTCTTTCTTTTCCTAAGATAGTTGGGAAAGAAGGGAATGTTCATCTTCTGCCATCTTGAATCAGTCTTCAAACTTAGTTTTCATATCATTCCAATTTGTAATGCATCCATTTAGCAAATGATGAAACTAATCTGTGGCAACATCATGCAATGTTTTAACGAAGAGGCGAATAAAAAAATCTTCATATTCTACTGACAAAACTACACATGCAGCAAAGAAAGCATAAATGTGTTCATCTGGTAATGTCTTCCCATCTCCATCAAACTTGGGAAGAATCTTCCTAGATCCTTGTGGGAGGTCATGTTGAGTTGGTAAGGCCAATGGGCCTATGGCATTTCCCCATGGTACGTTAACTGCCATCTTGGGAAAGGTGGTATGCAAAGGCAAAACAATGTGAGCAAGAACAAGTGCTTGACTTGTAGTGATTCCTTCCTTGCTTTCTCTTTCAAGACTTGATGCAAGGCTTACAGATCTATGAGGTGTGTTCTTCTTTGGAGGAGATAACTTGAAACCAAACTTTCCTTGAAAATTAAAAATGGGATCAGATCGACCTTTATCTTTTTCTCCTCGAGTAAACCTCTTTCCTGTAAGTTTGAAATTTTTACTGTGAAAGGATCACTGACATGTTCTAGTCGACTCTTGCCTTTTCTCTTCGCTCTCTTTCTTGATTTCTTTGCACCTGAATGACTCTAGCAACTTTCGCAACTTGATCTTCTTCGTTATCTAGCACTAATGCGACGAGATGAAAATGATAGTTGTTCGCATGCTTTTCCCAAATAGCTTGCCTCAAATACGAAGATATATCTTCTTGAGTATCTTCTAAAAGAAGATTATATTGCAAGATATGTGGGTTACCTGTAATAGTCATGTGAATTATTACCTTGGTGGAAGAGGGCCGTCGGTGAAACAACGATCAACACGTGTCCAGGAGGTCTTCTCAGCCACAAGTGTAGGTACTCTTCTTCTAAGGTCTTCAATGTAGATTTCTCTGTCAATGGCTCTATCAACAACCACAAATTGTTGCAAAAAGCTTTTGTGGTTTTCCCAATCTACTATTCGAAGGTTGGCAATAATGTCTCCTTGAAAATATTCTTCAGACATAAGGTTCAGTTGAAGAACTGGAGCTTGTGCAGAGGGGATAGTCATAAAGATTTAACCAAGCACTGGTTAACGATTCTTGAATCCCCAGTAGAGTCACCAAAAACTGTTAGCATATGGATTTGCACGCATGCAAATGACATGCAACAGTGTGGGAACAAAGTCCCTCCTCAATGAAGGTGAGGCTGCCTTTATTGAAAACCAAAACTGTATTTACATCTGTACATTCAAAATTGTATGTGGGGGGTGTTTTGGAACATCAATGGAAAGAAAAGTGAATGAGGGAGATGGAATGGAATGAAGGAAAGGAATGGAAAGGAATGAATGGAAGGAACATGCAAGAGTTAGGTAAAAGCAGAGCCTAATATTGCATGGAGAAGAACAATAAATAACTAACACAAATAAAAAAGAGTTTGCAGCAGCTAAATGAGAATGAGTAAAAGGGAACACACATGAGCAAGTAGATAATCAGAGCTTAATCACTGTGAACTAGAACAACATATTAGTAGCGTTGACAATAAGATCCAAGACAATATTTGCATGCAAGATTCAAACACTAACATCTAATGAACATAAGAACATCAAATGTTATAAGAGACAATGAATGGGACACAAAGTTCATATTTCATTAACTCCAAAATGTCTTCTCAAAAGAACACAAAGTTTCTTTCTTTGAAGTAAAGCTTGCATACAAAATTATTTTCTTCTCCTCTCTCAAAGTCACCCTTACAAATGAGCCCCTAACTTCCTTTTATAACCCAAAAGTTGGTTACAAAGTAGTTAGGATTTTAAATGCACATTAAATAGGGCACTTAAGTGACTTTGACTTTTTCAACCAACTTTTAAAAAGTGACTAAAAATAGAAACCACTTAAGTTATCAAAAATTTGTCAAAAGTGAGTTAAATAACACCACTTTATAACAAAAAGCAATGGGTACATGTGGACCCCACTTAAATGACTTGGACACACACATAGACATCCTAGTCAGCAATGCGCCACCTAGATCAAGACACCTAGGATCAGTGCCTTATCCATTGGGCCAAGAGTCCGCCTATCCCAGTCGTACGGGAATGAACTCATTGACCATGCTCCACAATCCTCCAGATGATAAGAGAGTCATGTTTGAAACTTGAGAAATTCATCCACCCCTCCATTTGAGCAACATCATGGTGTGAGAAATTTTGTCTTTATTCACATTCGCATTCACAATTACACACAATTCTCCACATGCTCTGAATACCTTCCATGGTGAATTCTTCATTTCTCACGAGATCATAGTCGTTACACCACCTTGGCTTTTCAGAATCCAACTCTTGATATTTCACCATTGAGAAGATCTTCCAAGAGTCAAAATTGTAATTCACTTCCTGGAGTTATGTCTTTTGTCTTTGTCACCATCCCGAAGTGTTAGCATTCTAATCCACTCACGATCATCTAATTTGAGAACACTCTAACTTTAAGATTGGCCAATGAAGTATTGTGCCCAATGCTAACTGAGAGATGACAGGGACACACTTGAATGATGTGGCCTTGCTTGATGATCCACACAATTGTACTTATCATTGGTCTTGGTTTTTCGATGAATAGATCCGTACAATGATCAAGTGAAAATAATTGATGTAGACAAGATTCTCCCATTATCGATCTCTGCCGATAACAATGGCTTTTGACTCCGAAGAGACCTATGCCAATAGCTACGACCTATACCGCATAATGAGGAAGTCAGAGGTTGTGCCATTCCACTTCAAGAGTCCATTGGAGCCGTTGTTGAATCACCACACTATGCAGATGTCATGGTGCATCCATGCAAGTGATGACCAATTCAGAACAAACGTCAAGAAAATTATGACTCGCTTTCAGTTGATATGTGATCGCAGATCCACCTACGTCGACGTGTCCCAAGTTGGTATCGGTGATGTTATCATACTATGAATGGAGCATTAAAGTGGGTAGAATGCCCTGGAACTCATACCACAACATCACTTTGTTTGAAGATGACATGATTGTGACAGAAGTGTGATTTCGGGCTATTACTTCCTTACTTCAAAACTGCACAAATTGCCTCTGAAATTGCCCTGGGAAAAATAACAAATCTTGTTCTAAGAAACTCTCACTGGATGAGGGAGTATATTAAGGTGGGAAATTTCGTTGTTCAGAGGTTTTTTCCCAAAAAATTCTTCATCAAATATTAAAGGTCAAAGTTGACTCTTCTGAAACTGCTAGGAAAATGCAAGGTGTAAAACTGTGAAAATCCCGTTTGGTTTTAGCCTTGGAAAAATAAAAACTTGCACCCTGGCATCTACAACTCAAAGGGAATATGAATTTGGGAATAATTATCAAAGAAATAATAATTTTATCCTAAAGGAGTCATCTGAAGTTCAAAATATCTGACCTCTTGAAAGTCAGTCTGGGCTTGACAGATTCTCAAAGTAGGCCTTCGTGCCAAGCTGAAATTGTGCGCGCGGCAAAATTGAGCAAACTGAGTTTTTTTGGGTTCGTGAAAAATATCAAATGAGGTGTTGTACATTTAAAATTTGGCAAATAAGTACATGAATATGGGAAGAATTCAACGAACCAAACCATTCTTCTTGATAATCACTCAGGCTTCGAGATATCGAGCTCTCAAAGTAGATTACTTCCGACAAGCTACAAACAGTGCACGTTCTTTCCGCATCTATTGTTTTCTTCATTAAATTATTTTTTTGTGCAAATACATATAAATTTGAATGATTTGCTTTTAAAATTTCTCACCAAAGCATTAAAAAGATGTAATGTTTCAAATTAAATTCTCCTTGTCAAAATCACTTCAGCTTTCAGATATCAAGCTTTGGAAGTTTATTACTTCGATAGATCTCGACATATAAACATTCATTCCGCATCTATCATTTTCTTCATGGATTTCATTTTTTTGTGTGATTTATATTTCCTTTGACATGGGCAACAAATGGTTCATTTTTTTGCTTTGGCACAGTCTTTCTTCTTCTTGCGTGGAATCGTGAAGCTCTCCTTTCACCTGCCTTGGTGAATGTTTGTAGAAATTTTTTTATGGAGTTTATTTCTCTTTGACCAATGTGGAGGTGTTTGGGCTAACGTGAGTGCTTTCTTTTACTCTGTTTTAGATTTTTTCTTTCTTCTTGCCTTTTGCGTGGAAAATTGTGGAGAGATTCTTCTTTTGGCTGGGAATGAATTGACAACTGTGTCTACAATTTTTTTGGATTTGTGGAGATTGTTTTTACGTGATTTTTGGTCTTTTTTTCCAATGCTTGACAATGCCAAAAAGAAAACATGGAAATTTTTCCTTTATAACCTGCTTGAGCATGATTTCCTCCTCTTGTCTTTTGTGCATATACAACTGCGTGGAGATTATTTTTTTTACCAATGCATGTGTTTGGAAAGTGTGTGGCTTCTTCCTTTGCTGGAAAATCGTTTTGGATTCTTTTCAAAGTAATTGCTATGTTTTTCAAGGTGTGGAATATTCTTTGACATGCATGTATGTTTTTCCTTTTTGTTTTTAAAATTTTACATGGAATATTTCTTATGCTGACATTGGCGTTGAATTCTTCCTTGGTTTGGTTTGGCTTGCTTCCTTTTCTTCTGCATGCTATGGAACAACTATGATTTTTCTTTTTCCTCCTTTCCTAAGGTGTGGAAACTTGTTTCTTGGATGAGTTTATTCCGTTTCCTCCTTCACATGGATGTCCATTCTTTGTGTGATTGTTTCCTCTTTGCGTGCAATGCGTTAAAATGAATGTTAAGGAATTTTTCTGTGTGTTGGAAAATTATCCTTCCCTGACTGGTCTATTCTCTTGTTTCTTTTTCGTATGGGAAATGCATCTGAATTCTAATTAAACAAACAAAAAATCTTCCAGGTATGTGGAAAATGACGTAGAAACTACTGCCTGGAAATAAGAATGTGTTAGAAATTTGAAAGCTTCAAAGCTTCTTTGCATGAAATTTTCCAACGAGTTTGAAATGGTTATGTGATTTAAAGAAGCTTTTGTAACCGTTTCTTATTTCCATTGGAAATAACCAACTCCATTTTCTTTGGGTAGTGGCATTAATTTCCAGGGGAAAGTGGGAAATAAACAACCATTTGCCAGTGGAAATGGCAAGGTTGGCTATAAATCCCCATTTTATTCCCCCATGTGGGAAATCAGGAGATTTTTTGCTCATTTGCCAATCGATTGAATTGGAAATCAGTGCAAGAAATCCCACAAGCGGGGAAATAAAATGAATTTTCCAAGAAATGGGAAATTCGGGTACGGGAAGCCAATTAGGCATCCCTAGTAATTGGAAGTGGAAGCTTACTTTTCCCCTGGCAATTAAAAAAATCTTGTCGATTGAATTTTAATAATATTATATTTATTTATTTAATTAAAAACCCAAAAAAATTAATAAAAATTGATTTTATCAAATAAAGATAATCTTTAATTAAATATTAATTAATTAATTATTTAATGCAGTTTGTGACTTGGTGGAGGAGTTCTTGCCTAAAATGGACGAAACGAAGACCAAAACGATCACAAAAATGAAGACAATTAGATGAAGGCGTTGGAAATCACACAAAAGAAACACTTTTGAAATTTTCAAAATTTTCATGTTTATTAATTTTGTGAAGTCAAAATTAGTTGATAACAGAGGCTTTAATTGGGGACAAGGACTTTATGGACGCAACAACATACCTAGACTAAAATATTAATGAACATGATCCCAAAAACAATGGTGCACAAAAACGAGATGACAAAAGAGAGGAAACCGAAAAAGAGGGAAAAGAAACAAACCAAAATCCTAATTACCTATGTACATACGGGGGACAACCCGTTTTCAATTTTGATAATGCTTGAGATATTTCCCACTGTAGAGCAAAGGCAAGTGAGTTCCATCAGGATATGCCAAGTAATAGGCGTTATCTCCACAAAAATGTTTGATCTTGAAAGGGCCTAGCCACAATGAATCAAACTTCCCATGCTTTCCTTTTGGTTCACGTTTTTGTCCCAGAGAAGAACTAAGTCATTGATTTGAAATTGTCTCTCCTTAGTTTTCTCGTCGAAAAATTTCTTCACTTTGGATTGATGTTCCTCGATCCTATTTTCCACTTGACTTCTTTGTTCTTCAAGCTTGCTTAGGAACATGATCCTTTTATCTAACGCATTGGCAAAGCATTCATCATCAACTGCTTGAGCCAATCGTAATGCTGGTAACTCCAATGTGATGGGAATTTGAGCATCGGTTCCATACAAGAGTTGGAATGGAGACATCCCAATTACTCTTTTGGGAGTTACATGGTCAGCCCACAATGCATTATATAACTTTTTGTGCCAAGTTATTTGATTTTCTTCGACTAACTTGTGCATGATAGTAAAGATGTTTTTGTTATTGGATTTTGCTTGATTGTTTCCCTACAGGTAGTAATCTAACGAATGAGACAAAGATATCTCATACCCATAACAAAATCCTATCATCTTTGTAGAAGAGAAATTGGTGGCATTGTTAGTCACGATCTTTTGTGGAATTCCATAACGAATCAATATATTCTCTTTGATGAAGTCACACATTACCGCAATAGATGTTTGTTTCACCAGTATAGCTTCTACCCACTTTGTAAAGTAGTCAGTTGTAGTGAGCACGTGAGTATGACCAAACTAGAATTAGGATTCAGGACCCATGAAATCTAAACCCCATTGTTGAAAGGGTTCTTCAATGACAACTGGCTGTCAAAGGAAAAGCCATTAATTTAGGTCTTCCAACAAATTGTTGACAAGCTTCGCATTTTGTTACCCATTTCTGAGCATCGGAAAATGTAACATATGTGGGCCAGTAATAATGTGCTCGCAAAATTTTATGAGTTGTCACTAGGCAGATAAATGACCACCGTCAAGCATGATTTGATGAAAGGCTTCAAGGGAACCTTGGTTGTTGATTCCTTATCAGGACAACATCTGAGGATTTGGATGCCATCAATTCCTTTCTTGAACAATATGTTGTCCCAAATAACGTACCTGAAACTCTAATTTGATAGCTCTAAGACTTTTCCTTAGCTGAGCACATTCTATTAGACATTCGCCATATGTGAGAAAGTAGTGTGAGCTTGAGAAACCATTCTTTAAGATGTTGGATTTCAGATTTAAGAGATGGTAATCATGGATTCCATAGCCTAAATTTTCTTCTTGAAAGTAAAGAATACAAAGCCTAAATTGACTCTAACACATGAGTTGGTTAGATGGAGGATCACGAACTAACTTGGGTCAGGCTAGGATATCTAAAATCATACTCACTTGATCTTGGAGACCTAGTTACCTCTTTTAGATCCTGGTTCCTAGGTTGTGTCAAATATTGATTTATATATTTGAATGTAAATGATATAAAGAAATTTGAGGAGTTTTAGGATTCATGGTAGAAATAGATGATGTGCCAATAGAAGGATCTCACCACCAGCGTATGATTGATCACGAGTGGGAGTTCACCAAAATGATTAAGCTAAAATGTAAATATGAACCTAATCTGAATGCTAGTAGTAGTGAATGAATAATAATTAAGTATGAAAATGGTACACAAGAAAACTAAGAACTAAAGTGAAAACCCTATGTGAAAAGAGAGGGTAAGAAACCTTAGCTGATTAGAAGAGTTCTGTAGAATGCACAAAGTTAGAGAACAAGGAAATGTGAAGCAATGACCATCGCACTGGAGCTCAGAAAAATGTAGATTTGAAGAGTTAGGCTAGACAGGGGTGCTTGGAGAGGGACAGGGGTGCCCGTAGTCACGTTAGACCTATTTTTGGGTGCATGGGTTTGTGGAAATACTCAAAAAACCTCCTCTGAGGTGTCATAAGGTGTTCACCTTTAGTCACATTTGATCACTTTGAGGTTGCACTAAGATCACTGAGATCGTTATAACCTACAATGAAATATGCACATGCAAAGCCCTCAAATAGACATCAAATCCAAAAATTAAAGATGTAGAATAAGTGATCAGACTATCCTCAACTATCACAATGGTGAACTTACAAATGAGAGTTGCACTACATCTCAAACCCAATTTATTTCTGTGTGTGTGTCAAATTGTGTTGTAGGTTACTCTTATGCATGTCACATTTGGATAACAAACAAGTAGCTAGATGTAGAAGGTAATAAATGTGTGCATGGAATATGATGAAATTCCCTCCTATGAAGTGTGATTAAGAAAACAAGCCCTTGTGTCCCTTGTGATGGATCTAGATGGATGCAATGGAGCTCTTTAGATGATTTATGAGATGAAACCTTAGGTGGTGATAGCTAGATGCTTAGTGCTTGGTCCTTTATTATGATCACATAAATTTATATTTATATGATTCATTTGATTGAATTTCGTAATTAACACTGAAAAGGATGACTACCAAAAAGAGATAAGATGCTCAAATGGCTAGAAAGGACCCAAAAAGGAGTGAGTAAACTACAAAGAGGAATAGGGCAGCCCAGGGGACGGGGGCACTTGGCACTGGTCTTGTCTGGGTGCTGGTGTCTAGGATGAGTAAATGTGAAGAGTAAAAAGGGTTAGACTGGGTAAGTAAGGTGTCAGAATAAAAGAGAGACTAGAAATAAACCTAAGGTGGTCAAAATACATGGTGATAATTAATACTTTTCTCCTGTAAGAAGTATATGGATAATAGTATGTGATTAGGAACTAATAATGTACCAAAGTGCATGATTTAGTGTCTATATTTTCCCCCACTTTATCTTGGTGAGAGGAAAGCTCAGTAATATAAAGTAGATATAGATGCGGACGTAATAACCATGTAGATCAAAGTAGAGAGAACGCAAAGTGATAAGTGTGAAACGAGGAAACTATAGAAGAGGAGGTAAAAAGAAGAGTGATGTGATGACCTTAGGGTGGAAACACACATGTAGATTGTTTATGTTGTACGTGTTGTTGATGTGACTATTGCTCCCATAAGGACATACCTACAAAAGATAAGAACAAACAAGTAGTCAAATACACATGTGTATGATCAAAATTTGTAAAAATCATGTAAGAAGTAAGTAGAAAAATTGAAAAAGGAACATGTGTATTTGATTCATGATATGAAAATCAGAGTTTAAAGAGGATCCTGAAAATGTCGATGAAGGGCAAGTTTTTAGGGCGAGTTTCATGCCATGAAAGAAGTTTGCAGGGAGAAAGGTTTAATGTCATTCTCCAAACTTTGATTACTTCCTAAAATAAGATAAAGAAGTAATGCATGCAAAGTATGGAGGCAAGGTTTAAAATTTGATCTATTTTTGGTTGATATTGATGTTTATTTTAGTGGGGGATTCCTTGAAATTTTAAAAGAGGACTCCATTTGTGCATTTGAGAAATACTGATCCACAAGGCATAAAGGTGAGTGGATGGATGATCATGTCAAGATAGAGAGTTATTATTTCTTGGAAGAACATTCATAGATGATGTTGAAAATATTTTTCAATATTTATTGGAACTATGATGGATCAAGACTAAAAGTGAGTGCATATGGTGCACAACTTGTGAGGTTAAAGGATTTACTAAGGAAATAATGAACTAAAAGAGGGTAAAGAAAGTACAGGGATTGTAAACACAAGTTAAACAAGTTTCCAACCAAGACCATGATGATTTGGATAATTTTCCTCTCATTTGAACAAGAACAAACATTGAAGAACATGTGAGAAAGGGTGATATAAGATTTGTAATGTCACAATGACATGAAGAGATTGTATTTTCTGATCACATTCATGAGGCATGTGTACTGACAAAGGATGGAATATTTGGAACGAAGAAGGTCTCAGGTGAAAAAAACAAACAAAGAAAGAAGTACAAGAAAATGGTGGAGGTGGATTCATGGAGGATATAGAAGATCCAAGTGGTGGAGGAAGACAAGGATTCCCATGAGAGTGGGACTTGTTATACTTATGGGTCCCAAAGATCATTATCAACAGTGATTGTCCCTAGAATACAGTTACTCATGGTGTGGGAAGTACATAAGTTAGAATATTTCCACCTATATGAGAGTATGAGAAAGAATAATAAAAGGACAAGAAGCTAAAATGATGTCAAGGTAAATGCATAATTTGATTAATGGATACCAAAGTGGATATTGATCATGAAAGTCATGAGATAAGGTTAGCACTCACAGTGTTGAGTGAAATCACGTCACTGAAAATTCAAATTAGACCACTCATCAAAGAGAAGAAACTTATGCATGTAAAATCCAAATGTTAAGCATCAGAAGGAGGTTTATCAAGAGACTTGGGGATTTAGAGTTGCAAGGTGAGATATAGGTATTGAGGAGTCCTAGCATGGATGAGGGAATGTTGAAGAACATTGAATGTCCCACAGAAGGATGTAGATGATTTGAAGGAGGTGTGTAAGATGTTGCATGCAGGAAAATATTATTCCTCTGTTAGGGGAATAATTCATGAAAAGATAAGGTACCTTGTGAACTAATGAGTTGAGCATTAATGAAGATATTACATGAAAAGGGAGTTACCACCTCAGAACCATGAGTATGATAAAGAATCACTGCTGGATGTAGTTATTGATGGATGGTTGGTAAGAGAATATTTTGATAGATACATAATGAAGGTAAATGTTTTGTATGGATGCAAATAATCAGATGGGGAGACCTACATTACGCCATCTTCAAATGTGTTGTATATGGTGTTTAAAGACTGAGGGATATGCCTATTAGGGCACTGAAGGATGCTTCTATTACCCAGTTCAGGGAGTTTAAGTTTATGTGTGAGACTTTTTGAGGTATTAGAGAAGCTGAAGGCAGATAACTTTCTAAAATTACTTGGGTGACCATGGTGTTATGTGAATAATGTTTGACTTGTGAGCTTCAATAAGGGATACATTAGTTTCAAAAATAGGAATGAGCAAGTCATTATACCTCTGAACGAAGCAAAATATACACTATATGTTAAGCAACTAAGTGAAGAAGATCTGATTAGGATTTATGTGCACACATTACGTGATCCTGAGACTATGGAACCATCTAAGGAAGGTGTGTTAAGTGGGGAAATGCACAGTCATCATTAGTGACACCACAAGTGTTTTCAATCTTGTGATAATTGGGCCCATGAACATATGAAATGGTCAGGGGTAAGATGAAGGGAGAGTAACCTAGAATGATCAGGCCACCTACATGTGGGTAGGCACATGGGAAAAGTTCAGTTACCATTATTATACTAGTGAAGAAAAAAACCTGAGTTAGATTCTTGCACACCATGGAGGAACACTAGAAGAATGAAGGTGATTGAAAGAACATGTTGGTCTATACCTTGTGTGGTACAGTAGTGCGTTGGTGGGCGGCACACAAAGATAACTTATTGGGAACCAAATGAGAAGTGAGAATCCCTTCTCAACCCTAGAGTTTGACACAGAGTAAACATCTCCTACCCCAGTCATATATGTGAATATCATGGGAAGATGATCATTCTTTGGACACATCCATAATTGTGAGAGAATATAGGCAGAGGATAGGAGGCACATGCCATCTCTATGGGTGCATAAGTTCTATTCCACAACAACAAGGTTGTGCACGCCATGGGTATGTACATGTTACAGTTGAAAAGATGCATGAAAATACAAGCTGGAAAGATATGACTGAAGGTATGGTTCATACATTTGAATATTTTTGAAATAAACCTCCAGTACATGAAGAGGCCTAAAGATTATGAAGGAGGTGCATCAAATTGGGGGATGACATGCCAAAGAGAAGAGCTCATGAGTTGAGTTATGAAATTTGGAGAACCTGATCCAAGGGAAAATGGATGCTGAGAAGAATGAAAGAGTTACAATTGGGTCAGCCTGGAAGGAGAAATAAAAGGGTAAAATGGTCTTACCTCATTGATGATGAAGAAGGTTGAGAATTTGGATGTTATGATCCATACAAAAGGTTCAAGTGAAGAGGAATGGACATTGGTTTGAGTAGATGAGAAGGCTACATGCATTACCATGATCCCATGAAGACAAAAGGTTAACATTGGCACTGAAGATGGGCCTAAGGAGGCCATTATTGGAGATTATTGGTCAGAACAAATGAAGTAGCAAAGGTCAAGACCTTTTATGAAATTCCAAGATTTTGATTTCCATGGGATATACATGAGTTGAAAGGAGTGCACCCCTCATTGGTGAAATGAAACTTAAGGTGAAAGAAGGTGCACACAGCTTTAAGAAGAGGCCTTATAGGATGAATCCTAACTTGCATGAAAGTTTTGAGGAAATTGATAAAATGCTGGTCTTCTTAATTATTGAATGCAATTGAGGAATATGAGTGGGTTAGCCCTATGGTTATAAGCATCAAGAAGGATGGGTGGATCAGGATCTGTGTGGACTATAGAGAACTTAATGCTTCATGTGTCATTGATCCTTTTCCCACCCCATTCACAGAAAAAATCCTTGAAGGAGTTGTTGGGTGTGAGATTTATTCTTTTACAGATGGATTTTTAGGCTATCATTAGGTGCACATTATGCCAAAAGATCAAGATGATACCATTTTTACTACTGAGTGGGGAATCTTTTCATATACAATTATGCCTTTTGGATTGAAAAATGTGTCGATATTATTCTCGTGCATCGTTGTGCAAGCCTTTCATGACTTTATTCACAAGTTCTTATAGGTGTATTTAGATGGTTGGACTGTTTATGGGTTAGTCAAAGATCACTGTGATAACTATCTAAGGCTCATGTTTGAGAGGTGCAGGTAGTTAAGTATCTCTCTTAATATTAAGAAGTGTATCTTTTTTACACCCTTTGAAACTTTACTTGGGACACATCATTGCAAAGAAGGATTATTGGTAGACCAAGCCAAGATAGTTGTGATTTTGGGTTTAGAGAAACCTACCAATCAGATTGAATTGCATGGATTTTTGGGGCATACTGAGGTTATTACATAGAAAATTTATCAAGGGATATGCAAATATTTTTGTGCCCTTGGAAGAATTGTTCAAGGCTAAAGGAAAGTTTTATTGGGGTGATGTGCAATAACATGCATTTGAGAAGTTGAAGGAGAGGCTTACTACTACACCTATTTTACACTTTCCTTCATGGGAATAAACCCTTTCATGTACATGTTGATGCCTTATGGTATGGAAATTGGCACAGTCTTGGCACAACTTGGAGATGGAAATGTGGATCATCCCATATGCTTTGCAAGTAGGAAGTTGACACCCGCAGAGTAGAATTACACTATCACTGAGCACGAGGCATTTTCTATGATCTACGTGCTTCATAAATTTTGTCAATACTTATTGGCTACTCCATTTATTTTCTATACAAATCATATGGCATTGAAATATTTGGTCAATAAGCCTATTTTACAAGGGTGCACATCTGCAGGTGGATACTTCTTTTTTAGGAGTTTGATTTCATAGTTGTTGTAAATCTAGGGAAGAGTAATTCAGGGCTTGATCATTTATCAAGAATCAATTCTGTGCAAGGATGCACAGAGTATTGAGGATACTATTCCTAAGATGCGTAGTTTTTTAGGTTAAATTGCACACCCACAGATTTGGAGGATATAGCAGTATTTTTGTGCACTGGATTGGTGCACCTAAGGGATGAAGACATTGGAGAAAAACTAAGCTTTCCATACGTGCAACGCCTTATCAGTTGATTGGAGGAGATTTGTACAAAATGGGCTAGAGATGAGGTCTTGCACCGTTGTGTTCTTGAACATGAGCACAAAGCGATTATGGAGGAGGCTCATGGAGGGAATATAACAGGAGGACATTATATGCAGGTGATGCAACTACATGCAAGATCCTTATGATTGATGGACTTTGGTGGGAGACCTTGTACAAGGATGTGCAAGGCTTATGTGAAAGCTTATGTGATCATTTCAACAGCATTAGGAAGCCTGGACAATAGAAATGAGATGTCACTAAGACCTAGTGCGAGCATGAAACCTTTTGAGAAGTGGGTCATTGACTTTCTAGGACCTATTGTCACCACCACATGCACAAGATCACGGAGTGTGCTACTATATAATTACTTGTCACAAACTATTTGACTAAGATGGGCAAGAGGATACAACCTACAAAGGATTGTACTGCAACCAACAACAAGGTTCCTATGGGAAATGTAATAATCAAGCAGGTATGGTTACTACATTTAAGCTTGACAAGTGATAGAGGAACTCATTTCTTAAATGAGACAATCATAATTTTATTGGTAGAGTTTATGGTGGCACACCATAAAACCACCCCTTATCACCCTCAAGCTAATGGTATTGTATAATATTTTAACAAGATTTTGGGAAAGAACTCTTACTAAAGATTTTTTATGTTGGAAGAAAGTATTAGGATGATAAAGTGTCATAGCTGTACCTTGGGGTTACAGGATGACATATAAAAGGTTGAAAAAGGCCACACCCTTTTCAGTTGGTGTTTGACACAGAAGGAAGTACTACCCGTGGAGTTCATGTACTACCATCCCTACATATTGTGCAAGCAGGATGGATTTCTAGATGATGAGCAAGGAGTATAGAAGAGACTCATTAAGAACACTAATGCAACTATATAAGTAAAGGGGGTCTTAAGTGGACGCATTTTTCTGAAAAAAAAAAACTTCAACTTGTACGAGTTTTTCGAAATAGTTACACTCAAAATTGGAAGATGTTGTAGAAATATGAATCGTAGCATTTTGAGTCTAGTTTCTAAGCTACTAAATTTTATTGAAAACGGATAAGTTTAAGTGGGTCAAACAACTAAAATACCAACAGATGCTCCTGTTTTTGTTAAAAAACATAATAGAGTGACTTTCGTGCCCCCCACCATTTTTTGAGCACCATTTAGTATTTTTGAAAACCCTTTGGTAGAAAGATAGCTAGGAGCATCTAGTTTGGGCTCCATTTTTTTTAGATTTTTTTAGTGAATATTTTTTTATTTATGATTTTTCTAGTACAAAAATTTTATGTTTTGAAAAATAACGGAGCTCCGACCGTGCCCCCCTAACTACCTCAAAAAATATCAAAAATTAGATTTTTTTTTTTTGAATATGTATAGAATTATGCCTAGTTTGGGCTAGTATAATTTTTTTTAAATTTCGATCACCCAAAAAAAAGATACACCATGAAAGATAGACATATTTACACTTCAAAAAATAGCTATAAAAAGGCATAGTTAGAAAATAAATAATATGGAAACCTTATATTAGTCAGAAAATTTGAAAAATTATATTTTTAGAAAGAAGAGACTCTGCTCTACGTCGTGGTATAATTTTTTTAAAATGGATCGATTGTTTTATTTTGATTTATCATAGAGGAAGTGGCATTTTTACATTTTCTTGTAAAAACTCGTTGTTTGTTGTGTTTGTGCAGTTCCATGCCTCAGGCTTGGGGATCCAAACCAAATCCCAAGCCTTGAGGCATGTCTTGGGAAAAGAGAAAACACAAAACTCCTACGCGTTATAATACGTACGCATTCTATGTAGTATAAACATAACGCTGCACGTTCTGTATAGTATAAACATTATGTATGCTTTTGACATGCTTCTATTTACATAAATAAATGTTTAAGTATAAGTTATTTTATTTATAAATGTTTTTTGACATTTCATTTATTATTATTTATATATTTTTCATTTATTATACTTTAAATTTATTTATGTAAATATAAGAAATTAGGGTCAATACACCTTATGGAATTAGTCTCAGAGCTCCATGAGTCATGGTTTAGGAGATAGTTTTTTAAAGTATAATCTGGTCAGTACATAGGTAATTTTTCAGGATTTCAGCATTCAGCCTAAATCTTTTAGCATTTAACTTCTACAATCGAAACCCTAAACCATAGGCCATAAACCTAAACACTAAACTGTAAACCTTGAGCCCTAAACCCTAAACCTTTAACCATGATCCCTAGACCCTAAAACCTAAACCCTAAACCCTAAACCTTAAACATTCAGCCCTTACCCATGAGCCCTAAACCCTGAGCCTTAAGCCCTAAACCCTAAGCCATAAGCCCTAAACCCTAAACCCTAAACCCTAAACCATGAACCATGAGCCCTAAAAATGCTAAACCCTAAACCCTGAACCATAAAAACTAAATCCTAAACCCTAAACCCTGACCCCTAAACCCTAAACCTTAAACACTGAATCCTAAACCCTAAACCCTAAGCCTTGAACCCTACACCCTTATCCCTGAGCCCTAAAATCTAAACCCTAAACCCTAGACCATATACCCTAAGCCCTAAGCCCTAAAAACCCTAAACCCTAAACCCTAAACCTTAAACCATAAACCCTAAACCTTAATCCCTAAACCCTAAAACCCAAAACCTAAACCCTAAACCCTAAAACATTCCTTAAATCCTAAACCCTAAACCCTAAACCATAATAAACCCTAAAACCATAAACCCTAAACCCTAAACCTAAACCCTATAAACCCTAAACCCTAAACCCTAAACCTTGAACCTAAACCCTAAACCCTAAACCTGAAACCCTAAACCCTAAACCCTAAACCCTAAACCCTAAACCTTAAACCCTAAATCCTTAACCTCGATCCGTAAACCCTAACCATAAACACTAAACCCTAAACCCTAAACCTAAAACCTAAATCCTAAACCATAACCCTAAACCTTGAACCCTGAACCCTAAACCTTAAACCCTGAACCATGACCCCTAAACCCTAAACCCCAAACCATATTTCATCAATATGTCCTAGTCTCGTGCCTAGAACCATCATTGAGTCTGCTTATAGAACTACCTTGTTTATGAGAGGTGGGACAAGTAACTAAATGGATATGACATCTACCTTGTGCCTTGTAATGCATATATTACACATCTCTTCCAAACTTGTTTCTCCCCACATATACTTGCGCTCTTGAATGTAAATTTATTCACACTCTGAAACAAATTTCACATTTCTCATATTTCCATGTATGGTATTATGCAAGCCAGGATGACCCATTGGAAGCTGGAAAAAATAACCATCACAACAAAAAAATTAATCTTAAAGGAAACAAAAGAAACATAGAGAATATATCAATGCAGAGGTGTAGGATCATAATTGAATTTCCTGTAGTATCCTCTCCTCCGGAGAAAGATAAAGTTCAAGTGTTCTACTGGAATGGATAGTAAATTTGACAGAACTTCCTAAAGTGTTCAAAATAAGCATAGAAACAGGGGAATGGCTAAGAACACTAAGGGGTTATCAATCACCTAGTAAATCTTTCTTGTTTAGTTCTAAATGGGAGTTACCTGGCCTACGACTTAGTGACCTTCCATTCATTGATAATTCCTTATATGATAAACCCATGGATGTTTTCAAAATCCCCTGAACAAAAAGATAGGGGTAGTCATCAATCCTAGTGAAGGGTGTGATGTGATTTCCAAGCAACTTGAAATTCATATAGATTTAGAGGTCATAACACGAATTTACAAATATCTCTATCATTAAATGGAAGCCAAGTAACAGTGTCTCCCTGTACATCCAAGGATTGAGGACTACTGGGGTCTTTGGAAGGATTGGACAGTCAGGAATATGACATTTCCCTCCTTCAAAATATCAACAGATGAAAAACATCAAATTTTGATGACTCTCTTTGAATGTTCTGCCTACAAATTCGATGAACCCTGAACTCTGTGACCTAAACCCTTAACCCTCAACCATGAGACCTAAACCCTAAACTATAAACCCTAAACCCTAAAACCAAAATAATAAATCCTAAACCCTAAACACTAAATATAAACCCTAAAACCTAAACCCAAAACCCTAACCCTAAACCCTTGACCCTAGACCCTAAACCCTGGGCCCTAAGCCCTAAACCCTAAATACTAAATCAAGAGCCCCGAGCTCTAACCCCCAAACCTTAAACCAGTAACTCTGAACCCCAAACCTTAAGCCATAAACCATGAACCATGAACCCTAAACCCTAATCCCTAAACCATAAACCCTAAACCTTAAGCCTTGAACCCTACACCCTAATCCTTGAGCCCTAAACCCTAAACCTTAAACCCTGAGCCCTAAACCCTAAATCTAGAGCCCTGATCTCTAACCCCTAAACCTTAAACCCGTAACTAACCCCTAAACCTTAAACCCATAACTTTGAACCCTAACCCTGAGTCATAAACCTTAAACCATGCACCCTAACCCTAAACCCTAAACCCTAAACCCTGAGCCCTAAAATCGTAAACCCTAAACCTTAAGGCCTAAATGTTAAATCCTAAAGGTCCCTAAACCCTAAACCTAAACCCTAAAACCCTAAAACCCTAAACCATAAACCCTAAACCCTAAACCCTAAACTCTAAACCCCAAGCACTAAACCCTAAACCCTAAACCCTAAGCCCTAAACCCTAAACCCTAAACCCTAAACCCTAAACCCTAAACTCTAAACCTAAACCCTAAACCCTAAAACCTAAACCCTAAACCTCAAGCCTTAAACCCTAAACCCAGAACCCTTTACCCTAAACCCTGAACCCTAACCTTTAAACCTTAACTAACTCCTAACCCTAAACCCTAAACCCTAAACCCTAAACCTAAACCTAAACCCCCTAAACCCTAAACCCTAAACCCTAACCCTAAACCCTAAACCCTAAACCCTAAACCCTTTTCCCTAAACCCTGAACCCTAAACCTTTAAACCTTAAACCCTAAACTCCTAAACCCTAAACCCTAAATAAACCCTAAATCCTCAAACCCTAAACCCTAAACCCTAAACCCTAAACCCTAAACCTAAACCCTAAACCTAAACCCTAAAAACCCTAAACCCTAAACCCTAAACCCTAAACCCTAAACCCTAAACCCTAAACCTAAACCCTAAGCTAAACCCTAAACCCTCCCTAAAAATCCCTAAACCCTAAACCCTAAACCCTAAACCCTAAACCCTAAACCCTAAACCCCCTAAACCCTAAATACTAAACTCTAAATCCTAAACCCTAAGCCATAAGCCCTAAGCCCTAAACCCTAAACCTTGAACCCTCAAACATAAACCCTAAACCCTAACCCTAAAACCTAACCCCTAAACCCTGAACAACCCTTAACCCATAACCCTAAACCCTAAACCCTAAACCCTAAACCCTAAACCCTAAACCCTGAACCTTGAACCCTAAACCCTAAACCCTAAACCCTTAACCCTAAACCTTAAACCATGAGCCCTAAACCCTAAACCCTAAACCCTTAACCCTAAATAAACCCTAAACTCTAAACCCTAAACCATAAACCCTAAACCATGAACCCTAAGCCCTGAGCCCTAAACCCTAAACCCTAAAATCTGAACTATGAGCCTTAAACACTAAACCTTAAACCCTAAACTCTAAACCTTGAGTCCTAAACCCTTAGCCCTAAACCCTAAACCCTGAGCCCTAAACCCTAAACCCTAAATCATAAACCCTCACCCAAAGGAAAGTCCTAAAAAGATCATTCAACGTGTTTCAGTGTGTAGGGAATAGTGTTTAAGGTGATCGATCGACTCATTTAGTTTTTATGAGAGACTACTTCCTTTGAAGGCCTAAAAAGGCATTTTTGGCCATTTTGTAGTTAATTGAACACCCTTCAGAACAAGCTAAAATGAGCTAGTCATGTCACCGAGTTATCAAGGACCATTATTTGTGAAGTATTAAGGCATCGTTTGTCTCCATAAGAGACATATGAGCAAAAGCATGTATGAGAATCATGAATTTGATTCCATGAAAGGATGCTTTTAGAGCTAGGAAAGGTGAGGGGATGATCTTTATATGGAGCACCATGTTTCTAAGAATGAGCAATCATCTGAGTTCACTTGATGCAATTCACTTGGTACTATTCGTAACAACTCATTCAACACCTAGTAGTGTTATCACACCTTAAGGAGGAGGCACATTACAATCACCTCATTTTGGCCATAGGACAGGAATCCCATTCAGGGAACAATCCTCTATCTACAAAGTGAGGATCTCTTTTTAGTAAGAAGTAGACAAACATCATAGAGTTAATTCATGGTCACTAAAGTGAATTATGGACCAAATTTAAAAATTAGTACCAATTCAAGCAGTGGTAGGGCCAAAATCCATTTTAGAAGGTCAAAAAACCTAAAAAATGACTATATGCTTTCCCAAAACAAAGACCGACTACAATATATATGCCCTGAAAGTTTTAGGTCATTTGCTGAAATCCTGAAAATGAGTAAGTACTGACCAGATTAGATTTTGAAAAAATATCTTCCAGATTATAACTGTTGGAGCTACGAGACCACTTCCATAAGGTGCAGAGTGACCCTAATTTCTTATATTTACTAAAATAAATTTAAAGTATAAGAAATAATAAAAGTAATACTTAAACATTTATTTTTGTAAGTATAAACCACCAAAACACATATGCATGGTCCATACTACACAAAATGCGTACGTGTTATTGTAAGTATAACCCACCAAAACACATATGCATGGTCCATACTACACAAAACACGTACGCGTTTTTTGACTTGTTTGAAACGCGTACGTGTTATGGTACGCATTATGGTTTGATGATTCCCAAGCCAAACAAATTAAAACGCGAGCGCGTTTTAGCAAAACACGTATGCATTTTGGTTTTTTTTCGGATTCTTGTCCGCTTTTTGGCCCCCCAACTTCGTGCACTTACCCAAATTGAAGTGGTCAAATATTTGTGCACGATGGAAGAAGGATGGTGTGCCGATTGCAGGGTACGCACACAAAAAAATGGAAAAAAGTGTCACAAGAAATGAGAAGGATGGTGATAATAAGGAAATTACTCAGGATGAAGACTACATGTAGAAGAAACCGCACAAAGTAACATGAGGTAGGCGGCAGTAAGATGGACTACTTGGTGGAAAATGCAAAGGAAAGATGTGTAGTGGCGAGAGGAAGCACACGCGAGGAGGCCTACGGTTTGGAAGTAGTAGATGCGCAAGAAGATTACGACTGCAACATATGGAAGAAAGCAGAGTAAAGTGCATCTATATATTCCTTATTCTTTATTCTTTTCCCACTTGTATATTCGTTCATTTTTTTGAGGGATAAGTCGAGAATCCCCATTACCGAGGGCGATAATGCAATTAATGTGGGGTAATGTTGCACGGATAATTTGACCAAGTATGGGCCGCGTGGAGGTCTCGGGCGTGCACAAGATAGGTGCGAAGCAAAGTGCACAAACAATATGGAACAACGTGTGAAGGTTCGCACCAAGGCAGACAAGATCCAAGACTTAGTCGATTTTGCTAACTCATGGGCTAAAAATAGAAAAAGGTACAAAGTTATTGTAACTGAGAAACGATAACCTATTTCTACAATTTAGTTGAATGCACTAAGATCACAAATTGTGGAAATGGGCTCAAGAAGCATTCATTGACAAGTGCTATGATCGCAGCACTCTTAAAGTTTGTTTAAGACATTATCATCAACAATCTAGTACAAACTGCCATTGAAGAAAGGATATGTTGACAATATCATTCACAAAACCATACAAGGAGCTCAAAACCATCCTCATATACTCTTAATGACATGAATTTTCTTGTTTCAGTTTGTGGTAGCAATCAAAAGGATGGGGAGCCCAGTTACATAGAATCCCTAACCTCAACAACTAATGTAACACACACACACACACACACACACACACACACACACACGTTCTGAGAGAGAGCATGAAGGAGATTAGAGAGAGATTAGAGATCAGAGCTATTTATCAGAGAGATCTATTATTAGTCATTATTAACAAGCATGCATTATCTATACTTTAAAACAAGTGGGTTACATACATATTCTACATTATTAGGTTAGTGCATGGGCTTGAGTTATAAGGAAAGATGCTTCCTCACTATAATAAATGTAGCATAGGGTCAGAACAACCACCCCTTAGATCTGGTTGTACAAGCAATTAGAATGTTGTTTCCCTAGGGTAATACTTGTGCTACATGAAATTCCACTTCACTCCCAGGTATATTGAAGTCTTCCATATGTACTCAAATACTTTAAAATGTAATCCTTTTGTTATAATGGATTATGGTGGTGGAAATAATACATGTCTATTTTTGATATGGCGATTTAATGAACTAAATGATATTGGTACATCTATCTCCCTATGTTTTCTCCAAATATGAAAAATGTGTTTCCATCTTATCATGAATGTTTGATGTAAACCCATCATAAGTGAACACTAATGTTTAATTAATTGTAATATGCATGCTAAAATTTTTACACATTTGTGCAATATAATTTGGAGGGACCTGTTCTGCTCGCACTAGTCGGGTTGACCATTCAGTCAATTGCTAATGAGGTGTCAAATACATTTAATCTTGTCTTAAAACAATTTCAACTACATCACTTGATAATTACCCATGTTTATGCTCCATGTGCATACTTACCTAGGGTTACATCAATTTGCCTCATGCACTTGTAAACCTTGGATAAAAAATTCAACTAAATATTGACTTGTTACAATAGTTATGAGCCTTTAACCTAAGTTTTAATTCAAATTCTTATGATTAAATTAAATTAATTCACAGGATATTTCATGACTGTCGTTGCCTATGTCACTATTCAGGAGGGGAATTTTATTTAAAACATTTTGGTGTAAAAAATAATATAGGACTTTAATACTAAATTATAGAAAAATAATCAATGTGTACAATCAATTAATTCGACTTCTTAGATCCTTTTATATGTAATAATCATTAAATCCTATGAATACACTCATGCATATTAGTCTACTTGTTCAAGTCGTATTTATATTTTGGAAAGATAACTATGGATGGATCCTCCTAAACCTATATTTTCATTTACAACTATTCTAGGCCACATTGGAACAATCATGCTTTTTACACTTTTTCAAATAGAGATTGCTTCTAGAAAAAAAAGATTCTCATATAAATCTAACCAAAATATGGAACCTTTTTTTGAAAAAGTTAAGTTATGGTAGAAAATTTATGAAACTATTACAGGCTATTGAGAGGACATCGCTAATGCTCACGAGATCATTCCATTTTTAAATTCGACTAAAGGGGAACCGGTATATGTTTGAATGTGCAGACCATATCATCAAAAGAGCTTATTGGGGTAAACCGGTAATGAAAAGTACCTTGATTGGAAATGTTATTTCAGTACTAAACCAGTCCAACCATTTATATTGCTCTGATAATGACCGTTAGTAGAAGAAGGAAGCGCTAAATGCCATCTTGACATCTAATTTTGGCAAAAGGATTCAAATTTTTAATTAACTTTTGTGCTACAGGAATTTTGATGTCAACTAAACCCCTAAGGGACTGTCATTGTTCTCGGGTAAAGAAAAACTTTCTTACATGCTCATATAGTATATACAGCAACAAGTTTTAACCTATTTTGGAGTAGATTCAATGAGGTCATGGATTATACTTCCAAGGATTATTATTTTTATTGAAACAATGTAATTTTTATGTGTTTTTTAGATAAATTCTATGGGTTCATAATTATCTTTTAATCTAATTAAAAAATCTAGAAGAATATTCCGAACTAGTGAAAGATTTTTTGTCAAACTCAACATACAGTGCCAATTGTTACTCATGTTTAATCATGTTGAAATATAAATACATGGAAAACTTGGTTAGCACTGACGATATTCAATCCCATGAAAAACCCTATAATATATTCTATCTAGGTGCAATAATGCAAGACTTTGAGGTTAAGATAATTACACGATGGAACAATTGAAATTTGATTTTGGAACTAATTATAGAAATAAGAATATTCGTTAGGGGAAATGCCATCAATTGCCAGCAACTTTACAGGATAGGGGAAAATTGAGTAGGTACCAGCACAGGGTCGGCTAGTGAAGGTATTGACTGAGGTATATTTATCCAACCACATCCAGACTCTCCCACAACTGCAGCAAAAGCAATGATAAAAAATAAATAAAAAACATAGAGGGTAGCTCGATACAAAACTCAAAAACTCATGGCTGGAGCTGAAGCTGAAGTCATAGATCCACAGGAGTTGGAAATGAAGAAGGAATGGGAGATGCAGGATAAGTAAATTCTAAAATCTCTTAGTGTATTTAATATGAAATCAAGTTAGATACAGTAGATTGCAGGATGTCTTCTCATTGTAGGAAAAATAATATTTGCCATGAATTTCATGTCCAGAAGGATCTTAACAAGATGTAACTAATCGAATAGAGAGTGAAGCCATATCTTGAATTTAAATTTCACTGTATGTTTGCAATCTTTGGTTGAAATAATATCACGTAGTGAATCCAAATTTTCAGTGAAGCACTAGACATGAAGTTCAAATGAAACATACATATGTGAGAATTGATTCATCACATAAATGGAAGGAAAAACATGAAAGAGATTTGGGATAGAAAAATTGAGAGAGATGTGGCATATTGAGTTCAAGTAGTACCCTAGAGGTAAAGAGTGCAAACCATCTAAAGTTTCCCTAATAAATAAATAAAAATAATATATTATAAGCCAATTAGGAGGTTAAATAACCTCAATAATAATGAGGATTTCTTATAAATATTAATTGAAGAACTACATAATCCTGAATTATCATTTGTTAAATCCGAGAGACTAAGTTGTTTGGGGAGAATTGGTGTAACTTATGACAAGAATACAATCTATGGGAAAAACAGTTCTAGTCATAGATTTCTTTCAAATGCATTTTTGCATTTGAGGCATAGATACCTGATTAGTAATAGCCCTAGTTAGGTCCATGGAACCTCAGTATTTATTTGGAATAACACTTCAGTAACGTTGCATCTATAGATATTTCTCACTGAATATTAAATAAAAATGGATGTGGATCTTAGTCTAACATTTATGTTCGGCAAAGTCAATGGAAATAGGGAGATAAAAACTTCATCGAGTACAAAGAGATCCCAATACATAGTCTTTTGGTGTGTCTTCTCATGGCTTGTTTGGAGTAGGAAAAAAAGTCCTACAACGATCTATTTAGGCTACCGCCTATTTCCCATCATTAGAGAAATAAGTGGGCTCCTTTTAACAAATAGACCAAACATCTTTATGGAATGACATTGATGGAATTTATTAATGCAAATGGGAATGGTGGCTCATCGACTTTTATCTCAGTGGAACCATGACATACCTAGACGATCTATAATGGAACTTGTGATCAACTTGATCCCTTATGCTAAGTTTTAGGAATAATAATTCTCCTAATGATGGATTGTTTGTTATGTTAAAATAATAACCTTTAATCATTACCATTAAGATATGGAATATCATTTATCATAATCCCAGCGTTCTCTTGAGAATGTAAAAGGAAACTGCAAAAGGAAGAACATTTGTACCTATCACAGTTTGAAAATGATTTGTCTACGAACCCAATCTACCTCATTAAGATGAGAAAATCTCAATAATGTCCTGGTCAAGGCATCATTTTGTCAGCGGTTTATGTTCCCATGTTTAAATTGGTAAGCAAAAATTTAAAATTGTGGGCATACTCAATTTTTTTAAAATGCCGAATAGCACGTAAAACTTTGGGTATAGTTATGTCTAAGAAAAATGTGATATTTTAAAGGAGCTTTATACATCTTAAGAATAAATTAAGGAGTAGGTAATGGATCAATATATTTTTCTAAGGAAGAAAAATATTTTGAGAGAATTCCTTAGTCTTTAGAAGCTAAAGACTCCCATGTACCTCATTGGAGGAATAAATTTTGGAACCTGTGGCTAAAAAAACCCTAATAAACATCCAACACATTTTTAATTTTTTTTTGACTTTAATAAAATAGGTTAAAAAATAGAGCAACTTACTAAGGAAAGATGGGAATGTATTATTTATAGGAGAACAAGTATAGATAAATATTATTTATGGTGTATCTTTCAATCTTAACTATTTTCCCTTCAAAAGGCGTCGGTGTTGGTATGGATAAAGACCCGTATAAAATTCTGTAAAATTGATTCGTTTGTGTAAATCCCTCAAAGCAATGAGATAATTATGATCATCTAGTAAATCCTCCTTCAAAATTTGTGCGCCTGATTTAAAAAAATTAAATCTAATGTAAGGACATTGTTGATTAGATAGATATAACATTAAATATGCAAGATCTAGCTAAAGAAGTACAAGCAAGAGTGAAAGATATAAGATAAAGATGACTCAACTTGTAACTATAGGTCTGGATTGATAAACAGACTGGAAAGACAGATTCTGGACTGTATAAGTTCTATGTTTGATTATGGAATGTAATGATCTCAGGGATAGGAGCACCTAAAATGGGATAGGGATCACATGGGCGCTAGTGTCTGCTCTGGGTGCACTGGTGTCTGTGGAATAACTTCAGTCCTAGTTCTTTCTGTGTCGCTTCTTGTTTGTGTCAAGTTTTCTCTACTTCTCCTTTGTCATGTGCCTATACCTGTAAAAGAAACCCTAGCTACTAGCACAATACTCAAGTGCACATTAGATGAATAAAAATATGCATATGCTTGAGTCAGACTAACCTCGGCGGTCACCCCAATGTGATTTTCACTGAGCACTGCACTACATTTCAGACTCAATGTAGTTCTAGTGTGTGTGTGATTGGAATAGTGTTTCTTGAGCTAGGATGCCCTAGTGTCAGTCTCACAAAGAATAGTGGGCTACAACTACTTTGTCCCAATGCAAATGTGTGGTATGGAATTCAGAATAAACCCTCCTATGTAGTGAAGTATGCAATCCCAAAATGCATTCCTTGGTGTAGTAGATAGAAAATATTAGCTCCTTATAATAGTATGTGCCTCTTGAAATACTTTCCCCCTAATGAGGTTAATTACGACATGTATATATATGATTCCTTTTCTTAAGTTCCATCATTAACAAGTGAAAGTCTGACTAAGGGTGATAAACAAAGATAAGAAAGAAGTAACATCTGAAAAATTAGAAAAAGAGAGGACAAAAGTGCCCAGAGGGGACAAAGCTCTTATCCAATGGGTAGTTTTGTATATGATGCTCAAAAAGGTAAACAATGAAATCAGAGTTGAGAAATATGTTAGATAGTATGTAAAATTACAAGTTGTAAATTAGAAATAGTAAGCAATAAAGATGAAAAAGGATAAAAGCAATGTCAAAGCAAATTAAAAGGGTTGTTAATGACTAGTTCCCTTTCATAGGATTCATGCGTATAAATGAAGTATTTAGAGGCTAGATGTACATAGTAATTAGTTCATGATTTAGTGACTACATTTGCCCCCACTTTATGATGGTGAATAAGGATTCGGTAGCATACAATGGAGAAGAAAACCTTATAGGTCGAAAGAATATTGTGCCCAATAGTGTGTTGAATAAGCATTGTAGCATGCCAAATGGGATATTGCAAAATGTGTACCGTGGAATGCTAAGGGAAGGGAAGGACAAGGATAATAGGGGTGACCTTTGCATGCGTGGAGTGATAATGATGTGTGTGTAGTTCCTTAGAGTATTTTCTTTGTTGAAGCGTGCTTGAGATTTTCTTCATGGTTGCTTGTGTGCTTTCCTTTGTTGGGATATGATAGGTACCACAAAATAAAACAAGTGTAGTCAATGCTCTAGGTAAATGCAATTGAACTTTAACTTGAGCAATATGTAAAATTGGAAATGCATATTGGAAAAGACAAAACTATGGGGTTAGAGTACACCTGAAATGCTGAAAGAGAAAGGGGTAGAAATTTGTTCATGCTTGTAGACTTGTTAATTAGGATATGGTTGGAATAATATGAAGGATTTGGGCGTCTTGTCACCAAACTAGGCATTTTAGTGTCTCGACACTAATTTTCAGATTTAGGTGTCCTAACGCCATTAAGGAAAAGAGTATTGGGAGAGCTCATAGGCTTTACCCTCTAACAATTAACGCTTCCCCATATATATGTGTTGTACTGTAAAGGACACCGTTAAGGGAAAGTGTATTGGGAGAGCTCATAGGA
Source organism: Taxus chinensis (assembly GCA_019776745.2). NCBI lineage: Eukaryota > Viridiplantae > Streptophyta > Pinopsida > Cupressales > Taxaceae > Taxus > Taxus chinensis. The sequence continues at coordinate 237,350,979 of CM034157.1, read as the reverse complement.
TTTTCCCTCCAACCGTTAACGCTTCCCCCATGGATAAGTGTATGTGTAGATGATCACAAACCCGATTTGTAACTTGCTTTGGTTGACAAATTATTCCAGGCGTATCGTTGTCATGCATATGCCCTAGGTGTCATTTCCTTATTTGTTCCTACTTTATTTCCTAGTTTGGTTTCTGAGTAAGTAGTTTGTTTCTTATTTAGTTCTTGTTAGTAACTAATTGAAATCTGAAACTGACTATGTAACTTTTGAAACTGGAGAAGACTGTGATTCTGCAACTGCAAAAATTGCTATGTAACTATTTTTGCCCTAGGACATGAGTGCCCAGGTGGGACAATAACACCCATCACTCCTATCTGTACTGGGAAGCTCTGTCCAGGATGGGTTTTGTGGCCAAGTCTTTTTCTGGCCTTGTTTTATAACTGATTTATGTTCTGATCATGTTGAATATGATTTTGTAACTATTGTCTATAACGTCTTTGAGGGTAAAAAGGTTCATTCAATGTTTCCCCCACTCGTGTGGGGTGCGTGAGATGAACAAAAGCAAATAAAGCCCAAGTGAGGAAGATTAAAACTGATATGCATATCTGAGATAGGGACTCTTGCATGGGGAATATGCCAAGAGGGATTAGGCATGGTAGCTACCATGGCGCAAGAAAAATAATTGGAACATACTAGCATACAAATGTTAGTGATAAAAAAGCAATGCACACATAAATAACAACTAGTAAATGCATATTGGAAAAAAAAATACAAGGACACAATGAGTAGCTGGTTGCATACATAGGACACAACTTGTAATGCCCCTCCCATCTCCGTCTTGTCAACTTCACTCGTGTGAGCTCGAGTTGGCCCCATGGTATGATTGAGTTCAGTTTTTAGAGTTGTGCTTACGATCTGGTTAATTTAGAAAATGAAATAATAAAATAATAATGGTAACTTCTAGTTTTCCTTCCGCGGATTCACCATCTAGTCCCTATGGAGTGTCTTCATGTTTCAAAATTGTGTGGTGATGTCATTTTTCATTTACAATTCCTTCAACTTGAGATCACTTTTAAACTCTTGAGTTTGAAATAATATAATATCATTAACCTTTATTCAATCAAATTGTTTTAAGAAAAATAGTAAAGTTAATTCTTGTAATTATGTTTTTAATGAAAATAATTAGGTGATAGAATAAATGAATTAATGGGGAGTTAGTGAGGTTTTGGGTGGAGGAAATGATTTTGGGTGTTGATGTTTTGGGAGAATAAAAATTTCTCCACCGCCCTTTCCAGCTCTCTCTCCCTTCCTACGCCATAAAGGGGAGCAAATTGTTGTCAGGGAATTGTAATTAATTGAGGGTTAGATCTACCTAGGTTTGCCTAATTCCTTCTTTTTATTTCCCAAGGGAGTTTTAAACTAGATTTGGATATCCATCAAAACGTTCAATGACAAAGGAATAATGTTAGTTGTTCTAGTTGTAGGATGGGGGCGTCCTCATGCAGCATGGGCCTTGCTGATGTTCATCAAACGCATCGAACAAGTCTTCATCCAGATCCGTTCATCTTTACCAGCATCCTCCTTGCCTCTCCTAGATCGTAGCTTTGGAATGTGTTGAGAATGTTAAGAGTCCTGGGAAACTTCCAGGAAAATATTATTGACATGTATGAAACCAAATGCCACATCCTTTTCTAGCGTACCCATGTTTGTGCCAATAAGAGCCATGGGACACAGTATGGAAAGTTCGTCAAGCATTTAGGATGAAGGGATTTTGTCAGAAGTTGTAGTTACAAATGCAATGGTACATGTGTATGCTATGTGTGGAAGCCTAGACCAGTCACAGGAACTGTTTGACAAAATCCATTGAGGAGATGTGCAGTTCATGTTTTTTATTTCCATGGGTGTAGGATACACACACAAAATGGATTTGTTAAAAATGCTTAAGAAACTTTCAAGAAAATGAAAATTGACGTGTAAAACCCGACTCGAAACCTTTTCAGTTTCCTCCATGCCTAAATTAAAATAGGAGTTTTGGGTCATCTAATGGCCATCCGTCAAACATAGTAGGAAGTAGGTATTGGTAAGATGTTATATTTTTAAGCGCCCTGGTACCTAAGCATGTTTGCAAAACGTGAAAGTCTGTTTGGAAAAATGCCTAAAAAAATGTGCTCTCTTGGACTGCAATGGTCGTAGGTTATGCACAATTTTTTTTATTTTTTAAAACGCCTTGGACCTTCAAACAAGTGAAGTTGGTAGGTTAAATCCAAACTCTCCAGCCATTTCTAGTATTTTTCCTTGTCTGCGCCAAACCCAACAATATGTTTTACTTTCTAAATGCTATTACCAAATCCCCACTATGGTGACAGATGAATATTTCAGTACACGTATGAATCTATAAACTATTCCAATGGCTTCATCCTTGAAGATGTATTCTATAACCTTACATAGATCCTCTGTGGGTGTGAGATATCTCCTTTATTAAAAATAAACATGTTTAGTTTTATGGCCTTCATTCCTATTGCATCCAAGTACACTCATTAATGGCTTTAATCATTCTTCTTACCATCTAAACTGCATCCCACCTGTGTAATGCTACATAGATTTTTGACAAAACAACATAATTTTTGATAGCTGAGGAGAACAACTTAGAAAGAGGAGTCTCTATAATTTATAATTTATTGTAAATTCCAAATCCACAACTTTTGTGAGCATCCTTCCCAACTATTAAAAAAATTGGGATCTTTGAAATTAGATATGGATGAAAATGAAAGAATTGCGGATGCATAGAAACTACTTAACAAAATGTGTAATGAATTATGGAGCCTCATAAAATGTTGGTGGATCCGCCTGGAGGCCCCCGTACATTACTGCGCCACATTCATTTAGTAACAAGTGTGACTATCTTACCTCTTTTTTTAATGATGTAACATTTATAGTTTTCTTATTTTTAATGGTGTTGAAAATCAAATTAAGGAAGAGTAATTTTTCGATGAATTAAATGAGATGTAACACCTAATAACAAATTTACCTCATTTTATATGCAACTAGAAATGTTAGTATGCATATAAACATAGATCCCAAATTACCTATTGAGATGTTTGGTAAACTCTTATAATAGTACTGTTATCCATATTTCCCCCCCCGGCAAAATATTGGATTGGCCACGACCCTGCTCAGAAAGAACCCGAGAAATCACGTTTGAATCCTGCGAATAGGTTACATGGAGACTCTACAATGGAAGTAGCGGGGCTTGTGAAAGATCAAACGACCCTGTGTAGGAGAATTTCAAAAAATGGTTCTGTCGAGCGAATACGTGCCTTAAATCCATTAAACAGATCACAGGCAGGCTTGGAAAAGGAATAGCGGGGTCAGGGCAGGAGGAGACAGTGTTAAAGAGGTTAGAGGTTCAAAGAGAAGAAGTGGCGAAGGTTCGAGGTCTTTGGGCTCCGGAACAGTTCAGAATGAGTCCAAATGGACTAAGTATGGAGGAGACAGCGGACGCTAACAAGTGTCCAAGCGGCGCATCTCCAAAGTCGAATCCAAAAAGGAAGGCTCGAACAAGCGCTAGGCCCCCACGTGTCCCAGGCCCAAAGCGGAGGTAGAGTCAAAGCTAAAAGTCAAACGGCGGACAGGGTGAGCCTAAAAAAAGGCTAAGTATAGAAATGCAAGTGGAGGCTGCCACGTGTCAGCTTGGTGCATCCCCAAGGGTAAATCCAAAATCGAAGACTCAAATGAACGACAGCTCACCACGTAGCCCAAGGTCTGAAAAGGTAAGAGGGAGGTCATTGAAAAGTCCAAAGACCTGCGGAGGCTTCTAAGTGTCAACCCGACGCTCCTTCAAAGGCAAATCTTGATCGGGCTTTTAAGTGAGCACGGAGCCTCCATGCGTCCAGTCTAAAAAAGGGGACAAAGTCAGGTTGAATAGTCAATGCATTGTGACAGGCTGACAGAGAGTGCCAAGTGTCCAAACGATGCTAGTTCAAAAGCATAGATGAAGGGAGGTTTCTAAGCAAGTGCCAGGCCGCCGCGTGTCCCCGGTTAGATATATGGCCCTGCTGAGCAAAGGACTTAGGAAAAAAACATAAGGAAATTGAGCAGGTCTCGGAGGAAACCACGTGTCGGCCCCGCGCCACTCCAAAAGTAAAATACAGAGGCTGCCCTCAGACATGCGCCAAACCTCCATGTGTCCCATTTTAAAAAGGGGCCCATTTTCGAACTAGTTTTCCTGCCTTTTTGTACGGACCCGATACAAATTTCAAAGGGGCATATCTTTCGACTAGGGACTCAAAATCTAGAAAATATGGCACCGTTGGAAATATCTTGGCCTCGTCTATGCCATGAAGATCTGAAACTTTAAGTTTGGGGAGGTTAGGTGGGAGAAAAATGGAGAAACATCTTTGGGCCATTAATGCAAGATCTATTTTGCCCCAACAACCAGATCGGATTCGATCTGATCCGTCGTTTCCTCCTCCCTCGAGGCACTAAACAAGAAATTGATGCAGTCAAGACAAATTTGGGGGCAGATTTTGTAAGAGGCATTAATAGCAGTGGTTGAACTTCGAATTGTTTTTCCCGCTTCTCTCTCTTTCTCCCTTTTGTGTTGAATCTATAAAAGCAGGGTCGGGACTCGTTGTAAAGGGTTGGATGTTCTTATGTTTTGCAGGCTCCCCTTTTCCTCTGGCAAACAAATTCGTGGAGTTTTAGACCTTCCATTAGATCGCAACACATTTTCTACCTTTAGGCCATTTTGTAAACGCATTGTATCAAATCTGCAGAGCAATAATACATGTTTGTGGTTGATTTTCGAACCTTTCTTGTCTTCATTGCTCTCATTTGGTCTTTCATTGCAAAACTGGTTATTTGTGCTTGATTATTGTATGCATTTTTAGTTTGTGCCTATCAGCAAAAAAAATGCTCATCATTCCTTTGGTGTATCACCTGGTTAGCTTAGTTTTAATTTCCTGCATTCTTTTCATCCTGGTCTCCTTGGAAATATTAGATTAGGTCTAGGAATAAATCCTTTACAAATTTCACATATGCACATAGACAAAGGAATAAGAACCAGCCTTAGTCTGGAGAGTTTTCCCATTTTGCAAAGTCCCACACCTTTGGGGAAAACTCAATGTTATGCAAATCACATCAAATGACGGGTTTTAAACACCAAATCTAAGAGGTCATCTGGGGTGCTGTGATTTTGCACTATCAAGTACTGAATACTGAAGCCGTGCAGTTGGTGAGTTGAACTTGAATTTTAGTTTAAAACCTGATTTTAGTTTACTCTTGGAAGACCTTGATCGAAATCTTAATGAAACCTCCACTTTTAGTCATACACAAAATATCTCTAATCGGGTAATGGAAAATTCAAGCCTTACAACCGCAAGAGTCCTTGTCATGTGGAGTGTTAGAGAGAACCATGGAATGTCTTTAAATGTTCATTTGACCATTTTTCATCATGCGTTTAGGAGTCCAGTGGACCATCTTGTATTTTTGGACATTGATTGTTGGAAGTTAAAAGTTCAGATTGGGTTTGACCAAATTTATGATCTAGGTGGAGAAATGGATTTCGTCCCCTGTAAGCCTCTAGTATTTATCCGATACAACCACTATCAATCCTTAGCTATGAAGAATTACCTTACAATCTATTTTTAGTAGTGGGTTTTGTAGGCCTCCGATTGTTGAGTGACGAGGTCCTTCTGGTGCAATTAGGATTGGTAGCTCTAGATAGGTGGTCGCCAATTAAAACATGTTTTCCATTTTTTGGTTATGTCAGCTTCAAGGGTTTCCCTGTATATAAGGGAGTACGATGGAATTTGACTCTTTGTATGTTTGAGTCTCAGAGATTGTTTTTAAATGTAGATTTTTGAGACACTTGACTAAATTTGACGCTTTTTGTGAATTGAAAAAATGGGGAAAACTGTTGTAGGACCTTATTTAAGTAAAATATCTTTTGAGGAAACTTGAAAACACAAACATATGATTGTATGAAACTCCCTTTTGATGCTTGTTTTGAGAAAATTGATTACGGGAAAAATGATGTTTTCTCTCTCCTCTCTCTATTTCTCTCTTTAGTTTTGAAATCGAAATGAAATCACATTTGTATTTCAGACTCTCTCCAGATATGTGTAAAGGGTTTTTTTCATTATGATTGGAAAATTATGAACTCATGAAATTATGCAATATTGTAGAAAGGTACCATCCCAACATTGTGTTGACCATGTTGTGGTTGCAGGTATCCGGGAAAAGAAGAAATTATAGTGTTACTTGTGTTTTTCTTATAACGTGTTATCTTTGAAACACATGTAATTGTAAATGGATAAATCATCACTATTGTTATAATCAACAATGTTATTTATTGATTTCTGTGATGGGTATGAAACCCTTAACATATTGGTATGTTTGAAAAAAGGGCATTTTATTCTGGGAGTGATTTTGAATACAAGTTTATAGGTTGATAATGGTGTAGATGTACTTATTAACTAGAAATAAGATGACCATTTTATAATGTGCTCCTATGTGAAAGTAATGAATATATAATCTTGTGTGCTTTATTTAAATACTTTGGGAACTTAAAAGAAAAGAACAAAATCAAAAGGATGATTTACTTAAAATTAACATCTGGTGTGGATTTTAAGAAGTCATGTGTGATAACCTTATTAACATAAAAAATTGAAATTTAAAAGATGATCCTAGGTGTTTTTATACTTGGCACTGTATGCACCCAAAATTGCACGATGCTATATTGTTGGAATGGTAAAATCCCCAATGATGATAAATTTCATTTCCAAATTAAATAATGATGTCAAAGTCCTTTTTCCTTGCTTTATGGATTTTTAGATGCTTTAGCTTGCTTTACTTATCCGTTCCTTAGATTTTCGTGCTTTCATAAGTATTTTGTATTGTTTTTTCCTTAGTATAGCGATTATGTAACCATTGTGGTGGTTGTGCAACCACCAAAACGGTTACGTAACCGTTGATCTACTTAGAGTGGCAGTGAAGTAAATTCCTCGATGGTTGAGTAACCGCTGGTCTGCTCAAACCGGAGGTTTCATACGCATAAATCCGAGACTTAAACAACGTGTTCTATATGCATGTTGCATTCTTCCAACTCATTTTTCTCGCACGTTTCTTGACCAAATCAGTTGTCTTTAAGCTTGTTAGATGCATATAGATTTCTTCTTCTTCACTTACTATTCTTAGTAGTTAACTACCCCTTCCCATGGTGATTTTACATTTCTTGGTTTCTAAGTATGTTGCACCATTTCCCTACCAACCAGTTCTGGATAAAAGATAAGCTTTTTCCCAAAGCATTGGTTGGAGTCTTTTGATTTGGAATTGCACTGTTACTCTGTCAGAATCTTGCTAAGAAGAACACAAGAAAACTCAAATCCTTTTCCTTGTTACTCTCTTGCTTGCATTGCTACCAGACTGTCGACAACCACTTAGCTTCAATACTTCTACATCTTCTTCTGCATACCAACCAACACAAATCCCTAGACATCTTTGGATTCACCATTGGAAAAGAAGACGAGGGGATCAACAAAAGAACAACCAACATGGGATATTCTCTCTTTTCTACATTTCCAAGTTGGAGGTGTATTTAAAGTCCTAGAGGATTTCTTTTAGTAGTTATATTTAATTTATAATCAACTTGGACTCTTGTTTTAAGAAAGGTAGAATTTACATAGTAGTTTCATTACTTGTAAAAATATTCCATTGAAAACGGTTATCCAATTCGGCCCCTTGGGAAAAATTAGACAAACAAGACCCCACAAAGAGAAATCAAGGGATCGATTTAGCCAGGGGATATCACATTTCAAATTAGCAACAAGGAGCTCAGCAAGAGGGACCTCCAAGTGAAACTCTGCTTGTCAATTGGCAATCGGAAGACTTCTGTGGAATGAATCAAGCTCCTTCTCAAATTATAGCTACCAATACACGGTCCAAAAAGAGAAATATTGGAGAAGGACAATCACCAAACTCAGGTAATCCTCAATCCTCCATTACTCCACAAGGTATTGGCACTCAAAATACAACTCCCAACATGCAGAGCCAATCCAAGCCACCTTCCAAATCTGTAACAACCCATGTGCAAGAGAAAAATGTGCCAGGGAAGGGGCAACAGAAGGATAGCTCATTTAATATCATTGAGAAAATGAAGAAGACAAGTGTGAACATTTCACTATGGGAGTCACTGGCCATTCCAGGACAGAGGGATCTATTGCAGACTGCTATGGCCAATTGGTCAAGCTCAAATCAACCCCCTAACCAGCAAGAGAAAGTGCTTACCAATGCAACTCAACCTGAGGGAAACCATGGAGAACAACAAGGTAAGAACCTGAGGCCTCCTCCATTCTATGTTTCATTAATCATTGGGGACAAATTGGTGCATAATTGCATGATTGATTCGGGGGCAAGTAGTTCTGTAATGCCCAAACAAATAGCTGATCAACTGGGTCTCCAGTATGAAGTCATCTCTAGAGGGGTAGTACAATTGGATGGGACAACAGTGACAACTATTGGAGTCATCAAGGATTTGAGCCTCACACTGCATGCCTGCCCCAATGTGACTGTATTGCAGAACATATCAGTCATAGACTTGCCACCACATTTTGCATTGTGTTTGTCCAGGGACTTCACTGCCAAAATTGGAGGCTATTTGTCTGCTGACTGGTCGCATATGCTTTTTACAACCAGGTATGGAGCTAAGGCCACAATCAGATCTGAGCCCATAGTGGATTACCACATTAAGTCTTATGCGCCTAGCCCAATCAATGCAAAGTATTCATCTTTTGATCAGGAGGACCTCCTAAACACTTGTGAAGTAGATACCAAGGTGGGGTGTATCCCAGACTTGACTCTCGATGAATGGGAAAACAAAATACATGCTTTTGACCCCTATAAGGAGATGGAAGAATCTAAGCTAGGAGTCTACTACCTGCATGAGGAGAATCATCCTCTTCCTGACATCATTAAGCCGAAACACAAAGATGACAATGAAGTATGGAAATTTTTCTTTGATGGCTCGAGAAGTAGGCAAGGAGCTGGAGGAGGAGCTATGATTGTGTCACCCCAAGGTATGAAATACTACTCAGCTTTCCATTTCCAATTTTCCTGTTCAAACAATACAGCAGAATATGAGGCTTTGGTTCATGGATTGCATTGGGCAAGAAAATGAGGAATCAAGAACTTGCAAGTGTTTGGTGACAGTGAACTAGTTGCTAATCAAGTCAGAGGACAAAATGCTGTCAAGAATGACCTGCTCAAGAGCTACAAGAATAGGGTATGGGATCTCATTGAGGATTTCAAAGCCTTCAACATTGTGTCCATACCCAGGAAGGAGAATGAAGCTGTTGATAGGCTTGCAGCAGTTGGAGCAACATTTGATGTGGTTGACAACATCAAGAGGGACAAAGGACAGCCACATATCCATGTGATTGTGAGGCCAGCAGTGCCAGATAACAACACATGTTGGCAGGTGTTTGAGAATGATCAGCAGATCATCAATTTCTTGCAAGAGGAAGCTGAATTCTCAGCTAGGAATCAAGACAAATTAGAGCAGCAATATGGAGATCAAGTAGTGCAGCTGCATACAAACAAGCTTCCCAAAGGTTTGGTGACATTAGAATCTATCTTCAATCCTAATGATCAGTTTCAAAAAGAGAAGGCTAACATACAGATCAAAGGAGAAGATTCAGAGTCAATTCTAGTTGGAAAAGGAAAAACACTTCAAATTGGCAAAGTGGCCACCGAGCAAGAAAGGTATGAATTCATGCAACTTTTCCAAGAGTTTCCAGATGTATTTTCTTGGAGCTATGAAGACCTAAGAGGGTTCAATCCGAAGCTAGCACAACACACAATTGAACTAGATCCAGATGCTAAGCCCATCAGGAAAAAGCAGAGACCAGTCAATCCACACATTGAACCTCTGATGAAGAAAGAGCTAAACAAGCTGATAGAGGCAAGTATTATATTTCCAATCAAACACTCAAGCTGGGTTGCAAACTTGGTCCCAGTCAAGAAGAAGAATAGAAAGATTAGGTTGTGTGTAGACTTTTGAGACTTAAACAAAGCATCTCTCAAGGACCACTACCCACTCCCCTCAATGGAGCAGATTTTGCAAGTGGTGTCTGGATCAGAGAGATTCTCCCTCCTAGATGGCTACTCAGGGTATAACCAGATAATGGTGAAAGAAGATGATCAGTTCAAAATGGATTTCACCACCAAATGGGGCACCTATGCCTACAGAAAAATGCCATTTGGATTGTCTAATGCTGGAGCCACTTTCCAAAGGGAAATGGATATGGCATTCAAAGGGTTGATCAACAAAATAGTACTGATATATCTGGATGACATCACTGTGTTCTCCAAAAATGCAGCGGATCACCTTTTTCACCTAAGACAGGTATTTCAAAGATGTAGGAGATTCGGGGTATCATTGAACCCTAAAAAATGCATATTTTTGGCCCATGAGGGCAGGCTTCTAGGCCATATTGTGTCAAAGGAGGGTTTGGAAATTGACCCAGAGAGGGTTGAAGCAATAAGAGCATTGCCATTACCAAGCCATAAGAAATCTCTTCAAAGCTTCTTAGGAAAGATCAATTTTTTCTGCAGGTTTGTACCAGACTTTGCTGCCCTTGTCAAGCCAATAACGTTGATGTTGAAGAAGAGCTTGGCATTTAGGTGGACAGCTGAAGGAAGAGAAAGCTTTGAGGCCATCAAAGAAGCTATATCACAAGCCCCAACTCTCGTGAATCCAGACTTCTCTAAGGACTTCATACTATATGCCTTTGGTGGCAGTGACACAATTTCTGCAATCTTAGTACAACAGAACAAAGAGGGTACAAAGCAGCCAATTGCCTTCTTCAGCCAAGGTCTAGAAGATTATGAAGTGAGATACTCCTTCATCAAAAAGCACATCCTTGTAGTGATCAGAGGGTTAAAGAAGTTTAAACATCTGGTTTCAAACAATAAAATCCAACTGTTAGTCTCCCATGCAGGAGTTAAAGACTTCCTTCTCAGCAAGGATCTGAATGAAAAATGTGCAGGATGGATCACTCGTGTCATGGAGTATGACATTGAGATCAAGGTTACTAAGCTGGTCCATGGGAAGGGATTGTGTGAACAACTGGCCTCGAGTCAACAAGATGAAGCAAGCGGTGAAAAGGAAGTTGTTTTTGTCCTGCAGAATAGTCAAGAGGAAGAAAATGATGATGTGCCCACTCCTTGTTGGACTCAGAACATTATGCACTTCCTACAAACAGGCCTATGCCCTCCAGAAATGAGTAAAACAAAAAGGAGACACTTCAGACTACAGGCCATCCCATACGTGCTTATTGATGGCATCTTGTTCAAAAGGGACATCAATGGCATTCTGTTAAGATGCATTGGGATAGATCAAATTGAGAGAGTGTTACAAGAGTTCCATGTTGGAGCAGCTGGAGGCCATTTTTCTCCATGGGTGACAGCACTCAAGATCATGAAGGTGGGTTATTATTGGCCCAGGGTGTTTAGTGACTGCTATGCATGGATCAAAAAGTGCAAGAACTGTGCATTCTTCAGAGGCAAAGAAAGGCTAGCAACACTTCCATTGCACCCAATTTCAGTTGACCAGCCATTCATGCAATGGGGATTGGACTTCATTGGGGTCATCAATCCAAATTCGAGCCAAGGCCACAAATGGATTCTGACAGCAACAGACTATTTCACCAAGTGGACTGAGGCAGTGGCACTCAAAGAAGCTAATGAGTCTAGCATACTAGATTTCTATGAAGGGATAGTGACCAGATTTGGAGTGCCAGCCACCATTATATCAGACAATGCATTGGCATTCATAGGTTCCAAAATCACAGAATGGGCTGTTAGGAATGGGATTTACTTGAGCACTTCATCAAACTATTACCCTCAAGGTAATGGCCAAGCTGAGTCCACAAACAAGAACCTGCTAAGGATTGTCAAAAGAACTCTTGATGAAAATCAGAGAACTTGGCACACAAAACTCAAATCAGCCTTATGGGCTGATAGGACAACACCCAAGAGGTCTACAGGAAGCTCTCCATTCAAACTTGTCTATGGGAAAGAGGCAGTGTTGCCTATATCACTTGAGTTGCCAGCATTGGAACTCATGAAGCAGCTGGAGATGTCTGAGTTTGAACCAATGGAGGCCAGGTATGCAGAACTGATGGAATTGGAAGAAACCAGAGAGCATGCACTTCAAACAATGGAGAAGGATCAGGTCTCAATCAAGAGATGCTTTGATAAGAAAGCAAAAACAAGGACTTTTCAAGAAGGAGACCTAGTTTTGAAATGGGATGCAGATCGGGAAAAGCCAGGAAAACACTCCAAATTTGATGCCATCTGGAGTGGCCCTTACATGATCACAGAGTGCAAGAGTAGCAATGCCTTCCAGCTGGCTAAATTGGATGGTGAAATTGTAGATCCCAGTAAACGGGATCCATCTCAAACATTGGTACTGAATGGGAAGTTTCCACCCATGTAAATATTAACATAATATTTTCATTTCCCTAAGTGCGTATGCACATTATTTTGTTATAGTGTAGTTTTTGTTTCCCTAAGTGTTATGGCACAGGTTCTTTGTTGCTCTTTGCACGTTACACAGTCCAACATGCCTCCAAGTGGACATGTATCCCTTTCAGTATTCATAGCAGGGAAACTCATAGTTACCTGTAATAGTTATCATCTTCAAAAGAAAACAAATGCAGAGCAACTAAAATCCGTCTTCGAAACAGTCCATTCAGGGACAGGCGAAAGCCCCAGGTCAAATCAATTTTCTACTCTCAGAAACCATTGTCTCAAGATTTCTTATGAAAATTGAGACTGCAGATGGTCAGGCTCGTGGATCAGAGGTAGGATCAGTACCAGGCCATCATTCTCGACTCCATGCCCAATGGACATAACAAGGCAACTGGTCCTCTCATCTAGCAGGCAGATACCCCTGCGAGTCACCAAAATTGTTATCCATATTTTTCCCCCTAGGAAAAATATTGGATCAGCCATGACCCCACACAGAAAGAACCAGAGAAATCACATTTGAATTCTGCAAACAGGTTACAGAGGGACTCTACAATGGAGTGGCGGGGCCTGCGAAAGATCAAATGACCCTGTGCAAGAAGAAATTCAAAAAACGGCTCTGTCAAGTGAATCTGTGCCTTAAATCCATTAAACAGATTACATGTGGGCTCAGAAAATGGAATAGCAAGGTCAGGGAAGGAGGAGACAGTGTCAAAGAAGCCAGAGGCTCAAAGAGAAGAAATGGTGAAGGTTCAAAGTCTTCGGGCTCTGGAACAGTTCAGAACGAGTCCAAAATTGACTAAGTATGGAGGAGACAGCGGACGCTGCCAAGTGTCCAAATGGTGCATCTCCAAAGTTGAATCCAAAAAGGGAGGCTCAAACAAGCGCCAGGCCCCCACATGTCCCAGGCCCAAAACAGAGGCAGAGTCAAAGCTAAAAGTCAAAAGGTGGACAGGGCGGGCCTCAAAAAAGGCTAAGTATAGAAGTGCTAGCGGAAGCTGCCACGCGTCAGCTTGGCGCATCTCCAAAAGTTAATCCAAAAGTGGAGACTCAAATGAGCACCATCTCACCACGTAGTCCAAGGTCTGAAAAGGTAAGAGGGAGGCCATTGAAAAGTCCAAAGAGCCTACAGAGGCTTCCACGTGTCAACCTGACACTCCTTCAAAGGCAAATCCTGAGCGGGTTTTAAGTGAGCGCGGAGCCTCCACGCATCCAGTTTCAAAAAAGGGACAGGGTCGGGTTGAATAGTCAATGCATTGAGACAGGCCAGTGGAGGGTGCCAAGTGTCCAAATGGTGCTAATTCAAGAGCAGAATTAAGGGAGGTTTCCAAGCAAGCGCCAGGCCGCCGCGTGTCCCCAGTCAGATATATGACCCCGCCGAGCAAAGGACTTAGCCAAAAACATAAGGAAATTGAGCAGGTCATGGAAGAAGCCACATGTCAGCCCCACACCACTCCAAAAGAAAAATACAGAGGCTGCCCTCAGACATGCGCCAGCCCTCCACGTGTCCAGTTTCAAAAGGGGGCCCATTTTCGAACTGGTTTTCCTGCAATTTTGTACGGACCCGATCCAAATTTCAAATGGGCATATCTTTCGACTCGGGGCTCAAAATCCAGCAAATCTGGCACCATTGGAAAGATCTCAGCCTCGTCTACACCATGAAGATCTAAAACTTTAAGTTTGGAGAGGTTAGGTGGGAGAAAAATGGAGAAACATCTTCAGGCCATTAATGCAGGATCTATTTTGCCCCAACAACCAGATCGGATTCGATCTGATCCACCATTTCCTCCTCCTTCGAGGCACCGAACAAGAAATTGATGCAGTCAAGATAGATTTGGGGTAGATTTTGTAGGAGGCATTGATGATAGTGGTTGAACTTCGAATTGTTTTTCCCACTTCTCTCTCTTTCTTCCCTCTGTGTTGAATCTATAAAAGCAGGGTCGGGACTCATTGTAAAGGGTTGGACATTCTTCTATTTTGCAGGCTCCCCTTTTCCTCTGGAAAATGAATTCATGGAGTTTCAGACCTTCCATTAGATTGCAACACATTTTCTACCTTTTGGCCATTTTGTAAATGCATTGTATCAAATCTGCAGAGCAATAATACATGTTTGTGGCTGATTTTTGACCCTTTCTTGTCTTCATTGCTCTCATCTGGTCTTTCATTGCAAAACTGGTTATCTGTGCTTGATTATTGTATGCATTTTTTTGGTTTGTGCCTATCAGCAAAACAAATGTTCATCATTCCTTCGGTGTATCACCTGGTTAGCTTAGTTTTAATTTCTTGCATTCCTTTCATCCTTGTCTCCTTGGCAATATTAGATTAGGTTTAGGAATCAATCCTTTGCAAATTTCACGTATGCACCTAGACAAAGGAATAGGAACCAACCTTAATCTGGAGAGTTTTCCCATTTTCAAAGTCCCACACTTTTGGGGAAAACTCAATGTTATGCAAATCACATCAAATGACAAGTTTGAAACACCAAATCTGAGAGGTCATTTGGGGTGGTTGATGAGTTGAACTTGAATTTTAGTTTAAACCTATCTCTTGACGACCTTGGGAAATCTTAATGAAACCTATTTTTAGTTACACAAAATATCTCTCTAATAATGGGAAATTCAAGCCTTGACCGCATTCCTTGTCATGTGGAGTGTTAGAGAGAACCATGGAATGTCTTTAAATGTTCATTTGAACATTTTTCATCATGCGTTTAGGAGTCCAGTGGACCATTTTGTATTTTTGGACAGCTGTTGAAAGTTAAAAGTTCAGATTGGGTTTGACCCGTAATTTAGGATCTAGGTGGAGAAATGGATTTCGTCCTCTGTAAGCCTTTAGAATTTATCCGATACAACCACTATCAATCCTTAGCTATGAGAAATCACCTTGCAATCTATTTTTACTAGTGGGTTTTGTAGGCCTCCGATTGTTGGGCAACGAGGTCCTTCTGGTGCAATTAGGATTGGTAGCTCTAGATAGGTGGTTGCCGATTAAAACATTATTTCCATTTTTTGGTTGTCAGCTTTTAGTGTTTCCTTGTATATAGTGGAGTATGAATGAATTTGACTCTTAGTACGTTTGAGTCTCATAGATTTTTTTAAAATGTAGATTTTTGAGACACTTGACTAAATTTGACGCCTTTTGTGAATTGACAAAATGGGGAAAATGATTGTAGGACCTTATTTAAGTAAAATATATACTAGGAAACTTGAAAACACAAATATATAATTGTATGAAACTCCCTTTTGATGCTTATATTAAGAAAATTGATTACGGGAAAAATGATGTTTTCTCTCTCCTCTCTCTATTTCTCTCTTTGGTTTTGAAATTGAAATGAAATCACATTTGTATTTCAGACTCTCTCCAGATATGTGTAAAGGGTTTTTTCATTATGATTGGAAAATTATGAACTTTTGAAATTATGCAATATTGTAGAAAGGTACCATCCCAACATTGTGTTGACCATGTTGTGGTTGCAGGTATCCGGGAAAAGAAGAAATTATAGTGTTACTTGTGTTTTTCTTATAACGTGTTATCTTTGAAACACATGCAATTGTAAATGGATAAATCATCACTATTGTTATAATCAACAATGTTATTTATTGATTTCTGTGATGGGTATGAAACCCTTAACATATTGGTATGTTTGAAAAAAGGGCATTTTATTCTGGGAGTGATTTTGAATACATGTTTATAGGTTGATAATGGTGTAGATGTACTTATTAACTAGAAATAAGATGACCATTTTATAATGTGCTCCTATGTGAAAGTAATGAATATATAATCTTGTGTGCTTTATTAGATACTTTGGGAACTTAAAAGAAAAGAACAAAATCAAAAGGATGACCTTAAAATAAACATCTGGTGTGGATTCCCCTCATGTGTGATAACCTTATTAACATAGAAAATTGAAATTTAAAAGATGATCCTAGGTGTTTTTATACTTGTTGGCACTGTATGCACCCAAAATTGCACGGTGTTATATTGTTGGAATGGTAAAATCCCTAATGATGATAAATTTCATTTCCAAATTAAATGATGATGTCGAAGTCCTTTTTCCTTGCTTTTTGCATTTTTAGATGCTTTAGCTTGTTTTACTTATCCATTCCTTAGATTTTCGTGCTTTCACAAGTATTTTTTGTTGTTATTTCCTTAGTATTTGTCTTTAAGTTATGTAACTGCAGATCTACTCAGAGTGACGGTTATGTAACTTCCTCAACAGTTGAGTAACCGTTGGTTTGTGCAGACTGGAGGTTTCGTGCATAAATCTGAGACTTGAACAACGTGTTATATACGCATGTTGCATCCTTCCAATTCATTTTTCTTGCACGTTTCTTGACCAAATCAGTTGTCTTTGAGCTTGTTAGATTCATATAGATTTCTTCTTCTTCACTTATTATTCTTAGTAGTTAACTGCCCCTTCCTATGGTGATTTGACATTTCTTGGTTTCTAAGTATGTTGCACCATTTCCCTGCCAACTTTCTATAAAAAGCAAGCTTTTTCCCAAAGCATTGTTTGGAGTCTTTTGATTTGGAATTGCACCGTTACTCTATCAGAATCTTGCTAAGAAGAACACAAGAAAACTTAGAGCCTTTTCCTTGTTACTCTCTTGCTTGCATTGCTATCAGACTATCTACAACCACTTAACTTCAACACTTCTACATCTTCTTCTGCATACCAACCAGCACAGCTCCCTGGATAATATTGGATTCACCATTGGAAAAGAAGATGAGGGGATCAACAAAAGAACAACAAACATTGGATATTTTCTCCTTTCTACATTTCTAAGTTGGAGGTTTATTTAAATTCCTAGAACCTTTCTTTCAGTAGTTATATTTAATTTATAATCAACTTGGACTCTTGTTTTAAGAAAGGTAGAATTTACATAGTAGTTTCATTGTATGTAAGAATATTCCATTGAAAACGGTTATCCAATTTGGCTCCTCGGGAAAAATTGGACAAACAAGACCCCACAAAGAGAAAGTGAGGGATCGATTTAGCTAGGGGATATCACATTTCAAGTTGAAGAGAACCAAACACATTGCCGAGG
Source organism: Taxus chinensis (assembly GCA_019776745.2). Classification (NCBI taxonomy): domain Eukaryota; kingdom Viridiplantae; phylum Streptophyta; class Pinopsida; order Cupressales; family Taxaceae; genus Taxus; species Taxus chinensis. The sequence continues at coordinate 237,333,424 of CM034157.1, read as the reverse complement.
AGCTCAGGAGTTTGAGCTAGTTTGGGAAATGAAGAAATTCTGAAGTCCAAAATTTGGACTTTATAGGTGTTGTTGTTTGCAGGTGGGCCGAAGCAAAATTTGGAGACTTAGCGGAAAGAAGTGCGAAAAAGGAACAGAAAGTCCAAAACCCAAAGTCCAAAATTTAGACTTCAGGCTTTCGAGATTTTGGAGGTTTCGTGTGACAAGCCGATAATCAAATCCCTGAAACCTAAAGTCCTAAATTCTTGAAACCCAAATTCATGAAATGCCGAAACCCGAACCCATGAAAAGACAAAGGTCCGAAGCCCAAAGTCGTAATTTTCTGGTTTTTAGAATTTTTGAACTTTTTGCTCGAAGAATGAATAGTGTCACACGACATGATTTTGGAGTCTAAACTTCAAAGTATGAATTTCAGACTTCAGAGGTTCGGCATTTCGAAACTCTCGAGCCAACTTGAGCGATGAACAGTACAACGATCTCCGAAGTGGAAAAGCTCGAAGTTCTAAATCCTGAAAGTCCAAAATTTTTGATTTTGGATGTTGTGATGCATTGTCAGAGTCCAAAAAGAGGTAGATAACCACCCACATTTATTGCAGTATGGCACCTTCATCTTCAGATGGCCATAAATTTTGACTAGGAGCTTGGATTTGCACAAAATCAGACTTTTTGGAAAGCTCTTAGTGTCCTCTACACAACTACGACTAGATTTCTTAATTTTAGTAAAGTTAGATATTTCAAAATGTGGAATCACAGTCCGCCATTTTAGAGGGAGTTTCCAAAATTCTCACCTACCAAAATGATGAGGGATGGGCTCCTTTTCTTCCCTAATAAGCAAGGTACAATGGAGTATGGGCTTGGTAGATTGGCCCATCACTCCTACAAGGAAATTGATGGATTTTGCAAGAAATTGGAGTACATATTTTGAATTTATTCTCTCTCTCTCTCTCTCTCCTCATTTTCTTCCTCTATAAATTGTAAGGGGTTGCGTTGTGTAAGTGGTTGATTTTTCTTCTCCCATGCACCCCATTCCTCTTGGGGCTTAAATCCTTCCTCTCAAGATTTATAATGGCTTCATGCCTCTTCCTACTATAGCATTGTACTGTGTAAACTTCTATGGAGTAATAAAACATATTTGTGTTGTATTTTGTCCAGCCTCTATGTTTTGTTGTTTGCATCTTACCTCTCATTGTGATTGCAGGATCTGTGTTTATCTCTTGTCTATTGTAGGTTTGGTGGTTGTGTTTTCCAAATGGTGAATGTTTACATTTCAGGTTTGTGTTGTAGTTTTCTAACCTTCCCTTAGTACATTGGTGTGATTTCGGGTTTGTGTTGCAGTTGTCCAACCTCCCTAGGGTTCATCATTTCTTTGTTTTACAGGGTTGGGAAGAATGATTAACACTCCTTTCTTGGTGTATCACCTCTTTATTATAGGATTTTATTTCTATGCATCCCTCTATCCTTGTCCTATTGGAATTTTTAGTTTAGGGTTAGAAGTAATTTTCCTACATTGGGAGTAGTTAGTGATAGGTAGGTTAGGATCAGGAACTGACCATCTTCGGAGAGCTTTCTCATTTCGCAATGTCCCACACTCAATATAGCTCCATGTTATGTAATCATGCCGAATTCCCCATCTCAAATTGGGCAATTCAGGGGGTGTTGTGATTACACATCAACAAAAAATCTTTCTCATCTTATCCCTATGGATTTGTCTGCCAAAGTTTTGGAGGAAGTTCATGTGCACAACGCTTTGCATTTCTTAATTTATTAATTTAGAAGCACATGTAGCTTCTATTTTGGTTTATTAGTTATATTGTATGTGCATACTGGAAAAGTTTCCCTTGAAAGATTCTCCCTTATTATCCCTGTGGATATGCATGGGAAGTAAGTCTGAAGAAGCTTCTATTTCTATGCACTATGTTGAGTTTCTTCACAGTAGAAAGCATTTGTAGGAATTTTAGTGTTTTACCAAGGAAGTTTCATGGGAAGAAATTTCTTCTAAGAACCTTTTAAATATTCCTGTGATTTTGAGGTAGAACCAGAGTAAATTAGATAAAAATCTACAAATTAGAAAAATTCCTTGCTTAAACTAGATTAAGATTAATTCATCTGCAATAGAGGAATAACCACATTCGGCTATTTTGCTGTTTAGTTTATTTTATTTTAGAGTAGAAGTAACTTTTTCATTTAATTAGAAGTAATTTGTTTGTGTGTGTAGATTAGCTTTATTTTAAATAATTAGTGAAAAGATAGATATTAGTTTTGTTTAGTTAATTTCCTTTCAAGCAAGTAGATTAAATTGTTCATTTCACTTTGGTTAATTAATCGGGAATGAATATATCCAGTAAAGAGATTACAGAATTTTTTTCTTTTAATTAAGTTAGATTTACTTTTCTTAATTGGTTAAAATGAACATTTCAACATAGTTCAACTTTTAAATCAAACTAGAAAATTAAACCAACCACCTTATATAGGAATGGTTATGGTTTGACCACTATTAGGATGTTACTTTAAAAATTATCTGAATGAACCTAACCTTATAACCCTTAAGAATTTTATCCTTTGATCATTGTGTTAATCGTATGTCTTTCACTTTAATAGGATTTAAGTGAAATAATGATCTAAGAATGGTCTAAATTGGATGTGTCTTGCTAATGGGTGACTTTATTTTAGTAACCAATATTCTCTTGTAGTCTTAGAGTTTTTAGTGGTACTGTTAATGTAATCATGATTGTTCCCTAATAACCAAGTAGAGTGTTTTCGTGTATGTGGAAGTGTATGTTATGTAATGGTTAAAAGGTACAATGTCACTTTGTGACATGAATGGCGTAATGCCTTAACAATGCATTTTAAATGGGTGTCGTAAAAACTAAGCTTCAATGGAAGGGCTAAACAATGTTAGTGTATGACATCATAAGAGCAATTAGGAAATACAATTTTTACATATTTGTAATGTGATCAAATAAATTTTTGTGAACTATAAAGTGTAGTGGTTCCCTCACATTTTTACCTCAAAGAGAATCCTGAATAAAATTAAATGCAAACTATTTAATTCTAGTACATGAGTGTTTTTGAGGGTATAGGGTGAATCAAATAGGAGATGTTTTTATTGAAATACCTCTTAGAATATTGGTTATGGATGATAAATTACATTTAATTTCTACCTGTCAAATTTTGTTACTTTAAAATGACCATTAAGAGGTTAACTTGTGAACAAAAATTTGTAATTAACTTTTAGTTATTGATATTGAATTCTTAATATGTTGGCACTCTAAAATTGAATTTTAGAGGAAAGGTGAAAATTGAGACTCATCCCCTTAAACTCCTTTGTGAAACCTATTCATTGTTATTATTGATAAGATGAAATGGAATCCTTTTTGGGGCATGTAATCTTTCATGTGATAACATGGGATAACTCTTGCGAGATGTGAACACAAGTTTTATGTGAATCATGCATATTTATAAATACTCCCAACCAATTATATCTTCTTGATGTACTGCAAGTATAAGGCAAAACTTAAGATTCTCCACTTTAGCGTAAAGTTAAGTGGAAATTTTGATCATTCCCCTTACTTGATGCAATAACTCATTATTTTTAATACAAAGTGAAACGAGTTGTTCCATGTATAACATAGTTCGAAAACTAGGAATCCTAATTTGGAACAAGTGTGTTGTGACACAAAGACATATCATGAATGATGTAACTAAGTAGTTAATTGCATAATTGTCATAATAATACACTTTAATGAATGAAATGTATATTCTTGTTGTTAAACGTTATTCACAAAGATGGAAAAATAGGAATTTGCCACTCTTAGAACTAATATTCTTCCCCTTATATTCATGTGAATTTTCCCCTTTTGCAATGAAGGTTAAGAAAAATGTAAAGTAATCATACTTTCCAAGAAAAATCCTTAGCCTAAGAATGAGTATTAGGTGATTCATATGTTTTTAAAATTTTTAACTAATAATTGAGCTATGTAAATTAATGGCAATTGAGGAATGAACAAATAGTGTATACTCATTTTAAGATAAATGCTATGTGGAATAAAGTATAAAAAGTTTTGAGAAACGGGAATTTATGCCCTTACATGTTAAATTCTCTTTAAACATATAAGACTAAACAATGAGAACTTAATTGTAATAAATATGTAAACCATGGAATTGACCATGTTGTGGAACATGCCCATGTTTGAGTTCATATTGTGGTTGGGTCATACTTTTGTATTCGATCATTTGAGGAGTGTGGCATTGATATTCATGTGGTATTATCTTATTGTATGCATGGGTCAATGTGCATGTAAGCATCTAGTGTGATGTTGTGTTATTCTATGTGAGCCCAGAGGTGTCTTGTAACAAGTAAATGAACAACAAATTTTTATCCTAGTTTATTTAGTCTTGTGTTTTTGTCATTCATGTGTGGGCACTACATTTGGTATCAGAGAGAAGGTTCATACTCTTGAACCTCTGGGACAATTTGGTGTTGTGGTGGTTATTCATGATGGTGGAGGAGTTGGAAGAGTAATGTGTTATTTTGTTGTGATGTGAAAAATGTGGTACTTGTGATTATATGAATGCACCTGTTGTGCATACCACTTAGTGTGGACTTGTTATGATGTTGATGTGTTTCTTGATGAGAGTATCTCTCTCTCTCTCTCTCTCTCTCATGAATTCAATGTGAATTTCATTTGTGTTAACACCTTGTTTTGTGAAGAAAATGTTTTTGTGAACTACAATAGTGTTGTAATATTTCTTTATCCTATGATATTGCATATGTGTACCAACATGTTGCATGACAAAGTGCTTCATAGTGAAATATGTCATATCATGTTAATTTTCACCATGTTGTGTTGTATTATGGTGTTATGTCACCATGTTGTGTTGTATTTGTATGTATGTCATGATGTTAAATCACTATGTTCATTGTATATATGTATTCATACGTTATGTGATAAATTCAGATCATGAATTGGGGGCATATGGTGATTTTATGACCCCTAATGTATTGTACTTGCACTCTTGGTGCATTATGTGGGAATGTGATGTGTGGAAAGTTATGGAATTATCATGTTGCTTTACCCAATAATTATACCATGTGTATGATGTTATGCTTTTTGTGCATATATATCATTGTGTTACTAATGTAGTTCTTGTGTTATGTTGTGTACCCTACACTAACTAACCCCTATGGGTAGCAATCAGTAAAAGTGTATGTGTGGAGTGAGAAAATTGGACCATTGACCATTTAACTCAAGTTGAGTACGACCAGGAAGTGGAGTCTAAAATAGACTAAAAAATCCACTTCTATTCATTTGGTATGTATAACATTTACTCCATAGGCGTCATGCATATTGTGTTGCACAGACACCTTAAGTTCAATGAATGGCAAACCATACCTCTTTCTCTCTCTTCGTGACTAGTTGTCTTATAGATGACCTTGTATGGTTACGAATGTGTTGAGGCTTGTGGGAGTTTGGAGGTGATATTTCAAACAGAGACTATGACAGTTACATTATTTGATCAATTATTATATTATATTTCGAGTTGGAATCTCGATGTTGAGATGCAAAACTCGATGATATAGTACCCCAAAGAGAAACCTCTTTAGAGGTTATTATAGTATTTTGTGATGTGAATCATTTCATATATGTTTTATTTGTAAACTTGGTTGTACTTGGAACTAATAATTTTAATTGATTTGTTGTAACACTTCGAGGCTCTTTACTTATTTGTGATGTTTTTATTGTTTGAATGCGACATACTTAGCCATTTTCCTTGATTTAGTTTAGTTTATCTTTTTGAGTTTTTGTTACTCTCGAAACTCGAAGCTTTACTGATTTGATGCCACTTGGTTAATTGTTGTCTAGTGTGGACCTTCTTGAACGATTTGAATGAGTTGGTTCTACCATGTTGTATGTGAGTTATATGTTTGTTGCATCGACCTGATATGGTCATGCATGTATAGTGTAGGTATATATGCACCATAGGTATGTCATAGGATTTTATTTAAGGTGATGGGGCTCTATGGTGAGTGACTTAGGCCTGGTTTTGGTTATTCAGGTGATAGGGCTCTATGGTGAGTATGGGTACTATGACTCTTATGACGGGGAGTGACCAGGCATGGTTTTGGTACTATGATTCTTTTCTCTATTGGGAGGCATATGGAGTTGTTTTGGGAGGCTTATGGAGATTTGGGAGGCATATGGAGTTGGTATATATGATTCATGAGTTACTCATGTGAGTCATGTTATGTATTGTGATGTTTGAGGCTTGATGTTCCTCATTGTTGACATGTGATATTGGATCTTATCTTGACACTGTGTGGATACATTCATGGTTTTGAGTCATGTGAAACCTGTTGCATATGTATTATTGTGATGCCTTATTGTATGTTAGGCATGTTTATGTATTTAATTTATGCCTGGGGCATGTGTGTTGATTTCTATGTTGTGTGGACTATTTATTTCTTTTCATGGTTGGATTAGAGGTCTTGTTGTGATACCATCATGAAAATGTGTTAAAAAGGTGTTTTTTGGGTTGATAGAATTGTGTTTTGGACCTTGTGTGACATTGTGATGTCAAGTGTTTTGAGAAACCTACTGGAAATTTGAAAATTGAAATTCTTAACAAGTGATAACATTGTGAACATTGAACAAGTGAATTGTGTAATTGATAAAACTAATAAATTGTTAATACTCTTATGAGAAACACAAGAATAATTAAAAACGATTATCAAATTAAGATTATGAAACTATGGATTTGAATTGAAATGAAATTTATGATTTGAAACTGGTGTATTAAGGGAAAATTAATTGAGTAATAAAATCAAGAGAAATGTCAATCTTCTTAGAACAGAAATTGAGGAAAAATTTAAAAATGTGTTAAACTTCCTTGTGGTCACATTTTAAACGATAGATCCCTTTTCCCTAAATGAGTTATAAACATTGTTGAATTTCCTTAGTTTTCTTTCCCTCTAGCTAACCTTGGCATCATGTCACATCGAGGGTGATGCTCTTATAAGGGGAGGGAGATGTAATGCCCCTCCCATTTGTGAATCCATTTAATCTCATTTTCTTCAGAAGAGATTAAAATTCTTGTCATTCTGAAATAGATATAATATCAATTGATTCTTTACTTCAAAATCAAATCAGTTTAAAATTCAAAATAGTAAAGTTAATGAACATGTAATTTTTTTAAAGAATGAAAATAATCAAGTCATAAAATAAATGCATTAATGAAGTGAAGATAGAAAATAAAAGAGAGTTATGGAGGCATACTTTAGAAATATATTTTGGGATTTCTAGATTTTTGTAGAAGTGTAAGAGATTTCTCCACCTTGGTTTTGAAGAACTCTATCCTTTCCCGCATCAAGTAATGGAAAATCTGGATTTGCTTGTCATGGAATAGGAAATCTTATCCTCAGGGACAAAAGAGACCCTAGGTTCACCAAGGACTTATGGTTTTCATGTCCTTACACTTTTCTAATATGGATCATGGTCTATGCATTAAACTTGGTTAAAATCTCAAAGTGAATTTAACATCAGTTGTTATAGGTTGAAGAATGGTTTCCTCACATACCGAACACATCAAACAAGTCTTCATCCATATCATTTAACCTTTACCAACATCCTCCCTACCTCTCCTAGATCAAAGCTTCGGAACATGTTTGACATGTTAAGAGTCATAGGAAACTTCCAAGCAATTGTTATTGACATGTGTGGAGCCAAACAACACATCCTTTGCCATCATACCCATGTCTATGCCAATGGGATCCTGAGACAGAGTATGGAGACTTCGTCAAGCATTTAGGATGAAGGGATTTTGTCAGAATTTGTAGTTAAAAATACACTTGAAGATGTGTATAATAAGTGTGGGATCCTAGACTAGGCATGTGAACTATATGAAAAAAATACCTTGAGGAGATGCATGACTCATGTCTTTTGTTGCCATGGGTGCAAGATACACACACAAAATGGATTTTTTAACAAGGCTTAAGAAAATTTCAAGCAAATGCAAATTGATAGGTTCAAATCCTGAATCTAAACCTTTTCAGTGTCTTCCATGCCTAGATTAAAATAGGAGCTTTAGGTTATCGAATGGCCATCCGCCAAGCATAGTAGGAAGTGGGTATTGGTCAAATGTTCTAGTTTTAAGGGAACTAGTAGGAATGTTTTCAAAACATTGAAGTCAGTTTGGAAATATTCCTCGAATATGTGTTCTCTTGGATTGTAATGGTCACAAGTTATGCACAAAGTTTTGATTGTTTTAATGGCCTTGGACCTTTAAGAAAGTAAATTTGGTCCTAGTAAAGCAAAAATACCTAGCCGTCGCCAATAGTTCTCCTTGTGTGCACCAAACTCAATAACATATTTAAATTTCTAAATGTTATTATCAACTCCCTATAATGGTGGTAGAGGAATATTGTAGTATAAGTATGAATCCATAAACTATCACATTGGATTCATCCTTGAAGATGTATTCTCTAACCTTGCATATATCCTATCTATGGGTGTGAGCTATCTCCTTTATTAAAAATAAACATGTTTAGGTTTATGTTCTTCAATCATAGTAAATCTAAGTACTCTCATTTATGGATTTCATTACTATTATTGCCATATGAACTGCATCCCACCTGTGCAATGCTATATATATTTTTGACAAAAGAACATAATTTTTGACAATTGAGGAGGTAGTAGTGCCCAGAGGAGATAATATCATCCAGGTGCTCCTTTCCCTAATGGAAGGTTCTATAGAGGATGCTAAAAAAGGTGCATAGTGAAATTAGAGCTAAGAAAGATGTCGACTAGTTTGTAAAATTGCAAGTTGCAAATCAGAAACAATAAGAAATAAAGATGAAAAAGTTTAAAAGTAATGTCAAAGAAAAATAAAAGGGTTGTTAACGACTAGTTACCTTTCTTAGGAATCATGCTTATAAATGGAATATTAAGAGGCTAGATGTACATATTAATTGCATGATTTAGTGACTACAACACCCTACCAATATAGACCACAACATGAGAATGCTTCTAAAGTTTGGGAAATTTTATATTTGAAGTAAACCTCTAAAAAATTTGTATCTTAGACTAATACATTAGAATGCCTACTATCAAGCTAACAATGCATGAGAAAAGGGAGCAGGAGAAAAAATTAAAAAAAAACATAAAAATGGTAATGCACTAGAATAAAAGGGGTGACTCTTTCCCTTCCATGAATGAAACAATGCATTAGATCCCTGCAACTATAATCCACACATTATATGACCTAACATGAACAAAAGGAAATGAGAAAATAAGACAACAATGAAGGGTATAAAAATCCACAATCAATATTACCATAATGTTGTAATATGCACAATGAGTAATAAAATTAGGGGATAGGCACTAAATGCACTGTAGAATGGTGGTGACTCAAAATGGAAGAATCTACCCACACCCAGAAGAGAGAAACCTTTTACACTGAATATCATTACATTTTATAGAGAAGAGAAGAACAAAGGAGAGAAGAGAGGTAAATTAAATCTTGGAGACATTGAGAGTTATGTTTACTAGCATGAATCTACATTATAAAGTGAACATATATCTTGGGGTTATAAAGGGGTGGTGATTTGATTAAAAATTGGTTAAATTGCTCAAACAAGGCATTGAGATCAAGAAATTCCTTCCCTCCAACACTAAACTTGTCTCCGACTTAAAATAATGTGAAAATTTTCCTATAAAAGATTTAATATAAATTTCTTCAAAAACACAAAAAATTTGGAACCCAATAAGTGTCCCAATCAATAAGATTTCTTGAGAGGTTTCTAATGAGATTTATTTTGTTTGATTTGAGACTCTAAGTGATCTATAGGGATCCATAAAAACACACCACTTCATTAGTTCCATCAGTACCAAGAAGGGGGATTGAAGAAAATGAAGGAAAATGAGGTAAACAGAAGTTCTGAATTAGAACCACAGCTCTGTACAGAGTGACAGTTGTAGAACTGCCACTTTTCAAGGAGGCGGTCCTATAACTGCCACCCAGTAGGGGTGGTGATCCAGAAACTATCAGTCTGCACAAGGCGGTGGTCCTGAAACTTTCAAATAGAAAAGAAAAATGGAGCACGAATGGATGCGAATTTGAAACACCTGAATCTTTCCTGCCTAATCTTTCTCATTCTCCAGTGCACGGGAGGACATGGGAGAAGGCTATAAATACAAGGAGGAGCAAGACAATTGATCATTTGGAGATCCAAAGAGATCAAAGGAGCAAAGGTTTAAGTTTAATGAGAGCAAGTGAGCAAAATCTTCAGTGCTGGAGTGGAATTCTAGGAGAAAGGTGTACAAACTGAGCAAGAAAGCATAGGAAGGGAGAGGTTTACATTGTTGTCTCCATTTTCTACTTCTTGTAATCTGTAATTATCTATAATTGACCAATAAAAGTGGGAAGAAAGAGTATTTTTCCCTTCCCGAATGGTTTTCCTCCATTGGAGGTTTCCAGGATAAAATTTTTAGTGTTTGAAGTTTGAGTTCTTTCCAATTATCTGCAATTTCCTTTCTACAACACTAGATAATTAGTCACTAAGCTCTAACCTTCAATCAATATGTTCACAGAGTTCTGAAGTAGAAGTTTATGGAGCATTTTGGTATCAGAGTTGATTATATATCAAGGACTATGGAATTCGATTCTTTCTTGTGATTTTTATGACAGTGAAAAGGTCCAAAGGTGAATAAGGTTTACCTTGTGAGCCAGATATTTCTACGAAGAAGTGGAAAAATAGAATTCGAGCTCAAATGTTCGTGAAGAGAACTGGGTCCGTAGAGTCGAAATGCTAGAGATAATGATGGATAGGTTGCATAGAAAACAAGAAGAGATTTTAGATCTACAAAAGATGGATTTGGTTAAGCAAGATTCTATGGAATCAATTGTTCAAGAACTAGCCGAAAATTTTAGTATTGGAAAGAGCCATGAAGAGGAAGAATGGGAAGAGCGTGAAGAAGAGATACCAATTATAAGCGAGAAGGTAAAATTTTCTCATACACCTTTTGAATTTGAAATGAATGTAGGAATAAAGAACTTTGAAGGACAAATATATGCAAAATTTATTTATAAGTGGCTAAAATAGTTGGAATTATATTTTAGTGTGGATAATGTTACTACGGCATAAAATATTACCTTTTCACATCTCAAAATGGATGGTCATACTTTGGTTTGATGGAAAACCCATCTAGCCACTTGTGAGAAGAAGAAAAGTCCTATTTTCAATACTTGGAAAGGTTTTAAAGAATTGCTTAGAGATAATTTCTATCCTATTGGCCATAAGACTGAAATGATCATTAAGTAGTAGTACTTTAGATAGGGCAAAGGTCAAAGCATGTAATACTACACTACGGATTTTCGGAGATAAGCCATGTTTCTAAATATGGACTTAGAGGATGAGGACATTCTGACCAAGTATTTTGGAGGACTTCACACTCACCTTCTGAGGAAGGTAATCTCCACGAAGGTTGAAATATCTCAATGAAGCTTGTATACTGATGCATACTAGTATTGATGACGAGAAGAAGCAAGGAGAGACAGAGCCAAAGGGAGACCAGTCAACATATCAACATGAAAAAGAATAAGGGAAGATAAGTAACAAAGGTAAATGAAAAGGAAAACATGTTGCTACTGCTTTACATAATTGTAAAGATCCACAGAATTTCTGTAAGAATTGTGATATAAATGGACATACTGATGCCACATGTTGGAAGTTGCATATGGAATTACACCCAAAGCACTGAACCAAGGATTCCAAGAAATCCATGGCCGCTGTAAAGATAGAAGGAGAGGTGGAGATTGAGGATGATTTTAATGTAGATGAGAGGCATGACCACTAACATGTACTAGGGTGTAAAAGAAGAGTTGAGTAAGCTATTTCAAATCAGAATCCAAATCAAGAAGACTAAGGTAAACACTTTAGTAGATTCTGGTTCTCAGTCAAATCTGAGGCTTTCTGATGATGGTTGTAGAACAGTGAATTTGTCTAGAAATTTATGCACATCCCACATCCATAACCATTGGTATGGGTGAAGAAGGGTGTAGAAATACATGTTACAAGAATTTTACTGTAAGGTTTGTAGTTTGGGATAAATACCCAATATATTGATGTATTAGAATGCTGAAATCATTCCGCTTGATGCATTTGACATTGTCTCCAGAAGTCCTTACTTGTATGCTAGGGATGTTGTCTTCATAAGGAGGGAGAACTGATACAAATGGGTCAAGGACGGAGTCATTTTCAACATCCGGGCACACCAGAGCAAATCAAAGAAGGCCTATGGTAAGTGCCCAACCAAGCACAAAGACTTATTTAGGAAAATCATCAATTTTGTTTACTTTCATTAGAAGAAAAACAAAATGGACTTGAGAGCATGAATATTTTAGATAACACTTGTCAGTTTTTACAGAAGAAGCCACCACATGAATTGCTCATTCAAGGAGAAAAGAAAACTTCCATTGTGTGGTCACCATATCTACCTATAGATTCATAGGACCTGACCATGGGACAACAATGAGAAGAGGAAATACAAGGAACAATGGTAGGGTTCATTTTAAGAGATGTCTTGGAAATTCTGGCGAATATCCTCAGAACTAGTTTCACTTAAAGGAAAATTTTCCATTTTTTTTTCAAAACTGAATTTTCACCTGCTATTTTTTAAGGGAGACTACAGACACTGACACATAGTCGATGTGTGATAGGGAATCTTCCTATCACGTGTCAAGAAATATTGTTGATGTGCGACAGGGAATATCCTGTCACATGTCAACAAAGTTTCTTGATGACGTGAACTAGAAGGATTCCTATGTTGCGCGTCAACAAACTTTCTTGAGGTGTGACAGAAATGCTTCCCTGTTGTGCACACATCAATAGAATTTCTTAATGCCTGATAGAACCTTCCATGTTGAAGAGTCGACAGAGAACTTTGTTGACACGTGATAGGAGAATCCTTCTGTCACGTGTCAAGAAAGTTTTTTTGATGCGTGACAGCGAAGGTTCCTTGTCATGTGTCAAGAAAATTTGTTGATGCATGATAGGGAGATTCTCCTGTCACACATCTTAGGCTTTGAAACCCTAATTTTGTCCTATAAATACCTTTTGCCATTCATTTTCATGTTTACACTTTTCGGCTCCCTAATTTTCCTGTTTACAGGAATCTAGGTCAGGTACAATCAAGCTCAAGGATAACTACAATGTCGACTATGAGTGCATCCCAAGCCCAAGACAAAAATCAAGAGGAAAATCTATTCAAAGCCCTATCTAAGGCCAAAATAATATACAAGAACCTTTTGTGCCCCCACATCCAGAAAATTTTACAAATGAATTCAGAATACAAGGATATGCTCGATGCATGTGACTTTGGTGTTCTCATTAGGATGCCCCATTTCAAAATAGACCATGACATTATGAACTACCTTCTATCCCTGTACAATACAGAGGATGGTCTGTTTATTGTTACTATGGACTGATGGTCAAATGTTTCAATTTGGTGTCGACCCAGCTGATATTCATCGGTTAACAGGCCTCCCATTCAAAAATTTACCCATTGTTACAACGAAGGCAACACTCATCGAAGATGATAAGAAGTACCTGAAATCAAATTTTGGGTTCCATGTTGATTGTAAGTGTAATTTGTTTTCAATTTTCATTTGGTATTCAGTTTCTGATTTTGATACAATTCAAATTGATATTAATTCCAACGTTCTTTTGGCATTTGCAGCTCATGTCAATAAATCCAGACGTGGTGTGGATACGCAAGGAATTACACACCACTTTCTTGCCACTATGATTTCCTTCTTTCAAGCCAGAATAGTTTTGTAGGGTCACCAAACAGATATACCAAACTGGGCTATTGCATACATTCTTACTACTATCGAAAAACAAAAATTTGATTGGTGCACGTGTTTATCCAAAAAAATAAAAACTGACATTACAAATGCAATAATTTCGAAAAAACTAGTCATTTACTCCACAAACTATCTCCTTGGCTTTTATTACGAGGCTCTTCTAAATTTAAAAGACAAACCAATTCCTACTTGCACAGATGAGGCATTGATGAATTTGTCAATTCCATTTCAAGAACAACAGGTATAAACTATAAAGTTTGTATTTCGACATTAGACTAACAAATGTTCATCTCAAGTCTGATTATATATTGACTATTTGTAGAGAATATTTTTGGAGGCCCTTCCTTGAAAAAAGGTGGCATCAAGAGGAAGAGGCCAACAACATGCTGAGGCGTCGGTAGATTCACAATCTGAAATGGAAGTTCACTCATCTCCGAACCGCCAACCATTTAAATTCGTTAAATGTGAGAGAAGTAATACCTTAACATTTATTATTTACAAATTCCCATTTTGTATTTTCAATTTACCATTTAAATTTTACCATATTGAATTGACATACAATCGACTATTACTGACATTGTAGGGACTTTGGACTATACACATACTTCTCAAAGTCAACCGTCTTCACAAACTCACTCCATTCAGTCGCATGCAATTGTCTCTTCTCAACAACCACCTCAGCAATCCCAGCAACAGACAACTCAAAAACCACCAATTACTACTCCAACACGGCCACCTCAACCACCGTGACAAGCTACCCCTCAACAACAAGGTATTATTTTATTGCTTTAGTACAAGTTTTGAATAGTACTTCATATAATTTCATAGTTTTTGCATAGTTTAATAATTTTTCATATGATTTTTCTTGATCTTTTCAGCACATTGCAGTCCTTTGCCTTCTGTACAGACAGTGGCACCACCCCCTCCTCCAATAATATTCAAAATGCCAACCAGAGGATCAGGAAAAAATAACATTGGTAAACGCATGCCAATTCCCCCTAGTGGGACACTAAACATTGCCTCCTCGTTTCAAATTCCAACCCTCTCTCTTGGTGGCTTGCCCAGCATAACGGGCATATCAGTTTTAAATAATATAACTTTAGATGAAGATTACTTGGGCATTGATAGCAATGACCCAACAAGATTTTTCAATACACGTGAGATGATTCAAGGCTAGTAGGTATACTTCTATTTCAACATAATTTATTCAACTTTCATTACATTTCACTTTAGAATATTGATTTATTTTATCATAAATAGGATTAGGGCACACAAAGGTAGAAATCAAGTAGCAGTTCGATCAACCCGAAATCCCCCATACCTCTCCAGTGAGATCATCTTCTTCAGATATAGATGGTGAACAGTTGCTACCATTTCCTTTAGAGAACTTAATTGGTTATGATTGTCAATCCCATGTCGATGAGTTTATTGTACCTCATATCGGTCAGCTCATAGAATGGGAGAAAAGGGAAAAAGTACTAATCAATGAGATAATAAGTCGTTTTGAAAATTATTGGCAAAGGGATAGTTTATACGCTGCAGTCCAGAATCAACCTGCGAAGATGGATTCCTTACTTACCCAAGTAAGAAGTGGGACTGTCACGTATAACAACAACTATAAAGATGACATTTTGGATAAAACATTAAACAAATTGGAAAATATTAGTGCTGAAGCCCAGGCATATTTTAACAAATGGTCTAAGGACAAGGATCTGGTAGCGATTGCAAATGCCGAAAGAGATAGAGCGGTTGTAAGTATTATCACTTCAAAACAATATTTTTTGTTAATTTGACCTTTTCTTATTTTAGTAATATGTTTAATTGATATCACTTTTTTTGCAGTTGAAATATGAAAATTTGAAGAGTCAAGCAAAGGTTTTCCAAGTTCACTTGGAAACCGCAAAGAAAATTTTATCCGCAACAAGAATTTGAAGGAAAATATTGTTTTGGTTAACAAACAAAACAATACACTGAAGCGGATAATTAAAGAGCATGGCTTCAGACCCTGAAATTTTATTCAAAACCAAGGCAGCTGTAGATCCAAGTTTGTTATCCCATGGAGACGCAACAAAGGAAGAACAAAGAATTGTAAAGAATCTAGATAGTGTTGCAGAAGATCTCATTAGTTTTGTGATTATTCAAGCCATTGGGGAAAGGGGTACAGGTGGAGAAGCCATTGGGGAAACTGAAAGGAGTACAAGAGTGGAAGCCATTGAGGAAGGGGGTACAGAAAATTGAGGGTTAAAAAATTTCATGATTGAGGGTGGAAAGATTGAGGGTTTGAAATACTTTATAATCTATATTTGAAAATTATTATCTGGATTTGGAATTTGAAAAATGAAATACTTTATAATCTTTAATTTTATATAACAACTTTATATTTGTATAGATTTGAAATTTATTATCTGGATTTGGAATTTGAAACTTGAAATACTTTATAATCTTTAATTTTATAAAGATCCTTTATATTATGTATAGAATTTCTAGATTGTATATGGTGTTTATGTTTCATTTGAATGTGATGGTGTTATGATAATGGTTAATTATTTGTTTTAAGAATATCTGGAATATGGTATGACACATCATCTTAATACTAAGAGTTAAATCTTCTTCTCTCTACTTGTAATGATGATTGCATTAGATGTGGATGATGACATTAGAATAGAATCATAAGATATGGATTATCATGAATTGTATGTGGACTGTAGATTTAGCTTCAAGCACGATCATGGAATCTAGAAAATTTGGAATGTAGTATGATAGAGACATTAGAATGGATATAGATGATGATGAATGATGATAATGGATAATTTTTTTTTTTTTTAAAAGAATGTGTCAGGATTGTTTTAAAATAGATAAATAATTGTTTTAATAATAATTGGAGTGTCAGGATTATGATAGTGGTTTGATGACATCAGATGTGGATGATGACATTAAAATATATATGGATAATGATGAATTTTATGTGGACATAGATTTAGCTTCAAGTATAGGATCGTGGATGATGAATTGTATAAAATTTGGAATGAGTTATGAAATAAACATCTTAATATGGAAAAATCTTCCTCTCTTTGTAAAATTGGATTGTGTGATTTTATCCCACAAAATTTAAACAATGTATCAAATAATTTCATAAATATAAAAATAAATTAAACATAATTGTAAAAAATCAAGAAATGTCATATGATAGGGTTTAAGTTACCTCTTGTGTTTTAGATGGCTGTGAAAAAGCATATGGAAGGAATATGAGAAATCATCCTTCGTAGTGTGCTAGATCTTTGATTTAAGAAAACTCAACACGAGAAATGGATTAGTAGATAGATGGGTGAGTTGCCTGACATTGTCAGTCCCGAGAAGTGTGAGCTTCCTCGGATGGATGTCAACCCACGTTTAAAAAAAGATGAAATAATTGTATTTAAATAAATGTAAATATATATACCTGTAACATGAAAGATCTTTAATGATAATAAGCGCTGAAACAAAATTTGATAAAAAGCTTCCTCAGTCAATATTTGTCATCTGTAGAGTTAATATGAAATTGAATAAATAACCACAGTTAAAATGTAAGGTGACAAACAATAAAAGTAAGGTCAAGGAGATACCTAATTTAAAGTTGAAAGAATCCATTATTAATAGCTTCTTCAAACTTGATGTTATCTTTTGTAGAGTGTGATGATGCACCAATTCCACTCTCATCATTGGGAATAGTTGTACTTGTAGCTTTATTATTCACACCTCTTCTTTCGGAAAGGGAATTCCAATGCACAATTTCTCTGTCGAAAGGAAAGGTTTCCATGGAGTAGCGAGATACATAACACCTCATGCAACTTTCCACGATTTTTATCCAACTGTTTCTCAGTTTTGATTTTATAAATGATAAAGCACTTGAAAACCCTTTCGTCCTCCACAGACCCCAAAATCATTGTTTGGCATAACTCATATAATTGAAATATTCACTGATGTCTTCTTGTAAGATAGAAATTTTGATAGATTCCTTGCCACAACCTTGTAATAGCACCAATTTCAGAAGGTTCGTCTAAATTTATATATTGGTTCCTCATTGTTGTTGCAAAATTTGTTGATTGAAACTTTAATAAATCAACATTCAGTATACCTTTGATTTCCATACCCTTGAACTCTGAAGTCTTTGTGAAATGTTCCATTATTGTACCCATGGATTTATGGAAATGCTTTCTTACAAAGTTTCACTTCCACCTTCAGTATTCCAAAAATTAGGATTCATCACACCCATTGCTTCAATAATTTTATCTTTGGAGAAACGTTCTCTAATTTCTGATGATAAGGATTCTGAATTTTTTTAAGATTTATTCTTGTTTCAACTATAATAGACTCAAAGAGATTACGTGTCACAAGAACATCTTCTCGTTCTGATCCTGCAATAGCTTGACAGGTTTTTCCAAAATGTGCAGTGGTATGTCCCTCCCATTAACATTGATGCAGAAGTGATCATGGATATTAAATCTCAAATAGTTACTGGGAAATTTAAAGATCTAACAAAAGATTTCCAATTCTCAAAACTAGGAGATATCAAAACTATCTTGGGAATAGTAGAAGACATCAAGACTTTGACATACCATTTTTCTCATCCGTATAAAATCTCACAATATAGATTAATCTTCCCCAATTGTGCATTGCTTCATCAGTGTATTGGATCTCCTCCAACATTGGAAGAATACCAACCAATGTAAGCAATGTCTCCAAATCAGTTAAACTTAAACAACAAGTCCCTCGCCCTATCAACTTCATGAAAGATATTTGTGCATGAAACCAACCAACGAAGGATACTCCTTCGAACTCTGCATAAAGGTTCATACAAAGAGA
The DNA here is from genome assembly GCA_019776745.2 of Taxus chinensis. Taxonomy (NCBI): domain Eukaryota; kingdom Viridiplantae; phylum Streptophyta; class Pinopsida; order Cupressales; family Taxaceae; genus Taxus; species Taxus chinensis. Next base: position 237,314,722 of record CM034157.1, on the reverse strand, counting down.
TCCATCTCAATCTCAACATCCTTCAAGAAGTTTTTTGATATGTAATTCCAATTGGAAATCAAGCCTGGAACTCAAGAAATGACTTTGGGCTGCTTGCGATATAGGCATGAATTCTCTTATAAGGTCTTCTAGTTTAGCAACATTTTCGTAGGGTGCTTAAATTTTATATGCTAAATTATTCACTGTGAGCCATACAATGAATTGGTAGGATATATGGGGCCAACTGTTGGATGTAATCTAACACACAACCCTCACTTCATATGAAGTCCTCCATGACTGATGCATCCTGATCCATCACGCATACCAACTTCACCAGCAATTTCATAATCATGTCATTCCAAATATATCTTTCAAATGAGAAACAACTATTTTATGATGAGGTTTTTGGCATTACAGTTTTCAACCATTTTCATAATCACCCACAGATGAGGTGTCCTTATATGATTTTCTAAAGTATAGACCATGGATACATACCCATGTAGTGTTGTCATGGAAATGAGAAAACTTGTCACTTCATCAATTGAAAGAGAGATAAACTTTGATTTTTTCACATTCTCTTTCAAATCTTTGATTCTCTATCATCGAAAGGATTTTTATCATTTCCCATGCAAAGTACTTTCAGACCAATGAGACTGAGGTATGTTGGCATCCATTATATTGATACAAAACTTTGAAATCGGTGCTAATCAATGAATCTTTTACTTTCTTTAGATATATGTGAAATAAAGTAGAGAACGAGTATGAAAAGATGTAGATTTGTTTGATTCATCTTACCAATTTGTGATGTGATCGTTCCTCCCTTTTCCATAGAGATAAGGGTAATGCATTTTTTCTGCTCAGAGAGTCATAATCTTGTGTATCTTAACATGCATGATTATTTTTCAATTCTTCCACTGGATGTTTTGATTTTCTGGCCATCCGCCCCTACAGTCAAATATTGTTTTCCACAAGTGTTTTTCTATAGTGTCCAAGGGCATTTGATCATTGTTTTCAAGCTTTCCCAATTTCCAGTGTACATATTCTACATGTAGGTGTGTATTATTTTCCACATCATTAGGTGAGTCATCTCACTTAGGTGAGATCGTAGGTCCACGTGTCATTTAGGGGTCATTATGAGATTCTCTTACGCACCAATACGTCATATATGTCATTGGGAGTTACACTTCTATTCTGGGAATGTAACTCCCCCTCTCCACTCGAGTTGTCATGATTGCAGCATTGGGGGTTACTCAACACCTCCTATATGTACACCCCTTTGGATCTATGAGATAGAGGAGAGTTTTGTGGCTTATCGAGGTTCTGCCTATTTTTCAAATCTTTGCATGCACATTCGGTTGATGCTCGCTCCTCCTGAGATCTCTTCACGCTGTCATTCACACATCCGTTGATGTGCACGTCATCCCTCGTGATCCTCGCTTGCGGGTTTTAAACCCTCTTACATGGTATCAGAGTGGATCTTGTGGATCCGTGCACTCTTCGGCATTTGCTTGTGCATTTTCCAGCTTCCGACGTGATATTCAGATTTCAGCGTGTGTCGTAATGGATATTCCAGATTGTGCTCTTCTTGCATTGATTTGGGTTTTATACCTCTATTTGGTTTTCAGTGTTCATTTTTAGTTTTTTAATGAGGGTTTTTTTGGTGTTTTTGTAGGTTTCAGTTTAGCAGTCTTTGTGCTGTTCAGTGTCTTTGGCTGTCGACTGGTTTACAGGTGTTGGCTCCAAGTTGCCTTTAAGACTCAGTCTACACACAACTCTGTTACTGGGTTTGAAGTGGCTCGACTTGAGCTTTTGCATCATTTTTTGTGCATTGTTTTTTGTTGCTGGATTCAGATTTGTTTGGGGTTTTGTCTTCGAACTTTCCCTCATTGGTTACTTGTCCACTTTCATTGCTCACCTTCCTTGGTTGATCTCTGCATTGTCTCTCAACATTGCTCTGAGCTTCAGATCACTAGCATTTGTCTTCATGTTTCCTTGCTTGCTCATGTCCTTAGGATCCTGCTTCCTCCCACTCTACACTTAGTTAATCCATCTGCTTTCTTGCCTCTTTTGCCATGTTCTGCATGCTTCCTTGTTTGCTTTCTCAACTTGCATGAGCCATCATTCTGTTACATCTAGACCCTGTCTCTATTCTGTTTGGTGTCCATCTGTGCACTTCTTGGATTTTTCCTTGATGTGAGATTCATTATGTGATTTGGCTCTTGCTTGTTCTCTGTGTTGGCTTTGATTGTTCCTGGTTCATCTGCTTGTGACCTCATAGTTTGATCTCACATGTGATTTCCCTAGTTGGTGTTTTTGGCTCGTTCAAACTAATCTTGCTCAAACTTCTGCCATTTGGTTTGGTTTTCCCTGAGCTCCTGGCTACTCCTCATAATTCAGTTTCACTTGGTTCTCCATGCACTCACCATCTCGGTGGTTGCATCTTGTCGTTTGGCTCCACACTCACCTTTGAGTGGCTCTGTTTCCAGGCACCTTCACTACTCAGGCTTGCATGGACTGTGGCTCAACCATCTCCGTGATCTAACCGTTGGTGTGGTCTGCAGCATCTTGGGCTTCCCTCATGTTACCACTCCTAGTTCCACTCAACTTCCTTTCTCAGACTTGGACTCCACCTCTTCCACCCTCTGACTAGCCTTTTCACCACTTGGCCTGCTCCACGTGGACTTGGACATTGTTGGCAGTTTCAAACTACCTCTACCATCACTCACGTGGACATTCCTGGACAACTCTTCCACCAGCTTGGTCCAGCCTCACAATAGCTTGGACAAACCATAATCCCTTTTAGAATTGTTTGGAGGTTAAAAAAATCCCTATTTTTTAATGTTTTGAGGTTAAAAATATTTACTTATGTCATTGTATTAATTTTTAAGGCTTTATTTTGCTTGTATTATGTCCTTCCTACGTGTGTCGAAGACGGAGGGCGAGGTCCGGGGTTGGCAGGAGGCTAATCCCCCCTCACAAGAAAAACAAACCCTACCTAAAATTTGATGCCATTTCCAACGAGTACCCACATGACACCCTTTGCACCCATTTCAGGCATTTTTTTAATGTGTTTGCAGCATTTATTGGCATTTTCCATCAGTTGCAGGAATCGTATTTATGCTATAACTTTTGACTCGCAACTCATTTTTTAGCGCTTCTTTAGTCAAAGTTGCATGATTTTTCACACATTACATGATGACATTGTCAATTTTTAAATGCACTACTTTATAAAGTGCCACATTCTGGGGGGTTCACTAGTACTCTTGGGTTTTCACACGCAGACGCATTATCGGCCGAGTCTGACGTCTTGCTTTTGTGCACCTTGCACTTTTGATTCCACATCATGGAGAGTGCTCTTTCCAGACTTGAGCATCATAGGATCACCTTACAGCCTCCGCCACTTCTCACCGGGAGAGGGAACTATTCAGCTTGGCATGCTTCCATGGAACGTTACTTCACCCACGAGGGTCTTTTACCCTTCTTACTTGGGCCAGTTCCTGCACCCACTGATCATCATCATCTGGAGGACTTCCTTGACACTTGTGACCATGTTTTTGGTCACATGATGATGCATGTCTCTCAGATCTCTCTAGTTTCACGTGGCAGACTCAGATCCACCCCACCATGTCTGGAGCATTCTTCAGTCCCTCTATGGAGACCCTTCACATACTGCCGCCATTGTTGTTGCTGCTGATTCAGTTGTCTCCTCTATTTCTTCATGTGATGACAGTTCCACTGACATAGGCTCACTTGGTTCTACTTCTGATGACGAGGATTGTGCACCCAGTTCTGATGTCGAGAGTACTACAGAGGACTCTTCTCCTCTTTCTCTCACTATTCCAGAGAGTGTTGACACTTCCCACATCTCATCAGATATCGAGCAGTCTCCTTCTCAGTCTCATACAGTCATCACACCCACCTCCTTTCCACTTCCAGTGTGCGAGGCCCCTTCCACTCCTCTACCTTCATTGGATGACTCATACCTATCTGACATCGCTCTTCTGTTTGTTGAGCCCCCTCATTGGGATGAGTATCTGCCTGACCTTAGTCATCTTTTCGCAGAGTCTACTTGTGATGCACTACAGGTTCTGCATCCATCTACAGGTGTTTCAGAGGAGTTCATCATCTCCATTGTTGGGAGTGCCCCTTCTGGGACTCTTACCACTTCCACTTTTCTGGAGACCTTCATTGATCCACCCTTGCTTGTGGATCCATTTTCTGTTGTGGGGGATGTTTTGTTGCCTTCACATCACTTGGACATCCTTTCTACAGGTGTTCACTCTTCACACTCTGACAGTTCTACACACGTGGCATTACCTTCGGTTCCTTGGCACTCACTTGCTAGACCTATGTCACACTTTCATGGACCAGACTCAGAGTTCTTCGTGCTACTGCCTTCAGTTTCCTTCATGGAGTGGGCAGACTTCCAGCACGTCATTTCTGTCCTTCCTAAGGGTAGGCACATAGTTTGGTGTGGGTGGCTCTTCTTCAGTCTAGAGGTAGAGGATCTCATCATCGACATTCTTTTGGGAGACCTCCTAGAGCTGCAGAGTTCAGATCCATCCATGGCATCTTCTGCATTCCTCTCATCTCCCTCTTCTTCTCTCTTCTTCTTCTTTCCGAGAGATTTCCTCTTTGTACATGGGTACCTTTTCAGGCTCGTCTATAGCTGGGACCCATCTTTGGCATCTTTCTTAGATTAGAGAGTGTTTTTTTCTCTTGTGGTGGATGTTTTTCCCACTGGGTTTTCCTTCACTGCTTGGGACTTCTTTTTGTACATGGGTACCTCATCAGGCTTTGTGCTGGGACCCATTTCTCATTTCTGACTTGCCACCTCATCCTAAGTTACGATGAAGGGGGGGTGTTGGTGTGTATTATTTTCCACATCATTAGGTGAGTCATCTCACTTAGGTGAGATCGTAGGTCCACGTGTCATTTAGGGGTCATTATGAGATTCTCTTACGCGTCAGTGTGTCAGTGCATCATATGCGTCATTGGGAGTTACACTTCTATTCTGGGAATGTAACTCCCCCTCTCCACTCGAGTTGTCATGATTGCAGCATTGGGGGTTACTCAACACCTCCTATATGTACACCCCTTTGATCTATGAGATAGAGGAGAGTTTTGTGGCTTATCGAGGTTCTGCCCATTTGTCAAATCTTTGCATGCACATTCGGTTGATGCTTGCTCCTCCTGAGATCTCTTCACACTGTTGTTTTCACGTCCGTTGATGTGCACCATATTTTATGTAATGTTTAATCAACAGCCAATAATTATCAAGCTTACTTGAACATAAACTTCTCTATGTTTTTGGTATTTGGGCTGATCAAGAAGAATTAAATAACATCATTGAATTGAAGAGATTGGGAGGATTCTCCAGTCCATAAGATTAGATAAAGATGCTTTTTGAAGAAACTGTGTCAGACGTTTTGATCAAAGTTTTGGATCACATTCTGTGATCCATCATCAAGACGAGAATAAAATGATAATAGATTGTATATTTAGTTTTTCCTTTTAGAGAAATTCAGCAATACAATGCTAGAATAATTAAGAGGGGGAGTCATAGTTATTGTAAGTTAAGTATCCGATACGTTTTGGATACGAAGAATTTGATACGTGGATACAAAATTTTCCTTTAGCCCTCTGGATACGGCTTTGGATCTAACCAGTACAAAAAATATCAATGTCAAATAAAAATACACACCTAGCATGATAAATAGGAATAAACCACATACTATGCGTACCAAAAACAAAATAACCCCAATTTTCACCCGTACTGATAAATTGATAATATATATAATGCCAGCCGAATGCCAAATGAAACGTCACAAATGTCATGATAAATATAAATTTTATATATTACATGAAAATGAGGGTTTAATTTGTTCATGGGAGAATGCAGCAGGGTCTGAATCTTTACTTGATAATTAAAACAGAAGATGCATGTACACCGAGAGCTTCTGATCTTATTTTCTGGCTTTACAGTAGCACAAAATTGAAAATAAGATTTGTGGCGGGATTTAGATTTTCTCTCACAATTGTTCCTTGTCTAGAATTGAATATTTGCTTGTAAGATTAAGAGTATTTGGGTCAATTGTGCTTCTTCCCTCTTGGTCAGATTTGTTCCTAAGATATATAGGTGATCACACAAATATTGAGATCCTGCTATTTTTTAGGGTTTCATAGTGTTCTGAAAACAAATTTGGGTCATTTAGTTTTTTTGCTACTTTAGAAAAACAATTAAAAACCTTGTTTTTTCCCTAGATATGCCTAGGATATGGGTTGGACTGATCCACAGGGTTCTAGAAAAACACACCACTTCATCATTTCCATCAGTACCAAGAAGGAGGAAACAAGAAAAGTGAATAAAATGAGGTAAACGGAGGTCCTGAAGAACCGCCGCCCAGCCAAGGCGGTGGTCCTGAGACCGCCGGTTTTGCTTCAGGCGTGCGTGGTCATGACACTTATAAATAGAAAATAAGAATGGAGCACGAATGGATGCAAATTTGAAGCACCCGAACTGTGTCTCTTCCCCTTCCATGCCCTTTCACATCCTCTAGTGCACGTGAGGACATGGGAAGGCCTATAAATGCATGAAAGGAGCAAGAGAATGGATCATTCAAAGATCCAGAGAGATCAAGAAGCTAGAGTATTAATGATGAGCAGTAGAAGATTCTTCAGTGCTGGAGTGGAATTGTAGGAGCAAGGTGTAGAAACAGAGCAAGCAAGTAATTGGAGAGAAGGTTTACATTGTTGCTTCTTTTCATACTTATTGTAATCTGTAATTGTCTATATTGACCAATTGAAGTGGGAAGAAAGAGCAGTTGCCCTTCCCGACTGGTTTTCCCTCATTGGGGGTTTCTAGGATAAAATTCTTGGTGTTGAAGTGTAGAATTATTTAGCATTCTCTACAATTTCCTTTCCTAAGCACTGGTTAATCAATCACTAAAGCTCTAATCTTTCAAGCAAATCTGTCATTTTCCAAAGTTGAAAGTAGAACAACATAATTGTGTGATTCGTAGAGTTCCAAAGTAGAAGTTTACGGATCATTAATATAATTGCTTTATTTCTTTCGTTCTTCCAAGCATCTAATTCTTTTCATCTAATGTTTATTCTTGATTTTCCTCCAAATGTTCCCAACTCTAATAATTGCTCTTCATCAATACTAGACCCATCACCATCTCTTTTCTATCTTTCCTTCTTCAAAGTTCTTTTTTGGGGTTAACCCTTTCTCCAGCTATCTGTCTCAAACCACCATAAATGTCAATTCAACAATTCAAAACCCATCATGCTCTCTTTTTAAACCACTTTGGATTTTCCGCATATTGTTTAACTAAGGGATACTGATAAGATGCTCTTTTTACATCAAATATCAATTTAGTCCTACGCCTATACAACTATTGACAAGCATTTGTCATACACCTTATCAACTTCGACTCATTGCTTTCAGGTCGAGCCATCCCACATTCATTTTTATTCCGTTAATTATCACCATGATAACTTTACATATCCCAAAGATAGGATGTCGCCACTAGGGCTCTAATCAATGTCTTAGCTAAGTCTTGAATTTATCCCATGTCCACATTGACTGATGTACTACCTGAAGTTTAAGTTTCTATTAGTTATGGTTTACAAAAGATACGTGTGTGTAGGAATGTGATACAAAATAGAAATAGAACAAGCAACAACATAAAATTATCTACAATAATGTATGTATACCATCATCACATTACACATGAACAAAAATAAAGATAGAATGGAATATCTATCACCAAAAGTACATGGTCTTCAAGAGTGGGCCTTATTCATATATGATCTAACAATAGACACATGGATGGAAATTCTCGAACAAATCAAGACAACCCGGTACATGTAGAAGAGAGAAAAGGTATTGGAGACAGCAATGGTCAAGGCATAGACCACTCTAAAAGCTCAAAACTTGATTAATCACATTTAGGTATGTCATCTCATAACAAGGTTGTGGCATTCTTTAATTAACGTGTTTTCCTTATTATGGTATATACATTGACCACCAAAGCTATGCTTTGGTCCCCCCGTCTATAATTATCGTCGCCCTTGACAATGCTGATCAATGGAGGTCTAGGAGCGCATGGAGGAGATGACTCTAGGTGGCAGAACACAGGCAGAAGTCAACAGTACTACAGGAAGCTGAACCGAGACTAAAAGTAGAGGGTGATGTTACAACATCCCATAGCGCCTCTTCAATATCACTTTTTGTTTTGCTGACATCATTTTCTTCTTTTGCATGATGCTCATCAAATTATGGTGTGTTGCTCGATGTTTCAATTGGTGTTGTTGCCATTCTACCTCTTTATTTTTCAATTTGCTTGATCGTTTCCTCCATCTCAATGGACATGGTGTTGGACTTCCAATCATGCAAGGAGATGTCATGTTTCTTTTGGGGAATTAATTGAGTCTCTAACTTAGAATATCTATAATATTTGATCTTCCTCTCTTTTTCTGATTTGCATTATTTGTAATAAACTTGGATGCCCTAAAGTCAGCCTTTTTAATGTCATAAGTACTCCAGCTCATACTTATGATACATATCCCAAAACTGTTCGATGTGTTTGTCTACTTCATTCTTGCTCAATAAAGCTCCAATGTAATACTATTGTGTCTCTATCTAAGAAAGCTAGTGGATCAATAGCTTTTGCGCAAAGTTATTCCCTATACATTCTTTCCTATGATATTACATGCATACAAATTATTCAATCACAGTCTCGTGCCAATACTCTTGCTTCTTATGTTCTTGTGGATGCATGCTTAATTGTTAATGAATTCTAAGTAATAATATCACATTGATTTGGGCTATGTTCTACCCTTTGGCTTGTGTTATTTTATTATTTCCTTTTTTATTTAATTGCATAACGTGTTTGGGTCTTATTTACATGATTTCGCTTCATTGCGTCATTAATGTAGAGAGTGAGAGTTTGATTTAAATGCATGGTTAATTGTGGCTTGAATCTACACTTTTATAACTATATTTTTCCTCTTATTCTTCCCTTAGGGAGAGTGGTCCCTTATTTCTCTAGTGCATCACCATTCAAGTTTACTTTCATCTTTTCTTCTCTCCCTTTTCCCTTGTAATTATTATCTATTTGTAGAGTATTGATAGCATTCAAGTATTTATGATAGGAATCCGACCTTCTTTAGAGGTGTGTCCCATAGAGCTAAGGTTCCAAACCTTGGGGAAATTATCATTATTGATGTTGAGGTACCTATTTCTTTGAATTAGTGATTGTTTCATGAGTACATATCTCAACTATCCAACACAAATCATTCTTTGATTCATGCATATAGAAATAAATTTACTCTTACATGCTTTCTTGATTTTACTTATTTATAATAGTGCATTATATATCATTTTACCTTCTTATTGACCAATTGTTTAAGCCTTAGCTATAATTATATGTATAGGAACTACTTCACTTCTTTAGTTAAAAAATAGTGTCCTGTGAATTATTGTGAGGTAATTTCCACTTCATCATTTTCAAACTATGCGCACATTTGTTTATAATTCTAGATGTTACGTAATTTATATATTGTTTCACATCAAGAGAAACATTGTGTATATGACATTTCTTTCTTCCCTTTCTCTATCGGCGTCTCCATTACACCTCAAGGGTGAAATTATTAGTAGTAATATCCTTTCATAGTTTTTTTTCTAGTGAGTGAGACATATTTTTGATATTTATGGTTTTAATCCTCAATGCCTTCATTTGTATTGTAAAGTGTGCTCTTGAATAATAATTTTATTTTGAACTTTTGATTATGGTTTCAAACAAACAAGTGTGCACAGATATGGAGATAAGAATGACTTAGCTTGTATCGGTAGATATGGACTGTTTCTGGGTTGGAAACAAGAAGCTGTTGGATCTGGAATGTGTATATGCTCTTGTCTGAGAAAGCTGGAATCTGGAACCTCTTCGGACAAGACCGTCTAGGTGGGGACAATGATCGCCCGAGATGCGTATGGTGTCTAATTTGGGCACTAGTGTCTTGGAAGGTGCTCTGCTTCTACTCTTTTCAAGGTCTGCAACTTGTCTTCTTCCTTTCACTGTTTATCGCATCCACTTCGTTGTAGGGTTCTTGTGTCACACATAAACCTGCAAAACAAACCCTAGCTACCTACACAAGGCTCAAACAAACATTAGATGGGATAAATAATGCATATGCTTGAGTTAGACTGACCTCAACGATCACCCCAATGTGATTGTCACCGAGTGTTGCACTACATTTTAGACTCTATGTAGTTCTAGTGTGTGTGTGTGTGATTGAATTGTGTCCCTTGAAGCTAGGTTGCCCTTGTGTCCGTCACACCAAGATAGTGGGCTACAACTACGTTGCCCCCAAGATGAATGTGTGAGATGGAATTCAGAAATAGCCCCTCCTATGCAGTGAATAATGCAGCTCCTAAATATGATTCCTTGAATGTTTCTTTTGCCCAAGTAGTAGATAGTAAGCAATAGCCCAAATTGTCTAGTTCCCCTAACAATAGTGAGTATGTCCCCCAACAATGTGAGTATATATGATTCCCTTGTTTGAATTTCATCATTAACAACAAAAAAGGCCGACCCAAAGTGATAAAAGAGTAATTTAGCAAAATAACAAATGATGTGGCATTTCAAACTTGAAAAAGGAGGGAAAAGGATAGAAGCTAAAGGGGACAATAGTGCTTGGGTGCTCTTGTCCCTAATGGGTGGTACTGTCCATGGGATGCTCGGAGGATATAATGAAAATACAAAATTGGCTCATGTGTTGTTCAATGTCCAAAAATAAAGTGAGCATTCGAGAAAACAAATGTCAAGAGTATCAAAGGGATAAAGCAATGTAAAAGAAAAATAAATGTTGTTAATGTCTAGTTTTCTTGCTTAGGAATCATGCATATAATGACATATTTAGAGTTAGAGACGTGATATAAATAGAAATTGCGTGATTTCGTGACTACATTTGCCCCCACTTTATGTTAGTGAATGAATATTTGGTAGCATAAATTAGATAAAAGGAAGTTTACCTTGTGGATAGCCAAAGGGAGTTGTAACCAATAACATTTCTGAATGAGGATTGTACTTGATATCATGTCGAATGGAGATTATAGAATGTGTATCATGGAATATAGAAGAGGATAAGGATCCTAGGGGTGACCTTATGTGCGTAGTAGAAATGATGCATGTGTTTGTTCGTTGGATATTGCCTTTGTTGGAGCATCTTGTGCTTTAATATTGTTCCTTGTTCCATTTGTGTGTTGCCCTTTTGTCGGAGTAAGGTCAAACCTGCAAAAGAAGATAAGTGTAGTCAATGCTCATGATAAATGAAATTGAACTTTAACTTAGTGAATGTGAAAATAGAAATGTGTAATGAAAAACAAGTGAATCAAGGATAGAATACACCTGAATGTTGTGAGAGAAGAGATAGAATTGTTCTTGTATGTTTGTTGCCTTGAACATGTTTGGAATAGTGTTAGGCATCCTGTGCTGAGGATTTAGGTTTCCTGTCACCAAACTGAGGATTTAAGCATCCTATCACCAAAACTGAGGATTTAGGCATCTTGTCACCAAACTGAGAATTTAAGTTTCATATCAATAAACTGAGGATTTCTAGGCGGCATGTCGCCAAGGGAAGAGTATTGGGAGAGTTGTAGGATTTTCCCTCCAACCATTAATGCTTCCCCATGGATAAGTGCCACTACAGATGGTCACAAACCCAATAGAAACTGGTCACATAGATGATCCCAAGAAAATAGAGTAATTAGTTCCCTTTCCCAAAGTATGTAACTTGCCACTGATTTTGTTCATGTTGTTCCTGATAGTAACCTAAAACTGAGTATCTGTTGGTGGAAATTGGAAAAGACTATCACTAGAAATTTGTTGATCCTGTAATGTACCTATTTCTACCCCAGGAAAAAACTGTCCAGGTGGGACACTAGCACCCACCAATTCTATCTGCTTTGGGCACTTTTGTCCCTGCACTAATTTTGGCCCAAATTTGGTTCTAAACCATGTTATTAGCTCATGTTTATTTAATTTTTCTGTGTACCAATCTGTGTTATGTCTTTAAACTATTGACTGAGAGGGTGAAATAGTCACCTAATGATTTCCCCCACTCATTTGGGGTGTGTGAGATGAACCAAGGCGAGTGTGGCCCAAACGAGGAAAGCTAAAACTGATGTGCACATCTAAAATAGAAATCCTACAGGGGGAATAGGGAATGTGCATGGTGACAACCATGGTGCATGTAAAACAATGGGAAAGGCTAGCCAAAAAATGTTAGTCACAAACAAGTATGGAAAGATGTAATAGAAACTAGTCAAAACACGCAGTAACATGGAAAAAGACACAATGAGTAGCTGGTTGAAAACATGGGACACCACTCAGGATGTCACAAGACACTCAAATCTCTCAAGGCTATGGAAATAAAGACACACAATCAAGCATAGGGCATAGCCCACAAACAATGACAATCAAGACACAAGCATAGACAAGATACAAGCAAATCAGATAACCATGGTTGGAAGTAGGCCTGCAAGACAAATGTTACACATGAAGCACCCATTAGCATGTTAGAAAAATTGATAGTATGCCACAATGTATACAACTATAAATAGGAATGAAAGTAGTAGATGTATTGCCATGATAAAACTTGAATATAGAGAATAGGAAAGGTAGATGCCCAAAGGAGCCGTAGTGGGACTGGTAGGGAACAATGCCCAACATCATACATTGTGTAGAAACCTATAAGTGATTTGCATTCACCTCAAAAAGTACCATGTGAATGTGCATGTGTGTATGGAAAAATGATAGAGCATACTATGAATCCAAGTAACATGATAAGCAATGTGCAACATAGAATAGTATAAGAAAGCAAGAGTACATCCAATCAAGATCTAAGCTAGTATTTTTGATTTTTACAAATATGTGAACATGAAATAGAACAATGATGAGAGGGGATCAAGGTTTCCCCCCTAGTGTATGTGTGCCAAGTGAGGTCCATGTAGGTAAGTGCACCCTCAACAATCGTGTATGAACCTAGAACAAGAGTTTGTCATCGGGTAGTGAGGGGAGAATAATATGCCCCTAAAGTGTGAATGTCATAGTGATTTATCTATCCAATAAGACGAAATGAAAGGCACACTGAAATCTAGCCTAAAATGAGGAATATATGATCATGAGATGCCAAATGTGATGTAGTTGGCATGTGAAGGTGGATATGTTATGTATTGAAAAATGAGTGAGATTCTGTTGTGGGTTTCTCTTAGAGGCTATATAACATACTTAGATTTGGCATATGTAGTCCATACATGTGGTGATCCACATATCATCAGGAAGTCATTTAGGAATTTTTTATTGCAATATCTCAATTGTTGTGAATGAGTATAATGTTAGAATATTATTTTGTTTTGGCAGATTGGGCTTGTGATGGATCCACCCATATTGTTAAGCATTTTGTTGGTGTGTAATGTATTAATATGCAATTGATAGTTATTTAAGTTTCCTCAGTAGTAGGATGTGATGCCTGTATGGATGTTGGTACTTCTAAAGGAGGCGTGTCATGTTTGGTATCTTGTGGAATAGGTATCTATTGTATTATTAGAGATCAGTTAATGCATATGACATTATGTTCACTAGACATAGATGATGTAGAAAGAGGAACCTTGGTCATGGTAAGATTTACAAATTTGGGATATGGGTGTAGCAAATGAAATGAATCCCTTACACTCAAGTTGTTTGATTTTCCATTGTAAAGCATATCATTCATTATCACAATGTACAATGAATCCATGATAATTATAGGATGGTTGGCCTTTTGATTTTGTAAGCCGATAATGAGGATAGTAATGATTGGGTAACAAAGTGATTAACCAATGATTGAGTAGCTCAATTAGGATATAATGTTGTTTAACATGCTCGTAAAACCAAAGAGGTGTATTATGTTGTAGGAAATTATCCTCACTTACATGAGCACATGTAACACCTTTATTATATTACATAGACTTTACCTTAGAAATATGATGATGCATAAAAGAATAAATAATATGTGCATTGGAAGTATCCTTGAGGTGGCATTATATCTCATCCTTGAGAGATATAATTGTAAAATTCATGGCTTGAAGTTTATCTTGAAAATCATGGTGCAAATATTAAATAGATGATCACCCAACATAGCCTTATGGAATGTTTCATCATTACTGATAGGAGGAGCTCAAATATAACTCAAAATTGTATTCACTTGGGAAGGTGTTGTATTATTAGGGAGTTGTACTTGTTTCACTAGTTGTGTGAGAGTATCTCTACATGATGAGTGGTGTGGCATTGAAGTAAATGATACGAGAATACTTGAGAAGTATTGTCATGGGCCATGATGGTAGAAAATAAAATGAGAGAGATAACCCCAAATTATATAGAAAATTGTATATGGGACCAACAATTAAGAGATCATGGGGATAAAACCCAAAGAGTGATGTTAGACAAAAAGTGACTGTCATCAAATGAATAAAGTGACCATATCTCAAGATAGAATTTGAATTTTACAAAACAAAAACAAGTAATTTTGAATGTTATGAATTTAAAGAAAAACATCTAAGGGATTTAGCCAAAAGTGTATATTTTTTGAATTATGCCTTAATTAGTAAAAAGTGTAATTTTGGATTTCCAAAAATTGGGCTCAAAATTTTGGCAAACAAAAAGAGGTTTTCGTTAAATATGGAAAAAGAAAAAATAACCTCAAAGGAATTTGAAAATAGAGTCGTTATGCTCGAGATATGAAACAAAAGGTGATTTACAAATTGGGAGCCCTAGAAAGTGACCCAAAAGGTAGGATCAAACACGAAACCCTAGGATTTTTTTAGATGTAGATCATGATTTATGGCAGGTGATATATGAAAATCAGATTTGGATATGAAGATAAGATGCAGATATGAACCCTAATGCAACTAGGGTTTGGGTTTGGAGAAGAATAGATTTGTTAAAGAGCATGCAAGGGATCAGGTTCACCAAATGATTTAATTAAATTTAAATCTTTATCAGAGGAATGAGATCAAATGAATACAATAGTAATAACCAAGATCTAACATGCAAGAAACTAACAAGTGTGCAAGATAGGACATATGAGTGACTTAGCTTGTATCGAGAGATATGGGTTGATTCTGGGTTGGAAAACAGGTGAGAAGGCTAGGATCTGGACTGTGTATGCTTTATCTAAGAAACTAGGATCTGGAACCTCTTCAGATAGGACCGCCTAGATGAGGATAGGACCGCCCAGGTGTTAGTATTGGGTGCACAGTGTCCTAGTAACAAATATTGCTTCTGGTCTTTTCAGGGTTTGAACATGTATTCTTCCTTTCACTCTTTGTCACATCCACTTCACTATAGGGTTTCTGGGTCACACCTAACCTGCAAAACAAACCCTAGCTACCTACACAAGGCTCAAGAAAACATTAGATGAAATAAATAATGCATATGCTTGAGTTGAGACTGACTTCAACAGTCACCCCAATGTGATTGCCATCGAGTGCTGCACTACATTTTAGACTCTATGTAGTAGTGTGTGTGTGTGTGTTGTGTGTGTGTGTGTGTGTGTGTGCCTTGAAGCTATATTTCCCTTGTTCCAGTCACACCAAGATATTATGAATACTTTTACCCAAGATAGTGTGGATGGAATTTAAAAATAGCCCCTCTTATGCAATGAATAATGCATCCCAAATGTAGTCCTTGAAATGTAACCCAAATGAATTTCAATGTTGCCCAAGTAGTAGATAGTAAGTAATATCCCAAATTTTTCCAACCCCTAATAATAGTAATATCATGTATATATATATATTCCCTTATTTGAATTTTGTCATTAACAACCAAAAAGGATCGACCCAAAGTGATAAAAGTAGATTTAGAAAAAATAACAAGTGATTTTGCATTTCAAATTTGAGAAAAGGAGGGAAGAAGGACAGAAGTGCCCAAAGGGGACACAATAGCGCATTGGTACTCCTGTCCCTAATGGGTGTAGTGTCTGGATGCCCAGAAGGATAAAATAAAAAATACAGAGTTGGGTCATGTGTTTTTAATGGTCCAAATACTTGTAAAGTGACCATTTGAGAAAATAAAATGTCAAGAGTATCAAAAGGGATAAAGCAATGTAAAAACAAAAACAAGTGTTGTTAATGTCTAGTTTTCTTGCTTAGAAATCATGCATATAATGACATACTTAGAGGCATGATGTAAATAGAAAGTGTGTGATTTTTTGTTATTAATTATATGAGAAACACTTGAATATATAATACACAAAATCACTTGATGTTCACCAACTCCCACCACAAATGTGTACAATATAAAATAAAACAATAAAATGGTAATGGTAAATATATTACCATGACCAAGTCCATTAGCTTTCAATGTATACAACGTCTTTTTCTAGTGTCATCAAGCCAAATTTTAATGTATAATAGATTTTGCATTATTATAATAATTCCGACTTTTAAATAATGGGTAGGAAAAATAGTTCTACCCTTCGGGGAATCGAATCTATGATTAGTTAAATTGTAAAATGGCTTTGTAAAAATTTGATGGAACATTAGAGGAATAAATGAATAACTTATAATAAGTTGGAAAATAAAATGGTAATTAAGCTCTCCTTTTTACATAGTGGTATATGTATAATTCATGCGTTACATTGTAAGATGGCTTGGTAAAATATTGATGAAACATTAGAGGAATAAAGGAATAAGTTGGAAAATAAAATGGTAATTAAGTTGTCCTTTTTAGGTGGTAGTATATGCATAATTCATACATTTTTACCAATTATTTTTAAGATCAAATTCAAAAAGATTAAATTTTCATTTTTTACCATCAATTTTATCTATTTAAATCCGTTGTATATAAGTCCCCATGTTGTAGATTGTAGATTGTGACAACATAAAAAACACTAAAACATAAAAAGCTTCAACAACAATTCAATTTTGGTAAACCTATGAAGGAGGTACAATAATTATTGTTGGTTTCACTCTCATAGTTTCTCACGAACCTCTGTACAGATAAAAACCCAAAATCACTACACTTTTTAAAAAGAAAATTCTAAGTGCTTAAATTGTCGCTAAGACACATAGTTGATCATATGTTTTCCTGCAGTGTCAGATCTCTCCTATTCAACGATGCCACTTGATTAAGTAGTTCAACTTCTCCAAGTGTATTAAACCACTTGGAGTTTCCTCCACCCGTCAATTGAAAACCTGCTAAAATGATGCACATATTTGACCAGAGTTTGCCTCCCTAAAAATTCTGTTATTTCGCGGCTATGCAAACATTCAGACATTTAAATCTACTTTGCACAAACCTGATAGGAAAGAAGACACAAATTTATTGGAAGATATGCCCATCTCGGGTAGGATACTGCAAATTTTGCATCCACCCATATCCTATTGAACGGCCAAACAGTTTTGACTTCTTTCCTACAACCCCCGTTCCTGCTGCGGCTAACTCCAGCTCAAACCCTACACCTACGAGTTATAATCTTGGAATGCAGTAAATTCGTAAGGAAGTGACGAAAATTGATTAAAAATATCAACAATCTCATTGTAACTGAGTTCCTTTTTTGATCCACATTGCCTAGGGCGAAGTATTTATAGGTTTAAGGAGAGATTAGCACTTGATGTTAAAATTTCAACCAAAAGAATAAAACCCAAAATTAAGAGATCATTGAGATAAAACCCAAAGAGCGATGTTAGACAAAAAAACGTCTGTCATTAAATGAATAAAACGACCATATTTCAAGATAGAATTTGAATTTTACAAAACAAAAAGAGGTAATTTTGAATGCTAATGAATGATAAATAAAAACCTCCAAGGGATTTAGTCTCAAAAGGGTGTGTTTCTTATGAATTATGCCTTAATTACTCAAAAGTGTGATTTTGAATTTCCGAAAATTGTGCTCAAAAATTAGTGGTAAAAAAGAAAGCGTTTTCATATGACATATGTAAAAATTAAAAATAATCTCAAAGGAATTTGAAAATATGGTCGTCATGCTCAAGATATGAAACAAAAGGTGATTTGCAAAGTTGGGAACCCTAGCAAATGACCCAAAGGGTATGGATGAAGCATGAAATCGTAGGAGTGTTTTTTACAGATTCTAATTTATGGCAGGTGATAAATGAAAATCAAGTTGCAATATGAAGATAAGATATAGATATGAACCATAATGCAACTAGGATTTGGACTTGGATAAGAATAGATCAAATAAATAGCATACAATGATCAAGATTCACCAAATAATTTAATGAAAATATTAAATATTTATCAAAGGACTGAGATCAAATGAATACAATAGTAATAAACAAGATCTATCATGTAAGAAACAACCAAGTGTGTACAAGAGGGAAATAAGAGTGATTTAGCTTATATTTGTGGATCTGGATTGATTTTGGGATGGGAAATAGAATGAGAAGGTTGGATCTGAACTGTGTGTGCTCTATATGAGAAACTATGATATGGAACCTATTCAGATAGGACCCCCCAGATGAGGGCAGGACTGCTTAGGCGCTGGTGTCTGAAATGGGTGATAGTGTCTTGACAATAGCTCTACTTCTGATATTTTCAGGGTCATATGATGTCTGCTTCTTTTGGATATTTTTCACATCCACTTCGTTGTAGGGTTTCATTTTCACTCATGAACCTGTAAAAAAATCCCTAGCTAACTACACAAGGCTCAAGAAAACATTAGATGAAATAAACAATGCAAATGCTTGAGTCAGGACTGACCTCGACGTGTTGATCCTCAATTTGATTTTCACCAAGCACTTGCACTATATTTCAAATTCTATGTATTTTTTGTGTATGTGGGTGTGATTGAATTGTGTCCCTTGAAGATAGGATTGCCCTTGTACCAATCACACCAAAATAGCGGGTTACAACTAATTTCCCCCCAATATGAATGTGTGAGATGAGAATTCAGAAACAACCCCTCATATGCAGTGAATAATGCAACCTCAAATGTATTCCTTTCATGTTTCTCTTTGCCCAAGTGGTAGACTAGTAATTATTAGCCCCAAATTGTTCAGCCCCTAACAATAGTGAGTAAATCATGTATATATATGATTCCCTTTTTTGAATTTGTCATTAACGACCAAAAAGGCCTACTCAAAGTGATAAAGAGACTTTAGGAAAGATAAAAAATGATGTGACATTGTAAAATTGAGAAAAGGTGGGAAAAAAAGAAAAAAGTGCCCAAAGGGGACAGTAATACTTGGGCACTCCTATCCCTAATGGGTGGTACTATCCAAGGGATGCCTCAGAGGATATAGCATAAAATACACAGACTCGGCCATGTGTTTTCCAATGTCCACAAGTAAAGTGACCACTCGGGAAAATACAAATGTCAAGAGTATCAAAAGGGATAAAAGCAATGTAAAAGCAAAACAAGTGTTGTTAATGTCTAGTTTCATCGCTTAGGAATCATGCATATAATGACATACTTAAAATCGTGATGCAAATAGAAAGTGTGTGATTTCATGACTACATTTAGCTAAATCATTCAAGGAGTCCTCCAAGCTAAATGAAAGTATTTAACTTTAAACACATTTTTATAGTCAAATAAATGAATTATTTATTTTAATTTCATCGATACATTGCTCATAACAATAAAATTGTAACAATGACATGAGAGTTATCCCAAACCACTTTTGAATTATAGGATTTTGGGTTTTTTTTCCATGGGTTATGGAATTGCGAACTGTGAACCCGCCAAGAGAATGGAGACAACGACCCGATCCAACAAGAATAGGGACTTGGGGGAGGTTACGAGGTTAGGAGGTGGAGCCACCGGGGGGCCACGAGCCACTATGGATGGAGTGGTGGATGCTACGGCAGGGCGGCTGTGCCCTAACCTAAAATCTGGTTCCGGAAAATCCAATACTGCAGCCGGGCTAGGTTTGCGAGGAGTCAATTCCAAAGGAAATATAAATGGAGGTGCCCAGGGTAGCGGAAAGGCTTCATTCAAAGATGCCATAGGTAAAGCCAAAGGCAATAAACCGAGTAATAAAACCATATTTGGTTGATATTGCTAAGGAAATCCCGTCGCTTATCATCGAAGTCCAGGAAGTGGAAGAATATTACCAAAATTTATCTCAAGATGCCATAATAGGCCGATTCAATGGAATATGGCCTTCTTCTACCACATTGTATCAATTGATATTTCAATATTGGATGGATAAATGTGAAATCTTCCTTTGTTCCAGAGGTTTTTTTGTGGTTCATTTTAGAGAAGTAGTAGACTTTCAATGATGCATAGCTGATGGGCCTTGGTTCTGGGCAATAATTGGTTTTTTTTGACTCCTTGGTCCCTTGAATTTGACCTGAACACGCTATTGATCTCCAAAACACCAGTTTGGGTGAGACTTCCCAATCTTCCTCTGCATCTTTGGTATGCCTTGGAAAATATTGGCAATGTATTGGGAAAATTTTTAGAAGAAGACATAGGCATATCTCATGCGGGATTGTGTTCCTTTGCTCGTATGTGTGTGGAAGTCGATCTGAGCAAAGGGCTGCCAGATCGAATTAATTTAAAATATGGAAATTTTCTGCATTCTCAATCCTTAGACTATGAAAATATGAATTTCTGATGTCGAAATTGCAGAAACCCGAGGCATTTACAAACATCTTGTCTTGTGATGAAGAAACCAATTAAGAAGAAAGGCGCGAGATTGACCAAAGGTTGGGGATCTTTGGATCCGGAGTTGGTTGAGGTGGCAACATTCAAGGTGGAGCAAAGCAAGGTAAATAAGGAGAATATGACATCAAAGAATGTGGAATGTGGAAAACCAGAAAATGTTTGGGAATCACAGGGGATTTTAGCTACCAGCGGTACGAAAAGGGCTCTTTCTCTTGCCAAATCAGATTCAGAGCAGGAATCTTTGTTGGACAATTAGATGATGTCTGTAAATCCTCTTCAGTTAGCTATTACAGATGGGAATGGTAAGTGGCAAGAAGTTAAGAATAAGAAAAATAAAAAAGGTTGAATAGGTAGTATAGAGGATTATTATTTGACCCAGGTCCGGAAATAGCCTCTTTTTTGTCGATCGGATAAGTAATTTTCGTAGGGTTATCATCTTGGGGTATAGGCCCAACTTTGTTTTCTATCTTTCATGGGTATTTAGGCCCTGTTGTTATTGGGAACGGGTTCCATCAACCTGCCTTATCAATAAAATTGTAACCTACCATGATATTTTTGATCAATTATTTATTTATTTTGTTTTGTTGATTGTTGAAATTTGTAAAAATTATTTTTTCCTAGCTCATATAATTGATATAAAAATATTTTTATTTTGTTATAAATGTTCAATGATATCGTACATAATGGAAGTTGCAAAATCTACTTAAGTAGCATTAAAATTTACACTTACAATTTTAAATGAATGTTATTTCTATGAACAATATTAAAATTAAATTATGTATAAGAGAGGAAGGGAGATCTAAAAATCCAATCATCCCAAACTCTATTAATGTTAGTATAAAGTGCACATAAATCCTACTCTCAACGCTAATACTTTACCGAAACACTTAAATATATAATGCACAAAATTGTTTGATGTTAACCAACTCTGGCCACCACAAATATGTACACTAGCAATAACACGTGAGGTGTGTGATGTTAACGCCGAAATGGAAATATTACTGAGAAAAAAAGGAAATTGAAACAAAGAACAAAGCACCGAGTTTCCATCGAATATGAAGATGAGAAATAAAGGCGACCTAGGTGGGCAGGATGAAATCTCATGAACAATGTCGACGATAGAACTAATACCATCATTTAACAGTCAAGTTTGAACCCATAAATTTACCAAAAGCATGACTTTTTGGTTGACGCAAAGAAAAATGTAATGTTGCAATTGATCCATAATAAGCTTATCATGAGTCAATATGGCTGGTTGCTCTTGAAAAGAACTCACCGTTTAGCTTTTTTAATGCGCAAGCTCCTGAGATCGTTTCCAAAGTGCAATTGCCATGACCTGTTCAAATGAATACATCCTCTTAAAGGACCATGTCTTTGGACTTCAGGCAACCTCTACCATAACTGCCGCCATCACCACAACCCTCGTTGTTCCAACTCGAACTTCTTCTTCTTTGTTTCTCTTTCTGCAATACGTGCATGTTCGGGTGCGAGGTGGTTTTGGGATATTAAAAAATCAGACGCTTAGAGCTAGCCATAAAACAAGCCTTGGATGTGGCAGTGCGTAGGTATTTTGCTTTGTTTCTCGCTCTTTGTTCTCTTTCCTTAAACTAAGCGTTAGATTGATGTAAAGAAGATAAACAAAACACAAAATAAAGAAATCGTGTATTTTCATAGCAAGTATGAGCATTGATAGCAATTGATGATCAGTTGGACAACCACACCCTTCAATTGTTGAAAGCCCTTTACTCTCCCATTGCCAATTCTATCAGCCATTGACTCATGATAGGTTGATTATAGTTCGTTTACAACACAAAGTTTTTCTCTACGTAGATTAGAAAATCATGATTTGCACAAATTTGTAGGTTGAAAAATGTCTTCTAAATGTTGCTACTACCTCTATCGTCAACATTGTTTAGGACAATTCTTTCCATCCACATCGTTTTCCTTTATTTCTTGTCGTTGAATTTGATCGGCACACGATGCTTTGTTGTCTGTTTCAATTTCCTTTTCCACTTACCATTATTTCTCTTTCGGCGTTAGCCTCACACACCTAGCATGTGATTGCTAGTTTGTAGCTACGGATTTTACAATCTCCATAATGTTTGAAAGTATTAAATATTTGCATTTTTTTAGTTTATTAAATTAAATGCAAAGGACATCATTTTTTTTGCGAGGATAAAAAACTAAATAAATCTTGCATCGAGGCTAAAGTAAAGAAACAAGAACAATTAAAACTTGCATAACCACTAATCTCTATAGTTATCCAACTATCGGTTGTCTTCCGTCCAATCATTAAAAGAAGCGTGTCAGTTTCTAAATAAAAAAAGGTCACGTGAAAGGGTAGTCCAATCACACTGAAACTGTCACAACCCTCACCTCTCCCACTGAATTTCTCAAAGTTTCATGTAATTATGTATAATGTAGGACTTAACTGCTAATTATGCACCTCTCATTAATTGAAAATTTAGTGATCTTTCTCCCCTCGGAGAAGCCCCATATTTAAAAAGGGGGTCAAATTAGACCGTATGTATATGAATTGAGCCGTTGCATTAATCAGACTAATGGGGTAACTAAAATGGTAATGATAGTTATTAGCTTTCAATGTATACAATGTCATCAAGCCAAATTTTATTGTACAATTTCCTAAAAGTACTAAATAATATTTAAAAAATACAAAATATTAAACTTATATTTATAAAGTATCATATTTAATTTTACTTATAATGTAGTTTAATAATCATTTTTGAAATAGAAAACGAGTCTCTTTATATTAGATTAATTGTATTAAAAATATCTACACTATAATTTTATTTATAATATTTTAATCATCCACAATCCTACAATGATACTAAAAAATTTATACAATTAATTGCTACGTGTATATTTATCTACAAGTTTTTATAAATATTTGATCTATAATTTACAAAATTAGTTAACCTCTATTAGATGTGGAAAAAATGTGTTCTTTTATAAGTTTTCTACAATAAATATTTTATACTATGGATAATTCACAATTTAATATTTGATTATCATAGTGTTGTAGAAAATCCACATTTTTGTTTTCTTATAATAGAAAAAAATTGTTGAATATCCACAATTACTTCACAATATATTTTTATTGTGGATATCATTGTAGAAAAAGGGTCTCATTTCTAGTAGTGTTTCTAAATAAAAAAAGGTCACGTGAAAGGGTAGTCCAATCACACTGAAACCGTCACAACCCTCACCTCTCCCACTGAATTTCTCAAAGTTTCATGTAATTATGTATAATGTAGGACTTAACTGCTAATTATGCACCTCTCATTAATTGAAAATTTAGTGATCTTTCTCCCCTCGGAGAAGCCCCATATTTAAAAAGGGGGTCAAATTAGACCGTATGTATATGAATTGAGCCGTTGCATTAATCAGACTAATGGGGTAACTAAAATGGTAATGATAGTTATTAGCTTTCAATGTATACAATGTCATCAAGCCAAATTTTATTGTACAATAGATTTTGCATCATTATAATAATTCCGACTTCTAAACTATGGGTATAAAAAATCGTAGGTACCCAGGGATTCAAATCTATGATTTATTAAATTGTAAAGTGGCTTGGTAAAAAATTGATGGAAACATTAGAAGATTAAATTGTAAGAAGCTCGAAAATAAAATAGTAACTAAGCTGTCTTTTTTAGGTGGTGGTATATGCATGATTCATGCATTTTTAACAATTATTTTATGATCAAAGAGATATGTTTAAGGGTATGGGTGATAAATGGCTTCCTCCAAATAACATGTCAAAATTAAACTCCTTATAAAATGTACACTATCTCTATAAAATATATGCATGCTAATGTATGGGGGGTCATATAATGTTGTCACTTGTCACATAACAGTGATGTGACTTCTTTAATATACAAATTTGATAATAAATCTTCCCATGGGATTCATATGCATTCACTTGGTAGGACTCTCTAGTGGTGAACATCAAGTTGTAGCTCTTTAGGGGAACTCTCACCAATAACATAGTCATATGTCAGCTTATAAGCTTATAATTGTATTGACTTGTGGAATTTATAATTGTCTCTATAAACTCGAAGATTCATTATAAAAATTTAATTTTAATTATGAATTTTCAAACTCAATGAGATTGAATATAAACATTTAATTTTAATTATAAATTCTAAAATTCAACAAGAATGAAGTTTCTTTTTTTACCATCAATTTTATCAATTTAAATCCATTGTGTATAAATTCTATGTTGGTGATTGTAACAACCATAAAACACAGCAAAACACAGTAGACAAGAATACAACATAAAAGACTTCCACAACAATTCAATTATGGTAATCCAACAATTATTGTTAGTTTGACTCCCAGAGTTTCTCACATACCTCTGTACAGATAAAATCCAAAATCACTACACGTAAAGAAAATTCAAAGTGCTTAAATTGTGACTAAGCCACATATTTGATTATATGTTTTCCTGCAGTATCAGATCTCTCCTATTCAACTATGCCACTTGGTTAAATAGTTCACTCTCAAAACAATCATCTTCTCCAAGCGTATTGAACCACTTGGAGTTTCCTCCACCCGTCTCTTGAAAACCTGCTAAACTATGCACAGATTTGACTGGAGTTTGCCTCCCTAAAAACTCTGTTATTTAGCGGGAATGCAAACATTCAGAGATTTAAATCTGCTCGGGCCTACTCCGCACAAACCTAACAGGAAAGAAGACACAAATTTATTGGAAGATATGCCTATCTGGGGTGGGATACTGCAAAATTTTCATCCACCCATATCCCATTGAACGGCCAAACAGTTTTGGCTTCTTTCCTACAACCCCCATTCCTGCTGCGGCTAACTCCATGACAAACTCTACACCTATGCAATTCATGACAGTTATAGTCTCGGAATGCAGTAATTTTGTAAGCAAGTGACGAAAATTGAATAAAAATAGGATACCATCCAACAATCTCATTGTAACTGAGTTCCTCTGCGATCCCCATTGCCAAGAGTGGTCCTGTATTTATAGGTTTAAGGAGACATTGTTAAGATTTCAATTAGCTGAATAGGTGTTCATGGGGAGACAACTTATTCGTGATGCGCTGGATCCCTCAACATTACTGCACTGGATCCCTCAACCATATTAATAATCCTTGGCTTAAGGAGCTGAGATGTTTAATGAGGACCTCTCAAGATGTGTTACAGTGATGCAAGACAGAGCTCAACAACCAAATCCGATCTCCCAACTTGCACGTTACTATCTCTCCGGTCTGGATTTCGCTTTTCACGGCGCCCAACAGCTCATCTTCTTTGTACAATTCAAATTAAAAATAATAAAAAGGTCCAAAACTTTCCAACAATGCGTGGAACTTGGAAGCATCGATTGACTTTCCCAAAAGCCAACTTTTAAAGAACGAGTTGGACGGGGAGTCGACCCATTTTACTCATGGTTTGTGCCCACGAAATCCTCGTTTCATTATTATAATTTTATTGGCACGGACCTTGGAAGCATCAAATTTGTAAGTAATGATTTTCTTATAGCTGGTGCGTGGTAAAAATGAAACCTCATTTGTCTTCCCTTTCACAGCAACGTGCTGTCGACCATATCTAAGATAGGATTTTGACATGAAATGCATACATACCAGTTACGTTGACAGATCAGTACAAAGTTTTTGACGAATGCAATGCACCCCCGGCTAGGGGAGAGGAACCCCATAACCGTGCACCCTAACTTTAGGGGCACGTAGATATATGTAGGGGTCTCGTCAACATAAAAAATTATATCATCGTATAGCGTATCATCATGCCACATCAGCATTTTCGTTTCGCGTGTTTATTTGGAGGGAAAAGTAGTTTTTGAATTGATTTACAATGAAAAAAAAAATATATAAAGCATTTGAAAGAGGTACCAATGACCGAGCGCCCTATGTGTCACATTGTGATTGGCTCTTAAAAAGTGTCATTAATCAAATAGTGAACAACTATTAGTCATTTTTTCAACAACCAATAGTGAAAATCAATGTACAATTATTGGTTCCTGCACAATTATGGGGTCCTCTCCCCTAATCTATATCATATTGTATGCACAACTGGGAAATTAAATGTTCAGCACATTCTGACGTAAATGCCATGAAAAACGTGCATGTCATTAGAAACAGGCGGTTTACTTCATTCCTCACCCTTGCTCCCGTGGTTTGTGTTGTAATGTGTTTGGTTCAATGTGGTTTTGTTGGGAAAGAACATCTCCGCTAGAAATAAATACTAGCAATCATATGAAGTGTACGATGGAAACGCCAAAGGGGATGGAGTGAAGAATGAAAATATGAGGAAGTGAAATAAAGGGAAAGGATGAGGGGTGATCAACAAGGGGTTTGACTAGAAGGGGATGACAATGAGTTCCAATGTATCGCTCTGTATCTTGTAGGTATTATTCATGGCGGTGCAATATGTGTATGAAGAGGACAAAGTAAGAAGCGGGGAAATTTGAAAAGGTTCCATGTTCGAGACTCAACTAGAGATGCATGTATCGTACATGTTTCACGGGTCAATGTTTTTCTATCAAACTTGCTGAAGTGAAAGTTTAATATTGAGACTCCATACAGTTTCATACATTGTTGAGTACAAACTCTTTTATGATTTACTTGGAGGGTATTTAGAAAATTACCACTAAGTTATATCTAACCACAATGCATAGGGATGGTTGGGGACACGGACTAAGTCATTAATGGTCACCTAAATCAAATGTATTTGCATCCAAAATAACAAACGCATATTCGATTTAGAAAGACAGGAATGAGAATAACCAATTTGTAGTGGGTGGGGCTCGATATGTAATCTTCCAGCACAATGCTACACTTGTTAGATTGATGATACCATAAAATGGTACGTGGAAAATTAGTGCGGGGAACCATTGTGTAGGATAGCTAGCTATCTTTGTAACATCCACGAGGCCAAAATAAGCATATGACATAGTAGTCCCTATCATTTTCTGAATCATTTGATAGAGATACAGGGTGTAGTGTACAAATCGATAATGAAATCGACATAATACTGATTTCATTGATGTAACCCTCACAACTGTCCTACTACAAACAGGTTTCAAGGTAAAAGAATTTTATGTTCATTTGCAATTAAGCAACACATGATATACTCCAAATTTTCATTTGTTTTTGAGACCTAGGATTAAATGTGAATCTTGTTGATGGACACATTTTATGACACTAGTAGTAACGAAATGTCGAGGTAGCCCGTAAGCACTGATGGTTGTTGATTCTGACTCTGTACCTCCTAAAGTGTTTTCTTAAACTCTCCAAAGGCTTTTCAGCAAACCAATTTTGAACATATCTTACATGTCCACGCATTCCATAGAAAAAATACTAATGGTTTAGAGCTATTGTGACAAACCTAAAGAGCGTGCCAATATGCGTAGATTACAAATATTGCTTTATGTAATTTTGTCATGGTAGATTCACATGCAATACCTATTGCCATCATTGAAGAAAACAAATATACACGGCATTTGACAAGTAAAACATTATAACCATATGACTCGATACCAAAATCTGACATTACCCAATAAGAGGGGTGAAGATGAAGGGGTTAGAGGATGGAAAAGTGCGGGTGCAACAAAAATAGAAAGTAGAAACAATGTGAAACTCAAACGTAGAACAACATGACATCGTATATGGAAATCCTTTGAAGGAGAACAGGGGTGTTGTTCAAGACGTTGATGGATGGAAACAATTTATAAGATATATATATGTGAATGTAAGGAGTGGTAAAAAAATATTGTGAAAGTGAAAATGCAACAAAAACACACAAAGGCTCGCCCCCTAAAAGAAAAAGCAAACCAAAACAAAAATACTCCCCCTCATGGCTTTCATATGTATTGTTGATCTAATTGTTACATGGTAGGTGGAATATTGCTTAATAAATACTCTTATACTACATATTAAATGTGTGTCCTCTTTTGCCAATCTTCAATCTACTTGTCTTTTACCTACATATCATTTTATAATAAAATATTTATGTATCTACACCTCTTGGTTACTACATATTAAAGCACATCCGAATCTCCCATCCACCTATCAAGCATATATACAAATAGAGCACTCTCTCATTTTCCAATAATATAAATAAAATTGGCATATTATCACTGGTAAAGCACGTCGCTTGCACACATTGTATTGGTGTTGGGAGCTTTCACAATAATTAAACATCACCCACACTTTGTATGCCTTTTTATCAATATTAACTCCTTGATATGACAAGTATAACAATGAAATTTTAGGGTTTGCAAGTCATTTATCCTCATCAATGTACACCTATCAACTTTAATGTATGTGAAATTTAGGGTTTATAGAGGTATGCCTTTGTTTTTTAAGGGCAATATAGAGCACTCTGATCATTTTCCAATAATATCAATAAAATTAGATATTATCACTGGTAAGTAAGTTTAAGTCGTTTGCACACATTGTATTTGTGTTGGGAGCTTTCACATACAATTAAACAAAGACAATTTGTATGCCTTTTTATCAATATTTCCTTGATATGACAAGTATAACAATGAAATTTTAGGGTTTGTAGGTTATATCATATTTTAGATTTATCCTCATCCTAATGCCAGTATCAATTTTTTCTTAATAGACAAGTTTAATGTAGGAAATTTAGGGTTTACAGAGGTATGACACATTTTAAATTTTTTTTAAGGGGATTCGATATAGATATTCTTTAGATTGATAATATTGCGATTGAAAAGATATGATATGAATCGTATAGCTTCAAAAGTATCGCATCTGATGTTTGTTTCTCCATCTATTTAATAGCAAAATAAAATTTGAGTGGAAAAATAGACCCATGTCAAACAAACCCAACAATCACGTTAAGCACTCTTCAAAACCCAAAGCAAAACACGGAGAGTAACACATTCTAAACGACCTTTCATACATGTCATTTTCCTTGCATAATAATAAAAACACTTTATTTGAGATCCAAAGGCGTTAACCACGCCAATACCCAAGTTAACGTTGTAAATTTAGTAGTTATTGGATAGTTGCAGTGATAATTAAATTAAATAAATAAACATAACTTTACGGGGAACTATGCTAAATGGAGCTCTCACTAATAGCCGTCCTAAAATCAACACCATTATGGGTTAAATCAGACCTGCAAACGGAGATAAATTTGTAACCCTAATATCTCCTCATTTTACTATATACAAATTGATTGATCTAGGTATCTCTAGAGTGGGTTCAATGGTCTCTGAGATAAAACTAATGCTTGCCGTTGTTTTCTTTGTTGTATGTGGAAGAAGAAGATTGAGGATTAGGAGGCGCTTCATTTAGGCATAATGTCTAGTTGTATTGATTTTGTTGCTTCTGATTCTAAGCACATGTGCCATGTGCACTGTAACCTTTACAACATGATTCTCGAGGTACACACCATTAGTGCTATGGCATATGTGGATTGCAGTGTGACAGTCCGTTTTAGGCTCCAGTTTGTATTGGCGCGTAAGCATTGGATTTCAACAAATGCACTATAACCTCCCTCTCCACCATTGATTTACTTAAATTCATTAGTCTTGGCAAGCCTCCTGAGTCGAACATGTTTTATTGTCTCCAAAGGCTTTTGAGTGTATATGTAGACATCAACAATAATGCATTCTATACTTAGTGGCAATGTTCAAATTCTTTGGAAGAAAGTCGGGTTTCTTTCGATAACAGCTGCTAGAGAGAGGCAACTGCCATGACCCAGATCGCCCATCAAATGGTAGGAAGCATGAAATTGGAGGAATCAGTTTTCCAATTCAACATAGTCATTATAAAAATAAATTAAGATTTGTTCAAGTTATGAGTAGGATCTAGGGGCAGGGAAGTGGCGATGAAATTTGCGTTAGATTTAGGTATGAGTTGAGCGTCCCTCCAACATCCCTCACTTGTTTATAAACCTGCCCACCAATAGTAGAAGCGATTGAACAATACTCTGGTCACTCTTCAATGATCCAGCATCCAGGTAATACTACTCTCAAGAAAATCTGAGAGATAGGACAGAAACAAGGAATAGATATGTTCCAATGATCATCAAAAAATTTGGGAAAATCCATGCGAACAATGGAAATTAATTTTATTGAAGGAAATAATATGAAAACCAGAAAGAGAATTCCCATTCCTGCTCACAATTATGATGACATGGAGAAATCTACAAAAGAATTACAGTGCTTCTATGCTTCATCTGAATTCTATTAGTAGTGGTGGAAATTAGTTTGGAGGGACATAGAGGAATTAGATATTTTTTGAGACAGAAATTGCGAGCGTGAGAAGAATAGGACTTGTTCTCCTCGTGGAAGGCAATGTTCAGACACATGATGATGTATTCAACCACATCAAGCTATTCAGCATGTGGACGGTTAGGAAACCTGCTTACTACACTAATACTGGCACAAATTTGCACTATTGTCAAAGGACAATGGGAGACAGCGCAGCCGTCGGATTTCAACGAACCCATTCAACTGCAATCTTTGCCGTGGATGTGTTTATCAATCTATGTTGTGTGTTTATTATCTTGCGTGCAAATGTTTCTGATTTGAGCATGGGATCACCTCGAGCATATGGCTGTAATACTTTTCTAACTACCATGCTTTAAATCAATAAAAAATACTACTTATATTTTGTATACATCTACATACATTTAATATTTAATTTAGGACTGGGCTAAAATTCACGTCTTGTCATGACATTAATAATATGAAATAATGATATTATTGACACTACATACAACAATATGAAATACACTACTTGAGTTCGCTCCTTACGCTGAATTACACACAAGTGTTTGTATTATTGTGGCAGTGTCAACATCAACATAAAATCAACTTCAATATTATCTCGAAAATTGTGTTATCAACTTGTGTTTGTAAAATACACCTAACATTTTAACACCAGTTCTTTCCTCCTCGTTGATATACAAAAGACTTCTCACATTCGTCCACCCTAACAAGGATTACAGTGCTCTAGATATATAATTTAGTATTTTTCTTTCTAACTATTTTATTCTTGGTGTCGAGCAAAACAACTTTGCGTTAGCTCTCCCCAAAACGTGTTATCAACTCATATTTGTATTACACACTTTACAACAGTGATAAACATAATGTGTTTATCATCTTCTATTTTCTCCTTGTGGATTCACCAAAAGCTTCCCATATATAATTTAGTATTTTTCTTTCTAACTATTTTATTCTTGGTGTCGAGCAAAACAACTTTGCGTTAGCTCTCCCCAAAACGTGTTATCAACTCATATTTGTATTACACACTTTACAACAGTGATAAACATAATGTGTTTATCATCTTCTATTTTCTCCTTGTGGATTCACCAAAAGCTTCCCATATATTTTTTCTTCCACCCTGTCAAGGATTGCGGTGCTTTTGCTATGTAATTTGGTTCATTATATATCTATTTTATTCTTCGTGTCAAGTGATACAACTCCACATTAGCTCTCCATAAAATGTGTTATCAACTTGTTTTGTAAAACACACCTTATAATAGTTATAAACACAATGTGTTTATCAGATGCTCTTTTCTCCTCATGGATTACTCTCCATAGGATGTGTAAGTGGCAGAGTATGTTAAAACTTGAAGTCCAAGATTTGGGATATGATAAATCATATTTCTCACAAGATGATCTAGACTAGATCCTGATTATTGAAGTGAACGAGGACATTGATCTTTGTGCAATAATACATCTATTTAGAATTGATGGCAAAAGGAGAAGGTTTACTTCATAGTATGGATACAAATTTCATCCACAAGGTGTATAGAGTACTTAATGTTTCTAAATTGCACCTGCTTAAGTTCATCAAAAATGATATTTTGATGTTTTTTGTGCAATAGTGTTAGTTCTTTAGCCCTTTCCAAAACTATGTCAATTATTTTTTGAAATCTGAGCTTCCAGTCAAAATTTATGGCCTTCTGAACGTTTAAAGTTCTTCTTAGCTGAAAAAAAAAAGGAGGAAAGTTTTGTAAATCATATACCTGTGGTGCCTGAAAATTACTTAGGTTACTTTTTGCAAAACAATATAAACAAGTCACAAATTCCTTTGATGGCCCCGTAAGCCCTGCCCATTTCATTTTTGGAAATAAACACCTTTGTGATGTTCACGGGCCCACACTTTCTAATGACTTCGACCTTTTAGAAAAAGGGCAAAAAATCTTGCAGTCATTACCTACCAATCCACTCCCCATTGAATTATGACTTGGGCAATGACAAGTGGTGTCGCTAAGCATCAGCGTGAAGGACACATGGGGGTTTTTCAAAAAATTTCTCCACTTTTAATATGTCAACTAAGATTTAAAATGGAATACATTGAGTCTCTTTGATTTGACCTGCCTCTCCCGCGTGGGATTAACTCAATTCGTAGCCACGTGAATCTACTTGCGCCTTTAGAGTTGACAAATTTTCTTCTCAAAAGGGATTCATTCATAACAAAGAAGGATCTGTTATATGCATAGAGAAGAGTTTAAAGTGAATTCATTCTCAAAAAACACCAAGAAGATGCCATTACTATCAATTTATGGGGCCTATAGCCCACCTTTAGGAAAGGATTTTATTTTTCTATTATCAAAGGCCAAACTGATAGGTATATGTCTCATTTATCATGGACTTGTTCAAACATTGGAAATACATGAAATGATTAGTTTAACACTCTTCAGGAAGTAAACTATTGCTAATGGATTCATTATTTTCAACCAACAAATATGGAGTCTAAGTAGATAATTGGATGGAGGCTATATAAGTATGTTATTACATTGTGTTCTATATTTTTGACATTATTTTATATTCTTACAAGATAAGACTATACTTTCATTTATCTTTTAGTACCAATTGTACACCTTGCTTATTTTTTACAATGGTGCAATTAAATTATATGTGCCTATTTCATGGCCTTGTTTCATCCTCTAAAACTAATTAAGAAATTTATGTTTGGGTGGAAGAAGTGAAAAAAGAGAGGAAGTAGATCAAAAATGATTGGCATGTCAATGCATTTATAAAAAATGACGTGTCACCAACAATTCAAGAAATAAGGTACGATCATAATTTGTATTAAATTCATTTTGTTCATATGATGTTGTATTTTATTGTTGATTGTTGCTTAAAGCCTGATTTGGTCATGCTTTTCTTGTTAAAAATATTAGGTCATTTTTCTTGTCGCATACTTTGTTGCTTGGGTCTGCGAATTTGTCATCTTCAGTATGGCTTGGTTAACAAAAATGTTTACCATGGTTTGTAAATTTTTAAATATCATTCGCTTAAT
Organism: Taxus chinensis; assembly: GCA_019776745.2. Classification (NCBI taxonomy): domain Eukaryota; kingdom Viridiplantae; phylum Streptophyta; class Pinopsida; order Cupressales; family Taxaceae; genus Taxus; species Taxus chinensis. Next base: position 237,280,775 of record CM034157.1, on the reverse strand, counting down.
AATATTATTCTTATACAATGTAACTTGATAATTCTAGGCCTTTACAAATGTCAAGTATGCAAAAAATAAGGAGATGAGAATGAAAATATTTGATAAGTTTGGAATCATCATGTATGTGATGAGTGGGAGGGAAGACATTATTGCTTTCCTCATAGATAAATTAATGGAGGGTTTCAAGGAGGAAATGTGCTTTTTGGAGTACTTCAGGGACACCTGGTTCTCCCAAACATGGTTGAAATATGGTCCAGTTAATATTTTATTTTACAATTTGAGTCTATCCTCATGTACAATCCTAACGTTAAATATTACATGTTCACTTCTACTAGGTATTCCACATATGTCTACATGTCCTTCTTTATTTTCCATATTTTTTCAAAGTGGGTCACACAATTGTGTGCAGATATCTGTCTTGCATCTTCTACCCTTATTGTTACCTAATCCATTCACTCTGTAGACTTTGTGTATACTCACAATTGAGAATGGACTCAATTTTCATAATAGAGGATTTCTCTGAACCTTGGATGCATCCTGTTATCACCAAGGAAGATGGAGTGAAATTTTCATATTTGGTGCTTATTTCTGTTGGAATCTTCATCTAACTTACTCCCATTTCATGACTGTTTCTCACAACTTTTTTATTAGTAGATAAATGCTTTTGACCATGAGCTATGAATTGCATAGTACATTTAGCCAAGGTATAACATTAAGCTCAATTGAAATTAGCTAACTAGATCCACCACACAATCACATTTCTAGCGCTATAACTTTCGAACCACTAATCTACTTTTACTATTAAATATCATTCTAACTAAATTAGCTGCACCACCTTAGACATTACCACCCCGAAAGGGGATTGTGCCTTAAGTGGGATTTGAACATGAGTGGATCCATGATACAACCATCCGTCTTAACCACTCCACCCAGACCCCATTGATAAAACATTGGATGGTAAACACTTTTATTAGCACCAGAGTTATGAATCACAATGGAGTGTTTATGGAGAACACTTTCTCTAACTTGGAAACGATGGGTGAAGCTTGGGTCCTTAATTTTCGTCACTGCGATCCACATGTATCAGAGTGCCCTGCTATGTTCCGTTTGGTCCATATGGAGAAGTTTGACCCCTACCTTAAGGTGTCCACATGGCCACTTATTGAAAGAATCCAATGAACTCAATGGGAATAGAATTTGGGTTGATGATTACAAACTACTTGTAACTCACCAATAGCCCAAGACCTCGATTTAAAACTTTGAATTAGGTAAACATTTTATTGTACAAATATGAATTGGAGTGGTAGGAGCACTTTCTATAAGCAGAATATTGGGGTGATAATCTGGGTCAGTTCTTATTCCTCTGAGCGATCCGCATAGAGCAACTATGTCAAATAAAAGAAATGGAGAAGTTTGTTCTATACATGCATTCATGTATCCCCATGGCCATTTGTTTTAAAGCATCCAATGAACTCTATTATGGGAATCTTTACTTGGATCTGATTGTATAAGTCTACAAACTATTATTTTTATCACCAATATGCCCAAGACTTTGATTCTAAAAATCTTGTCATGGTAGAAGACAATTTTGATTATACAAGAGCTATGTATATGGAGTGTGTGCAGAAACAAATTCTCAAAGTGTAAAGAGGGAAAGCTCTGATGTCCTTAATAAGAATTAATTCAATGTATGCAAAATGTTGAAGTGCCCCATATGTTTCGCTATTTGAGTTTATCCTTAATTCTATTAGTATGTCATCTTGATAGAGTATGGTGTGTCCTCAGGCTCGCACATTTATACAACCTGGTATCAGAAGCATTATCTTAAGTAGGTTTCTGACATTGACAACTTACATGGAGTTATCCCTATTGGATACCCATTCGGTTGCATATACCTTATTAGAATTAATGGAACTCTAATTATGAGACTATTGGAGCATGTTAATTGGCCATGACAGGAACTATTATAGATATTACAGATGTGGTGTCAAGAAGATTGTACCAGGGATGTAACCGTATCCAAGGAAAACTTTAGATCCATCAATATACATAAGACACTCTCATGGCCATAAAAATATACTTCTAATAATTTTGTGAAGACTTGGCGATCTATGTTATCTATGCCACGAGGCTATACATGGTGACCACTTTTCTCCTTACTTCGAGAGATAGGTGCCTTAATAAGCCCCTAGAAAAAAGGCCATGGAAAGGTCTCTAGAGTTTCAGGTGGGCATTATAACCAAACAGTAATAATTCAACCACTAAAATATCATTAAATTAACAAAGATATATTGGAAATTCACCAATCATGATTCATATTCACATATATACATGTATTACTTAATGTACATTAATGTGTAATGTCAATCAAATTTAGACTTCCCATAGAAACTATAAGACATAAGGATTCCTTCTCCCAAGATTACTTATGAGTTTTCCTACAATTTTTTATGTTATTGTATATTAATGAACTTTTATCCAATTTTCCCACACCCATTCATGTAAAAATGCTAACTTATAAAATATCGAACCCGATTGTTTTGAGGGGATATTGACCAACAAATGGTCCAATACATGGTCATTTTTCGTACTTAACAACATTTTTGCATTGTTATTTTTAGGATTTTACTCCCACTCTACTTTGAGCCATCATAGAAAAATACTTAATGAAAAAATTTGGAAAACCATGACATGAAAGTCTTGGCTTAAATGGGATACTTATAATTTTGGAGTAATAATACCAGTTCAAGTGGCGATATCTATGGACACTTGAATACATATATGGATATAATTGTATTGAAATTTGGTCATCAGGAGTGTAATGGAGGAAGATCTTCGAACATTAATAGGAAGTGAACTCGATTGAACTCAGTCTCAATATTATAAAGGTTCCCTGAAGTGATCCCTCTTCAAACATTGGAAATTTGGATAAAGGTATAGTGCCTTAGTGAATCAAGTACAGTATGATAACTAGAAACCTATAATCAATCTAGGAACAAGCTCTGAATCAAGGTTAGGGTTCAAATAATGTGATTGTACGATAGAGCAGAAACAAAGAATGAGAAATAGCTTAATGCAAACATTGTGGGAATAGAAAAACGAGTGAAAGAGTGAAGTAGTTCTGGGGGAACTAGGTTCATGGACCAATTCTAGGAAGGGATAACAAGTTCGAAATGATTTATGCAATGGAAGATTGTAGAAGAGGGGTGGATAGGAACATTCAAGTAATGCGAATGTATGACATGAAAGGGAGGAACTCATGGGGTATAAGTTTCATGACATGGAGTTATTACCTTGCATGTAATTGAAATGAGCCAGGAAGAATAAAATCAAAAAAATCTTGACAAGCACCTGTTAAGTTGTGGAATCGATGATAAGTGTTGAAATTAGGCTTCCCTTAATTTCCTTGACATGGTATGAATCATAGGGATGCAAGATTTTAGTGGTGAATATTCAGTAATATGGCGAATATTCCATTTTTGAAAAATTTGAAAAGGTGAATTTTTTGGCGCGGGTCAATGACCTGTTCGCCTAAAAATTACAGTTTAATTTTTTTTAGGGGTTAGCTTCGCCTACCCTTGAAACTATCCCCTATATAATCCTAGATTATTCGCTAGGTAGAACACTACTAGATCACTCATACCACCTGGGGGCATATGTATTATCAAGTACAGTAAATGCGTGACAGGAAGGCAAAGGCTACAGATGCGTGACAGGAGGGCGGAGGTTGCAGATGAGCGACATAGAGTTTGTTGAAGTGTGACATGGAGAGTTTGTTGACACATGACATGGAAAGTTTTTTTACGTCTGACAGGAGTATAAAGGAAGTAGACGTGTGACAGAGAGTTTGTTGATACACGACACAAAGATTTTGTTGTCGCGCGACCAGAGGGCAGAGGTTGCAGACACGCGACATAAGATTTATTGTTACGCGTCAACAAGGTGGTTGACACACATCAAAGAACCTCACTGATGTGTGTCAACAACCTTGTTGATGTGCGTCAATGAGCCTCGCTGACACACATCAACAAGGATGCTGTCGGAAAACACCCTTGTTGATGGCGTCAACAAGGTGGTTCATGTGCATCAGTGAGGCTCATTGAAGCGCACGCTTCAACAAAGGTCATTGACGCACGTTAGTGAGGTTTGTTGACGTGATCAACCACCTTGTTGACAAGACAAAAATCTCTTGTCGCATGTCTGCAGCCTTTCTGTCACACCACTTTAAAAATCATTGTGAAAATTTTGTTGCCGGACCCCCAAAAAATTCACCTTCCCATGAAACCGGTTCCGAGGATATTCGCTAGGTATTTTCCACCTTTGATTTCTAAGAGGTCTCTTAAAATGAACCCTAGGATGAAACAGGGACTATTAGAATCAAACTTTACTTTTAAAATGTTGTGAACCATTCTTTGGTAGAATACAACAAAAATGAAAAGTATTTTTAAGAGACAACTACATTTTAACCTTAAGTAAATTGACATGAAAAATAAGGATATTATCTAAAGGAATGGATGGAACAAGATCAGAAAAGGTGGCTTAAATATATGTGACTCATCTAAATAACAATTCAGTGAAAAATGGATTAATTCAAAACTCTATAGGTAAGTTTCTTGTACAATAGCTAAGTGATTATCTTTAGTTTATCCACGCAAGATGTAGCATTAGCATAGGAGTTTTATTACCTAGGTTAATATGATTTAAATCAAATATAACTGGTTGATAAAGTAGTCTGTTTCATCCATGGCACACCATGCGAACCTAAATGTTAAAGTATGTATTTATAATATAGGGGTAGCACATTGAAACTTAGAAGACATATAGGAGGTTATATAATTAGTTCCAGGCAGTCGGCCTACGATCAGTTGAATGAAGTATGGCACACAGCTTACCTTAGATTTCAAGAAAATGTATGTCTATGCACAACTGGATTTGTAATGAGTTTCCCATGCTCTTTTTCACAAATTTAATGAATGTTGATTAGTGGGGGACAGCTTATTACATTGCTGATATTGGAGTAAATCTCCTCTGTCTTTATTTGGATTCCCATTTTTATAGAATTGTTTATGCCTTATTTGTAGCATGTTGGCTACTTTCCCTAGAATGCAAGGGTATTTTATGAATATACTGCAATATTGGCATCTTGAGAAAGCCTTGGATTGTGATTCTAACAATGTGTTTAATAACAAACGATCCTTCTACATCCATTGTAATGATCATGACATCACATTTTCAATCATCAACCCACTACTTATCTTTGTGGCTAGCTATTCGTTGACCATAACTTAGGTTCACTATGTTAGATGACAATGTCTTGACATATTGGGATTTTCATTGCATAGTATGTTGTGTATAAAATAACTTCATGATGCTTGAATATTTATTATCATCACTTTCATACATTGTATGAAAATGGGATTTTAAGGATTTACTCTAGAAATAATGACTTTAATTTGTTTCTCCATTATTTTCATCTATTTGGTGGTCATCATTTAAAAGTGTCTTGTCCCCTAAAGTTGGTGCCTAGTCCATTCCCTCTTTAGTCTTGGACCACAGTGTTATGACATACTACAAGTTACATATCAAGTTGGAGAAAGTCCCTCCAATGCTACCAGTAGACTTTGTAGATAGTTATTTGAATTTCCATCAATGTTTAGCATTCAGGAGTCTAGGAATCATAGGATTTAATGTATAGGAATAGTCAAAAGGAATAAACCTTCCCTATGGTGAGACTCTCAGTTCAAGATACAAGGATTATAGAAAATCCCATGTGCCTACGAGTTCTAGGTTGTCTATGACTTAGGTTGATCCTGTTAACTTTTGCTGCTAATAAGAAACTAAGGATCTGAGTTAGTTTTCAATTGATTAGTTGCATGCATCACTGATAAATCATGAAAAAATGTTGAATCAATCATATGTATTTTTAGATAAAGATGTTTCATCTTAGACATCAGGAATTTGTGGAAGGGGAAGAGGAATTTTTATCTCTAAAGGTAGAGGAAGAAGCTCATCTAGAGGATGAAGTAATGGTTCATCAAACCCAAGTTGAAGAGGAAAGAGTCAAGAATGCTATCATAATCAGTTTTCCAGTTAGAGACAGGATACATGTAATGTGTAGTGTCATTATTGCAAGAATTATGGACACTATGCTTATGATTGCAAGAAAAAGCAATATGATCAGAATAGGCATAATCAAAATCAGGTTAGAATCTCAACTCTAAGCTCCATGTTTATTGCATGCATAAGGATTGTTATAGCAATACCTTCTTTATCGATTATTGAATGCAATCTATTATAAGAGATTCCATGTGATGTATGTTATTTGGATTTTGGCTGCAGTAATCACATGTTAGGTAAATTAGATTTATTTTCCAGTTTGGATGAGTTAGCAAAGAGTGATGTTACTCTTGGGAATAACAATACAATGTTTGTAAAAGTTAAAGGAACAATCAACATTATAACTAAAAGGGTGAGTAAAATATTATACATGATATTTACTATGTTGTAGGTTTGAAGAATAATCTTATGAGTATTAGAAAATTGGTACAAAAAGGATACAAAGTTAATATTTAAGATAATGAATGTGTAATTTTAGACGAAGCCCCTAACACTCAGTTGATTACAAAAATGAAAATGAGCAACATGTAGACAAAGTTTCTTCGTTCATGTTTAGATTAGTGAACTATTAATAAAGGAAATGAGCAACTCGAAATATGAAGGGTTTATGGTACCTTGGGATGATGTGGATGGATATGGGCACAATATGAACTCCTCCTCACTACGACCTAAGTAACCTACACAAAAAAGAATACAAAGAAGGAAAATGGATTAGTAGATACATGGAGGGTTTCCTGACAAAGTCCTGACAAAGTCAATCCCGAGAAGTGAGAACTTCCTAGGATGGATGTCAACCCTCTTTTGATAAGATAAGATAAAAATTAGATATTGATAAATTGGATGTAACGAGATCAAATAAGATGCAGAATATGAGATAAGATAAAAATTGAAATGTAAAAATGTAAAGAAAGTACATATATGATCTAAATAGATGTTAAGTAAACCAAACCTTATTGGGTCGATGGCGACCCAAGACTGTAGAGGGCCAATCAACGGTGATTGGGGCTGGATGAGAAGAAAATGCAAAAAAACATGCTTGTAATTCCTCCTATGGCTGGATCTTGAATTGATGTTGCATTGAGATGATAAATAGGAACATGTAGAAGGTCTGGAACAAGATGAAACAGAAAGGATGCAAGAAAATTAAGAAAATAAATGGTAAATGATATGAAAATGGATTGGGTCAGTGGAGACTAGGATGGATCAATGGCGACTAGGGGCTGACAGAATGGATCTGAGGTGACAGATGAGACAAAATGACTAGATCTAAAATTGGATGATTGGGATCAAATAGGCTGATGGGGCATGTGTAGGAAAATAGAAATGGAGGATGGGTCGATGATGACTAGATAGGGTCGATGACAACCAGGGATGATTTAGACTTGGACGAATAAAATGATGGGCTGAAAATGACAGACCTGCAGATGAAAATGGAGGTGACTGGATGTAAGGACGAGGCACTGAGGATGACTACAGAACCTGTAAACACAATGAGGATGGCTAATAAAGAGATGATATGATGATGGATCTAAGCATGCAATGACAAGAGGATCTCCCTAAAATCTCCCAAAATGAACAAAAGATCTCCAAGATGGATTCCAAATGGCTTGGCAGTTGCAAAAGAGGTCACAAGATGAAGGCAAGATCACAAGAGCTCAAAAAATATCAAAATTGCATCCTTGAACAAGGAGGGGTAAAGGTGGATTTATAGGGTCAATGGTGACCCAAATGGGTCACCGGTGACTATGGGGACCCGTCGATTTGAACGGTGGGAAGATGATGAGCTCAAGACAAGGAACCCATAAGAATCGATATTAGTGTTTAGATGGAAATAGACGAGATAAGGTTGCATAGGGAAGATAAATGGGTAGGTGGATGGTTGAAATGAGTAAATAAAGGCCATGGGTGGGTAAAAACATTAATTGATGGCCTATAAAGAGTAAAATTGAGGATTTAGGGAGGATAAATAAATTAAATGAGGATTAGGGATGATTAAGGGAGAATGAAATAATGAGATTAGGATCACAGCTAATTAAGAGTAATTAACATAAATGGGATGTAATAATAAAATGGATAATATAAGATTAAAGGTGGAAAATGGTGATTAATGGGATAAATTGAATTTAGGAGGGAAGATAAAATTTGAATGGGTGACCATGAGGAAAAGAGAGTGAACGCGGGGTGGAGGGTAGTGATACCAAATTTTGGTGTCTACATTTTCCCCTTTTTGATGAGTGGTTTGCATTGGGAAAGCCACGAGACAAAAACAAGAAGGATGGAAAAGATAATTGATTGGGTGCTCCCCCTCAAACTAGGGGTCGATGACACAAAGGAATTTGATCACGAGTTTGAAAGAGATAGATGATGAAAGGATGAGAAAAGAAAGGGATAAGATAAGATATCCCAGACGAGGAGTGAAAAAAAATAAAAAAGTAAAATAAAAATATGGTGGTGATTTTGGAATCACTTCAGTAGGGAGAAAAGTATGGTCTTCAAGGAGACAATGAAAATATCCTACGACCCTATGAGTCGGTAAAAACCACTTCAAAATGGAAGGAAACCATGGGGAATCTTGTAAAATGTATGCGAAATCTGTGGGACTAATTTTCAAAGGTAGACATCAAGTATACAGAAACAAATGAGAAAATGGTTGAGACAAAAGTCATAACAAAAAGATAGGGTTGGGATAAAAAATATACGTCTGGGGTGGGATGAAAAGGTAATGTAAACTAATGGTGCCCTGAGTAGGAACACAAAGATGGCCATGAAGGTGAGATAATGCAGGATGATAGAGAAAGATCCCAAGGGAGAAAATAGGATATGTAAAATAATGGTATCCCCAAGAGGGAACACATGGATGGACCACAAAGGAAAGGATGCTAAAAAGATGTATGAGAATGACGTATGCACGAGACATAACAATGATGTAATAAGAAAACCACTCAAGGCAAAAGTGGAAGAAAAGATAATTTTAAAGGAAGGATTGATTGAAAAGAGTAAAGAAGGACATAGATGAAAAAGGTAGGGTTGTGTCAACAGTGAATAGAGGCGGTCAACGGAGACTATAACAAAACAACAACGACCTAAGAGGGGTCAGAAATGACTACACTCAGTGGGCTATATAAGCCCATGGGTCAGCCAAATAGGCTCATTTGCACGCTACGAAGTGACGATTGAGAGCTCAAAGCTATAAAGAGAGAGTGAGATTTGGAGAGAAATGGAGGTCAGAGGAGTTACGAGGAAGCGCCAGAGGTCCCACAGGATGGTAAGTTCCTAAACTCTAGCTTGTTTTAAAGTAATTTTAATGTTTTTATTTGGTTTTTTTCATTTTTTTAAATTTTGAGGTCGGTGAAGGGGGAGGTCGGTGGTGAATGCGTATGATTGCCATCAACCAAGCCTAGAATGGTGTCAACCTAGCCTTAGAGGCATCAAACAAGCTTGGGTTGACATCAAATAGGAGTATGATAGATGATTTTTCTTGATTTTGGACTTTTGATGATGAGGGACCTAATATTTGTGTGTTTTATTGGTTTTATAGGCCTGAGAGACCTTATAATTACAAGACAAAGTACCAACATTGTTTGATTAGATAAGGTTTGATGTGACAAACGTTGAGTGGGATCACTTAGTGGTAGTTATATTGGGTGGTTTCTGTCACTACCTACGGATTCCATGAGATGTGGGCCTTATGATTGCTTTGGTGGATCAGTGGGATGTGCAGACAGGCACATTCTGGTTCAAGATAGGTGATATAACCGTCACTCTAGAGGTTGTATACCACATCCTTAGGCTACTAATTCAAGGTGAGAAGATAGTGCCCATTATAGTTAACACTAGACTAGGGGTTCTTACACAACTATTTGGAGCCAATACCCCACACATTACATTTGCATCTGGGGCCTTTCACATTAAGACATGATATAAGAGGGGTGTGGCTAGGATCAGATTGATTTGTTTGGTGATAGAGATACTGATTGGTATGGTGATATATTTACATAGCTTGAGATAGAGTAGGTGAGGTGGAATACGTACCATGAATACCCTGCATGGCGCGAAGTTGACAGGAATGTGACGTACTAGGTGGGTACAGGGATGCCAATTGAGGATGATAAAGGTTGTGCAGTTTGATAGAGTCCAATGGTAGTTCAATGTTGCTTAGAAAATCCCAGGGGAGTCAATTATATACAGGTGTGATGAGACGTAGAGGGACTTAATGATCCCTTACATGGTGGACCCATTAGAGGAGGCAGGGGCATCATGGGATGACGATGATGATGTAGGAGTTGGGGCTATATTTTCTAACTGGATGACTAATATATGGGTAGCTCACAAGGCGGCTGAGGGTAGAGATGAGGAAGAAGAGGTAGATGCAGAGGAGGAGATAGCTCTCAAAGGTGGTGGTGATGTCGGGGGTGCAGTGGATCTATCTTGGGTGCAGTGGATCTATCTCAGGTGCAGAGCGTGACTTATCCCTCTTAGAGAGACACACCACTTTCCAGGAGTGAAAGGTAGCAAGAGAGGAGGACCTAGCTCTACAATAGGAGAGGGATAAGGCCAAAGAGCAACAAGACATATATCAGAGGAAGCACGAGGCCTATAGGACGAGATTCGGGGACCTCGTACCTATACTAAATATGGAGTCAGAGAGCGGTGCACCAATTGCATCATAGGGATTTGCTGGACAGATGGTGCCTCGAGGGACAATGCCCCTAAGTTTATACACAACACTAGCTCCCGAGGCTAGGTATTATGAGAGGATTGTGACACATAGGTTGTCACAAAAATTGAGATACACAGAGTATATGGCTTCACGGTGAGGAGTGAGTGACATAGCATAGCCAATGCCCTCTATGAGAAAAATGAGTGTGGTAATGCCACAACAAGATGTGGGCCATGATGGAGGTGTTGAGGCCCTTGGATTGATATAGGCACCTGTCTTAGGAGGGTAGGATTTGAGATTATCAAATCTACACTTTACAAATCTTGATGATGTATCTGCATTGAGACAGGACCCTTAGAAGTCTGCGACATATGATGTTACAATGTATTTTGGACTCATGATTTACATATGATGTATGTATATATATGATGATTTTGTATTTTGACTATGATTCATGATGTGTTTTTGTATATGATTTATGCTTGCGATGATGTTTATATTAGCTTTAGATGTGGATGGTTAGTATTATGTATGGATGATGATGATAGTATTTCATAGATGTTGGTTTTATTTATATGTCTATGCTTTAATGTGAATTAGGTGTAGATGTTAAAGATGTTAATAATATTATGATGGATGTTAACTTAGATGTACATGCTTTGATATGAATCATATGTGAATGTGATGATTTATGATTTATGGATTTATGTTATGAATGTAAAAAATTAGAATATGTTATGGATATGAAAAAGTTGAAATATATAGCAATTAAAATACCATATCGGAAGTGATGGGTGAGGGGGAGAGAGAGAGGGGAGAAATTTCAAATGGCGATGGGTGGGAAACTGATATCATTCCTCAACCCAAGACGGATGAATCAGGTATGTATCTTGAAATCCCAAATTGTATTGTTGACTGCACACTATTAGAAATATGGAGAATGCGTTGATAGGAAAATTAGTGGGGGGGAGACCAAATATTGACTCAATAAGGACCTGGTCGATTTAGAAGTGGAAAATGAAAGGGGATCTGGAAGTTTCAACCCTACCCAATTGTTTCTTCCTGTTCAACTTTAACAACTCAGAAGACCCTCAAAAGGTCTTGAATGACGACCCCTAGTTGCTAAGCAGAATATAGATCTTTCTAATGAAATGGACTCCCATATTTAACATGGAGAAGGAAAATATCAACCAATTCCCAGTGTGGGTGTTTTCTAGGTTTACCCATGGAGCTATGGGATGTTGATGTCTTTAAAGGGATTGCTGCAACTTTGGAAACCTTTGTGGATGTTGATAATGCCCATCACCAAAATAAGACTGATATGGGCTAGATTTTTCATTTATTCTTTAATGGGTACATCCTTACGTCAGTCAGTAGCCATGAAAATATAAGGTAGGTAAATGGGTTCAAAAAATTAAATTCAAAAAATTCCCTCAGAAGTGTGAAAAATGCCAGGGTTGGGGGCATGTCAAACAACATTGCAAAATGAAAGTTTACATGGCTTACAGGGAAGTAACCAAATCTAGAAAGAAGAATGATAAGGGTAAATAGATTGAAACTACAACACCAAACCCCAAATTTGTCAAGACTCTCTTCCCAAATAAAGGGGTTGTCATTAAAGAAAAGGAAGGATTCAAGAATGAACAGGAAACTAACGCCAACAATAAGGAACTGCTCATTAGATCTAACAGCTCTCCCTTAGGGAATGATGGCGGCTTCATAAAAGTTATTTACAGGAAAAACCAAAGAAAGGAATTATCTGAACCATATTTTCAATTAGTCAAGACTCACATTTAGGTCGAAAAAATGTTTTCTTCGAGGCAACTGGAACCAATCATGCAGAAAGTAACGATGAAGGAAAACAAGCTACACATTTTAAAAAGGGGAGAGAAGGATGGAATGGTTTTATAAGATGAATTAGGCCTTATTTTTAACATATTTGAAAAATTTGATGGGTTTTGAATAAGTAGACATGAAAATTTGAGATGGATCAAGGGAAGAGTTAGAAGTTAAAAAAATTATGGATATGACATGAAATGTGAAATCTCCAACCAAAGAGACCCAACAGTCTAATGCTGAACAAGTGATACTAGAAGAAGTGGAAGTGCAAATTGAAAAATGAAAACCTTTAAGTGATGGCTTGAACACACCAAAAAAGTAGGGAAAAAATCTATAGGAAAGAACCTTGATACTCTAAAGGAGAAGAAAATCAATTTAGGAAGGCCAACCAAACAAATGGAAAGAAAAAAGAACAACCAAAAGACAGATGATGGAACTTTGTCTAAGTTTTATTTGAGGATATTTAGAAGAACAAAGAACCAAAATTTTAAATGAATAAAATATAATGGAATGTGAGGGGTTTAAACAACCCCACTAAATTCATGATTATAAAGTATTTGAAAGTTAACAATAAGGATGATATCATCAGAAAACTAAGATGAGTGAGGAGCAGTTTCTTGACGCCAAAAACCACTTCTGGAGTAAGGCTGATTTTGTGGTTGTTAGCTCTAGAGGTGCAACTGGTGGAATAGCTATCATGTGGGATCCAAAAGATTCAAAGGTATAAACTCTCCTTAAAAAGGACAATCATGTTGTCATTTTCTTCAAAGATAATAGAACCAATGTTTTATGGGTGTTGTTTAACATTTATACTCCAAACCACAAAGGGGAGAGGAAATGTTTTTGGAAGGAAATGTCTAAATTCCATAACATTATTTCAGAACAAGAGTGGATAGTTATTGGTGATTTCAATACACCCCTTATGCCTGGAGAAAAGAAAGGGGGTAATGTAGAACTTACTAAAAGCATGGAGGATCTATGAGATTTCATAACAACAAACAATCTCATGGATATAGAATTGAAAGGGGAAAATATACTTGGCTTAATCGCATAAATGGTGATAAGCTAATCCAAGTAAAATTGGATAGAGCTTTAACTTCTTGGGGATTTCTTAATCAAGATGTGAGTCTTGGATCCCTTCCTTGGATAGGGTCTGACCATAACCCCATATTGCTCAGAGAAAAAGAAAAGGAAAAAAGAAAGAAAAATCCGTTTATATTTGAAAAAATGTGGCTCCAACATGAGAACATAAAATATATGGTTAAAGAGTGGTGGAGCATAAAGATACAAGGAACATCAATGTTCAAAGTGTCTAAAAAATTGATTCATGTGAAGAACAATTTGAAGGGCTAGAACAAAACTTGTTTCAGAAATATTTTTGAAACTAAGATTTCCTTGGAGAAAGAATTAACTGCCCTTTAAATGAACATGAAAGAAACAAGTGTCGTAGGTATTGAGGAGATCCAAAAGAAATAAAATTTACTTTTATCTGAATATCACAATATTTTGACAAAAGAAGAAACCTTTTGGAAGCATAAATCTAGGGTCCAATGGCTTCAGGAAGGGGAAAAGAACTTTAAGTTCTTTCATATTGCTAGTTTAAAGGGAAGATGTTCCAATAGGATTTCCAACATCAAAGGAGAGGGGAATGAAACTTTAACTGATTCTAAAATATTCAAAATGTAGTTGTCTCTTTCTACAGACAAACTGTTATCTTCCCAACACAAATCTATTGCTAAAAAAGAAAAATATTTTTTGGATTGTATTTTGAAGCTTGTGTTAGAAACGCATAACAGATTGCTGACCAATATTCCAACCATTGAAGAAATTCAATTTATGCTGAAGACAATGAGTCTAGATAAAGCCCCATAGGCCATATATGGTTTTCTAACTTTATTCTTCAATTTTTTTGGGAAACTTTTAAAAGAGATGTATGTTTATCCATTCAGGAGTTCTTTAAAAACAAATCAATGCTAAATAATATGAACTGCACCCTCCTAGCTCTCATTCCAAAGAATCAAAATGTAGAGGAATTTAAGAATTTTAGACCAATAAGCTTATGCAATTGCATTTATAAGATGTGCTCAAAGATCCTAGCTCTAAGAATTCAAATTATTCTTCCCTATTTGATATATGATCAACAAGGTAGATTCATGATGGGTAGGAAAATTCAGGATAACATTTGTGATGATACAAGAGACTCTTCATATTGTTAAGCATAATAAGAAAGAAACGATGATTATAAAGCTTGATATGGAGAAAGCTTATGACAAAGTTCTTGGAAATTTCTTCACAAACTTTTGGAAAGATTTGGTTTCAAGTTGGAGTTCTTAAGAATTATATCCAAAGATTCTGCATTGTTAATGGCACACCATGTGGGTTTTTCAACCACTAGATTCTTGACCCTATATCCCTTTTCTATTCATCCTAATGGCAAAATCTCTCAGCAGAGCTCTTAATCAGGAAAATTCTAAAGGAATAATTAGATGGATAACTCCTATGGATAACAGTGAATAGGTTATCCATCAACACTTCGTGGATGACACCATTCTTGTTGGTGAAGCCACGGTCCTAGAAGATATAGAATTTAAAAGTATATTGTTGGAATATGAAGAGGTTTGAGACCAATTAATCAATTTTAAAAAGAGTTCAGTGTTCTTTGTCAACACAATGGAGAAGAGAAGTCAAAATATATCAAAAATTTTGGGCTGTGAAAAAAAATCCTTCCCTACTAGGTAGCTTGGTATGCTTATAGGGACTAAGAGACCCAATAACTTTGATTGGAACTTCTTGATAGACAGATTCATCAAAAAATTAGAAGGATGGAAAGGTTATTTTCTTTCCCAAGCAGACAAGGTTGTTCTTCTAAAATGCTCGATATAAAATCTTTCGGTTTACACCATGTCAGTATTTAGAATTCTGTTTGTTATTTCCAATAAAATAGAAAGTAGACAGAAAATATTTCTATGGAGTGGAATGAAGAATAAATATAGAATCCCTCTCATAGCCTAGGATAAGATTTGCATGCCCAAACAAAATGGGGGTCTTGGATTAAGAGATTGGGAGAAGATGAATAAAACACTGCTATCCAAAATGGCTTGGAGAGTGGCTAAAAGAGGATGTTGGAATTGATAATAAAAAATAAATATTGGAGAGGTCTTCAGAACAACACAAATTTTGAGGGTTCTAGTTTGTGGAAATCTATAATTTTGGCTAAAGACTTAATATCTAAAGGCTACAAATGGAAAATTGGTGATGATCCAATTGTGAAGTTCTAGGAAGATAAATGGTTATTAGATAGAGCTCTAAAATAAAACTTTCCTAACTTACAACAGATAATCACTGAAAAGTATGGCTCTAAAGTGAGGGACTATTTCAACATGGAAGATCCTTACAAAATTTGGAAATTTCTCGAAATAGATGGTCGAATCCAAAGTGAATTAAACTCCCTTAATGACCTATTGTGTGGTATGGTTGTGGTTAGAAAATAAGAACAAGATAGTATTTATTGGTCAAAGGAAGATAATGGAGCCTTCTCGGCTAGGATTTCCTACAATATTCATTTTGAAGATATGACTATTGATGAAAGTTTCAAGTGGGAAAGGGTGATGGTCAAAGAGGTTTTACCTAGATTTATCATTTTTTGGTGGCTTTTCCTTCATGAAAAAATTCTAATAGTGGCTAATCTCAACAAAGAGAATCTCCTTATGGTTAATAGGTGTGTTCTGTGTGAGAAGGAATAGGAAAACTCTACGCTTTTTCGAATGCCCTTTCTTAGAAAAGGTGAGGAGCACCATCTTATCCATCTTTGAGATCAATTAGTCTTTTCATATTCCTTAATTTATGTTGGAGTTAGTGCAACTGTCCCTTCAGAATTAATGGCCTTAAGCATTTGTGGATTCTAACATTTATGCATCTTTTTTGGGAAATATGGAATGAGAGAAACATGAGAATCTTTAATGGAAAGAAAGAAACAGAGAAAAGAGTCGATGTTAGATGTCGTAATGTTATAAGTGCTAACTTCTCCATCATCCAAAATGATAAGATGAAATTCATAGAGTTGGAAAGTAATTTCTCTAAAAATTGGGGTTTCTTGAATGTCCAAAGCAAACCTCCTAAACCCAACCCAAGGTTGGAAGGTTGGAAGAAACCTAGTAATGGGTGGATTAAGCTAAACTTTGATAGAGCCTTAAAAGGAAACCCAGGAAAAGCTGGAATAGGGGGGTATTTAGAAATCATGATGAACATTTTTATTAGGGTACTACTACAATATGGGGATTGAAACAAATCATATAGCGGAGGCAACTACTGATTTTTAGGGGATTAGCATAGCTAGTCAAAAAGGATGTAGTAAAATGTAAATAAAAGGATATTCCTTTAATATTATAAAAAATTATTCTCAAAAGTGGAACAACATCCATATCTATATAAGACTCCATTAAGAGCATAATATAAATGGCATAAAGTTTTGAAGCTATCACATTCACACACATCTACAGAGAAGCTAACAACTTGGCAAACCACTTTGTTAACAAAGGTGTTTATAGTGTTGGTATGAAAATGATTACTAGTTATGCAGACCTAGAACCAATGTTGAAGGCTCAAATTTCTAAAGATAACTGTAAAGGAAAAAAGGATGTTACTTAAATTATGGTGAAATGATGTTAGGATATCTAGAGGTAACCGACATATGAGTGGAAATAATTATAAGATTCAATGCAAATATTACACCACCACCTATAATCATGATAGAGATAGGATTTTGATATCTCTCATACTTAAACATTATGTGTCCAAATTCTAGGGCAGATGCATTTATAATGTGGCTAGGAGAAAGGGATTAAGTCATGTCATTTGTTTTGTCATGCCTCACTTTCAAAAATACTGTAATTTTTCGAGAGTGCACAAAACTCTGAGAGTGAACCTAGTGACATCAAAGGTATTAATATTGAGGTCTAGAAAATCGTTGAAAAAAGGGTATGGATCCTTTCTTCAGGATTTTTGAAGGATTTGATGAACAACTTAGTAAGGACTTTGGCTCCTCATGGAAATTCTCAACTACTTAGATGGGAGGTATGGTTATCCTGCATGGTACAAAGATTCAGATATCCATTGATTCTATGGATCAGGAGATCTATAAGCCCAAAAAGGATTGTTCTGAGGAATTGAATCTCTTTTTAAAGGTAAGGAAAAACTCTCTAATTATTTTGTTGGGTTTTTGAGGGAGTATCTTCCTACTCCATTCAATAAATTATCCCTACAGCTTATTCAATTTATTACACTGGAAGGCTCACATAAGTGCATTTTTTACTACAATTTTCCCATGTTAAATTTCCTTTGTCATGGCCATAGTTATAATTTTCCTAACTACTTATTAAGGTCTCTTTGTGTAACCATTGACCAATTCCAAATGAAAAATTAGGGTGATGCTTCATCAAGGTCTGATAAGGCTATGGTCATAAGAGTCGAGACTGATTTAAACAAAAATGAGAATTATTTGGGTCCTCTAGTGCATTCCCTAGGTGGTTATGGTAGGATGGAGGAAGACACAGTGAATGGGGAGGAAGAAAGTAGTGAGAAAATGTCTTCAGAAGAGGTGATTTACTTAAAGAAGACAGAGGAAATAGTGAAGATTTTGTATGACTTGAATTAAAACAAAGAAGCTGATAGGAAAGAGAAATATAAAACAAGTCATCTAGAAAAGGGATAAAATGACTAAGTGCATGGCACCCACAATGATAAATAACAAGACATAGAATCCCTAAAGACATGTGTCAAACTCACCAAAAGTATGATATAGTACATCCTCAGTGATTGGTATTCGATGGGGAACAAATTTGACTATCTAGGAACCAAAGTAGTAGGCATGGTCTAGTTGCTTAACAATGACAGTTGAGGTGCTTCATGAGAAGTGCAAAATACTAAAAAAAGAAGGGGAATTCTTAAAGGATTTATTGCAATATGTTATTAAGTGGAGTATGATGCACGTGAAGTCTACTATCTAACATCTCCACATGTTGGCCTAATTAATTGAAGTCTACAAGCAATGTGAAGAAGAGGAGTCCTACAAAAAAAGGAAGAGAGGTCTTGATGAGGAAAACGTGGCCAACCTAAGTGCATCCATTGAAAATCAGGGCAAAGAATGAGCCATTATGTTGGCCAACATTGAAAATTAGATGGATTGACTTTATGGGTCCTTGTACTAGTTTTAGTGTTGTTAGTTGTTGGTTTTTAGGTTCTTGTTATTAGTTCTGTGGTGTTTTGTTGTTAGTTGGTTGTAGGTTGTTAGTTATCATATGTACTACTAGTTTTTGTTTTTAGTAATTACTACTCTTATGTTATATATCTGCTCAGTTTAGGAGCTTCTTTTGTTTGGGGAAGGGACCCATTAACCCTCTTTTACCCATAATAAAAAATAATAAGTTGGAATATGATATGGATATGCTTGTGGTTTAATTATGCATGTATGGATGAAAAAGTGATTATTTCATGGATAGATATTTGTTAGTAAATGATGTGATGGATGTGAAAATATGCTCAAATAGGGATGGTGTGGATACAATTAATGTTGTATGTAAAAGTAAACACACAGGTATGGATGCCATAGTTAGATTATGAATGATATGTAAGGACATGAATTCAATCAAAGGCAACCAAAATGAAAGATAATCATATAAAGGAGTGTACGAGGAAATAATGAATTGAACTGCATTGAAGGTAAACAAAAAAAGGAGCCACTTAAGGCAATGCACTTGCAACCAATAACAAGTTTTAACACATAACCAACGATAGTTAGATATTCCAAGGATCATGAGGAAAATATGAAATGTGGAATTATAAACCTAATGTTGATACAACAAAAGGGATTTAAATGTGACTTGTACATGAGAATATAGGTTCTCTATAGGTGGGTTTTCCTAGGTCTATGCCCCAGCTCTGGGTAATATTAGGACAAACTGATCAATGCAGAATTTTGCTTATGGATGAGAAAGTTGATCAATGTGGGAAGATTTATTAGGATGTTTTCTTTTGAGTTTTATGCTTTTCTTTATGAGATAAAAGGTTGATCAATGCGGGAAGCCTTTGTTGCCATGATATGAGATGGTAGCCATCCTTCAAGGGAGTGGTCTACTTTTTTCTTTTATGCTTTTGAATTTTTTGGATTTTTTACTTTTTTTGATGATGGCAAGGATAATATATGCATGATAACTATCCTTCGAGGGATCAATCTATATTTTTGAATTTCTTATGCTTTTATGAATAGTTGTCCTTTGTGGGAGAAATCTGTTTGTTTTTGACTTTTTGATATGAGCATCCAGAAAAATTTGACTTTTTATGGGGAAGAGCTTGGGATAGTTAAGTAGACCACTTAGGAGGGGATAATCAATGTAAAAGTGACACCCGTGGACCCTTAGTATGGTTCCAATAAGGAAGAACCTATCCATAAGGAATATGTTATGAGTAGAGCCATGGTGCCCATATTCAAGGTCATATATAGGAAAGTGATGGTAGACCACATAATTCCAAATCATTATGATGAAATATGGAAATGGATAATGATGGATGGATGACCACTAAGATGACTAAGTTCACATTGGTAGGTATGTTAACAGTAGAATGGCCACAAGTGCAATGCATTAAGAGGTTCCATTTCTAGTTTACCATCAAGGGAAGCCAAACGATAGGCTTCAGACCCATACTTATGCATGATAATGTAAGGTCCAATCTAGTTGGGAGAAAACTTTCCACATTGGATCCTTTCTAGAGTAGTGATGTTTTGATTTTCTTTAAGGAAAAGGTCACCAATGTTAAAGTCATGTTCCTTGAGATGTTTTTTGTAAGCACATTTGATGTGCTCTTGATAGACATGATGATGTTCAAGAGTGAGAAGGTGAACATTCATCTAACAACTCAAGTTGTGTGCTAGACATTCTTGGTGATAATATTCATCAGAGATGAAGTCACGAAGAGAAATGCACAAGGATGGGATTTGGACTTCAAGAGGAAGAATGATATCAGAGCCATAGATGAGAGAGAAAGGAGTAGCACCCATAGAGGTGTGGATGCTAGTCCGATAAGCCCAAAGAGTGAAGGGGATATGAAGATGCCAATCATGACCAGATTTATCAATAGTCTTGGCAAGGATGTTACGAAGAGTTTTGTTAGTGGCTTCAGCTTGACCGTTAGCTTGAGGATAGTATGGAGAAGAGAAGCTAAGATTGATGTTGAATGAGTCACAAAACTTTTTGAGGTCATTGTTTTTGAAGGATTTTTCATTGTTTGTGATGATTTTATGAGGAATGTCGAAGTAAAAAATGATGTGTTGATAGATGAAGTTAACATTTTGATTGGCTTTGGTTGATGTAAGTGGAATTTCTTCCACCCATTTGGTGAAGTATTCAGTAGTGATGATAGAATGATGGACATTGAGAAGAAAGTGGATTGATGAGGCCAATGAGGTCGAGTCCCCATTGTGAGAAAGGCCAAAGGTCCTGAGCTGGCTGTAAGGCCTGACTAGGAATGTGGATTAGATTGGAATGTTGTTGGCATTTGACACATTTCTTAACATACTCACAACAATCTTGATTAAGAGAGAGACAATAATAACACATGTAAAGAATGTGTTTGGTGACATCCAAACCACTAAAATGGCCACCACAGATATCGTCATGGACTTCTTGGATAGCTCGAATGGATTCATGAGATTTAAGGAAACAAAGCAAGATGTCATCAAAGCCACACTTGTAAAGGATAGTACCAAGGATGACATAGTGGTTAGCACGTTGAAGAAAATACCTCCTACCATTTTTAGATAAGTTGGAGGGGATGATGGATTGAGATAGATAGTCAAATATTTGAGAATACCAAAGATCACGAGGGTTAGTATCAACATGGTTGATACTAGGGAGCTCATGAATGTGGTATGGTTAATCTTGATGTGAAAAACAATAAAAAAGCTTAGATTCTTTAGTTTCCCATGGGATGAGAGATGCAAGAGATGTCATAGTGTCTGTGAAATGATTAGATGAATGAGGGATAGTTTGAATGGTGTAGAAATCAAATGATTCAAGAAGGAATTCAATGATGTCCTTATAATTTTGAAGGATGTCATTTTTACATTGATAGATACCCTTGACTTGATTGATGATAAGTTGAGAATCCCCATAGATGTCAAGGATTTCAACACCAAGTAAGTTGGGAGTTTCAAGGCCTAAGATGAGGGAGCTTCATACTCAGCCATATTGTTAGTGCATTCAAAATTAAGCTTATTGGTGATAGGAATAGGAGTGTCCCAAGGAGGAATGATAATGATGTTAGTGCCTCCCCCTTGCTGACACTTAGAGCCATCAAAGAAGAGAGTCATCTTAAGAGGAGAAAATTCATGTTGGAAGTCTTTGATATACTCATCTGGAAATTATTCATGAGGAAGGTGATTATCTAAAAGAGGGGCGTCAGCTAATTGATCTGCGATAGCTTGGCCCTTGATTGATTTTTGAGAGATGAACTCTAGGTCAAACTCAGTCATGAGCATGAGCCATCGAGTGATGCAATCACTATGATAAGGTTTAGAATGCATGGTCTTGAGAAGATGAAAGTCAGTGATGACATAAGTTTTATGATTGAGAAGATAATGACAAAGCTTGGGAAGTAGTGAAGAAAAGAGCAAACATATTTTTCAGCTTCAGTATAATGAGTCTCATAATCATGAAGGGTGTGACTGATGTAATACACAACCTGCTCCCTACCTTGCTCATCACGATGTGCCAACATGGCACCTAGAGCATGATTAGAGGTAGAGACATAGAGATAGAAAGGCTCCCCCTCACATGGAGGGGTAAGCACAGGTGGAGATAGGAGATACTTCTTGAGATCATCAAAGGATTTTTGGCAGTTATCATCCCATTTGAAGTTGATGTCTTTATGAAGAAGGTGATGAAAGGGTTGGCAATGGTCAGAAAGTTATGAGATGAAACGAAAATAGATTGAAGGTGGCCTTGAAGACTGCGAAGTTGCTTCAAGTTAGAAGGAGGAGGCATCTCAAGGATAGCCTTCACTTTAATGGGGTCAACTTTAATACCCCTGATAGAAATGATGAAGCCAAGGAGTTTACCAGTAAGCACTCCAAACACACACTTGGTTGGATTAAGATGGAGGAAGAAGTGGATAAGGCACTCAAAAAGGATTTCAAGGATGGTGAGGTGGTCATGTCGATGCTTGGATTTACCCAAGAGGTCATCAACATAGTCCTCTACAGTCTTATGGATGAGATCATGAAAGATGTAGGTCATGGCTCACTGATAGGTGGCTCTGACATTTTTTAAACCAAAGGGCATGACATGATAGCAAAAGGTCCCCCAAGGAGTGATGAAAGAGGTCTTATGTTGGTCTTCTGGTGTGATAAGGATCTGATTATATCCAGAAAAACCATCCATAAGAGACAACATCTCATGACCTGTGGTAAGGTCTACGAGTTGATCGATGTTGGGAAGGGGAAATCATCTTTAGGGAAATCGAGGTTTAAATCTCAAAAGTCAGTGTAGATGTGAAGCTTTCCCGAAGCTTTAGAATGGGTACAATGTTTGAAACCCATTGGGGATAATCAATGGGGATGATGAAGTTAGTGAAAAGAAGGCATTGTAGCTCCTCTTTGACAAGGAGGGAAACTCGAGGGTGCATGCGGTGAAGCTTCTTCTTAACCGGCTTAGCATTGGGAAAGGTGACAATGTTATGGACAACGATGGATGGATCGAGGCCTGACATGTCAGAGTATGACCATGTGAAGGCTTGGATATGGTGAGAAATAAAGGTGGTGAAGGATTCAAGCTCCTGTGGATCAAGGGATTGACCCACTTTGAGAATGTGAGGCTCCTGAGGAGTCCCTATGTTGATGTCGATGGTGGATTCATTAAGAAGGGTGGATGTGTCTGGTGGTAAGGACTTATGAAGATAATAATATTCTACCCCCATGTGGGAAAGGATGGCATCATCATCAGTGCATTGAGAATGTCAATGGTAGGGGAGTCTTCCTCTATCGTTTCTAGATGTCCAAGAGGGAGGGACCTAGCTCCATTGTCACACTGATAAGTGACCAGTCCCAAGGTGATGGTGGAGATTAAATAAAGGTGGAGGAGATGGAAATGGTGTCATCTATATCCATAGACTTATGGGATGGAGAAGATGGAGGGTCAATGTCCATGAGATCCAAAGATGGTGGAAGAGGGTCTACATATTGTTCTTTGAATCCTAGTCTAAATTTTTCATGGGGTTTGCAAGATTGATCAATGACAAGGTCATGCATGCCTTGTTCATAATGCCCCATTCCAAATCCTTTCTAGGTGCAGTGATGAAGATAGGTGTAGGAAAAGGACTTCTTATAAAGAAATTCAAATCCACTGGTGTAGATTTTTGTGTGTGGTTGAGCATCAATGTGTGAAGAAGGGCGATCAATGCCACCATAGATGAGGTTGGTGCAAATATGAGGTGGTCTAAAGGGAATGATATCCCCGACATTAGGTTGATACATGGGAGCTTTATCAGGTCTGCCAAGTCTATGAGGTGTGGGAAGGGTATTAAGTGTGAGAAGATGATACTCCCCCGGTGAAAGGTGATCCATCACTTTGTCTAAGGAGTTATCATTAGGGAGCTTGGACGCAGAGATAGATGATCTAGTGGATGCTTCAGAAGGGTCATGTTTAGGAATGAGGACGTCATTGGGTCGATAGGTCATGTTACATTCTTTGAGTGGTGGAGTGTCTGAAGGGAGAGTTATAATTTTCCCCTCATGTTCATATTTGATGCATCGATGGAGGGTGGAAGGAATGCAATGCATGGAATGAATCCATGGTTGCCCTAGGAGGACATTATATTGAAACTCCCCTTCTATGATATAGAAAATTTCATGGAGGATTTTTTCACCAACGTGGATGGGAAGAATAATTATACCTAAAGTGGGGGTAACAACATCATTAAATGCATGTGAAGGACCACGGGTGATTGGGTGATAATGGAATTAGGGAGCTTAAGTTGATCAAAGTGTGAGATGAGATGATGTTGATGTTAGCTCCATTATCAATCATAGAATGATGGATGAAGGTGTCATTGATATGGACCGTGATGAAAAGGGGAAGGTCATGTTCCTCTGGTGTAATGTCTAGAATTTCAGTGTCGTCAAAGGATATGGAGGCTAAAGTGGCTAGGGACCCAACAAGAGATGCAAAGGGTTGAGCCTCATCATTAGGAGTGGGGATGCACTTAAGAGCTTCAATGAGGGCTTGTTTATGGTCTGGAGAGTTTTGGATGAGCTCATAAAGTGACATCTTAACTGGGGACTGGTGAAGTTGTTTCATAACACTTTGTTCAATAGTACCAGGCCGAGGGGAAGCTAAGATAGACACCTTAGGTTTTGATGAGGAAGGTGATGGAGTAGGCTCACTAGAGGGAGTGGAAAATAGTGACTTTGGATTTGGATTGAGTGGGTGATTGGAATTCATGGGGATGGGAATGAGTTATGACCCAAACAACATCGATATAGAGTGGAGGACCTTCTTTGGGAGAAGTCAAGGTTGGAGGTGGAATGGCGACATAAGTCTTAGATGAATGAGGGGATTTGGCTATCTTTATGGATGAAGGTTGGGATGGAGGAATTTGATGTGGTTGGTGGAAGAGTTGGTTCCTCCTCAACAAGAAGGTCATCATCATCGATAAGGATTATGAATGATGGTGTGAAGAGCTCTACAATGTTCTGTGTCATGTCCTGGTGCACGATGGTATGCACAAATGAGGTTGGAATCAAACCATGAAGGTCTTGGGGAATTTGGATCAAATGGTTTGATAGATGGAAGAGTGATTGTGGAAGCTTGGAGTAATTGATGAAACATTGTTGTGTAATACCCTATGGGAAAGGTGGAGGATGAAGTGGTTTCAAGAATAGTAGATGAAGGTAAGGATGGTTTGGTTTGAGGTGGTTTCATGGGAGCCTTTGATTTCATCTTAGGCTTGGAAGAAGAGGAAGATGGTTGTGGTTTAGTTTCAGTTTTGATTGGTGGTGATTTGGATGGTTTGGATTCAGATTTAATAGTTGAAGATGTGGATGGTTTAGGAGGGGTGTTTGGTTTGGGAAAAGGTTTAGGTTGTGTTGACTTGTTGATAATGGGGGTTTTAGAAGAAGGGGTTGGTCCTAAAATGGAAGGAGATGCTCCTAAGATGGTGATGTGACACTAAGTTTCTTAGGAGGATTAGTCTTGGGAGAAGGAATCTCTAGCCTTTTATGTGGATGTGTAAGAGACTTTTGGATGGGCATACCAAGGTTTTTAATTTTTGATTGTGAGGGTTTATCCTTGGTAGAAATAGTGACATCTTTAGCTAGAGAATCCATGATGGTAGGACTTGGTAGTAAGGTTTGTAATATTGAAGGTGGGAGTGGTTTTTGCATGATGCATTTAACAAGATCTAAAGGTGTGGTAGATGGATTAGGTTTAGGATTTGTTGGTGTTGATGTGATTGGAGTTGTAGATGTGGTGGAAGTGTTAGTTGTAGGTGCATTGATTATGGGAGTTTGGATAGTGGATGATTCAAGAGGTGGTGTAGATATAGGTGTAATTTCAGATGTTGATGTGGGTGTAGTTGTGTTAGAATGGGAATAGGTGTAGATGTTGAGGTTTGGGTTGAAGTCATTATAGGTGAAGGAGGAGATATAATAGATGACTATGTAGATGATGTAGATTGAGGGGTAGGTATGGTTAAGTCTGATTGGGGTGTCATGTTTGTGGTCATAGTTGAATTTAAGTGATTGTATTGAGGGGGAGAGTCTGAAATGGAGTAGATGTAATAGGTGTCAAGGTGATGGTTGTAGATGGTGGTGTTGGAATTTGATCTATAGTGTTAATGATATGGGCATTAGGTGCCTGTGATGTGGAAGGTTGAGTTTGATTGTTGGGTGAATGATTAGGAAATGGTTGTTTAAAAACATCCAAGGGTTGATTGGGTGGTGCATTAGGATTGTCTACTTGAAGATCACCAGAGTCTATAAGCTTTTGGACAAGATCCTTGAATGTGTGACACTTCTCAATGTCATGGCCACAGACTTGGTGATATTTGCAATAATGTTCTTCATGGTACCATGTTGGTTTAGGACGTGTTTCATCATATGGTCAGATGGGGGAAGTCTAATGAGGTTTGACCACCATCAACTTGTCAAAGATTGAACTGTAAGATTCCCCAAGAGGGGTGTAGTTTTGGGTCGGTCTAGGAGCTCTTTGTGGAGGCTCCACATGTGAAGTGGATGTAGAAGTGGATGAGGATTTGACCACTATGGCATTGGTGGTACTTTTGGATTTATCACCATGCATGGAAGGATTTGGTGAACTCAGTTTTGGGTTTGTTTGATCTAAGCTTAAGGTGGCCTTGCTCAAGGGCACGGAGTTCAAGTTTGTGAGCCATAGTGAATGCCTCTTCAAAGGTTTGAAAAGATTGAATTTGAAGAGTTGAAGAGATGTGCTTCACACAAGAACATGAGAATAATTCAATAAGCTCAGTTTGTGGAAGGGGAAATGATAGTTGGTTAATGATGTTACACCATCATGCAACAAAATATGTGATAGATTCATCATCATACTGTCGAATGGCATAAAGGTCGGTGATGGTAATCTTACATGCAATGTTGATCAAGAAATGTTCAAGAAATAATTGTGCAAGTTGAGTGAATGTGAATAGTGAGTGTTGTGGGATACTGTTGTACCAATCTAATGTAGGACCAACCAATGACATGGGAAATGTGTGAAGCATGAGATCTTGATCATGGGTGATAAGATAACATGCATGTCTAAAATCTCATAGATGTTGTTGGGGATCCTCCTTACTATTGAACTTGGAGAACTTTGGAAATTCCCAATGAGGAGGATATGGTTTCACAAGGATGGGTGGATTGATGGGTTCATTGCAGATTTGTTTGTATGAAAATGTGGTCTTAGATCCCAAAGTTGTGGCTTCAAGGTTAGCCATTCTACTCAATAATGCTTGTAAGGGATCATTAGATGGTTGAGATGTTGAAGGATGAGTTTGAGATGCATATGAGGTGGATGGGTTAGGTTGTTGATATGTTTGATATGTTTGAGGATGTGTTGGTGTTGGTGGAAGTGGTTGATAAGGGGGAATATAATTAAGGGGTTGTGATTGAATGGGTTAGGATAAAGCTTGATGTTGAGATATGGGGATGTGGTAAGATTGGTTTGATTGAGTTGGTTGTTGTGAAATAGGAACATTTGATTGATTTTCTATGGGGTTGGTTGGGATGTAATTGGTAGGTGGTTGGGATACTTGAGTTGGTTGAGTGGGAAGTATGTATTGATAAGCACCTTGAGGAGGTGGTTGATAAGTTTGCATTGATTCAGATGGTT
Organism: Taxus chinensis; assembly: GCA_019776745.2. Taxonomy (NCBI): domain Eukaryota; kingdom Viridiplantae; phylum Streptophyta; class Pinopsida; order Cupressales; family Taxaceae; genus Taxus; species Taxus chinensis. The sequence goes on along the minus strand of CM034157.1, from coordinate 237,252,773 downwards.
GAGGTTGAGAGGTGATTACATTGGCATGGATATGTGAAGTAGAGATGAGGGTAAGGTTGTGTGATGTTGTTTGGATATGGGAGGAAGCAAGTGTGATTCTTGAGATGATTGAATAGGTAGAGAAGTGATTGTGGTAGATGATGAGGTGAGGGGAATAGAAGAAGCGATGGTGGTATTGACACAAGGAAAATTAGGAGGGATGGGGACTACTAATTGGGTAGTTTGATGATTGTGAGGAATGGAGGAAGATGGTTGATTAGGATCAAACTCATGTTGGGCCCTAGCAAGCTCACTCATGGCTCTAGGAAAGAAAACAAAAAGTTGGGAGGTAAGAACTTGGGTGGACTCTGGATTAGAATGATAGGCATAAATTTTTTGCAAGGGAGGTCCATCAATGGGAGGTTGGTGGTTTTGTGAAGGAGGTAGTCATGGAGGGAAACTGGATTTACATTAAGAAGCTCCTGAAACTCTGTAGACCCATGAGGGATGAGAGGAGGCCCAAAAGCATCAATAGAGGTGGATGAAGGAGGTGTGGTTGGTCTAGATGGGATAGAATGGTGGAGAAGGAAAGGATTGGTCTCAACATGAGTGTTTGGTTGGTTCAATTGAGTTTCCTGAAGAGGTGGGATGGTAATAATGTGTTGAGTAACCATGGTAGGAATGAAAAAAGGGATGAAGGTAAGAATGGAAAGTGTAGATGTTTTTTGGATGGTAGTGGTGAGGAATTGGGATTTGTTTGATGTCGTGTTTTGTTCCATTTTGTTAGCTTGAGATCTTGTAATAACTGGCATGAAACAAAATAAACTATGATGATGTTTGATTAAAGAAAGCAAGTCACACAACAAAATTTTGTTATCTTGATTATTTTAAGATGTGAAAAGAAAATAAAAAGGGCTTGAAAGGGGTACCTAGGAAATGGAAATCTATGGATGGTTTGAGGTGATTTTGGTTTGGAGTCCTCAATATACCCGAAGGTACGTGAGGCCCAAATCTGTATAGAGTTTATAATGTGGCCAGAACACCACGGTGATTTTCCTATTGGGTGATGAAATCCCAATAGTTCCACCTGGTAAGGAGTGTTTAGATGTGTAAGTTGGTTTGTGTGTTTGGTTGTGTGTGATGAAGTGAATGCAACATGTTAAACCCCCTAGTTAAACTAGATTTCCAAGAAAGAATGAAAGGGTTATTTTTAGATCCAAAATAAAATGTGGAGATTTGATGAGGACAACAAAAAAGTGATGCAATGTGATAAAGAAAAGGATGGGGAACAAAAACAAGGAATACCTGGAATACGCTTTTCCTTTTTATCTGATCTTCAAAGCAAATAAACGAGCAAAATAAAATCCAAGAAATCCATGATGCAATGTAAAAAATAAAGCAAGTAAGATCCAACACACGTTCCTTCCCTGCAAGGTTAGTGGAAATGGAAGAAAGAAAATGAAAATGAAAACAAATAACAAGACTCACCTAGAAAGGGTGGGTCCCACCGGGCATGCCAGAATGTTGACACAGTTTCTTCATTCCTGTTCATATTAGTGAAGTAGTAATAAATGAAACAAGTAACTCCAAATATGAAGGGTTTATGGTACCTTGAGATGATATGGATGGATACAGGAGCAATATGAACTCCTCCTCACTGCGAGCTAAGTGACCTGCACAACAAAGAAGACTAAGAAGAAAAATGGATTAGTAGATATATGGAGGGTTTCCTGACAAAGCTGGTCCTGAGAAGTGTGAGCTTCCTAGGATGGATGTCAACCCTCTTGTAAACAAGATAAGATAAAAATTGGATATTGATAAATTGGATGTAGTGTCTATGCAGAATCTAAAGAAAAATAGAAACTGAAGGTTGGATCTAAGATAATAAAATAAGATCTGATCTAAATACAAAAAATAAATCAAACCTGACAGGGTTGATGGTGACCTGAGACTGTAGAGGGCCAGTCGAATGGTGACTGGGCTGGATGAGAAGAAAATATAGAAAAATAGACCTGCAAGTCTCTTGTGTTGGATCTGAAGCTGATCTGGATTGATGCACTGTGATGATAAACAAGAACCTAAAAAGGTCTGGAACAAGATGATATATAAAGGATGCAAGAAAATTAGGAAAATAGATGGTAAATGATATGAAAATAGATTGGGTTGATGGTGACTAGGCTGGTCGGTGGTGAGCGACTGGGATGGAATGGATCTGAGATGGTAAAGATGAGAAAAATGACTATGGATGAAAGCTAATGACTGGGATCAAACAGGTGATGGGGTAAGGTGAATAGGAAAATAGAAACATGAGATGGGTCGATGATGACTAGGGTAGGATCAAAAATGACTGGGGTTGATTTGGACTTGGACAAATGAAATGGGAAAGATGAAAACCTAAAAATAAAGATGGAGGTGACTAGATGTAAGAACTGGAGGCCGGGATGACTGCAGAACCTGCAAACACAATGAGGATGGCTAAAAAGAGGTGATGATGATGGATCTAAGCATGTAATGGAAAGAGGACTCTAAAATCTCCCAAAATGAACACAAGATCTCCAAGATGGCTTCCAAAATGGCTTGGTAGTTGCAAAAGGTCACAAGATGAAGGACAAGATCACAAGAGCTCAAAAATCTCAAAATTGCATCCTTGAACAAGGAGGGGTAAAGGTGGCTTTATAGGGTCGACGGTGACCCAGATGGGTCACCAAAAATGGGGACCCATCCATTTGGATGGTGGAATGATGAACTCGAGGTAAAATGGGCCCATAAAGAGTGGGATTAGGGTTTAGATGGATAAAGACGAGCTAGGATTGCATAGGGAAGATAAATGGGTAGGTGGATGGTTGAAATGAGTAAATAAAGGCCATGGGTGGGTAAAAACATTAAATGATGGCCTAGGGAGAAAAAATTAAGGATTTAGGGAGGATAAACAAATTAAATGAAATTAGGGATTAGGGATGATTAGGGATGATTTAGGGAGAATAAAATAATGAGATGAGGATTAGAGCTAATAAACAATAATTAGCATAAATGGGATGAAATAATAATATGGATAATATAAGATAAAAGGTGGGAAAATGGTGATTAATGGGATAAATTTAATTTAACGAATCATTCCTTTAACATATCAGCTTTGGAAATTTAAAATTTGGAGGTTTGTATTTGTTACAAAGGAAAAATATGGTAAAAGGTTTTCCCTTGATTAAGAAACTATAGACACTAAATCACACACTTTGGGTATTTATCTAGTATTGATCACATGTTATTATTCCTATGAATCCTAAGAAAGAAAAGTACTAATTGATCCCTATCTTTGGCCATCTTTGCTTGATTTTTGATTCTATTGTCTATCTTACACTCATTTTATCCCAGTCTGTCTTTTCATACTTTTACATTTCTCACTCTGGACACCAACACCTTGCTAGGATGCCATCGCTGGGCACACCTGTCCCCTCTTATTGCCCTTGATCTCTTTTTACGTTATTCACATATTTTGGGTCCTTTCTAGCCATTTGGGAATCTTATATTTCTGGTAGTCGGGCTTTTCGGGGTTAGTTACGAAATTTAAGCAAAGGAATCATATAAATATAAAGTTATGTGATCATAATAAAGGAGAAATTACTAAGCATTAGCTATCACCACCAAAGGTTGCATCTCAATAGCATTATCAAGAGCATTCAAGCATCCATCTAACATCCACACAAAAGGGCAAGTGACTGATACTTCTGCATACATGCATAGGAGGGGAAGTTCATTCTTTTGTGAACACATCTATGTACATTTATTACATCTAGTTACTTTTTCGCTATCCAAGTGCAACACGCACAAGAGCCACCTAGGGCACAATTCCACACACACATAATTACATTGGGTCTAAGATGTAGTGCAACACTTACTCAAAAAGTTCACCATTGTGACAGTTGATGGACAATTTTAACCCCTCATTCTGTGTCTATTCTTCTTTCTAGGATTTGTTCTTTATTTGAGGGTTTTGCAAGTCAATTACTTCATTGCAGGTTTCATAGTGACATCGGTGATCATGGTGTGACATACCTGCAACAGTGACCAAAGGCGAACAAATGCAACATAATTAGTGACGCAACTTAGACTTAGGTTTCCTAGAGAATTTTCAGCAAACCTAGGTTCCTAGAAACATGCTCTATAGTGCACCCGTAGGTGCCCCCGTCCCTCTCCAGGTAGGCACTTAGTCCCAACATAATATTGCACTTCTAGATCTTTCTAGCATTTATTGCGTTAGTATGCACTTCATATTTTTGATTTCTCTAGTTTTGCACACCTTTGGGATCGTCTTTGAAATCAGCTAAGTGCTTCTTCACCGCTCCCTTTGCACTTAGGGTTTTACATCTTATTTAATTAGTTTATCTTGGGTCTTAATTGTTCTACTTAATTTACTCACTACAATTGCTGATCAAAATAGGCATATATTTTATATTTAGGCATTCATCAAGAACAATATCAAAGTATAAATATGCTATAATTCATTTTGATGAAAACACATTCTCATGATACTGGTCAGATCTTAATCTAGGTTTTAGATTATATCACGGCTACATAAGGTATCTACAAAGATGTCTATAATAGAAAAAATGTCTGTAAATTACAACTTAGATTAGATAGAATATAATATTTAGCATACACCAATCAACTTAACTATGTAACTGAAAATACGAAAGAAATGTATAGAATTCACAATTCAGTGTCATGATTACAAGTGACTTTTGGAGAGATCTAGAACTATTACTAATGCTAGATCAATGGGTGATATGAATTCTATTCAATGATCTTTAAAACTATGACTATGACTGTGAATTTTACTGGTTCATGGAATCCATGATACATCATTCAAATAGGATAATATCCAATATGGCTTTAGAACGCATTCTTAGGATTATTTTAGTACCCGCTTCTCATTTCTACGCCTGAATGTTTTCTGGGTGTGTTCATCTAAGTGGGCCTAGATATATTTTTCCATTGTCAAAGTCTCTCAGTTGTTGATCACAATTATAAACGACATGACATTCTGAATGGACTCCTTAGTCATCAATTAGATGAGTTTTCCAAGCATGAATCCTTGCTATCCTCCTTCAATAGAAGAAGTAGAAATATCAAGTTTTCCCATTAATAGTACTTATCATCCAATTAATGGAATCATAATGCCAATTATATGATTAGTACATGTAAAATGAATATTGGAAATATCAATGAACAGCAACAGTAATATTCTTTTCACATTTAATAGACTATGTCATGAAACATGAGTAAAATCACGTGCATTGTTAGGCATATCAATAGGTACCTAAATCTGATTAGTCTATGTACTTATGAGTATTTATGCAATGGTTTCTAAGAGTAACAACTACAATTAATGTCAGGATGTGCACCTAAGAAGACCTAATCATGCAGACTCAATCACTAGAGCGACTTCCACCTATGAAGTGGATTTTGAATCACTCATCATAAATACAAAGAATACGCATACCATCAATGTCAGTAATAAAATATACCCTATCCTCATTGTGTAAGTCTTTTGAAACCGTCTCATCAATCCCACCTAGAATCTACTGGGATCTCATGATTCCTCAAGCGTTGCATCCTACTCCAGGTGTGGGGAATATGGTTGGTCACCATTCACTTTTTCAAAGCATATACTATTACCTTCAAGATTAGGGGTAGTAGTACAAGACATCTCACAAGAGTTCTGCTTGATCATTGGATGATTCTAATAAGTAAAGTGGAAGTAACATTATTTTTGCAAAGTCTGATTATGGGGACATAGAAAACAATCTCCCATAATGATGAGACATCACACAATAGTTTAGGCTGGTAAACAAATCTCCATGTAAGAGGAATATCTTGAGGTGGGTTAGTAAAATGAGGTGGTACATCTTGAAACATAGATACTGATGAGCAATCTTGATCATATTTGAGTATGAATTCTATCATAATTAAGGATCTGCGCTTCATAGATTCAGAGTTCTTAGCACAATCAATAGCATCATGATACCCGTAATATGATCATAGATGTAGCATCGACTAGGGACAAAAATTCATAAGGATATCACACTTGAAAGTGGTCTGAGGGAATCATAATTATGATTTTCATTGGCAGAGCGAGAAAAACTATATCAATTCATACTCAACGTACTTATAAAACATGAATAGTCATGCAGACAGTGTCGTACAGAACTTATGAAAAACTTGAAATGTTCAGTATGGACAAATATTTCACAAGGATAAGACACAAAACATTACACATTTAACAAATATGCATACAGAAATCAATGACCTACACAAAGAAGAAGGGATACTCCTAGTAGCACATTCACACACCGTTCCTCAAGATAGTCATAGGGTTAATAAGATAAACACACCTGATACACATTTTAGGAACTATGAGTTGATCCTAGCATTAGGTGCACATGTGTTTGATCAAAGCGGGGTTCACCAGAAGATCTTTAACCCTTGATTAAAAGTTAGGTTAATTTAATTAGGTGTATCCATAGAATTGATGTTATAAGTATTGCACTACTGTATAAGCCAGTCACTAGAAAGGTTGTGATCAATTTGAGATGTACATAACAATCAAAATGACGCATGGGATGGAAGTATACATACAATTCGATTAGTATAACAACTATTCCTGGATAATGATATGGCCGATGAAACTCTGGTTCATACAAGGTATTGTATCTTCTTCGAATCTTGGACATGCTTGGTCAAGTTGTAGCACAAGCTACACCTCCATCTATGGTCTATGAGGTCTCCAAGATTTCAGTCATATCCAACTATCACATAGACACCACAAAGAACACGAGAAGAAACTCATTCAAAAAATAGTCCATCATCAGATAGCCCTTTCCAATGAAAAACGAGGAGTCTTAGTGAGATTTATAATGTTGATATAATGTAATTGTTTGATTCGCATTTTGCATGTTTTCTCAAGATAAAACTATACAGTATACTTCGAAGAGGCTATAAAAATGAAGTTTGGGATTCATCCATGGATGATGAGATAGATGCTATAATTCTAGAAGAATCAAACATGGGAATTTGTAGATCTTCCATAAGGAAAGGACGTGATAGGAGTTAATTGGGTCTACAAGACCAAATATACTTTTAATGGTAAAGTATAGAAACATAAAGCAAGGATAGTTGTAAGATATTTTTTACATAGCAATATGGAGTGGATTACAATGAAACATATACACTAGTAGCACATTTGGACATATGTATAATAATTTCTTTTAGTTCAATTACAACTGCAAAATAAATGGTAGATTTATCAAATGGAAGTAAAATAAGAATTCTTGAATGGTTTTCTGTGAAGAGGAAGTTTATGTGAATCAACTAGAAGGTGTATGAGATTGAAGGACATGAAGTGAAAGGTATACAGGTTAAGAAAAGACCAATCTAGTGGTCTCAAGAAACACCTAGATCATGGTACAACATAATTGATTCTTATTTGATAAATGAATGGTTTCACGTAGGAGAAAAAGTGAACCTACCTTATACATCAAAGGGGCCAATGAGCAAGGTAAAATTCAAGATTTGTTTTTTTATATGTGGATGATTTAATTATTACTGAAAATCTATCTATAGATTCATGTCAAATCAGCTATGAAGAACTAATTTGAGATGACAGATCTAAGAAACTTATCCATAGTACAATTTTTGGGGCATTCCAAGTTCAAAAATCAGAAGGTGGAGTTTTAATTTCAAAATAATAGTATGCCACTAATGATCTTTTTGAAGAGATTTAAGATTTTGAATTGTAAACCAACGCTAACACCAGTTGTAGTAGGTTTAAATTTAAGCAAAGTATAAAGCGGATCATTTGTGGATCCAAAATTGTTCAAAAGGTTAGTTAGAAGTCTCATGAAATTTGATAACCACAAGTCTTTCAATATTATGTATAGTGTGAGCCTCCATTATCAAGGTTCATGGAATCTCCTAAATATTCACGTTGGCAAGTTGTAAAAAGGATTTTGAGGTATAGCCATGTGGAACTTAGAATCATGGAATTTTCTATTCAACATCAGAAACGAGTTCAAACTCATAGGTTACATAAGACAGTGAGAGTTCAATTAGTATAGTATGACAGCACAAAGGACATGGATATGCTCTTCACTTTGGAACAAACGTAGTTTTATGGGTATCATAAGAAACAACGCCATTACCCTCACATCTATCTTTCAGCAAAAATTGAGTATGTAGCAACAACATGAGAAACATATCAGGTTGTTTGGATGAATCAAAGCCAATACCTCTGAAAGATTCATGACAGATTGATAGGATCTCTTCACATATAAATTTGTGACGAGTCAAGGACTTAGCAAGAACATTGAGATAATAAATATGTTTTTACCATTCAGACAAAGAACAGTGTACACAAGGTCATCTACTCATCCAAGGATTACTTAACAATCAAAGTATATATCTGTCTAAGGAAGATTAATAGCAGATCTTAAGATCAGTTTGCTGATATTAGCTAAATAAACATTGGGGAGAAAAATTATTCAGGTTTTGCTAGTATCTGTCAAACCAATTTATATGCATTAGGAGTTTACAATATTAATAATCCTCCTTCATGATCTTCCAGATGTTCACAGGCTCAATCATCAATGATCCAAAATTCTTGAAGGTCAAGCAATTAAGGCGATCCTATTAGAAACTTGTTTTTAATTTTTATCTCTCTAATGATCCATGCTCAACGTTTTTTCTTTTTGGGACACATATTTTCCCAACATCCGTAGGACACATTATTTTTGGGTCAAATATGGTTTTTATAAAAATACCTAATAAAAACTAAAAAGTTCCAAAGCTTTGTATTTCACAAAATGCATGTGGAAACATCGTAGACATGACTTGTGTACATTGAAGCCTAACGGGTTTAGTAGAATGAGACGTGGACACCATCGTTAGATGCAAATGGTCTAAACTATTTATCTAGATGGTCCCACCTTGTAAGACATGTTTCCTCATTGAGACACATTTTAGGAGGTTGATCGACACGTCATCAAAGAGGGTGCGGTGACGTCACCAAATGAAGGAAGTGATTTTCATTATATATATGTGTGGTAAAAATGTTCCGCATGTGTAAGTGATATGTACGTTTGGGTAATAGATATTTTTAATTTTCGACAATAATTCCCTATTTTATATGTGTTAGGAAGAAGTGAAAATGGAGGGACGTGGGAGGGACTGGAATAATTAGAAGAGGAAGAGATGGTCGAAAAAGAAGGGGTATAGGGATGAAAAGTCCAAGTATAGGGAAAGGGTTGAGGGGGACCGATGCCAAACTTTTCTTTCATACAACCACATGCCATTATTTGTCAATTGTTAGAAGGAGAAAAGGGTTGTGGTGTTCAAGATATCAAGGAAACATATTTTGGAGATATCTTAGAAGGTAAGGAGTGGTCAATCAATATAACTAATGTCAATAGTTCTTGTGATTTCAATCCTTTTTTATGATACTTAGAACAAACTTAAGTGTAAATTGAATTGTCTTACGCATATCGTGGGACACTTTAGAGATAAAGATATGTGTAATAGACTCGACATCCAAGGGTAGTGATTTCATACACTTTTTTGATTAGGAAATCTCTCTAGCTATCAGGGTAACAGTTAAAGGGTTTACTCTGTCAACAATATTGATAGATTTTTCCATCAATAACCATTGACATAAAATGGGATTTGATTTTTTTACCGCGATCCACATTATCGTCTCCATCTCGCTTGCATTTTTCATGAGAGTCCAATTTGTTCTTAAAGGGGTCAAAATAAAAAATGGGGAAAATCCAATAGGTTTTAGGTTTGAAACCCAACCTCATGAATACAACATACCATGTTCCTTTTTCGTGGCTAGGGAAGAAATGGCTCCTATGTCCTTCATGCATGGGTTCTATCTAATCTTTGATTGGCAAGGAGGACAACTGTTCTCAGCATGTGCCAAGGGTTATCCAATGGTGACATCACAACCACTGACATAAAAAATGGTTTTGCTATTATTTTATAATAATTTTTTTGCATCAAGTTTTTTGATTTGGAGTTTAATTTGTTAGATAAGATGAACACATGATTGGAATGTTGGAAATAAAAAGGTGGGAATAAAATACATGCATGACGTATACCTATACCACATCTTGGAGTGTCCCTACCTAAAAATATTTGCTACCTGTGGTCCACTTTATCGTCTCAATCTCACTTGCATTATTTGAATGAGTGCAATATGAGCTTAAAGGTCTCAAAATTTAAAATAAAAATAAAAATACAATAGGTTTAAGGTTCGAACCCCAATCACATTGCTTGCTTCTTGTAGCACTTTGTATGCCCCCTTCTCAATTTTAAGCATGACTAATTGTAGGGAAACATGGGATGCACAAACAACCATCAATGATTACGCCGCTCAAATGGTCGGTCACATGACCCACAAACAATATATTTTATCTACCAATGAACCAAAATTTTTTTCTCCACAACGATTTTTACTTTTCTTTTTTCTTTTTATGGCGTGAAGGTTATTGATTGAACACTGTTTAATTTATTAGATAATACATAGACACGAATGGAAAGATGAAAATAAAAAGGTGTAAATTAAATACTTGATTTTCTTATACCTATTCCACAAACCAAATTGTTTTTGCTAAAAAAATATAGGATATATGTGTTCCACTTTATCGTCTTGATCTATCTCACACTATTTATGTGAGTGTAATTTACATTTAAAAGGGCCAAAATAAAAAATGTGGAAAATACAATTGGTTAGAGGTTCAAAACCCAAATCGTCTACTATGTCACCTAAGTCAGTAAATAAACTATACTATAGTTTCATGTTCTAAAATATTTACAGACCAAGCACAAGGTCACATTAACCGCACGTGTGCACATCGTCAAATATTGAAAAATGTAAGTATTATTTTATGTTGTTATTTAATGCAAATCAGTGAAAGGTTTATTATTCTATCATTAAATAGATTTTTTTGTATAATAGAAATAAAACTATTTAGTGAATGTCTATTTCGCTACCACATAAGTAATTTTCCATTATGTAATATGATAACCTTCATGTCCATAACATGATTGCATATGATTTTTTTGGTTAAAGTTTACACATGAAAATAAAATCCTCCCACACAAAAAGTGTGATGGAAATGCTGAAGGAGATGCATCGAAGAATTGAGATTGGAGGGGTGGAAACAATAGGAAATCAATATGGACGATGAATAAGTGGTGTAAAGGAAGAGTAGGTGAAGGGCGAGGAAAATGTTGCAAGGAATCTATGCAAAACATGTGTTTCCTACAACCACTCGTCATTTTTGTCATTCACTATCTATTTTTATGTTTTTATTCTTGTACAATGTGAAGGATTTATTTTGAGTGACTTTAGTTTGTTAGATAAGACAAAGACATGAATGGAAACTTGGAAATGAACAATTATAAAAATTCAAAAGGTTCCAAGTTTGAAACTGAACCACACTCCTTGCTTCTTGTGGCACATTGTAGGCTTGCTTTTCAATTTTAAGCTTGAGTAATTATAGGAAAGAATGTGATGTAGGAACAATAATTGGTAATTATACCCCTCTAAAAGATGGACATATGAGTAACAAAAAGATTTTATCGGCCAATCGAGATTTGTTATTTTTTATTTAACTTTTTAATGGCGTCAACATATTTTATTGGATGATGTTTAATTTGTTAGATAAGGAAGAGACATGAATAGAAAGGTGGAAATAAAAAACTGGTATTTAAAACCTTGCATGTCCCACACCTATTCCACAACTCATATTATTCCAACCTAAATAAAATCTACTATCTATGGTCCACGTATCATCTTGATCTCACACGCATTCACGTGAGTTTAATTTGTACTTAAATCCAGTAAACTAAAAAATTCTAGAAATCTAATAAATTCCAAGTTCAAAACCAACTGCAATGTTTGTTTCTTGTAGGATTTTGTAGTCCCCTTTTCAATTTTAAGCTCGATTAATTATGGGAAAATATTATGAAGGAACAATAATTGTTAATTTACTGCCTCCAATTCAAACTTGAGTAATTAATTTTATTTTATTTATGCGATGTCATAGATTTGGGAAGATATTTTGATATATACCTAGGCCTTCTTAAAATATTTTCCATGTGGAGGAGAAAAAAAGGAGAGAGAGTCTTTGGGGGGTGGGGGTGGGAAAATATGATTAAATAAGTATTGAGTAACACATAGGTATCCACTTAATAAAAAAATTATATCATGAATCAATGTTTGGAGGGGTCACCTAGTCAGCGTCTATAACTTGTTTGTAAGTTCTAGAAATTCATCAATCGGCCAGTTCCATGGAGAAATCATGATGATATTCGTCCGGTTAAGTTAGTAATTCCCAACTAACAGGGTCATTGAGTTCTCGTAGTAGAGGACTGTCACGCCTACAAAAATGGATCTTTGTAAAACATAGACTTAGGCATTACCGGAATTCTTTTTACCTGCCAAAAACACGGTTGAAACAAACATGAAATTAAAATAATAATATTGTCGTAGATGCACAGATGTTAGAGCAGGATGTGTGCGGTCCATATATAATCTATTTATAAAACTTGCCTTCGGCATTAAAATAATATATATGATTTATACTACACATCTTCACCAATTGGGTATTGTCTCTTTTAATGCATGAGCATCATCATGGAAAAATTTCAGATATTTTTCACCAATTCGGGAACTCTAGATAAATAATAAAAATATGATCAATAATTGAATAAAAGCTCCCCGAGTTTTTCTCTCTTTCCTGGAGGCTGGGAATTTTCCAATAACCATACTTAATTCAATGCAGTGTGCCGATCCTTGACTTGACGGTCTGCAATAGTTTCACGTGTGAAACTTCCTTTCCTAGTAGATTTTGTGCCACATGTATAAGACATCAGTCGTTCAATCGAGTTCATTTGGATTGTTCTGTTTGTTGCATCGGATGGGTGGTAAGAAATTACAGAGGCATATAAAGTTGTATTCCTCATCAAGACAATACCTAAAAAATTACATGGGCATATATTATTGCGTCTCGTTAAACTTGAAATATTGAATCATGAATCGATTCATACGACTGAGATGTTCAACTCCTTTCCTTGTGAGCCTATTTTTTCATAATTATTTTCCACTAGAAAGTATTCAAAATTGAAGCAATTGAATGAGCAAAACATGGATGTGCCAATGATACCGATCATGGAAGAAGAGGAGTGGGGAATATAAGGTCACCCCAATTATATTGTTAACCACAGAAGTTCCCAATTTCAGAGAAGAGGTGGAGAAATTCATCGGAATGCAAACTCAACCCGCTGCAAATTATGATGCATCAATAATGAGTTCTTCAATTACTCTATCCTTGAATCCCATGCCTAAATGTTGACATTTTGCATCATCCATATGTGTGAAACTTCCTTTCCTGGTAGATTTTGTGCCAAATATATACCACGTGTACAATGCATTTTCCGTTCGATCAAATTTATTTTGTACCATTGGATGGTGAGTGTAGTTGACACACAGATGTCAGATCAAGATGGGTACATACCATATAAAATCTAAATGAGAAACATGCCTTCGACGTAAATATAAACACGTGGGGGTCCACCAAATTTTTTCCATTCTCCTGGCCAATCGCATGTGCATACGAAGTTAAAGAACATGTCTTCCACATGAAAGAAAATAAAGGAGAAGCAATAGCCAGGGAGGTATCTTTTACGTAAATCTAAGGACTTTAACCTAAAAAAATTGTTGTCTTCTTTGAATATTTATTTTTTGATGAAAAATATCTTATATTATATTAATGTAATAAGATACAAGATAGCTTTCAACAAAAAAGTGGGCGGTATGAGAGCACACCCCAAAACCACAAACAAAATAGGCCGATCGTAGAACAACAAAAGTCAAACTAGGCCGATCCTAGGAAATCACAACAAAACAAAAAGCATTGTTTTTGAAATAAAAAGAGGCAAATTCAAGAAACAACTGCAAACATGCCCATGGCGGGCGGATCCTTATCATACAACCACCTTGAACCAGGAAGATATTTTCTAGTGTCTAGAATCTCCTAGCTAGTAGTAAGCTCTTCCTCAGGGTCTGTTTCCTCGCGAGGCCGAGCCGTGGGAATTTTCCAGAGGATGGCTAGGGTGGTGGTGGTTGCCAAGTAGCATTGTGTGAAGTGGTGGTAGGAGGAGAACCCCAGCCCTGCTGGTGAGCTGAAAAGTGTGGTAGAGACCCCCACCCATGTTGCCAAGGTGGCGAGCCCCAACCCTGCTAGTGAGATGAGGAGTGTGGAGGTAAGCCCTGACCTCAATAGAGCACATGCAGATGAATATGCCAATGACTCAGTCCTAGAGAATAGTGGGTGTGACTGAAGGCACGATGCTGGGATCTGCTACGTCGGCCTCCATGGGATGAAGGTGAGGAACGCCTGGTGGGAGATGGAGGAACTTGAACACCATTGCATGGGGCTTCCCCCAATGTTGCAGCAAGGTCTGGAGGTGGTCCACCCCCAGTGCAACCTTGTTTTCTTGGACTTGGATCTACAAGAGCACATTGGAGATCATAATAGATTTATTATAAATCAAGAAAGTATGATCAACTGCAGAATTAACAAAGAAAAAGCATTTCTTTCTTTCCATACCCAAAATAAAATCCCCCCTCTAAAAAATTGCCAAATTTGGGTGAACATAGGAAGAAGTTTTGGATTGTCTCCCAAAAGAATATATTGCCAAGTGAAACAGTGGTGCCGTGAGGGAAAGAAAAAAGTATGGATCCAGTTCCCAGAAATTTGAGCTTTAGGACAGAACCAGAATACATGTAAAAGTGTTTTCAGATGCCCACAGAAGGGGCATTGGGGAGCTGGAATCCCAATTTGAACAAGACATACCCCAATAGAAAGGCCTTGGTGTAGAATGCACGCAAGTGAGAAATTTTTGGCTCCATACATATATTCCCAATATTCTCAAACTTTCTACCCCAAGCAGATAGAGTGGCATGAATTCCCCAATGAGGATTAAGTTTTTCCACCATGGGAAAATGGGGTGAGAGAAATCGATAGCCTTTGCTGGCTTTATAGTTATAGAAAAGGGTATCAACATACCACTTCCATTCTGTCTACTAAGGGAGAGAAGAATGCACAACAATCTTATGTAGCATGTGATCAGGAATTGAATTGATCAAAATATTGAAAGTATCCCGATCTTTGTTAGAAATCCAAAACAAAGCTTTAAAATCTGGCGAAGGTAACCAAGAGTGCATGTTCTTGCTGAAGAAGTCCTCAATGGTGCGAATTCTGCGCTTGAAGAATTTGAGCGTGGAGATTCCTGGGACCTCTACTAAGCATTGATCTTAGGATTGAAAAATTGGTGACCACTGGTGAGATTGTTGGTTAAGAGATAACCCATTTCAAAATCCATCCTGTTTCCATAAAAGCTAGGGTTTGACACATTCCCATGATTTCTAGATACATTTAAGAAAAAAATGCCAACAATTTTGACAGGGACATGGGTAATGAGAAAATTAAAAAACCCTATGACTTTCCATGTAGAGTGGCCATAAGGAGAGCCTTTATTGATGCCATACCATATGAGAAATTTCCAAGCTTCTTGGCCAGTGATTCTTCCGATGATCCACTTAGCACAGAGAGCTTGTCCTTAGTGCTGAATGTGGATAAGCTCGAGGCCTCTAGAGTTCCAAGGTAGAAAACATATATCCCAAGCTACTCGATAAAAACCTTTATTAGTAGAGGCATTAGCCTAGAGGAAATATTTGAGAAGATTGATTTTCCAGCTTTTGGATGGAGGCCTTAGAAGGAACCCAACAAGACGAGTAGTAGACATGGGTAGCTATAACTTTAGAGAAAATTTGGAATTTTCCAGCCAGAGACAAAGGCCTAATAAGCCGGTATTCCAGTTTTTTCACCAACCATTGAATGCTATAATGCCATAGATCAACCGAGGAGGCTTGAAAAGAAAAAGGAATGCTTAGGAATTTGAAAATATCACCATCATGTAAAATTTTCCAATCAAATTTGGCAAGCTAGACCGACATAGGAAGGAAAGATTTCCTATAACATTGACTTTTTCACCATTGAATGGATGAACCAAAAGCTAGGCAGAAAGTATCCAAGCATTGCATATCATTACCAATTTTGTTCTCATCCTCGATAAGCATAAGGAAGGAATCATCCGAAAAATTCCCATTGCGGAGTTGAGAATCGGGCTCACCAGGTAGCGAGATTCCACGCACAAGACCTTGAGCTTTGGCATAGGCTAAGAGATAACCAAATCTTTTGGCCACCAGCACATACAGTGTAGGGGTAAGAGGACAACCTTTCTTGATAGATCAGAATAGTCCAAAGGGCTCCGAGCTAAGGCCTTTGATAGAAATTTGAGCAGATGCATCTGCAAACAGCATATTGATAGTTTGAATAAAAATGGGTCCAAAGCCAAGGGCCTGAAGCATGGTGAGGATGAAAGGCCATTTAATCTAATCATAAACCTTCTCAAAGTCAATCTTGATAAACATGGTGGCCTGATGAGATTTACAAGCCCATTCCGTGCCTTCCCAAACCGCGATGATGTTATCCAAGATGAAACACCCATGTATGAAGCCTATTTTCTTTGGCTGAATAAAAATGTGTAGAAGATTATGTAATCATAGAGCTAATGATTTGGAAATGATTTTTTAGGAGACATTCAACAACGTAATCAACCACCAACAAGTGATTTGCTTGGGATCTCCTTGATTAGGGATAAACTTGATGTTCCCCTTGTTAATGCATGGTCATAGGGAGTGGTTTTGAAACCCTTCAAGATAGACCTGAAAAAGCTCTTGCCCAAAAAAATCCCATATATTTTTATAGAATTCACACAGAAATCTATCGCATCCCATCTCTTTATCATTAGCCATTTGCATAGTGGCTTTGTGGAGGTATTCAATGGAGAGCATTATTTCACAAATCACGTTCTGTGTCTCTTAAAGCTTACATGACACAACCCCAAACATTGGTCAAGAGTAGCTCAACAAGTTGCGGAGGGAAGATGAGCTTGCAATGTCACACTAAGGCTTACAACATAAGTTGGGGGTCAGTAACTCGAGCTCTGTTGTCCATGATAGCTCAGATTTTTTGAGAAGTATTTTTGGCTCGAAGAGAAAGAAATAATTCTTTCGAGACCCGATCTCCAATCTTGAGTCAATGCATTCAAGCTCGGATCTGAGTGCCTCTGGCATTATAGTTTTATGTAATTTGGATTTCATGCCGGATTGTTACAACTTTCAGTTGTAGAGCGTTAGAGAAGGGATCGCCTTGAAGTAGCACCGTCGCCCAGCTAAGAGCCGAGTGGTAACGGTGCCAAATTTTTGCCAACTAGCGGCCATAGATTTTGACCAAGTTCTCCCTGAGGGAATAATATTATAGGAAAAATACAATGATAAAAGGGTATATGCAAGTCAAATTAACCATACATTTAAATCAAACTCTCACTCTAGATGCATTAATGACATATAGTGAAATGAAATTATATGAATAAAACCTAAACACATTATACAATAAAATAAAAAAGGAAATAATGCAAATAACACAATATAAAGGGTATAACATAGCCACAATAAATGTGATATTATTATTTAGAAAGATGCACAATCTACTAATGAACAAAACAAAGAAATGAGAGTATTATGCAAGTTCAGATCAAAGGTATGCAAACACATAATGCTTGGAAACCCAATTGAGCAAAGTAACTTTACATTCAAGAGAGGGTCCCTTTTACAAGAGTGCTGATTGCTACTTCTAGCTAAAAAGGGATAGTGAAGAAGATGAAGAAAGAGAGAGAAGGATGAAAAAAATGGTGAAGTATATTTTTCTATTATGTCTATATTCTTCAAAATGATGAAGGGACTCCAAAATATGTTTAACTGATGCGGGATCACCGTGAGAGACTCAAATATCTACATGTATTTTTGAATTTTGGCCAAGTATTAGAGTGTATGCAAATATTATAGAGGTCATTCAAAACATAAAGTGTGGCATTACATGAAGGATTTTACACAATAACAAGGCCTCGGAGGAGTGTGGTAAATTAGCGTGCATCTAAAGAATAAAGGATTACATAAATATGTGAAATATATATTATGAATAAGTAGGGGTACGTAAGTTTTGGCATAGCATAGAAAAATGGATCTCATAATAGAAAAATGGAGAAAACCAAGGGCACATAGATATTTCCATAGCTCAATGTGTGACACTCGAAGAAAGATTGATTGTGCAAAAGAATAAGGACAAAGTGATTCGTAAACTGCTCTATTCTAATAATAAATAGATCACGTGCTTGTGAAAATGAATGAAATATTTACTAAGTTATTTTTTACCAATTTAATGTGTAAGAATAAAACACTAGTATACTAAAAAATTGAGAGAAGAGATACAAAGGAGACGAGATTCATCCTGGAGAAACCCAATGTGGGAAAAACTCCAGTGGGTAAGAAAATTTGCTTCCATTCCACAATGTAAATCTCTAAAAATAAAAAGTACTGCCAAAATTGGCCTTCAAAAAGGGTTCACACTCCTAATTTTATTTTCTTTCTCCCAACATCTCAACAATGAAGAACTCACTCTTAATGAACAAAACACGAAAGAACTCCAAATTCTCCCTTTACTCACACTAGAATTCACCCAAAATCACTTGTTAGAATGAAGTATTTAACTTTAATTTATAGATACTGAATCCAAGGATGCATGGAAAGGTGGAACAAATAGTTTTGGAAGCTCAAACATTTATAACTCTTATGATCCCAAATTCTAGAATTGTTGCAGACAGGTTTGCCACTGAATGAAGATCGGAGGTTGCGTAATCACCATGGTGGTTGCACAACCGCCACTCAGTTAAGAGTGATAGATACACAACCACCAATACTGTTGTGTAACTTTCACCTATAAAATGTTCTAAACAAAACAATTGTGGTCTCAATTGTCATTAAAAGGTATGTGGATCACCCCCATCCTAACTAGACCATCTCCTGAAGAAAGAAGGGGTTGAGAATCTATAAAGAAAGTATGAAATATGGATAATACATAGAATTGGGCATTTTCAGATCCATTTTTTTATCATACCTACCCAATTTTAATATTTAAAGTCCCTAAAATCTTCAAAGACTGATGATGTGAGATAATTTCTTTCCCACGTCCTCTCTGGAATATCACTTGGGTTTAGTAGGAAGCTTTCCTTTCAACCCTATCAACCTCATGTCCTACACTTCTCTTTATGTCGTCCTATCTTTCCACAACAAGACCACATATTCCTCTAATACTAGTTGACTTTCTGGTTCAAAATCCTCAATAGATGGAAGTAATACTCCCTCTTCTTGTTCATTCAACATGGAAGACTCAAATAGACGTAAATTTTCAACGTTCATAACTGAGTAAATCCTCATATAAGGAGGCAAGTCTAAGTGAAATGCATTCTTACCCACTTGATCTAGAATCTTAGATGGGTTATATTAGAGAGGATTGAGTTTCTTATCTTTTCCTTGTAGCCTATCCCTACTCAAGTACAACCATACCTTGTCTTCAACAAGGAAGGAATCTTCAATCCTATGGTTATCATGTCGTGCTTTTTACCTGGCATGTGACTTTTTCAACATCTCCTATACCTAAATGTGTACCTACTGAATTTTCTCGATGAAATTCCCATCTTTATGGACCTACAGTTCCACTTTCCCATCGTCTTTGTATGGTAATCTCAAAAAAACATCAAAATAAATCTTAGGAAAATAAACAAAACATGTTTCAAAAGGATTTTTACTTGTCAAAGCACGAACTACCCTATTATAAGAATGTTGGATATACACCAAGTCCTCATCCCAAGTCCTTAGATTTTTCCTATTATACCATCTCAAGAGTTGGACCAAGGTACAATTCACCATTTCTATTCTCTCATATTACTTTGGATTAAAGGAAATAGACCTCTTCATCTTCATATCTATCTTCTCCCACAAAGTAGACCAAAAATTTCCTACAAATCATGAGTCCCTTTCTAACATAATAGAATCAGGTAAACCAACGTGAACCCACATATTAGAAAAAAATAACTCAGTTGCATCACTGGCCTTAATGGTCTTCTTACAATGAATTAGAATACACATATTGCTAAATCGGTCTAATATAGAAATAATAATAATCATGACCTTTCTTAGAGGTAGGTAAACTTTCCACAAAATCCATGGAGATACTCTCTCATGGTTGGGAAGGAAATGAAAACTGCATATATAAACCCAAATTCATGTTATTAGGATTACTTATATTGCATAAAACACAACCCTTGATGAATTTAACAACTTCTGCTTTCATGTTTGACCAATAAACATACATCTGTAAGTGCGCTAAAATATTTTTCACACCAAAGTGACCATATACCCTTGAAGTGTGTGTTTCTCTCATCAAATTCACTATTTCCCCCTTATGCACACAAAGTTTCTCATTCTTATAGAGCAAACCATCCTGGAAATTGTATCCTCCTCTGGGTGAAAATCCCTCACTTAAAGGTTTCTAATGAAAAATATCTACAAAATATGGATCCTGTTCATAACCTTCTTGATACGGTTCACAAAAAAAAGGCTCAAGAAGAGTTAACATGCCCATAGCTAAAAGTAAAGAAAGTCTAGATAACATATTAGCTAATTTTTTTGTCACACCTTTCTTATATTTGATAATCAAATGAAATTTCTATAACACATCCATTTATAGTTTCTGGCCTACCAAATTTTGTCTTGAGCTTACACATATTAGAGAGATTGATGATTTGTGTGAATGATAGTTTCCTTACTCATCAAATAATTTTTCCATTTCTTGACTTCTTAAACAAGAGCATATCATTCCTTGTCATATGTACAATAATTCAAAATTACACCATGAAATAATTTAGAGTGATAACATATGAGCCTTCTTCTTGAAGAAGGACATCCCCCATAACATAGTCATTGGCATCAGTTTCCACTTCAAATGGTAGATGTAAGTTAGGTAATTCCAAAACTTGAGCATGATTAATTTTATACTTAAATGACTCAAAAACAATATGTTTTTTCTTACCCCAATAAAAATCCTTACCCTTTACTTTCACTGAATGTAATGACACTGCTATGGATGAAAATTTCATAATTAAATTACGCAAATAATAAATTGCACCAACAAAGGTCCTGGTCTTGGTCAAACTAGATGGTGTAGTCCAATTTTGAATGGCCTATATATTTATGGATCAATCCTTAACTCTCTATCTCCAACCACATGTCCTAATAATATAAGTGACTACTGCGCAAATTCACACTTCTTTTCATTGAACATAAGTCAGTTTTCCTTAAGAACATGGAAAACTTGATGCAAATGGTTAAGATTCTCCTCAAAAGTTCTGCTAAAAAGTAGAATTTCATCTGAGTACAAAATAAAAAAGGAATCGATAAATGGCCTCATTACCTCATCCATTAATCCCATGAAGGTAGTTGGTACATTACGTAGCCCAAACAGTAATACCAACTATTCATATGACCCCTACCTGGTCTTGAACGTTGTTTTCTAGATGTACTCTTCCTTAATTTGTATGATGGGAAAAAATGTGTCTATAAACCATGCACTCTTATAATTTGTTCAACTAGGGTATTCAAGGAAACGAGTTAATAACACACTAAGACCGACATACAAATGGATAGAATTAAAGGGGGTACATGGACCGCTATGATTGCATACTCCAAGGGAAGTAACCATTACACTAGGAAAAAATGATTTTTCCAAGGCCTTAGGTGTAAGAAGAGGAAGGAACCCTATGGAGGTATAGGAACTATGGGGGATAACAATAAACAAAAGAAGCATGCAAAGATTATGCTAACCTAAGGAATGAACCGAAGAATTGGAATGCAATATGCTAACCTAACATGTCCATAAAATACTAATCTAACATACAACATGTAATGAGTGTAAATAACTACTATATATAAAATGACAAGATGAGTTAGAGCACTTACATGTTGGGGGCGATTGATGATGCATCTATCTTCTAAAGGACCATACACCAAGAAAGAAAAACTTTCAAATGGAGAAGGGGAAACAATCTAGTCCTAGTTCATTATAGATGACCCAAAAGTGCAAGAAAAACAATCCAATCAAGAAGAGGCTCCAAGCTAGGAATTAAGATGTAAGAAATCCAGAAGCTGAATGAGAAGGTGAAAGTTAGTGCATAAGAGAAAAGATAGTGGTGAGTTCCTTTATGCAATTATGAGCTTTTGATGTCAAAATGAGAGTTGGGGTATTTATACTGATGTCATAACTCATAGGTAAAGGCATTGTCAGGGATTTTGAATTTGTACCAACACAATCGCCTGTGGGTTATAGCGTTGACAAGGAAGGTAAATGTAAAGAGGAATGTGTAAAGAGTTATGAAGAATAAGAAAGGTGAAAAATCAAATAAGAGGGGTCCAGAGAAAGCAATATGTCAGAAGAATAAGAGGAATATGAGAAAAGAAACATATAAATGGGACCAAAATTTGTTCTCTCTCCATGTATTATCCCTAACCAAATGGTTACATGAATAACCATACCTCTATTCCGGAACAATCCCTTGAAGGCACATGTTCTAGAGATAGATGCATTAGCGATCTCTAACCTGAAAAGATAAATTGTTACTAACAGGTATGAAAACATAAAGCTTTAAAAATTATGTATATACATATGCCGTAGTCATTGATTACCACATGTCACAATAACAAAAGATGGGAAATTGGAAGAAAGAATGATACATAACACCGAAACTAAAAGTAATCCTAGAAGTAAAGAAAGGACTAGCTGAAATGAAATATACTCACTAGTGTGTACCTAATAGTGCCGGTCATACGGCCATGTATAGGTGTAATCCATGCTGTTAGAAGCCTGGAAAATAAAAATTGAAAAGAAACACTAGAGGATCATCAATAAAATTTGACATAAATCACCTAGCTAGCGGCCCATGGGATGGATGTCATGTCATAGGATCATGGATGAAACGGTAAAAAGTGTGATTTTTGTGCCAGAAAAGTTGAGAGAAACATTATGTAATATGGGTCAAAAACCCATGTGAGATAAACAGGGTACCCAGACAATTCAAGAGGCTCGAGCCTACTATGATACCACCACCACTCAGGGGCTAAAATGATAACACCATTTAAAGATTGAGGATCATGAGAGAAGTGAAATTAAGTAAAAATTATTTAAGTTTATATAGGATTTTATAGGTTGCCATTTGCTTAGATAGGGATGGAGGAGGAGATGGAGAGGTAGGGCATCTCAGGACCCACTAGAGATTATTGCAATAGAAATTTTAGATGAGGGATTCGATGGAGGACCTATCGGCTTGGACCCATAGGTGGATGATATAGGCATAACTAGTCCTGGCATTAGAGGGAGAGGGGAGAGACATTCAGTTCCATGGCTAATAGAGCACAAGATGCGGCACCTGGGATGTGGTTACTTGAAGCCATTGGGAATAGAGATGGCCTTATAGGTACAAGACAAACCTAGGTCCTATCTTAGAGGATACATGATTTTAGTGCCCTGAGACATGTGGACACAATATGTCAAGTGGAGATCACAAATATTTGATGAGGCTGATGCCAGGTGGTATTGGGTGATAGGTGGGCACAACAATGGATATCACGGAGATTTGATGAGGTTGAGGAGATTGGGAGGTTGTTCATTGAGCAATGAGATTGGGAAGCCAGGTATGAGCGTGATGATTTCAATTATGAATAATAGATGATAATATTTGATGATTTATATTTATGTTGATGAGAAATTTTTTGGGTTTTACAGAGTGGACAATAGAGGAGTGACACTCATTGATTGAGAGTTCACACCCTGAGATCTTAGAGCTATTATTAGATGTTCAGGATACCTTGAGTCATGATGGACACCCACAACGTCATCAGATGGAAGTCTAGTAGGAACATTTTTAGCTAGTTAGAGAGGTTGGGACACTATAGAGATGGAGAGATGCACAGAGCACTAGTAGACATGACCAACATAGATATGATGTTACAAAGATTATTGCAGGCACAAGGTGCCTTGGTTTAGGAGTAGGTCAATCAGCACCTATTTTAGATGTAGGAGCGGAGAGACGATCATGATGCTAGAGGCACAACTGACGAGAAAACATGGAGAGGCCTCTAGATCTTGATCTATGGTAGAATCTCTAGCTCGTAGAGGCTGAGCATCTAGTGCAGTACCTTCGACATAACACATGAAAAGACCATAGTAAGGGGACAAGGATGCTTGAGTCACCTAGATAGCGATGATGTACCATGATGGATTTTGATGTATTTTCTAGATGTATACAAAATGTATTTGATATATATAGATATGATGATGATGATGATGATGATGATGATGATGTTGGTGAATCATGAAATTGATAGATGATTATTTACTTAACATTTTCCCTTCTTTCTTATACATGTATGTAGTAATATTATGGTACTTAGAAATAATGATAATGATGATTAAGCAAAAAATTCAATTATATGAGAGATAAATCCTAGAAAGGTCAAATACCTAAGTGAGGATGCAAAAGACTGTGAAAATCCACTTAAGAAAATCAGGGTGAATCAGAGCCAAAAGAGGCAGAATCAAGACTGTGACATTCCAATGGTAGGAGATGTCGGGGAAAAAGAGACTGATGATAAACCCAAGTAGGGTGGAGAGCCCAATCAAGTGTAAGATTTGTGTAGATGTGAAAAACCCAAGGGGGCCAAGAGCTCAAGTGAAGGTGAGAGCCTAGGCCAAAGAAATAATCAAGGTATTTTAAAGGGAGATGTTTAGCCATGAGGGGTGAATGATTGTAGAGTATCAGTGATGATATTATATACTTGGTTCAAAATATAACTATGCACATGAGTCATGAGGTCCTCGATAGTATGTTGGGTAATGGTTGCCTGATGATGGAATTCATATTGTGTGGAAAATAGGGTGTATCCTATGTAGTCTTCCAACTGAGTGAGGACGCCACACAAAATTTCATCAAGAGAGGGGCAATGCTCAAGACAAGGTGGAGGCCCATATGTAGGTTGTGGTCTAGATGGTCTAGGGGAAGGTGGATGGATTTGAGAGGATTCAATTCTATAATGTTTTCCATGTGAAGAGGACTCGACACCTGGGTGTTTTCCACACATGACCTGACATTTAGCATCAGTATGTGAGAAATAACCATGATGTGAACAATACAATAGGGATAAGGTAGAAGGTCATGTAGCCTTTCGAGCTTGATCTCCTCTTACCTCCACTTCAATATTTTTCATGTGCCTTTTATAGGCTCTAGAATCATACATATCATGCCTCATATCCTAATTCCATGTACAATATGGCTATGCCCCAAAAGGAAAAGGACCCATAATGGCGAGGGGTAAGGGATGATGTGAGTGATCAGCTTAGGTCAGCATAGATGATGTTAAAATATTTGGTACTTCATCACCCATGAGATCATAAGCTTCATAATTAAAATCAGGTATATCCTCCCCTTCATTCAAATGATGAAGTTTACTGGGTGATATAGTGCTGGAGTTGTGGGGAGAAGATGAGGTTGGTAGAGTTGTCTAAGGCCCAGCAACCAGTCTGCTAGGAGGAGGCTCAATCAAATTTAAAGGGTATTCTTATAAAAGAATAATATTCACATCACAATGGAGTGTACTTGGAGGGAGCTTTGGTAATGTCAGACCTCTCTATCAAAAAATTGGGCATAAATAGCCAAATGGGGATCACCCTGAGCGTAACCATCATCATATTCACGGGTGATACTATCTATCATTCAAAAATTGGTTGTGGTTTAGAGTTGAGCCTTTTTTTGGGTATAGGTTGAGGTGTTTCTTGAAAAAGTAGCAAGAATTGATGGCTCCTTCTTGCAAGGTTGCAAGTTAGGAGATGACAAGAATTGGTAGGTCTAAAGTATTGATTCTAATGATACTATCATTAATATCATCATCGTCCCAATCTAAGAGATTGAGAGGCGTGTACCCGATCAACTCTGGATGACCCACATTGTTGCAAAGGGAATCAATGGGATAATTGAGTTGATATTCATGGAATGGGATTGGATATGTTTCTTAAAGGGTTGATAATTTATACTTCCCCTTTTATTGGAGAGTATCATAATTCTAGGGATTTGGGTCACCTTGGATTTTATAGATTTCCCCTTAGTGTGTAAACTTAACACAATTATATGTTAAAGAGGAAACTACACGCATGCGGTGAGTCCAAGGTTGGCCAAGGAGAATGTTGTACGATAAAGGAAGTTTTAAGACCATGATATTCACATGCACATTTTTGGGATGGATAGTGATAGGAAGCCGAATATATCCCATAGTCAGAATTTTCCTATGATCATACACTTAACAAGTAGTACATTTGGTATTGGTATTCTCTATTGAATATCCTAGAGCCATGATGAAGTCTATTGAGAAAACATAATGTTACTCTAAGGATAAGAGACACAAAGGATGCACACGCGGGAACAAGACGCATTTGAAGGCGTGGGAAGATAGGAAAGAAAACATGCGCTAGAACACTTTGGATCAGGACTTAGCGGTTTTTTGGATAAGGACTATTTTTGAAGATAACATGCGGAGGCCACACAAAGATGAATACATGCACTCCATGCATTGGTATTTTGGGAAGAAGCGACAGATAAACGCCATGCATAGGTTAAGCTAATAATAGTTTTTTTACTTAGAGTTAACTATAGGGCATCTATTGTTAGAGCACTTGCATGTTGTGCATACTATTGTAAAGGTGCATGGCTATTATCAGCATGTGACCTATTTTGAGAAGTGCATGGGTGGTGAAGGGCAAGTCCCCACCCCTATAAATATGTATTGATTTGCATAGTTTAGTGTGGTGAATTATTGTAGAGTTTGTTGTTGGTTTTGATGCGCACATGACTCATGGAGATACTGATATAGTGTAAGAAGAGTCTATTTTTTACAATATTTAATGCAATGGATTATATTGGTTGGATAATGGCATTAGACATAACTCAATCTTGCTCTTGTATGGTTAATCTTATCATAGTTATTGTTTAGTTTGTCTTTCATATAATCTAAGATCTAGATCTAGTTTATGCACTGTGGGTTGTTTACTACTAGTTGTGAATCTGAATATGTTTAAACATCATCATGCTAACATCATGTACAAGAAAATCTAAAGAGGGACCTGGTGCCTTTGCATGCTTCAGGTGAGCACTCAGCTTAGGCTGAGTGATGTGCCAACATGCCTGGGTTATTCACAGTAAATTCTAGGCTGCATCATTGGTTCCATTACTGGGACCTCTTTTTCAATTGTTTTCAGGATGTTTCATGATGAAGATGTACCAGGTTGACCTTATCAAGTGTTGAGGAGTGGATAGTAGATCTAGAAGAATAATACACTCATGAGATTCAACACTGGATCTGAGTTTGATGTACGCACGTGGGTGGAGCAGAACTTGTATGATTATTTATATGAGAGTTTCTTTGTTATCTTTCTGATAGAGCTGTACGAGTGGCTGGTTTCTTATGCGTCTAAAAGGAATTAGAGGTTTCACACACTTATCTGGATGTAGGAATAATTTCAGGCCCTCTATGATGCTGATCTGATTTGGACGCACATTGTGGACACTTGGTTCCATGGTGTTCTGAATAGCTATATTTTGGAGTACTCAATTTCCACTTATTCTTTCCTAGAGGTAGGAGTTTTAGTGTTTACGTTATCTTATGGGAACCTATCTACAAGGCATTCCACTGGCGATCAAAATCTTGATAGTAACCCTGAATTTGTAAGAGAAGTCGATGGCTAGCTAAACCCCACCATGTGTGGGGGAAGGAGCAGGTTTGGTGAAGGATGGTGGACCTAGCGACAGAGAGGAAAAGAGAAGAAAGGTGGATTAAGTACAATGAGGTGCATGAGAGGGAGTTAGGGAAGTACAGTGATATTATAGAACATATGGCATTGAGGAGAGAGATGGCTTGTGAAGGATTTGGAGCTCACATAGAGGGCGTGGAGCTAGAGCATCTGGAACTCCCCCATTTGGGAAAGCATGATAGGGAACCCTCATCAACCTCTTATGAGAGCACGCCAATAGAGATGACATGGGCCACGGGTGTGCATCTAAATCTACTTGGAAACCTAGCCCTTGCACTTGGTTTTCTAGTTTCTAGTACAACCAGTAGTCAACAAGCTAGTTTGGGTAGTAGAATAACAAGAGTAAATCAAATAGGTAAAGTACATCTATGGCCATGTAGATGTCTTCCTTGTTATTTGGAGGTACCTTTTTAGGCGCGTTGTCAACACAGAACTCAGGCGCACAAAATTTTGGACTCACCTCTGGGAGTAGTACCACCTCAAAGAATGTAGGAGTTTAGTTTAGTACCACTGTTGGGACACAGGGAAGTACATCCTCTGGTTCACTTCCTGCTATAGGTGGAGGATCAGGAGGCATAGGTGGCTCTGGTTCTAGTGGATCTGGTGGGTTTGGAGGTAGAGGTAACATAGGAGGTTCTGGATCTGGTGGGCATGGTCCTCACCAACCCCAGAATATTTACATGGAGATGTCACTTCATCTTCCAGAGTATAGGGGAATAGAAGATGTTACTGAGCATGTGCACATGTGTGAGATACTGTGGCACAAAAAATGGATCATGGATTCTGAGCACAAGGCAAGTTAGTTTATAAATACATTGCAGGGACATGCACACAGTTGGTACAAGAAGTTTGACCCTGATCAGACTTGCGTAGATTATACATCATTATGAGATGTTTTCCTTAAGAAATTTTATATCCCTGAGTTTGAGTAGAAAAGTATAAGCACTCTCAAGGATATTAAGTAGGGCACTACTGAGAGTGTTCAGGAATATGATGCCCATTTCAAAATATTTTTTTCTAAAATTTCCTATGATATCCATGCAAGCTAGCATGCACAGTGGTTTTTCGAAGGCTTGATCATACCTTTTAGGAGGGTGTTATCACATAAGACATATACAGATCTGCGTGAAGCACTTGAAGTAGCATTTCATGCTGAGGCAGTTAGAAGTATAGACACTATAGTGAGCCCATTCCTAGAAGCTCAGATTGTAGCTATGGCAAAGCAGTTGGAGAAATTATCAGCCAACTCCACACATGATACATACAATAGGATTTGGTGTACAAATTGTGAAGTAGAGGGGCATACTAAGGATAGTTATCCCCACATATCAGTGCGTTCATTTTTTCTAGACTACAAGATATGTTATTTAGATCATGATGAAAGCCGTTGCCCATTTTCACAACGCGCGATAAGGAAGAACATATCTTTCTACTATAATATTTTCTAGTCCATGACTCATAATACCAAAGATTTCAGGTTGATTGATCAGATCTATGATGCGATTGATATTTGTGTATGACAAACAGGAGTCTCAGATAACTTTAAAGGTAAAAGCGAGCACCATGATCATGATCAAACTCAAGGGCGCTACGATCAGAATGAAGGGAACTTTGAAGGAGGTCATGGAAGAGGATGAGGATACCATGGTGGATTTAGGGGCTGAGGCCATAGTGGTGGATGAGGGGAGTTTCCTCATGGAACATGTTATACATATGGATCTCCTGACCACTACAGGTGTGAATGTCCTCATAATATTATTTGTTCTTTTTGTGGAAAGAATCATAACTATGAAGAGTTCCCAAACTTATATGAGCATCTTAGAAAACAACATAAACATGAGAATAAGGGCATAGGGATGGTTAGAATACAACGCACCATGGAAAACCAATGGATGCCAAAGTGGGCACCATATTCTGAGGTAGTACCTATGAAAATTAATACATGCACTGAATCTGCATGCGCCAGAGAAGCATTGCAACAAAAACCTACCATCACTAGGGAGGAGGTTTTACATGCAAGATACCCAAATCCTACACATCAAAATGAGGTTTATTAGGAAACCATGGAGGTGATTAGAAATATTCAGGGTGAAATATAGTGTTTTAAGGAACAGTCACGTAAATTGGATTAAAATAAGGTAGCAAAGACGGTCCAATCAGATGTTATTGATCTGAAAGAGGTATGCAAGATGTTGTTCCAGGAGAACATTATTTCATTACTAAGGAATTGGTTAAATGAAAACACTCCATGCGAAGGTATTGAGAATGGACGGTAAATCTTGCACACTAATCTCCCTCCACATAGCTTTGATTACGACAAGGAGATCACCCTGAATGTTGTTTTTTGATGGGTGGATTTTGAGAAATATGTTGATTGACATAGGTGCAAAAGTTGATGTGATTACTTTATATACATGGATATAGATGGGAAAACATCCATTACAACCATCCTCTAATGTATTTTTTATGGAAAATCAAACTAAGGCTACCCCAATAGAGTTTTAAAGGATGCATCCATTACTATACAAGGGGCCAAGTTCATTGGGGACTTTGAGGTTTTAGCACTTACAGAAGTAGACAAATTCCCAGCTCTACTTGGGTGCCCTTGGTGTTATGAAAATAATGTTGATCTATGGTTCAACAAGGGGTATATATATTTTGAGAACAAGGAATAATGGCTTATTATCCCTTTGACAGATGGGAAATATGCACCTTATGTTGCACCATTGAGTGAGGAAGACCTTAACAGATTTTATGTGCGCACCATTCAAGATTCAGAAGTACTTGAGCCATCTAAGGAAGGAATCCTCTAGTGGGATGATTTATAGTTCATTAGTGACACTACAAGTATTTGCTATGATAATTGGGTGCATGACACTTATGAGATGGTTAGGCATGAAGTAAGTAGTGCATTTGCATGAGAAGGAAGACCTCGTTGTATTAGGAGGATAGGTAACAACCTTGTACCGTGGTACATTGGTGAAGAAGACCCTATAATTTTCCTACGTTCCATGGAATATTAGTGGAAGGATCAAGTGGAAAAAAGAAATATGTTAGTATATACCCTTTATGGGACAACATCGTGCTGGTGGATGGTTCACAGGGATAATCTCATAGAATGGAATGAAGTGAGAATTGCTCTAACAACCCAGTTTCTTAGGAGTAATGCACCTACTCAAATATGCACATATCATGGTAATCATCATGTTCAGCACCATGTTCAACAATGTGAGAGACTCTGGATAGAGGGGTAGGAAGCTTTACCACCTTCATTATGGGTGCAAAAAATTTATTTCACTTTACATGGCTATGCACTTGCTTGGTATGTTTATGCAGAGCTACATAGGGAGAATGGAAATTGGAAAGACTTGAATGCAGGAATGATCCATACTTTTGACTAGTTTTCCACTAAACCTTCGGTGAAAGAGGCATTAAAGGTTATGGAGTGATTGACTATGGGAGACAGTGCAAATGATGAATAAATCATTAAGGAGTTATTTGGTGAGGCACACCTAGGAGCACATTTTGATGAAGTAGATGAGACATATGCCGCATTAATTGAGCATGTTTTCCTTGAGAATGAGAAAGGAAAGATGGTCTACATAGTAGATGACGAAGAAGTAGAAAATTTGGACATAGATCATTCAATAGGTACACACGAGGTTTTAGACAGTGCAGATAAGAAGGTGCACTCCTATCATGAACCTATGAACACCAAGAAAGTGAACATTGACACGAATGATGAACCTAAGGAGGCCATAATTAGAGACTATTGGTTTTATTCTGAGGTGGCTAAGATAATTGAGTTATTACGTGATTTCCATGACTTATTTCCTAGGGGATACCATGAGTTAAAGGGAGTGCATGAGTTTTTGGGTAAGAGATAACTCTACCAAAATTTTGTTTCGGTCCCTCGTCAGGGACTCCTTGCGTTCGGAACGTTGCAAAATCCCCTCCGGGGAAATCTAGTTTTCCGAACTTAGCCATTTTTGGTCTTTTTTAGGTTGGGCGCACCTAATATCTATGCAACATGCAGTGTTCCTGCGCCCCCTTTAAATCCTTTGGCACACGGTTTGAAGTGTCGACACACATTTTGGTGCACCTCACCATGTTGCACCTTTCTTGCATGCGCCAAGGCGCATGCGCCTTCATGTCAACAATACTTTTGTTGCGCCGCATTTTGGTGCGCCAAGGGCGCACATATTTCCATGTTGACAACACTTTTGGTGTGCCAAAGGCGCACATAACTTCATGTCGACAGGTGTTTTGGTGCGCCAAAGGGCGCATGCTTTCCGTTGTCGACAGGTGTTTTGGTGCGCCACTTCAAAAAGTGGTTGGCGCATTTATTACGCCTTTGCCTATATATAGGCGCATCCGCCCTGTCACTTTCACCAGTCAGAAAACACGTGATTGATCTTTTTCCTCTGCACCTGTCAGCACGCCTGTCGTCTTCGTGTCACTTTCGTGGACCCAGTTTCACCTCTCACATTTTATATAATCCTGGTATGTGGTCCTTATTGCTCTTGTGATTTGTGTTTTGGTTATTGGCTGTTTGTTTGTGGGGTTGGATTAAATAGATTTGTGAAGCCTTGAAACTACCCTCCTTTGCTGTTTTGCTGCCCTGGTTATCTCTCCCCTGCTCTCCTTCCTCTTTCCAGATCTGCTGGTAAAGAGAGAGCTTTTGCCTCAAGAACACTTGGATCTTTTTTCCCCCCCTTCTCTATCCAAAGAAACCCTGCAGAAGAGGCTTAAACTCATATAACCCCTCAGAGGAAGAACAAGACCTTAAAAGTTGATAAACTACCTTTTTTTCCTCTTTGGCGCATTCGCCACCCTTGCAACATGAAGTACAATTGCGCCAATGGCGCATCCACCACGCTTGCTGCATAAAAAACAGTTGCACCCTCTTGGCGCACTTCCCTTGCTTGCAACACCCGCTTTCCCTGCGCCCTCTTGGCGCACCAAACTCATGTGCAACATTGCAAAACCTTGCGCCATTGGCACACCCTGCATCCATGCAACATCAACTTTAGATGCGCCAAGTATAAATTGTTAACAGCGCAGGTGTATCCCTTATTACAACAACATAATGTTATGTAATCCCTCTCTGCGTCGTGCCAAGTTTCCTTTGGCGCACATAATGCATATGTCACACAAGCCATATACGCACCCTTTGGCACACCAAAGTTACATGTAACATAAAGATTATATGCGCCACTGGCGCATCCTGTTCCCGTGTAACATGAAGAATATCAGCGCCTGTTATAAAATGCATATATATGGCGCAGGCGCACTTCCGCTTGCAACAACAAAAAATGTCCTCTGCAGTTTTCATGCGCCCTGCGCCCTTTGGCACTGATTTTTCCCTTGCAGCACCTCTTTTCTGTGCGCCATACTATTTAACCCTGCAGCCTGCAGTGTTCATGCGCCCTGCGCCCTGAGACCTTAAAATTGCTAACTCTTCCTTCTGTCAACGCTTTAATGGAAGATCAAACAGCTAATATGACTTTCCTGCATTGGGTTTCACTTCTTCTTCTTGCAGATCAGCAACTGAGTTCAGAACTACATATGTCAACATCAAGTAAGAGACCAACCAAGTCCAAGGGCAAAGCCAAACTTACAGAAGAAGAGATGAAGTACAAATATCAGAGGGTCAGGATGCCCGAATCCCAGGCAGAGTGTGACCTGGATATAAGAGACTCAGAGCTCGGGCACATTGATATGGAGGATTTCTGGGCCAGAACCCGGAGGGTCACAGGAAGTCCCTGGATGGACAAACTGGTAGGCAGTGGCCTGCATTTTGCTGGAGGAATCCCAGTCAGTGCAGTAAATAACAAATTCATGATGGTAGTGGCCCGCTGCTACAACAAAGACACCAGGTGTGTCCTGAATGAGAAGGGCGAGGTCGTGATCAACCTCACTGCCCGAAACTTTGAAATTATGCTTGGAATTCCTCACCACCGGCACTTTGTGGCCGTAAGCCAAGAAGACTGCACCAAGGCTTGGGAAGATAATGAGGATCAGTGTATGCAGTTGATGAATGAGGTATACCTGAAGAACAAGAAGGTGGTGACCAGATGGCCACAAGTCATTCATCGCAGTGATTTCTCAGAGGAACTCAGTGATACAATCACGTTCCTGAGCAGAGTATTTGGGCTTCCTGATGCCCACTACTTTCACAAATGGATGCTGAGATATTTGGAGACAATGAACAAAAATGTGCCAGATCAACGCTTCGAGTGGGCGGAGATCATAAGCAGCACCATATCTGAGCAGCTCCAACAACTCACCACAACGGGGAGGTTCTACATGAACTCCTACGTAGTTTATGCTGCGGCCTCAGAAAGGGATTATCCAGCCTTAATGCGGTGCGGGGTTTGGCCCCAAGTCAAAATATATGAATACTATCCAGAACTCAAGCTGGAAAATAGTATTCCCCAGTTTACAAAGATTAACGATGCCTTCTTCTACGGCATCGTCTGCCTTTTGAGGCCAAACATGACTCACGGTCGTACGACCAAGAGCATTGTTGTAGCTACAGAGAAATGGGGAGCCTTGTTCACACAATTCCCCACCTTTACCTATCTAAGGGCAGCCAACTTCTTGGGGGAACCAACCAAATTGCCGAGATACGCCGGCCCCAAGTTGATCCTGTTGGAGCTGTCAAGACAGCTTATAACCTACCACGAGAAGTGCCTAAAGAGAAAGAAGGGTGGAACTCCTTTCCCCCTCACAGTGGGCAGGTATACTTGTCTCTCTCACCACAAAGCATGGGATATGTTTGCAGAATTGGAGCTGCTAAATTTAAAGCACAACTTCCCGGCAAGGCCCACTTTCGACCCAAGGAATTGCCTGCCCAGAGCCAAACTCGATCCGATCCACATTCCACAGATCGAGGATATTTATATCGACCTATATCATGAGGTCGAGCTCAGGAGGAAAGACCATTCCCGCTTGGCCTTGGCTGAAATCATCCAGTACGGCGTGGCCATCGTCCCAAAAGGTTATCAAACTACTGATCAAGAAGTTGATCAAGTATATCTTGACACGGGTGGGGACGACTGGCCTTTCGCTGTAATTGACAGAACCAAAGCACCTCAAACAATAGAAGAAAGGGTCAAAGAAAATCTGTGAAAAACAGAGCACTGGTGCAAAATGAATGGCCTCATCTACCTCGGAGTTGATTTCACCACTTCTCCATTGGGCAACACACCTTCCAGGCCAAAACAGCTGCCAAAGAGCAAAGGGAAAGACAAAGAGGGTGAGTCAAGCTCCACCCAAGAGGAAGCTCCTGAAAGTCCTCCTTCCACTTCACAAGAACGGGTTGTAATCCCAGAAATCCTGGAGAAAGAAGCAGCGGAAGATGTTCCGATAGGCACATCCACTCAGGATGTTGCCACTACTGTAACCATTGAGGTCCCTTCTATCCCTTCTCCCTCTCCTCCTTCCCCTCCTCAGGTGACCCAAGCGACCATTCCTTTGGTCGTGTCCTCTCCCCCATCTTCTGTTGTTCCCCCTTCCTCATCATCCATCTTCTCTTCTCTCGCGGAGCTGTCCCCCACCATTTCTTCCCTCATCTCTCAGCTCCCTTCCATTCCCATGTCTACCTCCCCTGCAGTATCCCTTCCTCCCGTGAGCACTTTCTCGGCTTCCCTCTCAATGCCGCCTCCAAGTGTCTCCACGCATTTTCCTTCTACTACTGCAGCTGCTCCCTTTTCTATTTCTGGTCCTTCCCCCATAAGTCCAGCATGGATCTCCCAGCACCTGAGTCAACAAAAGAGGAAAGTTCCCATCGCACCGATGGACTTCTCCGTCATCCCATCAAAAGGGGTCCAAGAAGCAAAATCCTATAACCCGCTTCTCTCAGAGTGCGTCAGGGGAGAGAGTAATGGAGATAGCATACCCCAATCCTTTAAAGGATAAAAAGGATCTGTCTTCGACAGATTACACAGTGACCCAAGTCACAATGGGGACATCTTCAGAAAGCCTTCAGGGAGAGGCCCTATCTGCAGTTGACGCCCTTTGCAAGAAGCTCCAGGAAGCAAAGGAAGAGAAAAGGCTGTTAAAGGAGCAAAATAAACATCTTCTCCACGCCTTGCAGAAAATGGGCAGTGCACCTCCTACAACTGCCGCCGAAACTCCTGAGCCTCTGAGCCAGGATAAGATTAATGAGTATGCCAAAATCGGTGAGCAGGGTATGGCAGTTTTCACCTGGAGGAGCCAAATCCTCAAGGAAAGTGAGGGAGTAATCGCCAAGTTCACCAGTTTGTATCAGAATATCAATCGGGTGAACAAAGAGCTCCAGGTGATAGCAGGACCCATCTCCGAAGAGCTGGACCATGCCAAGATGCAGCATGAGACCTTTCAGAAAATGTTCGACTGTTCAGTCGAAGATCTGGTCAAGTTTGGCGTCCTTGGTCACCCCAGAGCCCTCAACAAAATCCTCTCTACTTTGGATTATCGGGTTGATCAGCTGGAGTTTGTCCTGGAGAAGATTGATAAGATAAAGGAGGAAGCCCTGGATGCAATGCATCAAATGGAGCAGATTATCCTGAGAATGTCTCCAGGTTTACTCACTCCTTCTTTCACCTTAAGAAAGGTTGAGGAAACTATTCGGATCTTCAAGGAGATCATTTCACAGGGCTGGGACCAGAGGTCACTTTCGACGCCGAATCCATCAACAATCTGCTGACTTTTCATGACTTCATTGGGTACCTGATAGAGGCAGAAAATGATTATTCCAAACTCCCAGAAAAGCTCACAGATGAGCGGGAGACTTGCGAAGCTATCAGTGATCGACACAAGGATCCTTCCCAGGATCAACTTCAACCCATGATCAGCAAGTTCATGGAGTACCGTGCCCAGTTCCACATCTCGTCTCCCGAGCAGCAGCAAAAGCAGGATACCCCCTTCCAGCCGCGGGACGACGATGAATAGTTTCTTTCTTCCCGACTTTCTCCTTGTAATTATCCAAAGTATGTTGACACAAATGATGACATCATCCATGTTGCATCATGAGATGATGTCATCCACCAAAGTTGTCAAAAGTCAACAAATGACTTTGGAATCTTTTGTAAGATATTTTGTAATTAGGTGGTTGTTTCCTTTTTGCCTTCTTTTCTTCTCCTTCTTCTATAAATACTTGAATACTTGTTGTATTCGGGGGTGGACATTTTTCAGATGAAAAATAGAAGTGAGAAGAAAAGGCTTTGTACTTTTTGTAACAGAAGAAAATATTAATACAAATATTGAGACTTTTTGCTGAATATGTGTGTTATGGGCATCTGATCTTTCTTATGTCAGATTTATGCATTTATTCTGTTGGATCTATCTCTACTTTTTTGTCATTTGTTCATCAGTATTGCTTTGTTTGTCTATGCAAGTAGGTTCGGCTCTGTTTACTACCAGCCCAAAACATAGACCCTCTAACCTTTCTACTTTGGAATTCATTTCTTTTCTCCCTTCAGATCCATCTTCCTTCCCTTCTTTCCTTCATTCCTTTCTGTTCTTCGTCGGAACTACTCTACTGGGATGAGATCCCAACCCCTGAAGGCAGAATATTGTGAGACTTGCACAAGATTCCTGCTGGTAGAATAGCAATAAACCAGTTTCACTTTGCTGACTCAAAGAGGGGCTATGCCCTGCACACTGTTGGCTCATTTATCCATAGATCTGTCCATTCGACAGATTTTCAAACCAACAGTTTTTGGTGACTCCGCTGGGGATCGAACAGATCTACCTGATCTATGATGGTGGTATGATAGAAAATCAGTAAAAATCAGAAAAATCACTACCTGTTTGCAAATTTTAACTTTTGTTCAAAATCCAAAATTTTTGCAAAAGTGCTCCAAACTGAAAATTTTCTTCAGAGATCCATAGATCTGGGCTAGATAGAGATCTTTAGTTCACTGAGTTTTTATAAAAATCCATATTTTTCCGTAGATCTGAGTTTTTGACAGTTTACCAAAAATTCCAAACTCTTTAAAAAGTCAACTCTAGATCTGAAAATCAGCTTACTAAGTTTTACCATCATTTTATCCTCGTTGATATTTGTTGTTAAACCGCAATCGGTTTTCAAAAGAGGGATAAAATTTAAATATTTAGAAAAGTACATGCTGCTGATTTTTGTCAGAAAAATCAGAAAATCAGCAAGTACAACCAAAAAGAGTTTTTAAATCTGCTCCAAAATATTGCAGATTTGGAAGGTACACTGGCGGGTGAACCATTTACTCGTAGCAGGAGAGCTCATGGAGAAGTTGATCCCACTTTTGATCTGCTTCAAAGGCACAACTTCAGTGTTACACCAGCACGCTTCTCGTCGCTGAGCTCGGCTGATCGGTCATCCAGGAGTGTCTCACCTCCACGAAGGAAGCATTTTTCACAAGGAGCCTCCACATCCCTTTGTAGTGCCTTGTTGCTCAGTGGGACCATCCTGCCAGCGTGCGTTCTTTTTCCACCCGTCCAGATGGCAGTACCATGGGGAAATGCTATGGGCCCTCTCGCATTGCCGCATCCAGTTCACGCACTCCCTCACGGAAATCAAAAGAATTTCCTGAGATTTGATGGGAGTGGAAATCAAAGCACGGATGCACATATATCTGCATTCATCATGTCATGCAGCATCCTAGATGTGACCCATGAAGATGTGTCAGTTCGCCTCTTCCTAGAGACCTTGCAAGGACCCGCAGCAGAATGGTTTCAGCAATTGCCGGCCGGATCTATTACTAGTTGGGCCACCTTGCGAACTGCATTCGAAGAAAGATACAAACCTTCGGAAGATGCATTTGCATTGTTATCACAATCACTCACCTGAAGAAGGAGGCTAATGAGACTATGCGTGACTTCATCACCCGTTTCAATTCTCTGATCAACCG
Source organism: Taxus chinensis (assembly GCA_019776745.2). NCBI lineage: Eukaryota > Viridiplantae > Streptophyta > Pinopsida > Cupressales > Taxaceae > Taxus > Taxus chinensis. Next base: position 237,213,988 of record CM034157.1, on the reverse strand, counting down.
TGTTCCGCCTACCATGCTTCCAACACCGGAGAATCAAAAGTGTTTCTTTGTCAATGCCATGAGCTCGAAAGTAAGTTTCCTACTCCTACAAGAACAAGTTGCTACTCTAATTCTCACCCAGGCTGTTACCATACGGATTGAAGACAACTTGCTTATATCTGGTGAATTGAAAAGGGAATCATCCAAGCTTAAATCTTCGGGCCCTTCTCCCACTACTTCGTCTGATCCGGCATTCCAAAAGATGGCGAATGACTTGCTCACATTAAAGAAGTAGTTAGCCCAAGCTTCCCCCAGTTCCTCATACCGGGATATCCCACGAAGAACTTTCACTCCCAACAGCGTCCCGCATAGGCCGCGTCTACCTGCAACTGCTCCGCGGTTGGCGCTTGAGGCTCCTCCGGTCAACGCTTTGGCCGAAATCGAAGAAGAGGAACAAAATTACGAAGAACCTTCGTCTCAAGGTGAAGATGATCAAGATGTCGGTGAACCGACTGGTGACTCTACAATCGGGTATATGGAATTTGAAGATGAAGAATCTGACGAAGAAGAGGGTACCCAAGGATATGCAAGTGGACAATCATATGTTGTTTTTACCCGCTCGCAAGGAAAAGAAGCAGAGGTCACTGCCAATGTGCAGAAAGAGAAGGCTGCATCATCCACGCCCCCAACTATTGCTAAAAGAGGTAATCCTCTTCCTGCTCAACCCCCTGTTAAGTCTTTTACAAAGAAATCTTTTCCTCCCATCTCTCCTCCAAATCAGCCTTCTTCTATTTCCATGAAGACCAGTAATCCTTACCCTACCATCGCGAAATGAAGGACTCATTCCTCCATCAACGCAACCCTTGGCCACATTTGACATCATAGATCATGCTAAAAAGACTAAGATCCAAATGTCTGAAGCCGAGTATCTTCAGTCAAACCCCGAACAACTTGTAAGGTTGACCAAGTATATTCAAAGCCAAGCTGTCATATCTCCCTAGATCTCCCTAAAAGGAATCCTTTCCACTCCTCCTGCATCCCGCATAAATGTTGCCTCAACTTCTGCATCAGGCAAGATAGAACCTTTCTATCTCTCCCTCCTAATCAATGGCCACAAGCTAAGTAACTGCATAATTGATTCTGGAGCTTCTGATAACGTCATGCTGGAAAAAGTCACCCATGCTTTGGGCCTCACCCTTACCAAGCCTTTTGGCAGATGTTATTCCTTGGAAACCAAGCAGGTTCCGCTGATTGGTCAGATCAAAGACGCTCAGTTCGCATTTGCGGCATTCCCAGAGAAAAGAGTAAAAATGACCGTCCTCGTTGCCGACATTCCAGCAGCCTATGGAATTTTGCTGGGAAGAAGTTTTTGTAGTGAAGTTGGTGGGGAGATTCACATGGACTGGTCTAAGGCTAGAATCCCCGTCAAAGGTGTAATGTAGACATTGGAGCCAGAATCACAAAAGAAGTACTTGGTTACTAACTCTGAGGACCCCAAAGCCCAAATTCTTTTCGAATCATCAGGAATGGGGAACTATTTCTTGTCTACCGAGTCTGACAAAATAGTTGTCCTCATCCAAGAAGAAGATCTTAACAAGATCTGGACTTTGCAGTTTGATGGCAGCTGCGCGACTAGTGGATGTGGCACTGGAGCCGTGCTTATATCTCCTGAAGAGGAGATTATTCCTCTCTCTTTCAAGCTGCAGTTTTTCAACACAAATAATACTGCTGAGTATGAATCTCTGCTACTTGGCATGCAAGCCACAAAGGAAAGAGGGATCAAAAATCTGAAAGTACAAGGTGATGCAGAGCTAGTCGTAAATCAAGTTAAAAGGATATATCAAGTGAAGAATGAGAGGCTCAGGCATTACCGCAATGTGGTGTGGGACAACATCGAAGAGTTTGATGCTTTTTCAATAGAATCCATTCCAAGAGCTCAGAATGACATGGCCGATTCATTGGCCGTTTCAGCATCCCTCATGCTCCCTCACCCAGGTTTGAAAATAGAAAAATACACCATTGAGGTGGTTTTCCGCCCAAGCGTGCCAGACAATTCTCAGCATTGGCAAGTATTCAACGATGACAATCAACTCATTGCCTTTCTAGAAAAGGTAGAAAATTTTAAGGAGCTTCATTTTGAAGGATCCACTTCTACGTGCCGTGAATCAGTTACCAGTCAAAACGATGAATCCGAAGGGAACGACGGCATATGTCAGCTCAAAGGAAATAAAATTTTGAAGGGCCTAGTTTCTCTAGAGCAGTTGTTCGACAGGCATGATCGTTTTGTAAAAAAGAAAAGGTGAGATGATACTGGCTCCTCCCCAGAAACCAAACCGGTTAATTTAGGTTCGGTAGAACATCCGCAGTTTGTGAACATTGAAAAATGTTGCACACTTGAAGAGAAGCGGAAGTTTGTCAAACTACTGAAGAAATACATGGATGTATTGGCATGGTCCTACGCCGATCTAAAGTCTTTTAAGCCAAAGGACGTCCAACATAACATCCCGTTGAAGGAGGACGTCAAACCTTTGGCTAACCCACTCTGATCTAAGCTTGGAGAGGGTATTATAGATCATCCTATTTGTTTTGCTAGTAGAAATTTGACTCTTGCAGAAGAAAATTATACAAGTACAGAGCACGAGGCCTTGTCAATGATCTATGTGCTGCATAAGTTTAGAGTTCTAGCAACACCTTTTGTGTTCTATATAGATCAGATAGCATTGAAATAATTGGTAAATAAGCCTATTTTATAGGGGCACATATGCCGATGGGTTCTTTTATTCCAAGAGTTTGATTTTATAATCACATTAAAGCTAGGCAAAAGTAATTTTTTCCTCGAACACTTACCAAGATTTCAATCAAGAGAGGATGCATAGACAATTGAAGATACAATTCCAGATAAACAGTTCTACAGGTTAAACTGTGCTCCCTCAGAATTGGAGGACATTGTTGTCTTTTTACGCACATGTATGGTGCCATAAGAAATGAAAACCTTGGAAAAGAAACAACTTGCAATTTGCACCACACCTTTCATGTTGATAAGTGGTGACCTATAAAAACTAGGATGAGATGAAGTATTGCGTTGGATTGTACTGGAGCATGAGCACACAAAAATCATGGAAGAGGCTCATGATGATATTATAGGTGGAAACTATGTAGGTGACAACACTGCACACAAGATTATACTCTCTGGTTTATGGTGGGAAACCTTGTATAAGGATTGCAAGGAGTATTGTAAGGCATGCGATCATTGTCAGCACCTTGGAAAACCTGGTGAAAGAGATTACATGTCGTTAAGGCCTATTACTAGTGTAGAGCCATTTGAAAAATGGGAAAATAGACTTTGTGGGTCCTATTTCCCCAACCGCACGTAGAACCAGATCACACTACATCATCACTTGTACAAATTATATTACAAGGTGGGTAGAAGTAGCACATACAAAGGATTGTACAATGGCTATATCAGCAAGGTTCATATGGGAAAATATTCTTACTCGGTATGGATGTCTGTTGATTTTGACAAGTGATAGGGGCAAAAATTTCTTAAATGAGACAATCATGATATTATTGGATGAAATTATAGTCGTGCAAAAAAAAACCACACCCTATCACCCTCAAGCAAATGGTACTGTTGAGGCCTTCAATAATATATTGAGCCAGACCTTGAAAAAAATTTGTGATGTTGGAAGGAAAGATTGGGATGATAAAGTTTCTGTTGTACTTTGAGCATACATAACAACCTACAAAAGGTTGAATAAGGCCACACTCTTTCAGTTGGTGTTTGGCACAGAAGTACTTCTTCCAATAGAATTTATATTACCTTCTTTGCGTATAGCGCGTGCGGGAGGTCTAGATGATGAGAAATCATTGGAAGAAAGAATTGAAAAATTAATACTATAAGCTAGGAAAAATACACTACTAACAAGGAAGTAAAATACCAATAATCATACCTCCTCCTTCGCGTTCTGTAGAAAGCCTCAGAATGGCTCAAGAAACTTGAATGAGCCTTGATTGCGTGATATGTAGGTGCTTTTCTTCAAGACGGAGCAAGACCTTCCTGCAACAATGATCCACTTACTTTGCACCAAATGGGTAAAAGGATTATGAGACTATTTGGGGTGGACTTCAAAATGATGCTATTTGGGCATTAGGATGAGGTGGAAGGATGTTCTTTGCTCAAAGGATGCAAGAACTTAGACAAGGGAGTGATTCAAGCTTATTCTAATCATGTCTTAGAGGGGAGGGGTAAGGTTGTATTTATAGCCTGGGGAAGTGATTAACTTAGAGTAATTTAAGTAATCATGGTTTGAAAATGTGGGCAAGATTAGGTGAGTGGGACCATGAAGAATGGGTGAGGATTTTGAATTTTTAATTCATAAGATTTTAGGTGAGTGGGGACCACGAAGAATGGGTGAGGATTTGAATTATGTTTTTAATTCATAAGTGAAGGATTTTAGGTGAGTGGGGACCACAAAGAGTGGGTGAGGATTTGATTTTGAATTTTTAATTCAATAGTAGAAAAACATGGAGAATAATGACATGTGGTGAGGATTAGGTTATTTTTGGATTTTGAAATGGATAATTAATCAAATTATATTTGATTAATTCAAAGTGTATTTTTGTGGGAAATGAGGAAGGGGAATTAATTGATTTAGGATAGATGTGAAATTAGGGTGTCTACATTTGCCCCTCTTTGGAAGGGTACTATGCCCTGAAACTGATAGTTTCTTTCAAAGAAAGTGTGCTCCTCTTCATGGAGTGAATATTGTGAGTTGATATTATCTGAAATTTTTAGGGAGATTGATTTTGAAACTAGGTGAATCCCTCAATAAGGAATTTGGTTCAAGGAACACTGAAACTAGAAAGTATTGTCTGATAATCAAGTAGTTCTTTTCTGCTTTGTAGAATGGGGGAAGAATTCAATCTATTTTCTTGAACCTAAAAATTATAGAGTGAATGTTTAGTTAGGAAGAATAGAAGGTGGTGAGTGATGGATGTCATTAGTATCCTCCAAGACAAAAATGTCATGAGAAGATTTGATTATGGAAAGATGTGATGATTCTCCCTTGAGAGGGCTGACGAGAATGAAATATATGAAAGAGCTCTCAAAAAGAGGAGAGATTAATCATATGGAGAGGAGGATGATAATGGGGTGGAAGATAATGGAATGAACACGTGACATAAATGGAGAAAGGATTCAATTGAACTTGAATGCTAGGTGTGAGGGTGTGTGGGATGATGCAATGAGATAGAGAAAAGGGAATGGAAAAGATTGATGGTCGATTATAAGAAGAGAAAGAAAGGTGAAGAAATGGAGTTAGGGAGGGACAACAAAGGAATGAAAGAGGTAGAAGAGAATAAGAGAGAGGGATGATAGGGTAAGAAGGGAATGATGAAGGACAAGCAAGAAGAAAATAGGAAAATGACAGAGTAGAGGGTGGAGTTATGACATAGATATATTTGCGAAATGAAGGAAGAAAAAAAGATAATAAAGAGGGATGCATGAAAGTGAAATAAATGATAGAGCTAAAATATTAAGAAATGGGGAAGGATAAATAAGAAGGAGAAGACGAGGTGGGAGTAGGGGTTGAACCCTCAATTTTCTTGAAAGAGGACGAAAGAGATGTAGATCCAGATGAAAAAAATCTCAATGACAAGGAAAGTCGTGATAAATATTTGAAAAAGATTCTTTAAAAGATAACATTTTAACAAAGGATGATAATTTGTCATAGCTGCGGAAGGAAAACTATCTGCATTTGTAATGGCCAAAGATTAGGAAGGAAAGGAAGATATTCAATGTAAGCATATTGATATGATTTTCATCATAAACGTATTTGTGAGGTTGTGTTCAAGTATCCAAGGAAGAATAATATTTTGCAGTCCTTTCATATGGTATGGAGATGAATATGAATTAGTGGTATGATACACTATAAATATGAAGATGGCCTTGTGAAAGTGCTAGGTCATGATTGCATTATTCAAATAAAGGAGGAAACTGAAATGATGGAAATTCTTTCAAGAAATGGCAAATGGATATTAGAAAAATAAGAAAATGGATTGTGTAGATCAGTGAGAGACTTTGTGAAGGGTTGTACAAATAAAATGCATGTAAAAAATTAATGCAAATAAGTGGTGAGGATGAGTTAAGTGAATGAAATGATTTGTGGGGAGATGTGTTAGACATAAGACTAAAGTAACTGAACATTGGAACATGCTCTTTGAAGATTTTGCATAGAAATGAGGAACTACCTGATTAAGAAGAAATCTACCTAGAGGTTAAATGTACTTAAACTACGATATGATGCAAGAAAAGGCCTATATCTAATCCTATTGACATAATATTTTCCAAGGGACTAGAAGAAGAAGAATCTATTTATGGGTAAGAAATGATGACACCAAAATGAAAGGGTGGGTTGTAGATTTAAAACAATGCAGAAAAAGGATGGGGTGGATAAAATCAATAAAATCTTCTATTAGATGAAAACTCTATCATAGAATCCAGCATATATGAAATGTTGAGTCAAGGGTGATTACTAGAAATGATGTAAGCTGTAATGAGAACAGGTAAACACAATATTGCAAAAGAATGAAGAAACATAAACTGAAAGCAATGGAAACAATGCAAGTTTACTCCAAATTTGACTCCTTTTACCAGTTTAATTACTCCAAAAATTGATTAGCATACATCATTGTAGGGGAAATCATGATGTACAATGTCATTTTGAATAGATGGCTTTACAACTGATCTAACTCACTCAACATTTGTGAAGATCTGATAGCACTTTGAAAGGACATTGAAAAATGGCTCAGACTCTGTTTTAGAGTTGGATCTTTTAGCAATTATGCTTGAATAATTTCTAAGTGCTTTTTCTCTATTTTGTCTCCTGGAATCCTTAAACCACCAACCAATACATAATTGTATGGAGATGAAAGGTTAGGAACCATGCTTCCTAAACGTCCATTATTAAAATCAAATGCACTACTTGATGGAAAGGCATTTCAAGACAAATTTGACTGAAACTAGAACAATACGATCCATATTTTCTTGCCTGATGCACAAAATTTTTAAATATTGCATGATTTTGTTGACACCACTCCTCTCCTATGGTCAATTTTTAATTGGTATTCATGGGGTAGATTAATTATGAATGGAAATCGATTTTTCACCTTTGGATTTGTACAAAGCTATCATGCAAATTTTCCAGATTTTTGGGACCTTTGACATTTTTTATTCTTGGCCCACACTTAGTGAATTTCAAAAACATCAAATATCCATCAAATTAGCTCCTGAAACTTAGATATTGCTAAATGGAGGCCCAGGGGACTCTTTACAAATCCGTGGGTTTGAATAATTTGGTGAAGAAATGGAACGCAGGGAACCAAGCTCCTTGGAGCTTCCAAATTCTATTTTCCAACCTCTCAACCTAAGAATGCACTTCCAAGTACCGTTTATCTTGCATCAACTTTTAATTGTCAACCGGTTACACATGCAGAGTGCATTTTAGATCTCTGAATTTTTAATGAATGATTTCTGCACTTTGGATCAAATGGGAATCTCTAACATCAATTGTTGGATCAGAAATCGAAAAGCATTTACCGGCCTTTTTAAAATCCTGATCTTGCCCTCAGTTTCGAACACAAAAGCTACAACTTTGGCCATTGTGAGCACTCATGAAACCACCATTAAAAACATGTTCTAGAACATAAGTGAATTTTTGCCCCGATTTGCAACACAAAATAATTTATTTCAAAAATTAGTGGGGAACTGTTATAAGAACAATCTAGAGCCCTTGGCTTTACAACTGATGTGGTCAACTCAACATATTGCACTAGGCAAAAAGGAATTAATTATGGTTCTCAAAATAATTTTAAATCAAAGAATGGGCTTCGTGACGTTATTTTCCTTTCCGAAAATTCTAACTTTTGCACCCTGATTGCATGCTCAGGGAAGCACAGATCCAATTTTCTTCAGTGTTTTCGGCATTTTTCGACTTCTGATCCTGCACAGCTTTGAAAAAAGCGGACTGTGATAAAACGTTATGGGTATATGGCCTTCAAGCATGTACAGAGTTTGTTACAAAATTTTCGCTTGGTGATTTGCAGATAGGGACATTTAGTGATTTGCAACAAGATTTGTTCTTTCCAAAGGTAAAATGGTGAAAAGCATTCGTTCAAATCTTACGTTCGAGTAAAGAAATTTGGAGGCATGCTTTTGGCACTATCCATTTGGTCATGGGGACGGATTTCATTTCATTTTCACATCCCGTCGTATCATTCCCTTGCAAAATAATTATTTTGTTTGTAAGCTTTATAATAATGATAGGGACAAACGTATGTTTACATAGGCATCCGTGTAGTGAAAACTTTTTTTTAGTATTACACATCTCAACTCTGCAAATTATTCCATTAAAACCAAAAATGCATTTGGTTTTACTAACAGCAATCGTACGTCACAAATTCACCATATTCGAAAAGGAATATAGATGCAAAATTCAATCTTGGCTTCCTAAACTACAAAATGGTGGCCAAATTGGAGAATGTACAGTCACCACTGCCATTTTCCTCTTTGTAAATGAATTATGAGGGAGGAGACGTGTCACTGGGATTGGGAGAATTGAGGAATCAAAGAGCCAATGTTTTAAAATATTTGAAAAATGAAGAAATTGATTAATTTCTCCACCCCCATCCGCCAAAAGAAATTCCAAGCCGTGTTGAGTGATGGCACGTGGAATATGATGGGTGAGATATCCAGACCCATTTAAATGCAAGTAGCTTCAATATACGACAGAACTCTCCAAAGAAAGGAAATGGATTCGGCGGAGAAGAGGATGATAATGGAAAAAAAGAGACTGGATTCCCGCGACTGCATGACCAAATGGAGAAATTTTTGACAATCGACCTTCAATGCTATCGTGAGGGTGTGTGGGAAAAGTCCACTCCAAGGGAATGGATAGATTGGGGGTGATTTTAAGAGTAAGGGACCAAGGGAAAATAAAAAAGGAATGAAAGAGGTAGAAATAAAGAGAGGGATGAGTAGGGGAAAAGGGAATGATGATTTCTTCCAAACCAAGGTGAGGAAAATGACAGAGTAGAGGGTGAAGGGATAAATAGAGAGATGTGCAAAATGAAGGAAGCAATAGAGATAGTAAAGAGGGATACATGGAAGTGAAATTTGAGAGAGCTAAGAAAAGCAATAAATGGGAAAGGATAAATAAGAAGGAGAAAATGAGGTGGGAGTAGGGGGTAAAATGGAACCCGAAATGGAAAGAGGATGAAAGAAGAAGTAGAACGGAGAAAAAAAAATAAACTATGAGGGGCGAGAAAAGTGTGAAAAAGAGGGGAGAAAGGAAGAGAAACAGATACAAAATGAATGAAAAGGTAGGGGTGGTAGAGAAAAGGAGAAGTGGTTAGAAGAAACGTGAAAATTAGGGGAGAGGAAAGGAAGATAGAATGAATACAAGGAGAAGATTGAAGGAATCGCCATTGCGAGGAAGACCAAGGCAAAGAATATGGAACAGACCGTATGGAGATGCATGTGGAGGGTGGTATGATAAAAAAGATAGGACAACGCTAAAGAGCCAGGTTATCGATGGGGAAGTAAGGAGGAAACGTGATGGAAAAAGGGGAAGAAGACGATACAGAGGAAGGGAAATAAGACGAGGGGTGGGAGAGAGAAGAGGATAACTAGAGAAAATGATGTAGAAGGAAGGGAATACAGAATGGGGATGATAAGTGGAAAGTGAATAGTATGAGGAATGTTTTAAGAGAAGAAAGAGGGGAGGAATGACATAGATTGGAAAATATGTGGAGATGCATGAAATGAGGATACTAGGATTACGAGAAAATAGACAAAGGATGTATGATGAAGACAGTAAAGATATTGAAGAGGGCGAAGGGAAGATGAAGAGATGGGTAAGAAGTGACAAGAAAGGGTGGGAGTTGGGGGAAAAGAATAGGAGAGAAAAGAGAATAGGGGATAGAAGAGGCAATGCCAATGAGGGGACGTTAGGGAAATTCCACTAACAATGAGTGGTGGGGAAGGATGAGAGAAAAAATGAAGAAAGGAGAAAGGTAATAAGGATTGGAAAGGGTAACGCCAATCAAAGGGACGTTAGGGAAAGCCCACTACAATGAGTGGTGGGCTTAGAGGAGGGAAGGAATGAAGGGAAACTCTAGAAGGTCCAAGGGAGTGAACGAGGTCGTGCAGAATGAGGATTGATGATTTTTAGGGAAAACTCCACTAATAATTATTAGCACGGGAATAGAAGATGATGATGAAAGAATGATAGAGGAATGTTAACAATAATGGAAAACAAGTGTGTGGGTAGAAATGTGAGAGAATTTGATAAAATGAAGTGGAAAGAGTAAAGAAAATGTGAGGGATGAGTTGGGACTAAGTGAAAGTGAGGAGAGGATGTGGGAGATGAGGATGAATGAGGTGAGGATGAAGAAACAAGACATGAAAATAATGGGAAGAAACGGTATGAAGGATGATGGATCAAGAAGGGGAAAATGGGGGAAAAGAACATGATTATAGGTGGAAGAGATTAGATGTATGTTGTAAGATGATAGGTGGAGAAAGGATAATGGTAGGAGGAAAATGTGGTTGGTAGGAGAGACCAGGTGGAAGAAGTGATCAACAAAGTGAATGAAGAATGAGGTGAGGGAGAAGTTCACGATGATGAGTTTAGTGTAGGGAGGACCCTGACATAAGATTGTTCATGTGACAAAAGTGGTTAAGTAAGATTGCCAAGTGAGCGAAACTGGAGATGACAAGTGGGAAAGCGAGAAGTGGTGTTTGCGAGAATGGAAAAGGAGGTGAAAGGATGTGATAATGGGGAATGCAGAGAAAAAGTGAAGGGTGAAGGGTGTGTAGTGATGGGGAAAGGAAAGAAGACAGATCATCCTTAAGAGGGACTCTTAAGTGAGATCGCCATGTCAGGCGAGTGGTTAAGTAAGATTTCCAAGCAGAGGATGGTGATAGTGGTGGTAAAAAGATGTGATGATGGGGAATGAAGAGGAAATATGGATGGTGAGAATGTAGAGTGATGGGCGAGTGTAAGATGACATGTCATGCTTAAGAGAATCTCTTAAGTAAGATCGTCATGTTGCCGGAGTGGTTTCGTAAGATCACCTAACTGACATGGATGATATGCAAGGAGAAAGACAAAATGATATTGGGTATAGGGGTGGAATGGTAGGTTGAAGAAGATGATCAAGACAAGAGGCGGGAGAAATAAGATGGGGGAAATATGATGGGATGGGGGAAGGCCATAGGATAGATCAACCTTAAGATGAAGTATTAAGTAAGATTGCCATGCGGCTGGAATGGTTAAGTAAGATCACCAAGCTGAAGAAGAAGAAGAATGATGATAGAGTTGGTGGGAATAGGGTATGAAAAAATGGACTGAAGGGGAACCCTCAAGTGAATTTTCCATACTATGAGAGTGTGTAAGTAGGATGACCAGGCATAAGATGGATTTGGGGAAGGATGAGAAAAGAGTGAGTGAGGTATGCCTGAGTGGAAGAGGATATGAGATGAGGTGATAAAAAGAAAGAAAGGAAATAAAGAAGTGTAACATGAATGGATGAAGGAATATATGTAGTGGAGGGCGGAGAGTGTGAGGGGAATCCTTAATTGGGATGCCCGCATGGTGAGAGTAATGATGCGAGAATGAGAAGCAAGAAGAGGTGGAATGGAAAGATGTGTGTGGTGGTGATTGTTGTTTGATGAGAGGGGAGGTGGTGAAGAAGCTTCTACAGTGGGAAGATCTTAGGGAGAGGGTAAACCTCCACTAAGGATCCCATATAGAAGGGGTTATTAAGTAAGATTGTCAAGCGGGAAGCAAAAGAGTGAAAGGAAAGAATACAAATGGGTGAGAGGGGACAGGAATGGTGAGAAGGGTAATATGGGGATAAGTGGCGGAGGAGTAAAAATGAGGAGCGAGGATGAATGGATCAAATACATGGTGATCATGGTGGGGGAGGAGGAGCTGCTGCATAGTGAATGCTACTTGAGAAAGATCTTCAAGTAGGATTCACAAACTGCAACGGTGATCAAGTAGGATTCCTAAACTGGGGAATGTATTAGTATGGGTGAATGGATGGGGTGCAAAGTAAGATGTTGATCATGCAGGAAGATACTCACATGATGAAAAGCATCTTAATTTTAATATAGCACATAACAGGATGCATCGTGATATAAAATATTAGGATGACTAGACTGTAATATGCGTGATAGCATAGACAGGGGCCATCAAAAAGGTTTGATGCCCCAGTACGATATGCAAGTGGAAGAGAGCATAGACAGAGGCCATCAAGAAAAGTATGATGCCCCTGTACGATATGTAATCAGATAACATAAGTATATTAGAGAGAACACCAGGATACATAAAATCAAGATGCCCCCTGTAATATATCAAGATACAAGAAAGCAATTAATAATTTGTAACTAATAATGCAACACAAGAACCAATAAACATGTCCCTAATGTGTTCCACAGTGAGGATTGATCAGATGTGCCCCCAAGTAGGGGTACAAGGACATAAAAAAGGATTGGGTCATTGTCCTCAAACAAGGAAACAATGAGAGCTGGATTTTTCCCAAGCGAGGATTCACATGAGGAGAAGTGATTTGAATTGGGTGGTCATAAGGTGATTGGATCATTCATTGGGGATAATAGTTCAAAGGATGAATTATGTTGATTATTTTAGAGTTTTTGTGATTTTGTGGAGTTTACAATTTTTTAAGAATGTTTTTGTTTTTGATTTTATGATTTTGTGGATGTTTTTGGAATTTTGAAAACGTTTCTGTCAAATGTTTTCGTATTTTGGATTTTTCTAATGTTTTTTGATTTTGGATATTGTTTCTACTATTTTTTAGATTTTTACACTGAGATTTTTGATTTTCTAGTTTTTGGATTTTTGACGATTTCTAATATTTTTGGATTTTTTAGATTTTTTCAATGTTTTTGGGTTTTTGACGATTTTCATACATGTTTTTGGGTTTTTGACGATTTTCTAATTTTTTTGGAGTTTTGGATTTTTACACTGTTGTTGGCAATTTATGGACTAGAATATAGACTTATTTTGAGAGGTGATAAACTGGGATATTGTCTATATGTACCATGTTCCTTGTGGTAACTCATGCTATGAAGAACACAAAAATTCTCATTCCATTAGCAAGATATGTTGGTGATGATATGATGAAAAGAAGTCCAGCTCCATTATTGACTCCACACAACTAGTAAGATGTGAGAGCTCATCACCGAGAATCAAAAAGGACAGCAGGAGGTAGATAATGAATATAGAGACAAATGCTAACAACACTCCCTTTGGGAAATTATGACTCAAATTTTCATAATTTTACTGAACCTGTTTCAAAAATGGATTTCACTTTATGAGTCACATGTTAGACTTAGAAAATTACATGGCCTACTGATTGGTAAGATATGAGGTGAAGGGATAGTTCTATCTTCACTTAGGCATCAAAATTAATTCTTTGGGATTCTATAATTGTAAGCACTCTCAGTATAAGATTTTGTATTTTTGAAATGACTCCCTATGCCTTGCCCCATGCTACTAGTGAGAAGCAAGGGCTCATCATCTAAAGGCAAAAAATAGGCGAGTGTATTCCCTTTTTTTTTGAAGGTTGATTTTGATTTTTTTAATTTTTTTAATGTTTTTGCAATATTTTTATGCTTTTATGAGAATGACCCTCTACGCTTTTCCCCATGCCACATGTAAGAGGTAAGGGTTTATCACCGAAGACAAGACGTAGATGAGTAAGGGCACCTTCCTCCATTCCCAGTCTCACACTACCAGTAAGAAGTGTGGGCTCAACACCAAAGACTATGAAGGATGAAAGATGTGACAATGAATTATTCATAAGTTATTGAATTGGTGGAATTTTACAATAGTGCTTTGTATTTGGGAAGGAACGTCTGCCCCCAATCTCAGCCCCACATGACTAGTAGGATGCGAGGGTTCAACACTGAAGACTGAGATGGATGACCAAACAAACTGGGTAAAAAATTTTAGAGCTTTGTTATGAAAGAGAGAATGTCTTTGAAGGGAATATATTACCATCAGTAAGCTTCTAGGTATGACCATAGGTGAAAGCGACTGAAAATGGGAGATATTATAAGAAGTATGATACTCACAAACTTAATAGGATCTATACTAGCACATTGTCTCATGATGATAAATATGAAGATGTGATTTTGATAAAGAAAATATCTGCCAATGGAAATGAATAAATTTAAATTATTCGGAGATAAGCAAGACAGAAGGAACAATGTACACGTTGTTGTTTCCCAGAATAGTGAACATCTCAAGGATAAAATTTCTTTAAATGAACTACATTCATTGGTTCATCAAGATCATGAGCATCTTCAGTGGCCAACTTATAGGCTCCAGAGCCAAATTTAGCTATAATTACATAGGGTCCTAACCAATTAGGCTCAAATTTTCCTTGTTTTTCTCATTCTTTAGTGGTATTCTTTTGATTTTATTTTAAAACAAGGTCGTCAATTTCAAATTCTTTGGGTCTTACCTTTTTATGATAATTGTGTTGTGGTCAGTTTTGATATACTTGAAGATGATTGAGATCATTAATTCATTTTTCATCGAGAAGCTCAAGCTCTTGAAGTCCGTGACTGTCAGTATTCATCCTCATTAATTACATCTTTAAGGGATATTCTCAAGGATGTGAGTTCAATCTCAATAGGTAAAATGGATTCAAAACCATAAATGAGGGAAAATGGGGTGGCTCCAGTAGGCATGCGGTAAGATGTATGGCAAGCCCAAAGAGTGGGGTAAATTTGAGTATGCCAATTATGTCCATGGGTGTTGACAATATTTTCCATGATGGATTTTAAAGTGTTCTTGGTTTTTTCTTCTTGACCATTACCTTGAGGGTAGTATGGAGTGGACCACTTAAGTTTGATGCTAAAACATTTGACGAGTTCTTTTACATCCTGGTTTTTAAATGATTTTCCATTATCTGTGACAAGAGCGGATGGAATACCAAATCGACATATGAGATTATTAAAAATGAATTTCGATATTTGGCTACCGGTAACATAGGTAAGAGGTATAGATTCCACTCATTTAGTGAATTAATCGGTAGTGGTAATGATGAACTTATGTCCATCAAATGATGTTGGTCTGATTTTACCAATGAGGTCAAGTCCCCATTGAGAGAAGGGTCATGGTGTGGTTATTCGATTGTAATGCTAAGGGAAGGTGCATGGATAATATTTCCATGCTTTTGACATGCTTGACATCATTTGACAAAATGACATGCCATTCACTTTCCATGGTGGGCCAATAATATCCAACTCGCAGGATTTTCTTGGCTAAGGCTATACCATTCATGTGTGCTCCAATAGATACCAGAATGAACTTCAGCTATAGGACACTCGAAGGCTTCTTCTTGATTAAGACATCGAAGAGGGTGCCATCATATCCTCGTTTATAAAGAGTTTATGCTAAAATGGTGTAACGAGAGGCACATTGTGCTAAAGCACGTTTATGCATTGGTTTCATGTCGGTAGGAAATGTTTTATCATGATGAAGGTATAAAGATCATGGTACCAAGGATTATTCTGGACCCACGATCTCACATACTATAGTGTTTTCAGGAAGATCATAGGCAGGAATTAAGAGATGTTAGACGAGAAAATTTGCCTAGGGTTGATTAGATGCAATTTCTAACAGGGATCCAATGGTTTCCATAGCGTCGATAGATTTATTACGAATTATAGGGATTTGATCAAAGCTAATTAATTGAAAATAGCTTTTAAGGCTATCCACCATGTGTTTATATGGGATAATTTTTTCATCCTTGAACCTGGTATTCATCAGTAACTTGTTTGATGATAAGTAAAGAAATCACCAAATACATCTAATTATGTAAGATTCCAAGATATAGCTAGTTCTAATCCTGGTGATTAGAGCTTCATATTCTGTGATATTGTTGGTACATGGGAATGCTAAGAAAAATGATTTGGGGATAACATGTTTGCTAGGTGTGATAAGCAAAATACCAACCCCTGAGCCATGGAGATTACAAGATCCATCAAAAAATAGAGTCCAAGTTGGCACGATGTCTATGTGTAGAAGATCTTCATCATAGGAAAATAAAAATGAAGTGGTTCTATACCAGGAAGGGGTGCCTCAGCAAGTTGGTCTACAAGGGCCTATCCTTTAATTGCCTCTATGTGGAACAAATTCAACATCGAATTCCCTAAGTAATATGACCCAACTAGACATTCTTCTCATGAAAATGGGTCTGGACAATAGATACTTGAGAGAATCAATTTTGGCAATCAACTTAGTTGTTTGATTGAGCAAGTAATGACGTAACTTATGGAATGCAAATGATACCGCTAAGCATACTTTTTTGATTTGGGAATAACGTACTTCATGCTCAATAAGTGTTCGACTAAGGTAATATACAGCATATTCTTTTGCTTAATCATTATGTTGTGCTAGTAGAGCTCCTATGGCATGTTCAGTGGCAAATGTAAAAAGCAACATGGGTTTATCGACAACTGGTGACATAAGAACAGGTGGGCTGGAGATGTATTCTTTTAACTTAGAAAAGAGTCTTGGCAATCGTGGTTCCAATGAAATTGTGCATCTTTCTTGAGTAACTGGTTGAAGTGATGGAACTTATCGACCAACTGTGATATGAAATGCCAAATAGATTGTATTTTTCCCTGAAGACTGCGTAATTTTTTAGGTTTTGAGGAGGCATTTACATAATGGCTTTGACTTTGGCACGATCCACTTATATGCCTCTCAGTGAGAACAATAAATCCTAATAATTTACCAAAGGTCACTCCGAACACACATTTCTTTTTGTTAAGATGAACCTTATACTCACGTAATCTATCAAAATGCATCTCAACACCTGGATGCCCTATTCGTGTTTTTGATTTTGCTAATATATCATCAACATAATCTTCCATGATATCATGTAAGATGATCAGGAAGATGACATTTCTTGTTGATATGTGGCACCAGCATTTTTCAAGCTGAAAGGCATAACCTTATAACAGAAGGTTCCCCATGGTGTAGTAAATTTTGTTTTATGTTGATCTCCTTCAGTAATATGTATTTGATTGTAACCAAAAAATCCATCCATTAAGAAAAGTCATTTCATAGCTTACATAGAATCAACAATCATGTCTATATTTGGTAAGGGAAAGTCATCTTTGGGACAAGCCTTGTTGATGTCTCTGAATTTTGTGCATATTCTGATGCCAGAATTTTTTCTTGGCTCGATGGGAACTATGTTATATATCCATGCCGAATAATCAATAGGTTTGATAAAGTCAGCTTCCAAGAGTTTCTCGAGTTCATTGCCCGGATTTGACAAGCAATGTAACTTGGGGATGCAGTTTGCATATTTTTTGTTTTATAGGTTTTGCATCTAGATGTACCACAAGATGACATGTACTACAAGAGATGGGTCTAGGCATGGCATGTCCCTTATATTTCCATGCAAATATATCTTGTAATTCAATACATGAGTGTTGTGAATTCCATGCATTCTTGGTCAGACAGACTAATGCCAAGTTGTACGTGTCTTAAGTGACATCAGGAGTAATGTCCCATAATTACAACCCAAGGTGCATAGCTTCCACTTTTTTCTTAGGGGTTTACACTATTGTGCTTGGTATTTTCTACAATTGTATGGTACTGCACCGTTCACAACTTTTCATTTTACACGTGCCTCAATGATGATACAGACTATCCTCACAAGGTATTTAGGATCCAGGAAAATCTCCCCAAGTGTGCGTTAACATCCTACATGCCCCGCTTAGCCCCACGTGCTTTGTTTTTTCTCTTTTCCCCTCTTTTCTTGGCCTTTTGCTCTTTCAGTGACATCGAAACCGCCGCCCTGCCTGGGCGGTGGTCTCAGTGACCACTGCCTTGAAGCAGGGCGGAAAACCTGTAACCACCGCCCTGCTCAGGGTGGTGGTCCTTTACGTATTTTCCAGAATGCTCTTTTAACATGACTCACGTAAAATTTCAATGTTTACCAGTCTTTTTTTCAACTGCCATAAGCAATGCATTTTATGATTCTGGTTCCCTGGAATAGTGTTTTTCCATTGTTTATAGTTTAAGAGTTCTATTTGGTTTTCACCTTGGGTAAATGCAAATGCTATAAATAGTTGGCTTGTGCTCAAGATGAAATGGCCCCTCAAATTTGCCTCTGAATTTCTCATTGCAATAGATTTAGTATTTCATTTTATGCATTAGGAATTGTATTAGTTTCTTTCATTGCATGCATAGTTAGTGTTGTTTTGCTGTTAGAAGCCACATATTTCTTGTGCCAGTGTTGTTGACTCATTTCATCCAATCCATTGCCGAGTAAAATAGTTTGTTTTCTAGTCTGAAGCCATTAAAGTTGTAGGTTTTGTTCTTCAAATAGGATAGTTTCAAGTTCTGGACATTTTCCATGTTGCATGACTCGCAATAAATCCCGCTAGGAATTGCATAAGCCAAGCTTTGTACTCTTGCGCTATCCCTCTCCTACTCACATTGTATTCAGTCTGTATCCCTGGAGCTGCCTTTGTCCCAATGTCTACTTCTGTTGATGCTAACATTACACACTTTTCTTGGATCCATGTGAACATGAAGGAACGAGGAGACCACACTGAGGGGACAAGAGTCACACACACCATCAGATTCGCCACTGTTTCTGCAAAATCCAGGTTCTAGCTTTCAAAGTTCTAGAATTAGAAACATTTCAAATAGAGTAGTTAATCACTTTATTTCAGCTAGTTTCACTTTCGATATTACCAGGGAAACTGTGAGGGTTGATAGTTTATGAGAAACTATGATTCATTCCTCACTTCTGAGGTAGGATCGAGAGTCTTTCAAATAGATTAGATCAGTTATTTCATTATTTAGAATAGATTCACAGTTGCACAGACAGGATAGCTATACTCGGTTATCTTGTTTATTTTAATTTGTTATTTTAGTCGTCAATTCTAGATATATTAAATAGTTGCTCTTTTAGATTTTATTCGAATAGTTCATCAGAAAAACGCTACAAAAATAGAGAAATCATATATGCTATAGATATACTTTCACAGTAGTTAAATTTCACTTTGTCTGTAGTTAGATTTATATTGTTGCTTTTGTATGACAATCACGGGACCTAGAGAGCCCAGAGAATACGTATTCGAGCCAATCGTGCCCCAACCCAATCTCATCACAACAATAACTGATATAGATCAGAATCTTAGGATCCAAGTCTTCCGAACAATGGTAAACTTACAACAAATCAGTTTCCAGTTAAAGCGGGTTAAACATAGAAGACGACCAAGCACACACGTTTTGGTCAAATCAACCAAACTACAGATTACCCTAGATTCATATCCACATGACTATAGAAGGGTTTGAAAGAGAGAAACATGTTTGGTTGTGATCCTTTGGTCCCACAGCTAGACGCAGGAGATACTCTCACAGACATAGATACCAGCTTGAGAATTCAGGTTGCACAGAACGCCTGTAAGATACTCTGAGAAGATTGCACAATTATTAATTCTGAATATAGAAGCTGAGAAAGGCATATGACTATTGGATACTAGGGATTAGGGATTGATTCCTGCACATGACCATAGTAGGACCACAACAACCACAAATCTACGGTTGTGACCCACAAATCCCACAACCCAACGAATCCTATAGGTGAATCAGACATAGATGCTGGCCTACATACATTAGTATTCAGATCTACTCCACTTCCACCTATCATCATCGAACAGTTATCCTTACTAGATACAGTAGCTAACAAAGCTAAGGAGTTCTGGACTAGGCCAGAGAATCACCCATAGAGTCAACTATATTTACCATCCACCATATGACCTTATCTGGAGACATACACAAAACTATCCCAGGTCATTTTCCCCATATCCCACAACCTATAGACCGGATCATGCCAGAGCTCGATATTGATTAGAGCCTTCGAGTAGTCATCCTTGCTGACTGATCTATCACACCAGTTCAGGTTAGGAGGGCCTTCTTTTCCTTAGATTCACAATTTCCACTAGTGCGCGTCGAAGACATTAGATTGCCTAACTAGTTTTTCTGTATCCCACACATATTCCATCCCCACCGGCTGTCTCGGCATGACCTCGGGAGGTCGGGTGCGAGGAAGAGTTACTTGTAGATTCCCATGTTCACTTGTCACTTTTCCATCGTACAAAATTGGTGAACCCAATGTGAAACTTTCCATACCTTTCTGGTAGAATCTGGAGTCAGATTTCTACTACCTTCTTTCAAATTAAAAATGACTCTTTCATCTTTACTACCTCATTAGCTTTCACCATCACCTTCGCTCCTTCCCATTATTCTATCAGGTATTCATATACCCCCCGAATATGTCAAGATTCGATGCATATGGCAGACCCCTCTTGGGTCTTGAGGCATACTATGCCCAACAAAATAGACAATCATCACCCTCGCTCTCAGTATGGGGTGACAACTACTCAAATAACTAGTTGTCAACACAAACTCCAAGGATCAGATATACCTCATCCCTACGAACAGAGGAGTTGGATCAGTTCACTCAAACACGGTAAACAAAGCCTTCAGGCTTTGAATAATATGACGCTCACAGGAGAATCAAATTCGTCTCCTCAGGTACTACTTAGACCACAAATTAGTAGAAAAATTGACCCATACCTGGTTTTAGATGATGAAAATTCGGTACGTTATGCCAGGAATGAACAACATTCTCGAAGTATGTACCCACCTATAGGAGGTTTACAAACACAACCTGAAATCTCTTTTCAAGGAAATACCTCCATGCCGTTACATATAGGAAATGCCCTCGGGGAAAATTGGTAGGGCAGCGATCAATTCATAGCAGGATATCACATGCCTATATAACACCATGATATACAACAAATGCCACTAAGGAAAAACATCAGAGGACTTCACCAAATGAAGTCATTTCAACTCTAGTAGAAAATGTTAGGGAGTTAGAACTTGCCTAGGCAAGTCAAAATTCTCAATTCATGCAGGAAGGAAGTTCCAATCCTCCACACCATCCTAGCCAAATAGACCTCCTCACAGGAATAGGCACGTTAGGCATGACTCCTCAGTATTCACAATAAACCCCAACTAAGGACCCACCATTTCTAACACCGCTCCTCCCAATCTGGTACAAAGTAATCCATTCTTGGACAATACCCCTTGCATACTTAAACATGTACTCCAAATCACCACAAGGGTCCATATGTTCTCCTCTCCTGGTATTTTTACTCAACCATAGGGGTTCCCTTATGCTCCTACCAATGCATATGCACTTATGCCATATCAACAACCCATTCCACCTGCCACTCCCTCAACAGGCACCATCAATGGTCAAAACCTATGCGATAGGGACCTACTCAACAATATTTGAAAGAGCCCTTAGATTTCACCATATGAAGCGTCATGCTTCCAAGACATCTTCCTGATTTTCCCAAATACAAAGGTGAGGGAGATCCAAATGCCCATATCAAGGCTTACGCTACAGCCATTCTGAGAACTACTCCCTTGGGATGGGGTTGTTGCTAAAATATTCCTAAAAACCTTGGAAGGCATCGCTCTCGATTGGTATTATAGAATACCTGAGGCTTCCATCCATTCGTTCAAGAAACTCATGTCAGAAACATCATCAAGGCCTTTGACATGAAATGGAAAAATATTAAGGACAGGAATCATGGAATTCTTACACATTAAGCAAGAACACAATGAATCTGTCACCCATTTCATCCAGAGGTGGCACACAATTCTCTATTCTTTGGAAAGTGCTCCGAACATGGATCAGATGGAACTATGTGATCTATTCCTTCATTCTCTTAGCAGAGAGGTGAAGGAAGAAGTCCAGAAGTTCCCACTAAGGACTTACGATGAAGTACTTGAGAGTACTCTCCAGATAGATCAAGCAGCAATTGATAGTGGTCGCAAGACATATGGAGCAAACGGAAGGTTAATCACCTCCAACCAAAACACTACAACTTATCCTACTATCAAAAATATCAATCAAGGACCTAAAATTCTTAACAAAAATCGTGGAGTGACAACAGATGGAGTAACCGATCAGGCTAGAAAGATAAATGTTGTGAATACTCCACCACAAATAAACAATCAACGAAACAACAAACTTTACCCTGACAATCAATACAGTGGATTTTAATCATCCACAACAACAACAACAACAACGTAGGTTTAGTGGAAAGTCCTACACAGGGATCCAAGCCAAAATTCAACTAGGTATCAAAACCAGAATTTAAACTAAAAACAACAACATGCAAAACTTTAATAGAGGCAACGGTTTGATCAAAGTTTTGGGCCACAATATACACCAAACCAACAAACTAGGAATTACAATCCCAATTCGTATTTTGGTTTCCACAAAATTCGGGGCCATGACACTAGAACGTGTTGAAAGTGACTAAAATAAATTCATGCAACATTTGCCAGAGGAGCAAAGACAACTTTTCATAGATATGTTCTTGGCAGATCCTATGTCACCAGCACCAAATACTTTTACAGGGGCAGTTTCCCCTCAAAATGCACCCCTGAAGATACTTTAATGATCCACTCCCAAATCACAACAATAACAAGTTAAATCCAAGTGGGAAAAACAAGGGTGTAATTGCAGGAAACAATGATCATGATTAGCTTCAACTTCGCTATGAATCCATTAGATGCGCCACAACTAGGAAGTCAGCCACAACCTACGATAGTCAGATTAGTGGAGTTAGATGCCAAATTACCCGTAGAAGCTATAACAAGGACACGAGAGTATTCCTCTCAGCCAAGTGGACAAGCTACCCGCTAGAAACAAACGATGTCCAACAAGTATTAAAAAAACTCGTAGGTGCTTATGAACTTAATTAATGATCTAACAAAAACCTTCTCGTACATCTCCTTTTTGGATTTATTGAAGAACTCATCCTGCTCACATTGGGCTGCTCTTTTAGAAGCATTAGATTTAGGTCATCTAATCAGCATCACTCCACCTCCTGAAACACAGGTAAACCATATAAGAATTTGATATCCATCCTCCGGGGCAGCCGGATAGGGATGAAGCGAATTCATATTCGAAATAAACAAAATGCTCAACAGATGCTGAGATTGCACAGCCTTAGAGGTGATCCTAGAATCCTTACACTTGCAAGTGGTGGGTTTATAGCAATTATGTGAAACGTAGACGATGGTTGACAATGGGGCAGCAGTTAACATAGTCCCACTTCTCTTTCCTTCAAAAGCTGGGGTATGGAGAAACCAATTGTTCCACAACCCGAAATATGCTAAGAGGCTATGACAGCCTTAAAGCCACCTCAATTAGAACTATAATATGCACTTAGTCACCTTAGGACCCAAAACTATCCTGACTGAGTTTTATATTATATATCGGGAAACCAACTATAATATGATTCTCAGACTGACCATGGATACCCTTATGAAGGCAATCCCTTCTACACTATTCCAAGAAGTAAGGTTCTTGCATTTAGGAAAGGTATTTTTAGCCAAAGGTGATCCAAAACCATTCGATGTACACTTGGCTGACCTAAAGAAAAGACCAGGTGTTCACTCGGAGTTTGAACTCCCAAAAAATCAGCTTAATAAACCTACCAGGCAGCTTGAAACCAGAGGAAAAATTGGTACCTACCACAGACCTTGAAACTATGAGCCTAGCCATGGGAACCCCAGCCCCCAAAGATGAGGGCTAACACTATAGAAATAGTAGTCATTAGGAACTACTGCAAAAAAAGGTTGAATTACTGGAACAAGATCTACCAATGTTCCTACCATTTGATTTTGTAGGCATGGGGTGCACCCTAGGTGTTGGCTCTCTTCCAGTAGTGCGAACTCTGCATGATAGAAGTAGAGAAATGTTAACACACCAAGTGTGCCAGCAGGCCCATGTTCCGGGAGCTAAGTATTGGACTCTCCATTTCGATGGAGCTAGATGGCATTAAGGAGCTGGGGCAGGTGTAATCCTTACTTCTCCCAAGGGAACAAGTCCTACCATTTTCCCTTAAGCTAAAATTTGAATGCACTAACAACGACATCCGAGTATGAAGCCCTTCTCCTTGGCCTCATCCTAGCTAAGAGAATCAGTGTTGATAACATCAGAGTGTTAGGAGACACACTATTGATAGCAAACCAAGTCGCTGAGGTATATGAAACCAAAGCCAAGCACCTACAACTCTACAAAATAGTTGTACTGAATTTAAGCAAAGGAGTTTGACTTCATATCAATCGAAGCAATCCCGCGAGAACAAAATCTTCTCACCGATTCAATAGCAACCTCAGCGTCACGCTTTACTCCAAACAATAGAAGTTCAAAAGGATACCCGTTTCATCAGTGTCCCTTCGTGATTGAACCATTGATAAAAACAATGTCAAATCCTCTTTTAAATAGAAATGAAAACAAATCATTCTATCCTAGCACCACATGGGATAGTGATATGGAGCACTTTGAATTACTTAAACGACCATATGCAGGCATTACATCTCTCCCATCAGGTGCAATAGATTTATCTTTGATCCCGGGATTCATCTTCCTATTACTCGGAATCCCATGACAGAGCTTCCCCCACAAAAATGAACTCAACATATACACAGTCGAGAATGGAGACGAGCTGGGTAACTAACCTCCATCAAAACCTGAGTTTGAAGAAGGTAATGCTTCTTGTAATCCTTGAAGAAACAATTGATATTAACATTGGAATGGAAGATGAACCAAGTGCATATTGAAGTTAAGATCCTCAGTTAACTCCGTTAGAAGTAGAAAATACACACTCAGATCCTCAAGGAACATCAGAAGGCTTTTGCATTTAATTATAAAGAAATTGTGTCAGGAGTTGCACCCCACATTGCATGGTACATTAATTGTGTGTCACTAAATCAGATGCAAAACCGGTTAAGCAAAAATCGAGACCAATGAAACCCAAGGTAGCTCTCATGGTAAAGAGGAGGTGCATAAATCTCCTCCAAGTAGGATTCATCAAACCTGTCAATTACTCTCACATGGGTCTTTTTCTGGTGTATCACCACTTTAGTGTAGGCTTTCATTTTATGCATTCTCTCTCTCTGGTCCCTTGGAATTTTAGGTTAGAATAGCTAGTTTCTCCTGCATTAGAGTGGATTGTGGCAGGTAGTTTAGGAGCAAGAACCATCTTTCTCTGGAGGTCTATCTCAAGTAGTAAGTCCCACAACTTGGAGATAGTACCCATGTTATCCAATCACACTGGATGCTTAGAGTGATCAAACTACAAATCTGATCAACATCCAGGGGTGCTGTGATTCGGTGATAACAGTTCTGGCACGCCCGGTGGGACCTAGAGGTCTTTAATTTCATTGCAACAAGATTGATGTGCACTTGTTGTAAGTTCCAGCTTTGAATGAGCTTTAAAATCGCACATCTGGCGACTCCAAAAGAGGCATAATCCACTGGTTTCTGCAGTCCAAGCCTGACAAATTTATGAGAAGAATACAGACCAGGTAAAGAACTTGGGAGGAAGGATTGTTTGTTTATCTACATCTATCTCCAGGCAGAGAAAGAAGGGGAAGAAGAGCTCAAAGATCTGCGTCTCCCACCTAATAGAACTTTGTCTACACCTCCACCTGGTAGACCTTTTCTCGCATCAACAAGGGTTCTCAGGCCAATCAGAATGGCGCAACCACTAAATCCCTTTGTCAATTTCACTGGCAGTAGCCCACTTGCCCTCAATGCACATAATCCAGTTCCAATTGCAGCATTGAAGAACATTCCATTTTTCACTGGAGAAAATCATACACTCCTGGTGATCATGTCAAAGACATTACTAACGTCTGTGCAATCCATGAGATAAATGAAATGGATGTGGTGGCTGTCAAATTGCTGGCATCATCGTTCAAAGGGAAGGCATTGCAATGGTTTAGGAGCCTTAAAGCTGCTTCAATCACAAATTGGAATCAGTTATGCATAGTTCTCCATGAGCAGTTTGGAGAAAAGGGAGACAATTTGTCTCTACTAGAACAATTGACAACTATCAAGAGAGCCCCCAATGAGCAGCTGACTGACTTCAACTTCAGATTTCAAAGGTCTTGGGATAGGATTCCAGTGGCAGTCAGGCCAACAGCAGAAGGTGCTTTTCTATACTATCTTAAAGCTTTGAATTCTGATATTTCTATGTTAATTCAATCTATGGGAGGCACAACCTTACCTGCTTCTTATAGCATTGCCATTAGGGCTGAAAACTGTCTTATTCAAGCTGGTAAGCTAGCTCCCAGGCCCCCAATGCCATTATACCCAAGTTTGGAGAGCCCAAGTACTAGTCAAGCACCCACTCTTAGCTCCTATTCCCACTCCTAGAAATAAAAGTTCAAATGAAGCTTCCACTTCATCTCTCAAGTGCCCCAAATGAGCTTCAAGAAGTTATGAAACAATTGCAAAATTTAGGTAATGAGCTGGTCATTACTCAAGAGGCAACAAGCTCAAAGTTTTAGACCTTCCTATCAGCCTCAAGCTCAGTACCAGGCTAGGCAACCATACCAACCTCAATAGACCACCCAATCCAGGCTGCAAATCAAAATCAAAGCCAAGTAAGGCCTCCCGCTAATAGACCATTTCAGCCCTACAACCCCAATGCTGTATTTACATCTTCTAGAGCATTGGTGCCAGTCAAAAATAACATGGCCCAAGAGTATGATTGGTGTTTCCCGTGCAGTTAGCCACATAACCAATCCATGTGCTTTAACGGTGCATTAAATCAGGCTCTAATGGTGCAAACCATTGGTGGGTCGCAAGAGTCCAACCATGAAGAAGACCAGTAGCAAGGGGCACCTCAACAAGGAGCATCTCCGAACGAAACTACTCTTGTCAATTGGCAAGCAGAGGATTTCTGTGGCATGAATCAGGTGCCCTCTCAGAGTGTTGTAGCCAACACAAGGTCAAAGAGGAGAAATTTGGGTGAAGAACAGCCATTAGCTTCCAACCAATCCACAACCTTCCATGGTTCCACAAATGTTGTTGGCAAGCAAACTGTCCAATTTCAAACATGCACAAGGAGCATCCAAGACCAGCCCCTAGGCCAACTCAGATACCAGCTACTGCTGCACTCACGTGCAAGGAGTGAATGTACAAGCAAAGGGACAGCAAAAGGATACTTCATCTCCATTCAACATCATTGATCAGATGAAGAAGAAAAACGTCAATATACCAATGTGGCAATCACATATCTATCCTAGGCCAGAGAGATTTGTTACAAGTTGCCATGAAGGACTGGCCAACTTCAAATCACCATGTCCAGATGCAAGAGGAGGTACTCACAAATGCTGTCCAGCTTGAAGGGAAATCAAGGAGAACAACAAGGTAAAATTTTAACGCCCCTTCCATTTTATGTTTCATTGATCATAGGAGATAAGCTGGTGCATAATTGCATGATCGACTCAGGAGCAAGCAGCTCAGTCATGCCAAAACAGATAGCTGACCAGTTAGGACTCCAATATGAAACCATATCCAAGGGTGTAGTCCAATTAGACGGGACATCAGTGACAACGGTTGGAGTAATCAAATGTTTGAGCCTCACACTACACGCATGTCCCAATGTAGTAGTGTTGCAAGATGTTTCGGTCATAGACCTACCACCACTCTTTGCATTATGCTTGTCAAGAGACTTCACTGCTAAAATTGGAGACTATCTTTCGGCAGATTGGTCACACATGCTATTCAGAACAAGGTATGGAACTAAGGCTACAATCAGGTCTGAACCTATTGCAAAATTCCACATTGAGCCTTACACTCCAAGCCAAATCAATGCCAACTGCTCAGCATTTGATCAAGAAGACTGTCCGAGCACTGATGAAGCTGACACCAAGGTTGGAAGCATCCCAGATTTGACTCTTGATGAATGGGCAAGCAAGGTGCATGCTTTTGATCCTTATCAAGAAATAGAATTGAAGAGCAAAATGTATGGTTCTATCCTTTTGTCCGCACAGCCAGACACACTGGAGACAACCCTCAGATATAGATACTAGCATAAGATTCATGATTACACGAACAACTGTAAGATATCTGAGAATCACACAGTTATTATTCTAAATATAGAAGTTGGAAAGGCATATATTACTGGATATAGGGATTAGGGACTGATCCATACATTACCATAGCAGGATGCAACCACCATGAATATATGTTGTTACCACCCACAAATCACACCAGCCTATAAAACGATCCACGGCGAATCAGACATAGATACGGCCTACGTACACTAGTATTCAGATCCACTCCACTTCTACCTATCATCATCGAACAATTAATCCTTGGTATACAACAATGCTAATGAAGCTAAGGAATTCCTGGACTAGGCTAGAGAAATCACCCATAGAGTCCAATTATACTTACATCCACCCTATGACCTTATCTGGAGACATACACGAAACTATCCCAGGTCATTTTCCACGTATTCCACAACCTATAGACCGAATCACGCCAGATCTCGATATTAATTGGAGCCTTTGAGTAGTCATCCTTGCTGATCGATCTATCACACTAATTCAGGTTAGGAGGGCCTTCTTTGCCTTAGATTCGCAATTTCCGCTAGTGCGTGTAGAAGATATTAGATTGCCTAACTAGTTTGTCTGTATCCCACACATATTCCATCCCCACTGGCTGTCTTGGCATGACCTCGGGAGGTTAGGTGTGAGGAAGAGTTACTTGTAGATTCCCACGCTCGCTTGTCACTTTTCCATCGTACAAAATTGGTGAACCCGATGTGAAATTCCTACTTTTTGGTTCGGCGTCATATTTATACTTTCTCTTTCAAATAACATTTATTTCATCTTATCTACCTCATTGGCTTTGACCGCCACCCCTTTGCTCCTTCCCGTTATTCTGCAGGTATTCATATACCCCCCGAATATGTTGGGATTCGATGCATATGACAGAACCCTCTTGGGCCTTGAGGCATACTACGCCCAACAAAATAGGCAATCATCACCCTCACTCTTAGTATGGGGTGACAACTACTCAGCTAACTAGTTGTCAACACAAACTCCAAGGATCAGATATAACTCATCTTTTCTAACTGAGGAGTTAGATCAGCTCGCTGAAAAACAACAGACAGGGCCTTCAGGATCGAATAATATGACGCTCACAGGAGAATCAGGTTCGTCTCCTCAGGTACTATTTAGACCACAAATTAG
This sequence comes from Taxus chinensis, assembly GCA_019776745.2. Classification (NCBI taxonomy): domain Eukaryota; kingdom Viridiplantae; phylum Streptophyta; class Pinopsida; order Cupressales; family Taxaceae; genus Taxus; species Taxus chinensis. The sequence goes on along the minus strand of CM034157.1, from coordinate 237,184,799 downwards.
TAGACAATCAGACTCATACCTGGGTTTAGATGATGAACATTTGGTACGTTATGCCAGGAATGAACAACGTTCTCAAATAATGTACCCACCTATAGGAGGTTTACAAACACAACCTGAAATCTCTTTCCAAGAAAATACCTCCATACCACGTCATATAGAAAATGCCCTCGGGAAAACTTGGCAGGGCAACGATCAGTTCATAGCAGGATATCACATGCCTAAACAACACCATGATATACAAAAAACATCATCAAGGCAAAGTATTGTGACTTCACCAAATGAAGTCATTTAAGCTCTAGTAGAAAAGGTTAGGGAGTTAGAACTTACCCAAACAAGCCAAAATTCTCAATTCATGCAAGCAGGAAGTTCCAATCCCCCACACCATCCTAGCCAAGTAGACCTCCTCACAGGAATAGGCACGTTAGGCATGCCTCCTCAGTATTCACAACAAACGCCAAACTAGACCCACCATCTCTAACACCGTTCCTCCCGGTCTAGTGCATAACAATCCATTCCTGGACAATACCTTGTCATACTTAAACATGTACTCCAAATCGCCACAAGGGGATATGTTCTCCTCTCCTGGCATGTTTGGTCAAACACAGGTGTTTCCTTATGCCCCTACCAACACATACGCTACGCCATATCAACAACCCATTCCACCGCCGCTCCCTCAACAGGCACCATCAATGGTTGAAACCTATGCGATAGGGACTTACTCAGAATATTTGAAAGAGCCCTTAGATTTCACCATACAAAGCGTCATGCTTCCAAGACCCCTTCTTGATTTACCCAAGTACAAAGGTGAGGGAGATCCGAATGCACATATCAAGGCTTATGCTACAACCATAAGAGAACTACTCCCTTGGGATGGGGTTGTTGCTAAAATATTCCCCAAAACTTTGGAAGGCATCGCTCTCAATTAGTATTATAGAATACCCGAGGCTTCCATCCATTCGTTTAAACATCTCGTTTCAGAGTTCATTAAGGCATTTGACATGAACAAACTGTTAAGAATAGGAATCAGGGAGTTCTTGCACATTAAGCAGGAACATAATGAATCTGTCACTTTTTTCATCCAGAGATGGCGTACAGTTCTTTATTCTTCAGCCAGTGCTCCAAATATGGACCAAATGGAACTATGTGATTTATTCCTTCATTCTCTTCAGCAGAGAAGTGAAGGAAGAAGTCCAGAAGTTCCCACTAAGAACTTACGATGAAGTACTTGAGAGCTGCTCTCCGAATAGATCAAGTGGCAATTGATAGTGCTCGCAAAACATATGGAGCAAATGGGAGGTTAATCACCTCCAACCATAACACTACAACTTATCCTACTACCACGAATGTCAATCAAGGACCTAAAATCCTTAATAAAAATCGCGGGTGTAACAATAGATGGAGTAACCGACCAGCCTAAGAAGGTAAATGTTGTCAATACTCCATCACAAATAAACAACCAATGAAACAACAACTTTACCCCGACAATCAATACAGTGGATTTTAATCATCCACAACAACAACAACAACAACAACAATGGCAAAATCCCACACAGGGTCCAAGCCAAAATTCAACTAGGTACCAAAACTAGAATTCAAACCAAAGACAACAAACGCAAAATTTTAATCCTAATAGGCAACGGTTTGATCAAAATTTTGGGCCACAATATGCACCAAACCAACAAACTAGGAATTACAATCCTAATTCGTATTGTGGTTTCCACAAAATTTGGGGCCATGACACTAGAACATGCCGTGACTACAATAAATTCATGCAACGCTTGCCAGATGAACAAAGACAACTTTTCATGGATATGTTCTTGGCAGATCCTACGTCACCAGCATCAAATACTTTTTCGGGGGTAGTTTCCCCTCAAAATGCACCCCTGAAGATCTTTAATGATCCACTCCCAAATCACGATAACAACAGGCTAAGTCTAACTGGGAAAAACAAGAGCGTAATGACAGGAAACAATGATCATGAAGCTTTAACTTCGCTAAATCCATTAGTTGCGCCACAACTAGGAAGTCAGCCATGACCTAAGATAGTCAGTTTAGTAGAGTTAGACGCCGAACTACCCATCAAAGCTGTAACAAGGACGCGAGAGTATTTCTCTCAGCCAAGTCCAAGCCACCTGCCAGGGACAGATAACTTCCAACAAATAGTAGAAAACCTGTGGGTGCCTATGATTTAATTAATGACCTAACAAAAACCTTCTCACACATTTCATTTTTAGACTTACTAAAGAACTCTCCTACCCACAGGGCTGCTCTTTTAGAAGCATTAGGTTTAGGTCATTTAATTAACATCACTCCACCTCCTGAAACACAGGTAAATCATATAGACTTTGATGTTCATCCTCCAGGGCAGGCGGATAGGGATGTCGAATTCATATTCGAAATAAACAAAATGCCGACAGATGCTGAGATCGCATGCCAAGGTGATCCAGCCTTACATTTGCAAGTATGGGTTTATAACAACTATGTAAAGCGTGCAATGATAGACGATGGGGCAGCGGTCAACATAGTTCCCTTCTCTTTCCTTCAAAATCTAGTGTATAGAGAAACCAATTGTTCCACAACTCGAAACACACTAAGGGGCTACGATAGCCTTAAAGCCACCTCGGTTGGAACTATAATATTACCGGTCATCGTTAGGACCCAAAACCATCTTGACTGAGTTTTATATTATAGATCGGGAAACTAACTATAATATGATCCTCGGCCGACCATGGATACACCGCATGAAGGCAATCCCTTCTACGCTATTTCAAGAAGTAAGGTTTTTACACTTAGGAAAGATATTTGTAGCCAAAGGTGATCCAAAACCATTCGATGTACACCTAGCTGACTTAAAGAAAAGACCAGGCGTGCACTCGGAGTTTGAACTCCCAACAAACCAACTTAATAAACCTACCGACGCAAAACCAGAAGAAAAGTTGGTACCTACGACAAATCTTGAAGCTATGAGCCTAGCCAAGGCAACCCCAGCCCCCAAAGATGAGGCTAACACTGTAGAAATAGTATCATTAGGAACTACTACAAAAATCGTTGAATTGATAGAACAAGATCTACCAATGTTCTTACCATTTGATTCTGTAGGCGTGGGATATTCCCTGGGTGTCGGTTCTCTCCCAGCGGTAGATCTCTGCATGGTAGAGGTAGAAGATGTTAACACAAAAAATATCCCAACATCTATACTCCCAACTAAATATTGGACTCTCCATTTTGATGGGGCTAGATGTCGTTATAGAGCTGGGGCAGGCATAATCCTTGCTTCTCCCGAGGGGAAAGTCCTACCATTTTCCTTTAAACTAAATTTCAAATGCACAAACAACAGAGCTGAGTACGAAGCCCTCCTCCTTGGCCTCATCTTAGCTAAGAGAATCGATGTTGATAACATCAGAGTCTTAGGAGACTCACAATTGGTAGCAAACCAAGTCTCTGAGATATATGAAACCAAAGCCGAGCATTTACAACTTTACAAAACAACTGTATTAGATTTAAGCAAGGAGTTTGACTTCATATCAATTGAAGCAATCCCGCGAGAGAAAAATCTTCTCGCTGATTCAATAGCAACTTCAGCATCACGCTTCACTCCAAACAGTAAGTTAGAGGATACCCGTTTCATGGTATCCCTTCGTGATGAACCATTGATAAAAACAATGACAAATTCTCTTTTAAATGGAAATGAAAACAAATCTACTATCCTAGACCACATTGATAGTGATATGGCCACTTTGAATTACTTAAACACCTATGCGGCATTACATCTCTCCCATCATATGATAGATTTGTCCTTAATCCCACATTCATCTTCCTATTACGGGAATCCCATGATGGAGCTTCTCCCACAAAAGGAACTTAGCATATACTCAGTCGAGAATGGAGACGATTTAGATTTACCTCCAGCCCCCCCTGAGTTTGAAGAAGGTAACACCTCTTTGATCGAAGAAACAATTGATATTAACATCGGAACGGAAGATGAACCAAGGATATTGAAGTTAGGATCCTCGTTAACTCCATTAGAAGTAGAAATACACACTCGGATCCTCAAAGAACATCAGAAGGCATTTGTATTTAATTATAAGGAAATGACAGGAGTTGCACCCCACATTGTGGTGCACAACCTCGTCACTAAATCAGATGCAAAACCAATTAAACAAAAATTGAGACCAATGAAACCCAAAGTAGCTCTCATGGTAAAAGAGGAGGTAATGAAACTCCTCCAAGTAGGATTCATCAAACCAGTCGATTACTCTCAATGGGTATCTAATATCGTTCCCGTTCTAAAAAAAAATGGAAAGATACACATCTGCATAGACTTCCGAGACATTAACAAAGCATGTCCTAAAGACGACTTCCCATTGCCATCCATTGATGTCATTGTTGATGCAACAGTTGGATTTAAACTTTTGTCTCTCATGGATGGATTCTCGGGATACAATCAAATCAGAATATCTGAACAAGATCAAGCTAAAACCACGTTTATAACTCCTTGGGGAACTTATTGCTATGCTGTTATGCCATTTGGTCTCAAGAACGCTGGTGCTACATACCAGCGAGCTATGACATATATATTTCACGATCTAATTCATAAAATCATGGAATCCTACGTAGATGACTTGTTGGCTAAGGCCAAGAAGCGTTGTGACCATCCGGAAGTACTTCGCATCATTCTCTCACGTCTGATAGAATACGGAGTCACGCTAAATCCAGAAAAATGCGTCTTTGGTGTAACAGGAGGGAAGCTCCTAGGTTACATCATATCGTCACGAGGGATAGATGTTGACCCAACCAAAATTCGGGCTGTCCTCGAAATGGTCCCACCTTCGGATGAATCTGGAATCAGGTCTTTTCTCGGAAAGCTTGGTGCAATCCGGAGATTCATCCCGGACTTAAGTTTCACCATTCACCCAATTAACAATCTACTCAAGAAGGATTATAGCATTGATTGGACTGAAGATTGCAATGAAGCTTTCGACGCAGTTAAGCGTTTCTTGTTATCACCACCTACGCTAATGCCACCTAAGCTAGACCGCCCGTTAATTTTATATTCACGAGCTACCGATGTCTCGCTGGCCTGTATGTTGGCTCAAGAAGACGATGACAAAAGAGAACGAGTGATTTATTTCATTAGCCGAACGTTGCTCGACTATGAAACACATTATACACAAGCAGAATGAGAATGCCTCGCCATAGTCTTTGCAACCAAATGCTTAAGACATTATATGCTAAATCAAGAAACAAGGGTCATGGTAAAAACAGACCATTTACGAACTTTTCTCACGCAAGGGTCCTTGTCTAAAAAGGCTCGATGTTTTATAACCTTAATGGGAGAATTCAAATTAACATTTGTAAATCAGAAGTCGGTTAAAGGACAAATCATCGTGGATTGGTTAGCTGATAACCCATTAGATGGAGGCGATCTAGTAGATCTGGACTTTCCAGATGAGTGCGTATACTACATCGAAACCCGACCTTCTATCTCTGAGTGTTTTTGGTACACTGATATCATTAATTATATCATGGACCATACGTATCCAGAAGGGGCTACACCACAACAAAGAAGGTGATTACGCATTATCATAGCTAAATACATCATCATAGAACAAGTGCTCTATCGAAAGGCGTTCGATGGAATGCTTCTAAGATGTGTCGACACAGAAGAATCCAAGAAGATTCTCCATGAATCTCACAGTGGAATGTGTGGAGGCCACTTCGGTGGCCATGCCACCACTCATAAAATACATCGAATGGGCTATTTCTGGCCCACTCTAGAACACGACGCAGTAGAGTTTGTACGCAGGTGTCATAAGTGCCAAGAGTTCTCCCATGAGATCCACATGCCGGCACAAGCTCTACAACCAATCGCGACTCCATGGCCCTTTTCTACGTGGGGCCTAGATTTAATAGGGAAATTCTCTCCCTCATCTACAGACGGCCATAATTTTATAATCACGGCCACCGAATATTTTACCAAGTGGGTAGAGGCTATGCCTCTTACTACTGTACCAGGTTCTGTAATCGCCAAGTTCATTTTGAACCAAATCATTTGCAGGTATGGTATCCCGCAAATCATTATCTCAGATAATGGAACTTCTTTTAAGAATGACGAAGTTCATGAATTGTGCAATAAATTTAAAATAAGCCATCATACGGCTTCATTATATTACCCTCAAGCCAATGGACAGGCTGAGGCGACAAACAAAACATTAAAAGCCATTCTCCTTAAAACGGTGAAAGAAAACAAACGAGATTGGCACTTGAAGTTATATCCGGCCTTATGGGCCCACCAAACCTCAATAAGAACACCAACAGGAGTGACTCCTTTCTCGCTAGTATTCGGGGCAGAAGCAGTTCTCCCGCTTGAGGTTGAAATACCCAGTCTCCGCATTTCATTACAAGGGATCCTGGATGAAGACGCTTATAGAGAAGCACGTCTTTCCCAACTAGAAAGCCTAGATGAAGCTAGGTTAGATGCTGAACAGCGGCACAGAGTCTATGCTGACCGGATGTGCCGGCAGTATAACAAGAAAGTCTATGAACACGACATATATGAAGGTGATCTAGTTCTAAGGCTAGACAGCCGGATCGACAAAAAGACCGGCGAAGGAAGAAAGTTCCGGCCCAAATGGTTGGGCCCATACCGAGTCATGAAGGACTATGGAAATGGTGCATACCTCTTATGTACGCTGGAAGGTGAGGAATTTGGTGAAACAGTCAATTCCCTACACCTCAAGCGGTTCTACGCGTAAGCAACTAGCACTATTTATAATTACATTTACATTGCATCTTCATATAGTTAGGATCATTTTGTCCGCTTGTTTTATATAAAAAATGTGATCAAGGAATTTATTCTCAAAGCAATTCATTACAAACTCATGATGTTGTTGGCATAAACACTCTAATCATACTTCTCCATTTCCATGATAGCATCAAATTATCTCGGAATCATTTTATCAAATAAAGCTAGATATGACAAAGTCTTAACGGTAACCATGCCAAGATCTGCAGGTTTATTCTCACTTTTGGTTTCTTCTTAGGATAGGTGTCTTGCCTATGGTCTGTTCTAGAAGCTTCATGGTGTCACATCTATCCCATATGTATATCTCTTTGGAAATAAGCACATACTGACATTTTACTCAAGTAAACAAGTCAAATATTGATCAAACAGAAAATTTTAATTTTACACATTTCCTTGCCCCACCAACCTTTGGTGATGAGCTTGCATCTCTTACTAGTGACGTAGGGTTGGGAAAGGATGGAAATGCCCTTACTCGCCTATGCTTTTCCCACGGTGATAAACCCACGCTTCTTACTAGTAGCATGGGGCAAAGTGTAGGGGGTCCTCTTGACAAACAAATGCAAAAGGTCATACACAAACAATTCAAATCTCGAAGTCTTTGAGTCAAAAACAAATGAATCAGATGTCCAAAATTCCAAAAGAGTTCAAAATCCTAAAAACCCAGATTTTGTCTACCATGTGGCCATCTAAGGATCTAAGTCTAGATAAACCGCAAAGCAAGTTGCATCCCAAAACTATGAAGTCACTCGAGTGGAGTAAGCTTGTGGCATCCTAATTTAGTTCCACCAAAGCTTTGTCTATCTTTCATCACTATCATTTCAACACATTTCATAACTTGTGCCCTTCCCAACTCTCGGTGATGAGCCCTCACATCTTACTAGTTGCGTGGAGTTAGGAGAGGGGCAAGTCTATCTGCTCATCATATCAGTTTATCTTCACCACTTTGCCAAAACAAATATGAAGTATCCAAAATTGCTTACAGAAACTAAGATTCAAAATCACATTGTATCTACATTATCATATATCAGCATCATGAAATACAAAAGGAAAATAAACACTTGCATCATTTGTTCTCCATTGCATACATTCTAAAGAGCATACATACATACATCATAATCTACATGAGGAAAATGGAAAGGAAAGTAAGCCATAAATACCAAAAGTTTTGATCCAAAAAGAATATATATATATGAATGATCAAAGTTTCTATACAATGCCATCATGCACTAAGCATGGTCAAAACACTCAAAGAGCCCGGGATATACAAAAGAATGTATCATACAAAATCTAGGAGAGCCAAGTGGCTTCTCAATCCCTACGAGACCCCTCTGAAGGTGCACGCCCATGCCTAGGACTCCGGCTACGCCGGCGCTCTGAGTGCACAGAGGGCTCAGGATCCCGAGGGGCAGCCGCAGTCTCGCCACGAGAATGACTCCTCATCAGGCGCTCGGCTGTCCTATACCCCGCTAGCTCCGTGCGAAGAGTCGATACCATCCTGGCCACATGCCAGACTGGGGCAAAGATGTCAGTGTGTCTACCAGCTGCTGAGGGCTCCCCAGCATCCACAGACAACTCTGCGCGGGTCCTCTCCATGGGGATCATCAGGGTATCGGTGCATACCCTGCGAATCAAGTCTCGCCACTCATCGGCGGTCTCTGCAAACAAAGGAGAAAACAAATTAGAAATAAACAAGAGATAAAACACAAGAGTAAACAAGAGGAGAGATAGTAACTAAAGCAATCCTAAATTAACAACAAACATTAAAAGGAGGGAGGGTAACTTACTCAGATCACCAGGCCTCCAGGATGGATCGCTAGGGTCAGCACCTGCTACGGATGCCACCGCTGACTGAGGGGCTTCTCCTGTGACTGGAGCAATGTAGCGTCCCGCAACGGACTCATCCTCCCTGCCATGGCCCTGGGAGAGTGGCTCCTCTGAGACCAGAGTAACTCTCTCTGCACTCTGCTCGGCCCTCGCTGCCTGCATAATATCCTGAGTGTCATGCCACTCAGGATCGCTGTCCTCCTCTGTCTCTCCCCCTGTAAACTCCTCAGACTCAGAGTCTATGTCAATGGGGTCATCGCTGCTATGGGCAGGACCCGCGGCAATCTGAAGCAAGGGTGCCTGAGGCGCACCGGCTCTCCCTCTGGCACGTACTACCCTCCTGGCCGCAATAGGAATGCCAGGAGTAACCACTGTCCAACCCCGGCCTCTAGGACCCCCTCTGGCCTCTCTGACTGACCTGTATACTGGTGCTACCGGGGGAAGCATGCCCATGTAAGGTAGGCCAAACTGCTGAGGAACTCGGCCAAAGGGGTGTATCTCCACTCGCCCCACTCTATCAATAAGCTACCCTGTGGTGGAGCAGGAGATCAAAGTAAGAGCCTCCTCGCCCCATATACCTGCCATAGTCTGATACGGTGTGGCCTCCATGTCAGCAGTGGTCAGAGAAGCAACTGGCTGATGAGGTGCTCGGAGCACCGACATATCTGTCCATCTAGCTGCCCTCACAGCTCTGGGATCTGTCACCTCTACACCTCTGCCATAGGGGATGAAGTGCTCATAGACCCAACTCATGACCAGGGTCGGGTGGCTCAAGGACTGCCCCTGTAAACGAACTACCCTGTATAAATAGTGGTAGGTGGTCCCAAGTATGTCTGCTCCCCAGGCATATATCCGGCCATGCCCCTCTATCTGTGCAATAATGGGGGACCAGCAATATAACAATGTGTCTCCTCCCTTGTCCCCGATCAGTCTCGAGGCAAGGATCCCCATAATAGCCTGGCGAAGTAGGGGGATGGGAAAACTGGGAATAGATCGAACTCTGACCCCCTTCTTCGAACCCATGGAGATGACTGCATCTCCCATATAAGTGGCCCACTGTGCTATCTGGGCCCGTGAACCTGCTGTCTCTAGGGTGAGTCGTCTCCCGATGATCGGGACCCCCAGGATACGGTAAACATCCTCTAAAGTGATGGTCCACTCACCGCGGACCCCTGGTAATCGGAAGGTGTTCCGATCAGCATCCCAATATGAGAACAAGTCACAAAGAATGTGACTGGAAGGAGCAACATGGGGCACGCGTGATATACGCAGTATACCAGCCCGCTGAAGAGTATCCTCCTCATCCTGTGAGAGGGCATCTAACACTGCTGGGAGCCAGTCACACTCTCTCTCTCGGCTCCACCGAATGTACTCCTCTCTCGCCTGCATACACCCAAAAACACACAAAATAGAGCAAGTTAGCATCCAAGTGATACTAGAAAAATCATGAAAACACGTAGAAATGCTAAAAATGCAAAAACAACTTCAAACAAGTACTGTTTTGACATTCTGTGAAGAACCACCGCCCTGAGCAGGGCGGCGGTTTTGTAATCACCACCTTAAGGGTGGAGGTCTTGTAACCGCCACCCTGAACAGGGCGGCGGTCATGTAACTGCTGCCCTGCCCAGGGTGGCGGTCATGTGCCGAAAACCCACGCGGGTTTTGTAATTTAAAAAGCCTAAAAACACTAAAAAACAACCATTTTAGCTAAAAACAAAGCCTACCCAGTAGGCGCCCCCCCTAGATAGACCTTTTGAACCTAACATTTTCAAAAACTATCCCCCCATGACAAAGATTTTAGCATTTTAAAATTGAGGGGGAAAAAGTGGTAAATTGAAGAAAACCAACCTGTGATCTCGCGGGTCGATGTTCTGCTCGCGGAGGCATGATCACTATCTCGTCACGGACGTTTTGACTCTACTCACGCAAGAAACCGTCACCGTGGGTCCCAGAGCTCAGAATCAATCAAATCAACGCGCGCAAATGAATAGGAAAATGGGCCCACTTTCATATATATAGCAACCTGACTGGTTTAAATGCCTTTTTCGTAGGTTTGGAGCACCGACGGAGGTAAGTTTTTTTATCCTCGCACAAATGGTACGTCCTCATTTCCTATTATTTTAGTGTTTATTTTCCAAATTATTGTGTCTATCTGCACTTGAGTTCTCTTTTCATTTTGCAGGTAACGGGAAATTTGGATGGCATCATTTCAACACACGGACGTATCAGGTATAACTTCTAACTTCCCATTTCGGGACCGCCATACTCGAACCCACCGTTTTGCGCCTCTTCATGGCTAAAATGCTTCTCCGAGAGGGCAATATGTACGTACCCAAAATTGTAGGGTACTGCGCTGCCGGAACAACGTAACACGTGCCCCAATGATGATACAGGTCTCCTCGCAAGGTGTTCGGGATCCGGAAAAGATCTCCAAGTGTGCGTTAACATCCCGCATGCCCCGCTTAGCCCCCGCGTGCTTTGTTTTTCCCTTTTCCCCTCTTTTCTTGGCCTTTTGCTCTTCAGTGATGAAACCGCCGCCCTGCCTGGGCGGGTGACCGCCGGAACAGGGCGGCGGTCCTGTAACCGCCGCCCTGCTCAGGGCGGCGGTCCTTTACGCATTTTCTAGAAAGCTCTTTTAACATGACTCACGTAATTTCAATGTTTTACCAGCTTTCTTTCACCGCCATAAGCTTGCATTTATGATTCTGGTTCCCTGGAATAGTGTTTTGCCATTGTTTATAGTTTAAGAGTTCTATTTGGTTTTTACCTTGGGTAAATGCAAATGCTATAAATAGTTGGCTTGTGCTCAAGCAAATGGCCCCTCAAATTTGCCTCTGAATTTCTCTTTGCAATAGATTAGTCTTTCATTTTGTTTAGAGTCCTTAGTTTCTTTCATTGCATGCTTAGTTAGTATTGTTTTGTTGTTAGGAAGCCACATATCCATCTTGTGCAGGTGTTGTTATCATTTTATCCAATCCATTGGAGTAGAATAGTTTGTTTTCAATAGGAAGCCATTAAAGTTGCAGGTTTTGTTCTTCAAACAGGATAGTTTCAGGTTCTGGACGTTTCATGTTGCATGAATCGCAATAAATCCCACTAGGAATTACATAAGCCAAGCTCTGTACTCTTGCGCTATCCCTCTCCTACTCGCATTGTATTCAGTCTGTATCTTGAGCTGCCTTTGTCCCAATATCTACTTCTGTTGATGCTAGCATTACACGCTTTTCTGGATCCACGTGAACACGAAGGAACGAGGAGATCACACTGAGGGGACAAGATCACACACACCATCGGATTCGCCACTGTTCTGCGGAATCCAGGTTCTAGCTTTCAAAGTTCTAAATTAGAATCGTATCAAATAGAGTAGTTAATTGCTTTATTTCAGTTAATTTTACTTTCGATATTGCCAGGGAAGTTGTGGGGATTGATAGTTTCTGAGAAACTATGATTCATTCCTCACTTCTGAGGTAGGATCGAGAGTCTTGCAAATAGATTAGATCAGTTATTTCATTATTTAAAATATGCTCACAGTTGCACAGACAAATAGCTATACTCAGTTATCTTGTTTGTTTTAATTTCTTATTTTTAGCTGTCAATTCTAGATATGTTAAACAGTTACTCTTTTAGATTCATTCGAATAGTTCATCAGAAAATACAAAAATAGAGAAATCATATATGCTATAGATATATTCAAAGTAGTTAAATTTCACTTTGCTGTAGTTAATTTATATTGTTGCTTCTGTATGACAATCACGGGACCTAGGGAGCCCAGAGAATACATATTCGAGCCAATCGTGTCTCAACCCAATCTCATTACAGCAATAACTGATATAGATCAAAATCTCAGGATCCAAGTCTTCCGAACAACAACAAACTTGCAACAAATCAGTTTCCAACTGCACGGGTTAAACATAGAAGACGACCAAGCACACATATTTTGGTCAAGTCAACCAAACTACAGATTACCCTAGATACATGCCCACATGACTGTGGAGGGGTTTGAAAGAGAGAAAACGTTCGGTTGTGATCCTTTGGTCCCACAGCCAGACGCAGGAGACACCCTCATAGACATAAATACTAGCTTAAGAATTCAGGTTGCAAGAACAACTGTGAGATATTCTGAGAAGATCGCACAGTTATTAATTCTAAATATAGAAGCTGAGAAAGCATATGATTACTGGATACTAGGGATTAGGGACTGATTCCATACATGACCATAGCAGGACTGCAACAACCATGAATATACGGTTGTGACCCACAAATCCCACAGCCCAACGAATCCATGTAAGTGAATCAGACATAGATACTGGCCTACGTACACTAGTATTCAGATCCACTCCACTTCCACCTATCATCATCAAACAGTTATCCTTACTAGACACAGCAGCTAACAAAGCTAAGGAATTCTGGACTAGGCCAGAGAATCACCCATAGAGTCAATTATACTTACCATTCACCCTATGACCTTATCTGGAGACATACACGAAACTATCCTAGGTCATTTTCCACGTATTCCACAACCTATAGACCGAATCACGCCAGAGCTCGATATTGATTGGAGCCTTCGAGCAGTCATCCTTGCTGATCGATCTATCACACCAGTTCAGGTTAGGAGGGCCTTCTTTGCCTTAGATTCACAATTTCCACTAGTGCGTGTAGAAGACATTAGATTGCCTAACTAGTTTGTCTGTATCCCACACATATTCCATCCCCACCGGCTGTCTCGGCACGACCTCGGGAGGTCGGGTGCGAGGAAGAGTTACTTGTAGATTCCCACGCTCGCTTGTCACTTTTCCATAGGCTCAAAATTGATAGCATTAATGAATAAATGTTCAAAGTAAATATGTGTTTCAGCGAAGTCCTCAAAAAGGCTATATGTAGACCTAGTGTCATTATCGAAGTTTGTGTCATCATTATCACTTGAAATTAATATAGGAGAAACATCAAATACCTTGAAACCCAAGACCATTATTTACCATGATGTTGTGTGCAATTGATTGGGTCTAAATGACCTTGTTCATTTGGATTGAATCCTTTACCCTTCCATTCATATTTTTCATTATTTCTAATGAGCTTTGGTAAATTGAGGGAACTCATAATAGGGAGAAAATTCGTCATTATATAATCAAGCTCATGAAGAACTTGGAATATGGTCGTTGTCGAGACGAGTGAATTGTTTCTAAAAAAAATGTCCCATTTGGTAAGTGGGATGGATTCTCAGATATGGAGCGTTGGTTTTGTCCTATTCTTGTGGGGATTTGTTGATGTAAAAGGATTTTTCCATCTTTTGAAATTAAAATTCACTGCATCCTTTTTCAATGATTTTAAATGTGTGGGATGGGGGACCAACAGGTACCTCATGTGGTGGGGAAGTCAGTTTGGTAGTTCTAAAAGATTAAAAAAATGGGTTATAAGAAGAAAGGGGTGTATTAGAGGATGACGTTTGGTTAATCAAAGGAGAAGGTATCTTAATAGAAGAGGTATGGTTGGATGAAGAAGGTTGACTAGAAAAGGAAGAAGATGGTGTGGTGGAAGAATAATTGTTGTTGGAAGAAGAAGCTTGATTAGTGGAAGAATATGATTGATTAGTAGGAGGAAGAATGGTTTAAGATTATTGATTAGCAGAAGAGAATGGATTAGAAAATGTGGTTTGGTTAGAAGATGATGGCTTTGGATCATATTTAGGGAGTGTATCCAGATCGATGTGTGTTTCTTTAGAGATTATGCGAGGTGGAGAGTACTTATCTATTGATGAACAATAGTGAACATGTTGATACCATCATTCGAGGAATCTACAATACGCAAAGGGTTGAGTATCAACACGTAGTTTAAATTCCTTGTCCAAATGAGGAAATTTAATACATTGGTGGAGCATTGATGGGATGAATTTCATGACATGAATCCATGGTCTAACCCAATTTTGAATCACCTATATGTAACTTCTATATCCACCACATGACATACCATTTCTAAGGTGATGGGTCCAACTTGGATAGGTAATGTGATTGTGCCTTCAAAATTTCTTTTGCTAAATCATTTTCAGTGTAACCTAGGAAACATAATAGTTTCATGGAACAAATATTCAATGCGGATCCATTGTCAATTAATACGCACTTGATCATACGATGATTTATATAACCCTCGACGTATAAATAATTATTATTAGTGATGTCAGGATTAAGAAGGTTAGTGGGAGAAAAAGATAAAATAGGATTGGGGACTGTAAGATGTGTAATTAAAGCCTAGAATTGTTGTGAATTGATGTTCTTAGGGACATAAGAGTTATTCAATGTTTGGATAAGGATACACAGTAGTGCAGGAGAAGAATTAAGTAATTCCATGATGGAAATATGTGTTGTAGTCTTCTCCAATTGTTTGACAATATTGAATGATGGTGCAAGTTGTGGAGTGGAATTGGTGGCAGAATTAGTTGGTGGATTAGGAGGTGGTGCGGGAGACAAAGTGGAATATTTTTTTTTCACATTCAAGGGACCCTTCACATTTTTTTTTTTACATGTGTGGTGATCTTTCAAATACAACTAGTTCAGTTCTAATCTTTATAGTTACCACTAAGTCTTGGACATAGTCTATGGTCAAGATGACTGAGTCATACTCGACGTTGCTTAATTATTGACCCTTATCTTTTGAATTATCATCATGGTTATGGAAGGGGTTTTTGAACATGTTAATTTTTTCATTGGGTGTTTTTTTCTTAGAAGTATTTTGAACTTCTATGTCTCCACGTTTAATCAAGTCTTGGATGTAATGGCAGAGTTGCATGCATCAATCTATAGAGTGCCATTTTATGCGATGGTAATCACAATATTCATCGTCCTTATACCAATTCAGTTTGGGTTGTCCTTCTTTGAAGGGTTTAAATATGGGATATGTAATCATGTTGGCATTTTCCAAGTGACAATAGATGCTAGATAGGATTTCTCCAAGAGGAGTGAAATGTCTTCACCTATTTTGAGAAGGAGCTTCCTTTATATGGATTATGATTAGTTGTTTGGATTTTAATGTGTTGATCAGATTGTTTTGAACGTTTCAGACATGGAGAGAATTAGTAATGCCATCGTTAACTATATTTTAGTTATGGTTAAAGAATTTGGATTTGTCCTTGTTTTGAGGGGCGTCTCTATAAGATTGGTCCCTAAAGGGTGCTTTAAGTAAACCCTTAGGAATGATGGATTTTTTGATTTGTGTTCCATTTTCAATGAATTCTTCAAAATTACTCAGACAGTGCATTTGCATGTGGAATGATAATTTGACATTGATATTTGGAACAAAAATGCTAACCAATTGTCTTTTGGGTATTGAGCAGGGAAATCTACTTGCAATTCCTCACCATCATTGTAAAAAGGAGGAAAAGTTTTCATTGGGCCTTTGTCTAGTGTTACAGAGATTGAGCATGGTTATTTATGAGTCTAAGTTGAAGGAAAAATGTTTGACGATTTTTTCTGATAATTCTACGAATTTTATGACTAACCCTTTGGGAAGATGGAAAAACTAGTCTAAAGCATGTCCTCCTAAACTTTGAGGGAATAATCATAAAAGATATGTGTCACGATAAGCAACTTCCTAAAATTGCGTGTAAAATTCCTTGACATGTTCATGGGGGTCACCTTTGCTTTTGTATTTTTCAAATTTTTAGATTTTGAAGGATGACAGAAATGGTAAGCATGATATCTCCGTATCAAATGGACAAGGACACAGTTCTTCAAAGTTGAATTGTTTTGATTGTTTTTGTAGTTCCTGAATGGTGTCTTTCATATGTTTCCATTCTTGTTTAAATGGAGAGGTAGGGGATGGGTTATCAAGAATGTTGTGAGTATTGGGCTCTGGATTGGAGTCTTTTAACCTTTCAGCTCTTATAGTTTCTTCCTCAAGTTTGTTTGTTAAGTCTTGGATTTTAATGAATAACTCCTCGACCGAAGAACTATTTGGATTGTTTGTTATTTCGTTGTGATAACTCAATTTAGTGTTGTCGATAAGTTTGTTTAAATTTTCAGTCCCAAAGTTAGGGGGTAGTTTTTCCCCCGTGGTTAGGATGCGTAATAGATATTCATTCTTGTTTTGTTCTGTCACCTTATTTACTTGTTCTTGTTCTTCATTGGTGAGTTCTGGTTGTGTGACTTCTTCATCATCATTTTCATGATTGTGACTACGTGTGAATACCATGGTGAGATAGGTGTGTGCCTGATTAAGCTGTAAAAAGTGGTTAGGAATTTTGAGCAGGTGTGATTAAATAAGAACTTGGTTGCTTTCGATTTGGATTGAATAAGCTTGTGATTACTAATAAGGAGAGTAGCTCAAACAAGTTATCTCAATATGATTGTGATATAAATCGAGAAGAGTTATTAGGGAATTTGTTTCACGTTGTGTAGATTTGTCTTAAACAAGCTCTAGATTATTGACGGAGAGAGTAACTCAAACATGTTAATCTTAATATGGTTGTGATATAACTCGAAATGAGTTATGAAAGGATTTGTGTCGAATGTGATTTGGATAAAATTGATAGATGAAAAAATAAGGAGTGAACTCAAACAACTTTCCTAATGTCAATTTGATATAGCTTGAAAACACACTATGGAGGATTGGCTGAAGAAAACTAATGAAATTGAGGTGATGTTTTGGTCTGCATTGTTGGATTGCTTGGACGTTTTTCTTGGTATTGAATTGGTCGAGAAATGATTTTTGTGTAACACAACTAAGGTTTAAACTTTTACAATGAACACATAGATATGAACCAAGTTTAATGATAAAAATAATGCTAAATTATTTTGTTGACAATCAATAAGCAGTCATGTGTATCAAATTGTTTTGGCTCAAGAGGTAAATTATTCGGGAATGATCATTTTTTCATGCAATCATACAAGTATGTTGTGGGATGATGGATGCAGGATCTTATCACCCCAAAAAGATGTGTCATCTGATATACCCTAGTCCTGATATACCTAATTTTATATGGGGACAGAATTGGTATGGGGAACCCTTAGAGAACTAGAAGAGGCTCACCAATTCTTTCTTGCCTACTTTGGAGTGAATCACCACATCTAAAATAGGTTTTGTGAAAAAGTAGAAGCTGATGGGGGGATGAATGTGTATGGTGTCCTTATAAATCCTTGAAGATCTACAGGGATGATGCCCAGGCTTTATTGTTACAACTGTTTAGGCACGACTCACATGCTCCACACGATAACATCACCTATAAGTGGAGAGTACGGGTGAGGTAAATACCAAACCGTTGTGATGAGACTAGGTCTCAAATTGTAATGAAGATGCAAATGTTGTTGGTGCATGGTAGTCAAGTCCACGTCACAAGTGTAGCATTGGTGGTGATGAAATCCACCTCTACTACGTGCAAAAATAATAATGATGATGTGATTATACTTAAGGTTCTTTCCAACTTGAAATAAATTACTGGCAGAAAATGAAAGTGTACCTTAATGTGCTAATTTTTTTGGTTTCAACAATTTTCTTTGATTGGTGGTACTTTTGCTGATTTGTTTTTTTTATGTTTTGTGTTTTTTGACAATATTCCAGTAACGGGGTCCTATAGAAAACAAATTAGTAGTTATCATGTAGGAAAAATGTTAGGAAAATTGATCGTGGTTGTTTTTTATTTTCCAGATCGCTTTAAGGCACAGGAAAAGAGCATAGACAACTAACGGATGAAAAAAATATTAATGATATGAGGAATAAAATAATGATTTAAATGACCATTAGAAAACAAAGTGATCCTACAATGTTAGAAAAATAAACTAAACAATCACGACCATTTCTGATTTTCTAGTTCATGCGAAGGCATAGGAAAAGAGCATACGTGGATATAATTGAGACAAAAGTTGGAAAAAATGTGGATAATTATTGTACTTAATCGTGATTGTGAAATAGCTATAATGATTATCTTCACAAAAAATAAAAACTATGAAAGAAGAGTTGTAAAACGTTACCCGAAGTGTCATCATGGAAAGTTGGAATGTAAGGCAAAAAAATTTGTTTTGCGGAGCACGGGTGGCCTCCAAAGTTAAAAGGATGACTGGGAATGAAAATATGATAAGTATAGTGAGATAGGTACGAATAGGTCATGTAAGAAAATGATTAGTAGTTTGTACCTCTATGACGACATTAGGATGAAATATTTCTTCCGTGATCTATAAGTATCCAGATCAGGTAATGGATGTCCTTCTGCAAAACACCAAGCACCAAGGAGATAACAAACAAGATGAGTATCACATGTTCATTGGTACTATAACCTCCAGATGCACTACAAGACAGTGCACAAAAAAATCACTTCCCATAGCATGAAGGCTAACCAAAGAAGGCCATAAGGCATGGAAAAGGAGATAATAACAAATAATAATAAAAAAAGAATGGATAAAACAACTAATTGGGAAATCAATGCTAACATATCAAAAGTAACCGGGCATGGCAAAATGTAAGCTAGGAAAAATGCACTACTAACAAGGAAGTAAAATACTAACAATAATACCTCCTCCTTCGCGTTCCATAGCAAACCTCAGAATGGCTCAAGAAACATGGATGAGCCCTGATTGCGTGATATGTAGGTGCTTTTCTTGAAACAGAGCAAAACCTTCCTCCAACAATGATCCACTTACTTTGCACCAAATGGATAAAAGGATTTTGGATTTGGGGTGCTTCAAGATGAGGCTATTTGGGTATTACGACGAGGTGGAGGGATGTTCTTTTCTCAAAGGATGCAAGAACTTAGACAAGGCATTCAAGATTATTCTTCGTGTCTTAGAGGGAGGGGTAAGGCTATATTTATAGCATGGGGAAGTGATTAACTTAGAGTAATTTAAGTAATCATGGTTTGAAAATGTGGGCAAGATTAGGTGAGTAGGGACCACGAAGAATGGGTGAGGATTTGAATTAGATTTTTAATTAATGAGTGGAGGATTTTAGGTGAGTGGGGACCACGAAGAGTGGGTGAGGATTTGATTTTGAATTTTTAATTCAATAGTAGAAAAACATGGAGAATAATGACATGTGGTAAGGATTAGGTTATTTTTAGATTTGAAAGGGATAATTAATCAAATTATATTTGATTAATTCAGAGTGTATTTTTTTGGGAAATGAGTTAAGGGAATTAATTGATTTAAGACAGATGTGAAATTAGGGTGTCTAAAAATACAACTGGATGAGAGGCGCACCATAGCACGTTGGAGTCAGAAGCAAGAAAAGGCCAGACAAAAGGCATGTCATGAAAAACACATCAAGGACAAGAAGCTTGAGGTTAGGAAGATGGTGCTTCTTTATGATTCAAATTTTCTATGCCACCTAGACAAGCTTAAGGTGCATTGATTTGGACCAAAATATTATCACCCATATACTTGAATCCAGTGCTTTCCAATTGGAGGCGCTTGATGGAACACAGTTACCCGGTAGGTTGAAGCCATACTATAAATAAGCCTTTTTGGTGTTTGTAATAGGGTAGTATTTCCAATTAGTATAGATTTCCCTTACTCTATTCATTTAATTTGTTTCCTTCTTTATCACTATGCTTTTTCAATTTAGCTCAATGTTTTGTGTAATAAGCACATTAGCGTGCTAGAAGCTAATTATAATTTGACGTGTTTTTATGCACAAAGGACTGCACATACCCTTGGTGTGGGGTGGTTTTCATTCAAACATGGGTACACATATGAAAATATTTTTATACTGTTACAAGTGATTTCTCTTGTTAATAAGTGCAGATAGTATGTAAAGGTGCTGCAAGAAAGAAAATTGCTCATAAAGAAGACCATATCTAGAAATGAATAAATACAAAGTATAACGTGAGGTAAGTTATAACCGTAAAAAATACTAGAGGAGGGCATAATGGTTAGGTACTTTGGCACATGGAATCATGCAAAAGGAGGTATGTAGCCAAAAGGTAGGGATGCACAATTGAAGGTTATAGTTGTGGCACGTAGGTGTATCGTGCGGAAATTGGGAAAATGAGATGATCATTGGTAGGTAAAGGAGCAATAAATATGAATTTTTTTCCCAACTCTATATAAAGACATGATGCGGGTTCATTTCTACCTTTGCAATCATGAGTATTCAAGCAAGATAGTTATGACCAAATTGAGTAAACCGCGTTGAGGTGCAGAGAGTTGTTAAACTAGGAAAGGAGATGATTTGTGCACAGAATTAGCTTGCTTCCCCATTTGATAAGGGTTTGAGTGAAGCAGAAGCGTGCAGAGAGAAGAAATAAAGTTCTAGGGTTGATAACAAGCTAGGGCAGGTGGTTTCGAGCTAGGGCATGGTAGCATGTTTGACAGAGGTAAAAAGGCACAACTTTTTCTTATCATGACACCAAGGAAAGCACCTAAAGCATGAAAAAAGGGTAAGAAGAAGGTAGAAATCGAGGTTAAGGATGCTGCTGAAAGAATTTTTTTGGAAATTCAATATCTAGAAGAAGTAATTATTAGATGAGATTAGAATTCCCATATCCATAGGTGCAAGGTGTGTGACTACAAATATCACACCACCGAGAACAAGGAGGAATTGGACGCATTGTTGAATAGAAAGACCAAGAGGTAAATGGTTGATGACATGCCAGTGTATGATGATGCTAGAGAGAAGTTGTTGAAGAAGGTAGGGGTGTACCAGCTGTACTAACTCCCATACTTTGGAAAAATAGAGAATCTATATCGGTGGCTAATGAGTAGAGTCCATGAGGACTTATTCTACTTTGCTGGGTGGCGGGTGATGATCAAAACACCCTTAATTGCTATGTTAACAAGATTAAAGGGTACAAGGATAGAGGTTAGCAATGATCTAACTAATAAGGAAACTATCATGGCCACTAGTAAGGAATTGGGATATACAAATGGTCCATGCACCACAGGGATGGATATTTATAAATTAAGGAAGTACCTTGTGATACAGCTGGCTACACACTTTCTCACCAAGTTGAATTATCAGGAAAGGTGATCATAGGTGAACACCACGTGGTTAGATGTTGCTAAGAATATTTCACAAGGAGAATTTTACAACTTAGCATGGTATATAGAAGATACAATCATTGATGAAGCATGCACAGGTGAGAAGATAAGTTTTGGCGTTGTATTGTTATCACTTGTATTTGTAGAAATTGGGGTGCCCGATGGGCCAAATAAAAAATCTAGGAATACCCTGTGGAAAAGAAGTCCCTCGCAGAGATTTTTGAAAAGTTTTTGTGTGAAGCATCAATGAGTGGTTCATTCAAAAAAAGGGTGGAGTTATGGTATAACTGACTTCACTCGGCCTTCGAGGAGGAATGACGCATTTAAAAGGAGCCACCCTCTGTGGTGGGAAAGGATGTGAAATTCACAGTATATTAACATTTTTTCATCACATGGTTCACAATGAAGGATGAGACATGGATTCCTTAGTGAAAACTATAATACGCCTTCACATCGTGGTTCTTCTAGGTAGTAGTACGTAAATTTACTAACACACTTTGGTTAAGATACAATGCGGACAAGGTAGACTATGACTAGCATACTTTAAGAAAAACTTATGTTTATCTAGGTCGATCTCCCTTCATTGAAAGACTTATTTCTGATGTTATAAGTATGAAGCCAATAAGTGTGGCCATTGGGGATAATGGGTCTACACTTATCTATCTCCAGCTTAAGCCTAATATGAAAAAGGGAAAATACGTGGAGAATAAGTTCATGCTCCAAACTTTCCTAGTGGAAAGCATACAACTGAAAATGTGGTAGCTCCAAATCATGTCTCAACCTTATAGGGTGTTGACGAAGGGGTGAAAGATGTAAAAGAAGTTTTGGGCAACTACCTAGCGTGCCCATTACTACTCAGGAAGGAGAGGGGCCAACTCTAGACCATGACGCCCAGGTTCCTAAGGGGATGAGGACAAAAAGAGAGAGGACATGTGAAGAATATGTTATCCCTAATATGGGCTATGCTAAAGACACGAGAAAAATGATATACGCTTGTTTTCAGAGCACTTTGGGCCTGGAAGAGTTATATGGGTGGGAGTTGATGGATTTAAATATGGCTACTACACGCACAAGGAAGAAATTATCATGATCCATCCAAACTCATATGCACGAACCAGATTTTGATGTGTGCAAAGACTTCTGTGTCTTTGCGCAGAGTGAAGAAGGCACCACAAAGTAGGAACATGACAATAAAACCTATTATAATGTCAGATGAGTAGGTCAGCAATGCCTTGGTCAAGGCATTTGTTGAGGTGGTGTGGAGGAACAGTGATAAGGTTGTCACCATCCAAGTGCTCCTTGAAGATAACAAGGATAAGACTGCAGAGATAACGCACTTAAAAGTAGAGATGAAATACAAAGAGGAAAAGAATGAGGCCTTTTTTAACATGGCTAAGGAGCTTGGTGATCACATTATTAAAGAAAGGCATAATTTAGAATCTCAAGTTCCTGAAAATTTTCCTTCTGCTATGCATTATTTGCGCACTTTGGTCAATTTAGTATTCGATGATGCACCAATTCAAATGCTTGCACCAAAATATTATAAACAAGAAGCAGTAAGAGAAAGGACCAAAATTGCTAGAAAAGTTTTAACTTACGAGGATTTGCTCCAAACCTTGAAAGATGAGCTGAAGAAAGCTGACCAAGCTCTCTATTTATGTGTGGCACCAGAAACCATAATAAGGATCATAACTATGGTAGAGGAAATGAAGTTCTAAAGGCAATGAAAGATAAAAAATGTGGGTGTGTAGAAAGGTTAGCACTTGTGAAACAAAATTGCAAGGCCCTCGCAGTTGCCCAGGATCTGCACAAGGATAGAATTGATGAAATTGGGAAACTCATAACGTAGAAGATGTATCTAATGGACGGCATGCTATTAGGTATGGCCAATGTGGTTCAAGTGATACAAAATGAGAAAGATAAGATCAATCAGGATGAATTGGATGCCATAGTCACTGATATTCTAGAAAAAACAAGGAACGCACTAAGTGACTGGCAGACCTTGGAGGCTAAAATCAAAACTGAATATTCAGAGTTAATCCTTCTAATCGAAGTATAGGGTGCTGCAGAGTACAGTTTATTCTTTTGTATATTGTTTCATTCATTCTTTCATTACTTAATCTTTATTATTGGAGACATAAAAAATAACTCCCATTGCCGAGATGATAATGTACTTTATTGTGGGGTAATGTTGAGCAGATAGAATTTTTGTCTAAGGAGAAGAAACGAAAAGGATGCGCGCACGAGAACAAGACACATTAGACGGCATGGGAAGATAGGAAAGGAAACACGTGCCATAACACTTTGGATCATGACGTAGCCATTTTTTTGATAAGGACTATTTTTGGAGATAAGGTGTGGAGCACACACAAATATGAAGACATGCGATACACACAATAATATTTTTGGAACAAGCGGTAAATAAGTGTCATGCATATGTTAAGCTAATAAGAGGATTTCTACTTGGAGTTAACTATATGACATCTATTGTTAGATCACTTTTGTGTTGTGCATACTATTGTAAAGGCACATGGCTATTATCAGCATGTGACCTATTTTGATAAGTACATGGGTGGTGAAGGGAAAGTCCCCACCCTATAGATATGTATTGATTTGCGTAGTTTAGTGTTGTAAATTATTGTAGAGTTGTACTGCTGGTTTTGATGCACACATGACTCATGTAGATATTGATATAGTGTAAGAAGATTATGTGTTTTACCATATTTAATGCAATGGATTATATTGGTTGGATAATGGAATTAGACATAGCTGAATCTTGTTCTTGTATGGTTACTCTTATCATAGTTATTGTTTAGTTTGTCTTTCATATAATCTAAGATCTAGATTTGGTTTATGAACTGTGGGTTGTTTACTAATAGTTGTGAATTTGAATATGTTTAAACATCATCATGCTAACATCTTGTACAAGCAACTCTAAAGAGGGACTTGGTACCTTTACACACTTTGGGTGAGTGCTCAGCATAGGCTGAGTGATGTGTCAATGCACCTAGGTTATTCACAGTAAATTCTAGGCTGCATCAAAGTCTAAAGAGGCCACATAAGTGCCAACACCCTCATCAATGAGGGCATGCATGACTGTGTTTTGAATAATTTATATGAAAATAAAGAGTGTAAGATCATCCAAATACAGTAGGATTTTGTTTGGAATTATGGCCACTAGTAGTAGTATTTTAGTTTGATTCATACAAATGAATTATGGCCACTAGGGGAAAATGGATGTAGGATTGGACATCAATAGTTTGACTCATACAAATGGAGATTTCCTCGCACTGAAGCTAGATACTCTCTTCTAAACCATTCAACATAGGAGACTACCCTAAAATGAGAGGGAAAGGTATTGTCATATCAAATAGTGTAGTCATGAGATACTCATGATGGTAAGGTGATGTGTGCATGAGATCTAAAAAGGGGATTGTTATGGGAATCTAAGAAATTAATTCTAAATGATCCCACTCGTCATGGTTGATCTGATAAGGAAGTTGTGAGTGTTTGGAATCCTCGCAAACAAGAATAAGGACTCCATCGACCTGACTGAAGGGTGTCTATGGATTTGTTGTAAATATCTTCCCCCTGGGTAGATATAGACAAGCAGTAAGGAAATGGAAATCAAAGAAACTTGATGATTAATGCGCCTTGGCGCATGGAAATGGGGCTCAAACAAGGAATGTCGACATGGGATGCACCTTGGCACACGGGAAATGGCAATGTCGACATACAGAAGGATGCACCCTTGGTGCACAGAAATGTCGACATAACAGAAGGATGCGCCCTTGGTGCACGGAAATGGCGCTCAACAAGGAATGTCGATATACAGAAAGATGCGCCCTCATGGAAATGATTTTCGATAGGGTAAAGGATGTGCCCTTGGCACACGGAAATGGCACATGACAATGAGTGTCGACAGGGTAAAGGATGAGCCCTTGGCACATGGAAATGGCGCAAGACAAGGAATGTCGACATACAGAAAGATGCGCCCTTAGCGCACGGAAATGGCGCATGACAATGAGTGTCGATAGGGTAAAGGATGCACCCTTGGCACATGTAAGAGGATGTCAACACACACATGGATGCGCCAAGGCGCACCTTCAGGAGGCACAACATTTTGAGCGCCGACAGGAAGCAGACCCTAGCACAGATATTTAGATGGCCATAACTTTTGACTAGGAGCTCATATTCATGCAAGGTTGGACTTTTGGAAATCTTACGAGGTCCTCTATCCAACTATGACTAGATATCTTTAATTAGGTGAGAATAAATTATTAAAAATGCAAAATATAGTTCACCACTTTTGGGTTCGCTGGGGTTCTCACCTACCATCATTATGAGATGAGTTAAGTGCATTCTGGAGGTGGTTGGGGCAGATTTCGATTTTCTCTCTTCTCCCTCTCTTTTTCCTCATATAAATTGTAAGGAGGGGCTTCTTTCTAAAGGTTGGACATTTCTGTTTTGCCCCTCCCTTCTTCCCTTTGGCAGGTGAACTTGTGGAGTTAAAACCTCCCATTTGAAACTGTAATGCAACCTTGCCTCTTGGCATTTTACAGTGTGTTGTATCAATCTTTGGAGAAAATTAATGCATTTCTGTGGATGATTCTCAACCCTCTCTATATTCATTTGCATCCCCCTAATCTTTCACTGTGAATTTGGCTATCTGTGCATGATCTTGCTTTGCATTTTAATGGCCTGTGTTTATTGGCAAGACAAGTGTTCTTCATTCCTCGGTGCGTCACCTTTGTAGTTTAGGTTTTATTTTATGCATTTTCTTACCCTGTCTCCTTGGCAAGTTAGATTAGTTTTTTTTTGTAAACCCTCTGCATTTTCTACGTGTGCATCTAATAGAGGAATAGAGGCTTCATCCGGAGGGTATTGGGGAAAAGCTCCATGTTATGCTCTATATATGCTATCACAAACCTCACATCATTCATGGCCACTGTGTTCTTAAGAGGATAGTTAGGATAAACCACATCTTTTGTGGTGTTTTTTGGTTTCTTAGATATTTTTTCACGAGCTGCGATTTTTCATAGGATCAAAGAAAACTTTAAGTTCTTCATTGGATTTATTAAGGGCATTATGTTAATCTTTCAATCTTTTTGTCTTTGAACGTCATGAGCCTTGACTGCCTCAGTCAAGCGCTCACTAGAGATATCCTCATGGTCAAATTGTGGGCCTAAAAAGAAAGTGATGACAGCTATGTGGAGGGCATGCTAGTTCTCATGAGAGGGATCACAATTAGCATACAACCAACATAATTTATTCTCATCTTGACATTGGGGAATGGGTTGAGAAGGATCTAGGATCTGACTAAATGATTTAGGCATACACTTTCTCAACTCATCCTTAAATTATGGTTGATAATGGATAGGTTAGCTCTTATTATTATTAGCTTTTTGGTCTATAGAAAAGATGTTTCTATTTGTAGAATCCATGAGAGGAAGGGTATCTGAGACCCCGTCATCTGTGGCATTCTTGTTCTTTGATTTTTGTAGGATTTATATTTTTTAGTTTTTTGGTTCCTAGGAGAATAATTCTCAATCAAACTCCCTCATGAGATAATCTTGTCTTTTGGCTTGTTTAAAATCCTCATCCAAGGATGTAGGAGAAAAGTACCTAACCTTGTATTGAAGGAAAGGTTCTAAGGCTCAAAGGAATAGTTAGAAAAGGCTATCTTTCAACATATTGTGTTATGCCTTAGTAGATAATGTTTTCTAGTGTTTCATGAACATTTGAGCTGATTCATTTTCATGTTGTTTACAATAAATGAAAGCATTAATGTTATTTTTAGGTAAGCCATGATATTGAAACTCATTAACTAAATTTTTTACTAGAGATTCTAACTCCACTATAGAGTTAGGGGTTAGAGTGTGATGACCAGTCCAAAACATCTCAAGTAAGATTCTTAGCTTAGATTTTAGTGGCGGTATAGTAATTGACTTTGATCCATTCTTTGTAATATTACCAAAGGGCTTAATGTGTAAAGTAGGATCAATTGACCCATCATATGAGATAGAGGGGGAAATAGCTCCAAAATCCATGCTAGAAATGTAAGGTGTTAGTAGATCTTGTTAGATTTCCCTCAAGACTTTATTTTGAATGGGGGGTTAGGAAATAGGTGCTTCATTAGGTCCATTAGGTAGGGGTGGCAAAATTGCACTCCCAGAGCCTGTGTTAGGATAGTTAACCATTTAGACCATATTGGTTTGCATTTGAAGGAGTTGGGTTGTAGTGGTAGTTTTTTGCTGACTCATCTTATCTATAAGTTGGAGGATCATATTAGTGGGATAAAACTAGAGGCATTCATAGATGATCCTTTCATGGTATCCTTCCCATTATTCACCCAATTTTCAAGTTGCTCGAGGAAAAAGTCAAGGAGATGTTTATGAATTACTGACTCAGGTTCCCCTTTTTATTACATAAACTTATTAAGGAATTTTTTAATTTCAGGAGGGAGGTCAAAGATGTCCTCAATTTTAATCTCTTCTTCTTCCTCACCTAAGACATTATTGTTACAAGTAATTTACTTTTTCCTATTAGCTCCTACCACACAATAGTCTGAACAGAAGGGAAAGCCTGCTGTTGTAAAATTAGTTTCTAAAAGTTACTATTCATTGGATTTGGAAAGCCCAAGGACAATATAATTCATGGAGTGTTGATTTGACCAATAAAAAGCTTATAAAAATTGGCTACTGACATAATCGGTCGTGCAAAAAGTGTTTCACAGGGGCTAAAGGCATTTGCGGTAAATATTGGATAAAATAGATAAGATCAGCCTTATAAATGACATAGGGGCCAATGACATCTATGGTAAATCTAGGATAAGACAGATAGGATCGGCCCTATATAAAAGTGGAATAGGGGCCGATGACATCTGGAAAGATTGAGTTTTAGATTTTTTTGGAATTTTAAAAATTGAAATAAGACAAAAATGAAAAGTGGGCACTTTTAATGAGTTATGCTTAATCACAAGGGACAAATTAGGTTTCACTTCGGAGGATGTATGATGAGAAAAAAATGTGTCTTGACACCATGCACTCTTATCATCGATTCAACTAGGGTATTCGAGGTAACGAGTAAAGGATACACCAAGAATGACATATAAACAGATAGAATTAAAGGGGGTACACGTGCTGCTATGATCACATACCCAAAGGAAAGTAACCCTTAGACTAGGACAAACTAATGTTTCCAATGCCTTAGGTTAAAGAAGATGAAGGAACCCTATGGAGGTATCAACACCATGGGGGATAATGATAAACAAAAGAAGAATGCAAAGATTATGCTAACCTAAGGAAATCATGTAAAATCATATGAAGAATTGAAATGCAATATGCTAACCTAACATGTCCATAAAATACCAAACTAGCATAAAACATGTAATGAATATAAAGAAATAATCTATACAAAATGACAAAATGATTAAGAGAACTTACTTGTTGTGGGGTGTTCGTTGATGCATCTATCTCCTAAAATACCATACACCAAGAGAGAACCACTTTTAGGTCGAGAAGGGGAAACAATCTAGTCTTATCTCACTATGGATAACCCAAAAGTGGAAGAAAACAAATCAAAGCAAGAATAATGCTTGAGATAAATGCCATTGATTGGAATATGCAATTCTTCTTCGTCCAACTTTGTCAATTGGAAATAATTGTTTTCTTTGCATCCTGAAATCAAGTAAGGGCCACTCCATATTGCATCAAACTTGGAGTGCCTTCCAGGTTTAGCTTTGTCTGCATCCCATTTCAGAACCAGGTCTCCTTCTTAAAAAGTTTTGTTTTTGGCCTTTCTATCAAAGCTCATCTTGATTTGAGCTTGGTCTTTCTCCATTGTTTTCATGACCTGGTTCTTTAGCTTTTCCATCTCCATGAGCTCTACATACCTAATTTCCATAGATGGAAACTCAAACAACTCCAGTTGCTTGATAAGCTCCAAGGAAAGTAATTCAAGGGATATTGAAAACCTTGTTTCCCTTCCATAAACCAACTTAAAAGGAGAATAACCAGTTGATTTATTGGGAGTGATTCCATCAGCCCACAAGGCTGATTTCAATTTGGTATTCCAAGTCATCTGATTCCCATATAGGGTTCTTCTTATGATTCTTAACAAGTTCTTGTTCATTGATTCTGCTTATCCGTTACCCCAAGGGTAGTAGTTAGAATAAGTTCTCAAGTAGATTACATTTCTAACAACCCAATTGAATATATTTTCTCTAAGAAAAGATAAGGCATTATATGTATTATAATGGAAGGAACACAAAAACTTTTTGAAATACGTTCGTAGAAGTCCATAATGCTAGCTTCATTTTCTTCCTTAAATGTAATTGCTCCACTTAGTGAAGTAGTCCGTGGCTGTAAGAATCCATTTATGACCTAGGCTGGAACTTGGATTAATCATCCCAATCAAATCAAGTCCCCATCACAAGAAATGTTTCTCTACTGAGATATGATGGAGTGGGATGGCTGCTAGCTTCTCTTTTCTTGTGAAGAAGGCACAGTTCTTGCATTTCTTGATCCATGAGTAACAATCATTGAAAATATTAGGCTAGTAATAACCATCCCTCATGTTTCTAATGGTTGTTTCTTTTTGGGAAAAATAACCACTTGCCTCTCCATCATGAAACTCGTGCAATACCCTCTCTATCTGATCTATCTTGATGCACCTTAGGAGGACACCATTCACATCCCTTTTGAAAAAAATATTATCTACAAGAACATATGGGATGCAATGAATTATGAAATACCTCCTTTTGGGCTTACTCAATCCTTGAGGATTTTGACTTGTTTGAAGGAAATGTACGATATCCTGAGTCCAATAAG
This sequence comes from Taxus chinensis, assembly GCA_019776745.2. Lineage (NCBI taxonomy): Eukaryota > Viridiplantae > Streptophyta > Pinopsida > Cupressales > Taxaceae > Taxus > Taxus chinensis. The sequence continues at coordinate 237,154,383 of CM034157.1, read as the reverse complement.
GAATGGGTATACCACATGTGGTCTGTTTTTTATTATCTTTCAACATCATAACATATTTCACCTCCTCTCTCGATTCAACATGCTGGTTAGAAGCTAGCTACTCACACAACCCTTTGCCCCTAACTAATTTGGTCACATTTATATCAATATCATACTCCATGACCTTGGTTATCCAACCAACTTTTTTTTCATTTAGGTCCTTGTTCAAAATAAAATATTTTACACCAACATGTGAAACTAATAGATGACTTATGTTATTTGACACTATATTTCTGAATTTCTTTAGACTTATAATCACAACAAGGACATGCTTCTCAATGAATGAATATCTCACCTCATAATATTGAAGGCTTTGGCTGAAGGATGCGATAGGCTACTCCAATCCTTCTTGATTTTGTTGTACTAGTATGGAAGATATTGCATCTTTGCCCCCAAAAGTGTATAAAATGATTTCCTTTGATAAATATGGATATATGAGGGTTGGACCCTATGTAATGACTTGCTTTATAGCTTCAACGATTTATTTTCTTTCAACAGTCCATCTAAAAACCATGGTCTTCTTCAGCATCAGTGTGAGTGGTTTGAAATGATGGGTAAAGTTAGGAACAAACCTCCTAAAAAAATTAATTTTCACCAAAAATATTTGGAGAGCCTTCTTATGACTTGGAAATGGTAATGCTCGAATAGCTTCTACCCTTTCTGGATCAATTATCAACCCTCCCTTATACACAATGTGGCCTAAGAGATTTCCTTCATGAGGTAATAATATGCACTTTTTTGGATTTAGAGACACTTTGAATCTCCTAGATATTTGGAATACTTATCTGAGGTGAAAGAGATAACTTGTTGTGTTCTTGGAGAATACAATAATATCATCTAGATATGCAAGAACTATCTTATTGATCAATCCTTCGAATGCCATATCCATCACCCTTTGGAAAGTGGCTCCAGTGTTTGAAAATCCGAATGGCATCTTCCTATAAGCATATGTGCCCCACTTCGTGGTGAAGTTGGTCTTGAATTGGTCATCTTCTTTCACCCTGATTTGATTATAGCCCGAGTAGCCATGCAGTAATGAGAACCTTTCGGAACCGGATACAACCTGCAGATTTTTCTCCATGGAAGGAAGTGGGTGGTGGTTCTTGAGAGAGGCCTTGTTTAAGTCCCGAAAATCCACACATAACCTTATTTCCCTGTTATTTTTCCTAACCAACACTAGATTTTCTACCCATGAAGAGTGCTTGATTGGAAAGATGATGCTTGCTTCAATGAATTTTTTTAGTTCTCTTTTCATGAGAGGATTGATATGAGGATTGATTGACCTTTGCTTTTTCCTGATGGGTTTAGTTCCCAAATCCAGTTCAATTGTGTGTTGTGCTAGCTTAGGATGAAATCCTTTCAAATCTTTATAGCTCTAAGTAAACACATCTAGAAATTCTTGGAAAATTTGTATAAATTCATATTTTTCTTGTTTAGTTCTTACCTTGCCAATTTGAAGTGTTTTTCTTTCTCTAACTAAAATTGGCTTTGAATCCTCACCTTTGACCTGAATATTTTCTCTTTCCCTCTGACATTGATCGTTAGGATTGAATATTGACTCTAGAGTCACTAAACCCTTTGGTAGCTTATTTTTCCTTAGTTGAACCACTTCATCACCATATTGTTGCTCCAATTTATCTTGATTTCTAACTAAGAGCTTGGCCTCCTCTTGTAAGAAATTAATGATTTGTTGATCATTCTCAAATTATTACCAGCTCGTGTTATTGTCTAACACATCTGGCCTCACAAGTATATCAATATGTGGCTGCACTTTATCTCTTTTAATGCTTTCAACAATATCAAATGTTGCTCCAATTGTTGTAAGCCTATCCGTAGCCTCATTCTTCTTCCTTTATATGGCTTGAATATTGAACCCTTCAAAATCATCAATTTGATTCCATACTCGATGCTTGTAGTCTTTGAGAAGATCATTCTTAGCAGCATGTTTTCCCCTAACCTGGTTGACAATCAAATCACTATCCCCAAACACTTGCAAGTTTTGTATACCCCTATTTCTTGCCCAATTCTATCCATGTATCAAAGACTCATACTCATCGGTATTGTTTGAACAAGTAAATTGAAAACATAAATATGAGTAGTAATTCATACCTTGTGGTGAGAAAATAATTTCTCCTCCTTCAGTGCCTTTCCTACTCCTTGAGCCATCAAAAAATGGCTACCATACTTCATTATCACCCTTACCATCCAGTTTGGCGAGGCTAGGAAGGGGTGTGTTTTCCTCGTGTAAACAATAAACTCCCAACTCAGCCTCCTCTATTTCCTTGTTTGGATCATATTTGTGACTTTTTGTGACCATTAATCAAGAGTCAAATCTGGGATGCCCCAAAATTTGGTATCTATTTCTTGAGTGTTTGGAAAATCCTCTTGATTAAAGGCTAAGCAATTTACGTTGACTGGACTTGGTACACGAGGCTCAATATGGAAATTTGCAATAGGTTCAGACTGGATTGTAGCCTTAGCTCCATACCTTGTTCTGAAGAGCATATGTGACCAATCAGCTAATAAGTAGCTCCAATTTTGGAGGTGAAGTCTCTTGACAAGCATACTGCAAAGAGTGGTGACAATTCAATCACTGATATATCCTTCTGAACTGTGACATTAGGACATGCGTGTAATGTAAGGTTTAAACCTTTTATGATCCCAACAGTCCCCATTTTTCCCCATCTAACTATACCACTCCTTTGGAAACCAGGTTGTATTTTAGTCCCAAATGATCTGTAATCTATTTTGGCATTACTGAACTACTAGCCCCTGAGTTAATCATGTAGTTGTGTACAAGATTTTTCCCAATAACCAAAGATATATAAAATGGAGGAGGCTTCATGATTTTACCTTGCTGACCTCCATGAACTCATTCTTTTGGAGCTGCATTAGTGAGCACCTTCTCTTGATTCCTGGACAACTCATTTGATGTTGACCAATTCTCCATGTCTGCTTGTTAGAAATCCTGTTGGCCCAGAATTTTCAACGATTCCCACAAAGAAATGCTTACATTGGTCTTCTTTATTTGATCAGTAATGTTAAAAGGAGATTGATTCTCCTTCTACTTCCCTATACTTGGCATGACTTTCTCCTGCACTTGGGTTGTTGCAACCGAAACCTGAGTTAGCTTAGAAGGAAGTTTGGGTTGATCTTGAATGTTTAGGGTTGCACTTGGATTGCTGATACCTCCTGCATGTGGGCCCACTCATCCTCTATCACATTGTGCCTCAAATCCCCTAGTAGGGGTGGTACTCTATCTCCCAGCATCAACTATTACCATGCCTACAACCAACTAACTCAATAATGTCAGGGCATGAATTCATTTTTTGTCAACATCATAATTCTACACCTTGTTAGCCCATACACATTTATCATGTTCTTACTTTATCCTTAACCAATTTTTTATCCCATTCCCACTTACCCAAACCCTGTACCCACCGTGAACTAACTCCCACTTATCCTCTACCTACATTTATCTACCCTCACCTTTTCCCACCTACTTTATCCCTCCTCAATCCCTATTCCCTTCATTTATTATCTGTTTATCTTACCCTCTCTTTTCCACCCCATCTTCACCCTTTGCATCTAACCTATTTTGACCCTATCACATTTTTACAGTGACCGATTCCGGTCACCTATGACCGCCATCAGTCACCCCTGACTGATTTTGGCCCTTATAACTGACATCGGTCATGTTTTCCCCACCGACACCGGTAATACATAACCAAGGTCAGCCGACCCCAAACTGACGTCAGTCTCTGGTTTGGCCCCAAAGCCAAACCCCCATGGCCCTAAAATTCTAAAATTGACCAAACTAAGCCTAAACTACCCCCATTCTACCCACACCTCACCCAAATTCATTTCCCAACCTAATTAGCCTACATTCCACCTTCCTCATACCCAAATTGGTTCATTTTACCCGCATTTCCAAATTTCAAATTTCCACCCTACCCATTTATTCATTTTACTAAAAAATTCAATTCAAAATGCATGATAGGAGTTGGAACCAACCTCATCCCATTGCCTCCTCCTTGCTGTCACCTCCGTTCTTTATAATGGTTTCCCTCCGTCGCTCCCTCCCACTACCACCATGTCTAAAATCAACCTCCCAATCCTCTGACAAATCAACTCATTCCACACAATTAGGTGGACCCATCTTCCTCACTCTAAAAACATCACATGGTGAGTCATCTCACCTTGTGAGAGTCATAGGTCTTAGGGAGTCAAATGACAAGTGTCAGATTCTGTCATAGAATCTGTCATTTTCATTTACATCAGTGTGTCATAGGAGTTACATTCCTTATTTGGAATTGTAACTCCTCCTTTAGTGGCATCATATGCGTCAGTCACATCATATGCGTCAGTGGTGTCATAGGAGTTCTTTTCTTGTTTAGGCATGGGGGTTACACAACACCACTATTTGTACTTCCTTTTTATTTATCTATGAGCATGAGTAGACCTGTTTTCTTATTTGCATATTCTTTCCATTGTTTGAATCTTGCTTATTGCATTGGAGCTACGACATTACCATCGGAGTGAAACTTCGTCGTGGTGCATTGTTTTGATATCGGTTCTCGCATATCCCTCTTTCATGGTATCAAAGCGAGGTTTCGGTAAAATGTGCACTCTTCATTTATTAATTGCTTATTACTTCTGGTTTCTTCTTATTTCCTCATGCAAGTTTTTTTGATTATTACTTTGGAATCGTATTACTCACCTCACGTTGAGGTTTCAGTAGTTGCAAGTTTGGGGTGTTATTTTGCTCGATTTGATTCATCATTTTGAGTTTTCTAGGATTGCTTGCTATTCTTGTGTGTTTCAGGTTTTGCATTTCAGGTTCATGGGTTGTAGATTTCATTTAGTGTTGTCTTATTTTTCACTTTGCAAGCTTTCTACCTGCTCACCTTGCTTGCTTTGCATGCATCCTCCTCCTGGTTTCAAGCCTCTCTACCTTGGTTTGGGTTCATTTATGCTCAGATTGGTGGAATCATGCTCATTTCACTGGTTATGCTTAGACTAATCTCAGCTTTGTGGTCATTCCTATGTTTTACTTTGAAATTGTTATTTGTTGCGTCAATCTCTCACTACCTCAACTCATACATGATTCGGTCTTCCGGTGACTTGGGTTGTTTGCTGGTTTACCAGCTCATCAGATGCATTGACCGAATCATATCCTCTATATTGATTTAAAGGCCTCGCTTGTGGTCTTGGTGTAATTTACATTGGGTTTTCGTTCCTTCTAACTCTGATCTGAGTTGTTCCTTACTTGGCTTTAGCTTGGTTTGAAACACTATTGGTCATTATTTTTTTTGGCATCCTTCTTGAGTGTTTGGTTCAAGCTCTCCTGTGCATTTGGTGAGCTCACTTCGTTACTTTGGAGAAACTTTCTCGCTCCCTTTTTTCCTAGTTTGGGTCTTGAGTGCTCTTGTTGGTATTCCCCATGTTTTTTCTATAAATTCCATGTGGACATCACATCACTCACAATTCCACATCTCAATAGCCTGCTATAGTGCGGTTTCAAAGTGTTTGACCCAACATGCTCGTGCTTTTCACCAAGCCACTTTTCCAAGCTTCCTCTACTCACGTGGCTTGTCAACTCAGTTTGGTCCTCACTAAATCGACTCAGGTGCCTCCCACTGGTGTGAAAGTTTAAATAATGAGTTGTATGCTATATAAACTTGTATAAGCAGTGTGTGCTCTATTCGGTAGAATACCACGTTCATATATAGCTCCACGATTTAGAGTGTTGGGCCCAACCCTTTTAGACTTGTTTGAAGGTAAAAAAATCCCTTTTTAATGTTTTAAGGTTAAAAACATTCTTTTCTTGGCATTGTAATAATTTTTTGGATATATTTTTGCTTGTTTTATTGTCCTTCCTTCAGGTGTCGAAGACAGAGGGTGAGGTCTAGGGTTGGCAGGAGGCTAATCCCCCTCATAATAAAAACAAACCCTATCTAAAATTTGATGCCATTTCCAACGAGCATACATACGACACCCTTTGCATGTGTTTAGGGAACCTTTTTAATCCATTTGCAAGGCTTATTGGCATTTTCCATCAGTTGTGGGAATCATTTTTTTGCTATAACTTTTGACTCGTTGCTCGGTTTTGAGAACTTATTTAGTCAAAGTTGCATGTTTTTTCACACACTACATGATAGGATTATCAATTTTGTAAATGCACTATTTTATAAAGTGCCACATTCTTGGGGGGTGTCATTGTATTGCTTGTGTCGGCTCATTTCGAATCATCTTGAGCATTGTACTATCCCTTTTATTGCTTGTGGAATTGTGAGCACGTCTACCACAGTCTTACGGAAAAGATGTTTTTTCATGCAACATGAGATACCATTTCTCACAAGGCCTTCTCTTTCCCTTATTTTTTTCACTCATTCTTGTGCTTTCTTATGGTGTTGAACTGTTGCACCCAAGAAACCTTGATTGTGGTCTCCACTCTTGCACGTTATTACACTGATTACAAGGTGAGTGACAGACTGGTTCTTGATGCATAGTCACATCTGATTGTAATCAACACACTAAACTATAAAGTGCCAAACTCAGGGGGTGTAATATTGTTCTGGGGTGGTTGTTTCCTTTCTCTCTCCTTCCTTCTACCTTTGTTGGTTCTATCTCTTCATTATGGATATCTCTAAAGTACCGGTGCTCACACCTTTTAATTTCTTCGAATGGAGATCTAAAATTATATCAGCTTTGTGAAGTAAAGGGTTGTACCATGTTACCATGGGGTTAGAGACAGAACCTGATGATGAACCCAAAAGATCTAAATGGTTCAACCACTGTGATGAAGCCTTAGGTATTCTTTGTATGTCTGTCTCTTCTGACTTGCTCTTCCACATCGAAACTTCCTCGACACCTGATGGAGCATGGAAAATGATCGACGAGATGTTTGGGAAGCAAGATGACATGAGAGCACATGAGTTGGAGAACGAACTACTAGGGTTAAATCCTAGTGACTTTGAAAACCTATAGGCCTTCTTCTCAAAGTTTGTCCACCCTAGACTGCCTCTAAAGGAATGTAAAGTGGAGAAGAAAGACTCTCAATTGATCTTGTCGATTCTTTCTAAGTTAGGTCCTGAATACTTTGTCTTTGTTTCAACTTTCCATGCCATGAAATCCACCTTGGGTAGTGCCTGGAAAATGCCCTCATTTGACAGTTTTTTGTCCCAACTCATTCGAGAATAGGACAAACTCATTCAAATGGGGACTCTAAAATCCAAGTCACATGCCCTTGTGGTGAATAAGGGAAAGAAAAATGAAAAGAAGAAAGAAACAAAGGACCAACCTAAGAAAGAAACCAAGACCAACCAAACCCCAGCTAAGCCCAACACTAACACTTTGACTTCTGAGCCTAAAGTGAAGAAGGAAAAGTGTAAATGCTCCTATTGTAAGTATCTTGGCCACAAAGAGCATTAATGTTTTTTGGAAACAAATTGATCACTTAACTCAGTTACTTGAGAAGAATAAAATAAGTGTTCCTGAATCTGTCAAACAAAATGCTCAGAAGGGTGAGTCTTCTAAAGCAAAGGAGTCTAAAAATGAAAAGAAGAAAGGTAAGGCCCTTGTAGCTAGATCAGCTCCATCATCAACTTGGATTATCGATTCTGGTGCCTTGCACCACATGGCTTCTTCAGAGGTTGAATTCTCTAGCATTGAACCATGTGGCATGTCCCAAATCATGTTGGGTGATGACACTCATGTGTCAGTTTCTGGTAGTGGATCGGTAGAGATAGAAGGTGGAACATTTAACCAAGTGTTGAGTGTTCCCAATCTCTCTACCAATCTCCTATCAGTTTACCAAATCACCCACCTTGGTGAAGGAATGTGAGTGGAATTTGGTCCTAACTCGGTGATCATTCATGAGCTTAACTCTGACTGCACTGTGGCTGAGGGAAAGGTGGATCACCGTTCACGGTTGTATACCTTTTCCCACTTCTCTTCTGATTCGATGCCCAATGCCTTGCTCACTCATGAAAATGAGGTTAATAAGCTATGGCATGAGTGTTTTGGGCATCTAAATTATCATTACCTTGAACAATTGAGCCAAAACAAAATGGTCAATGGGTTACCCCGAGTTAATTTTTCTAAAGGTCTTTGTGAGGGTTGTACCCTCGGAAAGCACCCTGAAAAAATTTTTGATAAGGGAAAATCCTGGAGAGCTACTCATCCCTTGGATCTTGTTCATAGTGATGTTTCTGGCCCCTTTCCATCTCCTTCTTTCACTAGAGCTCTATATATACTAACCTTCATTGATGACTTTTCACGTTATACTTGGGTATATTTTCTTAAGCTTAAGTCTGAAGTCTTTGAGCATTTTCAGAACTTTAAGGCTCTTGCTGAGAAACAAGTGGAATGGTCTATCAAGGTTCTTCGAACCGAAAATGGAGGCAAGTATGTGAGCAATAGGTTTGAGGATTTCTACACTTCTGAGGGGATTTCTTTGCAGTGTACAGTTGCTTACAACCCTTCCCAAAATGGAGTTGCAGAAAGAAAGAACCGAACTCTAAAGGAGATGGCTACTTGTATGGTTCACTCAAAGTCCCTTCCTCCACAGTATTGGGCTGAAGCAGTGAATTGTGCTTGTTACATTCAGAATCATGTTCCACACAAGGAAGTAAGAGGGATGACACCCTTTGAAGCCTGGTTTGGACACAAGCCTGATGTTGAGCACTTTCAAGTCTTTGGATCCAAGGCTATGGCTCAGATTCCCAAGAAGAAACACAAGGCATTGGATCCACAATCCAAACCTTGTATCTTTGTCAGGTATCCTGATGGCGTGAAGGGATATCGATTGTTGAACCCTACAACCCATGAGCTCTATATTGAGAGGAGTGTGAAGTTTGATGAGTCATCCTTGACTTTTACTTCCACTGAGGTTCTTTTGCCCACTGATTCAGATTCTGACTCATCAGATGATGATGTTGTTGAGCAAGTTCCTCCTCTCCCTACTCCTCCCGATCCTCAAATTTCTGAGTCTTCTGATTCTGATAGTAGTGATGATGAGGACTATGTCCCTTCTCACTAGAGTGAAGAATCTTCTGACTCTGAGCTTGATCCTTCGGGACCTCTTTGGGCTAGGAAAACTTTACAGAGTGCTGGAGATTTAGTTGGAGATCCTTCAGATGAGAGACGTACTCACTCGAGTTTCATTGGACCCCACTCCTTCTTCACCTCTACTTCTGATCCACCATCTTTCCAGGAAGCTTATGGGATTCCTGAGTGGGATTTTGCTATGGATGAGGAGTATTCCTCACTCATAAAGAATGACACTTGGGATCTTACCCCTCTTCCGAAAGGAAGAAAAATCATTCAGTGTAGGTGGATATATCAGAAAAAGTATGGAGCCAATGGAGAAGTCGAGAAGTATAAAGTGTGACTTGTAGCTAAGGGTTTCTCCCAGGTAGCTGGGGTTGATTACTTGGAAACCTTTTCTCTGGTTGTGAAGATGACTTCCATTCGACTGACCCTTTCCATCACTGCCACTAACAGATGGGAAGTCCACCAGATGGACATTAAGAGTGCCTTCCTTCATGGGGACCTAGAGGAAGAGATCTACATGGAACAACCTCTAGGTTATGTCCATAATCCATCCCTCATTTGCAAGTTAAAGAAGTCTCTCTATGGCCTTAAACAAGCCCCTTGGGCTTGGTATGCCAAGATGGACTCCTTTTTACTTGCATCAGGGTTCACTCGGTGTCACTCTGACCCAAATGTGTATATTCTGTGGCAGGATGACTCCATGCTTATTCTTGTTCTCTATGTTGATGACTTGTTGATCACAGGGTAGCTCTTCCTCTATCATTGATTCTGTGAAGATCTTCTTGGCCAACAAGTTCTCCATGTCTGACTTAGGATTGCTTCATTACTTTCTTGGGATCCAGATTTCACAATCTGACTCAGGAATTATGATCTCACAGCCTAAGTACTCTCTTGATTTTCTTGCTCAGTTTCACATGTCTGATTGCAAGTCCTCACCTACTCCTTTTCTTTCTGGGGTCAAGTTGGTTTCTGATTGCTCTTCCCCCTTGGTTGATGGTACCCTTTATTGGTAGTTGGTGGGGAGCTTGATCTACCTTACTCACACTCAACCAGATCTATCATATGTTGTTGGGATCATGTCCAGATTTATGCAGGAGCCTCATGAGCTGCATTTAAAAGCAGCAAAGTGGATCCTTCACTATGTTCGTGGCACTCACACAGATGGTATTCATTACTTAGGAGGGACTTAGATTGACTTGGTTGGATTTACCGACTCTGATTAGGCCAGTGATCTAGATCATCAGAAGTCTACCTCAGGCTACAGTTTCACTCTTGGTTCAGGTCTTGTCAGTTGATCCAGCAAGAAGTAGAATGCCATTTCCATATCATCGAACAGGAGTAGAGTACAAAGGAGTAGTTAACACTGCCACAAAAGTTGTTTGGTTATAGGGTATCTTGACAGAGTTTGGCATCCACTTTCAGTGGCCTACCATTATCTACTGTGACAACATGAGCACTATCTCAATTTGTAGAAATCCAGTTCAGCATCAGCAGATGAAGCACATTGAGATTCACATGCACTTCATATGGGAGCTGATACATGAAAACATCATCGACATACAGTATGTTCAGACTAGCTGATCAGGTTGTAGACATATTCACCAAGCCCTTCACTGAGGTGAAATTTCTTCACTTACGGTCTCTTCTTGGGGTGAGGTCTGCTGCAGCTTCCCATCTTCTTCAGGCTATATAGTCCTCCTTCTTCTCCTCTTCTTCTTTCTAGAAAGATGTTGTTTGTATATGGGCACCTTATCAGGCCTTTAGTTGTCGGGCCCCATTGGCACATCTTTCTTAGTTGTCTAGGGGAGTCTTCTTTTCTATTCTGTCTTACCATGACCTCTACCTTGGCTTCGATGAAGGGGGGTGTTGGTGTGTGTGACCTACCTAGTCATCATCCACATCACATGGTGAGTCATCTCACCTTGTAAGAGTCATAGGTCTTAGGGAGTCAAATGACAAGTGTCAGATTCTGTCATAGAATCTGTCATTGTCATTTGCGTCAGTGCGTCATAGGAGTTACATTCCTTATTTGGAATTGTAACTCCTCCTTTAGTGGCATCATATGCATCAGTCACGTCATATGCATCAGTGGCATCATAGGAGTTACTTTCCTTGTTTAGGCATGGGGGTTACACAACACCCCTATTTGTACTTCCTTTTTTTGATCTATGAGAATGAGCAGACATGTTTTCTTATTTGCATATTCTTTCCATTGTTTGAATCTTTCTTATTGCATTGGAGCTACAACGTTACCATCGGAGTGCAACTTCATCGTGGTGCATTGTTTTGATATCAGTTCTCACATATCCCTCTTCATGACCATATGCTATGCCTTGGATACCTGAATTCCTTCACCCTTGTTGAATAAACTTATCAGCCTTTACCAATGTAGAGTTTGCGTGCTTTTCATCTTGGTGCCTTATCGCAATCTATATTTTGTCTTCACTGTAAACCCACCCATTGTACCCTAACCACTAGCCAAAACTAACCCTATATTTCCTTAATTGTGTTTAGGGATTTGTTATTTTACCTTTACCTTTCCCTTACCCATGCCATGACCTATTTACTTGGACCTGACCTACTTTGTGTGAGCATTGACCGTGTGTACTCACTATACCTTGTGATGTCATTACCCATGTTGTTTTAGCCTAACAACCATACCTTGCCTATTTTCATGCCATTTATGCTGACCAAAACTTTGGTGTATCGGAACATACCTAAACATTCCTACAACTAACCTACCTTGAGTTTCTAGACCATATCCTATACCCTAGATACCTGAATCACTTCACCCTTGTTTAGATAAAGCTATCGCAAAATTAGGTCATACCACCCTTATAACCCCATTAATTAAATTAACCATACCTTACATATTCATATCCCATAGTGCACATGATTAATTGAATTAATTACTTTAATTAATTTAATTAACATCCTCACTTGACCACCTCACCTAGCCACATCACCTAGACACCTCATCATAGACCTATTCTTAGCATGTTTCTTTTAACTAAGACTCAATTTCTACTTACCTTAACTAACTGAGACTTAGTATAACCCTAAAATTAGATACCTATTCTTTCTCTAATAGCATGCCCACTTATCTAAGCACAAAATACCATTTTAGATCTCAATCAATAGGAAGAACTGGCCAAAAGATAGCCAAGATCTGCTATTTTGGTAAACCTAGGATTTCCCACCATAATTGATATTGATTAACCCTACACTGATGCCGGTTAACCTAAACCGTCATCAGTTACCATATATTCATTTTGGTAACCTTGTTCGAGAGGTTGGAAATTTTGAGAAGTGGATCATTTTTGAAGTTTTGGAGAAAGAGAGATCTACATGCAAGCACAAACTAGAGCCTGTTCGAGCATCCAGATGACCCTAGCCAGCACCAGGACTGATCTGAAGGCATTGGCATTCACGGTAACATTCCAAGAAGCATTGTTGCATGGCACTGATCACCAGTTTCATAGATCAACCATTGCTATCCTCCACCAACCAGGCCTGTAAATACAAGTAAGTGTGTTCTGATATGCATCATTCTATTCTTACTTAGATTGTGGTTTCTTTAGTTTTGTTTATTAGATCCTATTCTAGTTTTTATTTCACCATCCCCACCTTTTTGTCAATCAACCTATCCAACAACCCACAACCCCTTTAGCCCCCCATATCTGACTCTTAGACATTCTTGAGCCTGCCTGGGATTTTTACAAGCATAACCATCCTTCTTCCATTCTCTGTGTAATCAAAGAGAAGCTCCAAAACCAAGTTTATTTTATTTCCACCATTTAGACCCTACCGACATTGGTCACCTTGACTGTCGTTAGTTTCCCCTTCACTGGCATTCGGTCACCAGACCGACGTCGGTTACTGTATCTTCTGACAGACTTTCATTAAGTTGACTTTATCACCCCTAAAACCTCACAAAAGTCTCACCCAAGCAAGATACACTACCTGAAGCCACTCCACAGACCTCCCCATCTCTCTTGTGTAGACACAGAGAGAACTTGGACCCCTATTTCTGACATTTAACTATTCTACCCTTATCCACCCTAAACCATCATCGGTCATAGCTAAACCGTCATCGGTCACACCCTGACCGACATCGGTCTCTGTGTCTGATAACCCAACTCAGGACAACAAGCTAATACCCACTCCCAAACTACCCAGAACCATTTGTAACCTTTACCAGACCTCTGTCAGACCTGTAGAAACTCAAAACCACCTACCCAACCTCCAGATCTGATCATAACCCTGCCTGTTAGATTAGATTTGCTTATTGTATTTGAATGAGATGCCTAAATCATATCAACTATAGTAGGATGTTATTTGTTTACATTATTTCTTGCATTAAATTGTATTAAACAGTGGATTGACAACCATCTAGGAAGTATCACACTTCCTGGATCTAGCACACGCTAGGCAGTCCACTGACATATATTGTTTAATATTCTTCTTGTGGTCTTGTTTTGCATTTACAGGTAGTTCCTCCTAGCCAAAAGGAAGTTCTTCACGGTCAGCCTGGATCAGAAATCAGAAACACACACACAACCTTCAACCGACTTCACAAATAGGTATTCCTCCTTGGCCTATCACCCTCTATCTGTTTCATTAATTTTATCAAGAATCTGGTGAAACATTTTGGCACGCCTGATGGGACCCTCTCTTGGGTTCATTGCATTTTCTTCATATAGGGAAATCTTGTGTGTCTCTTTCTTTTTGAAAAATACACATTTAATCTTCTCCCTGGTAACATTATTTTCTTCTAATTGTCTAAATGACATTTGTGATTTGGTGTTTAAAATGAATCATTTCTTTCTTCCTGCATTTGCATAGTAGTGAAAGAGCACGTTCTTGACCTATTCATCATTTGCTACATCGAATTTAATTGTCAATTTGGGTTCTAAAATCTGTTGCATTTCATCCTTGTATGTTGCATTTTAGCTCACATTAAAAAATGAGGGCAACCTATATGCTGGAAGTCATGCCCAGCTGATGGTTGACATAATTGAATCGTAGAAGAACTTTCTCTTCTCTCTCTTTTCCAAACTACACAAATAAAAATTCACACATCTTCTTAAACAACACCTTACCTGGAAGAAGTTGTCAATGATCACATGATCAGAGGATTGACAGTGGGCACCCAGCTGGTTTCTCTGTCCAGTCATTATCTCAGAGAAAGGACCACCCCCACCAAAACATAACCTGAAACCACCCTTTAGAATTTTCCTCTTCATAGGATGCCTTCCCAACCAAAAAAACTCTGTTTTGAATTCACAAGTCAGTCTTAAATAACATAAGCTGAACACATAAAATTCACTTATAGGATTGCGTGTTTTTCTTAGCTTTTTCCTGATTTGTGTTTTGAGTTGTGAGGTTACGTTCTCCACTTTCCTCTTCCTTTCACACTCCACCATCATAGTTGGAGTATTCTGACTATTTTTGAGTGTGTCAGGGTCTAATACTATCATCCTCAGACTTCTGGGTTGATACTCCATCTGACTCAATTCACAAAAACCAATTTTTCTTCACTTCTTCAAATTTCACAGTAACCGGCGTCGGTCCAGTGACCATCACCGGTTTCCATCTGACCATCATTGATTTACCTAACCAGTGTTGGTTTCTAGCTCTTTTGGTTATTTTACCCAAAAAAGCATTCATCACCTCTTCTGTTCTATTTGAAATTCTCAGGACATCATCATATCCCCAGAATTCTAATATCACTGTCATATACAGTTTCCTCATTCCATTTTCATCAGTTTTTGGCCTCATTTGCTAAAACTGTTGATTTCCCATAGTAACCAGTATCGGTTACTGTAACCATCATCGGTCCCCCTTTAACCATCATCAGTTATTTAAACCATCATCAGTTCCTCTATTCTGATTTTTAATTAGAACACCGACCAAGTTCACCTCCCAGAATCTATCCTTCTCCATTTCTGTTGTTTTCTGTGTTATTTATAGAGTATAGTTTATCAGGTATACACTAATTCACATGGTGTTGACTCACAACCAAGCCAACACCCTTGTGTTTCACGCCATCCTTCAGCAGCTTCCACCTAGCCCATCACCACCTTCTATCTTGTCACCTATGGATCCAACTCATCCCATCACCATTAATACCGGTGATGAGGAGTTCACAAGACTCCTTGACCATAATCTCACTATCCTACAATATTATCTCTCTTACTCATCTACCTGAGACTCCTCGGGATAGTTGGTATATGGCATGCCCATATCTATTCCTCCTTCCCTCACCCCCACTTCCGTGTCAACTACCACTAGCTCAACATTTCCTTCATCCACCTTACCCCTGTAATATCTCAACTAGACCCCACATCCACTATGACTGCTACACCAACGACATCTATTGCACCCATGATGTCAACCATTCCTTCACCAACCATCTTAAGCATGGCCCCATCTGCATCCTTTACCTCATATGTACCAGTTGCATCACAACCACCCATGGTGTCGACCCACACCCCATTCCAAAACCTCATCCTTTCCATCCCACAGTCTCTACCCCCAATTATTATGAGAGTTGTTACAACTACCCTACCTATTTATGCGCATCACCAATAACCCCTAATCTCATCTATCACTTATTCCAGATATCTTCCACCCGCATCTATTCCCCCTTCACAGTTTTCATATTTGGCACCCCCATATACTGGGATGTCATCCACATCATACACCCATCATCAACCTCCCTTTACTGCAGGAGGCACCCATTCCTCACAACCCACCAATGACCTCATTAGGATGATGATGGAAAAGATGCAAACATTAGAAGCATCAGTTTCTGGCTCTCACAACTCCTTAACTTATGATGAAATCTGTAATGAGCCTATTCATCCATCTATCCCCATTCACCCATACCTTGTACATTGGGAAATGCCCAAGTTCAACCATTTCAATAGTAAAGAAGACCCGCAACAACACTTACGTCATTCAAACATGGGTGCTATCTAATTTCCCATGATGATGCTTTACTCCTACGGACATTCCCCATGTCCTTGACAGGACCCACCTTAGATTGGTATAGTGGTTTACCCAGACATTCCATCTACTCCTTTAACCAAGTGGCTCAAGCATTCTTAGACCACTTCTCAATCAATGTCATCAAAAAAGTCACCATGACTGACCTATACTCGACACGACAGTATGACGATGAATCTATCACAGATTTTGTTGCTCGCTGGCAAAGTCTTATCAACCAATTAACATTCCAGTTACCTCAAGTTGAGCTTATAGAGTTGTTCACTAGAGCTTGTGCCAGACACATCTCACCAAATCTGTAGGTACAAACCTTCCATACCTTCAACGAAGCATTTACCATGGCACGAAAGCTGGAAATTCATGCCATTGAAGAAAAGAAAATCCAATTGCGAAACAAAAATGCCGCGTTCAAGTCAAATGATGCTTCTTCATCTTCAAAGCCCCAAAACAATTATTCAAAAGCCAAAGGATCTGCCAACATGGTAGTTCTCAAAGCTGGTCCATCCCATCCATCTAATCAAGCCAAACCTTCCTCCAATCTTTCTCCCATTTAGACTTTTCAGTTCCGACAGGAACAACAAAAGTACACTCCGATTGGAGAGCCCTATTCTTCAGTCTTGGAAAATATTCTTAAGGCCGGAGCCATTGCACTACCCCCCATAAAACCTCATACCAGTTTTGATCCCACTCATCCTATGCCTTGCTGGTATAAGGAACATGACTATTGTAATTATCATCACATCAAAGGCCATAGTGATGGTAATTGCATAAATTTTAAGAACATTGTCTAGGAAATGTTAGATAATGGAGATCTCATCCTGGACAACCCAAATGCACTGGAAAATCAAAACTTGCATATCTTTAAGAAGTCATTCCCTAACCATACACCATCATCTAATCAAAATGGTGAACCTTCAACCAATGAAAACAATGTTCCATGAAGTCCATGTTGTTTTTGATATCATACCAGTCATTCCTCAATTTCCACCTATTCCATCTATCGAGGAAATTATGGCACAAGCTCCTCTACCCACAGAGGAGCATACCTCATCCACTCCTTCACCCACAGAGGAGTCCTCTTCATCTCCCCCTTCACCCATGGAGGATTCCACAATTTCTACTGATGTCATTTCACCATCTACCTCGCAACCTACCAAACAATCAATGGTATTAACTCTCCTACCCACAGGAGAATCATCATCACTTTCTCCTCCACCAAAAGAGGAATCTACCTCACCCCACCTACCATCTCTCCTACCCATGGGAGATCCTTTAGACACACCACTACCTATTGGGGACAATTCCCCATTAGCATTCCAGGATCCCATTGATCTGGTCTTGGCTCTTTTACCCACAGAGTCTGAGGCTAACCAATTCCCTATCTCACAGACATATTTTATAGGGATTGCCACTAAACCAACTACATCTCCTCTTACAGTAGTGTCATTTTCACGACTGGTTGATCACTTGGATTACATTGATAATTCCATGCTTTGGGGACGTCTTCGGCTCCCATTTTTGACTCAAATGCAAATGTTTCCTATAGATACCTCCACGATCTATCGAAAGGTATTTCTAGCAACTAGATCGACCCTGACCATGCCTATCAAAAAGAATTCTTCTTCATCACCTTTACCTACATTTGAACCTTTACCCATGACTAAAACCATTCCTATGCCTAAGAACCTACCCACACCTACATCTTCACCCATATCTAGACCTATCACTACCTTAGGTATCATGCCGACATCTAGCCTTATCCATCCACCCATTAAATTGGACTTATCCACACCTTCCAAAGTGTGCATGAAAAATGTTCCTCCACCTAAAAGGAAGACCCAACCTTCTAGGCCACATACACCAGTCTCACCCACCACACCTTTGTCACCTTTTCCCCTTCCATCCATCCTAGGACCTCACCCATCAACCTTGGCCAAACAACCCCCTACCCAAGGCAAATCAAAAGCTAAGAAACCTACTTCTTCATCATGATCCTTTGTTACACCCAATTTACCTACACAACAAACACCCTCACCCTCACCCATACATTTCTTACCACCTATACCTCCACCAGCTACCATAACCCCAACATTACCTATGTGACTTCAACCCATACATTCCACCCAGCCTCCACCAACCACTTCCACCACACCTCCATTGTCCCCATGGGTAACCCATCCTCTTCCACCATCTTCTTTCCCTTCTACATCACGTACTCCCACCTCACCTTTACCCAAGAAGGTGCAATCCAAAGACAAGAACCCACTACCCTCCAACAGGGTAGTTAAACCAACAACACCTTCCATTGCTAGTTCTTCTACCACACCTTTACCCAAGCAGATACCATCAAAACCTAAGACAATACCACCTACCAAACCAGTGGTCAAACCTATTCCACCTCCTATAACACCTCTTCCACCACAATCATCCACACCTTTACCCAAACCCACACTCACTTCCCACTGTGATCCATTGGCGGGGTCCTACGCCAACATTTTAGCCAACCTCTTAGAGACCTCAGTCATCACATTACCACCACTTAGACCTTACGACCCCCTCAAACCCAAACCAAAAGGGTTTGATGAAACTAAAATTTGTGCCTACCATCATGTGCTAGGACATGATGTAGAGGGTTGTAAGGCTCTCAAAACCATTCTCCTCCAATTATGTCCTCCTAAAGAAAATTTTGACGACAATGATCTTCTTGATGAGGACCATGTTCCATCTTCACTTGTCACCATACATCCCCACCCACTACCTATTCAATGACCTACATCACCACCTCCACAACCCTTTTATCCACCTCCAAAATTTGAGATCAACATGGTCCATATCAGAGAGTTGGCCAAACCACCACCTAAATGCCAGTGTGCCCTACTCATTTCACAAGGTTCTTACCCCACATTAGGTTTTTGTCCATCATGTCATTATACTACTCATGACATACCTTCTCCATCTACCTCTTTCCCTCAGATTAACATGATCCAAGTTTCCACTCACGCCTAAAAGGACAAAGGAAAAGAAAAAGAAACTAGCCCATCAACCAATCTCGTGCCCAATATACCATCTGCACCCACACCCAAAATCACCATTCGAGGACCCACATACCCTATTTCTGACGGGGTCACCCATCGTACAATGATAAAACAATTACACCAATCCCCTCTAAAAATGTCTTTGTATGATCTCGTCCAAACCTATGAATCTCATCGACAAGCCCTCATGGAGGTTTTGCAATCCATCGAGGTTTTACCTAATGACCCCACACCAGTAGCCTCCATTATCACCCCTCACCATGTGGCCTCTCTTACCAAATCATCTCCTTCTTCTACCCCCATGCCCACTCATCAAGTAGCCGCCCTCAGTTTTTCTTGATGAGGAGATCATACCTCTCCAATCAGATGACCCTGATCCCACCCTTTTCATCTCCATCTATATCGATAATATATGCATACGTACGTGTTATGATCGATGGTGGTGCTAGCATCAACATCATCTCCTCCCACACATACAATCAAATGTGCATCCCTTCAAATTACATGCATAATAACCTAGTTATGATGTGCTCCTTCAATGATGCCATCACTTCCACCCTTGGCACCATTATTCTTCACATTCGTGTGGGCCCTTGCACTGTCCCAGAATTGTTCTACATCTTAGAGGGGGAGTTCCAGTATATCCTATTGCTTGGTTGACCTTGGATTTACGTCATGGGTTGTGTTCCTTCAACTTTACAATGCTATGTAAAATTTCAACATGAAGGACATAACTATACCATCCTGGCTGATCCATCACCATTCAAAACCTGTAACATGTTGTACTGACCTAACGATGTCCTTATACTAGTTAAGGCATCTACCACTGCCACCACTTCTCCTTCACCCACAACCCCATCCACCAATGTTGTCACCACCTCTCCCACACCTAACTCTTCTATTCCTACTGCTGCCGCAGCCTCTGCAGCTGACCCATCTACTTCCCAACCAACCGATACCCCTCCTTCCCAATCACCTAGTAATTCATCTATTCCCACTACCCACATATCTACTACTGATCCCTTAGAGGGTGTTTTTCAATGCCTCACTCTGGGGGAGTACCACCTCTACAATATCAACACATTCCTTACTCCCACAAGAGTATGGTAACCTACACCAACATCCTCATTCTGAATATCACATAGGAGAGGTATTGCCTTATGGTCATCCCTACCTTTGCACCAAATTCATGTATGGGGGAATTAATACTTCCACCTATTAACCCGAAATCACCCCAATAGAGGGAAAATCAATTGTATAATTCATTAACAATTTTTAATAAAAAAATTGGTGTTATATTAGAGTCACTTTCCATTATGTTTAAATTTTAAAAATGGCTTCAGATCATCTCGTCCCATCATGTCATGTGTCAAGTGGTATCATAGAATGACTACACACCTTAGAGATAGGTTAGGAATAAAAGGACTGGTAGAACACCTAATTTGAGGCAACTAGTCAAAGGAGAAAATATGCCACCAAGAAGAGCCACGAATGTGGGAGCAGCGAACTCAAAAAATGTAAAAAACACAACTATTATGAGATCACTCAAATAAGTTATGATGGAATTAAGGGCCTCTATACCATTCTCTATAACAACACCATTCTCTAGTTATAGAATGATATGCACTATAATAGAATGAAATGCATCATTAGCTTAATGACGGAATAAGTTAATCTAGTGACTCGCATGTCGTGAATCCGTCTATCTCGTAACAGATTGTGCATAGAATGGTATAGAAATTATATAGAATGATAGACATTATAATAGAATGATATGCATCATTAGCTTAATGACATAATAAGTTATGATAGAAACACAACCATTCTCTAGTGCCCTTTGCCTTTTTTGAGTCTTTGCAATGTATTTAGTGCCTCTCCCCTTATTTTATAACTGATTGTGCATATTTCAACATTATGATCATCCTGATTGTGGATTTTTCGACCCTTCATTGTTGTCTTATTTCCTCATTTCCTTTTGTTTGTTGTGGGTAATATAATGTGTGGATTATAGTTATAGGGATATGATGCATTGTTTTATTCATGGAAGGGAGAGAGATGCCCCATTTATTTTGCTACATCATCCTTTTATGTTTTGTTTTAGTTAGTTCTCCTTATCCCTTTTCCCATGCATCGTTATCTTAATGATAGGCATTATAATAAATTATTCTAAGATACAAATTGCTTTAGAGGTTTACTTTAAATATCAAAAGTTTCACAATTCAGATGCACATCTAGCCTCTAAATATGTCATTTATATGCATGATTCCTAAGCAAGAGAATAGTCATTAACAACCATTTTACTTTGCTTTGACATTGCTTTTATCCTTTTCATCTTTATTACTTGTTGTTTCTTGATTGCAACTTACATAGTTTTTCATACTAGCTGACATCCTACTCAACTCTGATTTCACTATTTTAACCTTTTTGGGCACCCTTGTACAAGACTGCCCATTAGGGACAGGAGTGCCTCGGGTGCTACTTTCCCCTTTGGGTGCTTTTGTCCTCCTTTTCTCTTTTTATAATTTTTCATATGTTACTTCTTTCTTGTCTTTGTTTATCACCCTTAGTCAGCCTTTCACTTGTTAATGATGAAACTTAAGCAAAGGAATCATATATATACATGTCTTATTTAACCTCATTAGGGGGAAAGCATTTTCAAGAGGCACATACTATTACAAGGAGCTAATATTTTCTATCTACTACATCAAGGACTACATTTTTCACTACATACTTCACTGCATAGGAGGGTTTATTCTGAATTCCATACCACACATTTTACATTGGAAAAATTTATTTGTAGCCTGCTATTCTTTGTGTAACTTGCACTAGGGAATCCTAGCTCAAGGGACACTATTTCAATCACACACACACAAGAACTACATTGAGTCTAAAAATGTAGTGCAATGCTCAATGAACAATCACATTGGGGTGACCATAAATGTTAGTATGACTCAAGCATATGCATATTTTTATTCATCTAATGTGTGCTTGAGTATTGTGCAGGTAGCTAGGGTTTCTTTTGTAGGTACATGTGTGATATAAGCAAAATGTAATAACCTGACATGACCTACAATGAAAAGAGGAATGACAAGAAATGACACAAAAGAACCATAGATCACAAGTTATCCAGTAGACACCAGTGCCCAAATAGACACTAGTGCCTGGGCAGGCCTATGTCCCATTCCAGGTGCTTATTGTCCTTGAGATTGTCACTTTCCAGAATCAGAAACAAGCTTACAACAATCCAAAATATACCCCTTTCCAGATCAGTTCATCAGTCCAGAATCAGTTCAGACCTACAGAGGCAAGTTGAGTCATTCTACAAACCCTAACTATCACTCTTGCTTGTATTTCTTCCGCTAGATCTTGTATGAATACTGTTATATTTATCTGATCAACAATGTCCTTACTTAGATTTAATTTTATTAAATCATTTGGTGAACCCATTCCTTACATGCCCATTATCAGATCTTTCATGGCTTCCCATACCTTTGATTCTAATGCTTCCCCATTCTATATCCAGGTTCAACTTCATAATCTCCTTGTTAAGCATGTCCTAGTTGATCTTGGATCTAGTCTTAATATATGCACTCTGTCCTTTCTCCATCAAATAGGACTTTTTGCTACTCATCTCAATCCATCTACTCTTTGTATTTGTGGCTTTGATGATACACCTAAGCAAGTATTGGGCACAATCTCTCTTCCCCTTACTATGGGATCTTACACTCTTGATGTTCTATGTCACATTATGCCTCATGATGTCCCTTATACTATCCTTCTAGGCCATCCTTGGTTACATACTATGCATACAATTCTTTCTACCCATGCCCTTGCTACACCTTCTTCCATGGATACTGCTACAGTAGATTCCACACCTCATGTTGCTACTCCTTGTGATATTCCCCTCATACATGATGTTGATGACATTACCTACATTGCACATCCTTCTCCTCTTGGGATGCACCCTAGTGCTACTGATTTACAAGATCAATTTTCTATTGGCACCCATGATACTCCTCCCATTATGTCTCATTCTCGATGCACTTCTATTGATCATATGCTTAGTGATTCCAATGTTACATCTCTCTCTGCACCTTCCTCATCACAAGTTAGAGCACCATATGTTGATTTGACAATGATTCCTAATGCTTTCACTTTCTGAGATTCTATGCATGATTCATTTACTATGGTTGCACCTTATCTTGTTACATCCATGGGGGAAATCAATTCCCCTCTTTCCACATTTCTGTCTATGGTCATAGGGGCTAATTCATACTACTTTATTGCTTCTGATCTTCCCAAATTACACCTATTACTTCTGATGAGTCTTGTGTCTCTCCCTCCATTGCTTGACATTGATACTGATGAGCCTCCTAACATTACATATGTTACACATATTTTGACTCACATATTGATCCTTATGTTTACACTTACTTTTCCACTATTTCCAACACACCCAATGTTACACCTATTCTATTTTCTCCTAATGGGTACATTCTTATTATTATACACTTCCTACTCATCCAGTTGGGATCTTGGAATCTATAGGGTTTTCCCCTCACCATGTTGACATTATTCTCTGGTAGCTCTTGTGTTTACTAATGTTCTACCTATTCTAGTTTCTCCACATGTATGACACAATCCTACTCCACATGTTATGATACATGCACTTTCACATGACACTAGGTCCTTGCCTCATGTTCACATATGTTCATCTTCTTTAGCAGATCATGGGCCCTTACCCTACTACTCTCATTGCATAGATCATCTTGGCATTCACATTTGGGGGCATCCTAATTCCCCCACACTACCTGATGACACACTCTTGTTCTTGGTTCATACTTGACTGTTGAGGGCAATCCTACATGAACCTCACTTTACACACACACACACACACACACACCGGGGGCATCCTTATTCCTCCCTTCTAGTTGTTCTCTTTCACATATTTGTAATTAAAAATCCAAAAACATGTTTTCTTAGATCTTGATTGGATGTACTCTTGCTTCCTTATACTACTATATGTTACACCTTTTCTTATCATGTTACTATGGTTCATAGTATGCTTTATCATTTTTCATACACACATGCACATTCACATGGTATCTTGAGGTGAATGTAGGTCACTTATAGGTTGTTACATGATGTATGATGTTTGGCCCTATCCATTACCAGTCCCACTGAGGCTCTTGGGGGAATCTACCTTTTCCCACTTACTATCAGGTTCTATCATTGCAATATTTCACATTTTCATTCCTATATTCAGATATTACATTGTTGCATACTATTTATCTTTCCTAACATGTTAACGGGTGATTCATGTGTAGCATTTTTAGCCTGTCCTCAGGATGGGAGTCTGTTCACAGAATATCCATCTATGTGTAACTTATCCTAATGAGTGGGGGAACTCCCTATTGATTCGTGTGAAGGCCTTTTGACCCTCCTAACAGTTACAAAAACATGGTCCAACACCTATTAGAAAAAAAATTATGTTACAAAAA
The DNA here is from genome assembly GCA_019776745.2 of Taxus chinensis. Taxonomy (NCBI): domain Eukaryota; kingdom Viridiplantae; phylum Streptophyta; class Pinopsida; order Cupressales; family Taxaceae; genus Taxus; species Taxus chinensis. Next base: position 237,129,740 of record CM034157.1, on the reverse strand, counting down.
AGTATTGAAATAGACATGGATAAAATCCTACACAACACTTGACAGAAGCAGGTGGACACTAGATGTAAATAGGAGAAGGTGGGCACTTGTCCCACCTTGAATGAGGCTCATTCCATACAAGAAAATAGTCGAAGTTAATAGTAAAAGGTTGTAAAATTAGTCAAAAAACTCCCCCAATTTCAGACAGTTGAGTCATTCCTAATTACAGATTACAATCAGTTATCTAACCACAGATGGTAGCTAACTACTAACTCAGGTACCAAATAGGCAATCTCTTGAACTAAGATAAAGGAATGGAGCCTAGGGCAGATGACAGGAAAACGAAGATGCCATGGATGGATGTGAACTCCTCATTGCTCTATGAGGTCTCCAAAAGAATGTCGATCATATGAGTCACTTCTCCTTGGACTAAAGCATTAAGGTTTGAGGAAAACATGAACTCCCAATACACTTTCCCTTAGGAAGGACAAAAATGATGTGATAAAGTCCACCCAATCCGACAAATTTTAAACTAAAGGAAACAACATCCCTACTCTCAGTGATAGGTCCATGAAAGTGTGATATTCTTCTAGCAATGAGTGCCAAAGGATTCTACCGAGGAAATGTCATGTTATGTAGAACTATCACAACATTATGGGTGCACTTTGAAACACCTGTAGAAAGGATGTTTTACATACCTTTCAAGTGAAGGATCAATTAAACATTACCTAGAGCAATAGAAAATGGATCCACAAGTAGGGTGGATCAATGAAGGTCTCCAGAAAAGTGGAATTTTTTAGTCCTTGAAGCAAGGGGCACTCCCAACAACGAAGATGATGAACTACCTCTGTAATACAATCTGTAGCATGGTTATATCTCGCTTTGTCCCTATTTTCTATGAATATTGTACTTTGGGAAAATATCATTTTAGGAATAAGAACCAAAAGGTGATAAGTTTTTCAAGCGGGTCAGTACATATTTAGTCATTTAAAATTTATTTTAGTAAATATATGAATTAAGGGGTCACTTTGCACATTATGAAAACTAGTCTCAAGCTCCATAAATGGGTTTTAGGATGATTCACATATTAAAGATGGTACTACTCATTATTTTTCAAGATTTTCAGCATTCTAAGCATAAAGCTTTTAGGGTTTAAATTCTTAATCAATTTCTTATTTTGGCGACCAAATACTAGTGTATTGTTTAGGTTTTGACACCAATTTCATTGTTTACTGATGTATTCCTAAAAGGAGTTTCCTTAAATGTTCTCAAAATTAGAACTTAATTTTCACAACTTCCAAAGGTAGCGATTCTGATGCTCGAATTATATGGACTTATGCAATTCCTTGTAACACATTCTAGTTGACATCGCGACAACTTATGTAATTTTTTGCTCAATTTGAAACTGCTATAATCAAGGGAATTCATAATATCAACTTCTAGTGAATAAATTCATTATGCATCACGATGATAAGGAAATTAGTCTTTGATCACACAGGTTGGTGCTTTTCCTATGCATGAAACTATTTAAGATAATGGAAGGTTCAAATCATCAAATGGGAATGTGCCAAATTCAACTAAGAGCAATCTTAGAGAATCCTTGTTCATGAGTATTTGGAAACTCATCTGCATTATCATAACATGAATAAATGCATATTCTATGCCACCATAAAACAATCAGAATGCTTGGTAATGTGCTGAAGGTTATTGGAGGTAGAATCTGCATTCCTTCAGTACATTGTTATCAAGAACATGGACATTCCTATTATCATTCCATGCCAAGTTTTATTTGAATCAATAACTATATAATGAGGATGGGAACCTTATATTGAGAGATTATTCTTGTTATTACGAAGACTATTCCAACCTCATATGAATTAGGCTTCACTCAGTAAACATCTTGGGTACTAATCATTAATACTCAACAAAATGATTAACAAAAATATTTGTCATCAAATTCAAAGGTTGTTTCAAGTGAGGAAACTCTAGGTGATTAATGAGTATTGCTCATAAATTGTACTCTACCAAGTTTTACAATGATCCTTTAGAAAACAAATCAAAAGAATATCAGGACCATTGAGGCATACATACAATCAATGAGTGAAGGATCCCAATTCACCATTTATCGAATCCATGTAGAGGGATCTAATTCAGAAGAGAATCTGTATGAGCATCCTAAATTTGATTTATGCATTCAAGGATTACATTTAACAAACATAGTAAGGGTAATTAAGATCCCTATTCTTAATGGATATGTTATCCCTTGAATTGACTAACCCAAAAATTCAAAACTTATGAACCATGAAAACCAAATTACAAGTGTTCTAACCCATCTTGCTCCCAATATCTTCCCAACCTTGAATCCCTTTATGCCCAACCTCCTCATGTGTCATTCAATCACCTTGTCCATTGAAGGTTTTACTAACATTTGGTTAACATGGTAATTGTGAAATGATAAGGTTTAACTTTAGGTCCGTTATTCCACCATTGAAGTTCAATAAAAGAATAATTCTCTGGCAAAGCTTCTTTGGCCAATTTCATTTCGGACCTGTTTTCAGTCATCATAGGAAAATATATGACAAATTTCTTAGGTATCCAAAGGTGGATATTCAAAATCCTTGACTGTTATCAGAATTGCTTAGCCAGATTTAGGAAATGTTTTATCTTCATACAAGGATATTTATTCCCTCTAATAGAATTTTCAAGTGACAAAATAAGCATGTCAACATTGTAGAAGCCAAGTTGATTTTCTTGTATCAGCTGATTCCATTTCATAAGGAGTTAGGAGGAAAATTTAGGAACCGGAAATATAAAAATCCTCTATTTGGGAACATCCATTCTTGATCCTTGACACAAAAATGATGCTTCAATAACCTTTACTCTTAAGAAACTTTATCATTTGACCTCACATGAGTGTTTAAAAACTTCAATTAGTGCTATGGTAATGAGCTTGTATCATTATGGATCTTAGGAACATGTGATTCACCTTGGAAAATTTGGCTAATATACCACTTGGATAAAATTGATCAAATGGGTGTTCTCCGCAATGGTATCAAAGTCTTGGCTGCAATTCAATGTGACTCAATTTTACTTACATAAGTTTCCATACACGTTAATTCTAAATGTCAGATTTATCTCCTTAAACCCATCCTTGAGCTTCAACTGAATCTTTGATGCAATTCAACATTTGCACTTACCTTTTTGAAACCCAAAAATTTAGGATTTTATTCCAGGATGGACATTCCTCGTATTTCTTGTAAACACACCCTTCTTGACTCATTTGCAATTCCATATTGAATAAAGATTTAGGATTTCCACCATTAAATTCCATACAGTTTAATTCATTGTATTAATGGCCAGATTTGAAAGAGGTTTTTAGACTGCTTGATGTGCTTTGCTAACCAAATCATTAATTGTTTAAGTATATAAAACTAGATCAGGTATTTTTGAAAACAACGGTCAATTTCAACCTGGAAGTATTCATGATAGATTTTCCATGAACTAGACTGACTCATACTTAGTAATGAAACTTACACTTAGATTGCTCATGAATTTAATATAAATAATAGTTGCACCAAGAACACCAAAAGTTTAGATAAATGATCAAACATCAAGATAAGTTATAGGACAAGGGCGTAACAAATTTAACCACCAAGTAATGACATTAGGGCACCATCATCAATATGTGCCTCCTTCCAGTCATTGTGCATCCTTCCTCTGACTATCCCACCTTCGGAAAGTTTCAAACTTCACTCTTTGGCTCAGAGGCATGACTTTGGTACTAACTTTTGAAATTTTTGTATAGTCTAAGCAATAATGATGAACCCCATATGATTACCTGTCGACACTAAAATTTTCCTCCCTAATTTCTATTTCATTAATGTATGTATTAGGAATATGATGTTGTTAAGTGTAATTAGTAGTAGCGTCCAATAGAAGATAACGACACCATCAGTACGGTGTCATCAAATAAAGTAGAGTACGGTAACAGTCAAAGTAGAATAGGAATGTTGTAAAAAGTAAATATTTGTCGTAAGTGGTCCGGTAATGTTAAAATGTCAAAGTTTGGGTAAGTAGAGAAGTAGGGTCTACATGATTAAGAATTAGAAATATTATATTTGTAATAAGGACAAGGAGTGATGTCATAAATATTTTGTGTATTTTATTTGTAAAAAGTCTAAAAACTGTGGAACCCATGTGAAATGATAAGGTTTATCTTATCTTAAAAGATAAGCTTACATGTACAGATAAGAGTTGGCAAGGTATGGAATATGATTCGCCAGAAGATGGATTTCCTATCCCAAATCTTAGAGATAGCATGGATAAGTCTGAATTCTATAAATAAAGAGGCTACCCCCCTCATTTAAAATAGAAGTGAAGTAGTGAGAAATATTGTATGAGTAGTGTGTAAAGGAATCCATCATTTTAAAGGTGTGTTAAAGAATAGATTAAGAGGTGTAATTGTGAAGTTTCTCCCATAGTATTATTGGAAGGCAAGTGAAGTCATATAACACTTGAATTACCTTCATGGGTGAGATTGTAACAATTTCATGTTGAACCAATTATAATTTATCACTTAGATATTTCAGATTTGTCATCATTCCCAATCATCGTCTATGGTATTCTTGTGTTATGTTTGTTGTTTTGTTTCCATATTGACATCCACAAAACTAAATAGCTATGCCATTAGTAAATAATCATAGCACGAGGAGTTCCTAATGGTGAAGAATTATCCATAGTGCCGGATTGCTCATGAGGCTCCTGCATAAATTTGGACATGATCCCAAAGACATACGATAGATCTGGTCGAGTGTGAGTAAGGTAAATCAAGCTACCCACTAACTTTCGATAAAGGGTACCATCAACCAAGGGAGTAGAGCAATCAAAAACCAAATTAAACCCAGAAATAAAAGGAGTAGGATAAGACTTGCAATCAAACATCTGAAAATGAGTAAGCAAATCAAGAACATACTTAGGTTCAAAATCATAATTCCTGAGTCAGATTGTGAAATGTGGATCCCAAGAAAGTAATGAAGCAGACCTAAGTCAGTCATGGAAAACCTGTTGGCCAAGGTGATCTTCACAGAATCAATAATAGAGGAAGAGCTACCTGTGATCAACAAGTCATCAACATAGAGAACAAGAATGAGTATGGAGTCATCTTGTTGTAGAATATAAACATTTGGATCAGAGTGACACCTAGTAAACCCTGATGTAAGTAAGAAGGAGTCCATCTTGGCATACCAAGCCTGAGGGGCTTATTTAAGGCCATAAAGAGACTTCTTTAACTTACAAACGAGGGAGGGATCATGGACATAACCCAGAGGTTGTTCCATGTAGATATCTTCCTCTAGGTCCCCATGAAGGAAGGCACTCTTAACATCCATTTGATGGAATTTCCATCTGTTTTCTGCGGTAATGGCAAGGGTCAGTCGAATAGAAGTCATCTTCGCAACCAGAGAAAAGGTTTCAGTATAATCAACCCCAACTATCTGGGAGAAACCCTTAGCTACTAATCGCGCTTTAAACTTTTTGACATCTCCATCTACTCCATACTTTGTTCAGAACACCCACTTACACCGAATGATTTTTCTTCCTTTCGGAAGAGGGGTGAGATCCCAAGTATCATTCTTCATGAGAGAGGAATACTCCTCATCCATGGCAGAATCCCACTCAGGAATACCAGAAGCCTCCCAGAAAGACTGTGGATCAGAAGCAGAGGTGAAGAAAGAGTGGGGTCCAATGAAATCTGAGCGAGTACGTCTCATATCTGAAGTATCTCCAACTAAATCTCCAGCACTTTGCAAAGTTTTTCCTAGCCCAAAGAGGACCAGGAGGATCAAGCTCAGAGTCAGAAGATTCTTCACTTGAGTGAGAAGGGACATAGTCCTCATCATCACTACTGTCAGAATCAGAAGACTCAGAGGTCTGATGGTCGGGAGGATCAGGAAGAGGAGCACGCTCAACAACATCATCATCTGATGAGTTAGAATCTGAATCAGCGAGTTGAAGAACCTCAATAGGTGGAGAAGTACAAGTCAAAGAAGACTCATCGAACTTAACACTTCTCTCAATACAAAGCTCATGAGAAGTAGGATTCAACAATCGATATCCCTTCACGCCATCATGATACCCTATAAAGATACAAGGTTTGGATTGTGGTTCCAATGCCTTACATTTATTTTTGGGAATCCAAGCCATAACATTATATCTGAAGACTTGAAAGTGCTCAACATCAGGCTTGTGTCCAAACCAGGCTTCAAAGGGTGTCATCCCTTTTACTACCTTGTGTGGAACATGGTTCTGAATGTAATTAGCACAATTCACTACTTCAGTCCAATACTATGGAGGAAGAGACTTCGAGTGAATCATACAAGTGACCATCTCCTTAAGAGTATGGTTCTTTCTTTCTACTGACTCCATTCTACAAAGGGCTGTAAGCAACGGTATGCTACAAGGAAATCCCTTCAGAAGTATAGAAATCCATGAACCTATTGTTTACATATTCACCTCCATTCTCAGTTTTAAGAACCTTAATAGACTGTTTCGTGTGTTTCTTAGCAAGAGCCTTAAAGTCCTAAAAATGTTCAAAGACTTCAGACTTAAGCTTAAGAAAATATACCCAAGTATATCACGAATAGTCATCAATGAAGGTTAGCACATAAAGAGCTCTAGTAAACGAAGGAGACGGAAATGGACCAGAAATATCACTGTGAACAAGATCCAAGGGATGAGTAGCTCTCCAGGCTTTTCCTTTGTCAAATTTCTTTTCAGGATGCTTTCCAAGGGTACAACCCTCACAAATACCCTTAGAAAACTTGACGCGGGGTAACCCATTGACCATTTTGTTTTGGCTCAATTGTTCAAGGTAGTGATAATTTAGATGTCTGAAATGCTCATGCCATAGCTTACTAACCTCATTTGCATGAGTGAGCAAGGTAGTGGGCATAGAATCAGAAGTAAAGTGGGAAAAGGTATATAACCATGAATGGTGATCCTCCTTTCCCTCAGCCACTGTAGTGTCATCGTTAAGCTCATGAATAATCACCGAGTTAGGACCAAATTCCACTTGCATTCCTTCACCAAGGTGAGTAATTTGGTAAACCGATAGGAGATTGGTAGAGAGATCAGGAACACTCAACACTTGGTTGAATGTTCCCCCATCCATCTCTACTGATCCACTACCAGAAACTGAACATTGTCGTATCATTACCCATCGTGATTTGGGACATACCACAAGGCTAAATACTGGAGAACTCAACATGTAAAGAAGCCATGTGGTGCGAGGCACTGGAATCTATAATCCACGTCGATGAAGGAGCAAATTTGGCTACAAGGGCATTTCCTTTCTTCTTATTAGATTTAGAACCTTTTACAGTGGAAGACTCGGCCTTTAGAGCATTTTTTTTGATAGACTCAGGAACACCTATTTTATTTTTCTCAAGTAATTGAGTAAGGTGATCAATTTGTTTTCTGTCATACATGTATGCTCTTTATGACTAGGCTTCTTGCAATAGGAACACAAATACTTGTCTTTTTGTGCTTTAGGCTCAGAAGTTGAAACGTTCGTGTTATTTTTAGTTTTAGTCTTGGTTTCCTTCTTAGGTTGATCCTTTTTTTCTTTCTTCTTTTCAGTCTTCTTTTCCTTACTAGTACTTGCTACAAGGGCATGTGACTTGGACTTGAGAGACCCCATTTGAATGAGTTTGTCCTGTTCTCGAATGAGCTGGGATGAAAAAAAATCAAAGGAGGGCATTTTCCAATCATTGCCGAAGGTAGCTTTTGTAGCATAAAAATTTGACATAAAGACAAAATATTCGGGACCTAACTTAGAGAGAATCGACAAGACCAGTTGAGAATCTTTCTTCTTTACTTGACATTCCTTTAACAACAATCTAGTGTGGACAAACTTCGAGAATAATTCTTGTAGGTTTTCAAAGTCACTAGGATTTAACCCTAGTAGTTCATTTTCCAACTCATGTGCTCTCATGTCATCTTGTTGTCAAAACATTTCATCTAACATTGTCCACATAGACTTAGGTGTTTCAGACGACTCAATGTGGAAGAGCAAGTCAGGAGAAACAGACATGCAAAGAAGACCTAAAGCTTCATCACTACGGTTTAACCACTTATATTTTTCAGGTTCGTTGTCTGGTTCAGTCTCAGTTCCCATGGTGATGTGGAATAACCCTTTACCCCTTAGTTTCATTATTATTTTTGATCTCCATTCGAAGAAGTTGAATGACATAAGCAAAGGAATTGAAAGTGCATCCATAGTGAAGAGAGAGAGAAGGATTGTAGAAAAGAAACAGGAGAATCACAACAACCCAGGACAATATAATAACCCCCCTGCTTTCAAGGCACTTTATAGTTTAGTGCCGTTGAATAGAATCAGGTCCGAGCATGCGTCTTGAAACACTTGGTAACTCAACTTGTAATCAGCGTAATAACAAGCAAGAGAGGAGACCACAATCGTGTTTCGTGGATCGCAGCAAAGTGACACCGTATACAAGCACAATAGCAAAAAAATAGGAAGGAGGTGAAATCAGATCCTGGTTGTGAGAAAAAGCGTCTCACGTTTATGCAAATGAATACCCCTTACTATAAACTATGGCAGATGTGCTCACTAGTCACAAGACAATAATAAGGGTAAAATACAATGTTTTAGATGAACTCAGGATGAGTTCTGAAGATCGTCAGAATGCCAGAAAAGCACACAGAAGACAAATAGGTGCTTAGAGTGTCACTGCACACTTGAGCGCACGATTAGCAAAAAACATTGACAATAACGCTTAAAAAAATTACCATTTTGAAATGTCTGATTTAGCTACTTTTAGAGCAATATGGACTTTTAAAAGGAAAAGATAAATTAACGTTATATTTAAAGGACAATTTTAAATTGGGTTACTTAATCATGAAGTAATGAGAATCGTAATTAATGAAGGGACTAGATTTAATTAAATCCCAGCTTAATTAAATATGATTTATTAATTAAGATTAAAAAAATCCTAATTAAATAAACTAAAAATACTTTCCCTTAAAATACTTAACATCCAATTAAGATTAGTAATAAAAGAAAAAAAATCTTTTTATTAAAAAAGGTAAAAAGTTTTGAAAGATTTAAAAAAACTTTTGTTTTGTTTTAAATAGAATTTAATTTAAAAAATGGAAAGCTTTTTAAAAAAACTCACCAAAAGAGATTAATAAGCTTTTGTGTTTTAAAAAATTTAGAAAGTATTAAACTTTATAAGATTAAAGTAATGGAAACTTTTGTGTTTTGTTTTACCAAAATAAACTTACCACAATAGGGAAGGTGAAGCCCTCCACGTGACTACAGGGGGAAGACACGGTCGCGGCAAGATTTAGAATTGTAAGGGGAAGGAGCTTGGGACAGAGGGAGTACACGACAGAGAACCACACGGCCAGGGGCAAAGCACGTAGGGCATGACAGGGAACTAGGGAACTCATGGCCAAAGGCAAAACTCATGGCCAACACAAGGCAGAACTCACAGCCAAGGAAAATAAAAAACAGGTTTGGTTCGGCCGTAGAGCAAGAATTCAAACATGGCCACGATTCCAATGACGGTTTGAACTCAAACTCACTTTCAAATGACTCGACCAAGTCTGGAAACGCAGGCCTATAGCCTAGAGTGAGCTCGGTTTTGAGATTAGCTCGGTTAAAGGAGCATCGATGGAGAGTGGTAGGAGCTCGGTGGTCAAACACCATGCAAACCACAAATTTTAACTTGTATTCTGTAAAAAACATGCAAAAAAACACACAGAAGACCGAAAATATAGAGATCTAAACAATAATTTTCATTTTAATAAAATCAATTAATAAACTAAAGAAACAACCTCTATTTTTAGTTGATCTACTAAATTTATCCACAACTAGCTAAATGTAGCTGCAAAACCCCTGAAAACTCAAGAAGATGCCTGCACATGTACGAAGAACACATAGAAAACATTCAACTTTCCAAGAGTACAGGTAGTTATATACGTTAGTAAGTGAAAATATAGAATCTAATGATCGAAAAACTTGCACGAGGAGTAAAAAAACGGAACCAAGAGTAATCACAACTCAAAAACCAAGTACACGTTTACCAGATCTCAACTCTGATACCATGAAAGAGTTTGCGAGAACCGTATCGGAAACTATGCACCACGATGAATTTTCACTCTAGTTGAATCCTAATAGCTCCAACGTAATCACGAGGAATAATCGATCAACAACTGAATAACTTGCATACTAGAACAAAGCTTGCACATGTAGAGAAAAGACAGCGGAGTGTCTTGGCATACTCATAAATCAGAAGTGAAAGGGTACATATAGGGTGTTGAGTAACCCTAGTGCATGACTCAATAGCAAACCCTAAACCTAACCCATGTAAGATGACCCTCCATATTTGAGTGGAGGACACGTAGGAAAACTCACACCAACAGTTTTTCACATTATGATTCTAATCACACACGTTTTTTTATCACACATACACACACACACGAACTACATATGAGTCTAAAATGTAGTGTAGTGCTCATTGAAAATAAAATTGGGGTGACCTCTGAGTTTAGTATAACTCAAGAATATGCATATTTTTATTCATCTAATGTGTGATTGAGTATTGTGTAGGTAGCTATGGTTTATTTTGCAAGTATAGGTGTGACAGAGAAGAAGTAAAATGAACTTGACATGACCTATAATGAATATGAAGTGACAAGAATAAACACAAAAAGAACCAAGACCAAAGTTGTTCCACAGACACTATCACCCAAAATGGAATCTAATGCCCAAGCATCCCTATCCCATTTTAGTCACTCTTTTCCATGATGGAAAAGTGACAAGCAAGCATGGGAATCTACAAGTAACTCTTCCTCGCACCCGACCTCCCGAGGTCATGCCGAGACAGCCGGTGGGGATGGAATATACGCGTGGGATGCAGACAAACTAGTTAGGCAATCTTATGTCTTCGACGCGCACTAGTGGAATCTATGAATCTAAGGCAAAGAAGGCCCTCCTAACCTGAACTGGCATGATAGATCGATCGGCGAGGATGACTGCTCGAAGGCTCCAATCAATATCGAGCTCTGGCGTGATTCGATCTATGGGTTGTGGGATACGTGGAAAATGACCTGGGATTGTTTCGTGTATGTCTCCAGACAGGGTCATAAAATGGATGATGGATATAGTGGACTCTATGGGTGATTCTCTGGTCTAGTCCAAAAATCCTTAGCTTCGTTAGCTGTTATATCTAACAAGGATAACTGTGTGATAATGGCTAGGTGGAAGTGGAGTGGATCTAAATACTAATGTGCGTAAGCCAGCGTCAACGTCGGATTGACCTGTGGACTCGTTGGGTTGTGGGATTTGTGGATCACAACCGTAGATTCGTGGTTGTTGTGGACCTGCTATGGTCATACGAGGAATCAATCCCTAATCCCTAGTATCCAGTAGTCGTATGCCTTTTCGGCCTCTATATTTAGAATTAACAGTTGTGCAATCTTCTCAGAGTATCTTACAGGCGTTCTTGCAACCTGAATTCTTAAGCTAGTATCTATGTCTGTGAGAGTGTCTCCTGCGTCTGGCTGTGGGACCAAAGGATCACAACCGAACGTTTGCTCTCTTTCAAGCCCTTCTACAGTCATGTGGATATTTATCTAGGGTAATCTGTAGTTTGGCTGGTTTGACCAAAACGTGTGCACTTGGTCGTCTTCTATGTTTAACCCTCTTAACTGTGAGCTGATCTGTTGTAAGTCTGTTGTTGTTTGAAAGACTTGGATTCTAAGATTCTGATCTATGTCAGTTATTGCTGTGACAAGATTGGGTTGAGGCACGATTGGCTCGAATACGTATTCTCTGGGCTCTCTAGGTCCCATGATTGTCATACAAAAGAAAATGATATAAAGCTAACTAATGACAGAATAAATTAACTATGCAAGATATATCTACGTATATTCCTAAGTTTGATATTTATTGATAAACTACTGAACAAAATTTAAAGAGCAATTATCTAATATATCTAAAATTGACAACTAAACTAATAACACAATTAAAACAAACAAAGCAACCGAGTATAGCTACTTGTCTGTGCAGTTTGTAGATCTATTCTAAATAACCTGATAACTGATCTACTCTATTTGAAAGACTCTCGATCCTACCTCAGAAGTGAGGAGTGAATCATAGTTTCTCAGAAACTATCAATCCCCACAGCTTCCCTGGCAATATCGAAAGTGAAATTAACTGAAATGAAATGATTGACTACTTTATTTGATATGCTTTAACTAGAACTTTGAAAGCTTGAACCTGGATTTTGCAGAACAGTGGTGAATCCGATGGTGTGTGGCTTTGTCCCCTCAGTGTGATCTCCTCATTCCTTCGTGCTCACGTGGATCCAGAAAAGTGTGTAATGCTAGCATCAACAGAAGTAGATATTGGAACAATGGCAGCTTAGGATACAGACTGAATACAATGCGAGTAGGAGAGGGATAGCGCAAGAGTACAGAGCTTGGCTTATGCAATTCCTAGTGGGATTTATTGCGAGTCATGCAACATAAAACGTCCAGAACCTGAAACTATCTTATTTGATGAACAAAACCTGCAACTTTAATGGCTTCCTATTGAAAATCAAACTATCCTACTCCAATTGATTGGATGAAATAATAACAACACTTGCACAAGGAGAATATGTGGCTTTCTGACAGCTAAACAATACTAACCATGCATACAACAAATGAAACTATGAATCCTAAGCAAAATTGAAAGGCTAAACTATTGAAATGAGAAATTCAGAGGCAAATTTGAGGGGCCATTTGCTTGAGCACAAGCCAGCTATTTATAGAATCCCATTTACCCAAAGGTGAAAACCAAATTGATCTCTTAAACCATAAACAATGCCAAAACACTATTCCAGGGAACCAGAATCATAAATACAAGCAAAGGTGGTGAAAAAAAGCTGGTAAACATTGAAATTTTACATGAGTCACGTTAAAAGGAACATTCTGGAAAATGCATGAAGGACCGCCGCCCTGAGCAGGGTGGTGGTTACAGGACCGCCACCCTGACTGGGTGGCGGTCACGAGACCGCCGCCCAGGCAGGGTGGTGGTTTCGTAACTGAAGACCAAAATGCAAAGAAAAGAGGGGAGAAGAGAAAAACAAAGCATGCAGGGGCTAAGCGGGACATGCGGGATGTTAACGCATACTTGGAGAGATTTTCTGGATCCCGAACACCTTGCGAGGAGACCTGTATCATCATTGGGGCACGTGTTACGTTGTTCTGCGGTGCAGTACCCTACAATTTTGGGTACGTACATATTGCCCCCTCGGAGAATCATTTTAGCCATGAAGAGGCGTAAAACGGTGGGTCCGAGTATGGCGGTCCCAAAATGGGAAGTTAGAAGTTATACCTGACACGTCCGTGTGTCGAAATGACACCATCCAAATTCCCGCTACCTGCAAAATGAAAAGAGGACTCAAGTGTAGATAGATAAAATAGATCGAAGAATAAATACTAAAACATTATGAAATGAGGACGTACCATTTGTGCGGGGATAAGAACTTACCTCCGTCGGCGCTCCAAACCTGCGAAAAGGGGCATTTAAAACAAGTCAGGTTGCTATATATGTAAAAGTGGGCCCATTTTCCTATTCATTTGCGCGTGTTGATTTGGTTGATTTTGAGCTCTGGGACCCACGGTGACGGTTTCTCACGAGAGTATAGTCAAAACATTCGGGACGAGATCGTGATCATGCCTCCACGAGCGGAACACCTACCCGCAAGATCACAAGTTTATTTTTCTTGATTTACTGTTTTTGCCCCTAAAATATTAAAATGGTGAAATCTTTGTCACAGGGGGATTATTTTTGAAAATGCCAGTTTTAATAGGTTTATCTAGGGGGGCGCCTACTGGGTAGGCTTTGTTTGAGTCAAAATGGTCTTTATTTGTGTTTTTAGGTGTTTTTAGGGCATATGACCCGTATGGGTTTTCGGGACACGACCGCCCCCTGAGCAGGGCGGCGGTTACAAGACCACCTCCCTGATCAGGGTGGCGTTACAAGACCACCATATTTAAGGAAGTGATTACGGAACCACCGCCCTACTCATGGTGGTGGTCCTGCTCAGAATGCATAAACAACACTTATTTGAATTCATTTTTTTATTTTTAGCATCTTTACCTGTTTTCATGATTTTTCTAATGTCATTTGGATACTAACTTGCTCTGTTTTGTGTGTTTTTGGGTGTATGCAGGCGAAGGAGGAGTATATTCGATGGAGCCGAGAGAGAGAGTGTGATTGGCTCCCAGCAGTATTAGATGCCCTTTCTCAGGATGAGTAGGACACTCTTCAGAGGGCCGGTATACTGCGCATATCACGGGTCCCGCATGTTGCACCATCTAGTCACATACTTTGTGACTTATTTTCATATTGGGATGCTGATCGGAACACTTTCCGATTACCAGGGGTCCGAGGTGAGTGGACCATTACTTTAGAGGATGTTTACCATATCGTGGGGGTCCCGATCATCGGGAGACGGCTCACTCTTGAGACAGCAGGGTCACGGGCTCAGACAGCACAGTGGGCCTCATATATGGGAGATGCAGTTATCTCCACTGGTTCGAAGAAGGGGGTGAGGGTCCGATCTATTCCTAGCCTGCCTATCCCCTTGATTCACCAGGCCATTATGGGGATCCTTGCCTCGAGATTGATCGGGGACAAGGGAGGAGACACTTTACTTTATTGCTGGTCCCCCATCATTGCACAGATTGAGGGACATGGCCAGATTTATGCCTGGGGAGCCGACATTCTTGGGACCACCTATCATGATTTGTACCGGGTGGTCCATTTACAGGGGCAGTCATTGAGCCATCCGACCCTGGTTATGAGCTGGGTCTACGAGCGTTTCATCCCCTATGGGAGAGGTGTAGAGGTGGCAGATCTCGGAGCTGTGAGGGCAGCCAGATGGACAGACATGTCGGTGCTCAGAGCACCTCACCAGCCAGTCACCTCCCTGACCACTGATGACATGGAGGCCACACCTTATCAGGCCATGGCAGGTTTATGGGGCGAGGAGGCTCTTACTTTGATTTCTTGCTCCACCACAGGGCAGCTTGTTGACAGGATGGGGAGGGTGGAGATACATCCTTTTGGTCGAGTGCCTCAGCAGTTTGGCCTGCCTTACGTGGGTATGCTTCCCCCAGTGGTGCCAGTATATAGATCAGTTCGAGAGGCCAGGGGAGGTCCTAGAGGCCGGGGTTGGATAGTTGTTACTCCTGGTGTCCCCATTGCAGCTAGGCGGGTAGTACGAGCTCGAGGGAGAGCCGGTGCTCCTCAGGCACCCTTACTTCAGATTGCCACCGGTCCCACCCACAGCAGTGACGACCCCATTGACATAGACTCTGAGTCCGAGGAGTTCACAGGGGGGAGATGGAGGAGGAGACCGAGGCTGAGGTCAGTGAGTCAGGTGGAGAGGAGGACAACGATCCTGAGTGGCATGACACTCAGGATATCTTACAGGTGGAGAGGGCGGAGCAGAGTGCGGAGAGGGTGACTCTGGTTTCAGAGGAGCCACTCTCTCAGGGCCTTGGTGGAGAGGATGAGTCCATAGCAGG
This sequence comes from Taxus chinensis, assembly GCA_019776745.2. Taxonomy (NCBI): domain Eukaryota; kingdom Viridiplantae; phylum Streptophyta; class Pinopsida; order Cupressales; family Taxaceae; genus Taxus; species Taxus chinensis. The sequence goes on along the minus strand of CM034157.1, from coordinate 237,114,158 downwards.
ACGATATGTTGCCCCAGCCACAGGAGGAGTGCACCAGTCAGCGGTGGCATCTGTGGCAGGTGCCGATCCTAGAGATCCATCTTGGAGGCCCGGAGATCCGAGTGAGTTATCATCCTTCCTTTTAATGTTTGTTTCTAGTTAGGATTGCCTTAGTTGCTATCTCTCCTTTTGTTTACATTTGTTTTTATCTCTTGATTATTTCTAATTGGCTTTTCTCCTTTGCTTGCAGAGACTGCTGATGAGTGGCGAGATCTGATTCGCCAGGTATGCACTGATACCCTGATGATCCCTATGGAGAAGACCCGTGCGGAGCTATCCGTGGATGCAGGGGAGCCTTCAGCAGCTGGTAGGCATACCGACATCTTTTCCCCTGTCTGGCATGTGGCCAGGATGGTGACTTCCCTCCATACCAAGCTGGCAGGGTACAGGACAGCAGAGCACCTGATGAGGAGTCACTCTCATGGCGAGGCCGCAGCTGCTCCTCGGGACCGTGAGCCCTCCGTGCACTCAGAGCGCCGGCATAGCCGGAGTCCTAGACATGGGTGTGCACCCTCAGAGGGATCTCATAGGGGTTGAGAAGCCACTTGGCTCTTTTAGACTGTTATATGATGTATTTGTATTTCCCGGGCTCTTTGAGTGTTTTGACCATGCTTAGCGCATGATGGCATTGTACAGGAATTTGATCATATATATATATATATATATATATATATTCTTTTTTGGATCAGACGCTTGGTATTAATGTTCTTATGATTTGATTTCGCATGTAAATTATAATGTTGTTTTTATATGCTTCTCAGAATGTATGCAATGGAGAACAAATGATACAAATGTTTACTTTCTTTTTGTATTTCGTGATGCTGATATATGATAATGTAGACACAATGTGATTTTGAACTTTAGTTTCTATAAGCAATTTTTGGTACTTCATATTCGTTTTGACAAAATGTGATGATAAACCGGTACGATGAGCAGATAAACTTGCCCCACTCCTAACTCCACGCAACTAGTAAGATGCGAGGGCTCATCACCGAGAGCTAGAAAGGGCACAAGTTATGAAATGTGTTGAAATGGTAGTGATGAGAGATAGACAAAGCTTTGGTGGAACCAAATTAGGATGCTACAAGCCTACTCTACTCGAGTGACTCCATAGTTTGGGATGCAACTTGCTTTGCGGTTTATCTAGACTTAGATCCGTAGATGGCCACATGGTAGACAAAATCTGGGTTTCAGGGTTTTGAACTCTCTTGGAATTTTGGACATCTGATTCATTTGTTTTTGACTCAAGATTTCAAAGGTTCATTTGAATTGTTTGCTGACTACCTTCAACATTTATTGTCAAGAGGACCCCCTATACCTTGTCCCATGCTACTAGTCAGAAGCATGGGCTTATCACCATGGACAAGGCATAGGTGAGTAAGGGAATTTCCATCCTTTCCCAACCCTACGTCACTAGTAAGAGACGCAAGCTCATCACCAAAGGTTGGTAGGGCAAGGAAATGTGTAAAAATAAAATTTTCTGTTTGATCTATATTTGACTTGTTTGTTTGAGAAAAATGTCAGTATGTTCTTACTTCCAAAGAGATATACATACGGGATAGATGTGACATGATGAAGCTTCTAGAACAGACCATAGGCAAGACACCTATCCTAGGAAGAAACCAAAAGTGAGAACAAGCCCGCAGATCTTGGTATGGTTACCGTTAAGACTTTGTCATATCTAGCTTTATTTGATGAAACGATTCCGAAGCAGGTGATGATGTTATAAAATGAAGAAGTATGATTAGAGTGTTTATGCCAATACCATCAGAAGTTTGTAATGAATTGCTTTGAGAATGAGTTCCTTGATCACAAAATTGTACGAAACAAGCGGACAAAATGATCCTAACTATATGAAGATGCAATGTAGATATAATTATACAGATAGTGCTGGTCGCTTATGCATAGAATCGTTTAAGGTGTAGGGAATTGACTGTTTCACCAAATTCCTCACCTTCTAGTGTACATAAGAGATATGCACCATTTCCATAGTCTTTCGTGACTCGGTATGGGCCCAACCATTTGGGCCGAACTTCCTTCCTTCACCGGTCTTTTTATCGATCCGGCTGTCTAGCCTTAGAACCAGATTTCCTTCATAAATGTCTCGTTCATAGACCTTGTTATACTGCCGGCACATCCGGTTAGCATAGATTCTATGTCGTTGTTCAGCATCTAACCTGGCTTCATCTAGGCTTTCTAGTTGGGAGAGACGTGCTTCTCTATAAGCGTCTTCATCCAGAATCCCTTGTAGTGAGATACAGAGACTGGGTATTTCAACCTCAAGCGGGAGAACTGCTTCTGCTCCGAATACCAGCGAGAAAGGAGTTGCTCCTGTTGGTGTTCTTATTGAGGTTCGGTGGGCCCACAAGGCCAGATATAACTTCAAATGCCAATCTCATTTGTTTTCTTTCACCGTTTTAAGAAGAATGGCTTTTAATGTTTTGTTTGTCGCTTCAGCCTGCCCGTTGGCTTGAGGGTAATACAGGGAGGCTGTATGATGGCTTATTTTAAATTTATTGCACAATTCACGAACTTCATCATTCTTAAAAGAAGTCCCATTATCTGAGATAATGATTTGCGGGACACCATACCTGTAAATGATTTGGTTCAAAATGAACTTGGCGATTACGGAACCTGGTACAGTAGTAAGAGGCATAGCCTCTACCCACTTGGTAAAATACTCAGTGGCCGTGATTATGAAGTTATGGCCATCTGTAGATGAGGGAGAGAATTTCCCTATCAAATCTAGGCCCCACATAGAAAAGGGCCATGTAGTAGCGATTGGTTGTAGAGCTTGTGCTAGCATGTGAATCTCGTGGGAGAATTCTTGGCATTTATGACACCTGCGTACAAACTCTATTGCGTCGTGTTCTAGAGTGGGCCAGAAATAGCCCATCCGATGTATTTTATGAGTGGTGGCATGACCACCGAAGTGGCCTCCACATATTCCACTGTGAGATTCGTGGAGAATCTTCTTGGATTCTTCTGTGTCGACACATCTTAGAAGCATTCCATCGAATGCTTTACGATAGAGCACTTGCTCTATAATGACGTATTTAGCTACGATAATGCGTAACCACCTTCTTTGTTGTAGTGTAGCACCTTCTGGATACGTATGGTCCATGATATAATTAATAATATCAGTATACCAAGGACACTCAGAGATAGGAGGTCTGGTTTCGATGTAGTATATGCATTCATCGGGAAAGTCCAGATCTACTAGATCACCTCCGTCTAGTGGGTTATCAGCTAACCAATCCACAATGATTTGTCCTTTAACGGATTTCTGAATTACAAATGTTAATTCAAATTCCTCCATTAAGGTTATAAAGCGTCCAACCTTCTTAGACAAGGACCCTTGTGTGAGGAAAGTTCGCAAATGGTCTATTTTTACAATGACCCTTGTTTCTTGATTTAGCATATAATGTCTTAAGCGTTTGGTTGCGAAGACTATGGCAAGGCATTCTCATTCTGCATGTGTATAACGTGTTTCATAGTCGAGCAACATTCGGCTAATGAAATAGATCACGCATTCTCTCTTGTCATCGTCTTCTTGAGCCAGCATACAGGCTAGCGAGACATTGGTAGCTCGTGAATATAAGATTAACGGGCGGTCCGGTCTAGGAGGCATTAGCGTAGGTGGTGATAACAAGAAACACTTAACTACTTTGAAAGCTTCGTTGCAGTCTTCAGTCCAATCGATACTATAATCTTTCTTGAGTAGATTGTTGATTGGATGAATGGCAAAGCTTAAATCTGGGATGAATCTTTGGATTGCACCGAGTTTTCCAAGAAATGACCTGATTCCAGATTCATCCGAAGGTGGGATCATTTCGAGAACAGCCCAGATTTTGGCTGGGTCAACATCGATCCCTCGTGACGATATAATGTAACCTAGGAGCTTCCCTCCTGTCACACCAAAGACACATTTTTTTGGATTTAGTGTGACTCCGTATTCTATTAGACGTGAAAGAATGACGCGGAGCACTTCCGGGTGATCACAACACTTCCTGGCCTTGGCCAACAAGTCATCTACATAGGATTCCATGATTTTATGAATAAGATCATGAAATATATATGTCATAGCCCGCTGGTATGTAGCGCCAGCGTTCTTGAGACCGAATGGCATAACAACGTAGCAATAGGTTCCCCAAGGAGTTATAAACGTGGTTTTAGCTTGGTCTTGTTCAGATATTCTGATTTGATTGTATCCTGAGAATCCATCCATGAGAGACAAAAGCTCAAATCCAGCTGTTGCGTCAACTGGATGGTAACGGGAAGTCATCCTTGGGACATGCCTTGTTAATGTCTCGGAATTCTATGCAGATGCGTATCTTCCCATTCTTTTTGAGAACGGGAACGATATTAGATACCCACTGAGAGTAATCGACTGGTTTGATGAATCCTACTTGGAGGAGTTTCATTACCTCTTCCTTCACCATGAGAGCTACCTTGGGTTTCATTGGTCTCAATTTTTGTTTAATCGGCTTTGCATCTGATTTAGTGACGAGGTTATGTACCGCGATGTGTGGTGTAACCCCTATCATTTCTTTATAATTAAATGTAAAAGCCTTCTGATGTTCCTTGAGGATTCGAGTGTGTATTTCTACTTCTGCTGGAGTTAACGAGGATCCTAGTTTCAAGATCTTTGGTTCATCCTCCATTCCGATGTTAATATCAATTGTTTCTTCGATTAAAGAAGCGTTACCTTCTTCAAACTCAGGCGGGGCTGGAGGTAATTCCAGATCGTCTCCATTTTCTACTGTGTATATGCTGAGTTCCTTTTGTGGGGGAAGCTCTATCATGGGATTTCTGAAGTAGGAAGATGAATGTGGGATTAAGGACAAATCTATCACGTGATGGGTGAGATGTAACGCTGCATAGGCATTTAAGTAATCCAGAGTGGCTCTATCACTATCAATGTGGTCTAGGATAGTAGATTTGTTCTCATCTATGTTCGTTAAAAGAGGGTTTGACATTTTTTTCACCAATGGTTCAGTACGAAGGGATACCATGAAACGGGTATCTTCCAACTCACTGTTTGGAGTGAAGCGTGACGCTGAGGTTGCTATAGAATCTGCGAGAAGATTTTGTTCTCGCGGGATTGCTTCAATTGATATGAAGTCAAACTCTTTGCTCAAATCTAATACAGCTATTTTGTAGAGCTGTAAGTGCTCAGCTCTGGTTTCATACACCTCAGAGACTTGGTTTGCTACCAATTATGAGTCTCCTAACACCCTGATGTTCTTAACACCGATCCTCTTAGCTAAGATGAGGCCAAGGAGGAGGGCTTCATACTCAGCGCCATTGTTTGTACATTCAAAATTTAGTTTAAAGGAAAATGGTAGGATCTTTCCCTCGGGAGAAGTAAAGATTACACCTGCCCCAGCTCCGTAACGACATCTAGCTCCATCGAAATGGAGAGTCCAATATTTAGCTGGGAATATGGATGTTGGGATATTTGTTGTGTTAACATCTTCTGCTTCGGTTACTTCCACCATGCAGAGATCCTCTGCTGGAAGAGAACCAACACCTAGGGTATATCCCATGCCTACAGAATCAAATGGTAGGAACATCGGTAGATCCTGTTCTAATAATTCAACAATTTTTGCAGTAGTTCCTAATGATACTATTTCTACAATGTTAGCCTCATCCTTGAGGGCTGGGATAGTCTTGATTAGGCTCATAGTCTCAAGATCTGTTGTAGGTACCAACTTTTCTTCCGGTTTTGCGTCGGTGGGTTTATTAAGTTGGTTTGTTGGGAGTTCAAACTCCGAGTGAATGCCTGGTCTTTTCTTTAAGTCAGCTAGGTGTATATCGAATGGTTTTGGATCACCTTTGGCTACGAATACCTTTCCTAAATGCAAGAATCTTACTTCTTGAAATAATGTAGAAGGGATTGCCTTCATACGGTGTATCCATGGTCGGCCAAGGATCATATTATAGTTGGTTTCCCGATCTATAATATAAAACTCAGTCAGGATTGTTTTGGGTCCTAAGGTGACCGGTAGTATTATAGTTCCAATCGACGTGGCTTTAAGGCTATCATAGCCTCTTAATGTATTTCGAGTCGTGGAACAATTCGTTTCTCCATACCCTAGCTTTTGAAGGAAAGAGAAGGGGACTATGTTAACTGCTGCCCCATCGTCAACCATCGCACGTTTCACATAATTGTTATAAACCCATACTTGCAAATGTAAGGCTGGATCACCTCTGCGTGCAATCTCATCATCTATTGGTATTTTGTTTATTTTGAATATAAACTTGGTATCCCTATCCGGCTGCCCCGGAGGGTGGATATCAAAGTCTATATGGTTTACCTGTGTTTCAGGAGGTGGAGTGATGTTAATTAAATGACCTAAACCTAATGCCTCTAAAAGAGCAGCCCTGTGGGCAGGAGAGTTCTTCAGTAAGTCCAAAAAAGAAATGTGCAAGAAGGTTTTTGTTAGATCACTAATTAAATCATAGGCACCTACGGGTTTTACTAATATTTGTTGGATGTTATCTGTCTCTGGCAGGTAACTTGGACTTGGCTGAGAGGAATACTCTCGTGTCCTTGTTACAGCTTCCACGGGTAGTTCGGTGTCTAACTCCACTAAACCGACTATCTTGGGTCATGGCTGACTTCCTAATTGTGGTGCAACTAATGGATTTAGTGAAGTCGAGGCTTCATGATCATTGTTTCCTGTCATTATGCCCTTATTTGTCCCATTTGGATTTAATTTATTGTTATTGTGATTTGGGAGCGGATCATTGAAGATCTTGAGGGGAGCATTTTGAGGGGAAACTGCCCCTGTAAAAGTATTTGGTGCTGGTGATGCAGGATCTGCCAAGAACATATCTATGAAAAGTTGTCTTTGTTCCTCTGGCAAACGTTGCATGAATTTATTGTAGTCACGGCACGTTCTAGTGTCATGGCCTCGAATTTTGTGGAAACCACAATACGAGTTAGGATTGTAATTCCTAGTTTGTTGGTTTGGTGCATATTGTGGCCCAAAACTCTGATCAAACCATTGCCTATTAGGATTAAAGTTTTGCATTTGTTGTTTTTGGTTTTGGTTCTGGTTTTGATATCCAGTTGAGTTTTGGCTTGGACCCTGTGTAGGGTTTCACCATTGTTGTTGTTGTTGTTGTGGATGATTAAAATCCACTGCATTGATTGTTGGGGTAAAGTTGTTGTTTCGTTGGTTGTTCATTAGTGGTGGAGTATTCACAACATTTACCTTTTTAGCCTGATCAGTTACTCCATCTGTTGTCACTCCGTGATTTTTATTAAGGATTTTAGGTCCTTGATTGACATTTGTGGTAGTAGGATAAGTCGTAGTATTCTGGTTGGAGGTGATTAACCTCCCGTTTGCTCCATACGTCTTGCGACCGCTATCTATTGCCGCTTGATCTATTCGGAGAGCACTCTCAAGTACTTCATCGTAAGTCCTTAGTGGGAACTTCTGGACTTCTTCCTTCACCTCTCTGCTGAGAGAATGAAGGAATAAATCACATAGTTCCATTTGGTCCATGTTTGGAGCACTGGCCGAAGAATAAAGGACTGTACGCCATCTCTGGATGAAATGAGTGACAGATTCATTGTGTTCTTGCTTAATGTGCAAGAATTCCCTGATTCCTGTTCTCAATAGTTTGTTCATGTCAAACGCCTTAATGAACTCTGAAACGAGTTGTTTAAATGAATGGATGGAAGCCTCAGGTATTCTATAATACCAATCGAGGGTGATGCCCTCCAAGGTTTTGGGGAATATTTTAGCAACAACCCCATCCCAAGGGAGTAGTTCTCGAATGGCTGTGGCATAGGCCTTGATATGTGCATTCGGATCTCCCTCACCTTTGTATTTGGGAAAATCAGGAAGAGGTCTTGGAAGCATGACGCTTCGTATGGTGAAGTCTAAGGGCTCTTTCAAATATTCTGAATAAGTCCCTATCGCATAGGTTTCGACCATTGATGGTGCCTGCTGAGGGGGCGGAGGTGGAATGGGTTGTTGATATGGCATAGCGTATGCATTGGTAGGGGCATAAGGAAACCCCTGTGGTTGAGAAAACATGCCGGGAGAGGAGAACATATCTCCTTGTGGTGATTTGGAGTACATGTTTAAGTATGAAGGGGTATTGTCTAGGAATGGATTATTTTGTACTAGACCGGGAGGTATCAGAACGGTGTTAGAAATGGCGGTTCTAGTTGGCATTTGTTGTGAATACTGAGGAGGCATGCCCAACGTGCCTATTCCTGTGAGGAGGTCTACTTGGCTAGGATGGTGTGGAGGATTGGAATTTCCTGCCTGCATGAATTGAGAATTTTGATTTGCTTGAGCAAGTTCTAACCCCTAACTTTTTCTACTAAAGTCGAAATGACTTCATTTGGTGAAGTCACAGTATTTTTCCTTAGTGGCATTTGTTGTATATCCTGATGTTGTATAGGCATGTGATACCCCGCTATGAACTGATCGTTTCCCTGCCAAGTTTCCCCGAGGGCATTTCCTATATGTAGTGGCATGGAGGTATTTTCTTGAAAAGAGACCTCGGGTTGTGTTTGTAAACTTCCTATAGGTGGGTACATACTCCGAGAGCGTTGTTCATTCCTGGCATAACGCACTGAATGTTCATCATCTAAAACCAGGTATGGATCTGATTGTCTACTAATTTGTGGTCTAAGCAGCACCTGAGGAGATGAACCAGATTCTCCTGTGAACGTCATATTGTTCGAGCCTGAAGGCTCTGTTTGTTGCGTTTGAGTGAGCTGATCCAACTCCTCTGTTTGGAAAGATGAGCTATATCTAGTCCTTGGAGGTGGAGTTTGTGTTGACAACCGGTTGGCTGAATAATTGTCACCCCATACTGAGAGTGAGGGTGATGACTGTCTATTCAGTTGAGCGTAGTATGCCTCAAGACCTAGGAGAGGTCTGCCATATGCATCGAATCCTGACATATTCGGGGGGTATATGAATACCCGCAGAATAATGGGAAAGAGCAAAGGTAGATGAAAGAAATGAAACACTAAAAGGAAAAGTGAGTGAAGCAAAAGACGTCAACCAATTTTGTTGGTGAAGCTGATGCAAAGGCTAAATGAGGTGGAAAAGATGAAAATGCTTGTATGTTGTTCACGTTGGGTTCACCAATTTTGTACGATGGAAAAGTGACAAGCGAGCATGGGAATCTACAAGTAACTCTTCCTCGCACCCGACCTCCCGAGGTCGTGCCGAGACAGCCGGTGGGGATGGAATATACGTGGGATGTAGACAAACTAGTTAGGCAATCTTATGTCTTCGACGCGCACTAGTGGAATCTGTGAATCTAAGGCAAAGAAGGCCCTCCTAACCTGAACTGGTGTGATAGATCGATCGGTGAGGATGACTGCTCGAAGGCTCCAATCAATATCGAGCTCTGGCATGATTCGATCTATGGGTTGTGGGATACGTGGAAAATGACCTGGGATTGTTTCGTGTATGTCTCCAGACAGGGTCATAAGATGGATGATGGATATACAGTGGATTCTATGGGTGATTCTTTGGTCTAGTCCAGAAATCCTTAGCTTCGTTAGCTGCTATGTCTAACAAGTATAACTATGTGATAATGGTTAGGTGGAAGTGGAGTGGATCTAAATATTAATGTGCGTAAGCCAGTGTCAACGTCAGATTGACCTGTGGACTCGTTGGGTTGTGGGATTTGTGGGTCACAACCGTAGATTCATGGTTGTTGTGGACCTGCTATGGTCATACGAGGGTTCAATCCCTAATCCCTAATATCCAGTAGTCGTATGCCTTCTCGGCCTCTATATTCAGAATTAACAGTTGTGTAATCTTCTCAGAGTATCTCACAGGCGTTCTGCAACCTGAATTCTTAAGCTAGTATCTATGTCTGTGAGAGTGTCTCCTGCGTCTGGCTGTGGGACCAAAGGATCACAACCGAACGTTTTCTCTCTTTCAAGCCCTTCTACAGTCATGCGGATATTTATCTAGGGTAATCTGTAGTTTGGCTGGTTTGACCAAAACGTGTGCGCTTGGTCGTCTTCTATGTTTAACCCTCTTAACTGTGAGCTGATCTGTTGTAAGTCTGTTGTTGTTCGGAAGACTTGGATTCTAAGATTCTGATCTATGTCAGTTATTGCTGTGACAAGATTGGGTTGAGGCACGATTGGCTCGAATACGTATTCTCTGGGCTCTCTAGGTCCCGTGATTGTCATACAAAAGAAAATGATATAAAGCTAACTAATGACAGAATAAATTAACTATGCAAGATATATCTACGTATATTCCTAAGTTTGATATTTATTGATAAACTACTGAACAGAATTTAAAGAGCAATTATCTAATATATCTAAAATTGACAACTAAACTAATAACGCAATTAAAACAAACAAAGCAACCGAGTATAGCTACTTGTCTGTGCAGTTTGTAGATCTATTCTAAATAACCTGATAACTGATCTACTCTATTTGAAAGACTCTCGATCCTACCTCAGAAGTGAGGAGTGAATCATAGTTTCTCAGAAACTATCAATCCCCACAGCTTCCCTGGCAATATCGAAAGTGAAATTAACTGAAATGAAATGATTGACTACTTTATTTGATATGCTTTAACTAGAACTTTGAAAGCTTGAACCTGGATTTTGCAGAACAGTGGCGAATCCGATGGTGTGTGGCTTTGTCCCCTCAGTGTGATCTCCTCGTTCCTTCGTGCTCACGTGGATCCAGAAAAGCATGTAATGCTAGCATCAACAGAAGTAGATATTGGAACAATGGCAGCTTAGGATACAGACTGAATACAATGCGAGTAGGAGAGGGATAGCGCAAGAGTACAGAGCTTGGCTTATGCAATTCCTAGCGGGATTTATTGCGAGTCATGCAACATAAAACGTCCAGAACCTGAAACTATCTTATTTGACGAACAAAACCTACAACTTTAATGGCTTCCTATTGAAAATCAAACTATCCTACTCCAATTGATTGGATGAAATAATAACAACACTTTCACAAGGAGGATATGTGGCTTTCTGACAGCTAAACAATACTAACCATGCATACAACAAATGAAACTATGAATCCTAAGCAAAATTGAAAGGCTAAACTATTGAAATGAGAAATTCAGAGGAAGGGGCCATTTGCTTGAGCACAAGCCAGCTATTTATAGAATCCCATTTACCCAAAGGTGAAAACCAATTTGATCTCTTAAATCATAAACAATGCCAAAACACTATTCCAGGGAACCAGAATCATTAATGCAAGCCAAAGGTGGTGAAAAAAGCTGGTAAACGTTGAAATTTTACATGAGTCGCGTTAAAAGAGCATTCTGGAAAATGCGTGAAGGACCGCCGCCCTGAGCAGGGTGGCGGTTACAGGACCGCCGCCCTGTCTAGGCAGCGGTCACAAGACCGCCGCCCATTCAGGGGTGGTGGTTTCGTAACTAAAGACCAAAACACAAAGGAAAGAGGGGAGAAGAGAAAAATAAAGCACGCAGGGGCTAAGCGGGACATGCGGGATGTTAACGCATACTTGGAGAGATTTTCTGGATCCTGAACACCTTGCGAGGAGACCTGTATCATCATTGGGGCTCGTGTCACATTGTCACTCTGTTATACCAATATGTAATGGACTGTTATGAGACCAGAGAATGAGGGACCAAGAACTGGCGTCAGTTCATCATCCTATTCTAGAGTTATTCTTTTTGGATATAGAATTGCATTAACTATGACAGTTCAGGAAACATAAAAAGACTAAGGTGGGTGGACTGTGTCCATAAGTATACATTGATGATCAAAAAAATGGGAAAATAAATCAACTAGATGATGCCTTGAGAAGGAGGAGATATTTTCTCATCTTTATGAGGTAATTGGGTTCAAAGAAATCAATGATATTATATATGCAAAAGACAAACTTTGTAGTAACATTTTAGGTTTTCAAAAACACTCTAAATATGGTATATATCCATACCTTGATTACTTCTTGCAAGAATATTATTTACTCAAATTCATTTAATTTCTTATTCGTAAAATTTCAATAAGGGAAAACTTGATAAAAATTCCATAATGGAGTTTTTCGTTGTCATTTTGGCTGAGGTACAAGTCAAACTATAGTTTCTAAGAAATATATTACTCACTGTCATTGAATATTTAGATGTTCGTCTATTTGTTAAAAGGTGTGGAATTTTTTAAGATGTTAAAGGGTGGTAGCCTAAATACATTGTTGTACGTACTTCTTTTCCTACCCTAAACAAGCCATGCCAAAAGGCTTTGTAGTGGGATCTCTTTTTACTCAATGAGGTTTTGATTCTATTTTCATGGTTGCCAATTGTTTTTCTAAGATGACCCTTTTTTTTCATGTTCATTTAAACAATAATGCAACATAGATTAAGTGTTTTTCAAAAAAAATAATGAGGTTACATGGATTAATTAGGGAAATTACTAATCAGATAGAGATGCTCAAAATTCAAAAGTATTTGAAAGAAATTATGATAAAAGTGTTTTTCTTAAGATTTATTTTATCGTAATTTACATTAATTATACCAAAGTAAATTCAAATTCTTTATCCTTCAATTCAAAAAGGAAATCCTCAAATACAGACAACTCAAAATTGGCTAAAACAATTTATTTGGGTTATAGTAAATAATAAATTTCACCCACTACCCCATGAACTTCTTAAAATAATAAATTTATCCCAATTCTTGCATCTCTTGATATTGCTTCCATTTCTGTGACAAAAAACCACTACGATCTTATAGAAACTTCATTGGAAAATATAAAAAATGAGCATGGATGAAAAAGTGGAATATTAATATGCAAGAGTGTCCAAATGCTAATGAGGAAATAAAAAAGTATGTCAGATAATAATTCAGGATAGGTATGTGGCCACAACAACTTATGTGAAAGAAGCAATATTGCATCAAATAATATAATCCAGCTTGTGGCCATATGGAAAAGGCCTATTTAGGGGCATAAATCAAATGAAAGGAAAAAATATTGATGGCATGGTTAAGGACTAGTTCACATCATCTTAGGTGTGAAAATTGGAGATGAACATCTCCTAATGAAGAATGGAAAGAAAATACTTACATGTTTTACAACAAATGGGTAGGGAAAAAGAATAACACTACATTATGGAGTGCACAACATATAATGACATCTCTATCAAGTATTATGACAATTTGATAGTAGACAACCTACCATTATTTTTTGAAGATGAAAGACTTATTAAAAGAACGAATCTTTTGGTCAACATCCACATCAATAAATGCAATATAAAAAAGACAATGGATTTTATGCAAAAGTACTATTAGGGATGCTCTTAGAATGACTCTATACATTTTAGTTGCAGATTTGAATCACATAGAGTGTTTGGTCTTATGACCATTGTTAAAAATCATTCATTCATTTGTTTATTCAATCAGAAAATGAATATTGGTACACCTAAAACAAATCTTGTTTTTGCGAAAGCTATTGTAATTAAACATGTTTAATTTGGTAGATAGATTAATATAGGATAAACATGTTATTACAACCATAAATATCATCCATTTATTGATTGTAATTTCTTTTCTTATAATTTATATTGAAGTCATTTTATATTTCCATACCAGCAGAGGAATAAGGGGATTGTTTGCGAATATTATTGAAAATACTTGAAAATAGAATGGAATGGGCTACCATAAGTAGTGAGTTAAGCAAATAGGGAAATACATAAAGTTGAATTAAACATATAAGGAAATATGTCCATAAAGAAACACATGCATACTTCATAATAACACACCACATTATTATATTCCACTATTTTCTCATCCACTCCTCCTCAAGCATAAAATTTGGTTCACACCCCCTTTACTTTCTTAACTATGTGGTGCATGTTGTTCATCAAAAACAAGTACGACAGTGCCACATCTGTATTCCTCTCAAGTTTTTGTTCCAATCGGATTTTACCCTAAGCTTGCACATAAAGAGGAAGACAATCCATCGAGAGTGGTGCAGATGTGCCATCCAAGTTACAGAAATCATTGGGTAGTGTCTTAGGTAGCTCGATATGCACATATGCCATTAGATTTATCCAAGCTAATTTGATAAGAAAGTGAGATAATTTACGATGTTAGGAATCCATATACTTTGCAGTAATGAATTAGTAGAAAGTAGAATAAAAAACAATAGTTTACAAAGATAGAGATAAATTAAATATATAAAATACTAAACATGTAAGAGACAAATACCAAATTTACGTGGTAAAACCCCAGTTGAGTGCGTAGAGAAACATCCATAGTGCAAGATATCAATCTTTTATTAACTCAAATGAACATATTACATGCGAACTTGTTATGAGCGACTTTAGATCTCCACCAAAATAAATACACCTAATTGGCAAGGTACATTTAGGATTCCTCCTCCCAAAAATAGATTGGAAAAACTCCATTAGGATTTTTCTTCCTAAAAATAGAATTTGGTTGAATTTGTCTTTCTAGAAACAAGGGATTGACTCCTTAATTTTTGTTGTGGGGGCTCTGTGGATCTTTGTCCCCAAACCCCCATCGGGGGGGGCTCCATAACATGCCGCCACACCCCCAGGACCCCCTCGAAATAAGAGTGGGGAGGTAAATGCCCCCACATCCACTTTAGGAAGTGAGCTACAAACCACAAAAGGGGTCCAAAATTTAACTTTGTTGTCACATATCTAAGACATGATGTATATAGTAAGATGACAAAAAATGCCACCAATGACAAGGGACTTGGAATTCTCCTTCACAAGGGCCACACCTTCTCAATTATTTTCAAAATCCCACAAGTAGCTTCACCAAAGCATAATTCCATTTCTTATTCTTTTCATCCACTGATTCCCACTCTATTTGATGAACATGATTAAATTTCACCCCCTTTCATGCCTAGACAGTAAAAGATTTCATCAACATGGACTTTTTGGTGAGAACTGTTAGGACGAGGAGTCATTAACTAACCATAATAATAAATATTTGTACTAAACATCAATATGAATATGCAACACATAAAAATAAATAACAAAGTAAATAGCATTGACACAAAACACAGAAATTGTGTAGAAAATGCCCGAGGGGTAAAAACCATGGCAAAAAATGAGATATTCCATTATGTGAGATTTATATTAAATAATAAAGAATATAAATATTCCTAATTATTTAATTATAAACTAAGGTTTATAAGCACTTAATATTATGTTCTAACACTCCCCCTTAATATTAAGTGGGGAACATATGCCAACATTACCTGTTTATACAACAGGATTTACAAATCCATAAACCATAGTGAAGGTTTAGGCTAGCATATCACATTTGAAGGATTTATACACCTTCATCATGCTCAAATTACCTTTTGGTACAAAAGGATTTGGAATCCATAAATCAGTAGTGAATGATTTAGGCTAAGCATGATTTGTGAGACTACATCTCACAGTTTCTCATGGAAAAAATATCAACCAACATCTCTAGGAGCCTTTTATAACACAAGGACCTCCTTTACAAATAGATGCAACACACTGGACTGTACACCATAAACTTAGAGTGACAAGTTTACAAAGATCATAAGGATATTTTTACAATGCTTTACAATTGGAGCAAAAGTATAGAGGAGAAGGAGATATCAACCGGAGGCCATTAGGAGGTGACATTACCATGCACACTCCCCCTCAATGGAAACTCTGAAAGGCCAAGCATTGCACAAAACTTGTAGAATTTTACAACACACAATGGCTTCGTAAACATATCTGCAACTTGATCTTCAGTCAGGTAGTACTGGAGATCTATATCACCACAGAGAACCTTCTCTCAGATAAAGTGCATATGAATCTCTATATGCTTCATTCTCTGATGTTGAACTGGATTCTTAGCAAGAGCAATGCAACTCTGGATATCACATAGAAGAGGAGTACTTCCTTTAGCTTCCATGTGTATCTCTTCCAACAACTGCTTTAGCCACATGGCTTCTTTCACTTGCTTCCATTGCACTTCTATACTCTGCCTCAGTAGAAGAAATGGAGACTGTTGGCTGTTTTTTACTGTTCCAAGTAATGACACTTGTACCAAAAAACTTGAACACATATCCAGTTGTATATTTTATATCTAACACAACATCAACATGGTTAGAGTCATAATATCCATATAGACATCATAATAAGCATAATATAAATCATTATTGATTTCACTTTTAACCATCTATAAAACTTACATTGATAGGTTAAACACAAGTTGTATAACAACTTAAATAACAATATGCTTAACAACTAACCATGTTATATTACCAATATGTTGAACAATTTCAACATATTAATCTTGTAAAATATATATTAGATGCAATCAGTATTGGACGTCTCCAATACAAACACAAAGGCATCCCCAAGTGTCATTCGATATGCATATAATAATATTTTTAGTAATCACATACTAATTTAGAATTTAGAAATGTTTTATCAACAACATATATATCTTCATTATCTATTTTAAGCCTTTAAAATGTGATAAGACTGATAGATAACATATCTGAAAAGATAACCAAATCATGCAAGAATAATCACAACATACACTGAATCATCTAGGAAAAATATCCTCTAACTATGGACACATTCCATGGATTTATGTGGAGTTTTCTTCAAAAATGACTGAGGAAGGGTTTTTGGTGATAGCTTACCATGTAAACACCCTTCACACATTTCATAGGTGGAAAATTTAAGCCAAGACATGTCATACATGATCCTAAAAAATGATCTCAGTTTTTCATGCCAAAATTGAACAACACTTCTATTTTTGAATAAACAACTAGAAACCGAAGCAAAACCTTTAAAAACATAAGCCATTTTTTGTATGCTTTCCAGCTATAGTGACATCTAGTTCATTCTTAATAAACCATTTATCTTTCATAAAAAATTACACTATAGTTATTCTGAGTGAAATGTGAATGAAAAAAATTTTTTTTCAATTCAATACCAAACCATACATTTAAAAAAACATTTACTTTTCATTAGAAGTGATAGATGTAGTTTATAGAGTTACTACATTAGATCTATGATTATTCTCTTCATTCTCATTTTGATTTTGATCTGGTTTATTCCATTTTTTATTTTTGAAATTTTTTTGTTTTTGACTCTACAATCTTCTTTCTTATGACCAAATTTACCACAGTTATAACATTTACCATCAAAACTTACTCTTAAGTTTCCAGGTTTCTTATCTTTACTAGGCGGTTTAAAGTTTGATTTTTGATTCTTGTTAAATCTAGAAGGATTTTTAGATTTCTGAGCGAGAAGTGCCTGAGTGGCATTCTCTTTCGAATCAAAATTAGTCATAACTTGCTCTTCCTGGATCAGGAGAGCACTCAGAGTTTGCAAATCAAGAATGTCTTGCTCAGTTTGGTATTTAGAATTCAAGATTGAAATGAAATTCCTAAATCTTTCATGTATGTTCAATTGAATAATGAAATACAATAATTTATCATGAATTAAATTACAGTTACATCCATCCAACTGAGATTTAATATTTTTAATTTTTTCTAAAAAATTAATTACCTTTTCATCTCCCTTCATGGGAGTCGTCATCAGTTCTAGAATCAATTTTATAATTTTTGATAATTGTGTACCTTCATGCATTGATTCTAGTTGCATCCAAGCCTCACTCAGACTTTCCTGATTCCTGATATGAAGGAGGAAATCATCTTGCACGCTCCACAATATAATAGACATTGCTTCATGCACCTTCTGTTGATATGCAACAACATTGTCCGTTGTCACTTGTCTTCCAGTCGGAGCCTTCTCCGTACCATTCACGACCATCCAAAGCTTGCGAGCCATGAATTCCACCTTCATTCTTATCTTCCAGATGTTGTAATTAGTTCCATTCAACATCTGTGATTTTTCAATTGTAAAATGATTAGATCCCATTTTCACTTAAACAAATTCAACAAATGAGAACAATGAGGTTTTTAGTGATAGTAGTTTAAGAATCCCCCTGTCGTTCAAACCACACCAGTCATATTTCAATGGATTCACATCGAAAAAAAACCTGTCAAACAAGTATTCTAGACATACAATATATTAGTTTGACAATAATGTTGATTTGTTGAAATGTAAGTGATTTTTTTTTAGTTTTACATGAAAATGACTTACTTAGTCATTGTGTCATAAAAAAATTTACTTATTTAAAATTCAATTATCTAATAAATTTACAATATTATCAAAAAAAAATTTTGAAAAAAAGGAATAAATTAAATTAGGAATCAAAATAATTTAATATTAATAAATTAAAAAAAATATAAAAATGCAATATATATAAAAAAATTGGAGCTTAGCTCCTATGAAGGTTTCAATTAGATTTTTGGGAATCAGCTTAGTTAGTTGGGTTTACCAACTCATGAACTTGATTAATTGATGCACTAATGCCGAATCAAGTTAAGCCAAACTTTCCAACCAACTAATGCATGCCACATATCAACGGTGTTATGTTGCAAACTCAAACATCAAGCCAATTTAAAAAGCCAGCAGCCAAGCCACAAGTGGTGAGCCACTTCGAGCTCAAACCTTACCAAAACAATGGTGTGACTAAGTCACAATGACATTAATTTGCAACATGGATTTTAAAGCCTTAATTTTTGATCATTCAACGCCACGATGCAAAACTAAAAACAAATTTAATGTGGCAAAAACAAGCCCTGCCACTTGAAGTCAAAAAGCTTTGACACCCAGTTAGGGGAGATGGGCCCAAGGGGGCACAATATGGAGGTTGGAAAAAGTGGATGACCGTAGAGCTCCACATGCCAATGTAGAGAAGGGGGGAAGGTGGAAGGGGTTAGCCATGTGGGGGCAAGGTTGCAAGGGACTGGTTGGAGTGGGTGGGGGGTTATATGGGCATATTGGAGTAGAAGTAGAAGGGGGTATCATTTTAAATTAACTTAATGTTTTTAATTTAAACTTATTAAATATTGTAAACATAGACATAGTAATTTAGGTTTTTAATATATATTTTTAGGTTATAGTTTATAAAAATAAAGTATAGTTTTAGAATAAATAGTTTATATAATAAGGTTATAGATTATATTAAGGGTAATATAGATTATAGTATAGATTTATTAGTATAAATAATTTTATACTATAGTTTTAATAAATTTGTAACCTATAATATTTAAGGGGTTTAGATTATAGATAAAAGGAGAACCCTTATTTTCAAAAAATAGTTAAAACACTAATAAAAAAAGTAAAAGGGGTTTACCAGGACATAAAAGGGTAAAATAAATTTACCATACATTGGGGGACATAAGGGTAAATCATGGACCAATAGGAAAAATTAATTTCCTATTTCATGGAGTTTGTCTCCTAGGGATGACCTGTGTTTAACTTTTTTATTTTTTTAACCCTTGTTTTAATTTTCACCTGCACACACTTTAGAAACTATAGGAAAATAATAAAATATTTCAAATAAATTTTAATATTTACCTTTTATTTGCAGGTTCCTGGTAAGTTTTCCACACTTGAGATTTCATGCGAGGGTAACAAAATTTTGAAAGGTTTGAAATAATTTTTTACTTGTGTGCAATGTGTAAAAAAATATGTGTCCCAGGGAAGGAGGGGGGGGGGTTATTAAATACAATTTCTAACCACCCAACTAACCAACCAACCCAACCGACACATTAATTGGTTATTAATTAAATTAATTATTAGAACTTTCTCTGGTACCATGTTAGGATGAGGATTTAATTAACCAACCATATTAATAAATATTTGCACCAAACATTAATAATATAATTTAAACATTAAATAAATAAAAATAAAAAGTAAATAACACATTAACACAGATTTACGTGGAAAACCCCTAGGGGTAAAAACCACGGAAAAAATGAGATTTCCATTATGTGAGAAACATTTACAGTCCAGTAAATCTCCCTCCTCACTTCTCTCCATGATCAATTCACCCAGGTGAATTACCAATATGATCCCATATCATATTTATTTGACCCCACGGGTCATGAACCATATTAAGTGACGGGTGTATGTAAAAACACCCCAATTTAATATAAATTGATTAATTAATAATCAATTAAACATAAACAATATAGTTTATATTAAATAATTAAGAATATAAATATTCTAATTATTTAATTATAAACTCTAAAAATAGAAATAGGAGTTGTCAAAAGATTCCCATATGATAGTATATCATGGAAGGGCTATTTTTAGAGATATTATGACAAAAACATAAAGGCATTATTAGATTTCCCAAAAATTGTACTAATAAAATGTGAAATTTTCACATTTGCACAATTTCTAATGCAATTTTTGCATCAACAAATTATTGTTAGTATTAATATTCCATAGTTTATCTTATAAAATCTTTTCTTTCTCGAATAAAATTCTATATGCACACTTGTTTTATATTTTAATGCAAATGTAGGCTTAGTTTGAATAATTGTTAGTACAATCAAATGGTCTCGTATTTAAACCTATTTTACCAATTTATTTCAGATGTGGATGAAACTAATAAGATCAAGTGGTATCCTACTCTCGTATCTAAGCCTATTTTAACATTTTATTTTCATGTGGATGAGGAAATACATTGCGTAATAAGTAAAGGAAAATGCAATAGGCCAACCTAGTGAGTATTATCAAACATGGAATGAAAATTAGTAATTAGTAAATGATAAAGATGGCGATATTTTTTTCCATTCCATTTCATTTTCTTTCTTATTTTTCCTATATGTTTAATTTAAGTTACTTATAAAATAATGGAGGTCCTATGAAGAAACTAAAATTTCAAATTACATAATTAGCTTGATGTTAAAGTGATCCATAGGGATCCAAAATGACTCTACTTTATTAGATCAGCCAACACCGAAGAAGTAAAATGAAGAAATGGAGTTTGTCTTTATTTTAACAAAATCATTGCTCTGTGCAGAGCAGCGGTTATAGAACTGCCGCCCAACCCGAGCGGTAGTCCTGGCTCTTTCGGACAGAAAAATAAAATTTAAAGCGAACAATTCCATAATTGGAAAGGTTGTATGTGTCTCTTCTCCTCCATGACATTTCCCATCCTCCAGTGCACGGGGGGACATGAGAATGGCTATAAATACATGTAGGGAGGAGAGTTTTGGATTATCGAAGCATGAAAGCAAGTGAGCAAGAAATTCTTAGTGTTGGAATTGTGTTTGTAGAAGAAAGGAGTGTAGAGGCAAAGCAAGCAAGTAATTGGGAGGAAGTGTGAGATATTATCTACTTCTCTTTCATGCTTATTGTAAATTATGTACTTCTTAATTGAATTTTCCAATAAAAAGTGGGAAGAAAGAGCAATTGCCCTTCCTGACTGGTTTTCCTCCTCTGGAGGTTTCCAGGATAAAAGTTTTTGGTGTTCATGAGTTTATATTCTTTCCTTCCCTGCAATTGTTGATTCTAAGCATAAGCAAAATTCATTCACTAGCTATCTTTTTCATTTTCTAATTGAAAGTAGAAAAACAACGTTTAATTGTGATTTTGTGAACAATTCCAAAGTAGAGAATTTATAGATCATAAAGTTCCAACACATAATTAATTTTTTAAAATAAAATAAAAATGGGTGAAAGGATAACTAAGACGTAACTCTATTAGCGGGATAATATATGTTAGTGCTCACATTAGTGAACATATTTATTAGTGGTGAAATATTTGTTCAATAATAATGTATGTGAGTGAGCATGTGTAATTGTGTGGATGGATTTTTCAAGACAACTCATCATTAAAGATTAGTTAAAGTGTGTTGTTAAGAGGTTGAACCAACCCATTTAAATATGAGAGTATGAGATATTTTTGGGAGATCAAGTAGTTATTTGACTATCTCCTTAATTATAAGAGATACAAAGCCTATAAATGTGTAATATTTGTCTTAATAATATATGTTGAATGATTGATAGATTGATGTGTTTGAGCCTTCGGTTCTCCCCGAATATGGGGTAGTTTTTTTATTTGGTATAATGCAGGTTTTTTATACCCATCTTTTCACCATCCATTTGATTTTTACTTGTCAACATGACTCAAACTACAATGACACAATGTAGACCACTTATAACATCCATTGATTTGTCCCTTCACCATTATGGCATTTTGTCAACAATTAAAGGTATAAACCATATGCAAATTTATTGACACTTGTAATGCCCCTCCCATTACCACCCCTTTGATGAGTTTGTTGCGTGATCTCGCATTGGCCTTGGTTTGATTGAGTTCATTGTTCTAAGCGTTGGGTTTATGTTTTGGATGATTCGAAGATTGAAACAATTAAATATGGTATAGGAAAAATAGTATCACCTTCCTAAAATTAAAATATTAGATGTTGTTAAATGGTAAAAGTAATTGTATGGATATTTTATCTCTAGTGTACCAACTTTCCTAAGGTCAAGACCACAACTATCTATCAATTAAGAAAGCTCTAAAATTCAAGCTTCCGAGACAATTTATCTTGATGGGAGTCAAGTCTTCGTGCTTTACAAGTTATTACCACCTCCGTGGTGATTAGGACTCTTGCGATCTTTGACACGAGGTACGTCCACAAATAACAAGATTGCTTTATTTGTATCATAATTATCTTTATTAAATTTAATGAAAACATTTACGGGATGATAATAAGTGTCTTTCAGCAAGCTGTTGAGGTTCGGGGAATAAAAAATTGTAAAACAATAAAATAAATCTTGAAATTAACATAATATAAGAGTTTTAATTTACAAATAAATAATTCATTAATATTCTAAAATATTTCCAATTTTTTGGAGCTTGGATTAACCTATTTTCAAGTAAGAGTTATATTGTAATTTGGTTTTCCGTGGGAATATTTTGAGACATTTTCAAGAGGTTTGTGAGTTTTCTTGCGTGAGGGATTTTAGGAAATTTTTGGTCAGATAATGTCTTTTGCAAATTCCATGGTTTTGATTTGGAGCTTCCTGATGTGAGGGAAATTTTAGTTGCAGTTATGTTTTCCTTTTGGAATTTTTGTATTGGGTTGATCATGGTTCTTGAGTTGTTGTGGGATAGGAAGAAGATGGGGTTGTTGAAAGAACCTTGGAGACCTTCCTGCACATTCCCTGCCATGCTAGATTGGAAGATGCCATTATTATTGTTTGATTTTTTCATTATTACAGCTGGGAAATCATGCATTATTCACGTGGATTGTTGTTTTTATTATTTGGGACACCACAGAGGGGATTGGTTTTTTTATTATTCACGTGGATTGTTTTTTTTAGCTTGGACCCAACACAAAATGAATTATTGAAAGGTTTTGGAAACTTCAAAAGTAAACACAATTGGAAGGTGTAAAGACAAGAACCACATCCTCTACTAGTGATGCCCATCTTGTGCCTAATTTGGAGTTTTGAAATAATTTTCGGACATCCATAAAGTGCGTTAGGAGGTAAAATTTTGTCTTATATTGTGGGGTTGAAATCGGCAGTGAATGCCATAGGTATGGTGTGTGTTTTTGTTTCAAAATTGCAAATGTGGGTAGCATACACATGGCAAGTAGATTGTTTGACAAATGCCTTATAAAAATGTGACCTCTCGGTCCTGTGTTGATTGTTATATGTGTAAGAAAAAGGGGATTGGATTGGAAAGGCTTTAAAGTTTTCAAGCACATAATGGGAGGAGGATCCTTGCCACATGTTTCAGTTGTAAGTGCTTTGGAAAAGTATATTTTATTTCATGGCGTGTAAAGTGTTTGAAAAAATTACCCAAGGGGATTGTGTTAATGACATGTGGCTCTTAGATGGTTGGGTAATTCTGGACACCACATAAATGACAGCAAGGCCCCTGTGCATGGGTGGGTACTGGTTGTTTAAATGCCTGAAATAATTATATGGTTCTTAGGGCATGGTCCCATGGAGGGGCTTGGGATCTTATTTTCTTGTAGTAGAAGCTCCCATGTTTATTTTTAAAGCCAACTACATGAAATAATAGAATCTAGGCCTAAATAATAGGAGATCCACATTTTTTACCTCTTAAACTTAAGAGGTGGCTGAAGAGAGGTGGCTGGAGAGCGGGGGTTGGGAGTTTCCCCCCATAGTTTAGGGTTGATAGAATCTAATATGCATTCCCACCATTACTTTTCAGTTATTTTAGAGATAAACATGATTTTATTTTCCTATAAATAACCATAAATATCTGATGGGATCTTATAATATCTTTGCGGGTATTGTTGAAGAAACTAATAAAAAATCATGGAACCTTAAAACTGCTAAAATGATCCTAAATTTTCTCAGCAACACCTGCTAAGATACTTAAGGAGCCCCCTTCCATGGGACCATACCCTTAAACAACAACAAGTGTTGAATGCACACCACAGGATTGGAGGAAAGCTCCTTGGAAACTATCAATCTAATACAAATTTAACATGTGTAATCCAAACACCACAACCTTGTCTAGCGTACCCCCTTCTGTGCCTTTTGGGAACTACAGAAACATGCGTTGTTTTTGGGCAGCGTAGACATGTGAAGTATTTGATAAAACACCTTAGAGAGATATATATTTCTTTGGGATTGTGTCAGTTGTTGGGTGTGCACAAATTTTGGTTGTTATAAACTCCTTGGTAACTCAAGCAAAATCCGTTGGTGAGAGTAAGAAAAACATCACAACCTTTGCCAACATTCCCCAACCACGTCAAGTAGGGAGCCTTAAGTAGGTCATAAAAAACCATCAAATCATAATGGGAAACGAAATTTTGTTGACAAATTGCAAGTGACCAGGATGATAAGTATGTAGTTGTGGAGGTTAGCACATTGCTCATGATTTGTTTGACGAAAATCCCCTTCAATGGTATGGTCTCACGATCGTGAATGTGGACCAATTGGGGTCCCTTGTGCCGCTTTGAATTCTTGAATAGGCATGGTCATCTTACTTTATCCTTGCATGATTTTAACGTTCTAGTTTTCCCTAAATTATAATGGAGTTGTAAATCAACTAAAGAAAAATAAATTGTTTAGGTGAATTAAATCAAGCAAATTATTTCAATAGCAAATTGCACCTTTGTTTGTACACAACAAAACCATTAACCATGAATGTAAACACTACACTCTTTTACCTCGTCAGATGGATGGATAAATTGCGATACTATTTTTGGTTTTGGAAACCACGCGGTTGGAGTGTTAAACGAGAAACTGAGTAAAAACTACTTCTTAACGACCTTGTGTACTAGGAATAAAACCTATTTTCTTGGAGGCGTAAAACATCTCTATAAACCTCAAAATGAGAAAATTAAAATTTTTCCGTGTACCTTGTTATGTGGAGTGTTCAACCAAACCCAGGGCTATTCCTTGGACATCCATTTGATCTTGTTTCGTGACGTGTCTAGGAATCCAATGGGCTAGTTCACAACTATAAACATCTGCTGAAAGTTAAAAATGGAGTTTGGTTTTGACCCGTCGTTTTGGCCCTGGGTGTAGAAACGGATTTTGGCTTCCGCATACCTCTAATATTTCTATGGGACAATCACTACAAACCCTCAGTTTGGAGAAAAACATCCCGCAAGCTAGTTTTCTTAATAGGTTTTGTAGGCCTCCAGGTTGTTGGGCGACGAGGCCGCTTGGGTGCATTTACGATTGGCAACTCCGGAAGGACGAGCGCCATTTAATCATGTTTTCTAGTTAGAGGTTCTGTCAACTCTGAGTGTTTCCCTGTATATAGGGAATAGGTAGGAATTTGTTCCATTGTTTTTTTGAGTCTCAAAAATGGTTTTTAAATGTTTATTTTTGAGCAACTTATCTAGATTCAAAATTTTGGAAACTTGTGACTAAGTGAAGAAAAATGTCATATGACCTTATCCAAGTAAAATAACGATAGAATAACCTTGTAAACATGATTGTAGGAAACTTTCTTTTGTCGCTTACTTGTAAAGAAATTGACTGTGGCAAAATGGTGTTTTCTCTCTCCTCTCCATCTCTCTCATTGGATTTGGAAACGAAACGAAATGAAATTACATTTCTTACTCTCCTTTGAAGCGTGTTAAATATCGTTTCATTATTGATAGGAAAATGTGAAATCATATATCATGCCTGGTTGTAGTTTGATGCCATGCCAACAGTTGTGCTGACCATGCGGTTGTTGTAGGTACACAAGACAAGAAGGAAAGAGACTTGCTTGAGAAGAGAAGAAAAGAGTGAGTTAAGAAGAGAAGAGAGAGAAGATGGCAGGTTTCTTGTTAGATAACTACTACAACAAGATGAAAGAAAGTGAAAGGAAGTGTGACAAGGTGGAAGGAAAAACATGTACAATAAAGAAACTATGGGAATGGATAAGTGGAGAGGAAGAGTACCAAGGAAACCTAGAAAGAAGAAAGAGCAAAGAAGAAGAGACAAATAGATCTATAGATCTCATGAAAGGAGAAGATAAGTTAGAGCTCTTAGGAGCACACAAACTAAATAGGGAGGAGTAAAATTCAAAGCAGGAGGACAATATAGAGTAGTCAGACCTTGAGCAAAAAGAAAACAATCCTGAAAGATGTGTAAAAATAGTCCAAGAGATCAAGAAACTACTAGTGCAAGAAGAAACTCAAGAAAAACAAGTTGAAGAAAGAAAGCACGTGGTGGAAGAGATGATCAATGGGGCTAATAAAGCTCATTTTTATCAAACGAATTTTTCTTTATATGCAAGTTTAATAGCTAAGATAAAGATGGAGTAGCCAAATGAAGGTGATCACTTCATCTTTATTTCACTTGGATTGAAAGAATGAGATATCTCTATTGGCTACGACTTAGGACACCTGATTTTAGGAGGGTTCTCTTGGTAATGAGGTTGGAAACCTCTTCCTGGGCTTCTACCTCTTCCCCTAATTGGTTTCTTTGATGGATGTTGGTGCTTTTTTCACCATATTCATGCATCTATGGTGGTTGCATGATTATTGTGGATCTTACTAAATCATCCACTAATTGGTTCAATGCACCTATATTTTCTAAATCATCTTCATCTTTATATTCTTCAATGACTAGTTCATAGATCTCATCTTGTTGATAGATATCTTCTCCTTCTTCAACTACATCCATCCATTTTCAATCTAGGCATATGCTTAGTGATTCTCAAATATGGTCTAGTATAACACGCTTTTTAAATGCACATTAATATATAGGTTTAAAACGTAGTTGTAATTTTAATTTAGTTTACAAAAGGCACGTCCTTGATACGAGTGTTTCTATTATATTGGAGCATATGTTTTATCTAAGTGATTGTTATCCATGTTGTTAACGCAGATAAATCTAGTTGCAAATTTGTTCCCCAACAAAAAAATATAAGTCATTCTTTACATGTTTTTGGATATATGCACAATAAAGACTACACTCAACATTTATCGCTTCCCTCCCCATTACCAATTTAGTATTCTCACAAGTTGAAAGGTTGGTTTTGTAAATGTGGGCATTCAATTCAATTCTTAGGACATACTTAGAGGTTTATTTTTTACATCCAATTCATTAATACAATTTTCATTATTACCCTCCAAATTGTTCATACAAACACATTATTGTTAACAAAAATAGAAAATATATTTATAAAATTTTAATACATAATTATAAAAATTAATATAATTTGTATTTATATAAATAAAAAATTGTAAATTTTTTATCAGCTATATCTAGATATTAATATTCAATTAAAAAAACATAAATAAAAATTAAAATCTCGTAATCACATAAATGTCCTCAATATAACATACACTTCAAAACAATTTTAATTTTTGTCTTTTTTGAAAAATTCTTAATATATATTATAATTTTTTTATTTCTTTGACTATTTCAACCAAATGATCCTCAAAATATTTCCTCCTCATTTTACTTCTCATTAGAAGTAAACTACTTTCTGTTCTATTAATTTTAACAAGATCTGTCATATCATGATCATGACAATTTAAAAATTATAATAAAAAATACTTTAAAGTCATTTAGCATGTCAATTCAGCAATTTAAAGTGTATTAAGTTTACAAAATTTTAATGTACACGTAACTTCTTGCCTACGCCAATTGCAATTTAAATTAAAAAACCAAAAGTAACACCAGCACAAAGATATTTTATAATTTTAAAAGTAATTCAAAATTGTTGCGCAAGTCAATCTCCGAAATGTTTTTACAGTTGTCATTAATACACCTCCCAGCTGATATCTAATGATTCCATTACCATATCACAACAACTACGTAAATCAATCAAGTAACTACGAATTTTCTCCCTTTAAAGCCCTTTGAGGCCTTTAAAGCCCTTTGAGGCCTGAATTAATGATTATATTGTTGTTTAGTGTGAAATCCATTGCGTAGAGCTCTGTAGCTTTAAAAAAATAGGTCTCATGTTCATTTGAGATTTCCTACTTTGACTATATCATCAAAGCAGTGATATTTATCTCTGCATGAATAAAATAGAAGACTTTAGCAGTGGCAGTAGTATGCTCCCATGAATTTCAAACAGAATATTGGAAGAAAATCTCTAGGAGGGGTCCCATGGAGGGGGCTGTTGCTCCGCAATTTACTCTGTGGCAGATCCCATGGGAGTTTCCACAATCTGCTGCAGGATAAAATGGAATCTGCCCCTGAAAAATTGGAGCCCCTGATTTTTAGGGAGCATGGTTAAGCGGGTGGTAAAAAGGGGGGGCTAAAAATTTCCCTCACCCGCATAGTATTTTTTTCTACCAAATTGCAATTTCCAGCTCATAGAAAACTCATTCCCTGAAATATCTATGCAGCAACCCCTGAATTTTTTAGGAGATGGGACCATAAAAATGCTAAAACTCCCTGAAACATCTCTGCAGCACCCGCTGAATTTTTTTAGGAGCGGCAACCCCATGGGACCACTAGGTAACAGACATGGGAAAAAACTGCTTAAAATTTTTAAGCAAATCATTTTTTTTTTGCCAACACAACGTTTTTGGGGCTGGAAAGACTCCCCTGAAACTGTAGCCACTTAGGAATTTCAGGAACTTTATTGAATTTAAGCAGAAATAATATTTTTTTTTTGCATAGAACCACATTTTCCATATACACAGGAGCAGTGGCCCCCAACATGGAACTGCTAAGGGGGTATCCACTCCATACAAACAGTGAGAGGCACCAAAAAAAAATCAACTTTTTCTACCACATTGCATATTTATTTATATAGGGATGAAGTGGAAGACCCTATGGATAGAATAGAGGGACCTATTGAACTTCCCTCCCAATTTTCCCTGCAAATAAAACTTCCTATTTATCTTCTTTAAAGAAAATTATTGCTAAAACATCTTACTTTTAATCCGTAGAACTGTATTATTGTTAAAATATCTTAGTTTTACTCTGCAGCATCTACTGAAAAAATTTAGTTTCCCTCTTACATAGGACTGTGGTCTAAGACAATGCATGTAGCCACTGGGGATTTAATAGGCATCTTTGTGGATGTGATGTTTATCTAGTTGTACTCATTTAATATCTAAAAAATCAGTCAAATCTATTGATATAATTTTTTATGGCACTAGTCTTTATCTTATATGTAAATTGCAATTTATTGATATAATTTTTTATGGCATTAGTCTTTATCTTTGTATTTTATATTTTTTCAATATATTAAAAGATTCTCATAAAAGTATTTGGTCTATTAAAAACTTAATGTAAATATGTTTGAAAAATACATTGTCCCCTTCTCACAAAAGTGCCATAATATGTAACTTATTCAATGAACACCATAATTATGTAGAGACACATCACATCATCTTGGAGCCATTCTAAATGTCCGGGGTATCTTAAAGATATTAATATTTTTGGAATACCTTCTCTCTATAATAGTCCTATAATGATAAAATTGGCATCAAATTTAATGTTGGCCATTTTTATTCAAAAAAGTGCCATGGTGGTCACATACAAACAAACAAACAAGTGTACACTCCAAATAAAGGGAAAATCCCGCATATAATGGAAAACAAAGACAAACAAGTACAAACAAATAGATAGCCATGGTAGTACGTAATCTTGCAAAACAAATGTTGCACATTAAGCACCTGTTATCATGTCTAAAAATTATGCCAAAGTATGTATAACTGATAAAAGAGAGTGCTAAGAACAAAATGAAACAATAGCACCTATAGTATACAAAGGTGGATGCCCCCAGGATCCGTTGTGGGACTAGTAATGTGAAAAGAATCCATGTTGCCTGTAGAAGCTCTGTATCAACAATCACAACTAGAAAAGGATGTGAACGAGTGCCTCGAAAATAAAAGACAATTTATAATGAGGAAAGTAAAAAAAAAGTAAAATGGCCATAAGTTCTAAATTTGATTAAATATTTCACTCTTAGTATTTACAAAAGAAATAAACTTACCTTGATTTAAAAGACTTCACTAATAAAAAAAATATTTTTCCCTATATTTATATTATTGAAAAAGTATATGTACATTCTATTCTAAATGGTACAAATATCATAAACATGTCTATTTACACGAAGAAAATTTAATTTTGAAGCTTTTATTACGAAGAAAATTTAATTTTGAAGCTTTTATTTTAGATTTTATATAATCCACATTGATTATTAACTCTATTACATTCTTTATAATTATAGATTGCCTATTAGTATAACTAATCTTAATTTTTTCAATAAAAAAAATATTTAAACCAATAAACCTATTAATACATGATATACTTATTTTTGATATGTATTTGTTTTTATTTCAATGAATTGTATGATATATATCATGTCTGCTACTCTTTTCTATTGATCATATGACACATATCTGTTACCTTTTCCCGTCCAATCTCTATCAGTTTCCACTTCTAAATAAATAGAAAATAAAAATTATAAAGAAGTTAAAGTAAAACTCTTAATATAAATAAATTATAATTTTTTAGTTATTATTATTTTTTCATTTTCTATTAACCTTCTGATTAAGAAAAGCAATAACTAGTTTAATGCTCTTGCATTGTTGAATTTGTGTTAGTTGACTCACATAGAATAATACCCTTGAAAACCGTTTTTATTGACATTTCAAAACCACTACCATATAAATTTAATTTTTTTAATCTTGAATTGAATGTGATAAACCTAAAATAGGCCCTATTTTTTTTGGATTGAAAGATAAGTTCTCAGGGAGGAATATTTTTATAACTAAAATGATTATTGTGCAGGATAACGTTGAAATTTCATCACGGAATCCATTCTCTTTGATTGGGAGTTTTGAAAAAAAATAATTACTTTGAAAAAGAAACTTATTTTTGACCATAAATTTTTAATAATGTTCTTTTAATCTGTATTTAAATATTGAATTTAAAGACTAAATTTAGATGATGTTGCATCACAGGCGAACAATGAGTTCTGTCAAACCCAGCAGCAGTATAGCATCACCCAGTCCCAGTGAGGCCCTAAGGAAAAAAGGAAATGAAATATACAGTCAAGTGTCTAAGGGAAGTTATGGACCATGCCTGCTCAGGCATAAGCTTGGCAGAGCTCATCAGTTGTATCAACAAGCCCTGGAGAGTGCCCGCTCCAACGATAGCAGTGAAAAAGCTTCGTGCTGTAAAAATTTGGGTGCCGTAAACTGGTTGTGGGGAAAATCTGAATGGCAGATCTACATGAAAGAAGAAGATGGCAACCAAGCTTTGACAGCTATCTGGGCTGCCAAACAACATATATCAAAGTGTGTAGAGTTTTATTTACAGGCTGTGGAGTTGGGGGAAAGTGGAAAGAAACCTGCAACATGGGTGAAGCAAGGAGAAGATTGTCTTGCTAATGTTTTGGAGTGGGTGAAGGAACAGCTCTCCACTTACAATCTATGCTTCGAGCCCATACTGGTTGAGGTCTGTCAAGTGATGGACAATGTGGGATCCAGCAGCAGCCAGAGGAGAAAGAAATTGGCAACCGTCTTCTTTAATCTTCGCTTGGAATTCATCTTCAAGCAAGGAATCAAATGCATTGCGGAGGACACAGAAGGGATCAGGATGGAAGACACAGTTTACAAACGCTGTTTGAACGCACTCAAGGATTGCTACCCGCCATTAATAAAGGCTGAGGGTATTGTGTATTCGACCCGTGACAAGGCGTTGATCAAAGAATTTGAGAGCTTGAAAGAGCAGGTTTTAATGTACCAGTGTATATGTGAATCAGTCCAAGCTCGTTGTCAGGGAGATGAATTGCTCAAGAAAGCTGTATTCCATGAGGAAGAAGTTGCTGTGGAGCTTGTGTGGGATGCCGTTGATTGGTACAGACATTCTATTTCTCTAAGCAAACAGAAAGATCTGGAGAGTGAAGCCATGTCACTTAGCCGAATTGGGAAAGTATATTCATCTGTGTTCAAATTGGAAAAACAGGCCCATCGTTACCATTTTCAGAGCACCACAATAGCCCTTGCCATCATGTGTCCACGTGTAGCAGAGTCTGATTGGTACAGACACTCATCCATGAAGGTCCAAGAACACCAGCGGAAAACAGTGGAGGAGGAGAAAAGAGAGCATGCCCGAAGACATGAACAGGACTCGAAAGGGCTTGAAGAACCAATTAATGTGATTAAGAGGGAAGGGGAAAAGAGTGCGGAGTCTTTCTTGCAGTTTATATACACACAGCACATTCATCCGGATCCTAAAAAGCAGGTGATGGGCAACATTGGTACTAAGGACAATGTTAAAGCTGCTCTTAGAAAAGCCATAGTAGCATACCACCCCGATCATAATGGCATATATGATCGTCCCTGGCAGATTCTGTGCGAAGAGATTTCAAAGGTTTTGACTCTCAAATATGAATGCTTCAAGTGAGAAGGAGTAACAAACATGGACTCTCAAACAAGAAAATAATGTGTGTTTTCATATTTTGTCTATTCCCCCTGTTTGGCTGGATGAGTTTGTCTTTAAACAGAGCAAAGAGTATAAGGTTTTCCATGTATATATTTTAGGGCAATTTCGTGAACAGTTTTATCAAGAATGTGGTGCTCTCAAGTAATTTTATCTGCATGCCTAGCGAATTTCCTACATAATTTTTCTTATTTTCTGTATCTTTCTTATTCTGATGGTGCATTATGTATTTGCTAGGCTATGTTTAGTGTTCTTTTATTTTTGTAAAGAATTAAACAGGCATTTCAAATTTGCATGTGACAACAAAGTTAAATTTTAGGTCCTCTTGCGGTGTAGTTTGTAGCTCATTTCTAGAAGGGAGGGTGTGGAGGGCTTGCCCTCCCTCATGTCGTAGACGGTGTCTAGGGGGGCGATGACATGCTATGGAGCCGCACCTAGCGGGGGTTCGAGGGTAGAGCCTTTGAAGCAAAAATTAAGGAGTCAATCCTTGGTTTCTAGATAGATGAATTCAGTTAGGAAGGAAAATCCTAATGGCATTTTTCCACTTCATTTTTAGGAGGAATCCTAACTATACTTCGCAAGTTAGTGTAGTTATTTTTATGGAGATCCAAAATAATTCATAACGAGTTCACATGTAATCTATTCATCTTGAGTTAATAAAAGCTTAATATTTTGCACTGGGGATGTTTTCCTAAGCACTCAACTAGGGTTTTATCACATAAATTCGATGTTCATCTATTGTATGTTTGGTATTTAGTATATTTCTCTTATCTCTATATCTGTAAACATTGTTTTGTTATTCGACTTTCTACGTATTCATTGCTACAAAATCTGTGATTTCCTAACATCATCTACAAAATTCTAACGACAATTTTGGAGTTGCGATGTTAAGTGAGCTTTTTTGTCAAGACTTTATTGTCCTGCCTCGGGTCTTTATGATTCATAATCATGCCTCTACTTCATCCTAACATCCCTTATTATTTACAAGATTTATTGGCTTGAATCTCAATTGGAGGGACTTGTTTCACATTTAAGTGGGGCTTGAAACACTTGATGAAACCTGGACAGGTCTCAATGGGGAGTAGAAGACAGTCCTGGAATGATAAAGCAAAAGAATACTTGGGAGCTTTCCAAGACAAATGCCACATGTTAATGACGTCAAAGAATTTATACTCTGAAATACAGTTGACATTGATTTTGTAGAAAGGAGTTTTACAATGGATGCCCTGTGTCATTTGTTCTTGTTTTTTCTTTCTGAAACTAGTGACTCAACGCTGATTTATTTATATATTTTTTTGTTCAGGGTGTTTTTGAAAGAAATGGAGTTGTGGACAAAATCGGATTGTTAGATTTTTTGTTGAAGTTTTCTTGCCAAGAAGTGGCCAAAGAGATAAATGCATTGCTGGGTAGCTGATGGATGGTAAGTTTGAGAACATTACACATGAAACTAAACTCTTAAGTGGGCTTTTTTGATGGAGGAGAATTCATGAAGAAGCAAAGAACATGAATTCAATTTGTGTCGTTTACCCTTAAATGTTATTTTAGAGGGGTAGAATCACCTTTTAGTGCAGATTTATATTTACAAGTTAATTAATTTGAGTTTAAATTCTATTAAGCTTGCCTAATCCAAACAAATCTCTTAAATTAATTATATACAAATTGATACTTATAACTTGAACTTTGCGAAGAATTGTGGTTGGGTGTTTTGGTGTAGACTTATGTCTACAGTTACAAATTAATTCATGCCCAATATATCTACTGAAAAAATATGAATTTATATTTACAGATTAATTAATCAGAATTTAAATGTTTATATCCAACTAGTCTTATAAAAGAAAATTTCAATACTTACAAATGTTTTGCCAAACACCATTAAGTGATCTAATTTCAAATGCCTATATCTATTAAGTAATTGATCTCCGATTAATAAACCAAATCTTTAAAAAAAATCAATACTTGTAAAAGTCTTCCATTTAGATTTACAAATAATTTATCTACGTTGTCAATGTTAAACAATAGAAACAACTTTTACCAAAAAAATAAATTGATATTCCATCTGTTTTTACCTTCTTGAAGAAGTTCAACAGGGAAGGAGAGAGAAATAGTTTTTTGGGAACTGCTAATTCCAAAAAACGAATTTGAAGGAGGGTAAGTTGTTGAATGACATCTAAACTACGTAGTGTTTTGATCATCATGAGGCATTAGTTTAGTGCTTGTATCACATTGCCCCAAACGTGCCCCGTCAGGGAATTTTTTGTTTCAACAATATAATTGCATTTAAAACTTTTTATTACGTCCACTTTTAATTTCTATCTTTTTCCACTAGCTTTCCAAAGAAAACCGGTTGCAATTCTTTGTTTTAGTTCGATAAAAAAACCGTTAAGGTTGAATGACCTTGACTATATCAATTGATATGAAAAGCATTTGTACCCTTTAGGTTCGAGAAGATTGAAGTGTGAAAAGAGTCACTACTGGAATAGGATAGTCAACATAGAGAAGATGAAGATCTACTGAAAGTCAAAGATTGTTAATGAGAGAACATTTTCTTGTGAGGGATTGTTGGGAAAGGAAAAATGGTTCAAAGTGTATTTATGGGATAATGAGAAGTAGAAATGGGCTAAGGAGTGATTTAAATGAGGAATTGTTGAGATTTGATTGCATCACGAGGATTAGAAGATTAAGAGGAGGTATAAGGGGTTTTTATTGTGCTCTAGATCTTATGGAAAGACTAATTCAAGTTGTATCAAATTCAGGATTGATGTAATGATTGTGAATATTGCACTAAGCTATACGAACAAAAACATAAAATGCTATTGATGTGAGAATGTCACTATGAAAAGGGCGACTTCTCTCTGTTTGCGGGACAACTCCCTCATATGTCAAGATTATCTAGGGTTTTCAGTTTTTTGGTGCTTTTAATTTGGAAAGCACAAAGGAAACAAGATAGGAAAGAAAATGTAATGAAGTACAAGGGAAAAATGAAAGAAGATAGAGAGGTGAGAAATATAATGTGGAATGAATGTAGGAAAGCACAAAGATTATTCAAAAATAATTAAAAATAAAAGGTTGTATCTTCTCATACGCAAATGGGTAGGAAAACAATGTGCAATAAGAACAAAATACATTACTAAGAATCATCAAGTCTTCATCAAATCAAATTACATGCACGAAACAATGTTCGCTCTCCAATACATCTACACAAAGTTTGTAAAGAATGGAGGATTTGTATCTAATACGACATGATACTAGAACATCTCTATTGACAAATGACAAATCATATTTGTTAAAGATTACAATTACATTTAATACAATAATATATTTGTTTCTCACACAAAATATTCATTATAATTTATATAGTTTCAATAAAATGTAAATCACTCAAAGTTGTTAAAAGTTCTAGAGAAGAATAACCCTTATACAATGACAAATAATGCATTTTGTGCACATTTGTACATTCCAAGGTAATTGGGCGACTTTTGGCCTAACTCAACCCAAGACCTCACTTTAATTGTAGGTATTCCAACATTTCACTTATTTTTTCCTATTAGAATACATCATATATTAGACTAGAATACAAAGGGTTGCAATAAAAACGTGGCCCATAAAGAGTCACTAGCCCATCTATGCGGTGAGACAAACCAACTCAAAAGCCATAGAAAATCGAGCCTAAAAAGGCGAGGAAAATTAAATGGGAAATTGATTGATAATGGCCAAACAAATGGAAAGAAGCTTGACACTTATTTTGAGAATGAAATCTATGCTTATACCTACAATCCTATATGAGAAGTGTTTGGGCTCCAAGGGGAGTAAAACTAAAGACCTTAGTATTCGTATGAAACATGTAATTTGCAGGAGCCTTAACTAAACCGATATCCTGATTCTCCTCAGTTACATGTACAATTTCCTTAGAAAGATTCGATGCTTCTTATGCTTCGTTTCCTAAAGATCATCCTCCTATGAGCATAGTACTATGTGCTTAAGGTAGTTTTCGGGTTAATGCTATCAAAGGCAAGAAGTACCTAAAACTCAAATAAACAGGGTTTACTGATATCTACGCCGACAATCGCAATGTCAGGATGATGGATAGTGGACAATGTGAAAATGTTCCTCCTTTCACCACGGGGGTTCACTTAGTAAAAGTATGGTATAACATGTGCGTTCGAAGGGTATTAAATAATATCCTTAATTCTAGTTTTTAGCTCTAGTTATTCAATTGATAATACCCCCCTCCCGTTATATTATTAGGATAAAAATACCTTCTATTTTTTCCATGTACCTTACCCATTTTTCCACGATAATTTTATTTACCCCTTTTAATTTATACCCTAATATATTAAACATAAAATATATCATATTTCTCACTAATTTTTTTTAATATGCATTTTTTCTCAAAATATAGTTTGAATCCATTCAAGACCTATTACAAATTATCTTATAAATGTAAATATTTAATCATTTATTAATAGTTCTTCAAATAATTAAGATGGTGAAATAATATCACTTGTGTTGAAAAACATACTCAATCCTAGTTTTATACCATCTTATTATTTCTTGGTTAAGAATCTCTTAATTGAGATTTATTTATTCAAAAAGAGATTATAATTTAACTTTATGACCACACTCATTAAATTGCAATGTTAAGGTATTTAGTTCTAAAAACTAGGGTTCAAATGTTTTAGTTTTATATTAAAATTAAAACTCGCTTTCCTTTGGCCCGCTTATCTAATATACCCCCAATACCTGATTCAGAATATGAATAAATTAAAACCTTTCACCCCCTCATGTGTGCCGATATATTGACTTTACTTTTATTAATTTTAACTACCTAAATATGAACCCATGTGCTAGGATATTGCCTAGCTATTGAACCCCCCATGCCTTTTGCCAAGTGAAGAGACTTGGAAGCAAAGAAAACTAGACCAAAGATATTAGATAAATATGATAACGAGTTGCTCGGCAAAGGTTGATCCACAGAATCCAAATGGACTTCCTTAAAGGGTGTTAACTTATTTGATACAGTTAAGTTATATTGATAAGATACGATAGATGATAAATGACAACTCTAGAATTCAAGATGGATAGGAAGATCCTATTTAACTTCATAAGCGGCCCAAGTTAGGGCAGTGAAAATTTCAAATTCCTCGAAGTAGTCGTACCTGAACTCCTCAATTGCTTCTCATATTTTGTGGAAGATCTCGAATTGCTCTTCGATGTCCTCAAAATTCGGTGAGAATGTGATGGCGCACAAAGCGAGCTCATGCAGGATGTCAAATTACTCCCACATGAACGACTACTGGATGATTGGAAGATTGTAAATGTTGGTGTTTGGATGAGATTGACTTGGAATGGAACAATCATCTACAGAAGATTCATTCTTGCAAATAACTTGTTAAATCAAATCAGATTGATACAAATATGATATATGCTAAAATGATTTATTATTGACAGGGATCGATGACGATCAGAGACAAAATGTTTGCTTTTGGTAAAGTATGAATAAAACAGACACAAATGAATGCAAGAGAGAAACATGTTGTAAAGGAAAACTATGAAGAGTCTAGGAGCCGGTGAAACTCAGAAACTGATGTTCAAGTGTGTTTGTGGGCCCAAAAGATAAGAAAAAAGGCTATGGAAACTGATCGACAACGATCAGGTAGGAAATGTTTGCTGTGATAAAAGGATTAATAAAACATACAATGATTAGAGACAAAGGGATTTGAAAATAACAAGATGAGCTATGGGATATCTAAAAGCCTATGGAATTCTGGAAACAAAAATTTGGGATTGTTTAGGAAGCCAAATGGAAGGAACAAAGGCTACATGACATATCGACGACGATTGAGGGTTGACGACGATTGTTATAGAAATCCTTAATATTCAATAGGTGATCCCAAATGACTGAATGAAAGATAGGTTTTGACAAGACTGCACTGGAGGATATTGACGATAGACTATAGATGTAAACTAGTATAAAATAAGATGATAAAATGATAAAGAAGGGGGTACTGACCTTGGTAATTGTTTGGAGGTGATAGAGATGTTGAATGGTGATTTGACAAAGTCCTTGGAGGTCTTAATGGCTTTGACAACAAGATGTTGATAACTTTGACTCGCAATGATGTTATTTGCAGTGGCAACACTTCGTCCTTATACACCAATTTTGACTAACTGGAGAAGGGAGACAAAGGTTCATTACATAGAATCACTGACATCCACAATGATTATCGGCGATCATAGATCACCATCGATTTAACTGTAAAGGTTAACACCAACAAGAGGAAGAATGAAAAATGGTTAATACCACTTGCCATCTGAGATATTAAGTTGTTAGGAAATGGTGGGAGGTTGTGGATTTGAGTTGTAGGAGGTTAGAGGTTAGGATAAGTGAGGTAAACTGGTTAGGTTGATATATAGGTCGTTAAGGGAGAGTAAATAGGTTTTACATAGGTAAAATGGGTTTTATGAAGGTAAATTCATGATACTTAGGATAAGGATTATAAGATAGGTAATGATAATTTGATTGATGTATGCCGGGTCACCTAGGGGTGAAAAAGGAGTGTCTACATTTTCCCCTTTTTGTTAAGCTACCTATACGCATAGGTTGAGAGACAAAAACTTGTGCGAGGATGACCTAGTTTCGTTGATATTGATATTGTGATACTGTTCCCACGTCAAGCCAATGATCGATTATGTTGGTCAATGGATTGAAGAGAATTGATTTTTTTGGATAGGTTTACTTTAAGATGCTCCAAGCTCTTGATTGTAGTCTATAATGACCAAACTGGAGAGCTTTATCATGATGGTAGTAATCTTAGAAAACACTTGGTAGGGGACGTGTAATGTGAACCACCTATAGACGTGTGTTGTGGAAAGAATACTACACGGAGAGGGTCCAAGGGGAGTGCTCTTGCGAGGATGTGTTAAGTTACGAGACTAAAGGGTCAAAGGTAACATCCGTAGGGTGTCCAAAATTTGATATATGGTCAAAAAACAAGGTTTTGATAGTTTGTGGAGCATCAAAGAAAAGGCATGAATCTTTTTGATAAAGTTGTGATGTGATAAGAGAGGTGTAGGTGACCGAAATTGATGGGTTCATAAAAGGGTATAAAATCGACGACGGTTGTAAATCACCAAACGTTTGCATAGAAAATCGATGGTGATGAGTGGTTGTCAACAATTCCCAAAACAATGAATATGTAAGCCAAGCAGCCACGTAAATAGTTCATTTGTGACGTGTTTGATTGTGGTTTGAGAGAAATGCATTGTAACTTTTTTAGTGTTTTTGGAGAGATGAAGGATAATGGAAGCGACAGGAAGAGGCAGAGGACCAAGAGAGGGGTAAGTAGACTTGTTTTTGTGTTTTATTTTAAGTTTTTGTTTATTTTTATTTTTTTTGAATTTTGGGGAAGGAACTTTGAATAGGTGCCTGCTTGTAGGATCGAAGATGATTGGGTGGGTCACCGAAAATTATGTTAAAGTAGTCATCGCCAATTAGCAATTGGCGGCGATTGGTTTCATTTTGTGTAAAGTTGCTAATTAGTGTCTTTTGTTTATGTGCTTTGCAAGTGAGAGAGACTATCTATCTTCGAGATAGGGTTCCTGAGATGTTTGAAAAGATTCACTTTGATGTGGCTGATCGTGAGTGGGATTATGTGGCAGTTGTTGAACTAGGAGGATTTCGCCACTACCGGCAGATTCCTCAAGACTCAAGGCTGATGATAGCCTTGATTGATAGTTGGGATCCTAGCATCAGGATTTTTTGGTTCTTGGTTGCGGAGATTACGATTACACTAAAGAATGTATACAAGATCCTCATATTACATATTCAGGGTGAGCATATAGTACCGATCACCTGAGAGGCTCGCCTCAACATGATGAGGCAGTTATATAGAGATGATGCTGGGGAGATAAGATATACAATAGGCGGCTTACATATTGAGTCCTATTATGATGCAGATGTGTAGGTAACCGATTGATGTTGTTATCATGTTGACGATATCATGTTATGCACTGCTAGATTCAGAGGGTGGTAAGGTTCCCATGGACACTTGCATGTGTTGTTGCAGAGATTATGGAGCACCAAACAATATATGCATGGGCTTGCACACTGTTGGCTCAGGTTTACCATGAGCTTTGGATGTTTGTTAGAGGACATAACTTTTGGGTTGGATGTGGGGTTTCTGTTACACTGTTGAGCTTATGAGCACATTGTTGTTGTGAGGCCACCAGGGCTACCATGGAGAGTAGGTGATCCAATTGAGTATGCAGTTGGCCTTTTGAGATGGTGGTTTGATTATTTAAGGGATGATGGGATCGAGAAAGACCATACATATTATACTAATAGACTACGGAGCTTGTCCGTAGATGATGTGATCTAGAGGCCTTATTTGAGGTACCCTACATGACTAAGGGGTGGATGAAAAGTTGGTAAGGTTGCAGAGGGTGATGTTGGTGCGGGGGAGGAGGCCAGATATGATAGAGGTTGTATAGTTTCCTTGAGTGCGGTGACAGTTTGGACTCCCTCAGCAGATTCCAAGAGAGTCTATAGTATATCGACGTGATGATTCTGAGAGTGATTTAACAA
This sequence comes from Taxus chinensis, assembly GCA_019776745.2. Taxonomy (NCBI): domain Eukaryota; kingdom Viridiplantae; phylum Streptophyta; class Pinopsida; order Cupressales; family Taxaceae; genus Taxus; species Taxus chinensis. The sequence goes on along the minus strand of CM034157.1, from coordinate 237,072,817 downwards.
TGATGGTGGTGGATGTGACGAGGCCAGCTAAGGAGGCCGGATAACTTGAGGATATTTAGGAGGATGATGTGGGGGTAGATAATGGTTTTATGGCTTGGTGGGTGCAGTAATGGGCTGCTTATGGAGATAGGGTGGGTAGGAGATGACATGTGGGTGAAGAGGAGGAGGAGGGTGATGGTGGAGATGAGCTGGCAAGGTTGTAAACAAATCATGATATTTTATAGCTGGAGAGAGATAGGTTGATAGTGGAGTGTGATGCTACTTTCCAGGAGTGCGATAGGCCGCAACAGAAGGTAGAGAAGATCCACATAGAGCATGATACATACCTACAACATTGAGAAATATCGTCGGTAAAAGGAGGCGATATTGACGAAGTACAAAGAAGTGGGTCTGACGTTAGAGGTAACCAATAGTGCAGCCCAGGGAGAAGAGCCTGGTGTGGAGTAGGTAGTGGTACATATAAGAGGAGTGTCAATGACAGGAGGGAAAACGAGGCCTCCTAGTTGTATGACGATTGAGCAGTACAAAACACTTTAGATTCTATTAATGTAGTGAATAGTCAAGTGTACCTGGCTATGATATGTGTTATATGAAAAGTTAATATCATAATTGCATAAAGAAAATTCGAAATCTTACTCTTTATTCTTGCTCAATACATAGGAAGTATTACATCCATTTAAATAGGAGATGTTGTTCCTATATTTAAGGAGATATAATTTCCATAAATATCTCCACACATAACTCCTAAAACAACTCCATGCTATTATACGTGAGATTTTGTTTTCTCACAAAACTAATATTGTTAATGATTTGTTTACTCAACAACTCATAACAATATTTACTCCCCCACTCATAATTACATTTACAATAATGTAATTAATTATTACAACACATATTATATTATCCTAGATAATATAATCACTTACATAATATTCTATGTTCACACTACAACATAGATATTCCTAACATTCGCCCCCTTAGTGTGAACATGGGGTAAGAGCTCCTGGAAACATCAACCTTGTCGGAGTATTCATTGCTACTGGATCTTGCTATCTGGATCTTGTTGCTAATGTAGCTAAGTATGTAGCTACACGTACCGTACATGTTTATCCTCAAAACATGAAAAGGATATACACACTTACACGTAGTTTGGTGATGCGAGAGGACGTAACCACAAGAAAAGAGTCAACAATGCTTATCAGTTGAGTAGACTTCCCAATCAGTCTTGTGTTCGTAAAAGAAGATTTGGCATTTATGCCCAATCTTTATTCTTGTTTTGGATTTGTTGCATGTATGTGGTGCACTATTACATTGATTGTTTATGTAACCATCTTGGATGGATATGTTTTTATTTTCAACCCGTTGTGTGTTGTCAAATTTCTTTTACAGAATACATACTTTGATGCATGAGATTATTTTCATTATTGGATACTTACCTGCTTGTCCTATAATCAGATGTACTACTGTCTTTGATATCATTATTTTGACTGTCTTGTTGAAATGAGTGACTTACAAAGGACTGAATGTATACATTGCTGCAAAATATTATTAATCAATGATTCAACTTATTTGATTTGATTACTTTACTGAAAACGTGATTGGTTGATGCATTGACATATATTCTTAGGTTGTTGAACCTTGTCATTCATAATATTATTGGTATTAATTGGTGTGTGAAGATCTACTTTCTTGTTGGAAATCTAGACATAGTTGCAGATTATTCATCATGCAGAAATAAAGATTTCCTTAAGTGAGCTACTGGTTTTTGTACCTAACTTTGACTTACATAAGTAAGTCATAATACTTTCAAGTGTTACTCCTTAGATTGTAAGAAAATATTAACTCTGTTAAATGATCATACTAACCACTCTAATTCATTAAAATGAAACTTTCCTGGTATGATCATAACTCTGACTGTTCTGTGACTCTTTGTTAATGATGGTCATTGCTTATATTGTTAAGTACATGATATGGTCTTGAATCAACATTATAAATTGCATGGTTTAATCTATACTCCTTGGCATTGATAGTTCATTTTTTTGATGTTGTTAATAACCATAACTTTGGATATGTATGAATTTATTGTGCGCATAATACCTGGTTGATAATTGACAATATGGTCTAAGACCGTATAGGTAAGGTCATTAACATTGATTTACATTATAATGGACCTTGAGGTCATTTTTGGCCATACAATGGTATTTATTCTACTTGCCATTGAAGAGGTAATGATCATAAAGGTCTTAAAAAAAGGTCCTTTGGAAAGTTGGTAGGATGGTTATGATAGATGGCTATAGGTATGCCGTAACATGGTATTTGACCATAAAAGGGAGACTTTGATCATTGCAAGTCATTTGACCATGCAAACGTTCAAGATTTTAATTGGTTTGGGTTGATTTGCAATTGAGTCTTAGACCATGCATATGTTAGATGATTAATGTTCTAATTATTGGTTGAGGGTCATTGATTTTTCTCGAGGCTTGGATTTGTTAAAAATCATAATAGTTTTGGTTATGATCCATATGGTTATAATCGTTGGCTTTGTTATAACTAATAAAAGGATTTCAATTATATGGACTAAGCTTGGAGTTAGCTCCGAAGCTTCTAATTGTGAATTAAGGTACATTGGATTTAATTTTGGTTTTTCGATTTTAATGAGTAGTTTCTCTAGTGAACCATGCATGACTCCACCATCATCATTCTTGAGTGGGAAAGTTGACAAAATTTAATTGGCGAAGCCATGCTGAATGTTCACAATGAGTGTTAGGGAATGCTAGTTTAAATTTCTCCATTTACGGAGCCATGCATGATGTTTTGATGGTTCTGTTGAGCTATCTATGGGGAGTTGTAGCTGCATACCTTTGATTCATTTAATTTTTATGTGGTTGAATATTTTATAAATTTGTGGAATGCTTCCAGGGTTGATTTCTTCTGCAACAATGGAAGAGTATTTTTCAGATGAAGGTGGTTGTAAACTTGATTCTCACGACTTGATTAATAGATTAGTTTATTTTATTTATGGGAAAATATACAATTAGTTTGTGTGGATTGTGGAGTTAATTTCAGTTAGATGTTATGTTTTCATGAGTCCCTTGCTCGACTGGGAAGGAATATTTCTATGGAAAGTTTCTCAAAGAATGCAAAAACTCAATAAACCTAGGCATGGGGCTATTATCCTTACTTTGATTGTTTACTTCACAGTAGTTGAATGTTTATTGTATCTTAGAAAATATTTGAAAGAGGGAAGGGCTAATCTTCTCCGAGTAAGTAATAATAACGTTTTTTATTGGGTTCTGTTAAAATAAATTATTTTCATGTTTGTCGATTTGTATTGGGTGGTTAAAGGGTTATAACTGTCCTTGAGTTTGAATTATTTTACCAAAAAATGAAATATCCTTGAATCTGTGGCTAGAATTTAGAACTGGGATTTGTGAAGGGAATGTAACCGACTTGAAAAATAGTTTTAAGTCTGAAACTATGGACAAATTAGGGGATCTTGAGTTGATATTTTGAATTAGTAACCTATTCGCTTCTCATTCTGTTGGCTTCATTCTGTTCTTGACCCAGTAAAGATAAATGAGCTCGGTTTGAGATTATGAGATAGAGTATTTTGTTATAATAAAGGTAAAATGATGGTTCAGATAGATATAAAGTTTATGGAGAATGTTTAAAGGAGGTCAATTTTGGATTGTTGCCGATGTTCTTTCCTTTTCTTGTTGTTTAAAGTTGATTGACATCACAGACTTACTTGGGAAAGGGTTGTACTTATGTACTATTAATGGGGGTTTAAATGTTTGAGATCCAAATATGTAACAACCATAGACGATGTTAATCATTAGGACCGAAAAGTATTTTCTGAGTCCTACCCTCGACTTAATCATCTAGAATTGAAGGATTATAAAATTGTTATGATGTTATTAAAAGGAGTAAAGAATACCCATTTTCCTTTTGCTATTATAATGGAATATATGTTGCCTAACTGATCATTAAATGAATGAACTTTATGATAATCCATAAGGATGGTAGATGAAGTCTGGTTGATTTTATTTTTCCGATCATTGATTTATTGTTGAGCAATTTATAAGTATCATGTCCTTTTGTAAAACCCATGTTAAAGTTATTGTAAAAAATTTATCTTTCCTTCCGTTTTAGAGTAATTTGTGTAATAAATATGTTTATCTATGGCTTAAGATAAATGATTTGTTTTATACTAATTTGAGAGATCCAATGGGGCTTGAAATATGAATAAAGTTCTGCCTTCTAGTCATGAAAATATATTTGTTGTTCAAGTATTTGGAATGATGGTCTCTCAATTAACTCTACTTTCTGTAATTCATAGTAAGCAGTAAATTAGTTAATTTGGAATGAATGATTATAAGTAAGTAAGGTTAATAGATTTCTTCCTTTAAAGGTGGTATTTTAGCTTCCTTCTTATTGAGATGAATCTTTTGAAATTGAGATAGTACTTCGAAAGGAAATTTTGTTAATTGGATGTAATGTTGTTACAAGGTTGATTTATAGAATATGAATTGCATTTAATATGTTTGTTCATATGATTTGATTATTGATCTTATGTTAGCATGTATTTAATATTGATCAAGGATGCAATTAAATATTCGTTTATTCTTTTAAGTATAATAATTAGATTAAGAGTGTACATCCCATGCCAGTTCTTTTGGAACTAGCCATGTTAAATTACCATTTTTCAGATTTGTAGGTTTTTAAGGTAATTTGATTTAGAAAAAGATTGGTTAATGATTCATTGCGATGATTGTTGTATTAATTCATGAAATGTAATAAATGTATATGATCTTGTTTAAAAGCAAAAGTATCTTATTTACATGTTGTAAATGAGGCATTTTATGGCTTGATGTAATTTGTTATTTATTTCAATATCTTGATGTACTTTAAATGAGGTTTTAACCTCCATGAAATGAATATATAAGTTGTTATTACAACATTCTTTGATTTTACAAAGTGTTATAATGCCAAATTTTTGATAGATTATTGATGTATTATTGAAAGTATGAATTGATGACTATTTATGATTGATTATTTTATTATGAAAAAATATTACAACAATGCTATGATGCATTTACCAATTATTTATTATGACAACACATTTAATTAAGCATTAAAAGATGTTTCATAATTGAACATTGATTAATCATATGTTTACTGATTAATTGTAAAATTATACTAGTGACCCAATGTTGTGACAACGTGAAAAGATAGACATAACAATGATATCTCGCTACTGTTATATGATCATTATTAAATGACACATAATAAAATAAGTGTACCTTCCATACCATGAATATATAACTACGAATTTATTAAGGCTGCAATTATTTGTCGTGAAGAAATGCGTCAGTATCCCCACCAAGCCATCTTGGAATGGCTACAAGAAGGGTGACGGAGTGCGATGACACAAGTCATCATGCATCCATAACCTTTCCTATAGGTATTCGAAGATGGTTCAATTTGTGTACTGTCGTCAGGCTTAACATGACCTAATTGCTGCGTGAATGGAAACTGAATTAAATAACATAGTGAATAATAACCAATAACAGGAAACATGACACAAATCTCATGTCTTGTGTGTCATACCTGCATCAGTTCAGGTTGGATACAAGTAGAGGGGCAAATAGGTAATGATAAAATTCATTATAAGGACACATCTTTTCCTGTAGGGATCTCGAAGTGCCGTTGGCATGATCCTCACGACCCGAAAGCCTAGTTATGTTAAATGTAGATTCGATGTTTGAATTTGAAAACACTGTTACTTAAAATGTATAATAGTGAACTTAATAACCTAAAAAATGGAAATGAATCCTGATGACTATGACTGGAACGATTGTGAGGTGAAGGGAAGACAGGTTCCATAGGCTTATGTGTAGTCTTAGAATTAGGCTTGCTAGCGCAACGCCAAATAACTATGGCCATAATAGTGCATGTAACTAGATGCATTTTCTGTTCACCAAGTCTTTTTGTTGCAGTGTCGATATTTAGATGATGGTTACTATAGTGAATTTCTGAAGGATGCTAAGAAGACATCACAAGTTCTCTCAACCTGTAATAAGGCTTAACCAAATGATACTCTAGGTGTATTGGATCGTAATGAGTGTTTGAGGGGGATTGAGTAGGATATGTAAACCCTTGCAGTTGCACATGGTTATCATAGATTGTCTGATTGGATTCTGAACATTTATCAATGTTGGTTTAATTTAACTATTGTTGTAAATGATGTTTTCATTTCAGTGTAAAAGGAATCAAGAGAAAGTAAATCTTATATGCTTTAAGGGATTTATAAAATCTTGTATGTTGGAATTTTATTGCTGTGTGCTAAATTCAGTGAAGGCATTAACTGTAATTAAAGATTATATATAAAAAAAAATTCCCTAGTTGTTGAAGTGTAATAAAAAGGTGTTACATTTTGGTATTAGAGTGAGGTTTTAAGGTAAACATCTCTTGGACATGTTGAGTCCCTACGATAACTTGAACTTAATTATTGTCTAACAAAGAAAATGGTTAGGACAAGAGGTCACATTGTTAATCACCAACCTGCAGGTGGCGAAGCTACCACAACACATAAATTGGATGAAATACTTGTTGTCCTTCAAGACACATGCAATCATATGATGTTCTTGAACAACAGGTGATGGGTAATGACAATAGTAGTGACAATGATGGTATTGAGAAACCTCAACGGCAACCTAATGCTCTTAAAAATAACATTAATGCTGAAAACAATAACTTGAATGCTTAAAATAATAACGCATCTGATCGTAATGGTGTAAATCAACCACTAAATGTAAGAGCTCGCATAGAGGATGAGCTATCTAAATATATAAAAGTATCACCCCACCTAAATTTGATGGAATGAATTTAGGTGATGGACCTAAGAACTAGCTTAGTGAGATGGAGAAGTGTAATGCCCACATTTTTCCCATACAGTCCCACGATAAAACTCAATAATTAATTGACGAAAATTATGGAATAAATTTTTTTGAAAGGGAAGGGCATTAGCCAAGATTTAATTAAATCCCGATTATAAAATTTTACACATTAACATGACAGTCAGATAATAATTAATCAAGTTAATATTGACCCATCCCCCAAATTAATACTACGTTTTAATTTCTCTTATTAAGTCTCAATATTTTATTCAAATATTGGTCATCTTTACTCTTCATTATTTAGCCCCAATAATCTCCTCAAATTTATTTAATTAATGACCCCTAATTAAATTCTAAATTTAATTAGATAAGACTAATAATCCTATAGTTAAAACCATGCACATTAAAGTTGATTTATTATTTCAAAAAGGGCAAGGGTGCACAACTTGGTCTACCTCATTAGGCCCCATTTACCCCATTACCCATGTGTTAATTTAAAATATATTCCCACCCTAATTCTCACCTAACTTAAGTAGGGATGGTTTCTTACACCATTGGATGGATTAAATCTATCTAAGCCCTTAGATCTAGGGATTCATACTAACCCTAATCCTCTTTTAGGAAAGTTTTTATTCATTCTTTTGACTTATTTCCTCATTTTGTTTTGTAGGTTTGGGGAGGAGGAGGAGAAAGGAAGCCATGGAGGAAATTAGAAGCTCACAGGATGGATACTCACTATTTTTGTTAATTCTATTTATAACCCCTTAAGGATCTTTGTCTACATTTTTTTTGTTATTGAGCCATTTCATGGTATTTGCCCTATTTGAGTTATATGGGAATTTTGCCCCATTTTAGATCTATTTTAATGATGTATATTTACAAATGGTTTGGATGAATATACCCATATATGAGTGTGACACACACACACACACACACACACACACACACACACACACACACACACACACATTATAATACAATGCATAAACTTAATCTCAAAGAAAACCATAGATTTACAAATACACAAGTGGCGCTATAAGGATTGACCGAATGTATGTGGTGCGCGCATTGAACAATGGCAAATTTTAATATAGGAAAAGTTTATTTTTATTGGGGGGAGGGTCACTGACCGCACCCCCATTCCATATAATAAATGGGGTGGGGTGGGGTCGGCGACCCTCCCCCCCTCATTCTCCACTAATAAATCAAAACACAACTGCCCTGTCCAAACACAATCCACGGCGAAGGTAAAATTCACTCATTTTTTAAAATTAAAACATTTGATTATATATATATATATATATATATATATATATATATATATATATATATATATATATATAAACAAAACACAACTGCCCCATAAACACAATCCATAAAGGTATAAATTCATCTTTTATTAAAATTAATAATTATTAATAAATTTATATTTATATATGTATATATTACATATATTAACATTTATATAATAATATATAAATATATATATATTTATATTATATTAATTATATATGCAAATTTATTATATAAGTTTCAGGGGAGCACACGTTATATAAAAAGAGTATAAATTTAAGTAGATTATTTATGGCTATCACTTATTTATGTGGGTTTATAAGGGTGCAATGATAAAAAAAAGAATACTTTCTATTTGAAGCAATATTAAAAGTGAAAATGAGAACTCCAATAAAATTTCTCATTTATTCAAATATAAGAGGGAAGAGAAGATTTTTCCCCATTTAATAAATTTTAATCAACTACTTTCTTTTCTCTACAATATGCTAAGGAATGTAACTATAAATTTTAGTATTCAAAAAATTCCTTTTCAATAGATCAAGAATTATTTCCCTTTCCTCTTACAATAAATAAAAGACAACCATTTAAAAAAACAAGTGCATTATAAATTTCCATTCTCAATATTTTAAAATGAAGAGGACATATCACATTTTGGCGATAGTGAAACAACTTAAATTGAAAGAGATTTCCATTTCAAACCCATTTCAAGTTTCCCACTCCATCTAACCCATGCAAAATTTCTCAAAAACTTGGTTCATTTCTTACAATATAATAGTTCTCTTTCCAACAAATACAAGGGAATAAATTTCAAGCTTTCATACTTTCATTTACAACAAGGGCTAACATCACAAATTTGATAAACAAAATGATCAAGAGCTTTATTTTAAAATTTAAGTTTACAAGTCCCTCTTTGAGAGGAAACAACATGACAAAAATTTTACAAGGAGGAATCTCCCTTCATTTTCTTCAAGTGCTACCAAGACCAATCTTCACTTGAGCTCCACCATCTTCATCAAAATCAAGCACACAACAAAATGGGGGAGTAGGAAACACTCTCCACCCAACCAAATATCCAATGAGGGAGAGAAGCCTTCTTCCTCATTGGCCCCCGAGCCCCAACAAAGAAGCAATGAGGGGTATAAAACAACCATTGGAAACTCTACATGGCTTCCACAATGACATTCAATAAGGAATTTAACACTATTAACACAACATCAAGATCACTTAAACATGTAAGTTCCCAAGTACAAAGGCTTAATACACAAGCCAAGAAGGAGAAAGGAACATGGACATTCTTCTTATGCCTCCCAAGGGTTTGGGTGCCCACCTTAAAACCTCCAAGAACTCAATCATAACCCACAAAACTCTTATGCCTCCCTCCAAGAAAACACAACTCTTATGCCTCCCTCAAGAAATCAAAACTCTTATGCCTCCCTCAAGAAAACAAACTCTTATGCCTCCCATAATAAAACAACAAGATAAGAACATTTTTCTTATCACTAGGTGGGACACCCCAACCTAACTCCCTCTTGAAATTCCTGATAAAAAAACTTATGCCTCCCTCCAAAATATCCCATTTCCATTTTCTCCTACAACCTAAAGAAAGAACCATTATATTTCCCACAACCATAAGCATACAACAATCATCATTCACACACATAGCACAAAAAAATAGCAAAGGAAAATATGGGTGAAGATCTACCTTTCCATTATAAGAGTTTCCAATCCACAAGAAATATTCCAAACCTTTCCAAGTCCAAGAAATCACATGCTATCTCCAACTCCAACAAGCACTCCAAAAGAAATTTCTCCTCCAAAAGCAAGAGTCCAAAAATAAAACAAGTAACCTCCAATTCCTCAAACAAATTATAATAAATAGAAAGAGAGGAGAGAGAGACAACATGGCTCCATGTAGGATGCCACATCATTTCTCCTCCTTTCCACATCACAAGGTCAAACTCAATCTCCAAAGCACAATAAATTGGTGGTTGAGGGAATGACAACCCTCTTACACACTCCAACCCAAACCCACACCCCTAAAGGACACAATTAAAGGCTCTTGTAAGAAAAGTGCAATTAATTGATCTTTTTCTCCATTAAAACACACAAAAAGGCCTAAAATAATCCCCTCACATCATAGGCATAGTGGGTGGGTGACTTTAAGAGGTGTGGGACAAGCTTAACTTGTCCCACAAGCCTCCAAAATGGCCTAAAAATTCAAAATCTGAAATTTACATGCAAGATTGAGTACAATACAACACTCAAAAGTAAATTTTTTTTTTTGAAATCCAACACAAACCAAGACTACCTACTCACATTTATTCCCCATTTTTTCACATCCTAAATAGAACACTAACTAATCAAGTTTAATTAACTTAAATCGAATACTTAACAACAATAATAAAAGTGACTCATAATACTAACAAAAATACAATCACTCAAAAATAAATAAAACTAAAAATGAAAAACCACACTTTACTCAAGGTCACTTTTGAGGCCACCCCCAATGGGGACCTCATAACCAATCCAACAACAATATCAGCATACATTTACATACGTTTCCATGGTGACCTATTGACAATACCGCAAAGTCCTTCATTGTTGGTCTCTTATCCCCTTTTGTTTGCTTTATAATTACCTGCAAAATCAAACATTACCTCCTTTGGCTTGGTAGATGAATCAAATCCATCAAAGATATAATATATGTACATATATTAGTAAACATCATCATATGACAAAATCAACACCTTCTAAACTAAGCAATGCTATCACTCATTCACAATTTCACACGTATTTCTAATTCCACTATTTCTTCAATATTAGATAAATCGCAAAATAAATTCAAAAATCATAATATGATCAAAATTCAGAAAATTCAGAATGTTAATATATATCTAGGCTAACAACACATCATTTTATTCCATACTGAATGTATATCCATGTCTCTAAGAATCCATATGAATGGTATTATGATTCACAACATATCAGTGATCATAATAACTCTATTGTCTCACATCACGCTAAACAAATCATATACACTAATGTACATCAAAGTCCAAAGTACAACCATACAATAATAATAAAAATAAGAACACAATAGTAATCATGATGTCTCACGTATCTTATCATTATGCTAACTAGAATATAACAATAAGGTTTAATATTATAATCAACCGAAATTGAAATCATAGTTCAATCAGTGTTGAAGAGGAGCAGGCATTACACCCCCCTCCCCTTAGATTTGAATTCCTCCTATAAGTCACATAAAAGAGGTAAGGAAACAATGCATAAGAATATAAGTCACACCCTGTGCGGGTTTCCTTTATTTAAAAAAAAATTGGGTTCACAGAACCCAAGTTTTGGTCCAATGCTATTCAATAAGGAGAAGGGAGACTGTTAGGAATGAATTCTAAAATTTCTTCAAGCAAGGTTGCAAGTATTTAATTCTATAGAGTAACCCTATGTGGTCAACCAAGCTACAAAATAGAGCATTTAAACAAGAATTTTGCAATGGAATCTCAAGAATAACCACCAAGGTAAAAGAATAATAGGAAAAATCCATGCACTTGGGATGACCACATAGACATCCATGGATACAACACACTGCAATAATAAAGGTTAAGAATTCCACTTAGGTTGGGTTACATTTCAATGTTTGTTATTTAAACAAGGTTAACAAATACCAATCCTGACCCCCAATTTTGCACGAGAAAACATGCCTACTCATAGGCCTCACAAATTTAATATCACATAAGATGAGGATTAACAACAAGGAAAACACCTAAATTAGCAAAAACGTCTACAAGGATGTAGGCTATTCATTGGATGAACCTTTATAGCTCGAAAGGACTCAATTTAATTTTCATGGTAATACTAAGCATAATCTTGACCACAAGGTTTTCTATAACTTGAATTTGTAATCTAAATTGAACACACAACACTAACCTTGTTTTAGAAACTTCAAACACTTAGATAATGTTTCCACTTTGAAAGATAACAATCCTTGCCCAATTAGCATATTCACACAAGAGACACCAATCGCCCTGTATAACTCAACAAAATTTTATTTATTTTAAGTCTTGCCCAAGCTCAAAATAATCATAAAGAGAGCACATGCTTAAATCGTAACACAAAAGAACACTCAAGGGAGCTAGTAAAAGAAAAAGGCAATGAGAGGGGGTCCAACTATAGTCTACTAGCGTATCACACCAATACTTGAGTAACAACTTATGAAAACAATTTGTACTTTCCCTTCCCAAGGGAAAATGGGGGCGAGCAACATCAGTGTTTGCCAAGAAAAGAAAAAGAGAACTTCCCAAAATTCTTTCATATCCTTAACATATGTTGCCTAGATTTACCAATAAACCTAGGTCACCAAGAGCTTAATCGGGTGACTTTCTAAAAACAAGAGATAAAGACCCACTCCTAAAAGACCATAATTCACATGTCGAGCTATGATGCAACAAAGGTATGACGACCGAAAAAAATATTACAAGGGAAAACACACACATCTATGTTCAGGGGAGTCCAATGCAACTAGAATAAATTGCCATCAATAAGGTGTTTCATTAATCCGGGTAGGCAGACAGACTTATGTTGGAACATAATGATTAAGTGGTCTGACCAACCCTTAATGTATATGGGTCCATCACTAATATATAGGTTAATATTTAATAAAATGAAATATTTATATTTCTATTATTAAATATGCTAACTTAGGTATATACTTTAGGTTAAATATTTAATATCATGAAATCATTATATTTCTAATATTAAATATTATTGCAACATTATATAATATGTAAGTTGATTAAATCCGTATTTATTAGAATCCTCAAAAGATCAAATGTTTGGTATTTTATTTATTTAATTTGTATGAGTTTTTTCAACCAACCCAAAAGGGTATTTAAAATCATTCGGTCCCTTTTTTTTTTCCTCAATTTATTTTAGTAAGGGGCTTGCGTTTATTGCTTTTCCATGAAGGGATTATTTTTTAAAATCTTAATACTTATTAAATAAAACCTAACATGTGTCCCTAACCATTTATATTATCCATGTAAGGGGGCAGCCCCATTCATTTATATCTTATAATTTATAAAAACTATATAAATAAACCTATTTAAATGTTTTTTTATATATAAGAGTGGGAATGGAGAATAAAATGAGATAATATCTCAAATATAAATGTGGAATTCTTAAGTATAAATGGAGAATTTAAAAAAAGGGGCTAGTTTATTGGTGGCCCACATGAAGTGTGGTAAATATTTATTAAAATATTGGTAGTTATAGGTACATAAAAGTTTTAAAGCTTTTAGCTTGAGGAGTTATATAAAATATTTTGCAATATTTCCATAGTTTTAAATGTGTGTGGGTAAAATTAAGAGTAAATAGAGGAGACAAGGTTCATGAAAATAGGGCTTTCAATTTATTTCATTGGTCAGGTGAAATTACTTATCCCCTTGTAAAATATGCAGGTTAATCTATACTCTCATAAATCTACTTGCACCTGATAAAATTCTTTTAACCTGGTCTATGTCTTTTAAACCTCTTTAATAAGGGTTATGTGTTTTTATATAACAACAATATACTATAGTTTATAATGAACTATATGTTATTTTTTATTTAAATTCTATAAATTATATAGCTTTTTTTAATATATATATATAATAGGTTATTATAATGTGTTAAAATATAACCTCCCTCATATTATACAGAAGAAGAAATTCTGGAAATTCACATTCTGGAAATACACAACTTTTGGCTTCATTAAATTTAACGATCAAATGACTGTCACGGTAGACCAAACATAAGAAAAAATGATGATCATTTAGATGTCAAATTTAAGCTCGTAGGCTCCAGGAAACTTTTACAGTATTAAAATTGACTGTCAAATGACCGTCACGATAGACCAAAAAATAAGCCATTATGACTGTCATTTATAAGTCAAATTTAAGCTGGCCGGATTTTTGTCTGCATTAAGTTTTTTTCAAAAATTTGAAGTTATTATGCATTCTTAGGGGTCTCTTCTTCACTTTTATATGGTCAGAAATATTTTTATATAAATATGGGGTATAATGTAGAGCCCTTTATATTGCAGGGTATTATTTTGATCATGAGAAGTTAATTAGTATGCATTTTAATGACAAAATTAGTTATGATCAAATAGTTTCTTTAGATTTATGATTCTATTAAAAATGTTGTTTTTATTATCGCTAAATATGTATCTAACTCTATGGTACACTGTATATTATAATGGGGTGTGTTTTACAAGTTTAGGAAAACAATGGCATCCAACTATTTCTGTCTTGACAAAACCTAAATCCTGAATGAAACTAACTATAATATTTGGGTCAAAACATAATTTATGGCAAGGAAACTCTAGACGATTTTTTCTGGATCTATGGTTGCTCCCACCGGTCATCAAACAACTGTAGATAATATGAATACATTATTACAACGAATGCAGGATGCTCTTTCTATGATTCTATACATTGTGAACAATGAGTACCTTCTACATATTGGTAATATCGAACATCTGAAAGAGGTATAGACACAACTAGAATCCATGCATGAAAGATACTTGGTATATCAAGGATAGTAATGAGAGTACAATAGCTGAAGGAATTCAAAGAAATGGTTTGTATATTTGTGATGATTTCTCTTCTGCATCTTGTTTTATATCTTAAAGTTTGAATAATTCAAAACTATGGCATGAAAGGTGAGGACATGTTAATTATCGAAGCTTATATGAAATGTCGAGATATAATCTAGTGAAAGATTTACATGTATCGTCTTCTTCTCTTGAAGTTACTTCATTAAATAATTCTAAATGATGGTTTTGAATTCTGATTTAGTAAATGGTCATGATGATGTTTTGATGTTATAGATGTTTCTAAAACTCTTATCTTCCTAGATAAGAAATTAAATTGGGCTCAATCTATGTTAGAAAGTTCAAATCCTATTAACCTTAGGAAAATGACTAGAAGACATCATATGTACCATGCATTAATTACTTCAAAGTTTATTCAGGAACATTTTTTAGAGATCATTAGAATCTTGCAAAAAGAATTTTTAGATATTTGAAAGGAACAATCAATCATGGGTTGCATTATATTAAGAATGAAAATACTATCTTATATGGATTTTGTGATTCTAACCATACTGATGTTGTCTTATAAAATATACTGGATACGTGTTCAAGTTTTTTGGTGTAGGAACCATTAGTTGAAACAATAAATATAACCAATAGTCTCCATTTCTTCTACTGAGGTAGATAATTACAATGGAAGAAGTAAAGAAGCTATGTAGCTACAATGACTGTTAGTAGAGATACCCATAGAAGCTAAATGAAGTATTTATATTCTATGTGGTGGTTAGAGTTGTATTACTCTTGATTAAGAATCCAGTTCAACATCAGAGCAAAAAAAACATTGAGATACATATATGCTTCACCCGTGAGAAGGTGAAAAGTGATGAGATAAATCTCAAGTTCATGTTGACTAAAGAGCAGGTTGCTGACATCTTCACAAAGTCCCTGAGTGCTGCAAAGTTTTGCCATTTACATGAAAAGCTTGGATTGTTGGAGTTTCCATTGAGGGGGAGTGTGAATGAAAATGTCACCTCCTAATGGAACTTGAATTTTTTAAAAAAGACCTTCGAACATTTGTAAAAGACCTTCCGGTAAGTGTAAAAAAGACTTTAGGACAAGTGTAAAAATACCTTCGGGCATGTATACCTCCTTGGATTTTTTTTAGAAAGAAGTGTAGAAAGATCTTATAGGCGGTCTTTAGTAAACTCTTTAGTGCTCGTGAGTTTACTGGTAAACATCCAGTATAAGCATAATGTTAAGGAGTTCCTTGGTTGTAAAATACTCATTTATGCTTGGGTTTAATAACCTTTTATAAAAACCTGTGACAACATTTAAAACTCACAAATCATAGTTAGCCACTGATTATGTGATGATCTTTGGGATTACAAATCCTTTTGTACCAAAAGGTAAATTGAGTATGATGAAGGTGTTATAATTCCTTCAACCGATATGCTAATTTAAAACCTTTATGGTTTAAGGATTGTAAATCCTGTAGTGTACCATAGACAAGTAATCTATTGACATATGTTATGCTATCTCACTTAACATTAAGGGGGAGTGTTGTAACATAGTGATTAAGTGGTCAAACCAACCCTTAATATATATGGGTCCATCACTAATATATAGGTTAATATTTAATAATATTTATATTTATATTTCTATTATTAAATATGCTAACCTAGGTATATACTTTAGGTTAAATATTTAATATCATGAAATGATTATATTTCTAATATTAAATATTATAAACCTAGGTGTATGTGTCAACCATTTTAGGTTGAAAAGGTGGG
The DNA here is from genome assembly GCA_019776745.2 of Taxus chinensis. Lineage (NCBI taxonomy): Eukaryota > Viridiplantae > Streptophyta > Pinopsida > Cupressales > Taxaceae > Taxus > Taxus chinensis. The sequence goes on along the minus strand of CM034157.1, from coordinate 237,056,246 downwards.
TTGCGAGACATTCTTGATCACTTTATATAAAAAAGACTTTAGGTCCTCATTTGATATATTCGGGAAATATATCAAAGGTGTGAAAATTAAGTGATTTGGTTTTACCCTTGGTAAATAGGGTTTGAAAGGAGGAGGTGATCTTATTGGATGTAAAATAAGTTCTCTAAAGTAAAATGTTATTTTCAAAGTGGTTTTTACCCTGTTGGGGTTTTTCACTATAAATAATGTGTCACCTGTGTTATTTATTTCCTGTAAGTATTTCTTTATTTAATTATGTTATGATGTAATGTTTATTTAAATATTTATTGTAATATTATATAATATGTAAATTAATTAAATCTATATTTATTAAAATCCTCAAATTCTAACAACTTAAAGGTTCAATTAGTTTCCACTCTTGGCATGACGGGACATAGGGCCCATAAGCAGAAACATATCAATTAATTCACACTAACAGAGGGATAAAATATTTATTTATTTGTAAAAATTTGCACTACTCAAAGAGAGGTCCAAAAATGACGTGGCATATACTTGTGTCATAACCATTTTACCTATATTTATTGTTTTCTACAACAAGGGGGTATGTGAAATACTCAAACATATCACAACCCCAAAAATCCTAGGCCACAATTTAGAGTTTAGATAATCCTACTATAGCTCAAGGAAACCTTTCAATCAGCTCAAGATTTTCAGATTATGAATTTTATAAAGTTAGGGCGTGCAATAGCCATTTATACAATCAGGGTTGTTTAATTATACATTTTCCCTCAATCAGATAAACTTACTCATTCCATAATCCAACTATAAGTCACAAGTTATAGTTACACTCACTAAGAACATTTCTTATAAGTTTTTTTAATTAAAACATTCCTTTTATTATGATATCAAATATTTTGTGTCATTAAGGCACACCACCAATGTTGGCATGGTATTTGGCCATTCTATATAGGCGGAAGATCATTTATTTTATTTATAGGGAATGCAAAAGAACAAAGTTCTTGCTATTTTCACATATTTTTATTTCTTTTATTAATCCACCAAGATTAGAGTAAGGAACCATTTTCCTTTTCCTAATGTTCCAGTTTACTTGTTAAGTTTCCAAGTCCAAGCCCCTCAATTAGAGTTTTATCATGTTCAAGTTAATCATATTACCACTTAGATTTTAATGAGTAGGAAGAGTCAAACATATCACATTATTACTTTTATAGGAATAAGAGATCAATCAACATATCACATTTTGAATTCTATAGGAACAAGAGACCAATCAATTTATCACATCATTAATTTTATCGGAACTAGAGATCAATCAACCAATATGCAACACACCAAGATTTCCAAAGTTTACCAAAGAATTGCAAGCATCACTGATGTGTTCTAAGTGGGTCTCCACAAGTATCAAAATAAGTTACAATGAAAATTCCCATCAAGATGAAAATTTACTTTTACAAGTTTAAGAGGTTTAAATCATTTTGGGAAGGAAAGTAATGTTGTTGTTTAGACTCAAAATAGGTCTACTTAATAAGACAAGGAGAGTTTCCAACAGAACTCATACTTCCATAAGATACCACCAAGTAAGCAACAAGATGACAAGGAAAATTTACTCCAAGGACAACACATTTCCCATCTAGAAGACATCAAATACACGAGGAAAATAATTTTTTTTTCCCAAACATGGCATCTACGGACAAGAGTTAAAGATTTACAAAAAAAACATGACATATTCCATACGAAAAAAAGTCACAATACAATTAGTGTGGAACAAAATCACGTAACATTTAGCCAAGTGGCCAACAATAATAACGAGCTCGGAGTCACCAATCAAAAGTAAAATCCAAGAAATCTCGGAAATCAAAGAAAATGGCTAAATAGCCACATTGCAATCCCTTAAAATATCGCAATAAGATTATATATATATATATAACAAAAAGAGCTTTAGAGATTCTTAATCGAATCATAAAATAAAACGCTAATCCTTGATAAAATAACTTAAGTTTACGAATATAAAATATATAAAATTCCACAACACATTCACTTCACAGCCCTTCATGGGCCACCAGTAGGGGTACTATACATCGAGCTCAGATCTAAGAACACATGCAAAACTAGATCAAATGTGACACCATATCCTGATATCTACTCTCCCATATGGGGATTAGGTCAATAAAGTGACAACCAAAACCAACTCACCTAACCACTAAAGGAAGGGGAGCTCTAAACAACTAATCAACTTATAATTTCCTCCAACTAACCTTTGAACGCAACCACTAACACTAATCCACAAGATTCGTACCAAAAAAATTAACATTCCAAACAAGGAGGATTCTCTAAGGGGTCAACACATCACATGACTATAAACAAGAAATAAGAATAATCCAACAACATCCTGACAAGGAAAACAAGTTTCTGATACACCATAAATTCATAAGAATATCAATCCAATTCAACATTTTTCGTTAACCCGGTTTGACAAAAAGCCACTAGGCGAGGACATCAATTCAAACAAATTTATTATTTCATTTTTATTTTAACCATAGAGGTTCAAGTCTCACCAACCAGTTGTTGGGTTCCCATGATTTCCCAGGGTTCCAAGCGTTGAACCCGTGGCTCTGATACCAAGTTTAACACCCACATTTTCCCCACACAATCCCACAATAAAACCCAATAATTAATTGAGGAAAATTCTGGAATAATTTTTTTTTGAAAGAGAAGGGCATTAGCCAAGATTTAATTAAATCCTAATTGTAAAATTTTACACATTAACACGACAGTCAAATAATAATTAATCATTAGTTAATATTGACCCATCCCCCACATTAATATTATGTTTTAATTTATCTTATTAAGTCTCAATATTTTATTCAAATATTGCTCATCTTTACTCTTCATTATTTAGCTCCAATAATCTCCTCAAATTTATTTAATTAATGACCCCTAATTAAATTCAAAATTTAATTAGATAAGACCTATAATCCTATAGTTAAAACCATGCACATTAAAGTTAATTTATTATTTCAAAAAGGGAAAGGGTGCACAACTTGGTCTAACCCCCATTAGGCCCCATTCACCCCATTACCCACGTGTTTTATTTAAAATATATGTTTCTACCTAAGTCTCACCTAACTTTTGTTGGGATGTTTCTTAGCCATTGGATGGATTAAATCTAGGCCCTTGGATATAGGGATTCAAACTAACCCTAATCCTCTTTTAGAAATATTTTATTCATTCTTTTTACTTATTTCCTCATTTTATTTTGCAGGTTTTGGAAGGAGAGAAGGAGAGGGAAGGAAGCCATGGGAGGACATTGGAGCTTAAGGATGGATACTCCTTATTTCATTGTTTAGTCTATTTACAACCCCCTTTTTTTGTCTACATTCTTTTTTTGTTATTGAGCCATTTCATGGTATTTTCCCTATTTGGGTAAATGGGAATTTTGCCCCATTTTAGATCTATTTTAAATGATGTATATTTGCGAATGGTTTGGATGAATATACAACAAGTATATGAGTGAACATATGTATATATAACTCTACACACACACACACACACACACACGTGAGGATACATCTCAAAGAAAACCACAAATTTACAAATACATAGGTGGCACTAGAAGGAATGGCCGACTGTATTATTGAACAGTGGCATATTTTAATATAGGAAAATTTTGTTTTTATTGGGAGGGAGGGTCACCGACCCGACCCCCCATCCCATATAAAAAATGGGGTGGAGGGTGGGGTTGACGACCCTCCCCCCATTCCCCACTTAAACCAAAACACAACCGCCCCATCCAAATACAGTCCATGGCAAAGGTAAAATTCTCTCTTTTTAAAAATAAACTTTTATTTATTATTACCTACACTTATATACACATACATACATACATACATATATATTATATATATATGTATGTATGTATGTATGTGTACAACATACACACACACACACATATGTATGTATGTGCACAAAAATACTGTGATATCCTCTAAATGTATGTGTGTACACACACACACACACACACACACACACACACACATATATATGTATGTATCGTACACTACACACACACACACACACACACACACACACACACACAAACATATACATATATATGTATGTTACACACACACACACACATATGAGGAAATTTATTCTTTAAAAAAGTACACACACACACACACACACACACACACACACACACACAAACTACATAGATATCCGTATGTATATAAATTTGTGGATTCATACATACATACAACTCATGTATCAAAGCATAAGGGAATGGTACCATATATATGTATGTATATACGGAAAGTTTGTGTATATGGTGTGTGTGTGTGTGTGTGTTAGTGTTGTGTGTGACCACTAATTTTCCCAAGATTTCATTAAACGTTGGAATACTTTATCCTCTTGAGTGTGACCTTCCTGTGGAATTTTATTCCATACTATACATATCAATTGAACCTCATTTCAATACAAGGTATAGATAATTATCTTGCACTATTTGGAAGAGGCATTCAAGCAGGACAAGTGCAAAGATTGTCTCATGAGAGAATTCAAAAATACCTCTAAAGCAATAAAATTTCTAATGTATCACTGTGTCCTAGAAATAAGATTGTTACTGATGACGAAGTCACAAATACTCTTCATTACCAAATACTTTGCTATAACCATCCATAACATTGAATGTCTGCTACTTAATCATAACCTACTTCTTTCCAAGATAACTAACAGTCACTAACCTCTATCTAAGGAAGAGTTGTGTGGCACTTATACCCATTCACACATATCACACTTCTCTAATGACATGATGATATTACAATTCTATTGGTGGCAAGGAAATGGGGCATTTCCATATAAAACCCATTATCATGATCTTCCCACTCCATCTAACCTATGTTAAATTCCTCCTAAACTTGGTTCATTAACTTTGATATATAAAGCTATCACTTTAGGAAAGGTAGATGAGGAATAAATTTCAAGACTACGTTCATTTACAACAAGGGCGAACATCATAAATTTGATAAACACGAGGCATGTACCATGAAGCTAACTTTTAAAAGTCAAGATATACAATGAACTTCCTCCTTGAGAGCACTTAACAACATACAGAAAGTATTACGAGGAGGAATCTCATTCAAATTGGTCAAGAGCTACTATACGATCGGAAAAGTGACATAGGCGAGTGTGGGAATCTACAAGTAACTCTTCCACGCATCCGACCTCCCGAGGTCGTGCCGAGACAGCCGGTGGGGATGGAATAGCGTGGGATGCAGACAAACTAGTTAGGCAATCTTATGTCTTTGATGCGAACTAGTGGAATCTGCGAATCTAAGGCAAAGAAGGCTCTCCTAACCTGAACTAGTGTGGTAGATCGATCAACAAGGATGACTACTCGAAGGCTCCAATCAATATCGAGCTCTGGCGTAATTTGGTCTATGGGTTGTGGAATACGTGGAAAATGACCTGGGATTGTTTCGTGTATGTCTCCGGATAGGGTCATATGGATGATATAGTACAATGGACTCTATGGGTGATTGCTCTGGACTAGTCCAGAACTCTCTTAGCTTTGTTAGCTATTACGTCTAACAAGGATAACTGTGTGATGATGATAGGCGGAAGTCGGAGTGGATCTGAAATACTAATGTGTACGTAAGCCAATATCGTAATGTCAGATTGACTCTGTATGGACTCGTTGGGTTGTGGGATTTGTGGATCACAACCATAAACCCTCGAGGTTGTTGTGGACCTACTATGGTCATGTGCGAGAATCAAGTCCCTAATCCCTAGTATCCAGTAGTCGTATGCCTTCTCGGCCTTTATATTCAGAATTAATAGTTGTGTGATCTTCTCAGAGTATACCTCACAGGTGTTCTAGCAACCTGAATTCTTAAGCTAGTATCTATGTCTGTGAGAGTATCTCCTACGTCTGGCTATGGGACCAAAGGATCACAACCGAACGTTTGCTCTCTTTCAAGTCCCTTCTGCAGTCATGTGGATATTTATCTAGGGTAATCTGTAGTTTGGTTGATTTGACCAAAACGTGTATGCGCTTGGTCATCTTCTATATTTAACCCGCTCAACTGTGTCCTAATCTGTTGTAAGTTTGTTGTTGTTTGGAAGATTTGGATTCTAAGATTCTGATCAATGTTAGTTATTGCTGTAACTATGAGATTGGGTCTGGGGCACGATTGGCTCGAAATATATATTCTCTGGGTTCCCTAGGTCTCATGATTGTCATACAAAAGCAGAAATGATACAAATCTAACTAATGACAAAATAATTTAACTCGTAAGTATACTGTCTATGCATATTCCTAAATTCTTCTTTCTTCGATAAACTACTGAACAAAATTATAAAGAAGCAACTATCCAATAATATCTAAAAATGACAACTAAACTAATAATGCAACGTAAAACAAACAAAACAGCCGAGTATAGCTACTTGTCTGTGCGATTTCGTAGATCTATTCTAAACAACCTGAAACTGATCTACTCTATTTGAAAGATTTTCGATCCTACCTCATAAGTGAGGAGTGAATCATAGTTTCTCAGAAACTATCAATCCCCACAGCTTCCCTGGCAATATCGAGAATGTGAAACTAGCTGAAATGAAAGCGATTAACTACTTTATTTGATAAGTTTTAACTAAAACTTTGAAAGCTTGAACCTGGATTTTGCAGAACAGTGGCGAATCCGATGGTGTGTGTGCTCTTGTCCCCTCAGTGTGATCTCCTCGTTCATTCGTGCTCACATGAATCTAGAAAAGCGTGTAATGCTAGCATCAACAAAGGTAGATATTTGGAACAAAGGACAACCTTCAGAATGCAGACAGAATATAATCCGAGTAGGAGAGGGATATTGCAAGAGTACAGAGCTTGGCTTATGCAATTCCTAGCGGGATTTATTGCAAATCATGCAATAAAAGCGTCCAGAACCTGAAACTAGTCTGTATGAAGAGAAAAACCTACAAATTTAATGGCTGCCTAGACTATTCTACTCCAAAACAAGAATACTGTTTGCAAAAGTTGGATCTGTGGCTTACCAACAGCAACACAAAGCTAAAACAAACCTGCAACAAACTATGCTACCAATCCTAAGCAAACTAAAAGGACCACAGCACTGAAAACATGAAAGTTTGAGTGAAAATGGTGGCCCAAATAATGCTTGCACTTGCACAAGTTGGATATGTGGCTTACCAGCTGCAACACAATACTAACCAAAACACTCAATGAGAAAACTAAGAACCCTAAGCAAAGGAAAACTAAAACTGCTGTAACAAGAAATTCAAAAGCAAACTTTGGAGCAAAATTCAGAGCCCTTTGCATGTGCAAAAACCATGCATTTATAGGAATCCAAACATCCAAAAATCAAACCCAAACTGAACTCCTAAACATTAAACAAAAGAAAAACACTATTCCAGGGGACCAAAAACATTAATGCATGCTCAAGTCGGCAAGAAAAGCTGGTGAGTCATGATATTTCACGCGGGTCGCGTCAAAAGAGCGTTCTGGAAAATGCGCACAGGACCGCCGCCCTGCTCAGGGCGGCGGTTACAGGACCGCCGCCCTGTTTAGGGCGGCGGTCACGAGACCGCCGCCTTTCAGGGCGGCGGTTTCGTCACTGAAGACCGAAAAGCCAAGAAAAGAGGAAAAAAAAGGAAAACAAAGCACGCGGGGGCAAGGCGGGGTATGCGGGATGTTAACGCATATTTGAGGAGCTCTTTCTGGATCCCGAATTCCTTGCGAAGAGACCTATATCATCATTGGGGCACTTATTATACCGTTCCGCAGTACAGTACCTTACAATTTTGGGTACGTACAGCTACCAATACCATTCTTAACTTGAGCTCTACCATTTTCATCAAAATCAAGCACAAAAAAAATGGGGGAGTAGGCAACAATCTCCACCCAACCAAATATCCAATGAGGAAGAGAAGCCTTCTTCCTCATTAGCCCCTGAGCCCCAACAAAGAAACACTGAGGGATATAAAAAAACCATTGGAAACCCTACATAGCTTCCACAATGACATTAAATAAGGTATTTAACACAATAAACACAACATCAAGATCACTTAAACATGCAAGTCCCCAAGTACAAAATCTTAATACAAAGTCCAAGAAGGAGAAAGGAACATGTGGATTCTTCTTATGCCTCCCAAGGGTTTAGGTGCCCACCTTAAAACCTCTAAGAACTCAATCATAACCCACAAAACTCTTATGCCTTCCTCCAAGGAAAAAAAACTCTTATGAATCCCTCAAGAAACAACTCTTATGCCTCCCTCAAGAAAACAAACTCTTATGCCTCCTTCACTGTTATGCCTTCCACAATAAAATAACAAGATAAACATATTTTACTTATCACAAGGTGGAACACCTCAACCCAACTCCCTCCTAAAATTCCCAATAAAAAATCTTATGCTTCCCTCCAAAATTCCCTCATTTCCATTTTCTCGTATAACCTAAAGAAAAAACCATTCTATTTCCCACAACCATAAGCATACAAAAATCATCATTCACAAACATGAGCACAATAAAATAGCAAAGAAAAACAAGGGTGAAGATCTACCTTGCCATTGCAAAAGTTTACAATCCAAAAGAAATATTCCAACCTTTCCAAGTCCAAGAAATAAAAATCTATCTCCAACTCCAACAAACACTCCAAAAGAAAGTTCTCCTCCAAAAGCAAGAGTCCAAAAATAAAACAATTAACCCCCATTTCCTCACACAAATTAGAAGAAGTAGAAAGAGAGGAGAGAGGTGATATGGCTCTATGTAGGATGCCACATAATTTCTCCTCCATTCCACATCACAAAGTCAAACCCAATCTCCAACGCACAATAATTTGGTGGTTGAGGGAATGACAACCCTCTTACACACTCCAACTCAAACCCACACCCCTAACGGATACAATTAAAGGCTCTTGTAAGAAAAGTGCAATTAATTGCTCTTTTTCTTCATTAAAACACACAAAAAGGCCTATAATAGGCCCCTCACATCATAGGCATAGTGGGTGGGTGAATTTAAGAGGTGTGGGACAAGCTTAACTTCTCTCAAAAGCCTCTAAAATGGCCTAGAAAGTCAAAATCTGAAATTTACATGCAAGATTGGGTACACACCACTCAAAATCAATTAAATTCTTTCAAACCCAACATAAACCATGACTACCCACTCACATTTATTCACCCCTTTTGTCACATCCTAAATAGAACCATCTTATTAAATTTAATCAACTTAAAAAGAGTACTTAACAACAATAACAAAAGTGACTCAACATACTAACAAAAATACAATTACTCACATATAAATAAAACCAAAAAAGGAAAAACCACAACTTTCCCAAGGTCACATTTGAGGCCACCCCCAATGGGGACCTGATATTAATCCAACAACATTAACATCGTATATTTACATGAGTTTCCATGGTGACCTATTGCCAATACTGCAAAGTCCTTCACTGTTGGTCTCTTATCCCCCTTTTGTTTGCGATATAATTACTTGTAAAATCAAACATTACCTCCTTTAGCTTGGCAGCCGAATCAAATCCATCAAAGATAAAATATATGTGCATATATTCATAAACATCATCATATCATGAAATCAACACCACCTAAACTAAGCAATGCTATCACTCGTTCACAATTTCACACGTATTTCCAATTCCGCTATTTCTTCAATATCAGAGAAATCACAAAATAAATATGAACATAATAATATGATCAATATTAAGAAAATTCATAATGTCAATATATATCTAGGCTAACAACACATCATTGTCTTCTATATTGAATGTCTATCCATGTCTCTAAGAATCCATACAAATGATATTATGATTAACATAATATCAGTACTCACAATAACTCTATTGTCTCACATCATGCCAAACAAATCATATAAAATAATTTACATCAAAGTCCAAATTATTACCATACAGTTACAATAACAATTAGAACATAGGAGTAAACATGATGTCCCGTGTATCTTATCAGTATGCTAACTAGAATACAGTAGTAAGATTTAAGATTATAATCAACCGAAATTGAAATCATAGTTTAATAAATGTGTAAGAGGAGTGGGCATTACAAGAAGTATTTCGCTATCAAAATTTTTTCTAAAGAAACTAAGGCAATTTTGGGAGGTTATCAACTGTTTAACATGGATTCCTCATGGTGGGACAACCAGAAGGTAGAACCGTGGGTAAATGATGTTAACATAACATGAGATCAGTTCAAATCCTATTTCAGGAAACACTAGTTACCACAACTATACTATGAACAAAAGATGTCAAAATTTTAGACCATGATAAGATGTCAGTCACTTAGTAATGGGAGAAGTTCAAAAAATTTCTGAAGTAAATCCCTCAATATCCAAATGATGAGAAATTACACATAAGTAAATTCATTATGGGTTTGAACCCTATCATAGGCGGTGAAGTTGATGTACACGGACCATCAACAATGGAATTAGTGTTCAAAAAATCCATTAGGCAAGAGAAAAAGATCCAAGCCATTGTTGCTCACAAAGATGAGATGTTGAAAATGAATCATAGTTTGCCTTCACCATTGTCTCTTGGGAAGACATGGGGAATTAAGGTAGAAATTACGGATAAAAATGGTGGAAATAACATTGCTGTAAACTTTAAAAGAAATGAACAAGAAAACATTACTGGTAAGAATTGTAGGTTTGAAAGGAAGAGGCCTTTCACTGGTTGCTTCAAATGTGGTGGTAGTGGCCACTACGCTAGAGATTGTACCTTGAGAAATAAGGATAACAATATGAATAAGATGATTCAAGATGTAATTTCAAGCCAACAAGATGGAAATGAAACAACAATTGATGAAGCTAAAGGCTCTAGATCCTGAAACTTTCATGATGAGACCAATTAGACTGCTGGTACAGTCTGAAAGCAATTAAACCAATGGGTTTTCTTGATATTTTGAATGCTAAAAATATTTTTTCTGAATAATTTGTTATGAATTATGTCAATTTTGTTGACGCACTTGATAATATTTTACCTATTAGAGGTTAAAATGATAAGGATTTTGTCATATTTCAGATTGTTTATCATTAGTTAATGAATAAAAAGGCTGTTACAACCAATAAATTTGAATTTTAGCTCTAAAAAAATTACAAGTTGTTAAAAAAATGATGACTGTCCTTCTGAGTTTTTGGATATAATTTTGTGTTGATTATTTTGATTACGTTTAATGAGTGAAAATAATCCAGAAAATGATTAATTAAGGGGGAAGTATGTCACATCCTTCAATTTTACTCTGCGTTTCCAGAAGAATAAGTCACAAATGGTGAATGATTTATAAAGGAAATGAGAATGAAGCCTGTTGCATAGCAGAGTATGTATCTACATGTACCAGGGTTCATTTTAAGACCCTCCCTTCAAAAAATTAGTTTAGAAGTGGTGGTGAATCTCCAAAATTGACTTTCACATCAATGGAGAATTTCTGAAAAATTGTTTCGTGGCAAAGCCGACTGGGTGGGACGGTCATCCCTTGTATGTCGTATAACCTGGGTTGGATGATGTCTAACCTAGATTGTATGGTAGATGATGGACAACCATTTGATCTAGGTTAGATGGCCATCGATTGTCTGCCATCCATCCCAACCATCTAACTTGGGCTGGATGACTGTTCATCATCTGTCATCCAACCCATCTGTCTAAACTAGGTTAGACAACCATACATTATATGCCGTCTAACCTAGCCATCTAACCTAGTTTGGACGGCCATACATTATCTGTCGTCTAACCCAGCTCTCCAACCTGGGTTGGATGACTGTCCATTGTCTGCTGTCCAACCCAACCATCTAACTTGGGTTGGATGACCATACATTATCTGCCGTCCAACCTAGGTTGGATGACCGTACTTTATCTGTTGTCTAGCCCAGCCATCCAAGTGGGGTTGGATGGCTGTCCATCGTTTGTTGTCCAACTTGGGTTAGACAACCATACATTATCTGTCACCTAACCTTGGTTTGACGACTGTACATTATCTGTCGTCTAACCTAGCCGTCCAACCCAACTGTCCAACTTGGGTTGGACAACTGTATATTATATGTCGTCCAACATATTCGTCTTACTTGGGTTGGACGAATTTCCATCGTCTATCATCTAACCTATCCATATAACCTGAGTTGGATGACCATACATTATCTGTCATCTAACTTGGGTTATACAGTCATACATTATCTGCCCTCCAAATCAAGTTGGATGGCTATGTTGGACGATAGATAATGGACAACCATCTAACCTAGGTTAGACAACCATCCATCATCTATCATCCAACCTAGGTTGGACGACAGACAACGGCTGTCTGTCTGACCTAATTTGGATGAACAATCACTCTTTGTTGGATGTCTTTATTAAATGGGTACCCCCCTACAACCCCTCAGGCTATGTGTTATACCTCAACGAATACATGCATAAGTTAATTTTTATATATAAATAGTAGACAAACTGACCCATACAAATGACTTATCGGCATAATTTTTTGGTGAATTGGGCAGAAGCCAACTGTTGAAAATTTCCATTTCCAATTTCCAAAATCACTAATATTCACGAGTTTACAAAAATTCAGCACTAAAAATTTCCCTGAACTGTACACATGTTTATCCTGAAAAGGATAAACACACATACATGTAATTGCATGTGTAACCATGTAACAACGCTTATTTCCCACATTCGTAAAACATTTGGCATTTATAACTTATTCTTGTTTTGGCTTTGATGTTATATTGTACACACTTCACTATGTATAATGGTTTTAGTGCATGATGTACTATTAGATTCTATTGATGTAGTGAATAGTGAAGTGTACTGGGCTATGTTATGTGTTATAATGGTATCAATTGGTGTATGAAGATCTTGATGTTTGATATATTGCTTCACTATTGTACCTTATATTGATCTTATGGTTCAACCTGATTGTTGGAAAACATAATTGCAACTACAACAAATCTAGACATAGTTGCAATGTATTATTCATCATGCAGAAATAAAGATGAATGTTTAAAGGTTACTAACTTACTTCTTGATATGATGACTTGGTTCCTTGATGAGCTATGGATTTTGTACCTAAATTTGACTTTATTAATATGTCTTGCTGGAAGTGATGAATTTCAAGTGTTACTAAAATTATACATAGTTATAGTATATTTCAATAAATGAGATAATGTTTGAATATTAAGATTAATTGCTAACTCTATTGGCATTATGGGTTGATATTCATGTCTTATTGTTATATAAGCATTATTTATTGCAAATGATCCCCTCAAGCATTTGAAATAAACTGATTTTCTTAAAGTATCATTTTTTATGTGTTTGTGGCAACTATAGGGGAAGCTAAGTCTTTCATCGGAATATGGGATTAAGTTATCTTGTTCAATTGTTGTTTGATTGACTTTAAATTTGTTGATACTATACCAAGATTGGTATTAACTCCATGCAGCAATGAGCATTCACTTTTGTTTATGATCTTTCAAGGCCTAATATACTCCAGATTACTATTATATAGAAGGTTGATATAGTGATGCTATATTATGCAATATGGCCTTAGATTTATTGTGGCCATAAGAATGCAATTGACTTAGGTATTGTTTGAACATTTAAGATGCATAATTGATTAAAAATGGGATTAAAAAAACCTGACTTATGACCTTGAGAAGGGTACTTATTTCAAACTGATTTGCATTGTATAAGGGTCCTAAAGCCAACATTGGGGAATTTTTATAACTTAGGCTAATGCAACTTAGTATTCATTTGATTCATTGCAGAGTTTTAACTGCGAGATCTTCAAGATTTTAGTTGGAGTTTATTGAATACGGAAAATAACGATGGCAACTAAAGGATAATTGATGATTATTTTTAAGGTTATATGGTTTCAGAATAGAAAATGGGACCCCAAACAGGGTAGTGATAAAAGATTGGAACTATGTGGCTAATCAAAGACCTTTTATGGGCATGAGTAATGTCTAATCTGTTGGATAATTTTCTTTCCCTGAAGCATTGTCATGAAAGTTTAGGGGCATGCAATTGTTTGGATTTAACTTTTGGTTTTTAGATTTTTGTAGAGCTCCACCGCCAAAAGTGGCAAATTTAGTGCATGTTAGTTATAATATGAGCCACACTGTGTTTTCACAATTCCGTTGTTTGACAAGCCTTGCATTTAAAAAGCGATACTGCTTCAGCATAACATACTAGTTTTAATTAGAAGCTTGTTAGTTTTAATTGGGTCTTTATAGACCATTCAGGTTCAATGTGAGGTTCCATTTCGATTCTATAGTTAGTTGTGTTGCTACAAAGGTTTATAATTGAGTGTGGTTGAAGAAATTTATGGATCTGTGGAAGCTTGGGGTTACCTATCATTTGCAACACTTCAAGGAATTTAGTTTTGAAGGTGGTGTGCAAATTTTGGGATTTGGGTACTCGATTTACTTGGAAGATTTCTGAGGGAAAATGAGGAAGTCAATTTGCGGGCAATTAATATATCTCCTCTTACTGTTTCATTTCGTAAATGATGAACAATGTTTGGGTTACTCCTCTCTATGGTGTGTGTAAATTTTTGCATATTTCATTTGGGGAATAGATGATTCGGCGTATTTATGATGATTAATCTTTAAAGCCCTAAATTGGGTGCTTGTATCCATTAGTCTATTGTAGATGGTTTTGTGGGTTCGATTTATCTGGTTCAATTGCTTGCATATACATATATTGTAGTTTTGTAAGTTCGATATGATACATGATTTTGAAAATGTTTCAAAACTTATTCTCAGTTTGTTAACAAGACTATAAAATGTCGATTTAAAATGGGTGGTTAAAGGGTTATTATGTGTTCCTTGAGGTTTGTACAGACTATGATTATTGGGAAATCACCATTTAAAGTCTGGATTGAGAACTATGGGATTTGAGTAACCTGAGTCTATTATTAACCCTCGAAATGGATACCATTTAAAAGAAATATGGAAAAATTATAAGATTTATTTTTTATATATAAAAAACATAAGTTTAAACCCCTTTGGGTTCATTCTTGTACTGGATTGATAAAAAACATCGAATGGGTGATTCCAGGTCATTAAGATGAATGATTAGAAGTTGTGGATATGGGCACCTCTCTATTTTATTTTAGTTGTGGATAACATGCTTTAGATTATGCAGAAGGGTTGTTCCTGATAATGTTTAACCCATGGATCTAAGTGCAAATGAGATTAGTCTCTTCTAATATGATATTATATGTAGATAAATATGTTCGTACATTCTTAAAACCCAATGGGTAAAATACAATGTGGGTTAGATTAGCAATTGGGTATTTTTTTGTGGGCTTGAGGTGTAAATGTGGCTAAAATGTGTGATATTAAGTTGTATTATGCCTGTGACCTCGATGTATCCCTCTAGATCAAGAACTGAATGCTTTAAGAGTTATCTTATAGGATGCAAAAATATGTTCTTTTCTCTTTAAGTAGTGCTTGGGTCGAAGTGGACAAGGAATCTTGACTAGTTTACTGTAATTACAAATAATGATTGTCACAACAGTCCATCGAGTTAATTTTCTTGCATATTGTATAATGTGTTTACTTACTCTTGAGTGGTTAGAGAATGCAATGAATAATTGTTTTCCTTCTTTCTATGATAATAGCAATGTTCTGAAATGATAATGATGTTGTTGAACTATCTTGAGATGTAATTCTGGGGCATGATATGAATAATGTTTCTTTCTTAATGACCAGAATAATGTTGAGAAAGTTTATTGGGTCTAATATAATCATATATTAGTAAATGAGGTGTATTTTATTAGATAATGGACCGAATGGACTAGAAAAATAAGTATGTATAATTGGTTTTATAGGTTAGGTCAAAAAAGATAGGACATATTGACTGAATACTTGTTTAAATTTAGAGGAAAGTAATACGTGCAAATTCAATTATTGTGATCCAATTGGTTTTGGAAGGAAAAATCTGTCTCCTTATTGATCTGTATCAACATGTTAACTTACATGAACAAGTTCTATGATATGATGTTGTTATTATTACTTATTTGATGCATTTATCAGCCCAAAAGGAGATTGGTTAAAATATGGTCTTTTTGTTGATGTGACCTGTTAAATGAAGTATAAATTAGTATTCTGTTCATAATTAGTTGGAATAGTATACATAGTAAGCTAATTTGAATTACAGGAAAGTTTATGCCAATTAGTTTTTACTATGTTGATTTTCTATGTGCATGGTTATTTAATTGTACTCGAATTGTTATTAAAGATTATTTCAATTATATTCTTCTGTAATGATTCATTGTATTGATTATGAATATGAAAAATGTAAATGATGCCAGTTCTAATTGGACTAAGTATGTGCCTTACTTCACATTTATATTTTCTGAATTTAGCAAGTGCTTTTTGGGGAATTAACAATGATTAGAATGGATTATAATATTCTTTATGTGATTCATTGATTTATTATTTTGTACAAAATGTAATAGGAATGTTCTTGTAATTTGTCAAGCACAAGTACTTTTCTTCAAAGTGAGGATGATAATGCATTTTAAATTCTATGAACATTTTAGTAGGTACTAAATGACCTTATAAGTATTGAATTAATGAGAGTTTATGACCTGCCTTATATGATCATGCAATACATTATTGCTATTACAACGATGACCTTGTTTTACACAACACCCTTGTGGTATGTATGCCAAAATTATCGACAAAATATGTTTGTAAGCATATAAAATATGTTTTGATGATTATTGATTAATCATTATGATTTAATGTCATTATCATGTATTGCGAATCAACAAGATATGATCAAACAATGCATATCCAGTTATAGATACATTGACATGACATTACTAATCATTAAAGTATCATCATGAATACCTTAAATCACGATCATATAAACAATAGACATGAAGGCTACTTATGTGATTCGAAAAGCATATTGACGTACTTATCTGTAAAAACTAAACAGACTTAGAATCGGCTTTTGAAAGGGCTGATGCATGTAATGAATTGAAAGTATGATGATTCATAACCTTTCCTAGCCAAAACATGGCTATTCGTAATTATGGTCATAGTTTATTATGATGTGCAATAAGAGGTTACTAATCATGTACTCGAAGAGAACAATTACGTAATTATGACGGATAACATTATGCAATATCAACCGATGACAGGAAACATGACACGACTCTTGTGTCATGCATGTCATACCTACATCAGTTCGGGTTGTCTACAGGTATAGGGGAGGACATGTAATGACCAAGGTCATTACAGGAATGCATCTTTTCCTGTAGGGATTCCAAAGTGGTGTTGGCATGAGCCACACGACCGGAAGCAGAGTTATGTTAACTGTAATTTCAGTGTTGAACATTAAAATAATACATGATTACTTAAAATGTAATAATAGTGAACTTAATAACCTAAAGCAACGGAAATGAATCCTGATGACTATGACTGGAATGGTTGTGAGGTGAAGCAAAGACAGGTTCCATTGGCTTATGTACATTCTTGGAATCCAAGGCTTGCTAGCGCAATGCCAAATAACTATGGCCACAGTAGTGCATATAACTAGATACATTTTCTATTCACCAAGTCTTTTTTCCACGGTGTCAAGATTCAAATGATGGTTACGATAGTACCCTTCCGAAGGACGTTAAGAAGACATCACAAGTTCTCTCAACCGATAGTAAGGCTTAACCAAATGATACACTGGGTGTATTGGCTCGTAATAAGTGTTTGAGGGGGATCAAGTATGATCTGTAAACCCTTGCAGTTGCACATGGTTATCATAGATTGTTTGATTGGATTATTCAAACATTAATTAATGCTGGTATAATCTGCTATAAGCTGCTAATCATGATGTTTTCATTTCAATGCTGGAATAATTCAGCGGTTGTTGTAAATGATGTTACTCATTTCAGCGTACGATAACTTAAGGGATTTATAAACTCTTTTCTGCTTGAATTTAATTGCTACATGTTAAATTCAATGAAGGAATTAACTGGAATTAAAGAGTTGATATATATATTTTTACCTACTTGTTGAAGCATAATAAAGAGGTGTTATAGATATTATGAGTGCTTGGTTATAGAGAGCCTCTTTGATGTTCATTGATATGTAGATCATAGATAGAGTGAGCGTTTTGTATATGCTTCAAATATAAATGATTTTATATATTATCCTTTTGAAGGAATTTTGTATATACTTTCGATGATACACACACACACTTGTGTGTGTGTGTGGGTGTGTTTTGGATTCATGTGTTGTTGAGTTATTTTGATGTTGATATTCATGATGTGATATTTAGATATATTTAGTATGATATTTAGATGTGATGTGGATATGATGCTTGGATGTATAAATGTTGATTTTTATATATGACATGTTGATTTTAAGATAAGATGAGATATATTTGGTGTATTATTAGCTGTGATGAGTATGGATGTTAATTTGATATATGATATGTTTAATTTTGATGTGAATTTCAATATAATGGTGTTGATATATGTATTCCTAAATGTATCTTAATCATGGTTAGGAATAAAATTTGATTTTTTTTACTTTTAGAGTGAATTTGATACATATGTAGCATGATGGTATAATGTATAATGACAACAATGCACTTTGTGGCCTTGTAAAAAAAGTTAACACATAACTAACAATAAGTAGTCACGTGTAGGACCTTGGATATGGATGGAAGTGAGTTTGTATACCTTCCTAGAACATGGGAAGGGTTGACATATGTAGTTAGTACAGGAGAGTAGGTTCTCCATCTGATGTATTTGGGTAGACTTATGCCCCAAATATATTTTGTTAACGCAAGCTAATCAATGTGTGAAGTTTACTTTTAATGGGAAAGCTGATCGATGCAGGAATATTTCCTAAGATGCTTTTGAATTTTTTATACAAAATATGATCAATACGAGAAGCCTTTTATAATGACATAAGTAGCCATCCTTCGATGGAGTGGTCTACTATTTTTATTTTCATGATTTTTGATTTTGAATATTCATCTTTCAAGGGATCAGTCTATATTTTGATAACGTGGTTAATAGCTGTCCTTTGAGGGATCAATACATATTTTATTTGGAAATGTGCATCCATATGCATGATTTTTTTATTTTTTGAAAGCTAAGGGAAGGCCTGGTAGACCACACAAAAAGGGGAAGGATATATGTACAAACTACACATGTGTACCCCTTAGCATGTTTTCAGTTGGTAGATAAAGGATAGATGGATGTAATTATCATGGGCTTCCTTCTGATGAGGAACTTGTCCATGTGAAAAATGCGATGAATAGAGCCATGGTGATCATCCTTAAGGTTGAAGATAGAGGATAGTGACGACATACCACATACTTTCAAATCATTATGGTGGTAAAATGATAGGTTGGTGGCAGAATGAGATCCTTGATGTGATTAATGTCATGATGGTAGATATGTTAACAGTAGAAAGGCCATAATTTCAAGGCATTCAAAGGTTAATTTTTAGGTGCACCATCAAGGGAGGCTAAATGATAGGATCCTGACCCATAATTGTGAGTGATGATATATGGATCGATCTAGTTAGGGGAAAAATCTCCATATTTAATTCTTTCCAGAGTAGTGACATTTTGATTTTCTTATAGGACAAGATCACCAATGTTGAAATCATGTTCTTTGACATGTTTTTTATATGTTCGTTAGACACATTCTTGATAACCATGACGATGTTTGAGATCTGTTAGGTGATGTTCATCTAACAATTCAATTTGTGCTAGATGTTCTTGACGATAGTCCTCGTCATAGATAAAATCTTTGAGATACACACAAAGTAATGGGATCTGAACTTCAAGGGATAGGATTGCCTTAGAGCCATAGACTAAAGAGAAGGGTATAACACCTGTAGGAGTACGAATGCTAGTTCTATAATCCAAGAGAGAAAACAAGATTTGGAGATGCCAATTCCTACTTTCTTGGTGGAAGATTTTCATGAGAATTTTGTTAAGTGGTTTTTTAGAAGCTTCTTCTTGACCATATGTTTGGGGATAATAAGGGGACAAAAATCTTAGTTTAATGTTGAATGTGTCACATAATTTCTTTACATATTTATTTTTGAAAGACTTTCTATTTTTGGTAACAAGTTTGTGAGGGATGTCAAAGCTAAATATGATGTGTTGATAGATACAATTGACAATTTTATTTTCTTTATGTTGTTATGAAAATGAGCAATAGGGAAATTGGCAATTTTCCAGCATGACAATGATACCCATGTGTCAAAATTTTCAAGTCCTACCCTTCCTAGGCACCCTAGGTCTACTCAGTCAGTCTAATGACCTCCCAAAAGATGTTAACTCAGTCCCCTAGGTGATTTAGGAAAGTCAATTTAACCCGTCTAGGTGATTTTAGGAGTTCTTGAAAACTAATATTTTTGGGCAATGTTGGGAAGGGCTACCATTGACCTTCCAAGACTGATGCACGCCTATGGAGAAAAAAAAGGAAAAAAATATTATGAGGAGGTGGATTAAAGGTCTAGAAACATCATGGAAGTAATTTTGTAATATTTGGAAGGATTTGGAGAAGTTGGGGTAGTTTTATCAAAAACAGGGTTCACAGGCCTAGGCGGTGCACATGATCAAAAGAGCTACTGAGCTTTGGGAGGTGGTTTTGGGATATCTAGATGGAATTAAGAGAAAAATGATACATCTTCAAAAATTTAATTCCAATCTCTACAAGATGGTGAAATCATTTTTTCCACAACAATTTGGTGCAATAAGTTTATAACTAGTTTTTTCCAAGAACAACTAGGGAGCCAAATCAAAACTACACTTTTTCAGGGCTTAAATTAAGGAATAAAGATCTAATACCCCCACCATTGGATTTATAAGGACATTTTAAGTCAATTTCATATAATTTGTTTCCAAAAAATTCCATCGGGAGCTTGAGATATTGCAATTTGAAGTCTCCTTTAAGGAACGAGTTCGGGAGTTAGTCAATTTCTAGTGAGGACACACGTCAGCTCTAGGATCCTGGCACAATTTTGTGTCCCTTTCATCCCTATAACTAAGGGAAATGAGGGAAAATATTTTTTTCCCATCCCCAAGAAGACTTTAGGTCATCCATGTGACCCCCTTCAGTGCATTTTCTCAGCCCTCAAGAGCTAAATTTTACGGGTAACCATACCAAAATTTTGTTCTGGTCCCTCGTCAGGGACCCCACTACCGTGTTCAGAACGTTGTAAAATCCCTTTTCCGGGAAATCTGGTTTTCCGAACTTAGCCATTTTTGGTCTTTTTGGTTGGGCGCACCTAATGTCTATGCAACATAGGGTAAGCATGCGCCCCCTTTAAATCCTTTGGCGCATGGTTTGAAGTGTCGACACACATTTTGGTGTGCCTCACCATGTTGTGCCTTTCTTGCATGCGCCAAGGCGCATGCGCCCTCATGTCAACAATACTTTTGTTGCACCACGTTTTGGTGCACCAAGGGAGAACATATTTCTGTGTTGACAGCACTTTTGGTGCGCCAAGGCACACATAACTTCGTGTTAACATGTGTTTTGATGCGCCAAAGGGCGCAAGCTTTCCAGTGTCGACAGCATTTTTCATGCGCCACTTCAAAAAGTGGTTGGCACATTTATTACAACTTTCACCTATATATAGGCGCATTTGCCCTGTCATTTTCACCAGTCAGAAAACACGTGATTGATTCTTTTCTCTGCACCTGTCAGCACACCTGCCTGTCGTTCTCGTATCACGTCATGGACCCAGTTTCACCTTCTCACATTATATATATTCCTGGTAAGTGGTCCTTATTGCTCTTGTGTTTTGTGTTTTTGTTATTGGCTATTTGTTTGTTGGGGTTGGATTAAATAGATCTGTGAAACCATGAAACCTCCCCCTTGCTGTTTTTACTATCCTCCCCCATGCACTTCTCCCTCTTTCCAGATCTACTAGTAAAGAGGACTCTACCTCTGAAAAAATCACTTGGATCTCTTTGTTTTAGCCCTTCATCATCCAAGGAACCCTGCAGAAGAGGCTTAACACCTATCCAAACCCCATCCAGGAGAAAGAATCAAGGCTTAAAAATTGATAAAACTGTGTTTTTCCTCTTTGGTGCATCCACCACCCTTGCAACATGAATAATAGTCGCGCCAACGGCGCATCCACCATGCCTGCTGCATAACAAACATTTGCGCCCTCAAGGCACACTTTCCTTGCTTGCTACACTCGCTAACCCTGCGCCCTCTTGGCGCACCAAACTCATGTGCAACATTACAAAAGATTGTGCCATTGGCGCACCCTGCATCCATGCAACAGCAACCATACTTGTGCCAAGTACAAACTGTTAAAGGCGCAGGCGCATCCCTTATTACAGCAACACATGCATGTCCCATGCGCCGTGCCAAGTTCCCTTTAGCCTTCATATGTTACACACGCCAAGTTGCCCCTTTGGCGCACCAAAAAATCCATGTTAACATACAAAATTATATACGCCCTTTGGCACATCCTATACCCATGTAACATGAAAAATATCAGTGCCCGTTATAAAATGCATATATATGGCGCAGGCGCACTTCCGCTTGCAACAACAAAAAATGTCATCCTGCAGTGTCCATGCGCCCTGTGCCCTTTGGCACTGATTTGTCCCTTGCAGCACCCCTTTTCTGTGCGCCATACTATTTAACCCTGCAACTTGCAGTGTTCATGCGCCCTGTGCCCTGAGGCCTTAAAATTGCTAACTCTTCTTTCTGTCAACATTTCAATGGAAGATCAAACAGCTAATATGACTTTCCTGTGCATTGGGTTTCACTTCTTCTTCTTGCAGATCAACAACTAAGTTCAGAACTACATATGTCAACATCAAGCAAGAGACCTACCAAGTCTAAGGGCAAAGCCAAGCTCACAGAGGAAGAAATGAAGTACAAATATCAGAGGGTCAGGATGCCCGAATCCCAGGCAGAGTGTGACCTGGATATAAGAGACTCAGAACTTGGTCACATTGATATGGAGGACTTCTGGGCTAGAACCAGAAGGGTCATATGAAGTCCATGGATGGACAAACTGGTAGGCAGTGGCCTGCATTTTGCTGGAGGGATCCCAGTCAGTGCTGTGAACAATGAGTTCATGATGGTAGTAGCCCGCTGCTACAACAAAGACACCAGGTGTGTCCATAATGAGAAAGGCGAGGTCGTGATCAACCTCACTACCTGACACTTCAAAATAATGCTTGGCATTCCTCACCACCGGCACTTTGTGGCCGTAAGCCAAGGAAGATTGCACCAAGGCTTGGGATGATAATGAGGATCAGTGTATGTAATTGATGAATGAGGTATACCTGAAAAACAAGAAGGTGGTGACCAGATGGCCACAAGTCATTCATCGCAGTGATTTCTTAGAGGAACTCAGTGATACAATCACGTTCCTGAGCAGAGTATTTGGGCTTCCTGATGCCCACTACTTTCATAAATGGATGCTGCGATACTTGGAGACAATGAACAAAAATCTGCCAGATCAATGCTTCGAGTGGGTGGAGATCATAAGCAGCACCATATCTAAGCAGCTCCAACAACTTACCACAACAAGGAGGTTCTATATGAACTCCTACGTAGTTTATGCTGCGGCCTCAGAAAGAGATTATCCAGCTCTTGATGCGGTGCGGGTTTGGCCCCAGGTAAAAATATATGAATACTATCCAGAGCTGAAGCTGGAAAATAGCATCCCCAGTTCACAAAGATTAACGATGCCTTCTTCTATGGCATCGTCTGCCTTTTGAGGCCAAACATGACTCACGGTCGTATGACCAAGAGCATTGTTGCTGCAACAGAGAAGTGTGGGGCCTTGTTCACATAATTCCCCACCTTCACTTATCTAAGGTCAACCAACTTTTTGGGGGAACCAACCAAATTGCCAAGATATGCTGGCCCCAAACTGATTCTGTTGGAGCTATCAAGACAGCTCGTAACCTACCACGAGAAGTGCCTAAAGAGAAAGAAGGGTGGAACTCCTTTCCCCCTCACAGTGGGTAGGTACACTTGCTCTCTCACCACAAGGCCTGAAGGAGATGTTTGCAGAGCTGGAGCTGCTAAATCTAAAGCACAACTTCCCAGCAAGGCCCACTTTCAACCCAAGGAATTGTCTACCAGGGCCAAACTCGATCCGATCCACATTCCACTCAGATCGAGGATATTTACATCGACCTATATCATGAGGTCAAGCTCAGAAGGAAGGATCATTCCCGCTTGGCCTTGGCTGAAATCATCCAGTACGGTGTAGCCATTGTCCCAAAAGGCTATCAAACTACTGATCAAGAAGTTGATCAAGGTATATCTTGACACAGATGGGGATGACTGGCCCTTTCCTGTGATTGATAGAAATAAAGCACCTCAAACAATAGAGGAAAGGGTCAAGGAAACTCTGCGGAGAACAGAGCATTGGTGCCGGATGAATGGTCTCATCTACCTCGGAGTTGATTTCACCACTTCTCCATTGGGCAACGCACCTTCCAGGTCAAAACAGCTGCCAAAGAGCAAAGGGCAAAGGCAAAGAGGGTGAGTCAAGCTCCACTCAAGAGGAAGCTCCTGAAAGTCCTCCTTCCGCTTCACCCGAACAAGTTGTAACCCTGGCTTCGCCAGAGAAAGAAGCAGAAGATGTTCCAATGGGCACATCCACTCAGGATGTTTCCACTACTACAACTATTGAGGTCCCTTCTATCTCTTCTCCCTCTCCTCCTTCCCCTCCTCGAGTGACCCAAGCAACCATTCCTTTGGTCGTGTCCTCTCCCCCATCTTCTACTGTTCCCCCTTCCTCATCGTCCATCTTCTCTTCTCTCGCAGGAGCTGTCCCCCACCATTTCTTCCCTCATCTCTGAGCTCCCTTCCATTCCCATGTCTTCCTCCCTGCAGTATCTCTTCCTCCCGTGGGCACTTCCTCGGCTATCCCTCTCAATGCCGCCTCCAAGTGTCTCCACGTATTTTCCTTCTACTACTGTAGCTGCTCCCTTTTCTATTTCCGGCCCCTCTCCCATAAGTCCAGCATGGATCTCTCAGCACCTGAGCCAACAAAAGAGGAAAGTTCCCATCGCACCGATGGACTTTTCCGTCATCCCATCAAAGGGGGCCAAGAAGCAAAAGCCTATAACCCACTTCTCTCAGAGTGCATCAGGAGAGAGAGTAATGGAGATAGCTTACCCCAATCCTTTAAAGGATAAAAAGGATCTGTCTTCGACAGATTACACAGTGACCCAAGTCACAATGGGGACATCTTCAGAAAGCCTTCAAGGAGAGGCCCTATCTGCAGTTGACGCCCTTTGCAAGAAGCTCCAGGAAGCAAAGGAAGAGAAAAGGCTGTTAAAGGAGCAAAATAAACATCTTCTCCATGCCTTACAGAAAATGGGCAGTGCACCTCCTACAACTGCCGCCGAAACTCCTGAGCCTCTGAGCCAGGATAAGATTAATGAATATGCCAAAATCGGCGAGCAGGGCATGGCAGTTTCCGCCTGGAGGAGCCAAATCCTCAAAGAAAGTGAGGGAGTGATCACCAAGTTCACCGGATTATATCAGAATATCAGTCGGGTGAACAAAGAGCTCCAGGTGATAGCAGGACCCATCTCTGAAGAGCTGGACCATGCCAGGATGCAACATGAGACCTTTCAGAAAATGCTTGACTGTTCAGTCGAAGATCTGGTCAAGTTCGGCGTCTTTGGACACCCCAGAGCCCTCAACAAAATCCTTTCTACTCTGGATTATCGGGTTGATCAGCTGGAGTTTGTCCTGGAGAAGATCGACAAAATAAAGGAGGAAGCCCTGGATGTAATGCATTATATGGAGCAAATTGTCTTAAGAATGTCTCCAGGTTTTCTCACTCCTTCTTTCACCTTAAGAAAGGTTGATGAAACTATTCAGATCTTCAAGGAGATCGTTTCACAAGGGCTGGGACCAGAGGTCACTTTCGACGCTGAATCCATCAACAACCTACTGGCCTGTCGTGACTTCATTGGGTACCTGATAGAGGCAGAAAATGATTATTCCAAACTCCCAGAAAATCTCACAGATGAGCGGGAGACTTGCGAAGCTATCAGTGATCGACACAAGGATCCTTCCCAGGATCAACTTCAACCCATGATCAGCAAGTTCATGGAATACCGCCCAGTTCCACATCTCGTCTCCTGAGCAGCAGCAAAAGCAGGATACCCCCTTTCAGCCGCAGGATGATGATGAATAGTTTCCTTCTTCCTTCGACTTTCTTTTTGTAAAATATCTAAAGTGTGTTGGCACAAATGATGACATCATCCATGTTGCACCATGGGATGATGTCATCCACCAAGTTGTCAAAAGTCAACAAGTGACTTTTAGATATTTTGTAAGATATTTTGTAATTAAGTGGTTGGTTTGTTTTTGCCTTCTTTTCTTCTCTTCTTCTATAAATACTTGAATACTTGTTGTATTCAAGATGGTGGATACTTTTTCAGATGAAAAATAGAAGTGAGAAGAAAAGACTTTGAGCTTTTTGTAACAGAAGAAAACATTAATACAAATATTAAGACTTTGTGCTGAATATGTGTGTTATGGGCATCAGATCTTTCTTATGTTAGATCTGTATGTGTTTATTCTGTTGAATCTATTCTACTTTTTTGTCATTTATTCATCAGTATTGCTTTGGTCGTCTATGCAAGTAGGTTTGGCTCTGTTTACTACCAGCCCAAAACATAGACCCTCTGACCTTTCTACTTTGGAATTCATTTCTTTTCTCCCTTCAGATCCGTCTTCTTTCCTTTCCTTCCTTCATTCCTTTCTGTTCTTCATCGGAACTTCTCTACTGGGATGAGATCCCAACCCCTGAAGGCAGAATATTGTGAGACTTGCACAGATTCCTGCTGGTATAATAGCAATAAACCAGTTTCGCTTTGCTGACTCAAAGAGGGGCTATGCCCTGCACACTGTTGGCTCGTCTATCCATAGATCTGTCCATTGACAGATTTTCAAACCAACAGTTCTAGCCAAAATTCTTAGCTACTATCAACAGATCTAAGAAAGAGGAATTAGTTATTTATAGAAAACCAATTTAGAAGTAAAATCATTTTTTTTCAAGCAAATTTCAACTTTTCCTTAAATGTTCAAATAGTTCAAAACACTCCAAAAATTGAAAATTTGTCTTTTGACTTGATTCATTAGATCTCTTTGCTAGTTTCGTGGTTTGGTCTTTTGTTAGCAAATAGTTTTGTATGAAAATTCTATATGAGTATACCCCCAGATCTGAGTTTTGGACAACTTTGGCTCAATTTTCAAACCCTTTGCAAAAAGTCATAAAATATTTTGAGTTAACAAATCCATGCTTACTGAATCTACCACTAACTGAAGATGTTCTGTTAAAAAACCTACAATTTGTTTTCCAAAGATATAAAATTTAAATATTTAGGATGGTAGTACATGTCTGCTATTTTTGTTAGAAAAATTAGATAAATTAGTTTAATATAAACCGAAAAGATTTTTTAAATCATGCTTGAGTCATATTGCCTATCTGGATGGTACACTGGCCCAAATTGAACCATTTACTCATAGAATGGAGAGCTTCAAGGGGAACTTGTCCTAGATCTTTGTTACCTTTCAAATGGCACAACTTTAGTCCTCCTCTGACATGACTTCTATTGTATTACTAGAGTTCAGCTGGGCCGGTCATCTTAGAAGTGATAAAACTATTTCCATGGATGGACTGGGCTTCTTCACAATTAACAATTGAACATCAAATATTGCAGTGCCTTGCATGCTAAGTGGAAGATATTTTACTAGCTCATGTTAAGGTTTCTGACTTTGAGCTGGTGTCTGTACCATGGGGAAATGTATGGGTCCTGTGGCTCTTATCTTCCACATGAAAGATGAGTTACGACAATTCCCACATGGAAATATAAAAGAATTTTCTCCAAATTTGATGGGAGTAGGAAAAAATACAAATGCATAGATTCACTAATATGGCCTTCATCATGTCATGCAGTATCCCTAAATGTGATTTTGAATGATTTGTCAGTTCATTCTTCCAGGTCAAAAGACCTTGCAAGGATCCCGCAAGAGAATGGTTCTAACAAATTATACTAGTCCTTGATCTTCACTAGTTAGACATTGTAATCTCTTTTGAATGACAGATATGAAACCTTCAGAAGATGCATTTCATTTGTTATCACAAATCACTCATTGAAGAAAAATAAGGATCCAATGATTTTGGGAACGCATTGTGATTTTATCACCAGGTTTTTGGAATTGCATGAATGCAACCACGTAGAAATATATTTGCCATCTATTCCAACATAATGAAATCAAGGAAGTGTTTCATTCCTGAACGTAAATTAGTTCATTTAAATAAGCTTCCTTAATTCTACATGAGTATATAAGGTTACCTTGACATCTTGAAACACTATTGACCAAGTTCTCTAGGATAAAGAAAAACAATGAACTTCCTCTAAAATCTTCTCATCCCTTGACCACCAAATTCAAAGCCATTTGTCTTTTCAGGTTCACTTCGATCAGATTCAATTGAAGATGGATTCAAAGAATTATCATTTTAAGCAAGAAGACTGCACTCTAGTACTATTGCTATGATATCCCAGTTTGGAGGAACTTTCTTCAACAATGTTCCAAATTGCCATGAAGGAACTTCTCAAGGTCCTCAAACTCTCTTTTTTGAAGCATATAGTCCTATCAATGCTCTCATTACTAAAGTGAAACAGATGAGTAAACGATTTTGACATCCAAGGTTTATCAACACTTCATTCAATTTGATCCTATATATCAAGCCCATGTCAGATTAATGTAGAGGCCCACTCAATCCTTTATATGGAACTTTCATGAGGAAAATCTGTCTAAAATCATTGAGGAAAAGCAGTTCATGTAAGTGGCCATAAAGTACTCTTTTTTGGTTACAAACCTTGTTCATTAGTGTGAAAAAAAGCAAGGCTCAAAATGCGTCTATATTTAGAAAAAATAATGCTTCCTTTGAAGGATCATTCCTTGACATTTTTCCTTTTAAAGGTAAAATTTCCTACATGAAAGTGGTTGGACAAATTTAAGATATTATCCATGCTATCCTATTGTCAATTTTGTTTCATTTAGGTTATGGTCAAGGAAGAAGATCAATAAGATTACATTTACAGCTAAATGAAGGAACTCTTTCACATCAAAAGATTTTCTTTGGTTTGTCAAATACAAAGTTGTGCAACATTCCAAAAAGCCATGGACATTCAAATGATTATAATTTGAGTTCCTCCTAGTTTAATCCTGGATGACATAATTTCTTCTAAAAGCTAGATTTTCACTAATCCAACACATCTGGAGAAAGTTTGTGTGACATGTAAGAATCATTATGGGTGTTTATTAACCCCAAGAAGTGTAATCTTTGCTACTGTGTGAAGCAAAATTTTCCATGACTTCTAGCGCAATAGATGGTACTGTTCATAGATCTCTCCCCATCACGTTAACAATCCTATGGAAAAACCCAACGCATAAATAAGGGCTTGCAATATTTCATATTGAATGCCCTTATTTGGACATTCATTACCAATACTTTGCAGGACTATGTTAGGCCCATCACCCTTAAATGCCAATATTAAGTGAAATCTTATGGTCCAATCTCTAAGATCAGGGAAAATCCTTACTCTTCAATCAAAATAAGCCAAGGGATTGCTTGTGAAGTCCTTTTTGATCAACTCCAGATAATTCCAAGGATTGGAGATCCTGAAAAGGCAGTCACTTGCAGTTGATTTGATGCTCGTGATTCAAAATTGTCTTGACATAAGAAGCTATGGACCAAGAAAATGGTCTAATGGAAAAGTATCAAGTGGATTTCTTTAAAGGGACACAAAAAATGACATGGTGTTAGGAAATAAGGGATAAAATATGCGGAATAATCCCTCACAGAATCGCAACAGTAGAAACTAATATGCAGAAAATATTACAGATCTCAAATAAAAGTGTAGAATAAAATAACACAACACAAAGAGACAGTATTTAACATGGTTCACCCAATTTGGGCTACGTCCACCAAGAATCACTTGCTCAGATTTTATTACAAGCCACCGCTCTCTCAATACAATACCCAGATCTGTTTGGAGCTATGCTCAACAAACTCTACAGAATTCACACCCAAATTCAAAACACATCTGCAATGTTACATTATACATCTACCATATGCATAAAACCATATAAATAGACAACTGATTAAGCAGTTTTACAAAACCGTGGGTATCAAAACCATGGGCCAAAACCATCCCATAAACCTATGGGTCAAAAATACCGCCCATATGAGAAAAGCACATTTCTCGATATATCGGGACATTTTTCAGGCCAAAAAATTTTATGGCCAATTTTTTTTTTTCAGGGGCTGCGCCCCCAAACCCCTGCTACCAAGGCTATCCCCCCGGACCCCCTACTATGGGACCCGGCCCCCTAATGAGAGAATACATGGAAAGTGTACAGTACTCTTAGTGTACAGTCTTCAACACTTTCTCACATGAAAACAGGCTCCACAACCTAACAATCTCCCACTTGGAGACTAGTTTTCCTCTGAGCAAGATTCTCAACCCTTCACTAGTTTCCGTGAAGACCAACCAAAGCTGAACACAACTTCAGTTTTTCCCTTGTGACCACCTTGGTCATCATGTCTGCAGGATTCTGACTGGTATGAATCTTCTCCAACTTCAACTTCTCTTCCTCCAAAGTTGTCCTGATGAAATGGTACCTTAACTGTATATGCTTTGTCCTAGAGTGGAAAGCAGAGTTCTTAGCTAGGTGTATAGCACTCTGACTATCACTATGCAGCTTTCCTTCCTCCTGCTTATGCCCCAACTCCTCAAGTAATTGTTGTAACCAAATCATTTCTTTGCTTGCCTCTGTGGCAGCAACATACTCAGCCTCTGTGGTTGACAAAGCCACCAGCTTCTGTAGTCGTGAAATCCAGCTCACTGTTGTCCCACCTACAGTGTAAATATAACCTGTCATGCTCCTCCTGCTGTCTACATCTCCAGCCATGTCTGAATCTACATAACCACGTAAAGTGGTGTCTGATCCACTATAGCACAAAACTGTCCCCATGGTCCCTCTCAAATACCGAAGGATCCACTTTACTGCTTGCCAATGATCTTTACCTGGATCACTCATAAATCTACTCACAGCTCCCACTGCATGGGAAATATCAGGCCTAGTGCACACCATGGCATACATCAAACTACCAACTACTGATGAGTAAGGTACCTTGGACATTTGGTTTCTCTCCTGCTCTGTCTTGGGACACTGCTCCTTTGATAACTTGAAATGGCCTGCCAAAGGAGTCCCAACCGGTTTAGCATCCTGCATATTAAACCTCTCCAAGACCTTCTTAATGTACTCTTCTTGAGATAAAGTCAGCTTCCGTTCCTTCCTATCCCGAGATATCCTCATACCAAGGATTTTTTGGCTGCCCCCAAATCCTTCATAGCAAAGGATTCACTTAGCTGTTTCTTGAGTACTTTTATTTCCTACATGTTTTTACCTGCAACCAACATGTCATCCACATACAAACAAAGGATAATATAACTTCCATCCTCAAATTTCTTTGTATACACACAATGGTCAGAATGACATCTAATATAACCTTGCTCCATCATGAAGCTATCAAATTTCTTATACCATTGACGTGGAGCTTGTTTCAAGCCATACAAGCTCTTCTTCAGTTTGCACACCATCTCCTCTTTACCTTTGACCTCATATCCCTTTGGCTGCTGCATATATAGCTCCTCCTCCAAATCACCATGGAGAAATGTAGTCTTTACATCTAACTATTCTAAGTGCAAGTCTTCTGCTACCACTATTCCAAGAACAGTTCTAATAGAAGTCATTTTTACTACAGGAGAAAAAATCTCATCAAAATCTATACCTTTTTTCTGTGCAAACCCCTTGACCACCAACCAGGCCTTGTATCTTTTCTTTCCTCCTTCTTCCTCTTTGACTCTGAACACCCACTTGTTCTGTAATGCTCTTTTTCCTTCAGGTAGCTTCACCAAATCCCATGTCTGGTTCTCCATGAGAGCCTGATGCTCCTCATCCATGGCTTGCTCCCACTTCTTCCTGGCATCTACCTGCATTGCTTCATCAAAGCTCTCTGGCTCTCCACTATCAGTGAGTAATAAATAATAAAGAGAAGGAGAAAAATGTTCAGGTTCTCTTCTTACCCTAGAAGACCTCCTCAATATAGGAGTTTGGGGTTCCTGTTGAGGAGGTTCCTGAACTGATTCATGTGTCACTTTCCCATCCGGAAGATCCTCTACCACTGCATATTCTTTCTTGGATTCTTCCCTATTTTCCTGCAACTGCTGCTTATACATGACTTTCTCATTAAAGACCACATCCCTAGATCGAATGATTTTCTTGTCCTTAATACTCCAACATTTATATCCAAATTCATCACCACCATAACCAATGAAAGTACATTTTTCTGATTTAGCCTCTAGCTTGGTCCTATCATCCTTGTCTATATGGACAAACACCTCACATCCAAAGACTCTAAGAAATGAATAATCAACTTTCTTACCATACCAAGCCTCCTCAGGTATGCCTCCATCTAAGGAACTTGAGGGTCCTCTGTTTATCAAGTACACAGCTGTGCTCACCGCTTCTGCCCAAAAAGAAAGAGGCAGTCCTGCATGTAACCTCATGCTCCTAGCACATTCCATTATTGTTCTGTTCATCCTTTCTGACACCCCATTCTGCTGCAGAGTTCCTGGAACCATCTTTTGCCTGCGGATTCCATTCTTAGAACAATAATCATCAAATTCATTGCTGTAATACTCCCCTCCATTATCTGACCTGAGACATTTTAGCTTAAGACCTGTTTCATTCTCTACCAAGGCTTTCCATTTAACAAAAGTGTCAAATACATCAGATTTGTTTCTAATACAATAAACCCAAACTTTCCTTGTTGCATCATCAATAAAAGTAACATAATAACTTGAACCCCCAAGAGATGATACCTGAGCCGGCCCCCACACATCGGAATGCACCAGCTCTAACTTACTCTCTTTCTTTGTAGGTCCAACCTTGAGAAACCTTACTCACTTCTGTTTCCCATATATGCAGTTCTCACAGAAATCCAAACCTATTTTTGTATATCTGGGCATATTCTTCTTTATGATCTTCATGACCTTATGGTTCACATGACCGAGCCTATAGTGCCACAATGTTGTATCTGCATGTGAAGCCATAAGATTACAATCATTAGTGCTATCAGTGGTTAAATACAAGGTTCCAACCTTCTTACCTCTTGCCACCACAAGAGCACCCTTGGTAACCTTCCAAGAGTCCAGCTGTAAATATCACAGTACAACCATCACTTCCCAACTACCCTGCCGATATCAAATTTCTCTTAATGTAGGCACATGTCTGACATCCTTCAATAGCCAAGTATTCCCATTCTGCATCTTAACCTGAACAGAACCTTTTCCAACTATGCTGCAAGGCTCATCATCACCAAGAAAAACATGCCCAAAATCTCCTTGAACATAATCAACAAAATAATGCCTATGTGGAGTAGCATGGAAAGAAGCCCCTGAATCTAAAACCCAAGATTCAGTAATATTGTGCAAAGAAAGAATCAAAGCATCCTGACATACATTACCCGTTGCCACATTTGCCTCCTTGTTTTCTTCCTGTTGTTTCTTCTTATCCCGAAGCTCCCAACAGTCCTTCTTTGCATGCCCAGGCTTTCCACAATTCCAACATACAATCTTGCTCTTGGATTTTGACCTTGCCCGATCTTTTGATTTTCCACGGTTTCCTCTATTCTTTTGTCTCCCTCTAGTTTCCACTGTCAAAGCATTCCCTGAAGTAGAAGATTCCCCAGAGATTTTTCTTCACATTTCCTCACTTAGAATCACCCCTACAACATCCTCAAACTTCAACTTTGAGTTAGCTAGAACCGAGTTACTTACCGCCATTACCAGGCTATTCCAACTCTCAGGTAAAGAGCACAGAATTAATAAAGCCCTAACTTCTTCATCAAATTCTATTGTAACCAAAGCTAGCATATTCACAACCGTATTGAAATCATTTAAATGATCTGCTACTGAACTATTCTCAGACATCTTCATATTAAACAAATTTTTCATTAAAAATATCTTATTAGAGGCAGAGGGTTTTTCATACAACTTCCCTAATGCATCCATTAGATCTTTTGTAGTCTTTTCCTTTGAAACATTAAATAATACCAAAGATGCAAGACTCATCCGGATCGTTCCAAGTGCCTTCCGATCCAACAAATCCCATTCCGCATCTGTCATACTCGAGGGTTTGTTCACCTTCTCAGACAACGGAGTATAAAGATCCTTCTGATAAAGGTAATCTTCCATCTGCATCTTCCAAAGACTAAAATTCTGCCCGTTGAATTTATCAACCCTTGATCTTCCATCATCTGCCATAGCTCCCACTCAAGCTAAAAATTTCCCTACAATTCAACACTTCAGCAAACCAAACCAGGCTCTGATACCAATTGTTAGGAAATAAGGGATAAAATATGCGGAATAATCCCTCACAGAATCGCAACAGTAGAAACTAATATGCAGAAAATATTACAGATCTGAAATAAAAGAGAATAATAAAATAACTCAACACAAAGAGACAGTATTTAACGTGGTTCACCAAATTTGGGCTACGTCCACCAAGAATCACTTGCTCAGATTTTATTACAAGCCACCGCTCTCTCAATACAATACCCAGATCCGTTTGGAGCTATGCTCAACAAACTCTACAGAATTCACACCCGAATTCAAAACACATCTGCAATACATTTGTTGTACATCTATCATATGCATAAGACCATATAAATAGACAACTGCTTAAGCAGTTTTACAAAACCGTGGGTATCAAAACCATGGGCCAAAACCCATCCCATAAACCTATGGGTCAAAAAACTCACCCATATGAGAAAATCATGTTTCCACCCGATATGTCGGGTGCATTTTTCGAGGCCAAAAAATTTTACGCATAATTTTTTTTGTATCGGGGGCTGTGCCCCCGAACCCTTGCTCTACCGAGGGCTACTGCCCTGGAAAGTGTACCCTGGCAGTACTCTTAGTGTATAGCCTTCAACACTTTCATACATGAAAATAGGCTCCACAACCTAACAGTTACTAACTCCGATGACCCTAAAGCACAGATTCTCTTCGAATCATCAGGGATGGGAAACTATTTCTTGTCTACCGAGTCTGACAAAATGGATGTCCTTGTCTAAGAAGGGGATCTTAACAAGATCTGGACTTTGCAGTTTGATGGCAGCTGCGCGACTAGTGGGTGTGGAGCTGGTGTTGTGCTTATATCTCCCGAAGAAGAGATTATTCCTCTCTCTTTCAAGTTACAAATTTTCAACACAAATAATACTGCTGAGTATGAATCCCTGCTACTTGGCATGCAAGCCACAAAGGAAAGAGGGATCAAGAATCTTAAGGTACAAGGTGATGCAGAGCTGGTCGTAAATCAAGTTAAGAGGATATACCAAGTGAAGAATGAAAGGCTCAGACATTACCGCAACGCGGTGTGGGACAACATCGAGGAGTTTGATGCTTTTTCAATAAAAGCCATCCCAAGAGCTCAGAATGACATGGCCGATTCATTGGCCGTTTCAGCATCCCTCATGCTCCCTCACCCAGGTTTGAAAACAGACAAATATACCATTGAGGTGGTTTTCCGCCCAAGCATGCCAGACAATTCTCAGCATTGGCAAGTATTCAACAATGACAATCAACTCATTGCCTTTCTAGAAAAGGCAGAAAATTTTAGTGAACTTCATTTTGAAGGATCCACTTCTACATGCCGCGAATCAGTTACCGATCAAAATGAAGAATCAAAAGGAGGAGACGACATATGTCAGCTCAAAGGAAATAAAATCCCAAAAGGCCTGGTCTCCCTAGAGCGGTTGTTCGACAGGCATGATCACTTTGTTAAAAAGAAAAGGTGAGATGATCCTAATTCCTCCCCAGAAACCAAACCGGTCAATTTAGGTTCGGTAGAACATCCGCAGTTTGTGAACATTGGAAAATGTTGCACACCTGAAGAGAAGCGGAAGTTTGTCAAACTGCTGAAGAAATACATGGATGTATTGGCATGGTCCTATGCCGATCTAAAGTCTTTCAAGCCGAAGGACGTCCAGCATGATATCCCATTGAAAGAAGACGTCAAACCTTTTCGCCAGAAGCAGAGACACTATAACCCTAAGATCTCAGGTACTATCCAGGCTGAAATTCAGAAAATGCTGGACGCACGGATCATTTTTCCTATCCATCACAGTACTTGGGTGGCAAACATTGTGCCAGTGCACAAGAAGAATGGCGAGATACGCATATGTGTAGATTTTCACAACCTGAATCAGGCGTCCCTGAAGGACAACTACCCGCTTCCCATAATGGATCAGGTTCTGCAGGCAGTAACTGGATCAGAAATGTTGTCCATGCTTGATGGTTTTTCAGGCTACAATCAGATTGAAGTCTCACCTGAAGACCAATTTAAAACAACATTCACTACTCCTTGGGGTACGTTTTCTTACAGCAGGATGCCTTTTGGCCTGACCAATGCTGGTGCCACTTTCCAGCGAGCCATGGACTTCGCGTTCAAAGGTATGATGGGGAAGGTCATCGTAGTCTACTTAGATGACTTAACTGTGTTCTCCAAATAGCAAAATGATCATTGTGATCATTTGGAGCAAGTATTGATTAGATGCCGAGAGCACGGGATCTCCCTGAATCCGAAAAAGTCCATTTTCGGAGTCACAGAAGGAAAATTGCTGGGACATGTTGTTAGCAAAGAAGGTACAAAGATAGATACCGAAAGAGTTAAGGCTATTTAGAGCCTTAATTTACCTACAAGCAAGACCGGCGTTCACTCTTTCTTTGGAAAAGGTGAATTTTCTCAGGCGCTTTGTTCCCGATTTTGCTGAAAAGACTCGTCATATATTAGACATGATGAAAGGGTCACCAACTTTCCGATGGAGCGAAGAAGGGAAGAAGTCATTTGAGGAAATAAAAGCCTCCGTCGCTCACGCGCCAGTCCTGGTATGTCCCGATTTCTCCAAGGATTTTATCATGTATAGCTATGCATCTGAGCATACTGTATCAGCCATCTTAATGCAAAAGAATTCTGAGGATGTTGAATCCCCAATTGCGTTCATAAGCTCTCCTCTCAAGCCTCATGAATTAAAAATGTCTCAGTTGGAAAAGCATGCCTTCGCCATTGTCAAAGCAGTCAAGAACTTCAGGTATTACATTCTAAACTCTCATACAGTGGTGCTGGTCCCTGACACGGCAGTCAAGTCAATTTTAACTCAACAGGAGTTAGGAAGCTTGCGGGGGAATTGGATTGCAAAAGTCCAGGAGTATGATCTAGATATAAAACCAACCAAGCTGGTAAGAGGCAAGGGCCTATGTCAGCTTATGGCTGAAAACAAAGATTCAGAAGACCCTGAAGAAAAGGATGATTGCACCAATGGAGCACAAAGCCAGCTGGAGAAAACCCGATTCACCACCGATGGTCCTATTTGTCGCAACCAGCGACGAGTGGTATTCCGATATTGCTTTCTTTCTCACCTATGGTGAATGCCCAGCCCATCTGACTACAAAGGAGAAGCACGCTATAAAGCTCAGAGCAGCCAGATATATCATCTGGGATGACGGTTTATACAAACGCGGAATAGATGGCATCTTCTTGCGATGTGTTGACAAGCCACAACAAGTGAAGTTACTTGAGAGTTTTCATAATTCGGCCTGTGGAGGCCATTTCTCCTCTTCCGTGATGGCACACAAGATCATCCGGACCAAGTACTATTGGCCGACACTTTTCCAAGATACAGCCACCTGGGTAGCAAAGTGTGAGCCTTGCCAGCAGTTTGTCGGCAAGCCCAAATTGGCTGCTTTTCCCCTCAGGCCGGTCATTGTCGACGAACCATTCAAGCAGTGGGGAATTGATTTTATTGGTGCACTCAAT
Source organism: Taxus chinensis (assembly GCA_019776745.2). Lineage (NCBI taxonomy): Eukaryota > Viridiplantae > Streptophyta > Pinopsida > Cupressales > Taxaceae > Taxus > Taxus chinensis. The sequence continues at coordinate 237,018,287 of CM034157.1, read as the reverse complement.
CCCCAATCGAGTGCCAGACATAGTTATGTCCTGACAGCAACAGATTATTTCACAAAATGGGTAGAAGCCATACCTGTCAAACATGCCACTTCCGAGGTTGTTTGCAGTTTCATCAAAGAGAATATCATTGTCAGGTTTGGCGTTCCAAACAAGATTGTTGCTGATAATGCTTCCAACTTCTCCTCACGAGAAGTTGTTGGTTTTTGCTATGAATACGGAATAACTTTGGCTCACGCCTCAGATTATTACCCTCAGGGAAATGGTCAGGCAGAATCCAGTAATAAAAACTTAGTAACCATCATACGAAAGCTAGTGGATGAGAATCAACGAATGTGGCACAAGTCATTATACGACGCTTTGTGGGCGGACCGCATCACTCCCAAGAGGTCTCTCGGCATGTCACCTTTTCAAGTGTTATATGGCACCGATGCCGAGCTTCCCATTTCTATGGAACTCCCTGCTCTGCGCTTGGCCCGAGCAATCGAAGATGAGACTTTCCAAAATTCCCTTGAAAAGAGGATCATGTATCTAGCAGAGCTCGAAGAAAAGAGAGTAAGAGTGGTCGACAGGATCACCGAAAATCAGAATCAGGTCAAGAGATTGTTCGATAAAAAAGCTAAGCAAAGAAATTTCCAGGTGGGAGACCTCATCCTTTTGTGGGACAAACGAAGAGAGCCAAAGGGCATGCACGGAAAATTTGATTCCCTATGGAGAGGGCCTTTCAAGATCAAGTAGCTCAACGGAGAGAATAACTTCTATCTCTCGTATCCAGACGGAACTGGACTCCCGCTTCCCTATAGCGGGCAGCATCTGAAAATCTTCAGGAAGTAGAGCTTGCTCTCTTCTTTGTACAGTTTGCTTCAGTTGTGTGTTTGTTTTTGTCGTGTGTTTACTTTTGTTGGTTGTGTGTTTCCCTTTTCAGTCACCCTTGTTTTTGACTCTGTTACCCAATGGATAGGCACATGTGGATCTGGGATTCTCTACCCCTGATTTCCGTTCAGAGATAGTCCCCAGAAAGAGCCAGCTGTTATCCCGTAAAATTGGCAAGGGTAATTTTACGGGTAACCATACCAAAATTTTGTTCTGGTCCCTCGTCAAGGACCCCTCTGCGTTCGGAACATTGCAAAACCCTTTCCCGGAAATCTAGTTTTCCAAACTTATCCATTTCTGGTCTTTTTGGTTGGGCGCACCTAATGTCTATGCAACATAGGGTAAGCATGCACCCCCTTTAATTCCTTTGGCGCACGGTTTGAAGTGTCGACACACATTTTGGTGCACCTCACCATGTTGCGCCTTTCTTGCATGCGCCAAGGCGCATGCGCCTTCGTGTCAACAATATTTTTGTTGCGCCGCATTTTGGTGCGCCAAGGGCACACGTATTTCCATGTTGACAGCACTTTTGGTGCGCCAAGGGCGCACATAACTTCGTGTTAACATGTGTTTTGATGCGCCAAAGGGCGCAAGCTTTCCAGTGTCGACAGGTGTTTCGATGCGCCACTTCAAAAAGTGGTTGGCGCATTTATTACAACTTTGCCTATATATAGGCGCATCCACCCTGTCACTTTCACCAGTCAGAAAACACGTGATTATTCTTTTTCCTCTGCACCTGTCAGCACGCCTGTCGTTCTCGTATCGCGTCGTGGACCCAGTTTCACCTCTCACATTATATATATTCCTGGTAAGTGGTCCTTATTGCTCTTGTGTTTTGTGTTTTGGTTATTGGCTGTTTGTTTGTGGGGTTGGATTAAATAGATCTGTGAAACCATGAAACCTCCCTTTGTATTTTTTGTTGTCCTCCCCCATGCACTTCTCCCTCTTTCCAGATCTGCTGGTAAAGAGGACTCTGCCTCTGGAAAAAATCACTTGGATCTCTTTGTTTTAGCCCGTTCATCATCCAAGGAACCCTGCAGAAGAGACTTAAACACATGTAACCCCTCCAGAGGAAGAACAAGACTTAAAAATTGATAGACTGCTTTTTTCCTCTTTGGCGCAGTCACCACCCTTGCAACATGAAGTACAGTCGCGCCAACGGCGCATCCACCATGCCTGCTGCATAAAAAATAGTTGCGCCCTCAAAGCGCACTTTCCTTGCTTGCTACACCCGCTAACCCTGCGCCCTCTTGGCGCACCAAACTCATGTGTAACATTGCAAAAACTTGCGCCATTGGCACACCTTGCATCCATGCAACACCAACCTTACTTGCGCCAAGTACAAAACTGTTAACGGCGCAGGCGCATCCCTTATTACAGCAACATCATGTCATGCAGACCTTCCATGCGCCGCGCCAAGTTCCCCTGTGGCGCATGAAAAAATGATGTTACACGCATTAAACCTGCGCCCTTTGGCGCATCCTGTACCCGTGTAACATGAAAAATATCAGCGCCCGTTATAAAATGCATATATATGGCGCAGGCGCACTTCCGCTTGCAACAACAAAAAATGTCATCTGCAGTGTCCATGCGCCCTGCGCCCTTTGGCGCTGATTTGTCCCTTGCAGCACCCCTTTTCTGTGCACCATACTATTTAACCCTGCAACCTGCAGTGTTCATGCGCCCTGCGCCCTGAGGCCTTAAAATTGCTAACTCTTCCTTCTGTCAACGCTTTAATGGAAGATCAAACAGCTAATATGACTTTCCTGCGTTGGGTTTCACTTCTTCTTCTTGCAGATCAACAACTGAGTTCAGAACTACATATGTCAACATCAAGCAAGAGACCTACCAAGTCTAAGGGCAAAGCCAAGCTCACAGAGGAAGAAATGAAGTACAAATATCAGAGGGTCAGGATGCCCGAATCCCAGGCAGAGTGTGACCTGGATATAAGAGACTCAGAACTTGGTCACATTGATATGGAGGATTTCTGGGCCAGAACCAGAGGGTCACAGGAAGTCCCTGGATGGACAAACTGGTAGGCAGTGGCCTGCATTTTGCTGGAGGGATCCCAGTCAGTGCTGTGAACAATGAGTTCATGATGGTAGTAGCCCGCTGCTACAACAAAGACACAAGGTGTGTCCAGAATGAGAAAGGCGAGGTCGTGATCAACCTCACTGCCCGACACTTCGAAATAATGCTTGGCATTCCTCACCACCGGCACTTTGTGGCCGTAAGCCAAGAAGATTGCACCAAGGCTTGGGAAGATAATGAAGATCAGTGTATGCAGTTGATGAATGAGGTATACCTGAAAAACAAGAAGGTGGTGACCAGATGGCCACAAGTCATTCATCGCAGTGATTTCTCAGAGGAACTCAGTGATACAATCACGTTCCTAAGCAGAGTATTTGGGCTTCCTGATGCCCACTACTTTCATAAATGGATGCTGAGATACTTGGAGACAATGAACAAAAATGTGCCAGATCAACGCTTCGAGTGGGCGGAGATCATAATCAGCACCATATCTGAGCAGCTCCAACAACTTACCACAACGGGGAGGTTCTACATGAACTCCTACGTAGTTTATGCTGCGGCCTCGGAAAGAGATTATCCAGCGTTGATGCGGTGCGGGGTTTGGCCCCAGGTAAAAATATATGAATACTATCCAGAGCTGAAGCTGGAGAACAGTATCCCTCAGTTTACAAAGATTAACGATGCCTTCTTCTATGGCATCGTCTGCCTTTTGAGGCCAAACATGACTCACGGTCGTACGACCAAGAGCATTGTTGCAGCAACAGAGAAATGGGGGGCCTTGTTCACACAATTCCCCACCTTCACTTATCTAAGGGCAGACAACTTCTTGGGGGAACCAACCAAATTGCCAAGATATGCCGGCCCCAAGCTGATCCTGTTGGAGCTGTCAAGACAGCTCATAACCTATCACGAGAAGTGCTTGAAGAGAAAGAAGGGTGGAACTCCTTTCCCCCTCACAGTGGGTAGGTACACTTGTCTCTCTCACCACAAAGCCGGGAGATGTTTGCAGAGCTGGAGCTGCTAAATCTAAAGCACAACTTCCCGGCAAGGCCCACTTTCGACCCAAGGAATTGCCTTCCCAGGGCCAAACTCGATCCAATCCACATTCCACAGATCGAGGATATTTATATCGACCTATATCATGAGGTCGAGCTCAGAAGGAAAGACCATTCCCGCTTGGCCTTGGCTGAAATCATCCAGTACGGCGTAGCCATCATCCCAAAAGGTTATCAAACTGCTGATCAAGAAGTTGATCAGGTATATCTTGACACAGGTGGGGACGACTGGCCTTTCGCTGTAATTGACAGAACCAAAGCACCTCAGACAATAGAAGAAAGGGTCAAAGAAACTCTGCGGAGAACAGAGCACTGGTGCAGGATGAATGGTCTCATCTACCTCGGAGTTGATTTCACCACTTCTCCATTGGGCAACGCACCTTCCAGGCCAAAACAGCTGCTAAAGAGCAAAGGGAAAGACAAGGAGGGTGAGTCAAGCTCCACCCAAGAGGAAGCTCCTGAAAGTCCTCCTTCCGCTTCACAAGAACAAGTTGTAATCCCAGAAAACCTGAAAAAGAAGCAGCGGAAGATGTTCCGATAGGCACATCCACTCAGGATGTTGCCACTACTGTAACTATTGAGGTCCCTTCTATCTCTTCTCCCTCTCCTCCTTCCCCTCCTCGAGTGACCCAAGCGACCATTCCTTTGGTCGTGTCCTCTCCCCCATCTTCTGTTGTTCCCCCTTCCTCATCGTCCATCTTCTCTTCTCTCGCGGAGCTGTCCCCCACCATTTCTTCCCTCATCTCTCAGCTCCCTTCCATTTCCCATGTCTACCTCCCCTGCAGTATCTCTTCCTCCCGTGAGCACTTCCTCGGCCTCCCTCTCAATGCCGCCTCCAAGTGTCTCCACGTATTTTCCTTCTACTACTGCAGCTGCTCCCTTTTCTATTTCCGGCCCCTCTCCCATAAGTCCAGCATGGATCTCTCAGCACCTGAGCCAACAAAAGAGGAAAGTTCCCATCGCACCGATGGACTTCTCCATCATCCCATCAAAGGGGACCAAGAAGCAAAAGCCTTTAACCCGCTTCTCTCAGAGTGCGTCAGGAGAGAGAGTAATGGAGATAGCATACCCCAATCCTTTAAAGGATAAAAAGGATCTGTCTTCGACAGATTACACAGTGACCCAAGTCACAATGGGGACATCTTCAGAAAGCCTTCAAGGAGAGGCCCTATCTGCAGTTGACGCCCTTTGCAAGAAGCTCCAGGAAGCAAAGGAAGAGAAAAGGCTGTTAAAGGAGCAAAATAAACATCTTCTCCACGCCTTGCAGAAAATGGGCAGTGCACCTCCTACAACTGCCGCCGAAACTCCTGAGCCTTTGAGCCAGGATAAGATTAATGAATATGCCAAAATCGGCGAGCAGGGCATGGCAGTTTCTGCCTGGAGGAACCAAATCCTCAAAGAAAGTGAGGGAGTGATCGCCAAGTTCACCGATATCAGAATATCAATCCAAAATCCAGGATGATAGCAGGACCCATCTCCAAAGGCTGGACCATGCCAGGATGGCAGAGACCTTTCCACCTGGAGGACCCCAGCCAAATCCTCAAAGAAAGTGAGGGAGTGATCATGCCAAGTTCACCGGATTATATCAGAATATCAATCGGAGATGAACAAAGAGCTCCAGGCGATAGCAAGACCTGGATAGAGGTAGAAAATGATTATTCATCATCAGAGCAGGAGACTGCCAGGATGCAGCATGAGACATTTCAGAAAATGCTCGACTGTTCAGTCAAGATCTGGTCAAGTTCGGCGTCTTTGGACACCCCAGAGCCCTCAACAAAATCCTTTCTACTCTGGATTATCGGGTTGATCAGCTGGAGTTTGTCCTAGAGAAGATCGACAAAATCAAGGAGGAAGCCCTGGATGCAATGCATCAGATGGAGCAAATTGTCTTGAGAATGTCTCCGGGTTTGCTCACTCCTTCTTTCACCTTAAGAAAGGTTGATGAAACTATTCATATCTTCAAGGAGATCATTTCACAAGGGCTGGGACTAGAGGTCACTTTCGACGCCGAATCCATCAACAACCTGCTGGCTTGTCGTGACTTCATTGGGTACCTGATAGAGGCAGAAAATGATTATTCCAAACTCCCAGAAAAGCTCACAGATGAGCGGGAGACTTGCGAGGCTATCAGTGATCGACACAAGGATCCTTCCCAGGATCAACTTCAACCCATGATCAGCAAGTTCATGGAATACCGTGCCCAGTTCCACATCTCGTCTCCTGAGCAGCAGCAAAAGCAAGATACCCCCTTTCAGCCGCGGGACGACGATGAATAGTTTCATTCTCCTCGACTTTCATTTTGTAAAATATCTAAGAGTGTGTTGACACAAATGATGACATCATCCATGTTGCACCATGGGATGATGTCATCCACAAAGTTGTCAAAAGTCAACAAATGACTTTGGATATCTCTTGTAAGATATTTTTGTAATTAAGTGGTTGGTTTGTTTTTACCTTCTTTTCTTCTCTCCTTCTATAAATACTTGAATACTTGTTGTATTCAAGTGGTGGATACTTTTCAGATGAAAAATAGAAGTAAGAAGAAAAGACTTTGAGCTTTTTGTAACAGAAGGAAATATTAATACAATATTTAGACTTTGTGCTGAATATGTGTGTTATACATCAGAGCTTTCTTACGTTAGATCTGTATGTTTGTTCTGTTGAATCTACTTCTACTTTTTGTCATTTATTCATCAGTATTGCTTTGTTTGTCTATGCAAGTAGGTTCGGCTCTGTTTACTACCAGCCCAAAACATAGACCCTCTGACCTTTCTACTTTGGAATTCATTTCTTTTCTCCCTTCAGATCCATCTTCTTTCCTTTCCTTCCTTCATTCCTTTCTGTTCTTCATCGGAACTACTCTACTGGGATGAGATCCCAACCCCTGAAGGCAGAATATTGTGAGACTTGCACAAGATTCCTGCTGGTAGAATAGCAATAAACCAGTTTCACTTTGCTGACTCAAAGAGGGGCTATGCCCTGCACACTGTTGGCTCGTTTATCCATAGATCTGTCCATTCGACAGATTTTCCTTTCATACCTTAATGCTTAAGGTACATTAGGGACATGAAATTTCACCTCACCTCTAATGATATTTTTTTTGAGTTATTATAAAGATAAAATTTCCTGCTTATTACTTTACACAACTCATATCCTACCATTGCTCTGTAACTTGCCCATGCTTGTGCACAGTCCACCATTTCTACTCCAAACAAGATCTACCATAGAAAACAAACCTTTAATTCATGAGATAATATAGGTTTCAAATGAAATCTTGATCAAAAGGGTTGAAGGATTGAAGAACAAAAGAAAGAAGCGAAGAAATTCATCAGAAAGCTCCATTGTCATGAATCAAAGATTCGAACGTATCTTGCTAATTGGTCCACGAAACAAAGAACTGTTTGTTACTGTGTTATTCATTATAAAAGGACATAAAATCCTCACCTTCAAATCCTCCTTTTGTATCATGAATCACTCACAACGAAGAAATCTTCCTTCTGGCTCTACGAAGACAAAAATCTGATTTCCCGTCAAACCGGAAATTGGTTTGAAGAGAAATTTCATCGGTAGAATAAGAAGAAAAAAACCACAATAAAAATATAATTTTTACTGCAAATGGAGAAGAAAACTAGACCTACAAATTTCAAGGTCCATTAATGGCTGTCGTGTTCAGAGGTGCCGCCAGGTCAGAATTTTTGAAATTTTAAAATCTCCCAAACCATTGATCGGGTAAGTCCAAGATTTCAGAGGGGTGATATTGGGAAAAAACCCATATCAGAAAACTTCATTCCATAGCGATCCGAACACTAGAAGATTTATTTCTAAAAATAGCAGGTCTTCTACATAGGGGACTGTTATTTTGGGAAAGTCACCAACTGAAGAAACTGCGAAGGAGGTGGTGAACACAGAAGAGGTATCACAGTCAAAAATTCATCGAAATGGTCATCTTGGTCCAAAATTGACACTTACTAAAAATAGTAAGTGGTCTCACGAGCACCTACTAAAAATAGTAGACTGTTCTAGAAGGTGAGGGAAACACAGGGAGAAATAAGAATTCAAGTTCTCACATCCAATTCAGGTTCGAAAAGCTGATTTTTCATGCTTACTAAAAATAGTAAGTTACTTCATGGCACTTACTAAAAATAGTAAGTCATTCCAGAGGGTGATTTTGCAAAAGGAGCATTCTGAGAGTTGAACATTCAAATTGGCAGTTGTAGTTGGAGTTTGGAGAAAAATTTCACACTTACTAAAAATAGTAAGTTGTTTTTTCATTCATAGTAAGTGTCAAGAGAAATGATCTCAAATTTATAGAATGGGCACCTGTCACTGAATATTATCCTCCACTGAGATTCAATTCCCATCTCCACAGATGTATCTTTTCGCTAGTGGGTCATAACATCGTCATGAAGTTTTATGCCTCTCATGTGGATATTTCAGAACTCATCTCAGGAGACCCTGACAGTGTCTTTCAGACACTCACTACATGGTTCAGGTCATAAGTTAGAAGTTACGTCATCATGGAAACAATTCATTCAACTTTTTCCAAAACAGGGCCATGAGTTTGAGCTCCTATCTCTTCATGAGGGGATCTTCAACATGAAAACACTCATGTTTGTGGTCATCTTGGGTCATTCAACAGTGTTTTTAAAACTCTTTCCAAAGCATCCATGAGCATAATTTTGAAGGAGTTTTTCAGAGTGGCAAAGGATTTGAAGATTCATAATTTCATCACATTGGAGCTTTCCATTAGCAAGGATCATCTGACTTCATCAAGAGCACATCCTCTCTCCTTCTCTCTCTTCTCTCTCTTCTCCCCCAAATTTCTCTCTCTTCAAGTGTTCTAATTATTCATTGGGGTTTGCACTTTTTCATATGCCTTTAAGTTATTTTTTTGACACATATGTAATTAAGTCACCCTTGAGTTTATAAAAGGGACTTAATATTTCCTAGGAATGTGAAAGTCTAAAGTTTAAGGCATATGGAGGGTCATTGGGAAGATGAAGAGTTGTTCCTCTTTCTATAAATTGTAATGAGCTCCTCATTCAAAGGGGTTCTAATTCTGAAATTCTTCTAGCTGGTTGTATTCTTGTAAGTTCATGAGAGAGATTTTGCTTACTTGTGAGTGAAAAGAGTTAGCCATTTTTCCTTTCTCAATTTCTTCATTTCTCCACTATGTACAACTTTTTTTTTTGAGCATCAATACAAGAAGGAGTTTCTAGCTTTTTTTGACTAAGGGATTTATTGATACTTTGTGATCATAAAATTCTATTTGGTCTTGTTGTTACTTGTAGATTGTTTCTTCTTAATTTTAATGCATGTGATGAAACTTCTAACTAGTGTGTGTAAGAATATGATTTTCTACTTGCAACATTAGTTCTCCTATCTAATATTCTCACTCCCTTTCCCATCTCTTGACAAATTCCTCTCTAGCAAGAAATTGCTAGCTTTTCCGCAGGGTCAGTGGAGTGCCCCTGTTGGATCCCCGGTCAAAGGCCACCAAGAAAATCCACTTTTTTACTCACATATGTATATACGAAGCTACACCATTAAGTAGAGGGAATTAGACTCCTAGAGTATTGGCAAGAAACCTATCGATTTGTCCCCCAAAAATTTTCTCGCCAATAGTTTTTGGCACCCACCATGGGGCAGATTTAGCAGCATCTGCACCCAAATACAACCAGAAGGTCAAAAAATACAAAAAAAAATTTAAAAATTCAAAAAAAGAAAAATTCTGGAATTTGAATAATCACCCAAGCCTTATGTCTTCAAACCATGGCTATTCTGGGAAATCCTCCTATTGAAAGACCTGAATTACTCTTCCACATTCAAGAGGATATTGCTTCAGATTTGTGAGAGGCTATTTGGCATAACAGGAAAAGTTTCAATCACTACTTCATCGCCATGAGAGTACTTTATCTTGAAGAAGAACATGATGCTGAATTAGAAAGAAAAAGACAAATTCAAGCACCGCAAAGAAGAGTATAAATTTTCAAGCTGGCGGATAGAAGATACACCCAGAAACAAAGACAAGGAGGACAAACCGATCCCATTTTTGAAGAACTTCAAAGAAGACAAGAGTTACTAATAAATATGAGGTCTCCCCTTCGTCAAGCAACTGGTCACATTGGGAGTCCAAGTGTGTCAATCCATTGGACGTTGAGTTTCCATACATCAACGAGAATCTTGAAGATTTCACTGACGTAGAGACCGAAGAAGAAGCTAGAGAAAGAGAAGCAAGAGCTGAAGTGGAAATAAGAGCTCAAATTGAAGAGATTGAAAGAGCTCAAGCTGAAGCAGACACAAGAGCAGCAGTTGAAGCCACAACCTTAGAAAGGTTGGAAGCTAGAATCAGAAATGGAATGGTGGATCGCAACTGTGAGGAACACATACCAAATGTACCATGGGGTGGAAACACTGGCCCACTTGCACTTCAACAACCACTCCATGATCTACCAAAAATCTCAAGGAAAAACTTCCCAAAATTTAGAGGAGATGGTTCACAACTCCCCGAAGAACATGTAGCAGCATTCATCACCACTTGTGGTGTATTGGGAGTGGAACACGAGGATGTGTCTGTCTGAATCTTTGTAGAATCACTTCAAGAGAAAGCTACAGAATGGTTTTACATGTTGCCTCCAAGATCTATCACATGCTGGGAAGACATAAGAGGCAGATTCGAGCACAGGTTCAAGACCATGGAGGAATTTCAAGATCTCTTGGTCCAGTTGGTACAAATGAAGAAAGATGCTTCTGAATCAATGAGAGATTTTATTTCCAAATATAACCAAATAATTAGGAGGATTCCAAAAGATGTTGTGCCTCCTGAAAATAATCTGAAAAGGTTCTTCATCAGTGCTCTACCACTAGAAGTTGGTTTTTCCTCAGAAGAGCCCAACCTAGAAATTTGAGGGAATCACAAGCCTTTGTAACCGATACTGAAGATTATTTTATACTATCTGGAAAAGTGAAAGGCCCCCAATGGAAAATAAAAAAATTCAAAGTTTGAGTTCAGTTACCACAGACCCAATGTTTCCAAAAATGGAAAATGACTTGGTTTCCATGAAGAAACAACTATCTCAAATCTCCATGTGGAATGCCCCAAGGGAGCCGAATCCTCCAAACCAACCAAGAATCACCCCACCTCCTCATAGGATTTCTCTTGAAGCACCACCAGTCAATGCTACATGTGACGTTGATGAAATAGAAGAAGGAGGAGGAGGTGATGATGATGGGGACTACCTTGAGGTTGAAGAAGTTAATGGCAAGACTCAAAATGGCCTTATTGAGTATGTTGAAGGAGATGAAGATGATGATGATGAAGAATCTCCAAGCTTCTCATGTGTGGTGTTCACGCGGGCTCAATCAAAGAAAGAAACTTCATCTTCAACAACTGCAACAAAGAAGAAGAAAGAAGATCCTTCCATTGAAATTCCACAAAATAAGATCATCAGCAGAGGGTCCCCACTACCACCATCAATGGACTCAGCTAAGGAAAAACCAGACCCACTGACAAGCAAGAATCCATTTACCATGCCAATTAAGTCCTCTGGTACTCCCTCCAATTCAAAAGCTACTTCTAAGAATAATCCTTCTTCAAATGCTACTCCTACAAAATCATCTAAAGTAGCCCAAAAGTCTATTTCCCCATCCCCTTCTAAGCTAGTTACCACACCTACTAAATAAAATCCAACTCCCAAGGTAACCACACCTTTACCATGTAAATATTCCATCACCCCCAGGACCTCAAATTCATCTGCCATGACCCCATTTGACTACATGGAACACACAAGCAAGACCAAAGTCCAGATCACAGAGCTTGAATATTTGCAAACACACCCTGCTCAATTTGATAGGTTGGTCAATGTAGTCCATGGTGGTAGTGCTAAAGTGTCAAGTTCAAATTCTAAAGGCCTACTCCCAACATCATCCACACCACTTTCACAAAACATGCTAGCCCTTAGTGCCTCCAAAACTGATAAGGTAGAACCCTTCTACCTATCCCTCTTGATCAAAGGCTACCAACTCAATAATTGCATTATAGATTCTGGAGCCTCTGATAATGTGATGCCCATGAAAGTCACAAATGCCTTAGGACTCACCTTGACACACATAAATGGATCTTTCTATTCCATGGAATCCAAAGAAGTGTCATTGGTGGGTAGGATAAAGGATGCTCAAGTTTCTTTGGCAAACTTTTGAGAGAAGAAAGTATTGCTCACTATCTTGGTAGCTGACATTCCGGCATCATTTGGCATGCTTTTAAGCAAGAGCTTTTGCAGGGATTTAGGTGGTGAAATCAAAATGGATTGGTCCTCTACAACCATACCTGTAAAAGGGGAGATGAAGAAGTTGTTTCCGGTGCATAAGATGAAATACATAGTACAAAAAGTAGATGATCCAAGGGTGAACATTTTGTTCCAAGGTGGCGGGATAGGAAACTATTTTCTCACATCGGCGAGAGATGAAAATATTCCTTTCCTCACCATAGAAGAAGAAGAAGAAATGTGTCTTATGGAAGATGAGATGCAAGATTTATAGCTCATCGAGGAATGACATATTCGATAGAGGAAGATCCTAGTTACATAATGGATGATTTGATGCTCTCTGAAGACTCCACTGATGATGAAGGAATACAAAATGATGAGTCTGGGTGTTCACAAGTAATCTCTTTTCAGACTTTGATTTTTCAATTTATGATGGGATGGAGATATGTGAAGAAGAAGAGATGATTGAAGAATCAAATTCTCTTCACGATTCAATCATGGATGAACATATGGAAGAGGCCAATTTCATTCTCAAAACCAAGGAGCAGGATGGTTATCACGAGGACTATATGGATTTTGAACTCAAAGGTGTGCCATTTCCACAAAGCATGGACCTCTTCTCCTTGTCAGAAGGATTCATAAGTCAAAATTGTCTGTGTCTGTATGAAGGAGAGCCTTGGGGAATACAAAGCATAGAAGAAACAAAGTTACCTCGAATAAATCATGGAAAGGTATGGATCATATTTTTTCTGGCCCTCTGAGCCACAATACATTAACTCTCTTGAAAAAAAAGATGAATTTATGATGAATTTGGAAGAGCCATCCATGCAAGATATTTTGAAAGTTGTAGAAGAAGTTGAAGATCCTCAACTTAGCCTTGAACTCTTGACTCAAGCCATGGAGATACAAGACATGGATGAATCAATGAGGGCTCCTTGTTTCGATACACCAATGTTTGATGTGGAGATGAACAACTTGATAGGCTGGATGACTTCCTCAATGATGAGTGAAAGTGAAAACATCTCCCCTTCTTCCACAATGCAAGAGGAAGTTCGTGAATGTAAAAGAATAAAATTCCACGGAACTCCTTTGGACATCATCAATTTTGAAGGTAGTACTTTCATCATGGTGAGAGATGATAAATAAAATATTGAGCTGACTCACATGAAAGAGAGTTACCCATAGCAAGAGCATTGGGAATATGTTCAAAATCAACTTGATCACATCACTTTGGAACTTTCTGCAAATGTAGAGAATGAATATGGTGATGAGAAGAGATCAGAAGATTTAAACAAGTTGAACAAAGATCAGCTCTGGAATGATGAATCGGTGTTATGGATGAGCACGAAAGGTAGTCAACATTCTGAAAAGGATCTCAAAAGACATAAAGGAAAGGGAATTTCTAGGTGAAGACCTAAAAAACAAAAATCTCATATAGGCTCATTCCTATGAATTACACAGACAATCACAAAAGCACCTAGATTTCATAGGCATTTGAGGAAAGGAGGCTACTTTCTGGAACCAGTCAATGGCTTCACATAACAACATCACTCAGTGTTGCCCACTCAGGGGTAACTTTTGAGAAATGAAAAGTTTTTCAGTGAAAGTGGGTTGTCCCCCACCTTGTACCATAGGTGATTGTCAGGTGTGTTTCCTTTTTTGTTGTTGTGTGTGTCCTTTTCCTTCCCATGTGTGTTGTGTTTCCTTTCATGTTTCCTTCTTCCTTGCTATCTCTCTCTTGTAAGTTGTACATGACTCTGCAGGGCCCAATGGATAAGGCACTGGTATTTGTATTGTAAAGTTGAGATTCTGGGATTCTTCATGTCATGTATTCACTGTGCTAAGTCCATACCATGTCCCCAAGCTAGAGCCAACTGTTGTCATGCAAATGTGCAACAGGGAAATTGACAATTTTCCAAGCATGACAACGATACCCCTGTGTCGAAACTTTCAAGTTTTACCCTTCCAAGGCACCCCAGGTCTACTCCAGTCAGTCCAATGACCTCCCAGTTGATGTTAACTCAGTCCCCTAGGTGATTTAGGAAAGTCAATTCAACCCCCCTAGGTGATTTTAGGAGTTCTTGAAAACTACTATTTTTGGGCAGTGTTGGGAAGGGCTACCACTGGCCTTCCCAAGACTGATGCACCCCCTGGAGTAGAATGGAGGAAAAAAATCCAATATGGAGGTGGATTAAAGGTATAGAAACATCATGGAAGTTATTTTGGAAGATTCAGGAAGGATTTGGAGAAGTTGGGGTAGTTTGATCAAAAACAGGGTTCACAGGCCTAGGCAGTGCACAAGATCAAAAGAGTTACTGAGCTTTGGGAGGTGATTCTGGGAGCTATGGATGGAGTTAAGATCCAAACAAGACATCTTTGGAAATAAAATTCCAAGCTCTACAAGAAGGTGAAATTATTTTTTTCACAACACTTTTATGAAATAGGTTTATAAGTATTTTTTTCCATGCACAACTAGGGAGCCAAATCAAAAATCCAATTTTCAAGGTGTAAATAGAGGAATCAAGATCTGATATCCCCACCATTATATTTAGAAGGAATTTTTTAGTCAATTTAATATACAATGTTTCCAAAAAATTCCATCGGGAGCTTGAGATATCACTGTTTGAAGTTTCCCTCAAGGAATGAGTTCGGGAGTTAGTCAATTTTTAGTGAGGACACATGTCAGCTCCAGGAGCCTAGTGTAATTTTATGTCACTTTCATCCCTCAAGATAAGGGATAGAAGAGACAAGAAAATGTGGGTATTTTTGATTTTTCTTGATGAGGTTGATAGAAAGAAGTTTGTTGGTATGAGATGGTTGATCGAGTCTGTGCACAACAATGAACAATTTGGAGTCATCAGTTGATAGGGGATGAGTGATGCGAGAGAAGCCATGGTTTTTGAAACTTTATTATAAGAACATGGAATTGTTTGGATAGTGTATCGGTCAAAGGACTATAAGAATAATTTGATAATTTTTTAATATTTTTATAAAGTTTCATTCTTGCATTGATAAATTCCTTTAATTTGGTTGATGACAAGTTGGAAGTCCCCATAGATATATAGAATTTGAATACCAAGCATGATAATAGTTTAGAGGCCCATGAAAAGAGATTCATACTATTCCATGTTATTAGTGCATTCAAAGTTTAGTTTTAAGGATAGAGGGATAGGATTCCACTAGGGAGGTATGATAACAATACTGACACCTCCCCCCTATTGACACTTGGATCAATCAAATAAAAGTGTCATTTTGATATGCATTTATTATTGATCGATGGTGTTGATATATTTGTTAGGAAATTGTTCATGAGGTAATTATTTGTTCAAAAGAGGAGCTTTAGAGAGCTAACCAATGATGGCTTGTCCCTTGATAGATTTTTGTGATATGAATTTCATATCAAACCCAGTCATGAGCATGAGCCATCAAGTGATACGATCACTGTGGTAAGGTTTGGAATGCATGGATTTAAGGGGATTGAAACTAGTGACAATGTAAGTTTTATGATTAAGAATATAGTGGAAAAGCTTAGAATTTTTGAAGTAAAAGGCACAACACAACTTTCCTACTTTGGTGTAATGGGTCTCATAATCATGAATAATGTAGCTTATATAATAGACAACTTATTCTCTACCTTTTTCATCTTGATGAGAAAGCATAACACACATGGCATGATCAATAACATATACATATATATAGAATGAATCCACATCACATGAAATCGTAAGAATGAGAGGTGATAAGGGATATTGTTTGAGGTCTTCGAAGGACTTTTGACAATTTTGATCCCATCTAAAGTGCATGTCTTTTTGAAAGAGATGGTGAAATGGTTGTCAACGGTCTAAAATATACAAAATGAAATGACAAACTGATTGAAGTCTACCTTAAAGACTGTGAAGATATTTGAGGTTTGATGGAGGAGGAATCTTGATGATGGCCTTAATCTTGATGGGGTCAACTTCAATTCGCTGGATAGAAATGATGAACCACAGGAGATTTTCAGTGAGAACACCCAATACACACTTACCATAGTTGAGATGAATGAAGTATTGGATGAGTGGAGTGAACATGTTTTCAAGGATAGTGAGGTGGTCGCTACGTTCCTTAGATTTTCCTAGGAGGTCATCAACATATCCTTCCACAGTTTTATGAATGAGATCATAGATGATGTATATGCCATTACATGCTAATAAGTGGCCCCTACATTTTTTAGTCTGAAGGGCATAATAGGTAGCAAAAATTACTCCAAGGATTAATGAAGGAAGTTTTATGTTTATTCTCAACAGCAATGAGAATTTGATTATAACTAGAGAATCCATCCATGAGGGAGATAATTTCATGGAAAACGGTGAGATCGATAAGATGGTCAATGTTAGGAAGGGGGGATTTTTCTTTGGGATAGACGAGGTTGAGGTCTCGGAAGTATGTACATATACATAATTTTCTGGAGGCTTTGGTTATAGGTATGATATTAGAGATCCATTTTGGATAGCCAATGGGTAAGATGAAGTTTGCAAAAAAGAAACATTATAACTATTCTTTGATGAGGAGGGCTACATGAGGGTGCATCCTACATAATTTTTGATTGACATCTTTAGGATTGGGAATAGTGAGGATGTTGTGAATAATGAAGTTAGGGTCGATAACTGAGATGTCGCTATATAACCATGTGAATGCCTGACTATGTTTGGACACTGTTTGGAGAAGAAGGTGGTAAAGTAATTAATTCTTCTAAATCTAAAGACTGACCAACTTTAAATATGTGAGGGTCTTGTGGAGTCCCTATGTTAACATCGATAATGGATTCATTAAGGAGTGTCGATGTGTTAGGTGGTAGACTATTTTGAAGATAACAGTCCTTTGAACCCATATAAGAAAGGATAGATTTATCATCATGGCATTAAAGGATGTCAATGGTAGGGGAATCTTCTTATACCATTTCAAGTAATATGAGTGGAAGGGTCTTAGTACCATTATTAGTCTGATAAGTAAAAAATCCTAAGGTGATATTATTGATTACAAAAAGTTATAAGGGATGGAAATAACGTCACCCATGTCACCAGAGTTGTCATGGGAAGGTGGAGAAGATGGTTCTAGTCCTGTTATAGATCCAGATGCAATATTTTTGGAGGTGTTTGAGGAATGATTTTAAAAACCTACCTTGTATGTTTCATGAGGTTTACGCAAATGATTGAGGACAAGGTCATGAATACATTTTTTGTAGTGTCTTAGGCCAAATCCTTTCCAAGTACAACGATGGAGGTTCATTTGTACGAAGGCTTGGTTATATAGGAAGGTGAAGTCTGATATGAATGGCTTAGTGTGATGTAGGTTATTAAAATGTGGGGAAGGATAGTTGATCCCTCCGTAGATGAGATTTTTTTAAAGATGAGGTAGGTCGAAGGAGATGATATATCCAAAGTTAGGTTTGTACATGGGATGTTTTTCAGTTAATCTATATGTTTTAGAAGTAGGAAGAGAATTAAGGGTAAGGAGGTGATACTCCCCCAAAAACATTCATTGCATGAAATCATCAAAGGAAGTGTCATATAGTAATTTTGATGTGGTGATGGATGAACTTGTAGAGGCTTCATTAGAGGAGACTGAATTTGTATTTGGAACAAGCACATCATTGGGTCAATATTTTATATGACATGCCTTGAAAGGATTTAGGTCGGCTGAAAAAGTGAGGAATTTACCTTCATGTTCATATTTGAGACAACGATGGAGGGTGGATAGGATACAACACATAACGTGTATCCAGGGTCATCCTAATAACATGATGTATTGAAAATTCCCCTCTGTAATATAAAAGAGTTCATGAAGGGTCGTAACACTGAATTTGATTAGTAAGATAACCATTCCTGAGGTAGGAGCAATGACATCAGTAAAAGATCACAAAAATACCAACGACCACGTGACAATATTATTAGGTAACTGGAGTTGATTAAAAGTGTGTGATGATATGATATAATGATGGCGCCATTTTTTATCATAACTCTCTTAAATCGAGCCATTAACGATATTACCATGGATCATTTGAAGGTACTGATATGGATCAAAGTGATTCAATCATGGCTTGTTGATGTTGTGGTGAGGATTGGACAGATCATAAAGGGACATTTTTACTAGAGCATGATGGAGTTTTTTAATGATGTTATTCTATACAAAAGTGGTGGATTGGGTATGTGGGGAAAAAAGGATGGAAAACTTAACCTTAGAGGATAGAGGATTATAGGATTCAGGAGTGAGAAAGATGGAGACATTGGGATTTTTTGATTTGAAGTCAAGTAGGGTCTTGTGCACGAGCTATGGTAGTTATATGCACTATGTCGATGTGATGAAGCATGGTTTTTCTTGAAGAAGCCCCACTTTTAGATGTAGATGTAGTGTCGAGGGATGATTTGGATATTTTGTTTATAAAGTTCTGATGAGTTGTTTTAAATTGATTTTTTTGTTCTAAATCTATGAGGAGAAGTCCCTTATTAGTATGGTTTCGAATGGTAGCGTGGAGGGATTTATAGTCCTCAATGGAATATCCTGATGTCCGATCACAATCAAAAAATGCTTCAAAGTTGTACCAGGAGGGTTTCCATTCCCGATATCGACATGGATTTAGAAGAAGTAGCATTATGATGGATTATTGGATAATATCTTCAAGGATTTTAGCATAGTATCATGTCGGGGCCAAATTTGAGGGGATTGGTGCTTCATTTGACGATATATATGTTATTACTGTAGGGATATTTTGTGTGATATATTTGGGTAACTGTTGGGGAAAGATCTTGGATTATGTAATGGTGAGTGTAAATTTGGACGAGGGGTGTGTCCCCAAAACAGACAGTAAGGATTTTGGATCTTGTACCAATTTTGTAGGATGATTTTGTGATATGATTTTTACTTTTTTGGATGGGAGGAATGAAGGTTGTGTAGTGGATTTCTTGAGGTTCCAGACATAGTTTTGGGTGACATTAGCATCGTAAAAGATCTTGGTAATTTATATGTGGGGTTTCTTTACTAGAGCCTTAGAAGATGTCACATATGGGTTTGAAGTAGATGCAATGGATGTCAGGGGATTTGTGGTCTTAGCAAAGGTAAGACTAAGGGAGTCATGTGACTCAATAGGTTCTTATGTGATAAAAATAATAGGAGTGGTGTAAACAGTCTAGATTGTGCTTTTGTTATAGGAACATCATATGGTGTAGTTGATTGATCTTTAATAGTGTTGATAGTGTGATCAAAGTAGATGATGTTAGATGCAATTGACTAGTGGATGGGGCATGGTTTGGAAAGGGATATTTAAAGACATCTAGGTTTTGATTTAGAGGCACATTTGGGTTATCCAATAACAAATCTCCTTTGTCGATAAGGTCTTGAATGGAATTTTTTAAATGAACGACACCTTTCGATGTTTTGACCCTTGACCCGATGGTATTTGCAGTAATCATTTTACGGATACCAAGAGGGCTTTGAAATAGATGTACCAATGGGAAAAATAGGTGGAAGGGTGATCATACATGCACTTAGGAGTTTATTAAAACTATGTTGTAAGATTATTTGATGGGTGTATAATTAAGGTGAGGGCAGGTCCGTTTGAAATTTGAACATTCCTTATAAGAAGTCTTTGCAATGAATACATTCATTAAAGTTTTTGATTTATCATGACTGGAGGATGGTTTAAACAAGGACTGAGGTTTATATATTTTTGATATGTGTTTGACGCTACCATCCTTGATGGCACAAAGTTCTAATTTGTGAGCCACAGGAAAGGCTTCGTCGAACATTTGGAAAGATTGGATTTTTATGTTGATGATATATGTTCGTGCAAGAATGAGCAAACAAATCGACCAATTTAGTTTGTGGGAGGGATAAGGATAGTTAATTAATAATACCCCTTTAGTGGGTGAAAAAGTCTGCAATAGATTCATCTTCTAACTGTTTGATGGTGTAAAGGTTGGTAATGGTAACTTTACGTGCGATGTTAATTAAAAAGTTCTATAAGAACATCTATTTGAAAAAAAGATTGAATAGTGTAGGATATTGTTGTACTAATCTAAAGCATGCCTAACTAAGGACATAAGAAATTCCCATAACATGAGGTCTTGGTCATGTGTAATAAGGAAACAGACATGATGGAAGGGTCGAATATGTTGTTGAGGATCCTCTTTACTAAAGAAATTAAGGAACTTACGAAGTTCCCAATGTGGAGGGTAGGATTTTTATGGTACGGAGAAAGCTCTCTGAATGAAGGAATAGGTTCATTATGGCTATGCTCATATGATAGGTTATTTTTGGGACATATAGAAACATATTCGAGGCTTAAGATTATATTCATCAGTGCTTATAAAGGATCACTTTGTGTTGATTTTTGTAGGTTGAATGACGATAGAGAAAGTTGATTATATGTCTGTGGGTTTTCTTGTTGATATAACTGGTATGGTAAAGGGATGTTATGTTGCATAGGAACACTTGTGGGAATGTTATATGTCAAATGTGAGACTAGAGGTTGTGATGGTTGGATATAATGATATTTGACGGGGATTGAATTGTTAATGAAAGGTTATGACTATTGTGGTATATAATAAGATGGGATGGAAGTATGGATAAGGGGTTGAGATTGCAGAGGCACATACTAAGATGGGATGTAAGTTTGTATAAAGGGTTGAGATTATTGTGGTACTGTTGATGTGTAATCACAACACCCCTGATTGTTTGCAACTTGATAGGTTGAAACTTGCCAGTGTGATTGTCTAACATGGAGCTTTTCCCAAAGTGTGGGACTTTGCGATCGAGAAAGCTCTCTGAATGAAGAACGGTTCCTATTCCTATATTTTTATGCACACATTAAAAATCTAGAGGATCTACTGTTAAACCTACTCTAACTTGCCAAGGAGACAGGGTTTAGAAGATTACAAGAAATTAAACCTAAACTAATAGTGGTGATACACCAAGGAATGCTGAATAACTTGCCTTACATGGAAATGAATGTGAAACAAGACTGAAGAGGATGAACACCAACACTGATCAGTTTCCCATCACCAATTCATTCACCATTAAACATAGACCATTAAACATGCAACACAATAACCATGCACAGATAACCAAGATTGCAATGAGAGATGAGATGAAATAAATGGAAACAAGAGAGGGTTGAAACTCATCCAAAAACTTCTATTATTTCTCCACAAATTTGATATAGTGCATTATAATGGCCTAAGAGGAACAAACTTGCATTACAACTTGAACGAGAGGTTTGAACTCCACAAATTCACTTGCAGATAAGAGAAGAAGGGAGGGTGCAAAGAAAAATTATCCAACATTAGAAAAATGTTCCTCCTTATAATATATATGAAGAATGAGAGAAAGGGGGTGAGAAGAATATGAAATATTTCTTCAACCACCAAAAATGCATTGAATTTTCCTGAAACAATGATGAGTGCCACTGAAAAAAACATACCTCCATGTACTTTTCCTTTTTGGGAAAGAAAGGAAGCCCATACCCCATCATTGTGGTAGATGAGAAACCTGAAACATTCCTCTAAAATGGCAGACTGTATTTATTCATTTTGAGCTATTTCCAAAAAGTCCTTTCTTGTGAAAATTTGAGCTCCCAGTCAAAAGTTATGACCATCTAAAGATCGGAGTGCCATACAGAATTAATGGTGAGTGGTTGACCTTCTCCTTTCAAAGTCTAAAATTTCTTACAACCTATGAAATCCAAAGTTTCAAAACTTCGAACCTTTCCATTTTGGAGATTGGGTTATTATTTTCATCCACTAATTCTACTTGAGAGTTCCGAAATGCTGAACCTCGAACCTCCAAAACCCCAAAGTTTGAAATTAAGACTTCTAGTTTCAGACCTTACGCCTTTCAGACCTTTGACACTGTTCATTCACTTGATCCCATCGAGATCTCTGAAACCCTGAACCTCGACATTTAAAAGTTTGAAATTGGGACCTCTAAAAGTTTGGAAATCCCCACCACGTTGAGCTCAAAACCAAGTTTGACCCTCGAAATATTAACCCTTTTGGACTTCATACTTTCAGGATTTCGGGCATTTGGTTACTTTTTCCATTTTGTTCGGTGAAGACTTCGAACCTCTGAATTTCAAAACCCTGAACCTCCGAAGTTTGAAATTCAGAATTTGGACCTTGTTGCCCCCAAAATTTCCAGTGTCATTGACCCTGAAAGGGGAGTTGATCCCAAAAAATGCCAAACCCTTTCAGACTTCAGCATTTTGGGCTTTTGGGCCTTTTTCTTGATTTTTTACCTTCTTAGCTGCCAAAAATATGAACTGTAAAACCTCCGAAGTCCAAAAAATTTGAACTTTGGGGCCCCCATTTTTGTTTAGCTCAACTCCAAGCTTCCTTCAATTTCTTCCCTCAAAATTCACTGCCATTTCTGAGCCTACCTACAACCTATTTGGCCAATCTCAAAACACAAGATCCTATGAATGAATCTATCCCTCCATTTTCTCTGTATGCAAGCTCATGTTTGTCCAATTTCACCTAAGGCGAAAAATTAGATAATAGGTATATATTGACATGGGATAGAGGTGTCGATGAGTGATTTTGATGTTTGAGGTATATGTGTTGGACCTTGGTCATAGGTGTTGTCATTGATGTCAAGTGGCATTGATGGAAAAAGGGTGAATGGTGAAGTGAGCCTCTCAGTTATAGGTGTGCCTGGTAAAACAAGTAGGGTGTGTGATGACTACTCCCAAGGTGGTCAAACATGATGAAAGTGATGGATAGGTGTTTTAGAGGTGTACAATGGTCTCTAACTAGTTCATTAAGCATTTAGTATGGTTTCAGGATGATTCAAGGACACTGCAAGCTTGGAAAGTGAGATAGGAATCCACTAAAGGTATTGAAAAGGCTGGTACATATGGGTAAATTGATTTAAAGTTTTAAAAGTCATCTACATATGTCCTAAGTTCTCACAAAGTCTCTGTAGTAAAAGAAAAAATTCTGGCACTTAGAATTCTTTTTAAGAAAAATGAGTATGTTGACTTTTAGTGTATTGTGGAGATTTAATGGGCTAAGACTACAAGTAGAGTAGTCCCATAAACCCAAAAATAAGGAAGTTCTCTAGTGTTGCAGAGATACAAAGTAACACAACTACTAAGCAGTGGAGGCTTATAAACATGAGTTAAGCACTCCTAAAACCCTGCAACAAAGGAGAAAAAGAGAAATAAGGTAGAAGATCATTGCGGAAATACGACGAGTCTCAACTGCAAGTAATGGGGCCCCTAGATCCTGAGTGAAGTTACTTGCAAACTACGAAAGGAAAAGGTGAAGGATAGAGAGTAAGCTAGAAATATGACACAACACAAATTTTAAGTAATAGGATATCACAAATATGAGAAAATTAGTTTTGTGAACCCATAGAGAAGGGAACAAGGGGGAGAAATGTGGAGATATGAGGGGGAAAAGATTAGAAGTAATAGCCTATCATATATCTGAGTTAAGTAACTCTAAAAACCCGTAAAGAATAATAAAAGAAAAGGTGTTATGTAGTGATATGAGGTGGGAAAGCTTTGAAGTAATGCTCAAAGAGAAACAAAGGAAAAGCAACTGTGAAAACCCGTATTGAAGCAATGAAGTAGTTGGGGGTCAAAAACCCACATTGAGATAAATTTCGCTAGTGTCAAAATTTCAAAATTTTGGAATTTTTGGAAATATTTTTTCATCCACTATCCCATGAAATAGAAAAAACCATTTTTTAGGAAAAAGTGAATGTCATTTATGGTAATTGAAGAAATTTTTAGAAGGGTGCCAAAATTGAAAAATCAAGAGTCAAGAAAGAGTTATGGTGATCTATTTAAGAAAAATGTTAAGAATGTTATTGTTGTTGATGAAATGAGAAAGGGTGCATTCGAGCTGAAGGGGTTGTAGAGTGAGAGAAAATAGATAGAGTTGTCAAATGAAGAGCTGATGATTGCATAAGAGTTTCTTAAACATAGAATCATATTAGGTGAATTCTTGAAGGATAGAGAAAGGAGATAATCGTGATAAACGAATATCCATTGATTTAAAATGAGACAGAGTCATCAAATAGAGTGCTACTGTTTCAATAAGGTCTTTAGAAAGAGACAATTAGATCAGATGACTACATGAAGAACTGAAACAGAGAGACAAGAAGAGGTCTAGATATATGAACTCGAAGAGTGAGTAATGAAAGTAATAACAAGGTGATCATAATCTATTGTATAAGTAATATTGAATCTAGATGATGAAATTGTATGTAATATCTTTCTAAGTGAAATTAGGTGCTTATCTTGGTGGGTGGGTTCTCTTTGCAAAGCTTGCAACTTGCTAAAAGTTGAGTGGGTGATTAGATTTCTTTAAGTGGGAGTTTAGAGAATATTGAAGTGGGTGCTTCATTTTGAGTGGGTGCTAAAAAAAAATAGTATTGTAAGCTTTGATGAATATGGTGTTCAGAATCAAAGCCTTGGTTTCCATGTGGGTTTTCTCCCTTTATGGGTTTCCCACTATTAATATTGTGTTATGATTTTTTATTTTCTTACAAAAAGTCTGGTTATATGTTCATGTTAAGATCTTGTTCATAAGTCAAGGAAATTTGATATGAAATGTTATAAATTTTGATATGCATTGATTCAACCCCCTAAACAGTGCTTTTGATTTCTAAAAATTGAGTATTAGAGAAATTCCTTCAGGTGGTGGGGGAAGCTGTAAGCTTCTTCCCCAAGGAGACCAAATTCTTCACAAGAATATAGGACCAATCAAGAACAAGGTGGATTATTAATGTCCAGATCACCAGAATTGTCTCTTCACTAGAAAAAAAGATGCCGATTCTGAAGGATAAGAATGAAGAAACTAATTATGTCACTTGGTTTTGATAAATGGGAAAGTGTTGAAAAAGAGCTACACTCCTCCATGCCACTCAAATTACTACTACAATAGACAAGAGCAACATATGAAATCAATTCAAGAGCCGTGAATGCCATCATTTGGTGAACGGATGACTGAAATTGAATTTGTGAAGGTAACATATCCGTACCTCAGCCAAGGAAATTTAAACTAAGCTTCAAATTATTTATGAAGGCATATGACATGTTCAAGCTAAGCCAAATTATAGACCTACAAATCTTAGTTTGAAGCCTAAAGATTAAAGAGATCACAATTGCTTCCATTATGCAGAGGGCAGAGAAGTGATCAATATGATCAAGGCCTAGTAGCAGGTATTAAGAAACTGCATTATAGTTCAAAATTTCCAAAGAGTGAATAATATCCTCAGTATTATTGTAAATTGTAGGTATTGAGGTCAAGTCCCCCAAAGACACTGAATATTATTAGAACAATATGGATGTCAACTATAAAAAGTATCTTAAAAGCACACCCCTAAAGGTCAAAAGTCACATCGGAAAATAAGTCTACGAAGAGAGGAATTATAACACCAAAACAACAAATAAACAAGTGAATCCAACCAAAAAAAGATAGCATAACTAAGCAACAGCCGTAAACATGAAGCAGATGATGAGGGAAGGGGGACTGTCAAGTAATGTTTGTAACCCGAAGGCAGAGGAGTGAGCCTTAGAAAGTAGGATCCCAAAATCCCATTCAAATTCTTGATTGTGGACCAGAAGGTCATTAGGTTGAGGCTAAATGGCCAAACAAGAGCCGAGGAAACCCAGCCTGAAGAAGGCCAAAACATACTAAAGCCAGTTGAAAACACTGGCGAAGGTGGACAAGAGCACGAAGTTTTTCAAGACGAGGGGATAAGACTTGCGGGTGGCAATGAGATCATTCAAGTGAATCTAAGAGGCAAGAGAGCGGTGAGGCAAATATGAAAACGGCAGCGATGATGAAACTCATTTTGAATCGGGGTTTTTATCCGAGGGATATATCTAAATAATGCACAAGGGGCCAACTCTAGGGTCGAGGAGGCATTGGATTTCCACCTCGAGCCTAACCTTCTCGATGATTTTGAATCTGAAGCAAATGAACATAGAGATCACAACCACTTGTATGTGTAATGATGAGTTAAATTATGTAATCAAGCGTAGCATTATCAAAAGTTGATTATTTCTATCTCTCCAAAGTTATGATGAACAATATTTCAGTTTTTTTGTAAATTGAAGGTAAATGGTCAAGTAAAAAGAGTCACTTTCCAGGAGAAACAAATCTAGAAAAAGTTGGAATCTCAGTATGAATATATCTCCAAGTCATTTGCGCTCAAGGAAAAGGAAAATTAATGCTTGAACTTGAAATCTTAGTTTAGAGCATGTTGGACTGAATTACAAAAAAATGATTAAAAATCTAGATGAATAGCCGAGAAGCCATCTGAAAAGGCCTTAATGACCTGATGCACCATATTGAGAATGGTCTCATAGGGCTCGACTAGCAGTCCAAATATGAAAATGGTTTCAAGGACCAATGTAAAGAGGATGAAATAGGAAAGGAGGAAGATTAAGTCATAACAAAATCAACACTCTTATGGAGCTAACAACGAATAAATAAGAGTTTCAAAATGGCAGAGAAGCGTAATACAAAGGCCAATTCCAAATCACACTATGCAAGTGAACACTCACAGGTCCCAATTTTATTGAATTTCATGTAGCATCTATCTGTTAGGAAATAAGGGATAAAATATGCAGAATAATCCCTCACAAAATCGCAACAGTAGAAACTAATATGCAGAAAATATTACAGATCTCAAATAAAAAGTGTAGAATAAATAAGACAACACAGAGAGACAAGTATTTAACGTGGTTCACCCAATTTGGGCTACGTCCACTAAGAATCACTTGCTTAGATTTTATTACAAGCCTCCAATCTCTCAATACAATACCTAGATCCATTTGGAGCTATGCTCAACAAACTCTACAAAATTCACACCCGAATTCAAAAACATCTACAATACATTTTCTTGTCTATCTATCATATAAGACCATATAAATAGACAACTGCTTATGTAGTTTTACAAAACCACGGGTATCAAACAATGGGCAAAAACAAAACTGTCCCATAAACCTATGGGTAGCCGAAGAGGCGGTTTTACAAAACAATGGGTACTAAAAAACCATGGGCCCAAAAACAGCCCATAACGGTTACCCATTACCCATGGGTTAATAAATCACCCATGAAAATTTGCTTCGGGGGCTTCGCCCCCAAACCCCCTTCGATCGGGGGGGGGGGGGGGCTTCAACCCCCTGACCCACTCACCGGAGAGCAGGACCACCATAAAAATACCTGAGTGTAACACATGGAAGGTGTACCACACTCTAACATGAAAATAGGCTCCACAAACATAACAACATGTTTGGACACAAATTTTCTAAATGTAGAAGATATGCTAGGGGATATGGAAGAAACTACACTTCACAAAACACTACAATGAATCATAATGTTGTTTCCTATAAATGCCACAAGACTGGTAACATATCTATGCCATGTAATTAAGAACATCATAAACAAAGAAAATTGATGTATGTTGTGAAGGAAGAATTCAAAAAAGGGAAATAATCTGGTATGATTGTACACAATTATTTTCATGTACAAGATGAAGACAAGGAATGATATTTAAACAGTGACTCCTCTAGTCAAATGATAGATGAAAAAACAAATTTATCTTTTTATCAAACAATGCATCAGGATCTGTTAGGTTTGGTGACAATAATTCAACAAACATTATGGGAAAAGGAACTCAAACTCTTGATAATGGAAAATCAATCACTAAAAATGTCCTATATGTTGAAGGTATCAAGCACAACCTTTTAAGTGCGAGTCAAATGTGTGAGAAAGACTAGTGCTACAATATGATATTTCATGATAAAGGGTGTGAAATTGTTAATGGTAAGACATGAAAGAAAGTAGAAAAATAAAAAAGGACCAAGAAGAATATGTATGTTCTTAAAGAACTAAACAAAGAGAAATTATTTACAATTAAACTTGATGATATTTGGTTGTGAAATTAAGTGCTAAAGATGGTATTAGACACATGAATTTTTTTTTAAAACCAGTAGACTCTCTTTGCAAGGTCTATCTTCATGGAAAACAAAGACGAAGGTCATTCAAGTCCAAGGAGTATTCTACAACTAGACCTTTGGAGCTGATCCATACAGATCGTTGTGGGTCTATGACAATTAAGAGTATACAAGGAGATGTGTATTTCATACTGCTGATAAATGACTTCACTAGGATGACATGGGTAGATTGTTTGAAGCATAAATCTAAGAATGATAAAAACACCAAAATCAAATGTCTGAGATCAAACAGAGGTGGATAATTTTGGTCAAATGAATTTTATGAATTTTTTGAAGAACATGGGATTCGAAGACATTTCTCAACTACTAGGACACCTCAACAAAATGGGGTTGTTGAAAGAAACAACATAGCTCAATTGAGAGTAAACAACAGAATGACACATTATGAACTTTGGAGAGGAAAACAAACCAATGTGAAACACATAAGAGTCTTTGGAATAAAATGTTATATCAAGAGGGATGAAGAAAAATTAGGAAAATTTGACTCTAGGTGTGATGAGGGCATATTTCTTGGATATTTACCAGTCAATGATGCCTATTGATGCTAGAATAAGAGGCTACATAAGGTATATAAGAGAAAAAATGTGAAGGTTGATGAGTCTTATCCTTCAAATTCTATCACTTAGGATAAGGACAACCATGAAGATAAAGAAGATGATGAAGAAGTGGAATGTACATGTGAAGAAGCAGAAGAAAGGCAAGACACCAAGACGCATTCAAGACAAGTTAAGTGGCATCATCCAGACAATTAGATCATTGGAAACAGAGAAGGAGGTTTTTATCAAAAGAAGGAAGTTAAAATATCAACAAAACCATGAAGACATAACACTCTTATCCATGATGGAACCTAAGAATGTGGCAGAAGCTAGCAAGGACCAGAATTGGGTGGATGCCATGAATGAGGAGCTTGTTCTAAGGTCAAAAGACAAGAATGTAATAGGAAAAAATGGGCATTCAGTATTAAGTTGAATGAGAAAGGTGAAATGACAAGAAATAAGGAAATAATGGTATGTAAAGGTTATGCAAAAATGGAGGGAATAGATTTTGATAAAAAATTTGAACTTGTGGCAAGGATGGAAGAAATTGGACTATTCCTTGCATATTCTACTTATAAGAAAATCAAAATTTTCCACATGGATGTCAAGCATGCTTTCTTAAATGGCTATCTAAGTGAGGAGGTATATATTGAGAAACCTGATGGATCATTTCTAATTTTTGATAAAGACTATGTGTGCAGGTTGAAAAAGACTTTATATGGACTCAAAAAAAGCCTTTAGAGCTTGGTACAGTAGGTTGGACACATATCTCGTTGAGAAAGGTTTTAGAAAAGGTGTTGTTGATAGTAATCTCTACATAAAAGAAGAAGGAGATCATCTACTCATTGCTATTGTATATGTGGATGATATCATATTTAGATAAGATCATGATAAGATGACTCTTGATTTTTCTGATCTGATGAGAAAAGAGTTTAAAATGTCTATGCTTGGGGATCTTTCATTTTTCCTAGGATTACAAATCACTCAATCAGGTGAAGCAATCTTCATATCCCAAACCAAATACATCAAATAAATTCTCAAAAGGTTCAAGATGGAATAATGCACACCTATAGGAACACCAATGGTGGTGGGATGCAAGCTGAGAAAAGAGGAAAACTAACAAAAGGTAGAAAAAACTTTATATAGATCTATGATAGGAAATTAAATCTACTCTATTGCATCAATAGTTGTTATCATGCAAGTTGTGGGCCTTTTTGGGAGATTTCAAGAAGATCCAAGGGAAACAAACTTTAAGGAAGTAAAATGGATTTTGAGATACCTCATGAGAACACTTGAATATGGACTTTGGTACCAAAAAAGTAGTGATTTCAACATAAAATATTACATTGATGTTGATTGGACAGGAGATGTTGATGATAGGAAGAGTACACGTGGTGGTCCATTCTTCATTGGAAATTTTCTGGTATCTTGGTTGAGAAATAAAAAATATTTAGTAACACTATCAAATTGTGAGGCAAAGTATATAGTAGCTGCCATGTGTTGTACTCAAGTTCTTTGGATGAGACATACATTGAAGGACTACAAGGTAAAGTTTGATGGCCCAATTCCTTTGATTTGTGACAGTACTTATACTATAAGTGTTTCCAAGAACCTTGTGTTCCATTCTAAGACCAAACATATCACAATCAGGTATCACTTCTTGAGGGAACGAGTCAATGATAATAAGATCAACCTAGAATATGTAAGCACAAAAGAAGAGATTTCTAATATAATGACCAAACCACTACTTAAAACAACATTTGAGTACTTGAGAAATGAATTGGGGGTCATTCCTGATCCCACTAGAAACTAAGAGTGTTGAGGCAACTTAAGGGAGCATCTTCATGCAATATCAATTCCTACAAAATACAAAGAAATCCTCACATAAGGGGGAGCTAGTCTACTAGCTCATACTATTGTCTTGGTTTGGAATCTTATTTTTTCTTGATCATGTTGTTCTATGCAAATATTATCTTGGATCAAAAAGTGTTATAAGTGTGGTTTTAAGTGTTGTCCACAGTTCAAGAGGCATAGGAAACATGAAACAAGAAAGAAGTATAGTGTTGATGACATGTGAATTGATTTGGCATAGAAAATAGATGGATGACAAGATTGAAGACCATTACGGAGTGTCTCAGCTTAGGAGGAGCCTTGTTGTAGTTCATATCAGGCCAATTTTTTTTTTGATGATTTGAGTCATAGAAGAAGGAATGTAGTCTTAGGGGGAACTTATGGACAAGGAGAACACTGAAAAAAGGTGTGAAGTAGGATTATGCAATAAAATTTACCCATGCAATATAATATTATGGTTCATCATGCTTATCTACATATTAATCATGGTGTTGAGTGTCTGAAACTTTTTCATAAATGTCAAAAGGTGAGAGATTGCTATCATAAACCAAGTAGGGAGAGATTGTAGTCAGAAACCAAGTATGAAAATTATTTCGCCATCAAGTTTATGATGTTTCTAGGAATGTTTCAATCAATGACAAAGGGGGAGTTTGTTGGACCTTGGTCATTGGTGTTTTCATTGATGTTAAGTAGCATTGATGGAAAAAGGGTGAATGGTTAAGTGAGCCTCTCAGTGACAGTGTGTATGGTTAAACAAGAAAGGTGTGTGATGAGTGCTCCCAAGGTGGTCTCCTAAGGTGGTCAAACATGGTAAAAAATGATGACAGTGATGGATAGGTGTTTTAGAGGTGTAAAATGGTCTATGACTAGTTCATTAAGCATTTAGGGTGGTTTCATGATGATTCAAGGACACTAAAATCTTGGACAGTGAGATAGAAACCCAATGAAGTTATTGAAAAGGCTAGTACATATGGGTCAATTGATTTAAAGGTATAAAATTCATCTACATATGTCCTAAGTGCTCATAAAGTCTCTATGATAAAAGGAAAAATTTTGGCACTTAGATTTTTTGTAATAAAAATGAGTATGTTGACTTTCAGTGTATTGTGGAGATTTAATGTGCTAAGACTACAAATAGAGTAGTCCCGCAAACCTGCAAAGAAGGAATTTCTGCAGTGTTACACAGATATGAAGTGACACAACTGCTAAGCAACTAAGGATTAAAAAACCAAGTTAAACACTCTCAAAACCCCATAACAAAGGAGAAAAAGAGAAAGAAGGCAGAAGAACAATGCGGAAATACGATGAGTCTTAACTACAAGTAATGGGGTCCCAAGAACTTGATTAAAGTAACTTCCAAAACCTGAAAGGAAAAGACGAAGGATGGAGGGTAAGTCAGAAATACGACATGACATAACTTCGAAGTAATAGGAAATCATAAATATGAGAAAATTAGTTTTGTAAACCCATAGAGAAGGGCACAAGGAGGAGTAATGCAGAGTTACGAGGGGGAAAAATTTAGAAGTAATAACCTATTGTATATTTGAGTTAAGTAACTATAAAAACCCGCAAATGAAGAAGAGAAGAAATGGTGTTATGTGGTGATACGAGGAAGGAAATATTTGAAGTAAATCTCAAAGATAAACCTAAGAAAAACATCTCTGAAACCCCACATTGAAGCATTGAAGTAGTTGGGGGTCAGAAAGCCGCATTTTGATAACTTTCACTCTAGGTGTTCGATTTTTTTTTTTTTGACTTTTTGGAAAGCTTGTTTCATTTGTTGGGGTTAATCACACCAGATGTATAAATATATTATTCAGATCTAAGCATACAAACAATAAAAGTAGAAATAAACTAGAAGAACAATACACAATATATAACATGGTTCACCCAGTGTGGGCTACGTCCACTAAGAAACAATCAATCTTATTAATAAAATCTTTGTAGAGAATATATAATGAAGATATGAAATATTCTACACCTCCCAAATGTACAACAATTTCTTCCTCACAAGCTTCTCTTTTTCTCTCTCCAAGAATTCCTTCTTATAATTCTTCCTTATGATCATCTAACCCTAGTTTTCTAGCTTATATAACCATATAAAAAATTAGGGAAACTTAGCTATGATATTACAACCATTAGATCAACTTTATATCAAAGGTTAGATCTAATTCCTGTGAGCTAAATAAAACAATCATGCACAGGTAACCGATGTTAGTTTCCCTAATTGATGTCGGTTCCTCCTTGCCTTGAATGATACTGGTCCATAGGTGACTGGCGCCAGTTATTGTGTATTCCAACAAGTTAGTAAAGCACGCTAATTTGAAGCAATTAAGTTCCACAACTCAACAATCTCCCACTTAGAGATAAATTTCTGAAATCTACCATACAAATCCATTCTTGGATCCTTTCCTTAGCCTATTTATTCCTCTTCAAGTCACAGAATTGAAGATCAACAGAAGTGGAGTGTAGCTACAATTTATCCTTTACCAATGGCTTTGTTAGCTTATCCACATGATTCTTATTTGTATGAATTTTCTCAAATTTCAGCTACCCATCCTCTAACACCTACAATATGAAGTGATAGCTCAACTAAATGTGTTTTGTTCTTAAATGAAACACTGATTTATTTGTGAGATGAATCATACTTTGACTATCACTGTACAATATGCATTCTTCTTGTTCCTTTCCCTACTCTTTCATGAACCTTCTCATCCATATCATCTCTTTGCTAGCCTCTATAGATGCAACATACTCAATCTCTATAGTAGACAAGGCCAAAACCTTCTACAATCTTGAAATCCAGGTAAATTTCATCTCACCTACTGTGAAAACATATCCAGTGGTACTTCTCCTACCATATAAATCAGCATCCATATTTGAATCAACTAGTTGCATAAAGAAACATCTAACCCTCCATAACATAACTACATATCAGATGTCCCTTTAAAATACTTGAGAATCCATTAAAATAATTTCCAATCCTCTTTACCTTGATTGAACATAAATCTTCTCACAACTCCCACTACCTATGCAATGTCTAGTCTAGTACAAACCATAACATACATAAGACTTCAAACTGCTAAAGCATATGGAACTCCTGCCATGTACTCAACCTTCTCATGTGATGTAGGACATTGATCTTTGGTTGATTTGAAGTGTCCAGCCATAGATGTAGTTAAAGGTTTTGAATTCTGCATATTACACCTTTTCAACATCTTATTGATATAAGCTTCCTCAGAAAAATACAATTTCCTATTCTTCATGTCTCTATGAATTTGCATGCCAAGGATTTTCTTTGCAGCTCCAAAATATTTCATTGCAAATGTATGAGATAAATTTTCTTTGAGCTCATAAATGTTCTACATACTAGATCCTGCAACAAGCATATCATCTACATACAATAAAAAAATAATATAGCTTCTATTTTCAAGCTTCTTAAAATAAACACAATGGTCAGATTCACATCTCATCTAACCACACTCATGTATGAAACTATAAAACCTCATATACCATTTCCTTGGAGCTTTCTTAATCCCATAAAATCTATTTTTCAATCTACACATAAGTTTCACCTTACCCTTAAATTCATACCCAAGCAACTGTTGCATATAAATATTGTCCTCCAAATCACCGTGAAGGAAAGCCGTCTTAAAATCATGTTATTCTAAATGAAAATCTTCTGCTGCAACTAAACTTAGTAAAGTACAAATGGAAGTCATCTTAACTATAAGAGAAAATATCTCACCAAAGTCAATACCTACTTTATGTGCAAATCCTTTTACCACAAGCCTTGATTTGTATCTTTTCTATCCACCCTCTTCTTCCTTGATCCTATAAACCCATTTGTTCTGTAATGTTCTTTTACCTGCTAAAAACTTAACCAAATCCCATGTCTGGTTTTGTTTCAAGGAGTCCATATCTTCATCCATGCCATGCTCCCACTCCATGTGGGTATCATGTTACTTTGATTCTTCAAAAATCTCAGATTCACCATTATCAGTTAATATTAAAAAATAATGGAGTAAATATATCCAGAGGTTTACTTACTCTTCGGGACCTTCTCATAGAAATATGGGGTTCTTGGGGCTCAATCTATGCCTATTGTACATTCATATCAATTTTTGATAGTGACCAAGGCTAGTCACTTATATCCAACATTGGTTACCCTATAACCAATGTCGGTTCACCCAACCGATGCCGTTCTTGCTCTTGCCAACACCGGTTACCTTGACCGATACTGGTTCCTATAGTACCAACATTGGTACCTGTGTGTAATTGTTTTAAATATGAGAATGCATTTTCTTCAACAAATTTTTCACTAAGTTCATTCTTGGGTATTAAAATCTAATCCCTGTACATTCTCTATTCATTCCAATCAATGTCACAACTCCTAAAAATCTTAGAACCTTATAAATCCCAAAAATAGAATCCGAAATCACTAGAGCCATAACCAATGAAAGTATATGTCTTGGATTTAGCATCCAACTTCTTATTATTTTCTCTATCAACATGCACAAAATCTTCTTAACCAAATAATTTAAGAAAAGAAATATCTACCTCTTTTCTAGTCCAAGCTTCTTTTGGTATTCCACCATCAAGTGCAGTTGAAAGCCCACAATTAATTAAATAAATTACCGTATCTACTACTTCTGCTAAGAACTAAAAGGGTAATCCAACATGTATCCTCACACTTCTTACATGTTCCATGGTTTTCCTATTCATTCTTTTTGCAACATGATTCTCCTATGGTGTTCTAGGAATTGCTATTTCTCTACGTATTCCATTTACTAAACAATAATCATTGAAATCCTTGTTGCAGTACTCACCACCATTATTAGATCTAATGAATTTTAACTTTAAATTTTATTTATTTTACACAAGGGCTTTCCATATTTTAAAAGTCTCAAAAACATCAGATTTACATTTAATACAATAAACCCATACCTTTCTTATGGCATCATCAATGAAAGTCACATAATATTGGGATCCTCCATTAGAAGCTACTTGGGCTAGTCCCCACACATATGAGTGCATAAGCTCCAATTTTTATCCTTCTTTAGTGCCCCAACCTTGAGAAATATCACTCTATTTTTCTTTCCAAAGATACAATACTCACAAAAATCAAGATCTACATCTTTCAAATACGATAACTTACCCTTAGCCTTTAAGATCTACATTGCTTTTTGACTCATATGGCCTAGCCGACTATGCCACATGCTTGCATATGAATCTGAAGTAGATAGCACTGAAAATAAATTAGTAATATAGGTAGACAAATATAATTTTCCTACCTTCTTTCCTCTTGCTACAACAATATATACCTTGGTAACTTTCCAAGAGCCGGTTGTGAATGTAACCATGCAACCAAATTTACCTAGTTGTCCTGCAAAAATTAGATTTCTCCCAAGGCTTGGAACATGCTCCATATCTTTCAATATCCATGTATTTCCATTCTCAAAATTTAGATGAACTTCTCCTTTACTAATAATATTGCATGGTTCATCATCTCTAGAATAAACATACCTAAAAGTACCCTGGACATAATTTTATAAATAACTCTTATTAGGGGTAACATGGAAAGAATCTCTTAAATCTAAAACCCATGATTCAATTTCATTATACAAGGAGAGAATAAGGTAATCTTGCATTACCTCAGATGAAAAAACCTTTGCCTTTTTACCTTTCTCTGGTACATTCTCTTTATTTTCCTTGAACTAGCAATACTTCTTTGCATGTCCTTTCTTTCCAATATTCTAGCAGGTTATTCCTTTACCTCTGGATTTAGATCTACCATTCTTAGAATTTGATTTCCCATTATTCTTGATCTTGGATATCTCCTTCTGCCTTCACCTACTTTCTACATTCAAAGCATTACTAGATGATAATTCTCCTATACGTTTCCTGCGTATTTCTTCATTCAAGATTATACTAACCACATCATCAAACTTTAAAATATTAAAAGAAAACATTATATTACTAACAACCATTACCAAGTTATCTCAACTATTTAGCAAAGAACATAGAAACAAAATTGCTTTCACTTCATCATCAAATGAAATATTAATTGATTTACTATAGACCAGAATCATTCAAATGACTTGATGCAGATTCACCTTCTTACATCTTGGAATTAAATAATTTTTTCATCAAATAAACTTTATTTAAAGCACTAGGTTTTTCATATAAATTAGGTAAATATTTCATTTACTCTACTGTGGTTGTTTCTTTGGTAATATTCGAAGCCACAGATGCTGCCAGGCTCAATCTTATAGATCCCAGAGCCTTTATGTCAAGAATTTTCTATTCTTCATAAGTCATCTTTGAAGGTCTTTCCTTCTCATCCAACAATAAGTATAGATATTTTATATACAGATAATATTCCACACACATCTTCCATAACTGGTAATTACGGCTGTAAAACTTCTCCACTATGTATTTTTCATCTTCTGCCATTATTGTAGCTCCCACTCAATTAGAAATCCCTATGTCAGTAAATTTGTCAACACACAAAACCCTTAAGAAAACAATATTTGATACCAGTTGTTGGGGTTAATCACACCATTTGTATAGATATATTATTCATATCTAAGCATACAAACAATAAAAGTGGAAATAAAGTAGAATAACAATACACATGATATAACATGGTCCACCTAGTGTGGGATACGTCCACCAAGAAACAACCAATATTATTATTCAAAGATTTGTAGAGAATATACAATGAAGATCTATAATATTCCACACCTCTTGGATGTACAATACTCTTCCTAACAAGCTTCTCTTTCTCTCCCTTCAAGAATTCCTTCATACAGTTCTTCCTTACTATCATCTAGCCCTAGTTTTCTAGCTTATATAACTATATTAAAACTTGGGGAAAGTTAGCTATGTTGTTACAACCATTAAATCAACTTTATATCAAAGTTTGGATCTAATTCTCATGAGTTAAATAAAACAATCATGTACAAGTAACCGATTCCTGTTACCCTAACCAATGTCGGTTCCCCCTTGCCTTGACCAATATTGTTCCCCAGGTGACTGATGCTAGTATGCCAACTGACGCAAGTTACTATGTATTCCATAAAGTTAGTTGAACATGCTAATGTGAAGAAATTAAGCTCCAAAATTCAACATCATCCACTGAAATAGAAAAATCTTTTTTTGGAGGAATAACTAAATGTTAGTTATGGTAATTGAAGACAATTTTAGAAGGGTGGAAAAAATGAAAAATAAAGAGTAAGAAAAGAGTTGTGATAATTGATTTAAGTAAAATGTTAAGAATGTTATTTTTTGATGAAATAAACATGGTTGTATTCCAGCTAAAGGGG
The DNA here is from genome assembly GCA_019776745.2 of Taxus chinensis. Classification (NCBI taxonomy): domain Eukaryota; kingdom Viridiplantae; phylum Streptophyta; class Pinopsida; order Cupressales; family Taxaceae; genus Taxus; species Taxus chinensis. Next base: position 236,980,343 of record CM034157.1, on the reverse strand, counting down.
TTGCAGAGAGAGAGAAAGCAAATAAAGTTATCAATTGAAGAGTTGTTGATTACATAAGAGTTTCTTAACACAAGGAATCATATTAGATGAATGCTTGAAGGGATAAGACATAGATAGGAAAAAATTGTGATAAATGAATAACCATTGATTGAAAATGAGTCAGAGTCATAAAATGGAGTGTTGCTAATTGGATAAGGGCTTCAGAAATAGAAAATTAGATTAGATGATTACATGAAGAATTGAAAAAAATAGACAAAGAGAGGGATGGATATATAAACTTGAAGAGTGAGTAACGAGAGAAATAACAAGGTGATCATAATCAATTGAACAAGAAATATTGAATCTATTGATCAAATTGTATGTAATATATTTCTAAGTGGGTGCTTAGATCTTAGGGGGTGGGTGGTCCTTGCAAGTTGCATCTTGTTAAATAAGCCGAGTGGGTGCTTAGCTTTCCTCAAGTGGGTGATTAGAGGATCTGAAGTGGGTTCTTAATTGGTTGAGTGGGCGCTCAACAAAACCAATATTATTGTAAGCTTTAAAATTGGTGTTCTTAATAAAGCCTTGGTTTCATTGTGGGTTTTCTCCCTTTATGGGGTTCCCATAATAAATCTTATGTCATGAGTTATTATTTTCCTACATATAGCTGGTTATATGTTCATGGTATAGCTCTTGTTCATAATAAAGGAGCTTTGATTTTAAGTGATTTAAATTTTTTATCCGCACCCAATGTGCTAGAAATGGAACAAGTGTTGATAAGGGGTATTGATGTAGGGATGGAAATGACTAAAATTTGAACTACAGGGTGGAAAGTTGAGACAAGATAACATGGGTAGTGTTTGGAATGACAGTTGAGCTTAAAGGAGATGTATAAGAGACATTTGAAAATGCAAGACTAGATATGAAAGGATATGTGTTTTTATTGTTTTACAATGGTGGTAGGCTAGATGAAAGATTAGGTGAGGAAGATGGTTGTTGATTAGTCATGTCTTGTGTGTGTGCATGAATTGTTTTAAACTAATGCTAATATAAGTAAAGACTAACACCTGAATAGCCTTAATTAGCAAAAATTAAACAACATACTAAGCACCATCAAGATAAGAATTAAACAAGGTTAGATGCTAACATTCATCATATAAAAATTTTTGAAACTAACAATGTTAAATGTCTAAATCCTCTATTCTCTAACAACAAATAAATGAATGAACCTATGTAGGCTCCATGGCAATCAAAAATGGTTGTCTTTGATATTCCAAGAACCTAGGAATGAGGGCTTGTCAAAGTTGGGCTACAAGACCCTTTTGACACCTCCCATATGACCTAAGCACTTAGGAAAGAGGCTTAACTCTTCAAGATGATGAACTCTCAAGAAAACAAAGGAAAGCTTTTAGTCTATTTTGCTATATGCTTTGCATTTGTCTTCTCAAGAAGTTTAGGTGTAGGTATAAAGGTAGAAGGAGGGCTCCTTATATAGCCCAATGGATAAAGGAAACACTTCATCCCTTTGCATGTGGGATAAAGGTAAAACATGATTAGGAATGGATAAGGTTGCTTTATAAAAGGTAACCTTACTTTAGAAGGGTTTAATTTATGCTTAGCAAGTCATGGGAGTTGGGGGGTGTTTTAATTAATCAAAGGTGATTAACTAATAGGTAGATGTAAGCTTATAGAAGCTAATTAGAGGAATATTAGTACGATTTAGGCTATTAGGAGGGGATTAAATCAATTAAATATTGATTTATTGGTTAAATGGAAGGGAAAGCTAATTAATTAATAATAATTAATTAGTCTAGATAGAAGGGGTGATTTATTAATGGAAGGTCATTAATTAGGTTGTTAGTTAGATAGGTGACTTAATTAATTAGTGTAGTGTAATTAATTAATGATGATATGAGGGAAAATGAGCGTTATTGACAATATGTCATCAATTTGCTAGAAGATAGATAATTAGCGCAATTTAAGTATTTAAATTGCTTGGGCGTAATTATGGGTGTCTACATTTGCCCCTCTTTGGGGTGGCGTAAGTGAAGCCACTTCAAAGATAGTAGACGAAATAAATTTTGAAGGGATAGAAGAAAAATTAGTAGGAAGGAGAGATGCCCACTCGAGTGTCGATGGGGTGATGAAGGAAGACGATCAACAATAGAAAAAAGTGATAAATAGATAGAAGAATGGGAAGGGGTAGGATGCCCCAGTAAGACAAAAGATTAGGGGTGAGAGAAAAGTGATGTAGAAGAAATATGGAGGAGGGGAGAGAAGAGCGTAGCCTCTAGCCACTGTGTATTGGAACAATTTTGATGTCATCATATTCCCATAAGAGCTACATCATTGGTCCTTATGAAAAATATAAGCATACGAAAAAGGTAGAATGACATGAAAAGCCATACTATGAACAATTTTCCATTGCTGAAAATACCAACTCCATGCAACATACAACAATGCAATGCAATACGAGAAGGAAACAAGCTCATTTAACAGGGAAAACAAGTACAACACACATATCCAACCCAACAACGGTCAAGACAGTTGTACAAATGTTTTGTTATCAAGCTGAAGAGATCCAAATGTTCATGATTGATGAAAAGGGTTAAAAATGATGCCCCGAGCAAGGATACATGTAAGGGGAAATGATAATGGACATTAGGTCCAAGTAAAAAGCGTTGTGCGCAACGAAACAACACCAGGCAACAAATGTGCCCCAGAGTACAGACAAAGCAAGCAACTAGCTTTGTGAATGGTTGTGAATCCAATGATCCACGAGTCGTATTAATCAGGGAAGATGTGAAACAAACTAGTAGGATATGGAGAGGATACCATGCAAGACACAAGTTTCAGCCGTAATAAACAAGCTACCATTTTTGTAGGTTTTTTACTTTTTAGGATTTTGTGAAAAAATTTGCCATGTTGTTGGATTTTTTGATGTGATATACATACATACATACATACATACATGCATACATGAATACATATATTAGATGAAAATTTGTTTATTGTTTCTCATGGATAGATAACTATGTTTATGATGCATTCGGATTTGATTTGACATGTATATGTATCATGATCTTGTTGATGTATCACATGTGATTTGATTTCTAGATGATGTGATCTTGTAGAATATATCAAATGTGTTTTGTTTAGGAGATGTGACATACTTAATGGACGGGATGATATGATGATAAGGGTGTAAGGGAGATAGATTTTGATATTTGTGATCCCTCTTGTCCCCATTGATGATACGATATGTGATGATTAGCTTAGCATTCATCAATGATGTATACTTAACCTTTCCTTGATATATGATGTATAGATAATGTTAGATGTGATGATAATGATGGTAATGTGATGTTGTGATAAAAAAACAATGCACATGCAATAAACATAATCAAATGCTAACAAATAACACAATGAAATAACATAATAATGCACCAGGATTCACTAGTATGCAAAAACACACCTCAATATGCACAATCAAGAATAAATCTAATCTAAGAAAGAAAATATGAAACCTAACAAAGTACGCCTAAGCAACAAACAACCCAAAAGAAAAAACATAAAACAACTATACAAGTAACAAACAAAGCAAGAAACAAGACAATGCAAGTAAATGTTTTTGTAAGATTTGTTTTCATGCAACAATTTTCTATTGTTTTTGGTGTTTTGAAACAATTTTCTATTGTTTAGGTTTATGTGAAACAATTTTCTATTGCATGTTTTTGTGAAACAGTTTTCTATTGTTTTTGTGTTTGTGAAACAATTTGGTTTATTTTTGTGAATGAACAAGCTTCTTTTAAATTTTTGTGCTTGTGAAACAATTTCTCTATTCACTTTATGTCTCATTTGTGAAACAATTTTCTATTGTTTTTGTGTTTGTGAATTCAATTTTCTATTGTTTAGGTTTTTGTGAAACAATTTTCTAATTGTTTTGTGAAACAATTTTCTATTGTAGTAGGTTTTTGTGAAACAATTTTCTATTGTTGCAGGTTTTTGTGAAACAATTTTATATTGTTTTTGAATTTTTTTCAACGGTTTTCCAGAGTTATGCACAGGTAACCAAGAAAGTGTGGATGCCCCCAACGTTAGAAGGGGAATATACAAGGGCAGAAGCCACATGCTTATGAACAAGAAGGTGAAGTCATTGAATTGCCCTCAGCATAAGATGGGGAATAACAAAAGACCATGCCCCTCATAGATGAATAAAAGAAGACAAATTAGATCAAGGCCTGACAGGACTGGGCTCACAAGGAATCTTGAAGGAAGAACTAGGGCCAGGCTAAGGAAAACTACCCTCCAGATGCAAGATGCTTGTGAACAACGAATCCTCCCAAGGTGTCAGAAACTAGTTTTCACCTAAGGACCTATCCAAAGTGCCACAATTGTGTGGTTTTCACTTGTGGATGACCTGTTTTCTCTTTTTCTTTTTCTTTTTTCTTTTTGATTGATTTTTTTGTATTTTTGATCATTTTACCATGTTTTTGAGTTTTTTTGCTTTTATGACTTTCAGTGCCATGTTTAAGCATATAACCGCTTAAGATGCATGGCATTCATGGGCTCACAGAGCTCATCACCATTGGGGTGAGCAAGTTTGTATGCCCCTATGTCATACTTGGATACAATAACATAGGGTCCCAACCAATGTGGTTCAAACTTCCCTTTCTTTTCTCATTCCCATCTTGTGTTGAACTAATTCTCCTTCATGACTAAATCACCAACCTCAAACTGACGGGGGGATAATTCACTTGTTGTAGTTTCTAGAGACTCTGTTCTGATACACTTTAAGGTGATTAAGAGCGCGAATGTGCTTCTCATCGAGGAGCTATAATTTAGCCTGTCTTACTACTTGGTAATCCTCATCTTTATCCAGATAGTCCCTAAGAGAGATTCTTAAGAGAAGTTTTTTCTAATGGGATGATAGATTCTATCCCAAGATACTAGAGAGTATGGTGTCAACGCCTGTAGGAGTGCGAATGGAGGTCATGTAAACCCAAAGGGCTAAGAACGTGGATTTGCAAGTGCCAATTACAACCTGATTTTACTGACCATCTTCTCCGTTATTCTCACCAAAGTCTTGTTTGTGGCTTCGGCCAATCTCATTACCTTAGGGGTAATATGGTGGCATAGACACTGGCCTATGGTATTCATGGAACTGTTGACAAAGACATTTTATATTTTTATTCCTAAACAACTTCCCATTATCTGTAACGATGGCTGATGGGTTCAGGTGTGATGGGTACATATTTCTGAGCTTGTGTTTGATAGGCTTAGCGTCTGCGTGCACAACTAGGTTGTGCATGACCAAAGTTGGATCTAAGCCTAACATGTCTTTGTAAGACCATGCGAACATGTCGATGAACTCTCGTAGCAGCATAGTGAATGTCTTTTGTTCTCTAGCTGAGAGCAATGCTCCCAATTTTACTATCTTTGGGTCCTCTTCTGTACCAATATTAACATCAATGGTTTCCTCGACTAGTAATTTGGACAAGTCCTCCATTCATGTAGGATCGAGAGGAAGGTTGAGATCTTCATCCAAGGATGTCTCCATGAGATTTTCATCCTTGGCGTGGTCACTTTGTTTTTCCTTTAATTTTTTTTTTGTTTGTTGTCCAGTGCCTTAAAGAGGTTTTCACTATGTGACTTGGACTTTAATTTTTTCCGAGGCTTTACGTTGGAAGTTTTGCCCTCACTTTTTCTTAAGTTTTGCTGACCACGAAGCTCAGCCTCCTCACCGAAGTAAGCACAGGTATCCAAGTCAATATAGAAGCCCTTTTTGTGGTCTCCAATGGGAATTGTATCCCTTATGCCCATGAACTCTATGATAGCTTCATCATTCTCGAATAGATCTAGCGACATATGACGTTGTTGGTCCCATTCAACAAGGGCTGGGTAAACAAGGTCAAGGGTTGGTTCCATAGGGGTTATGGTTAGGAAAGCATTGTTCATGGATAGGTTTGTGGATGTAAGGTACTCATATTGGCTACAATGGGAATCCGTATCACTGTTTAGATAGTCAGAGCTATCCTCACATTCAGAACAAGTAGCATCTTGATCATTGGGGTGTGCTCCATAAGGGAGAATCCCAATGCCGTATCTTTATATTTTAAAATGTAGAATAAGCACTGGTTCTCTTTGTCCTTGTTCATTTCTTTCACATCCTAGGACCTTGTAGCCCATAGAGTACATAATTTTTATGGATTTATCATATTCAGGGGTTTGATGACAGGATAGGCTGAGTATCCTCTGGGACCCAAGTTATAGGTGGATCAAGAAATATTTCCTCAGCCAACAAGCCTCCAGGTAAGAATGACCCAATAGTGTGTTCATTTCTAGGTCTTCTGAAGTGATAGTTGGGTCAACCTCTAGTCTTGGGTGACAATGAGAGGTCTGAAACCAAGAGGGCTTGCTGTACATTATATTATGCATGGCCATATTCAAGGATTTTCATCTCCCATGAATCAAAAGGAGAGGTTGATGTTGATGCACCATGGGCAAAAGAACTGAGAGAATCCAAATCTATCCAGGATTCCATGGCCTTAGAATTGGAGAGGGACATACTATATCGGCAGAGGGACATGCATATGTGCCCCTTATGTGTAAAGCTATTGAGAGCTCTACAGTGAGTGAAGGGCTCTGAATCTCCTTGTATTGTAATGGTGTGTCCCTCATGCTTCAATTTAATGCACTGATGGAACATCGATGGCACGGCCTGCATGGCATGAATCCATGGTCGGCCTAGAAGCATATTATACAAAAGTTCCAAGTCCAGGACATGAAACTTTGTCTGATGGCAAGTGGGACCCACCTCCATGGGAAACATGATTGTGCCCATTGGCTCCCTTTTCACATTGTCGTAAGTGATGATACTGATGATATTTGACTCAAGATCTATCCTCAGTATGTCCTAGACTGCTTAACCAACTTGAGTGTGCAATGTTCAACCCTAATCTGTTATCCACAAGCACTGTTTGATCTTCCTGCGGGTAATACTACCTCAATATATAAAGGAATATTATGCGTTGGATTTTTAGTAGGGATCTCCCTATGATTGAAGGCAATATGTTCATTTGGTATGATGTTTGCCACTGCGGCTTGAAGGTGTGTAGGATTGACCTCTAATGGCACTCCTGACCCCTGAAGAGTTTGGTATAGAATGTCTTTTTGTACATTGGATATCTTAAGAAGATCTAAGATCGAAATCTTAGCAGACGTCTTCTCAATTTTCTCTAAGAGGCTGTATTTACCATTTTGTGGGATTGATGGAGAATATTCTAGAATCACAAGGCGGGCACACCTTGTTACCATGGTGCAATCCTTTCCCTTGATTTGGATGGTGTTGACATGGTCAGTAGGAGAGTGAATACATCCAATAAGTGAATCATAATGATTGTTGTATTTTTTGGTGTATAAGTAATTCACTGCTTTATAACCTTGGGATGACTCTCCCTAATCTGGCTTTGAATTTTCTTGATTTATCATGATTGGGGAATGGCTCTTTATATATCCCCATTTTTTCGTTAGGTGTCTGCGTTTTCCCTGGGTTTTCCACCTCTATCTCCCCAATTTCAATGAGGTCTTGGATATAATGACGGAAGTCATAGACATTTTTCTATCTTATGCCCCTTGACACGATGCATTTCACAATATTCATGCTCCTTGTACCATGAAGGTTTTGGAGCATTGTCATCAAATGGTTGTGTCATAGGATATGTCATCATGTGAGCCACATCCAATTGTTTTAGTATAACCGAACAAAGGTTCATTAAGAGAGGTGAACGTTCTTCACTTTGGTGGTGATTGAATTGTTTCTTTGGTCAGTTTAAAAGGTTGACCGGTTTGGACCGTTTGTACATCTTTGGAATCAGTGATCCAGTCTCCTACCCCATTTTTGTTTTTTTGAAAACCTTTGGCTTCTCTGTGGGTTTAAAATTTTGATTATCTATAGATTGGGACTTGAGTGTTCCTTTTGCAATGAGAACTTTCTCTATTTGAACCCCCTTTTCTATGACCTCCTCAAAAGTGTGAACACAATGCATTTGGAGGTGGAAAGCTATATCTGGATTAAGGTTGGGTACAAAAATACTAACTAGCTATTTTTTAGGGAAAGTGCAAGGGAAGCAGCTAGCTATCCCTATCCACCTTTAGAGGAAGCTGGTGAAAGTCTCATTAGGTTATTGTTTGGCACCACATAAATCTGCCATGGTGACATCACTCTCTATGTTGTATGAGAAGTGACACACAAACCTTTCTACCAATTCTGGCCAAGTGAAAATTGATCCTCAAGGTAAACGTGTAAACCACTCCAAGGCTTGACCTCCTAGGCTCTTGGGAAAAAGTATGATGAGATAATTGTCACTATAAGACACCTCTTGACATGCCATATAGAAATCTTTGACATGTTCCCTGTGGATCTCCCTTCCCTTTATATTTGTCGAATTTCTTAGGAAAGAGTTGAAGGGTCATCGTCTTGTCAAAAGGATAGGGACATAATTCTTCATATTGATACTTTCTAATGCTCCCTATATTTCTCTCTTGAAGGCTTGTGAGTGTTACTTTCATAGATTGTACCTCTTGTGTGAGAAATTGTTCTCTAGTGGGAGAAGTGGGGATATATACTCGGTGATATCCCGTATCATCTTCTTCTTGATTTTCTCTATGGAATTCATTGATCTTAACCTTAGGCCTTGACTTTTGAACATTTTTTCTTGCTTCCTTCTATACATGAGAGGTTAGCAAAGCTAATTTTTGGCTTAGGTTACTAATCTGTTGTTGAATGGTGGTTTCTTGTTCTAAGGGTTCCTCTTCTTCCTCATCTTGTGGAGGTTCTTCACCATTCTCATGTCCCGTCGTGTTTTTACGTGGCACTTTGATAAAGGGTATTCTATGTCCCACTATCTTATTATTTCTTGCATTGGAGGTAGAAGCATGTCCATGTGTCAAAATGTCCTCCATGTTGATAAGGGGTCATTCTTCCTCATTAGCGTTATTCGCAGGTGGGATTGTTTCACTTTCAGTGGGCATTTTAGCCCCTAATTCTACGACCTGTGCTAGCACTCTATCCTTATTTCTGAAGAGAAACTCATCTAATAGAGTGGGGTCAAAGTTGAATTCTATGTGTGAAGATTCCAATTCATTACCACTATGATTGACCATATCTTCTATCTCTTTTTCCGTAGAAAACAGAGGCCCTAGATCATATCCAATGAAATAGTTTGACCCTTTTCTGTTCAAGGCTTCCCAAGCTTGTGCTTGTTGTTCCTCGTATGTTTGTTTCTTGAGTCCTAATCATGTTTTGGGAGACATGATTTGTAATAGTTTCACTAGGGTAAGTTATAAATGTGTTCGAAGCTTTGTGACCACACCTAAGTGAAATGCAAGACAAATCGTCAAGAATATGAATGAATTAATAATGTGAGAATACCAATGTGATAGAGTGATAAATCACCAGTGACACAAATTTTTGGTACCTAAACCTATCAAATGAAGTACCTCCTAGACTATGTCTTGAAAAGAAGTTTAGTGTCACAAAATAATTAACAAGATGTTCTCACTTATGCCAAGTTTAAGAGAATGAACAAGACATAAGTAAATACAAAAAGTTAATGTGACCTCCTAACAAGATATACTAAAAGTGATTCCAAACTCGATTAAGACCTATATCTCAAAAAGTGCCAATTACAATTCGTGAGTGACACAACAATATCACCAAGATATGTTAACCAAACTTTGCGAGAAAGTAAGGTATTGATATCAAGGTACTATTGATATAACACGCATGAGTGGTAACACCTAGCACTCTTCAAAATCAAGGTAATAATAGAATCAAACTAAAAATCTTAAAGTATAGCTAGGAATAGTTAAAATGTGTGTAGCATAACCTTACAATATAGATATTTAGGTCGAGTTTACAAGAAACAAGATGTAAATATCAAAATTGTAGTGATACGATACAAACAAGGTAACCCTTCTAAGGAAGTTCAAGATGATGAACCACACCTAACTACAATGATGATCTTGACATGGGTATCAAGATCACAATGGTCACCAATGATATGAATACGTCTCCGCACACTTTAGACATTTAACTTACCTAGCCACAAACATGGATGGGCGTAAACAGACAAAAAAGTGGCAGAAACAATCAATTGGTAACACAAAGGTAGTCACCCTTATTTTGATCAACAAAGTGTCAAAATAATGTGAAGGAAGAAAATAAAAAATGGGATGAAAAATTCTGGCTTCACTTCAGTAGAGTTTCACCTCGCCCTAAGGCAAGTAAAAACTAAGCGAAAGTAACGTGTCACACATTTCGTAATAAAAAGATGGTTCACAACTCAACACTGTTTTAGAATGGTCAAAGTGGGCTCTTGGCCAAAGTATATTTTCCTAGGTGGTTCTCTCATCCTAGGTGTTACAAAGATTATCCATGAGTGGGATGATTTACCCAAATAGTCCCGACTATCTTGGGAGTATCTCGACTTTTCCCCCTTCAAGCACAGTGGGCAGTAAATGCATCCATCGTGTACTTAAAAGGGTCACATAGGGACAACTTGTAATTCTATCTCACAAAAAAATCACTAGTAAGATATGTAGTGCAGAGCACTTCCCGTTTCATCCACAAGGTTCCCTCTTGTGTGGACTACTTTGGGGTTCCTGGAACCACCCCCATTATTGTAGCTTAAGGTGTTATGCCAAAGGGGTTATGTTCTAGTTGAGCGGAGAGGGACATACCCTTTTCTGAAACCTGAAATATAGTGTTTTGAATTTAATTAGGTGTGGTTTACTTGAACACCTTTTGGAAACCTGTATAACAACTGTGTTAGTAGTTTTTGACTTTGTTTTGATTCCTCCTTTCTTTGACAAACATTTTTAGGTCCTGCACTCAAGCGTTAATAGTTCTCCAAGAAAATCACACTATTTAAAAGAGGATTAAGAGTTACTTTTGATTCTCAAGATCATCCAAGGATGCAAGAGAAGAGCATACACAATAAATAATCCAACTAAAAAGTAAAGAAAAGCTTTGTAATCAATGGACTATACAAAAATCTTAATAAATGTTCTTTCCCTTAAACCAAAAGTAAAAGACGAAGTTTCCAATTTACCAAATGTTATAAAATGAAGACTAAAGTTGCTTTTGATTCTCAAGATCACCCTAAGGTGCAAGATAATAGAATACAAAAACTTTATCCCGACTATATAGAAATGGAAAACTTCAAATCAAAAGACCATTGAAAAATACTTTGTAAAAGGTTCATTCCCTTAAGCAAAATGAATAATTAAATTTCAAAGTTTAATCCCAATGTTAAAAAGATAGAGATCAAAGTTGTTTTTGATTCAAAAGATCACCAAAAGGTTCAAGAGAAGAACATACACACACTTTGATCTAAATCAAGTAAGCATGGAAATACAACATTCATCAAAACATTAAACATATTAGAAAATGACCAGTTTTAAACTAACAGAAAAACTTGTAATTTCTGTAGGTATAAATCCCAAATTTATGTTTCCACTGCATAGTTAACTTCAATACCTTTCCAATGCAAAAAAAATGGAGTCATTTCGAGTTCAGGAGAAAAATTTATGGCCTTCGGAAGATGGGTTACGCATATGCTCTTATGCTCACGGGTATGCACTTGACATGCACTCAAAAAATGTCAAATAAACATCCCTTAATCTAAAAAATGGACACATTTTTCCAACCAAGATTCAATTTTGACAACAACCCATCACATTAATATATGAATAGAAGACTCAACGCTATCAAACATTAACATACATGCTCAATAATTTAAGATTTTCAAGAAATTGGCAAAACTAGCATGTAGAATGATGAAAAAGTAAGCTCTAAAAATGAAAACATGATGAAATATTGAAATTTTCTCACCAAGATTTAATTTTGACAGTAATCCACCACATTAATATGTAAATAGAAGACTCAGCACTATCAAACATTAACCTACATGCTCAAGAATTTAAAAATTTCAAGAAATTGACAAAACTAGCATGTAGAACGTTGAAAAAGTAAAATCTAAAAATAAAAGCATGAAAAAATATTGAAATTTTCCCATCAATTCCAAATTTGACAGCACTTCACCTCCTCTATACCTACAAGGAAGACTTAACACATGCAAACTCAACAAAACAAGTTAAGAAAAACAAGTTAGATCAACATGTGTAAAAGAGAGTTAGTAACCAAAAATGAAACTTAACTGCAAAAACTTGAAATTAAGTGCAAAGGACAATGGAGTAACTCCCACCAAGCATGCCAAATGTGTGCATGATTTTTTAAAAACTAATTCTAATATAAGTAAAGAATAACACCTAAATAGCCTTAACTAGCAAAGTTAAACAAATACTAAGCACCATCAAGATAAGAATTAAACAAGGTTAGATGCTAACATTCATCATATACAAAAAATTTGAAACTAACAATGTTAAGCATATAAATCCTCTATTCTCTAACAAAAATAAATGAATGGAACTAAGTAGGCTCCATGGAAATAAAAAATGGTTGTCTTTGGTATTCCAAGAACCTAGGAATGAGGGCTTGTCAAAGTTGGGCTACAAGACCCTTTTGACACCTCCCATATGACCTAAGCACTTAGGAAAGAGGCTTAACTCTTCAAGATGATGAACTCTCAAGAAAACAAAGGAAATATTTTAGTCTATTTTGCTATATGCTTTGCATTTGTCTTCTCAAGAAGTTTAGGTGTAGGTATAAAGGTAGAAGGAGGGCTCCTTATATAGCCCAATGGATAAAGGAAACACTTCATCCCTTTGCATGTGGGATAAAGGTAAAACATGATTAGGAATGGATAAGGTTGCTTTATAAAAGGTAACCTTACTTTAGAAGGGTTTAATTTATGCTTAGCAAGTCATGGGAGTTGGGGGGTGTTTTAATTAATCAAAGGTGATTAACTAATAGGTAGATGTAAGCTTATAGAAGCTAATTAGAGGAATATTAGTACGATTTAGGCTATTAGAAGGGGATTAAATCAATTAAATATTGATTTATTGGTTAAATGGAAGGGAAAGATAATTAATTAATAATAATTAATTAGTCTAGGTAGAAGGGGTGATTTATTAACGGAAGGTCGTTAATTAGGGTATTTGTTGGATAAGCGACTTAATTAATTAGCGTAGTGTAATTAATTAATGACGATATGAGGGAAAATGAGCATTATTGACAATATGTCGTCAATTTTCCAGAAGATAGATAATTAGTGTAATTTAAGTATTTAAATTACTTGGGCGTAATCATGGGAGTCTACATTGTGATGAAACAAAATTAAGGTCAAAAGTGATGACAGGTACTGAGGATGTAGGGGACGATGTTTATGATGCACTAATAGTGGAATAAGGCTGAAGTTGTTGGATAACTAGATCATGATTAGGGTCGAGGAGTTGGGAAGTGTCGAAAGTGACATTGGAGCTGAATTATTAAAATCAAAATTTATTATTACATATAATTTTAGAGTCACTAGTATGATAAGATACAATAAAATACAAATGATTGCAGACAAATAGGGGAGATAAAAGAATTATTTTATTTACACTTATCCAGGAACATATCTGAACTAGAGAAACTAATGAACATGTTGGGTAGAGTGTCACGAATGCTCGATATTAATTATGCAATTCATAGAAAGAGCTAGAAATGGGTGCCTGGGCTAGGGAAAGGGCACCAAAGACCTCTCATGGGTGCTGACGAGTGGAGAGATGCTTCGAATATAGTTTTTCCTACTTCACTAGGGTTTCACTTTTAATTCCTATTGATCTCCTAATATTCACACTTGGATTGATGATGGTACATGTAACTTGCAACACAGACCCTAACTACCTACACAAGCTCACAAAAAAATCAAATTGGAATGAAAATGCAATATGTGAAGTCAAATTGACCTTGAAGGTCACTTGATGGGTGAACTTATGACCTAGCATTGCACTACATTCTAGAATCCATGTAGTTCTATGTGTTTGTGTGTGCAATAATGTTCCTAGGTTTTCCTCACATTGATAATGCCAAGATAATAGGCTATGGCTAGATAAAATGCAAATGTGTGAGATGGAATTCAAAACTTCGCCTTCCTATGCATTGTATGTAGAGTTAAGCAACCTAAAAGGCAGTCCCTTTGATAATATGTTGATATGATTTCCATTTAGATTTTCCCGTCCTTATAATAATATGTATTTTATGTATATATGGATCTCTTGCTTGAATTTTGACACTAATGACATGACATGCTGACTAAGACCTCGGGATAAGGATAAGAAAACTTAAAAGACTAACCACAAATGTAAAAAATGTAAACAAGAACAAAGAGGACATAAGTTCCCATAATGGATAGGAGTGCCTGGGCACTGTTGTCTAGTGATAAATTCCAACGGATGTGAAGAGACTGAAAAACATGGATAACTATGACCTGACATAAAACAAGTGTGGAAGTGATAGATGTGGAAAAATAAATACAATAGAGGCCAATGAAAATAAGTGGATGGACAAGGGATTGTGCCACCAGTGAATACTTTTCTTACTTAATATCCATGCATATAACAACATACTTGATGACATAATAAAATAGTAATTTTTGTGTGATTTTATGTCTACAGGAGATATGATGACATTGTTTAGGTTTTGGTTGTTGGAGAGAGAAACCCCAAGATGCAAGATAGGCATTTAGGGCCACATGGTTTGGATCCATAATCTATGTGAAGACTAGATCACTACTATTGAATAAAAAAGGACTACATGGGTATGAGATTTTTGATGTGGCTAATTGAATACTAGGAGAGTGTGGGGGTTCTTGATTAGCTGTTGGAGGTGATGAAGATGATCGGTATTGGTTAATTATACATGGAATGTTATTGAGATGAGACTGGAGATTTTGTAAGGATTGTTGGAAGTAGTTAATCATGTTGTCAGAGTTTTGTAGATGGGATTGTCATTTGGTTTGGACAATGACATAAAAAACCAATCACTAAAAATAAAAATAAGCTAGATGGTTGATTGATATAACATAAAAAATTCACACAAGAGAATTTTTAATTATCTTGATTAAATTACAAAAATATGAAATGTGAAAAATGGTTAAGAATGTACTAGGAAATGTCAATCTATGGATGGTTTCAGGTGATGTTAAAGGGTGGAGTCCTTGATATACACAAATGTAGGTGAGGTAAACATTTATGTTGGTGTTGGTACAAAGCGTGGTATTGGGGCCTACCCCATCACTCCACAGTCCCATAGTGATAAGGGTGTTGGGTGCTTAACTAATATATTGCCTACTAGCTTATTTATACTTCGCTGGAACACCAAGCTAACTATTCCTCTTGGTGATGAAATCCAAGCAGGTCCACCTAGGAACGAGTGTTTAGATGTAAATTATGTGTGATTTGGTTGTGTGTGAAGGGAGTTATGTGAATGCAATTATTTAAACTCCTAATTAAGTTGTGTGATAAGGAAAATATGAGTGTTCATTTTAAGATCCCAAAATAAATGTTGATTCGATAAGAAAAGACACACAAGTGTAATGCTAGGAATGGAAAATGATAGAAAAGAGACGTACTTGAGATCTCTTTTCCTTATAATTTTATTTTTAATATTTGATTTTAAGAAAGAGAAACACCAACAACAACGCGCTCCAAGCTGAAATATTAGATGAAATAGACAAGAAAATAAATGAAAACTAAAATGGAAATCTAAATGAAAAAGGGACTAGAGGTCCCACCAGGGATGCCATGATTTATAAGGTAGTTTTCAGGTAAATGCTATCAAATGCAAAAAGTACCTAAAATTCAAATAAACAAGGTTTTACTGATACCTGCACTAAAAATCACAATGTCTAGATGCTGGATAGGGGACAATGTGAAAATGTTCCTCCTTTCTCCAAGTGAAGAGACCTTTAAGTAAAGAAAACTGGACCAAAGATATTAGATAAATATGATAACAAGTTTCTCAGAAAAGGACGATCCCAAGGATCCAAAGGGAATTCCTTGAAGGGAATTCATTTGATACAATTAAGTTGTATCGATAAGATATGATAGATGATAAATGAAAACAAAGCTAGAATTCAAGATGGATAGGAAGATCCTATTTAACTTTGTAAGTTTCCCAGGCTAGGGCACTGAAAATTTCAAAGTCCTGAAAATAGTCGTAGCAATACTCCTCATCTATTTCTTGTATTTCATGGAAGATATTGAACCACTCTTTGATGTCCTCAAAGTTCAGTGTGAATGTGATGACACACAAAGTGAGCTCGTGTAGGATTTCAAACTACTCCCACACAAATGACTGTTAGACAATCGAAAGATCATAAATGTTGGTGATTGGATGAGAATGACCTGGAACAGTCATCTATAGAAGATCCATTCTTGAAAATAACATATTAGATCAAATCAGATTTATAAAAATATGATATATGCTAAAATGATTTATAATTTATAGGGATCGATGATGATCAAAAATCAATGATGATCATAGATAAAATGTTTGTTTTTGATAAAGTACAAATAAAAAAGACATAGATGAATGTAAGAGAGATAAATGTTGCAAAGGAAAACTATGAAGAGTCTAGGAGCTTGTGAAACTCAGAAATTGATGTTCAAGTGTGTTTGTGGGACTAAAAGATAAGGAAAAGGGCTATGGACATAGATCGACTACAATCAAGTGGGAGATGTTTACTATGATAAAAGGATTAATAAAACAGACAATGATCAAAGATAGATGGATTTAAACATAGAAAGATGAGATATGAGATATCTAAAATCCTATGAGATTATGGAAATAAAGGATTGATATTGTTTAGGAAGCCAAATGGAAGGAACAAAGGCTACATGAAAAATTAATGACAATCAGGGGTCAACGATGATTGCTGTGGAAATCACTAATATTCAATAGGTGATCCCAAACGAATTAATGAAAGACATGTTTTGAAAAGAATGTATTGGAGGATACTGAAGATAGAATATCAATGCCAACTGGTATAAAATAAGATGATAAAATGATAAGGAAGGGGGTACTGACCTTGGTAATTATTTAGAGGCAATATAGCTGTTAAGTGGTGATCTAACAAAGTCCTTTGAGGTCTTAATGGATTTGACATCAATATGTTGATATATTTAAATCATGATGATGTTTTTACAGGGGAATCACTTTTTCCTCATGATCCAATTCTGAATAACTAGAGAAGGGATACTGAGGTTTATTAAATAGAATCATCAGTGTTCGCAATGATCGTTGGTGATCATAGATCACCATCGATTTAATTGCAGAGGTTAAAACCAACAAGAGGAAGAATGAAAAATGGTCAAAACCACTTACCATCTAGGATATTAGGTTGTTAGGAAACATTAGGAGGTTGAGGATTGAATTTGTATTAGGTTGGGGGTTAGGATAAGTGGGGTAAATTTCTTAGGTTGATATCTAGGTGGTTAAGGGAGAGTAAATAGGATTTTATGAAGGTAAATTCATGATACTTAAGATAGGGATAATAATATAGGTAATGATAATTTTATTGATGTATGCTGGGTCACCTAGGGGTGAAAAATGGGTGTCTACACTTTGAACAGGGTTGAACAAAAATCCACGTGTGTTGATGGCCTTTATTTCCCTCTAACTTTTTTTTTAATTTTTTTTAACTTTAGAGTCAAGTTTAGGGCTATTATTTTCCTTCCTACCAACAAGTTGGAATTCCTTTTTGTCCCTCTTTTTCCATGATAGTAATGTTCTCCTTTCTTGTGGTAGTGGCCATGGCGCAATCTTGAGCTAGACACCCATGATTGTGACAACATAGAAAATAAATAGAGATATTTTTGTAGTCTAGAAGTTGTTGAAATAAGACTTCCTCAAGTGATTTTAGCCAAATTATTATATGAAAAGGCTTACTCGCATCCATTTGATTTTTTAATGCATAATAATTATTCTTTTTACCACAAGTATAAGAAGAAACACAAACCAAATCTGTAAGGGATTTTCCAATCTATGAAAAATGACATATGCCCAAAAATGTGTTGGTAGGTTAACTATTATTACCCTTATTAGAGATACCATTGGATCCTCTTGCGATAAGTCAAAGTTGGGGTTCCATGGTGTCATGAATATCTATGATCTGCTAAAAAATTAGGTCCCTTTTCCAAACACAATGGTTATGTCCTCAGTTTGAAAGATGGTGATGACGAAGCCTTGTGAACCAATAAAAATGTCTTTTTTCCATTTAAATTTTCATGGTTTTAATACCAAGGCTTGTAACTCTTTTTCATGATGGCTCCTACCCAAAATTTTTTAGATTAAACCTTGATTTGTAAGGGTAATAATTTCTTGTTTGATCTCAATGTGTTCGAAGGTGACAATCAGCTCTTCCTTCATCACTTTGATACACCCTAATTTCATTAAGAGTCTTTCATTTTGTAGATTATTGGCATGTTCCCTAAGCTCTTCTAATAATTGAGATCTATGTGGACGTGTATTTCTATACATGCATAAAACATGGGCAAAAGAAGCCATGAAAAACGTAAAGATTACATGTAGTCACTATCCACATACTCTTTATCTATCCTCATATTGTTTGTCCCTTTTTTATTGGTTGTATCCTACCTGCATCTAGTTTCTGTCAAGACTTTGGCCTCTTACTAGATGTGTGGCCTTAAGTAGGGTTTTGTAGTCACTTTCCCGTTTTATTATTGTATATTCTGAAAGGCCAATACTTTTATTTTCTTTTTTCCATTTTTATTTTGGTTTCACATTTGAGATTTTTATATATTCAATCATTTATGAGCATTTGATCAAGAAGGAGAATAAAATATGTCAAAGTCGATAAAAATATATGACATAATTTATTCCAAAACATTTTATTTATTTATCGTATTCTTTTATACTTAAGTGACTTTTGCAATTTAATTAAATCTAAAAATAATTAAATTAACTTCAATCAATCATTTAAAGTTGGTTTGGGATCACTTAGATCTTACTTTTTTGACTCCACTTTACTTGTTCTAACTAAAGTTTTGCATGTTTCATGTTCAATATATTCAATAAATTACTACAAAATGTAACCTTCTGTCATATCATATTACATTCTCATGACTTTGCATTCTAATAGTGTAAATGATTTCTTAAGATTTAGTTCCTCTTACTTTTATCTAATATATGTCAATCTAAGGTGGTGTCCAATGATATTTGCAATACTATCTATAATTAAATTCAAATTTTTGAACTTATTTATTTCAATTTCTAAAATTGAATTGAATCTTTTCTAGAATACTATTAGAAAATCAAATTTATCTAACTATGGAAAAGATTATAGAATTTTTCTATTTATAGAAAATGAAAATACATAACAGAAAATGAGATAACATAAGAACATATGGAATAAATTCAAACAAAATGGATGCCATAATACATTCAAATCTCTTACAGGTTACACATTGAAAATACTTTGACAATGTAAACAAATTTATTCTAAAAATACATATAAATAAATACAACAAACTATCATTCCTCCTTGGGTTGGGTGTGGCCTTTCTCTTCCTATGGAATGAGGTTGAAACTAATCAAGAAGATGATACAAAATAATCAAATGATTCAATATTCCATTGATCAATTAAGTTTTACAAGGATTAAAATAACTCAAGTATACTCCTTTTTTCTCTCTAATGTCTTCTAATTTCACTTTTTTCTTCCAAAAGTAGAAGGTTAGATATATAATATAACACTTTTAACCAATTCCTATAAACTTATTCAATATCCTTCAGATCAAGCACACATACCTATTTTCATGCTACCATCATGAGTAATTACATTTACTCCCTCGTTACATTCCTATAACTATTCTTGGTTAGCATCTAATAAATTATGATTATATGCCTATTTCTACGCTATAGGGATGATGGCATTTATTTCTACTCAAACTCCTTGGAAATATTGGATCAAACAATAATAGTCAAGTTAGTTTTGAGTAGTGGTTATGTTATTGGCGGAAGTTGCACAAGTCCATTGAAGCCACCAAAGAAGCTGCAAAATAACACAAGCATGTTGGAAGACACAAAATAATATGTGAATATGTAGAATACTACAATTATGACCAAAATATATAATACACTACGAGAAGACACAAATAAACATGGAGCCACACCAATGTCGTAGAGAAATTTGTTAAGCCGATTGATTATACTTGGATCCCAGTGATGAGTCCTTTAGGCTTTATCTTTGTAATGTTCTATAATTTTAAGAATTTAGTAGTTAAGTTGAATGTATCATTTGGGTGGCTTACATGTCTATATAAAAAAATCTTAATTTCCTTAAGAAGGTAGTTGTGGATCAATGAAAGTAGATATTTCAAGTGTGATGTTTGGTTTGAAAACACTCATTGGTTTACCACTATTTTCTGAATGTGTTTTTGAGGTTGCATCCTTGTTTGTGTGTGTGTGTTGTTCCTCTAAGTTAATTCAAAATAATTGATGTTATGTTTCTATTATATAATTCTAATAGGCGTTCTTATAAATATTTTTTATAATTTTATGCAAATATATGAGGGTTGCATTATATAAGGCACGTCTTTAACCACACTTGCATAAGTTTTGTATCAAATAAAGGTTTAATTTTCTTGTCATTTGAACCACAAAATATACTAAGGTTTTACACATTTTTAGAGTGGGTAGAAAATGAGAAATTTGGTCAGAGTTTTATTATGAATAAACTCAAACACTACAATTTAATTCATACAGGATTCTTTACATCATAGATTAGAATCCAATAAATAGGATTATAATATCCTATAGATAAGGAGAGAGTAATAACCACATAACTCTCAACAATCCTATTACTAGTGTGGTGTTACTTCATAACAACACACTCCCCAAACTATCTAATAATGAAGATTTACACACGTAACACATATTACATTATTAACTCACAAACTAATTATTCACATCCATAACTATGTGAGTAATAATATTTCTAACACCATCCTTTAGTGCGAACATGGTAGAAAAACTTTCACACTTTCAATTACAGTATGCCCAACTCCGGTGGCACGCCTGATTCTTGTGGTTCATGATCTTGATCCAAACAAAAGGACCTTTTCTGAATCTTTCATGGTTTTTCCAGGTTTACCTAAAACCTTGATATGAATAAAAACCCATCAACTATTCACTCATGTGGTTTTCTAGATCTCTACGAACCTTTTCAAGATCAATGATCTGCATTACTTTGTAATTTCTATTCTTCATTATGTTTTTCCACCAGGAAGTTACAAAAGGAAATGATGTTCACTTATTATAATTGAACATGAAAACACCTCTATTCTTATTCTTATTCTTACAATCATATAACAATGGAAAACAAACACACAATTGAAAAAATGCCACAAATTCATTGTCCCACCCCTTTCTTGTGGTTGGTAATAGGACATTGCTTTTCCTCCATCCTCTGTTTCCTTAATCCTTCGAAAAACTATTACTTACTTAGTAGAGTGGAAGTTAAAGATCAACTGCAAGTTATTTTAAATAGAAAAGGAGCCCCCATAAGACTAACATGCTCATTACAAAGCAAATGTTAGGTTCGACCAAAAATATGTTGTGAGATGATTTTTTTCTTGTCATACTTTTAACATATTTTTTATGTTTTGACAAAATGACAATAACGATGATTTGCTCACAATGAATCTTTTTGATACTCAAACGATATCTTTAAAAAATAATCAAGTGAGATTAATTATTAAATAATACTACTAAATATTACTCATGTTGGAATTAATGAACATGCTACAAATATCTAAGAGTAACAAAACAATTAAATAATAGGATTTGACTATAGACCGACAAACTATATTATTACCGACTCTAATAAAATAACATGAAAATATATTTTATTTCATGAATTGATTCTAATTGAATTAGAACATTATTATTACCTTAAATAACATGGGTTGTGGTGCAACAACAGTACATGTCGTTGCTATTTTGTGCAATTACTTGATGTGAAGGTGAGGTGAAAAGCGTGGGAAGCATTAGTTTGTGAAATGTTTAAGGAAATACGTACTTTTTAGCCTCACAAAACAAGTTAAAATATAATATAAACTCTGAATAATACTTACAATGCCTGTTTCTTGATCCCTTCAAAATCACTTTGGTTTTGTTTTGGATTTCCTTCTACATAGCTTCTTTTCATGTAAAGGGATTTTTGTTTCCTTCAAAACCAAATAATTTTTACCTTATCCAAAAAAATAAACTCTCCAAAAGGGTCATTATAAAACTGGAAATTGATCCTCTTATGATATCTAAGATTTCCAATATTTGCATAATGTCCAAAAAAACATAAATTACTGTCATTTGCATGTAGTTTAAATAGATGCATCATAAAAAAAGAATTTTAGTTTCATGAGTTACCATGCAAAATGTTTGCTACAACTAACTTCAAAAAGATGAATTGCCAAATGAAGAAATGCCAAGTGCTTACATGCTTACAAAAATGTCATAGATAAATAATGGCAACTAAGAGACAAATAGTGTGCACAAGACTAATTTAATAATCATTAAATTTGATATTTCAAGAATTTGAAACAGGTAACCATGATATCTAGATGCAAGAAAAATATTGGCATGTAATCACTGTAACGATTGTATCCCACTTGAAATCATATTCAAAGCAATTTAACTAAAGTTATAGCATACATGGAAAATTAAGAAACGTAACACCCTTATTTGTATCTTGAAATCACCGAAACACCAAAGTTCATGTTTTGTTCTTTCATTAACCAAAAAAGCATTATTGAGTAACATACAAAAAATAACCTTTAGGTAGAAGGAAAATGTAATAGAATGACATATAGCTTCTTGTCTTGATTCAAAACAATAATAAAATAATATAAGTTGTAAAGTTTAAGGTATTTATGTAACAATAACACTTATTCTATTGTTCTTTCCATACCCAACCATAGTAATTGTTATTATGTATGGAGGCGCCTCACAAGGAATGAAAAGGTGTAATGATGTTGTTTCTAACAAACTATGACCATAGAAGATACACACAATTAAACTTTAAACATGGATGAAGTGGCTGTACAAAAATGTTCAAATGCAACAAGTGGAATGCCAATTAAAGATCTAAAAAATCAATATGGAGTAATATTAGAAATGGGTTTTCATTTGAATTTAAAATGAAATAATTGGAACGTTTGAGTGCATGGGAAAAGTGGTTAACCTTAAAATGATGGGGTTGACATTGTATGGCTTTAGGATGTGTAACTGCTTTTTTGCGACTGAAATTGGTGTGGGGTGCATATGGAAGAATTAGAGTGATTATTAATATGAATATAGTGTTGAGTATGTGCAATGTTTCTAAAAATTGAGCAGTGGGCCAAAGTAACATACCTTCATCTGGGGTAGTTGTCTGTAATTCCCACATTTTTATAACCAAAGCATTCGTTTAACTATCTAGTGAAAAATTGGATTTTTTTTTCATGTGTTAGGAGAGTAAAGTACCATCTTTTGAAAATGTTGGATTTTCTAATGCTACTATGGGGTAATTGAAGTAACAATTATTTTTTCATCAATAAAAAAATTATTTTTCACGCGTGCTAGACTACTCAAGAATTTATGATCTTGGCTACAAAGATGGGAGGGGAAAACAAGCATTTTGAGTTATATTCTATTTGATAAGTCATTCCATTCCGTTGATTCTTTAATACTCCACAATCGTGAACTTCATTTGAGGGTAATACACATGACCCAAATAATTAAATACAAGCACCCATTTTATTCACGATTTTATTTTATTTTATTATGTGTATAAATGTATTTAGGTCAATTGTCATAGATCAATCTCGACGAAAAGAATCACCGACATCATCATGAGGTGAAAAATTAGCCTAGGGATTCCTTATGGGTACAAAGGTTGGTAATTAAATGTTCCAAATTCATGATTTGTTTAAATTTATACAAAGGGGAATAACACTAATACAGCAATTAGACTTTTAAAATGGAGTCTGCCAATATTAATAATAATTTTTTATATTTTCCATAATTATTAGGTAAATGATGAATACCTAAATGTGGGATATTATTACGAGACAAACAATTAAGTAAGAAGTAAAACATTTCCATAAAATTATTTTCCTTAGGACTCTTATATATGTTGATGATGTATCCACTTTAACCATGTAGAAAATGAATCCTTACTTCTTAAATGTCCAAAAAAGTTCATTTCAATAAAATTTCTCCTTCATGTCCAATGAGGGGGAAAGGATAAACATTACTTGTAAAATTTTAAATTCAAAATTCCACTAAACCTGTGGGTCATTCTAGGTTTGTGGGAAGCCCTTAGATAAAAGAACTCTCAGCCATAGATGCTAAACATGCGAGTCATTCTAGGTTTGTGGGCAGCCCTTAGATAAAAGAACTCTTAGCTGTAGATGCTAGGTTAGAGTAAATGACCTAAATTTTTATATAAAGTCGAGATGGAGCATTCATGGAGGGATTTTAATTGTTTTTTTAATTCCTTCTATTCCATGGAATATCCTTCAACCGGGTTTACAAGGAGATTATATATATATTTCTTTGTTACAAGTTCACTGAAGGGATTTCATGGAGATTGAATATTTCTCCTTTATTATTTTATTTTATCCCCTATTTGTTGTTTTTTTCTTTTAAATACCCTTATAAGGGTTTGGGATCTAGTGTGGCCGCGAGTATGGGGGAATGGAAAATTCGTGGATGACAAGGGTGAGGTGTGGCGGCCACCAGAGCCAAACAGGGACTTGACATAGAGGCACACATGCGCAAGTTTGGGGGTTCGAGTTTTCCAGTCTGCCCCAATCTCCCCAACCACTCATTTATTTATTTATTTAATTCTTTGTTGAATACACATAGGCATTGTTCATTGAAACAATATAATTTTTATTATTATTGTTATACAGAAATAATGACAAGTTGGAAAGGTTGTTTAGGATGTGGCTCTCTCTATGTCCTACTTTGGGTTTTTGAATGATGTTTGACGAGCGGTTTAAGGGTTTGTTTGATATGGGTCTATTTTGTTTACTGTACTTTTATTTTTCTGTTAATACAAGGAGAAACAAACAACACATACAATGTTGTTGAAGTTATATGATTCATATCATATCTTTTTAGCTAGAACCTTACCAATACCAAATGTCCTTAAAACAAATCTAAAATTTTTCCTAACTCTGCAAAACGTGAGTTTCCTATATTAAACTTTTTTATTAAGAAAATATTGATAACGGGGTACATGATGAGGATAAATCTAAAATATCTATAACATGCAAATCCTGAAACTTCATTGTCACATAAGGAATATTGATAAAGAGGCATACAAGATTTGAGTGAGGTTTAATTGTTGTGGAAGCTACCAACACCAATAAAATGTAAATGAGAGAGTATTCTATTTCTATGTATGTAAATCCATTGTCACAAATGAATAAATCAATTCATAGTAGCTATTATCATTTTCTTATAATAAAATACAATTAGATACAATTATTATTTCTATGATTTAATAAGGTACATATCAACTACAATTATAATAAGGTAATACTTATCTAGACAACAAAAAGAAGAAGAATCTTCGATCATGTCAAACATACCATTTTTTTGTTTATTTATATATTTATTTATTTTCAACTCCCTCTACCCTTTTCAATGACTTCCCAAACAAAAACAACTCAATAGATATTTTTGCTTCATCATAAAATTGACAAGATTAAAGCATATCATATTCCACATATAAATATATTAATGATTCTTAAATATTTAACATGGATTTTCCAAAAACTACATTAGTAACAAATAACCATTCTATAATACCATTATTTTTTCTCTCTTATGTGACTAACATTGTTTCGAATCCTCCTCATTACAACATTTAACATGTCTTTCCTTCATCATAACTTATAAAGAGATATTAATAGTATTTAGCTTTCCTTTTACTCATAAATTAAACAAAAAGGATGTTAGGATATAAGGGATAAAATATGTGGAATAATCCCTCACAGAATCAAAACAGTAGAAACTAATATGTAGAAAATATTACAGATCTAAAATAAAATTGCAGAATAAAATAACACAACACAAAGAGACAATATTTAACATGGTTCACCCAGTTTGGGCTACGTCCACCAAGAATCACTTGCTCAAATTTTATTACAAGCCAACGCTCTCTCAATACAATACCTAGATCTATTTGGAGCTATGCTCAACAAACTCTACAAAATTCACACCTAAATTCAAAACACATCTGCAATGTTTTTATATTACCTACCATATGCAAAAAACCATATAAATAGACAACTACTTAATCAGTTTTACAAAACTGTAGATATCAAAACCATGGGCCAAAATTGTCCCATAAACTTATGGGTGAAAATCCTGCCCATATGAGAAAATCACGTTTCCCGGTATATTGGGCATGATTTAAGGCCAATTTTTTTTTGTTAGGCGCTGCGCCCCCGAACCCCTGCTACTAGGGGCTTCCACCCCTGGCCCCGAACCCTGGCGAGACAACTATGGAAAGTGTACAATACTCTTAGTGTATAGTCTTCAACACTTTCTCACATGAAAACAGACTCCACAACCTAACAAAGGAACCAAAGAGTTCTTCTTTTTACACATACACAATTTTATTTCTTACAAAACAAGGATTTCCAAGGGCAATGCAAGTACAATTCCCACATCTAATAAAATCAATTAAATTATTTATATTTTTCATTAAGGTTATAAAAAATGCAAGAAGGGAACAACAATTTCTACCCACCCCTCTCAATAAGTCCACAAGAAGCTCCAACCTCTACTAAGACAAGCTCCAAACACCACCAAGATGAGGGCCTGATATGCCTCCTAACCTACAGACATCATTACATGCCACTTTACATAAGGAGAGGATGCTAGCCTCTCTCTGAGCCCATGGGAGAGAGAGGAAACATGCCTCCAAGTTTCACAAGGAAGGA
This sequence comes from Taxus chinensis, assembly GCA_019776745.2. Taxonomy (NCBI): domain Eukaryota; kingdom Viridiplantae; phylum Streptophyta; class Pinopsida; order Cupressales; family Taxaceae; genus Taxus; species Taxus chinensis. The sequence goes on along the minus strand of CM034157.1, from coordinate 236,953,398 downwards.
AGATAAACACCAAAGCATACACCCAAGCATAATAACTTCAAGCCATTACCACACATACCTAATAAGCTCCATAGTTTTTCAAAAGGATTAATGGAGTAGAGGAAATCCATAACATCCAATCCAAATGGGCATATAAATCTACAAGCCTCCAAGTTTCCTCTTAACTCCCCAAAGACCCTAACTCTCTTACTATTCATCAAGGAAAGAAGAGAAAGAAACCAATGAAAGAAAAAATTTACCAAAGAAATTTCTTCACATCCATTCAACATTTGAAACAAAATTAAGAGATCAAACATAGCTTCCACTATAGATTAATAAAAATGGTATGAGCTTGACCTCACATAAAAAACATGCAAGAATTCATTGGCAAGCACATTTCACCGAAAACTTCTCCTCGTTTCCCAAGCTCTCATCCTCTCCAAGTGAAAATCCCAAAAATGAAAATCCTCCAAAAATTCCTCCTCCTCTCCAAAATGGAGGGTTAAGTAAGAAAGGTCCAAAACCAACTACCAAATGGAAAGGTGCCATGTGTCACCCATCCCTTCCCAATCCACAAGTATCTAACAAAAATGGGATAAATACATAAATGTAGGATAATCCCTCAAAAGACACAAACCAATAAAAATGCAACTCGAAAACCAAGAAGGCACCCAAAACAAAACCATAAATATTGGTAGGGACAAAAGGGGTCAATTTTGGACGGAAGGATCCTTTTAGGCCTTGGGAAAAGTACCCATACCAGTAGACCATGAATATGGGGTTCATTTTCATGAAAGAATGACCCCCAACTTTCCAAAACACACCTTCAAACTTCCATTTTTGTCCAAATTCTATATTTTGGGAAAAAGTGGCTCATTAAGAGGGTTATGGGGCCTACCTATCCCTTGACTATGTGGTCCAAAAATATTTTAAATAAGGATAACAAAAATAATTAACTCCAAATCAAGATGATACAAATAACTCCATAAAAGTGACAATAAACATGTAAGTAAAGTAAATAAAAAACAAGTTAATTAAACGAGGGTAAGAAAGCCAAGAGTGGCCAACCAAAAGGGCTAAAACATAACCCAAGTTGATGAATTTTAATATATTCATCCTTGAACAAAGATGAGATAACACGACCCATAATAACGGGGAATATAAATTTAGCCCAACCGACCATTTGTGCAACTTGGAGGTGCAACCACTGAGTCCCACATTCGCCAAGTGGTGCTACCTGCAAATTCCTGCACACTCAAGGAAAACCTAAAATCCTATCGACATGATAAAATATCCATATAAATCATGATGAAAATATGACTATAAAATATCAATTAAATAAAATTCCACCACATTTATTCTACCAATGATACATCAAAGTACGATCCAAACGTCAACAATATGTAACTCAAAAATCATGATCATTATTGAATCTCATATAGTAACAAGATATATTAATCTACAACATCATAATATCCCCATCTCAATAAAATTCATCACAAAAATGAAGAACAAGAAGTAATGGTAACAATACTATCGATGTGAGTCTCACACAAAGCTACAAAGTTAGGGTAATTTTTTCCAAATAAGGATGATAACATATATACATATATGTTAGAAATTCACATATATAAAAATTATCCTAATATAGTTTGAATATCCTTAGATTACTTATATCCACTATATTAAATCAAAACCAAGTGGTGAGGGTACGTTTGGTAAACTAGTATCATGAATCTCGTGCACCTTCATACCAAGGCCAAGGTATCACCAAGCAAAACAACCAATTCAATATGATTTAATTTAAATAATTCATGATAATATTCTCTTAAGTTTCTCCAACATGATCCAATTATCAACTCAATCATTAAGTAAGGGAGTGAGAACTGGAAGGGCACTACAACCCCCTCCCCTAGAATTATACTTCCTCTTGGAAGTCACTGGAAGTGGTATGGATATGACCTCATAAGGTTCTCACGTTGTAGCCTATAGTTGTAGTCACCACAATATGTCCCCTAGATCAAACTTGTCCATGTGAAGTTTGTAGTTCTCTTCACGAGAAAATTAGTTAAGGAAAAATTTTTAACTTCAAATAAGTATATTGACATTATTGCTTAAATCCCCTACATTGTTCATGTAAGTGGATATTGAGCAAAAAGGACACTTTAAGGAACTAAGGTAAGATGAACCAAGAGAAGAGTTTTTTTAATCCCAAAAGGGTTAATAAATTATGCATACTTAATGTGCATGATCCCGCTCTTGAAAACCATCCCAGGTGCCATAAACACCACACAAGAAGAGGTCAATTTTTTTCCATATTTATGGGTGGTTCCATGTACTAGTCAGACTTAACTTTAAATTATGGACAATAGTTCACAAGATTCTCCAAATTGTTTTTAACATTTGAATTTTTCATAAGAGGGTCAAAGATAGAGGTTCACATAATATCCAACATACTATAAGAGCAATGGCTTGATTTCAAAATTATTGCTACATTCACATAAAGAAAATTCTAGATGGCTTGTGTTATCTAATTTGGCCCCTTGGATGAAATTGGACAAACAAGCCCCCATGGAGAGGAAATGGAGGGATCAACTTGGCCATGGGAGCCCACATTTTGGGATTGGATGAACAGGTTGAAGAAGGTTGAGCACATTGCAAAGGAGTTCGGGAAACAAAGGAATTGCAAATTCTAAAATTTAGACTTCAAAGGTGGGGTTGTTTGTAGTTAGGCCAAAGTGAAATTTGGGGACTCGGTAGAAAGGAACGTGAAAAAAGGGTCACGAAACCTCGAAACCCTAAAACCCAAAGTCCTGAAACACAAAACACTAAATCCCCAAAACTTGAAACCAGAAATCCCAAAACCCAAAGTCCTGAAACCCCAAAACCTGAAAACTCAAAACCCCAAAACTTGAAATTCTAAATTTCAGACTTTGGGGTTTCACAATTTTGGAAATTTTGACTTGAGTGATGAATAGTGTCACACAACATGGTTTCAGATTCCGAACTCTAAAGTCCAAAATTTTGACTTCAGAGGTTCAACATTTTAGAACTCTTGAGCCAACTTGAGAGATGAATAGTAACCCAAACTTTGGAATCAAAATGTGCGAAGTTCTAAATCCTAAAAAATTTGACACTTCGGATTTCGAAGGATGTGATGCAATTTGGAATCCAAAAAGGTAGAGATCACCACAAGCATTTATTATAGTATGACACCCTAATATTTAGATGGCCATAAATTTTTACTGGAAGCTCAGATTTGCACAAAATGAGACTTTTTGGAAAGCCCTCAATGTCCTCTACACAATTATGACTAGTTTTCTTATTTTTAGTAAGGTTAAGTATTTTAAAATGAAGAAATATAGTCCGCCATTTTAGAGGGATGTTTCCATATTTCTCACCTACTAAAATAATGAAGGTATAAGCTTTCTTTCTTCCCCAACAAGACAAAGTACATGGAAGAATGGGTTTTATAGTGGCGCCCATCATTGTTGCAGGTGATTTTAATGAATTTTTGGGTGGTTGAAGCAATATTTTGAATTCCTCTCTCTCCCTTCTCTCATTCTTCCTATATATTGTAAGGATGGGCTCATTTCAAGGGTTGGATAATCTTGCTTTGCACCCTCCCTTCTTATCTTATCTGTAAGCATGTTTGTGGAGTTCAAACCTCTCATTCAAGATGAAATGAAATTTTTTCCTCTTGGCCATTGTAATGCATTGTATCAAATATGTGGAGCAATAATATAAGTTTGTGGATGAGTTTCAACCCTATCTTGTTTTCATTGTATCTTTCTGATCTCTCATTACAACTTTGGTTAACTGTGCATGTTAGGTTGTGTTACATGTTTTGCAAGTTTGTTTTTAATGGTGAATGAATTTTTGATAAGAATCTAGTTTGTGTTGATGTTTATCATCTTCAGTCTTGTTTCAATTTCATTTCCATGCAAGGAAAGTTATTCAACATTCCTTTTGGCGCATAACCTCATGTAGATTAGGTTTAATTTCTTGCAATCTCTTCAACCCTGTCTCTTTGGCAAGTTAGAGTAGATTTTAGGATAAATCCTCTATAATTTGAATGTGTGTATCAAAATAGAGGAATAAGAACCTTCCTTCATCCGGAGAGCTTTCCTGATTGCAAAGTCCCACATTTTGGGAAAAGATCCATGTTATACAATCACACTGACTGCCTCAACCAATCACTTGCAAGCAATCAGGGGTGCTTTGATTCCACATCAACAGGTTGTATGTAAAATAGATATATGACCAATCCATAAAATTAGGATTAGTTCTCTAGTTTAGTTTTCAGGATCCCATAGCTGGACCATTATCTAGGACATCACAATTTAGGTTCAAAAATTTCTTTAGAAAAAAAATAAAGAATAGTTTAATTTGTTTTAGTCTACAAATTTATCAGATTTTTCCACCATGGCAAACCAATTCCCTCATTTTCTATACCACAACAAGGCCACTATCATTTATTTAAACATCTAACAATTATTTTCTAATGGTTTCATTAGCTTGATCCTTTACTCCTAAATCATGTATCATACCAAATTATTTTGGTTTAGACAACCATGTGAGAATGGTAAAATTTTCTTTTAGTCCACAGTAACTCACAGTCCTATTATAATTACTTCTAATTCCCATATTATCCTACATCGAAACACACAGCCAATCATCTACTAAAATAATACTAAATTTGTTTCAAGCACACCATGACTCATTTGAAGTAGTCACATGGTCATAAGTATAAACGTCTTATCCCATAAGGAAAAATCAACAGAGAAGAGTGGATTAGATGTATTAAGAATTAAAAAAACAAATATTAAGGTCACTAGGGTAATTCTCCAACATGTTTCTTATATGACCACGTAAGAAAATTTCCCTTTCGTACTTCCTGAGAGGATCAAGAGAAAAAAACAAAAAAAATTTCTCCAAGTGGAGAGGAAGATTCCAAATTTTCTCCACATCCTTAACATATGTTTCTCAATTGTGTCGATTACCTTAGGTCACCAAAGATCCACTAAGTCCAAAAGATGGCCACTTCCTTAAAACTAGAGGTATAGGATCACTTTCCAAACGAGGGTCGCTAATTAAAAAATGTGGAGCTATAAAACAATACTACCACGATGGAGGTAATGAGCTCATCAATGTGAACTACACACAATTGAATCCAAAATGCATTATAATGTAATAAGCAACACTATCTTCAATGGTTTTCACTCATTCATGATAGGCATAATGATTAAAATAGTTGTCACTTTTGTTTTCTTTTTCTTCTATTGAAATGTAAGGTCAAATTATATCCTTATTAACAAGTTTTAGATATATCAAGGAAATAACTTCTTTATAATTAAATTGAGTAAACCATAACTCTTAATGAAAAATCCAAATGCAATCCCACATGCATCTATACTATACACCTTATGTACATGTTTATAAGTTTTTGGTTATATGCAAGTAAAACATGGAAAGAGTTCAAGTCAATATTACAACCAATTCTACTATGCAACTGAGTTAGAGGTTCACCATGTGAGACAAAATATATTATTTAATTGGTCCTATCATTTAGGTTGTGTATATTTCACATTCTCTAGGGGTATAACCAATAATTTTCTCCCACCAAGGTTGTTTATTAATTCATTTCGCGTGATCATGAAGGCCTAAATTATTCCTTATTTTAACCATGGTTATAGTTATAGTCTATTTATAATTTCAACTTTTGTAACTTTAGTTGTGTTTCTCACCCATACCATCTCATAAATTTATGATACCAAGTATCAAAACCAATTTAATTATGATATATGCCCTACCATGCAAGATATAAATAAACATTTTTATCCTAGGGAGAAAAGAGAGAGGATAGAGAGAATCCTTTGTTATTTTCAACTAGTGATTATTTCCCTTTTAAGAAAAAGGTTCGAGTGAGGAACCATTTTTCAAAAAATTATATTTTACTCATTAATTTTTGAAAACATTATGTATCTTGAATAGAGTCCTTAAATTTTTTTGTTTATTTAATTTTCCATTCATCTTTAAAAAAAAAAAAATTTCATTTTAACATTACGAGGAAACTAATGTTAAACAATTGACCATAAAATGAAAGCAAACATATCGAGCTTACAAAAGGATTTTCCAAGGATTTCAATTATTACCAATTCCTCTCCAACAATTCTCAAGAGTTGTAAGCTACATTATGGAGATAAAGGTTTATTTTAAAGAGTTTGATAAGTTTTGCTTCTAGTATTAAAGAGGGACGAGTATATAAAGTCTAACCCCAAAGTATGACCACTTGACGAGTGATTATCGAATCTATCAAATGTAAGAAATTATAGCACCAATTATGATTCCAAGATGGAAAATGTAGTTTACTATAAATGACTCATACTTTCTTACCAAGAAACACCTCCTTACCAAGAGTGTAATTTACCCAAAAACACAACTGTCAAGGTATACGCTTGATACAAAAAGATTTATAATATGATATAATTCAAAACACTAAGAGAGAGTAAAACAAAATCATCTCTATCAATGGGTCCCCATGACCATGATATTCATATGTATTTAAGCACCATGTTCAAAGAACTCAAGTTCATCCATAATTACCAAAGGAAACATAATAGTCCAAAATGTCAGTCTTCTCCCAAAGAAGACTAATATCACCATTTTAGAAAATCCAGTAAGCCTATTTATGAATCCTCATATTCCAAAGGCACATTATCCTCCAATAACCATAACTATGAATGAGTGGGCCATCCCATATGTAATCCATAAAGTTTATATTTATTATCATAAGCATCCCAATGGTGAAGAATTATCATCATATAAAGAAAAGTTAAGCACACATCGTTGCCCAATTCCACTGAACCGCACTAATTCATAGAAGCCAATCCACTGAACATATTGCATATCATAAAATCCAATCCAATGAACCATATCACATATCATAAATTCAGTCCACTGAACCATATTACATATCATATAAGCTAATCCATTGAACTACTGTATATCATAGAACTCCACATCATAGAAATCAATCCATGAACCATAATGCAACATAGAGTAAATCCACTGAATAGAACATAGAGCATCAAAAGGGTCTCTCAACCATAGAGGACTTAGAATCAAATATGTATCTCCACCAAGGAGGACAAAATATCAATAATGTCACTCCACCAAGGAGGAAAGAGTGAGGCTGAGTTACTCCATGGTCCTAGACTAGGGGAGTCCAGGGGGTAGCGACATGTTATGGAGCCCCTGAAGAAAAAATTAAGGAATCAATCCCTTGTTTTTAGAAGGATGAATTCAATTAAATTCTATTTTTAGATAGGAAAATCCTAATGGTATTTTTCCACTCTATTTTTAGGAGGAATCTAAAATGTACTTCGCTAACTAGGTGTATATATTTTTGTGGACTCAGTTTCTCATATAATGAGTTCACATGTAATTTTTTCATCTTGAGTTGATAAAGATAGATATCTAACACCGTGGATGTTTCCCTAAGCACTCAACTAGGGTTTTATCATGTAAATCTAGTGTTCATCTCTTACATGTTTGGTATTTCATATATTTCATTTATCTCTATCTTTGTAAACTTTTATTTTTTGATTCACATTTCTGCGTATTCATTAATGCATAGTATGTGATTTCCTAACAAGTGGTATCAGAGCATCATTTCTAGATTTACAGTAATTGTTCAATATTTGGTGTTGCTATTACATCAAATGGAGAAAGTGCCGAGTGTAAAGTTTGAGGTGGAGAAGTTTAATGGAAAGAACAGCTTTGAGTTGTGGAAACTCAAAGCACGTGATGTACTGGTGCAACAGGGGCTGTAAAAATTCTTGGATCGAAAGGAAAAGAAACTTGTAGGGATGGATGCTGACAACTGGGAAGAGCTGGATATAAAATATCTTAGTGCAATATGGATGTGTTTAGTAGATGAAGTTATTTTCAATATTGTGAGAGAAAATAAAATAGTAGGATTATGGACCACATTAGAAATTATCTACATGAAGAAATCTATAACAAATCATATTTACTTGAAGAGGTAGTTGCATACATTACAAATGAAAGAAGGTATGAAATTTGTTGATCATTTAAATATTTCCAATGCTATATTATGCCAGTTGACTAGTATTGGTGTGAAAGTAAAAGTGGAGTACATCACCTTGTTATGTACTTTACCAAATTCCTGGGATCATATAGTAACCTCTACTAGTTTTAGTACTGCAGATGACCTTGACTATGATTCTATTATGGGAGCATTATTGGATGAGGAAATGAGAATAAAATCTACTTGAGAGAACTCTACGCTTGAAGACATGTTTTCTAGAAGTAGATCTAAAGAAAGAGGTCAAAACTCAAGAGGAGCATCTAGATCAAAGTCACAAGGAGGGAAGCATAAGGCAAGGTGCTAGCATTGTGGAAAACTAGGGCATCTTAAGAAGGATTGCTGGAAGAGGAAAAAATAAAAAAAGAAGGAAGATGTCAACACGAAAGAAAATCAAGTAGAAACAAGTGAAGGTATGACTGATGAAATTTTATCTGTTTTTAATGTTTCCTCTTATCATCATTTTTGGATTATGGTGCTACACATCACATGTTTCCACATAATGGTTTGTTTTCTTCTTACCAACCACTTGACGGTAGTTTGGTTTTTTTGGGAAATAATATTTCCTGTAAAACTGAAGGGATTGGTAGCATTAAGATAAAAATGTTTGATGGTATAGTAATGAATCTAACACAAGTAATTCATGTACCATAACTATAAATAAATCTAATTTCCTTGGATGAATTAGACTCTTGTGGTTATAAGTTCACATGTCAAGGTGGAGATCTAAAGGTTTCTAAGGGTTCCTTAGTTGTAATGAAGGCTCTAAAGATTGGGAACCTTTATATATTGCAAGGGAGTTCAAATATCAGTCAAATACTATATACGCTTGATATAAAAGGATTTATAATATGATATAAATCAAAACACTAAGAGAGATTAAACAAAATAATCTCTATCAATGGGTCCCCATGACCATGATATTCATAAGTATTTAAGCACCATTTTTGAAGAACTCAAGTTCATTCATAATTACCAAAGGAAACATAATAGTCCAAAATGTCGTTCTTCTCCCAAAGAAGACTGAATCGCATCCATTTCCAGAAAATCCAGTAGAGGATATTTTTGAATCCTCATATTCTAAAGGCACATGTGAGCCTCTGGTTGCCATCATTATAAATGCCTCCGAGGACATGTCACCATATGTAATCAATTTAATACCATGTTTATTCCAATGAATATGTGTCCCAATGGTCACGTCATTAGGTTTTTCATGTCGTTGCCGTGATTAAGCACAGCATGGCTGCCGCAGGTTCCATTAAACTGCATCTGACAGGTATGCATGGATGTCCACCTTGTCAAATGATTCCAACATCACACATAGCTTCCTTGATGACATCCCACTAAGTTTCCACCCTACACTTATTCATAGAATCTTTTCCAGTGAATAGTTACATAGAGCATCATAAGGAATCACTCTTCCATAATGATGGATTTTATGTTCAATTCTCTACACATCATGTATCTCCACCATAGCATGCCAAAATATCAATAATGTCACTCTACATAATTTTTGATATGATTTCTAGGATAGGTTACCCGCATAAGCTCCAAGACATGCTACTAAGGTGATCATGAACCAGACCCCCCGATAGATTTTAGGTTCCCTTCTGATTGGTGTGATTTGCACCTCAAAATTTATTATAGGTGAAGCATCCATCGGGGGGTCTCGACCATTTAACTCTATGTCGCATGACCTTCTCAAGGGGCAGTGAGACTGATAGGGGAAATGTTCATGATGCTGAGAATTAAGGAATCTTTCCCAAGCTGTATAGACCTTGGATGGTTTGAGATTTAAAATTTGGGAATTTTATTTAGGATAATCCTGATGGTCACCTTTTCAACTCTACCTTATCCAGGAGGAGGACACCTAAAATGTACTTCGCTAAAGATCTGATTATTTCGTTTAATCCAAAACACCCAAAAAATATGTGAGAGAGCAAGTTTCCAAATTTCTCTGGTAAGATCATGTTAGAAATTGAAACTCCATTGGTTTGGGAGAAGGACCACATCCCCATTGGTATATTTCATTTATCTCTATCTCTGTAAAATGTTATTTTTTTATTCACATTTTTGCGTATTCATTGCTGCATAATCTATGATTTCCTAACAAGAGGTATTAGAGATTCGCTTCCAGATTTGCAGTAATTTATTTGGTATTTGGTGTTGCAATTACATCAAATGGAGAAAGTGCCAAGTGTAAAGTTTGAGGTGGAGAAGTTTAATGGAAAGAGCAACTTTGAGTTGTGGAAACTCAAAGCACGTGATGTACTGGTGCAACAGGGGATGTAAAATTCCTAGATGGAAAGGCAAAGAAACTTGTAGGGATGGATGCTGACAACTGGGAAGAGCTGGATATAAAATATCTTAGTGCAATATGGATGTGTTTAGTAGATGAAGTTATTTTCAATATTGCGAGAGAAAATAAAACGGTAGGATTATGGACCACATTAGAAATTATCTACATGAAGAAATCTATAACAAATCATATTTACTTGAAGAGGTAGTTGCATACATTACAAATGAAAGAAGGTATGGAAATTTTTGATCATTTAAATATTTCCAATGCTCTATTATGCTAGTTGACTAGTATTGGTGTGAAAGTAAAAGTGGAGTACATCACCTTGTTATGTACTTTACCGAATTCCTGGGATCATATAGTAACCTCTACTAGTTTTAGTATTGCAGATGACCTTGACTATGATTCTATTATGGGAGCATTATTGGATGAGGAAATGAGAATAAAATCTACTTGAGAGAACTCTACGCTTGAAGACATGTTTTCTAGAAGTAGATCTAAAGAAAGAGGTCAAAACTCAAGAGGAGCATCTAGATCAAAGTCACAAGGAGGGAAGCATAAGGCAAGGTGCTAGCACTGTGGAAAACTAGGGCATCTTAAGAAGGATTGCTGGAAGAGGAAAAAATCAAAAAAGAAGGAAGATGTCAACACGAAAGAAAATCAAGTAGAAACAAGTGAAGGTATGACTGATGAAATTTTATCTATTTTTAATGTTTCCTCTTATCATCATTTTTGGATTATGGTGCTACACATCACATGTTTCCACATAATGGTTTGTTTTCTTCTTACCAACCACTTGACGGTACTTTGTTTTTTTTTGGGAAATAATATTTCCTGTAAAACTGAAGGGATTGGTAGCATTAAGATAAAAATGTTTGATGGTATAGTGATGAATCTAACACAAGTAATTCATGTACCATAACTATAAATAAATCTTATTTCCTTGGGTGAATTAGACTGTTGTGGTTATAAGTTCACATGTCAAGGTGGATCTCTAAAGGTTTCTAAGGGTTCCTTAGTTGTAATGAAGGCTCTAAAGGTTGGGAACCTTTATATATTGCAAGGGAGTATAGATATCAGTCAAATACTGTGGTATGTAAAACATCAGAAGATTCTACTCTTTTATGGCATCTACATTTGGGGAATATGAGCGAGAAAGGATGAATGGTTTTGAAATATAATAAGTTACTTCCTGATTTAAATTTTCTACACTATTTTTTGTAAGCACTATATTTTTGGGAAATAATGTAGACAAAATTTTAAGTCTGGAAGTCATGTAAGTAAAGATATTCTTGATTATATTCATTCTCATCTTTGGGGTCCAACACCTCTAATTTCATATGGTGGAATGTTATATTTTATTACTTTTATAGATGATTAATCTAGGAAAGTATGGGTCTAATTTCTTAAGAGAAATTATGATGTTTTCAGTACATTTAAACAATTTAGAGCTTTGGTTGAAAAGTGCACTGATAGGTTTATAAAAAGTTTAAGAATAAATAATGGAGGTGAGTTCACATCCTTGGAGTTTCTGAACTATTGTAAGGAAGCTAGGATTGTAAGGCATAAAACCATCAGCTATAAACCATAATAAAATGGAGTTGTTGAACGCATGAATAGGACTCTTTTAGAGAGAGTAAGGAGCATGCTTAGTAATGAAAATTTGGATCAAAATTTATGGGAATAAGTAGTTTGGACATCTTGTTATCTAATAAATCACTCACCATAAGTTTCAATAGATTGTAAGATTCCTGATGAGGTATATATATGTCATTTATGTGATTATTCAAACTTGAAATTTTTTGGCTGTAATGCTTACGATCTTACTAATACAAATCAACTTTCAAAGTTAGACCCAAGATCAAAGAACTACATATTTGTAGGGTATGGTGAAGTAGATGGTGTTAAGGGATATCGAGTGTGGGATCCTAATACCCAAAAATTCATCATTAGTAGAGATGTAGAGTTTGAGGAGTCTCCTCTCTTAATATCAGATGCTGAAATAAAAGAAGAACAAGAATGTCATGGTGTAATCAAAACCTATTGCCAGGAGTATTCCTATAGTTGTAGGATTGATTAGCAGTGGTATTTAGTGTATTGAGTTATTCTATTTTATCAGCAAAAGTTGCGGGTGTGCGTAAGAATGTCAAACGTAAACTAGTATCAATGTTAGTTATCAATTTTCACTCATTGGGTTGTATGACCAAGGGATCAAAAATGTATGTATTTTCCTATTGTGGACTGTTGATGGTCATACTGAATGAACTAAATGGTTTTGATAAGAAAAATAACTACTGAAGGAAATATAATCTATGTTTTTTGAGTTTTCACAATATATTGAATCAAAGCAATAAAATCAAACTAATCTATCAAACAAAATCTATCTGATATTTTCTAATTTTTAAGAAATGTCTTCTAATCTAATAAATAAACTATAGACAAGTAATCAGCCAGATGTAGTTGGTTACTTTTGTGAATGTGTGAATCTAATCTAAAACAAATAACCTAATCCAATAAAAAACCCTTCAAATCCTACCTTAGAGTTGAAGAACAAATTATAACCCTAAGAAGAGGCTATTGTTCCCCACAAATTCCTTGGAAATGTCAAAGAGCGAAATTTCTCATGATCTGATCTATTTATAATTACCTAATTAATTGAAATGAATAATTTCACTAATCTATTTGATATGTAATTGAAATTAACAATTTAAAATTGACAATCTGATAAACAAAGAAGACAAACACACAACTATGACCTGGATGAGCAAGAGCTTTGGAAAATCCAGTTGTATCTATATCATTCCCCTCGGTTTGTTCCTTTCTTTCTTTGAGTGTTCATATGAGTCCAAGGAATTGGGAATGCAAGAACAAGCAGTAAGAAGATGGCACTTGAGAAATGGTAGTTTGATGGCATTCTGGATGCAATACAAGTAGAAGAGAGATAACATGCAAGAGATCTTAGCTTGGCTATGCAATTCCTAGCAAGATTGTAGCAGAAATACAATGAAAGATACACAAAAATTCTCAAGCCTTTTACTTGAATACAAGCATGGAATATATAGGAATTGGAGGATGGGAGGTGCCTTCATGCACAAGGAAAGAAGAAGTAGTTCCAACTAATTAAATCTATTTAAAAATAGGAGGAAGGAGAACCAAGCAATCAAATATAATTTTAGATAATTTGGATCATGGATGCATGCCAAAAGTGAAATTAAGTGAACCGTCACATGTTAAAACACACATGATAGATTCTGGAAAAAGTGGGTATGACCTCCACCCTATGTAGGGTGGAAGTTTTAGGACCGCTTCCGCCCTAGGCGATGGCAGTTTCAGAACTACTGCCACCTAGGTAGGGTGGTGGTCCTAGCACTAAAGGCCAAAATGTGAACAGGAAGAAGCAGAGAGCTAGAAAAAAGCATGGAAAGGCTAAGTAAAGATGTCTATGCTACAAATATGCATTGCGAAAGGGTTTTGGAGCTTGAACACCTTCTTGAAAGGACTTGAATCATCATTGGGGATTTTGGTAACCATTTTCCGATAATGTAGCACATGTAATTTTGGGTGCAAACATATTGCCCCCTCAGAGAAGCGTCTTAGCCATGAAAAGGTGTAAAACGTAGAATCTGAGTATGGTGTTCCCAAAATGGGGAGTTAGAAGATATACCTGACACATCCATGTGTTAAAATTTTCATCGTAGTCCAAACTCTCACTGCCTGCAGAGAGAAAATAAGACTCAAGTGCAGAAAGATAAAATATCGAAGAATAAACACTAAATTAAAATGACTAGAGGACTTACCATTTGTGCGGGGATATAAAATATATGTTCCTTCACCCCTTAGTGCATACAGTTGGCATCCCTTACGAACATATGCATATGATTTTTCCATTAGAAGTTATAAGAACATTAAAGTCTCTATATGAATATATATATATATATGATAAACAAACTCATTTTCAAATTCATTTGTGCATATCGACTTGGTGATTTTTGAGCTCTAGGCCTAGGTTGACCGTTTTTGTTTTTGACTATGGCTGAATTGGAATGGATTTGGGAATGTTATTTTATGTTAGGCTTGGCCCTTTGTTGTTTGCCTATTTTTGAGAAGAAATCCTAAGAAATTTGTAATTAGAGTAGTCATAAGGGGCCTCAAAGAGGTGGATAGGCAGAGTACCTTTATTCCTTAGACTCCATTTTGTGAGGCATATATGATGTTTTGGTATATCTTGGGCTCATTGCGAGTGTTTTGACCATTCCTTCAGTGCGTGATGGCATTGTACACAAACTTGACACATTATGATATATACAGACTCTTCTTTTTGGCTTCAGTAATCCATTGCATCTGAGTTGACTTTCTTTCATAGTTTATCTCTCATGTGTACTCTTATGATGTTTAGAATTTCCGACTATTCTAATGCTTTTAAGAATGTATGCAGTGGGTGTGAATGATAACAGAATGATTTATTTTTGTATTTTATAATGCTAATATATGATAATATAGACAAAATGTGATGTTGGACTTTAGTTTCCTTAAGTAATCTTTGGTACTGCATGTTGTCTTGGCAAAGCATGGTGATACAATGATGTGATGATTAAATGTACTTGCCCCACTCCTAACTCCACACAACCATTAAGATGCAAGGGCTCTACACCAAGAGCCAGAAGGGGGACAAGTTATGAAAAAAAATTGAGTGGTAATGATGAGGGAAAGACAATGATTTGACAGAACCAAATTGAGACGCTACAATCATTACCCTACTCAAGCTACTTCATAGTTTAGAATGTGATTTGCTTTCCAGTTTATCCAGAACTTAGATCCGTAAATGGCCACTTGGTTGACAAAATCTAGTTTTGACGTTTTAGCCTCTTTTGGAATTTTGGACATCTAACTCACTTTGTTTTTGACTTGTGATTTCACAACATTTGAACAAGATTGTTTCGAACTTTCAAGTTTATCAAAGAGACCCCCTTATATGCTACCCCATGCTACCAGTAGGAAGTATGGGCTCATCACCGTGGAAAAGGAGCATAAGCGACTAAGGGCATTTCTCTCCTTTCCCAACACTACATCACTAGTAAGAGATGTAAGCTCAACACTGAAGGTTGGTAGGGCAAAGAAATGTGTAAAATAAAAATTTTATGTGGGTTTGCATTTGGGAATTATTTATTTAGGAAAAATGGTTAGAATGTTTTTATTTCCAAAGAGATATTTACAGGGATAGATGTGACACCATGAAGCTTCTAGAACAGACTATAGGCAAAGACACCTAATTTAGAAAGAGGCTAAAAGTAGAACCAAGTGTGTAGGCCTTGGTATTGTTACAGTCAAAATTTGTCTTATCTTGTTTGGATTGATGAAACGATTCAGAACATCATTGATGAGACCATGAAAATTTGAAGAGGTATGATTTGAATGTTTTGCTTTGTTTTTAGACTAGTTTTTAGGAATTGCTATAAGAATAAGTCCCTTGATCACAAATTTTACATAATGAAATAGCAGATGAAAATGTTGTGCAGATGTTGTAATGTATATATGAAAATGTTGATGAATCATGCGTAGTACCTTTTTAAGTGGAGGGAGTTTATAGATTCACTAAAATCCTCACCTTTTAGTGTACATAGGTGAAATGCCCTATTTTTTTAGTCCTTTATTACTCGATATGGACCTAACCACCTGGGTTTGAATTTCCTTCCTTTACTAGTCTTTCTTGTCTATCCAGCTATCAAGTCTTAAGACCAAATCTCCCCCATATATTTCACGCTCGCAAACCTTCTTGTTATATTTTTGATCCATTCGGTCAGCTAAATGTGCCGTTGTTCAACATTGAGTCTAACCTCATCCAAAACTTTCTAACTGAGAGAGGCATGCTTCTCGATAGCCTTCTTCTCCCAAGATTCCCTGTAGTGAAATACGGAGACTAGGTATTTAGACTTCAAGCGGTATAATTGCTTCCGCACGAAACACCAAAGAAAAGGGGGTTTCCCGTATTGGTGTTGTAATTGATGTCCGATAGGCCCACAAGGCCGGAAACAAATTTAAGTGTCAATCTCATTTGTTCTCCTTAACGGTCTTAAGGAGGATGGACTTTAACGTCTTATTCGTAGCCTCAGCCTATCCATTGGCCTAAGGATAATAAAGAGAAGCCATGTGGTGACTTATTTTGAACTTTGCACACAAATCACGTACTTTGTCTTTTTTAAACGATGTGCCATTATCCAAGATAATGACTTGTGGAACCCCATACCTACAAATGATTTGGTTCAAGATGAACTTAGCGATTACATATCTAGGTATGGTGGTAAGAGGCATGGCTTCTACCCACTTGGTAAAGTAGTATGTGGCCGTGATTATGAATTTATGGCCATCTATTGATGAGGGAGAAAACTTCCCTATCAAATCTAGGCCCCAAGTGGAAAAGGGCCATGGGGTTATGATTGGTTGCAAAGCCTATGCCGGTATGTGGATCTTGTGGGAGAACTCTTGACATTTATGTCATTTGCGCACAAACTCTATTGCATCATGTTCTAGTGTGGGCCAGAAATATCCCATCTGATGTATCTTCCGAGCAGTGGCATGGCCACCAAAGTGTCCTCCACATATTCTACTATGTGATTCATAAAGATTATTTTTAGATACATTTGCATCAACACATCTTAACAACATTCCATCAAAGGCCCTACGATAGAGCACTTGTTCCAAAATAATGTATTTAGTGGCAAGGATACTCAACTGCATTCTTTGTTGCGATGTTGCCCCTTCTAGGTAGGTATGGTCCATAATTAAATTAACGACATTGGTATACCAAGGACACGCAAAAATAGGATGCCTAGTTTCGAAAAAGTATACACACTCATCAGGGAAGTCTAAATCTACTAGATTGTTCATCTAATAGATTATCAACCAACGAGTCTGTAATGATTTTTCCTTTGCCAAATTTCTGATTACAAATGTTAGTGAAAACTCACCCATTAGGGTTATGAAGTGCCCTTACCTTCTTAGACAAGGATCCTTGTGTGAGGAATGTTGGTGCTTATTTGGTCTCAATAACCCTCATTTCTTGAAATTCTTTATTTGATGTCTTAAGTCATCTTTTCTATCTCCCTGTATTGATGCATGAAAATTCTTGTCCCTGCCATTTGGTTGTAACATCAGTCCCTTCCTTGGTCGAGGATCACTTAAAGGTCTAGAATTTGTTTTTTGTTCCTCTTTCCATGAGAAAGAATCTATAACTTGGGCAGAAACTCATGTTTTTTTCCCTTCCTTTCATTTTCTATAGTCACGTTTTGTTGTCCCTATCATTTTTTCCCAAATAGCATGGGAAACGTGATTGGATAAGAATCAGATAACCATATTTGAATGCCTTATATCATTTCCAAATGTCTCTGTTCTTCAAGAAATTCATTTCTGGATGAATAGCAAATGGTGATTTTCTTGCATTTTAACCTTTGATGGGTACCAAGTTTTTCCCAAGTCAAATTTACATCTCAGCATCTGTGGAAATGTGATCCTTTCTAGTTTGATTTGGCTCCACGGGGAACTTCAAAACTCATAAGGCCTGATTCAACTCAAAAGCTTGTCCACATGGAGGGCACGGTGAACATCATAAATTTGCCTTTTGGTTTGGTCTTGGAGTTGCACTGGGGAGACACGTGGAGGTTTCTGCTGCCTTGCCCAGACTTATACAATTTTTTCATGCAGCCGGTGTAGCTTTGGCAGACCATGGAATCATGGGGGGTAGGAACTCATTTAAGGATCTGCCTCAGGGTTCCACCTTAAACAATTGTGATAGGGAGACGTGTGGAGACTTCAGCCCGTTTCTGCTCTAATGGACTTACAACATTTTCAAAGAAATTTTCCCAAGGCCTGGGAAATGTGGAGGGACCACGCTTGTTTGGGGATCCTCCATAAGATTTATTTTGAATGTACTCAGAGGACACCATGGAGGACTCACTCTTCCCTTGCTTGGAATTTTCAACGGCCAAGGAAAATTTTCACAGACCCTGGATGCATGGTGCCTTCTGCTAATCCTTCAAATTTTTTAACAACTCTTCCGGACTAAGACATGTGGTGAGCCTGCACACTTTTTAGGGTCTCCACTTTTGAGCTACCATACTAAAGGTGCCAAGGTGAAACATGGAGGATTCTATTGAGCTCCTTTTGATCGAGACTTTTTCAAAGGACCTAAGAGGCATTTTTCTTGGGCCTAGGGCACGTGGAAGGCCCATGCTTGTTTGGAAACTTTCCTCTATACTTCTCTTTTGGTTGCACTCAAGGAAATATGTGGACGACTATAATATAAAGTAGAGAAGGGGAATAGAATCAAGGTTGTTGTGCATTTTACTTGTTTTTTCCACTATTTTTACTCCAAGACTCTTGGAGATGCGAATACGTACTATTTTTCATCATTTTTGATGAAATTCCTTGTTTTTTTAATTTGGAAAGTGCCATTGAATGGATTTAGAACTTAATTTGTGAGTCCAAGGTTTAATAAGGTCAACATTTTGAAGTTGGAATTGCTTGGGCTCTTGAGAAAATAGGAATTACCATAGAAGCTGGATGCAGGATAGAGTTACAGAGGAAAGAAAGGGAAAAGGATGAAATGATGAAAGTTACAGGCGCAAAAGATGAAAAAGGTGTTGCCTCGAGAGTGAAAAGGATTACCTGTCATATCCAACTGTGTAAAGCCTCTGGAAAATGATTAAAATATATGATTTCTCACATGGTATGTATCAGAATGATTAGAAGGACTACCAAAAAGGTTATGGCATGACATCCTAGTCATTAGGTTCCCCAGGGTCTATGAAATGTGATCAGTCCCTATGAATTGGTCCACCTGGCAGAATTTTTGATTGAAATTTTTTAAACCCATCCTTTGTGAGGCAAAATTGGTAACCCAGTAAAGGTCCCTCGAATATTATTCTTTCTTGGGGGGAAAATTTGGGATGAGTGAGTGAGTGAAATGTATAAATGCAATGAGAATACTCTTGCAAAGGGTCAGGGATTAAATTTCATAAGAAAAATTTGAGAAAAGCCATATTTTGAGAAACCCATAAGAGATACCTGGTTAATTTCCTTTGTGTTAGATTTTCTATCATGTCAAGTTGGTTACAGATGTATAGCCATGATGAGCACTGATATTTCTTAGGAAGCTTTCCCTTGCTGATGAATTTAAGCAATTTTGAAATTAATTTGTGTCAATCTTGGAGCAATTAGTGTCTGTTTTGTTTCAGAATGTTTGCAAGTAGTTTTTCTTGTTCCTATTGCAATCTTACATTGAAATATTTTTGAATCACACAGGATCTCGTCCATGTGACTGTTTAGTGGCATTTGTAATTTCATTTCAGGAAGATCCTTCATCTTATGATGAGATAAACAAATTTAAAATCATTCCACTGTCATTTGTTGATAAATATTGTCTGTAAGTCTTTGGGTGTACCTTAAGCATGATTGATCAAATATTTTGATGTTTAATTGAGTCTTTTAATTGGATCTTTCTTGCTAGATTCTCAAATATTGTGTGAAAACGTGTTGATCTGGGCCTCCATTGAAGAACATCTTCTGGTTGAAGGAACATCTTAACTATTCTAAAGTTTTCTATTGTTGAGTTGTCCATTGTTGTGAAATCATTCTCAGAGATCTGGTATAATTAACTTTATCCTATCTAATGTGGTCTGAGATGATTCAAAATCATGAATCTCCTGAACTTCCCCTGTTTTCCCTGTATGTCAACAAAGGGATAACCATCTATTTACGAACCAAGGTTTGCAGCACAAGTAACTCGACAATGTCTTTAGTAACCTTTGCCTTGTATTCCAACTATCGCCACTTTTAGAAGTGACAAATCTTAAGGTTAAATTAGGAGTGATTGATGGATTTTTCACAAGGTTTTGTTCGCAAAATTACTGTGCAATTGATAGGAATATCAAACTCCTTTTCAAACAGAGGTTAGGGTCCTCAGCATCCTGTCGAATGGCTTACCTAAAGTTGTGAGGATAGTTCAAATCCTCTTAAAGTGCTCATCCATACTCTCCACAAATTTGATGACTTGATTTGTCATCTAGCTATAAAATGAATACATCCATGATCTATCTGTCTCTGAGCTTCATTAAATTTGAGTTGCCCACTCATCTTGAAAGGGTGAACAATTTAGATACCAACATGAGGAGATGTTTCATATTCTTAACAATAACCCTTGTTTCTTGCATTTGAATATTTAATGCCTTAAGTGAAAATGGTGCAAATCCTATCTGGAAAAGAATCACTCTTTTTCTGCCTGAATACCAAATGACACTTGGCTCCATCAAAGTGGAGAGTCCAACAACTACTCGAAAAGATGGATGTTGGATTATCCTTTGATACCTTCTTCATTTACCTCGGTTACTTCAACCATATAAACCTCATCTGTTGGAATAGAACCAAGTCCCACGGTACGTCCCATACCCATAGAATTGAATGGAAGAAGAATAGGTACATCTTTTTCCAACATCTTGACAATATTTATTGTAGTCCCCAATGACAATGTCTCTACAATGAAGGTTTCATCTTTAACCATCGAGATGCCTTCAATTAGCCTTATGACCTATAATTCTGTTGTAGGGACCAAATTTTCTTCTAGGGCTGAACTTGTGGGCTTGTCTAACTGATTTGTAGGAAGATCAAATTCAGAAGTGGACCCTTACCTTCTTCTTTAAGTTAGCCAATATATATGTCGAAGGGTTTTGGGTCACCCTGCGCCACAAAGAGTTTGCCTAAGTGTAGGAATCTAACTTCCTGAAACAACATGGAGGGAATTGCCTTCATGCAATGAATCCAAGGATGGCCAAGGATCATATTATAATTGGTTTCCCGGTCTATAATATAAAACTCAATTAACATTTTCTTAGGCCCAAGGGTGACTGGAAATACTATGGTGTTCGATCGACATTGCCTTAAGGCTATCGTAGCCCCTCAAGCGTATTTCATGTTGAGGAGAAATTAGTTTCTCTGTAACCCTAGTTTTTGCAGGAAAGATATAAGGGACTATGTTAGATGTTTCCCCATCATCAATCATCGCACGCTTTGCATAATTGTTGTAAATCTAAACTTGTAAAAAAAGAGCTAGATCACCTCTATGGGCTATTTCAGCATCTGTGGGCATCTTGTTGATGTTAAATACAAATCCAACATCTCTTTCAGGATTCCTTGGTGGATAAACATCAAAATCCACATGGTTTATTTTTTCTTCTGGAGGAGGGGTGACTTTAATTAAATGACCAAGACCCAGTGCTTCTAGTAAAGCGGCTATGTGAGTAGGGGAATTATTTAAGAGATCTAACAAGGAAATGTGAGAGAATGTCTTAGTTAAGTCACTAATCAAGTCATAAGCTCCTACCGGCTTTCTTAACGTATCACGAACATTGTCTAATATAGTCGATTAGATTGGGATTGGCTGTGAAAGATAGTCCCTGGTTCTTGTGGCGGTGTTAATTTTTGGTTCAGCATCTAACTCTAACAACCCCATAATTTTTGTTTTTTGGTAGCCATCCAAAGGAGCTTCCACTTGTGGGTTTGACAAATTTGAGGCTTCACGATCATGAGTTCCTATTATATTACCCTTGTTTGAACCATTGGGATCTATTCTACCGTATTTTAGATGCATGGGGAGAGGGTCGTTAAAGATCCCCAGTGATGTGTTCTGTGGAGATACTGGTCCCATGTAGGTGTTTTGAGTGGGTGTTGATTGGGTTTGCCAAAAACATGTCAACAAATAACTGTCTTTGGTCCTCTGGAAACTGCACTGTAAAAACTTGTTACAATCATGGCATGTTCTTGCGTCATGCCTATGAACCCTATATGGAACCAAAATATAAGATAGGATCGTAATCTTGAGGCCTTTGGTTTGTTCCTTGTTGTGGTCCAAAACTATGTTATTGTTTGGTTATTGTTGTTATAATTAAAATTTTGGAACCCTTGCCTTTGGTTTTGGAAATGGTTTGGGTACCTGCCTGGGTATTGATTGGGGCCTGTGGTCTGCATTTTTCTTTCTTGTTGAGGTTGTTGTTGTTGGGGATGATTAAAATCCATAGTGTTTACTGAGGGTGAGAATTTATTATTTCTCTAATTATTGCCATTGTTATTGTTGTTGTTTATAGCACATGTACTAGTAGGATTAACAAGATTAGGATTTTTGGGCTGGTCAGGCACACCATTGGTCGTGGCTCCACATTTCTTATTAAGGATATTTGGTCATTGGTTATTGTTTGTGTTGTTGGAGTAACCGAGATTTTTTTTACTAAGAGTGAATCACTTCCCATTTTCTCCATAAGTCTTACGACCACTATCAATGGCCGCTTAGTCAATCTGAAGAGCACCCTCTAGCACCTCTTTATAGCTCCTTATGAAATTTTAAACCTCTTCCTTTGTCTCTATGTTGAGAGAGTGAAGGAAAAAATCACAAAGTTCTCGCTTGATCCATATTTGGATCACTTGCAGAGGAGTAGAGAACTTGTTACCACCATTGAATAAAGTGGGCTACAGACTCATTGTGTTCTTGCTTGATATGAAGCGAATTCCCTGATTAATGTTCTCAAAAGCTTGTTCATATCAAAATCTTTGATAAACTATGATACAATTTTCTTGAACGAGTGTATTGAAGCCTCCAGTATCCTATAGTACCAGTCAAGAGCAATAACTTCTAGCATCTTAGGGAAAATTTTCGTAACGACTGTGTCCTATGGGAGTAGCTCTCGAATGGTTGTTGCATAAGATTTGATGTGGGCATTAGGATCACCCTCCCCTTTGAATTTCAGAAGATCAAGAAAGGGTCTCAGGAGCATGACTGTCTGAATGAAGAATTCTAGGGGTTTCTTGAGATATTTAGAATAGGTCCCTATTTATGTTTTCACCATTGAAGATCCTTTTTGGGGAGGTGGGGGCTGCATTGGTTGCTAAAATGGGACAAGATAGACATTTGTTTGGGCATATGGCATCCCCTGTGATTGTCCACATGGACTTGGGTAGGTATACATGTCCCCTTGTAAATATTTAGAATACATGTGCACATAGGGGGGTTGATTACCTTTGTATGGAATCGAAGGCACAAAGCCAGGAATCGTTGTATTTCCAACTAGTATGGAATTTGAGAACGCACTTCTGATTGTTTCCTGTTGTAGATATCCATACCTGGCTTTGGGGAAAACCTAAGGTTCCCGTCCCTATAAGTAGATCTCCAGGGTTTTAATTATTCATATAAACTGGAGGTTTATGTGCAGTAGATATTTGTCTATAATTCTGTGGGTAGGGAGAAGTTTGCGCTTCCCTTGTGTATGAATTATGAGTATTTTTGGAAAGCTCTAATTCCTTGACTTTGTCTACCAAAGCTGAAATGACATCGTCCGTTGACGGGGAAGTTCTTTGCTTAGGTACTCTTTGTTGAATCGTCAGAGATTGTTGAGGAGTATGGTATCGTGCTATGAATTGTTCACTATGTTGCAACCCCTCATTGGTAGTATTTTTGGTTGGTGGAGGGGTAGCGTTATTGTTTTGGAGAAAGACATCACCTTTTCCTTGCAACCTATTGAAAGTTTGGTTCATGTTCTGGAAGTGTTGTTCACTCCTAGCATATCATGCTAAATATTACTCATCTAGATGCGGGGGTTTATCCGATTGCATGCTAATGGGCTGTCGAAACAATACTCGAGGAGATGAACTTGCTTCACTAGTGAAATTCATGTTGTTGGAACTTGATTATTCGTGAGGATAGGTTTGAGTGACTTGGTCACGTTCCTCAATACATATAGAGGAACCAACATTGGTTCCCTAAAGCAAAGGGTTTTGAGAGGATGAACGGTTGTCTGCCCATGTTGAAAGTAAAGGTGATTGTTGTGATATACTTGATTGGTAGTGGTACATGTCAAAACCCAAGATGGGCTGACTATACTCCTCATATCTTGACATATTTTTTGGGTATAATAATACCTACAGAATAAAGGATGGACAAAGAAAGAAAAAACATTTAGAGGCTATCTCTCCACGTCAGGTTCACAAATTTGTAAAACATAAAATCAACACGTGACCTTCTTCATACCCGACCTCTTGAGGTCATTCTAAGACATCCGGTGTAGAATGAGTGTGAAATTGAGTGTGGTGATGGGGATAAAGCTAATTAGGTAATCTTATATCTTCATCACGCAATGTTGGAATCTGTGAGTCTAAGGAAAAGAATGCTCTCCTAACTTGAAGTGGTGTGATGGCTCACTCTGAAATAAGAGCCACTCATAGAATCCAATCAATGTCGAGCTTGGATGAGATTTTGTTTGTTGCTTGTTGAACATGCAGAAAATGACCTGTGGGCACCTCGTATAGATTTCCAGACAAGGTCATGGAAGTAAGAATGAGAGGCGCGATGGAGCCACAGGTATTTATGGGTGATTTTATGGTCTGGTCTAGAATTTATTAGCTTGATCGGATACTATGCTCAGTAAGGAAAGCTATGCATTAATATCTAGTGGAAGTGGTGAATATCTAAATACTAATGTACGCAAATGAGTGTCATTGTCTAACTAACTAGTAGGCCCGTTGGGTTGTGGAACATGAGGATCACAACCAAAAACTCATGAAGGTTGTGGCCCTTGAATGTGTTAGGTTGTGGAGCCTATTTTCATGTGAGAAAGTGTTGAAAACTGTACACTAAGAGTACTGTACACTTTCCACATATCGAGAAACATTCTTTTCTCATATGGGTGGGATTTTTGCCCCATGGGTTTATGGGACAGTTTTGGCCCATGGTTTTAATACCCACGGTTTGTAAAACTACTTAAGCAGTTGTCTACTTATATGCTTTTATGCATATGGTAGGTATAATGTAACATTACAGATGTGTTTTGAATTTGGTTATGAATTCTGTAGAGTTTGTTGAGCATAGCTCCAAATAGATCTGGGTATTGTATTGAGAGAGCGGTGGCTCGTAATAAAATATGAGCAAGTGATTCTTGGTGGACGTAGCCCAAATTGGGTGAACCATGTTAAATATTGTCTCTTTGTGTTGTTTTATTTAATTCTACACTTTTATTTAGGATCTGTAATATTTTCTACATATTAGTTTCTACTATTGCGATTATGTGAGGGATTATTCCACATATTTTATCCCTTATTTCCTAATAGAATGGTCATGCACGTAATCAGACCCTGTTGTCAGGAGCAGTCCAATTTAGTTGTAGGATTGATTAATAATGATATTTAGCGTATTGAGTTATTTTAAATTCTTAGCAAAAGTTATGGGTGTGCATAAGGCTGTCAAACGTAAACTGGTATCGATGTCAGTTATCAGCTCTAGCCCGTTGGGTTATGGGACCAAGGGATCATAACTATATGTCTTTTCCTGTTGTGGACCGTTAATGGTCATACATGATGAAATAAAATGATTTTTGATAAGAAAAATAATTACTGAAGGAAACATAATCTATTCTTTTGGATTTTTCACATTATTTTGGATCAAAATAATAAAAGCAAACTAATCTATCAAAGGAAATATTTTTATTCTTTTCTAGTTTTCAAGCAATGCGTTCTAATATAATAAATAAACTAAAGACAAGTAATCAGTCGGATGTAGCTGGTTACTTGTGAAATGTATGAATTTGATCTAAAGAAAATAACCTAATCTAACCAAAACCCTTCAAGCCCTACCTCAGAGGTGAAGAACAAATCATGACCCTGAAAGGGGCTATTGTTCCTCACAACTTCCCTGATAATTTTAAAGAGGAAAGCTTACTAATGACTTGATCTACTTGTGATTGACTAATTCTATTGAAATGAATTATTCTCTGTTCTATTTGATATGAAATGATTGAAGCTAATGATTTGAAATTGACAATTCAACAAACAAGGAAATTAAACACACAATTCCAACTTAGACAAGCAAGAGCTTTGGCTAATATGGTTGTGTTTGAATTTTTCCCACTAGTATGTTCCTTTCTTTCTCTAAGTTTTCATGTGAGTCCAAGGGATTGGGAATGAAAGAACAACAACAGGAGAATGACACTTTAGCAATGACAACTTGATGGTAGTTCGGATGCAATGCAGGTAGAAGAGAGAGAGAGAGAGCACAAGAGATTAGAGCTTGGCTATGTACTTCCTAGCAAGAATGTAATAACAATACAATGCAAGATACATAAGAATTCTCAGTCCTTTTTCTTGAATACAAGCATGGAATATATAGGAATGGAGGATGGGAGGTGAATTTATGCACAAGGCAAGAAGGAGAAATTCTGACCAATTAAATCTATTCAAAAATAGGAGGAAGAAGAACCAAGAAATCAAAGCTAATTTTAGACAATTTGGCTCATGGATGCATGCAAAAAGTGAAATTAAGTGAACCGTCACATGTTAAAAAACATGTGAGGGATTATGAAAAAAGCACACAGGACGACTGCTCTACGCAGGGTGGTGGTTTGAGGACCGCCTCCCTGCTAGGGTGGCAGTCCTGGCACTAAAAGCCAAAAAATGCATAGAAAGAGGTGTGGAGCTAGAAAAAGTACGGGAAGGCTAAGAAAAGATGTCCAGGCAAAAAATATACACTACGAATTAAAAATGGAGCTCGAACACCTTCTTGAAAGGACCTGAATCATCAATGGGGACTTTTGTAACCATTTTCTGACAATGTAGCACATGTAATTTTTGGTGTGTATAGGAACCTAATTGTTATCAGAAAGCATTGGAAGATGTGGATAGTGCCAAATGGAAAAGGGAAATGTAGGAGGAGATGGATGCCTTGGAAAAGAACGGGTCATGAGACATAGTAGAACTTCCAAAAGGTAGAAAAACATTTGGATGCAAATGGGTTTACAAATGGAATATAGGTGTTGATGAAAAATTTGAAAGGTTTAGGGCTAGACTTGTAGAAAAAAGATATTCACAGAAAGAATGTATTAATTTTCATGAAATCTTTTCGCCAGTTGTTAAACTTGTTTCAATTCTATTAGTCATAGCACTAGTTGCCTTAATTAATTTGGAGTTGGAGCAATTAAATGTTAAAATAACATTCTTACATGGAGGGTTGGAAGAGGATACACACACACACACACATATGAAATAACCTGAAGGATTTATTTTTAAGCTCAAGAAATCATTGTATGACCTAAAACAGTCACCCAGGAAATGGTACAAGAAGTTTTATGTTTTCATAATGAGCCAAAATTTTCTAAGGAGTGAGTATGACCATTGTGTTTATTTCAAGTTTTTGGATAGTGGATTATTCATTATATTAGTATTTTATGTTGATGACATGCTAGTTGTAAGAAAAATCATGATAGAAATAAAAAAATTAAAGGCTCATTTGGCTAGGACATTTGATATGAAAGATCTAGGAGCTGCAAAATAAATCTTAGGCATGGAGATACACATAGACAAGATAAATGGTAAGCTTTGACTATCGCAACATAGGTATCTAGAAAAGATACGAACAAAATTTAGTATAAAAGATGTGAAACTAGTTAGTTACACTCTTGATTCAATTTTATATTCTTTACCAATCTATATGTATGAGCAACATATAATCAATCAAGTATTCATCAAATGCACATAAACACTGAACACAAATATTTACCGTGGGAAACCCTTTCGGGAGAAAAACCCACCAAAACCATTGCTTATATTACACAAAGCAAGGACTCATAAGAATATAACACATCTTACAAGATTTTTTTAGTGAGACACCAATCCCACAAGGAGCACAAACCCCTACAACTATGCTGATATTACACACAAAAAAGGACTCAAGTGAATATTACGCATCACAAGAGATTCTTTTCTGTAGGCACCCACCTACAAGGAAGCTACAACTCCCTGAATGTGCTAAGCTACAACTTAGACTTCTTTACATATACATTTTGATCATGTAGTTACAACAATTATAATAAATGAATTATGATCACTTTCCTGGCTCGATCTGTGTTCTTCCTCTGTCACTCTCTTTACATTCAAAGCTTGATTTCCTTCGTATGCTCTGCTTATCTGATCATGTTCTTCATTATTTTCTCGATCTCACCCTTTCTCTTTGCTTCACCGTTGTAGCTCTTCTTATCTTGATTGCATCATATTTTCTTCTCTCTATGTCACTCTCTTGGCTCTAGTGCCTTAGTTTTCTCTCATGAGCAACTCCTTCGAATCACTTAAATTTTTTCTTTTATTGCACCTTTTGACCAAAAATGCTTGCTTCGATATTTTCATTTTGTACTCTTCCTGATCTGTCACTAGTGAATCTGGATCATTAAATGTTCCAAGCTGAGTCCATATTTTATTCTTTCCTTGTTTAGATTCATTCCTCCTTCTTCCACACATCTGAAAAAACCAATTTAATAGCCACTTCCAAAAATAGAAAACTTGCATTGTTTAGAATTTGCATCGTGTAATTAAAACGATGACCCATCTTCTTTGCATTATTTTAATTCACCTTGAAATTGGGAATCTCCATCGAGCTTATAACCAAATTGCCTCATGGTCAACATGCATTAAATGTTGGTAGCTGGAATAGAGAATTTCATTGGTCTGTGTGAAGTTCCAGTTGTACTTGTAGTTGCAATTCTCTTTCAATCAAATCTCCTTCAAAATCTGAATGCAAATGTTCACTCTTTCAATTTGAACTCTAACTAATTGTCCTTGATCCACTCCAGTTCACTTTGATCATTCTGTGGCTTCCTTTGGCATCTTTGATCTTTTCCTTCATATCATGGCTTCTCCTTTTGTCCTTCAATTTTTCCCTTCTTTATGTGATTTTTAGTTATCTGTGGCATCTGTATGCATTGTGTGGATTTTTCAACTTCTCGTGGCTTCCTCCTTGTTTGCTACCTTCCGTGGCTTTTCTCCTTTTCTAGTTCTTCGTGGCTTTCCTTCTGTCTATGGAAATCTTCTATACTTAGTGGCTTTTCTGCTTATCCACGGTTTTGCATCTTTTCCCTTTATACACACAATTCTCCAAATATTCTTATTCACACCTTTACCTTCTGAGCTTCTTCACTCTACAGCACTCTCCTACCTTCAACGGCTTCTTCTGGAGATTTCCTTTAGTCTGCGGTTCCTTCCTTGAGCTTCTTTACTCCACGGCTCTCTTATGTACTTGGCGGCTAACACCTTATATCCGTGGCTTGCACAAATGTTGTCTAAGTCCTTTAGGACTTATCCTTGATCATCTCAAAGCCTTTGTGAGTTGACACTACCAATCAACCTTCATCTTTTTCACATGCTCACTTTACCAATTGACTCCTTTTTCCATCAATGCAACTTGATATCAACTCATCAATCTTGACATCAATGACAACACATATAACAATGAAAAATATTCAACAATATCCCCCTTTGTCATTGATGGAAACACTCCATCCTATAGAAACCTGTATAACCTTATAACCTTTGATGGAAAAATGATTGCATACCTGAATTCACCTTTCTCCTTTCTTATTCTTCTTCTATATCTGCATACTGGTTTCTGGTTTCTTTATCTCTCCCCCTTTGACAACAATGAAAAAGGGCCATCTATGCCACACATAATTGAATATACTTGTAAGCTGGTTTCTTCATGTGCTTACCTCAAGAAGCTCCCCCTAGGCTTATGCTTCTTATCCATCTGATTTGGTGTTTCCACGACAATGCTCCCCCTGAGATGATGCATACTTTGATAAATTTGAGCTAATAGATTAGCTCCCCCTCACTTTGGCACTGTTTTTAAGAGCTAATATTTCTTGAGAATGATCCCTTCCTTCATTTTCACATGCCCTCTAGTTGTTTTGGGATTAGGAATGAATCCTAATTCATACCTTAAGTGCTCAAATGTTTCTTTTGGTAGCGGCTTGGTCATTATATCTACAATTTCTTCTTTAGTGCTCACATATTCTAGACTGATCTTCCTGTCATTCACTTGTTCCCTCAAGAAATGATATCTTATAGGTATATGCTTGGTTTTTGAGTGGAACACTAGGTTCTTAGAGAAACTTATTGCACTTGTACTATCACATAAAAAGGAATTGTATTTTCATATTTTACCTTGTAATCTTCCAATGTTTGCTTCATCCATAGAACTTGTGTGCAACACATCGCGACAAATATATACTCTACTTCACATGTTGAGAGAGCCACTGATGATTGTTTCTTGCTTAGCCAAGATACTAAGTAATTTCCAACAAAGAATGCTCCTCCACTTGTACTCTTCCTATCATCAACACTTCCTACCCAATCTACATCTGTATATGCTTTTATGTTGAAATCATTGCTTTTGGGGTACCACAGTCCATACTCAAGTGTTCCCATGAGATATCTCAAAATTATCTTGACTGCCTTGAGGTGTGTTTCCCTTGGATCTTCTAACAAGTCCTACCACCTGCATGATATCAGGTCTTGATGTTGTGGAGTAAAGTAGACTTCCTATCATGGATTTGTACATTGTTTTGTCTACCTTAGGTGAATCATCATCTCTGTTCAACTTGCACCCAACTTCCATTGGTGTACCAATTGGTCTGCATTCTTCCATTCTAAACCTTTTCAACATTTCCTTGATATACTTGCTTTGTGAGATGAACATACCTCTATCTGATTGATTGATCTGTAGTCCCAGAAAGAAAGAAAGATCTCCCAACATTGACATCTCAAATTCTTCTTTCATCAAGCCTACAAACTCATATGTCATCTTGTCATGATCTCCACCAAAAATGATGTCATCAACATATACTATTACAATGAGAATATGTTCTCCTTCTTATTTTATGTATAGATTGTTGTCCATGACTCCTTTTCTAAAACCTTGCTCAATGAGGTATGAGTCTAATCTATCTTTACCAAGCTCTAGGAGCTTGCTTTAATCCATACAAATATTTCTTCAACCTACACACATAATATTTATCTTCAGTCAGTGAGAATCCATCAGGTTGTTCAATGTATACCTCTTCATTCAGGAAACCATTTAGGAAGGTTGATTTCATGTCCATCTGGAACACTCTGATCTTCTTGTATGCCACATAATTTAGAAACAACCTTATTGTCTCCATTCTTGCAACTGGTGCAAATGTCTCATCAAATTCAATCCCTTCCATTTGTGCATATCCTTTGCATACTAGTATGGCCTTGTTACATGTAACTTATCTTTTCTTATTCATATTACTCCTAAAGATCCACTTGGTTCCAATAACATTCTTGTCATGCGGCTTGGGTACTAGTTCCCCATGTCTCATTCTTTTCGATTTGATCCAATTCTTCATTCATGGCGTCTACCTAATGTTGATCTTTTCTTTCTTCAGTAATATTCTTGAGTTCTATCATGGACATGAGTGATATATCTTCATGATTCTGCTGCTCTCTAAGTCTCCTTCTTGTTAGGATGTTGTCATCCTTATTTCCAAGGATTTGATTTGTAGGATGATCCTTCTTGACTTGCATGGAGGGTGCCTTAGCATTTGGTATTTATTCTTGTTCTTATTTTGCTTCGTCACGTGGACTGTCAAAGTCTTCATCATCTTATTATTCTTCATTTGTGCCAGTATGTTAGGTATTTGTTTTTACAAATTGTGCCTCATTCACCTTCGCACTAGTGCTTTCCACTATCTTTTACAACCACTTGTTGTAGCATCTATAAGCTATGCTAACTACTGAGTATCCAAGGAAAATTACTTCTTTGATCCTTGAGTAAAATTTTCCTAAGTTTTCTTCATCCCTTTTAATGTAGCATTTTCTTCCAAACACTCTGATGTGCTTCACATTTGTAGGCCTCTTCTTCCATAGTTCATAGGGGGTCTTATCACTGTTTACTCTCAGCTGAGATCTATTCAAAAGATAGACTATGGTATATAATGCTTCACTCCAATACCTATCTGGGAGTTTGGATTCAGTTAGCATAGTCCTTTCCATCTCTTGCATTGCTCTATTATTCCTTTCAATGACTCCATTTTTCTGAGGAGTACGCATGGATAAGAATTTTCTCTTGGTTCCATGTTCTTCACAGAACTCATCAAACTCATTTGACCAGAATTCACCACCTATGTCTGATCTTAGGCATTTTATTTTCTTGTTCTTTTCATTTTCAACTAATGCCTTGAAATTCTTAAATCTATCTAGGGCTTCATACTTCTTCTTTAAACATGCTACCCAAGTCATTCTTGTATAATCATCTATAAGTAACATAAAATATACTTCACCTGATATTCCTTCAGTTCTGGTAGGGCCGCATAGGTTTGTATGAATCAATTCCAGTGGTCTTGTTGTAGAGTACTCCTTTGACTTGAATGACCTCCTTATCTGTTTACCATGTAGACATGCCTTGTATAGTGTATCCACGGGTTTGATGATCTTAGGAATGTGTCTCACACAACCTTTAGTACTTACTTTAAACAAATTTATCAAAGCTCATATGTCCAAGTCTTCTATGCCATAGCTAGCTATGGTATAGTTTACATGTAAAACATTTCTCATTATTTATCTCAATTAGTACATACATGTTCTTCTCTATCCACTTGGCCTTTGTAACTATTTTTCCTATTTTTCCATTGATAATATCGCATCCTCGGTCATGGAATATGAAATTATATCCTCTCTTACACATTTAACTCACACTTAACATGTTATGTTTCAAGCCTTCAACATATAAAACATTTTCTATAATAGTGTTTATGTACACACCCAAAATTGGATGTGCTACATTGTCGTAAAATGGTTACAAAATTCCCCAATGATGATTCAAGTCCTTTCATGGTGTTCGAGCTCCAAAAACCATTCACAATGTATATTTGTAGCTTAGATATCTATACTTAGCCTTCCTGCACTTTCTTCTAGCTTTCTGATTCTTTCTGTGCATGTTTTGGCCTTTAGTGCCATGACTGCCACCCTGCCTGAGTGACGGTTTTAAAACTGCCGCCTAGGTAGGGTGGCGGTCCTGACCGATTTTTCCAGATTCTATCATGCATGTTTTTAACATGCGATGATTCACTTAACTTCACTTTTATCATGCATCCATGGGCCAAATTTTCTAAAAATATTTTTGATTGCTTGGTTCTCTTTCCCTCTTCATTTTTGCATGTCCTTTAGTTAGTTGGAACTGCCTCTTCTTTCCTTGTGCATGAAGGCACATCCTAGCCTCAATTATTATACATTCCATGCTTGTATTCAAGTAATAGACCTGAGAATTTTTGTGTATCTTGCATTGTATTTCTACCACAATCTTGCTAGGAATTACATAGCCAAGCTCAGATCTCTTGTGCTATCTCTCTTCTACTTGCCTTACATCCAGACTACCTTCAAGCTACCATTACTCAAGCACCATCCTCTTATATCTATTCTTACATTCCAAATACCTTGGACTTATATGAACACTCAAAGAAAGAAAGGAACACAGTGAGGGGATGGATACAAATACAAAAAGATTTTCCAAATCTCTAGCTTATCTAGGTTGGAATTGCATGTTTGTTTTCTGTATTTGTTAAATTGTCAATTTCAAATCACTAGTTTCACTTACATATCAAATAGAGCAGTAAAATTATTTCATTTCAATAGGTTAGGAAATTACAAGTAGATCAAATCATTAGAAAGTTTTCTCTTTAACATTACCAGGGAAGTTATGGGGAACAATAACTCTTTCAGGGTCATGATTTGTTCTTCACCTATGAGGTATGGTTTGAAGGGTTTTGATTGGATTAGGTTATTTGATTTAGATCAGATTCATACATTTGCACAAGTAGCTAGCTACATCTGGCTGATTACTTGTCTTTAGTTTATTTATTAGATTAGAATGCATTGCTTAAAAATTAGAAAAGATCAAAAATATTTCCTTTGATAGATTAGTTTACTTTTTATTGTTTCACTCTGATATATTGTGAAAAATCCAAAAACATAGATTAGATTTCTTTTAATTGTTATTTTTCTTATTAAAATCATCTCATTTCATTATGTATGACCATCAATGGTCCACAACATGAAAAGACGCACAATTTTGATCCCTTGGTCCCACTACCCAACGGGCCAGAATTGATAATTGACATTGATACAAGTTTACATTTGACAACCTTATGCACACTTGTAACTTTTGCTAAGAAAATAGAACAACTAAATATGATAAACATCGCTACTAATCAAGCATATGATTATTGGACTACTCTTGACAATAGGGTTTGATTACGTGCATGACCATACAAAGGCCATAACCTCCACAAGTATTTGGCTGTGATCCTCAGGTCCCACAACCCAACATGCTTGCTAACCAGTTAGACATTGACACTAGTTTGTGTACATTAGTATTTATATCTTCACCCCTTCCACTAGACATTATTGCAAAACTTTCTTTACTGAACATAACAACCAATTTGGCTAAGACTTTCTGGACTAGACCTGAAAATTGCCCATAAGTCCTTGTGGCTCCACCATGTCTCTCATTCTTACTTCCATGAACTTGTCTACAAATCCATACGAGGTGACTACAGGTCACTTTCCACGTGTTCAACAACCAATAAAAAGAATCTCAGAAGATCTCGATATCAATTGGAGTCTCCGAGTAGTTATTATATCAAACTGATCCATCAAACCACTTCAATTTAGGAGAGCATTCTTCACCTTAGACTTACAGATCCTGATATTGTGTGTTGAAGACATAATATTTCCAAACTAGCTTGATCGTCATCACCAAACTCACATTCACATTCAATCTACACTAGTTGCCTTGGCATGACCTCGAGAGGTCAGGTGCGAAGAAGGTCACAATTTTATTTTCTATCATACAAATTGGTGAACCCAACGTGAAGATCTAGTCTCTAAACATTTCCACTTTCTTCGTCTATCCTTTATTGTATGGGTATTTTAATACCCCCCGAATATTTCAGGATATGATGAGTATGGTCGAACCATCCCAAGTTTTGACATTTATAACTACCAAATAGGTATACCAAAACCATCACCTTCACTCTCAATGTGCGTAGACAATTGTTCAACTGATCAAAACCATCTTCTTCAGGGAACCAATGTTGGTTCCTCTGTACGTATTAAGGAACTTGACCAAATCAAGCAGACTTATCCTAATGAATAACCAATTTCAAACAATATGAATTTCACTAGTGAAGCAAGTTCATCTCCTTGTGTATTGTTTCGATAGCCCATTAGTATGTAATCATACCAAACCCCGCATTTAGATGAGGAATACTTAGCATGATATGTTGGGAGTGAACAAAACTTCTAGAATATGAACTGATATTTTGATATTTTGTAAGGAAAAGGTGATGTTCTACTCCAAAACAATAATGCTACCCCTCCACCAATTGAAAATATTTCTAATGAGGGGTGGCAACATAGTGAACAATTCATAGCAGGATACTATACTCCTCAACAACCTCTAAGGGTTTAACAAAATGTAGCTAAGCAAAGTAGCACCCCATCAACGGGTGATGTCATCTCGACATTGGTAGACAAAGTCAAGGAGCTAGATCTTGCCCAAAATGCTCCAAGCTCATACGTGGGGAAGGCAACGAATTCTCCCTATCTGAAGAATTACGGAAAAATACCTACTACACAGAATCCTCCAGTTTATACAGGTACTCCAAACCCTGGAGATTTGCTTATGGTGACAGGAACTTTGGGTATGCCCCATCATGCCACATATGACTATCTATAACAGGAACCGGCTAGAAGTGTGTTCTCAAATGCAATACCCACCAGAAATACAATGTTTTATGTATTTGTGTCTTTGATTCCATATTAAGGTAATCAACCCCCCTATGTACACATGTATTCTAAATCTCCATAGGGGGATTAGTACACTTACCCAGGTCCGTATGGACAACCAGAGGGGATGCCATAAGCCCTAATCAAATTTTATGATGTTCTATTTTAGCAAATGATACAACCTCCACCTCCCCAACAAGGATCTTCAATGGTGGAAATGTACACAATGGGGACCTATTCTGAATATCTTAAAGAACCACTAGACTTCTCCATTCAGACAGTCATGCTCCTGAGACCCTTTCCCGATCTTCCAAAATTAAAGGGGGAGGGTGATCCTAATGCCCACATAAAAGCTTACACAATGGCCATTCGAGAGCTGCTCCCATAGGATGTAGTTCTTGCGAATATTTTCCCTAAGACACTATAAGGTATTGCTCTCGATTGGTACTATAGGATACTAGAGGATTCAATACACTCCTTCAAGAAAATTGTATTAGAATTTATTAAGGCTTTAGATATGAACAAATTTTGAGGATAGGAATCAGGGAATTCCTTTATATCAAGCAAGAGAACAAAAACTCTACAGCTAACTTCATTCAAAGGTGGTGACAAGTGAATGATAACCAGATCGTGCCAAGCCAAGAACACAGATACTAATTAAACATCACGATCAATAAGATGAAAGCAATTCAGCTAGAATAACTTTACATAAACCTTTGCAAACAAATAAGCAGTAATATCATATATTATCATGGAACTCAATGAAATATAATGAGAATGGGCCTTGCTTATATAAGCAAGGAATAACAGTCTAAGAACCAGTCAAGGTCATAGATCAAGCCATAAATCATGGAAAGAACTAGTCAAGTCCATAGATTTATGGGAGAACTAGACATCAAAGATCTAGTAAATACCATAGTTCTAGGAAAGAACTAGTCAATACCATAGATCAAGGAAAGAACTATACTTAACAACTTGATAATATCTCCTAATATCTAAATAAATAAAAAGAAATATCCACACACATAAGTGGGTGAGGATAAATACAATAATGTACCTAGGTGAACATGAGCTAAGGTAAATACCTAATCTAACACCCCCCCTCAAGTGAAGCTAGGGGCCAAAACAGAAATGGCATGTCCACAATATGAGTCCCGACAACTAGGCCTGATGAGGTACTCATGTACAATATATCCATGAAGAAATCTCAAACCAAAAGAAGGAAAGAATCCTGCTAGAAGGAAAGAGAAAGAAGAATAAGAACAAGGAAGATGTTCTCATGAACACCCCCAAGAACAACTTCCGAAACCCCAAGCATTCCATGCAACTCAAGGTAGCGAGGTGATGCAAAAGTCATAAAGATGTTTGCAACCTGCTACTGAGTCGGAATGTACTCCAAGCAAAGAAATCCATCCTGAATGTGTTGATGAATGAAGTAGATGTGTATATCAATATGCTTGGTCCACTGGTGCTCAACTGGGTTGCAAGAAATGTGAATTGCACTTTGGTTGTCACACAAAAGTACAGTCAGTGAATCCTGTGGGAATTCCAAACTCTGTCAATAACTGGCGAAGCCGAAGAATCTGCTGACTCACTGTAACTACTGTCCTGTACTCTGCCTCTGAAGATGAAGGTGCAATAGCCTGTTGTGTTTTACACACTCAAGGAACTGGAGAAGAACTAAAACACAAAAGATATCCAAATGTGGAACACTTGTAATCAATAGAACCTACCTAATCTGAATCTGTATAACCAACCAACTGAGTAGAGCCCCTAGTGTAGTGTAGGCCAAAGTGGGAAGTGCCATGCAAATAGCGCAAAATCCTTTTAACAGCCTGTCAGTGACTACTATGAGGAGAATGTGCAAACTGAGATACAAGCCCTACTGCAAATGAAATATCAGGGTGAGTATGGGTCAAGTACATGAGACTCCCAACCAACTGCCTATACAATGTAGGATCACAAAGTGGTGTGGTACATGTGGATGTAAGAGTAACTCTAGACTGAAAAGGAGATGGACTTGGCTTGCAATCAACCATATCAAAGCACCTAAGAAGATCATGGGTGTACTTTTTCTGACTCAAATGAATCCCTGAATCTGTCTGAGAAATCTACAAACCAAGAAAATAATGTAATAGCCTAAGATCTGTCATGTCAAACTATGTAGAAAGAGCCCTCTGAATACTCAGAATGTGGGAAGAAGAGCTACCAGTAAGTAACAGATCATCAACATATAAGACAAGTATCACAATATCCTCACCGACATGCTAGAGATACATTGTATGATCAGATTCACAATGAACAAAACATGTAGATAGAAGAAAAGAATGCATCTTCTCATACCAAGCGCGAGGGGCTTGTTTGAGACCGTAGAGAGACCTTCAGAGCCTACAAATAAGAGAAGAATCCTGAACAAATCCAGCTGGCTACTTCATGTATATTTCCTCTTGTAGATTTCCATGTGAGAAGACACCCTTCATGTCCATTTGGTATAAAGGTCACCCCTGTGATGCAACATTAGAAAATACAAGGCTTATAGAATCCATATTGGCAATGGGTGCAAAAATATTAGAGTAATGAATACCTTCAACTTGTGAAAAACCCTTTACAACAAGACGAGCCTTATACTTGTCAATGGACCCATCTACTGTGTATTTAGTTTGGTATACTGACTTACACCTAACCATCTTTCTTCCTTTAGGAAGAGATACCAAATACCAAGTATGATTCTTCATCAAAGAAGAATACTCAGCTACCATCGCATCATCCCTCTCCTATATCCCATGAGCCTTTGAAAAGGACCGTGGATCCTCAAAAACTACCTAACACAAAAGTCCAGAACCAGTAGAATGTGCATGATGATGCCTAGTGGGTGGAAGATCCTCTATGAAAGGTGCTGCCTCAAAAACTGTAGTACAATCCCACTTAGGCATAGTGACAACATCAGTTGGAATAGGATCCTCAATGCTATCTATAACCTCCTCATCAATCTCCTCAAAGAAAGGATCCTCAAGATGAGTTGATGAAGAAGAAGGAATGGAAGAAGATGAAGAATCATGAGGAGTGAAACGCTCATTAAACTGAACATGTGTTCGAAAAAGAACATCATGTGTATCAGGATCTAAAAGATGATAAGCTCTCATGTCCTCACAATACCTACAAAGATAAAGGGTTTACTCTTCTTATCCAAAGCTTTCCTTTTCTTATTTAGCACAAAGGCCCAAGCATGGCTCCCAAAGACTCGAAAAAATGAGACATCTGGCTTAGTGTTGGACCAAGCTTCCTCTAGAGTCAAATGCTCAAGTGCTCTGTGTGGTGTGTGATTCTGAATATAGTTAGCACAATTAACTTCTTTTGCCCAATAGATATGAGGTATATCTCTAGAATGCATCATACACTTATCCATTTCCTTCAAAATTCTATTCTTCCTTTCTACTAATCCATTCTCTTGTGGAGTATGAGGAACAAAATGCTGGTGAATAATGCCTTGAGTTGCCAAAAATTTAGAAAAATCATTGCTAAAGTACTGCCCCCATTATCAGTGTGAAGGTTATTTATGCTACTAGAAGATTTTTTCTCGACTAAAGCCTTGAAGGCTTTGAAGTGTGAAAAAACATCACTTTTGTACTTGAGAAAATAAACCCAAGTACGCCTCGAGAAGTTATCAATAAATGTAAGTGCATACTTAGCTCCATTACAAGATGGGGTAGGAAAAACCATCAAGTCACTATGCACAAGATCTAGTGGTGAAGAAGCTCTCTTAGACAAATTCTTAGGAAAAGGATCTTGGTGTTGTTTCCCTAATGCACAACTGTGAAAAAATCCCTCAACACAAGAAACTCTAGGAAGACCATCTACCATATCATGAGTGCTCAAATCCTTCAAATATCTATAATTGAGATGTCCAAATCTTTCATGCCAAAGCTTACTCTCTGAATCTGAATGAGAAACCAATCCTGTCCCTATACAAAAAGTGTCATCAAAACCCTCAAAGTGATATAGTATTGAACTATGATCAATAATACCCTGAGCAACAAGTGAATAAGGCTCCAACAAAGTTCTTACTTCTGCCCCATATGGTGTAAAAGTCACTATTTTCCCTTGACCAGAATGACAAATTTGATATACATAAAGACAAATTTGTAGTGATGTTAGGAACATATAGTGCATCTTGGATATTGCCACCATCAAGTTGTATATCACCTTTTCCCTCAACAGAAAGAAAGGAAGAATCTCCAACCTCAATTTTGGAAGTAGAACTCAAACCTAGAGAAACAAAAGACTCCTTGGAAGAAGTCATGTGATGAGAAACACCAGAATCTATAACACAATTGTCTGTAAGTGGTGACTGAGATCTTCCAACAACATTAAGTGATTTTCCATGCTGATTAGAAGGAGATGGAGTGGAGATAGAAATTTTTGTTTTTTGACTGCATCCTCTAAGGCTTGCATTCACTTATAACACCTATGTTCTTCATGATTACTACCCCCACAAAAAGATCATGAACGACTAGACTTATTCTTGGATTTAGAAGACTCCTTGGGTTTTGAGTTGCTTTCGTTGGGTTTAGGAGCATTTTGAGATGGAGAAGGTGTGGATTTGGTTTTACTATTTTGGTTTTCCCTTGCCCTTAGGATTAGATGCAACTAATTCCTTTTGAGAGGTGGAAGACTCAAGGTGAGATAATTTGGATTCTTCCCTAGTAATTATTTCACAAAATGTTTCTAAATTAGGCATTTTAAAGGTGTCACCTAAGGCATCCATGCTAGAGAAAAAGGTAGAAGTAAAAATTTGGAATGGTCCTCTCAACTTGGATAGAATCAAGTAAACACACTCTTCATCTTTCTTATCTCTTCCACTCCCCTTCAATTGTGTCAACAAATGCTTGAACTTGGTAAGATAGTCTATAATTGTTAGAAAATCTTTAGGATTAAGAGATGTGATCTCAATTTCAAGTTGCATGGCTCTCATATGATCCACCTTACCAAATAAATCCTCCAATTTCTCCCATATTTTGAAAGGAGAGTCACACTTTTCCAAATGAAATAAAAGATTGTCACTTACATAAGTTCCCATCAAACCCATACACTCATCAAATTTTCACTAGTACTAAAATTTCTCATATTCTCTAGTGAACCCTGGTTTTTCTTTATAAGTTAAAGCCCATAATCCTTTCCGCTTAATTATTATTTCCATTCTTGGTTTCCATGTGTGGTAATTATGTGTTGTTAATGGCTCAACATGATCTAATGTAGAAGTAGATGCCATCCTAAAAAAAAATCACTAAAATAAATGAAAGAACCAAGTAATGCAACAAGAGTCCCTTGATATTTTGACACTTTATAATGAGTGTGTGTTACATCCAATGGAAAGACCATGGAAAAACAAGAACTTTTGCAAAAAACGACACCCAAAACCGAGTTACCGATCGAAAGTTACAAGCTTTTCAATATTATGCTCTATTATTTATTTTAGTTACCACTAAAATAGAATAAAATACTCTTGTCTTCACCACACAAATAAAATGAAAGGGGGCTGGAGTTAAGCACCTACTAGTAGGAATCACAAGATTTAAGCCCTCATATGACCAGGGGCTAAGAATTTCAATGGGTGTGTGCAACTTACTATTTTGGGGTGTGTCGCTGGTTTTGAAGAAAGTCACATCCAACTGCTTCTTCTGGTAAAAACTACTATTTTTGGACTATGTTGAAAGTGACCTTCACCACCCATAACAAAAAAACCAAAAAAAGATACTGCCTCCCAAAAAGGTCAAGTTTACAGCCGATCTTAGGGGTTTTTTTGCCTTTCGGATCCAATGGAAGCCTCTGTTTTCCCTAAAAATGCATGCAACAACAAAATATGAGAAAATCTCGAATATATGAATATATAAACAATTTATTTACAAAATAAAACTTACAGATGAATGTCAATAGTGATCTCCTGCTCTGATACTATAAAAGAAATGATAACTAGATCGTGCGAAGTCAAGAACACAGATGCTAATCAAACATCACGATTAATAAGATGAAAGTAGTTTGCCAGAATAACTTTACATAAACCTTGCAGAAATATCATATATTATTATGGAACTCAATGAAATACAATGAGAATGGGCCTTGCTTATATAGGCAAGGAATAACAATCTAAAAACTAGTCAAGGTCACAGATCAAGCCATAAATCATGGAAAGAACTAGTAAAGTCCATAGATTTATGAGAGAACTAGACATCAAGGATCTAGTCAATACCATAGATCAAGGAAAGGAAAGAACTATACCTAACAACTAGATAATATCTCCTAATATCTAAATAAATAAAAAGAAATATCCACACACATAATTGGGTAAGGATAAATACAATAAAGGTAAATAAAGTACCTAGGTGAACATGAGATAAGGTAAATACCTACTCTAACACCCCACCCTAAGTGAATATAGGGGCCAAAATAAAACTAGCATGTCCACAATATGAGTCCCAAAAACTAGGCATGATGAGGTATTCATGTACAATAACTGGTAAAAAAAGACAACGCAAGGTACCCAAAACCAGTAACAATAAAGTAAAGAGAGTAAGAAACCACTACAAGTCATCCCAAGAAGATTGTCCCAAAAAAATCATACAA
This sequence comes from Taxus chinensis, assembly GCA_019776745.2. Lineage (NCBI taxonomy): Eukaryota > Viridiplantae > Streptophyta > Pinopsida > Cupressales > Taxaceae > Taxus > Taxus chinensis. The sequence continues at coordinate 236,910,730 of CM034157.1, read as the reverse complement.
TGATGAAGAAGTTTGGTGTGTACTATGGTCTGAATCCACTACTTTGATACCATAAAAAGAATGATAACCAGATTGTACCAAGCCAAGAACATAGATGCTAATCAAACACCACGTTCAATAAGATGAAAGTAATTTTTCAGAATGAATTTACATAAACCTTTGCAAACAAATGAGTAGGAATATCATATATTATTATGGAACTAAATGAAATACAATTAGAATGGACCTTTCTTATATAGGTAATGAATAACAATATAAGAACCAGTCAAAGTCGTAGATCAAGCCATAAATCAAGGAAAGAACTAGTCATCAGAAAACTAGTCAAGTCCATATATTTAGGAGAGAACTAGACATCAATCTACCTGACTCCATCAAATTAACACTGAACCTCAAATTAACACTGCCACTAGGACTATTCTTTGTAGCCAATCCTAATCTACCTGACTACATCAGATGACATTCATGATACACTAAGCAAGTCAATAGGAGCTTATGATTTGATCAATGACCTAACTAAGACCTTGTCTCACACTTCCTACTTGGATCTCTTAAATAATTCCCCTGATCATAGGGCCTCTCTACTAGAAGCACTGGTTCTTGGTCATTTGACTAACATCACCCCTCCTCTAGAAGCACAAATAAAGCATGTGGACTTTGATGTCTATCCTCCAGGGAAACTTGAGAGAGATGTTGGAATTTTATTCGACATCAATAAGATGCCCACAGATGCTGAAATAACTCATAGATGTGATCCAATGTTTTTTTTAAAAGTATGGATTTATAAAAACTATGTAAAGCATGTGATGATTGATGATGGGGCAGCAGTCAACATAGTCCCCTTCTCTTTCCTTTAAAATCTAGGGTACGGAGAGACCAATTTCTCTTTAACGTGAAACACGCTGAGAGGCTACAAAAACCTCAAGGAAACATCAATCCGAACTATAGTGTTTCTAGTCACCCTTGAACCTAATATGGTACTAACTGAGTTTTCTATTATAGATCAGCAAACCAACTATAATATGATCCTTGGACGTCCTTGGATTCATCGCATGAAGGTGATTTCTTCCATTTTTTTAGGAAGTTAGGTTCCTACATTTAGGGAAGGTATTTGTGATACAGGGTGATCCAAAACCTTTCGACATACACCTAGATAACTTGAAAAAGAGTTTAGGGATCCACTTTGAGTAATAGAGAAAAAGATGGTTCCTACAATGGAGTTAGAAGTCACGGGTTTGATTGAAGGCATTCCGATAGTCAAAGTTGAAACCGTCATCGTAGATATAGTGTCGTTGGGAACCACATCAAAGATTGTCAAGATATTGGACAAGGATTTACCCATTTTCCTTCCTTTTGATTCTATGGGCATGGGACATACCTTGGGAGTCAGTTCTTTTCTAGCAGATGAGATTTGTATGTTTGAGGTAACTAAGGTAAAGGAGAAAGATTCAAAAGATGATATAACATCCATTTTTCCAAGTAACTATTGGAATCTCCATTTTGATGGAGCCAAATTTCATTTTGGCACTAGGGCAGGTGTGATTCTTACCTCTCCTAAGGGAAGGATTCTACCTTTTTCCTTCAAAATTAAACTTCGAGTGCTCAAATAATGGGGCTGAATATGAAGCCCTTCTACTTGGTCTCATCATAGCTGAAATAATTTGTGCCTTAATATTAGGGTGTTGGGTAATTCGCAACTTGTTGTAAATCAGATATCTAAAGTCTATGAGACTATATCAGAGCATTTACAACTCTACAAAACAATGGTGCTGAAAATAACAAAGAGATTTAATTTCATATCAATCGAAGAAATTCCATGAGAGTATAATCTCCTTGCAGACCTGATAGCATGTTCCACTTCTCGCTTTACTCCAAGTAGTGAGTTGGAAGATAAAAACTTCATGGTCTCAGTTCATGTAGAACCTTTGGCTCGTAAGACACCAGTAACTCCAATGTTGACATACATAGATACTGAGAGCGAGTCTGTCATTACATATCACATTGACATTAACAAAGAAACTCTAGGATATCTAAACACTCTCACAGAATTAGATCTTACACATCACGAGGTTAATCTTTCTCTAATTCCACACTCTTCCTCCTATTTTGTAAATCCCATGATAGAATCTTCCCCTGGGAAGGAACTCAAAATCTATGAGGTAGGAGAAGAGGGGGATTTAGAGTTTCCTCTGGCCTCACCTAAGTTTCAAGAAGGAAATGCCTCCTTAATCGAGGTAATAATCAATATAAATATTGGGACCAAGGAAGAACTAAAGATCTTGAAGTTAGGGTCCTCTTTAACTCATAAGGAAGTTGAAATGCATACCTGTATTCTCAAGGAGCATCAAAAATCATTCACGTTTAGCTACAAAGAAATGATAGGAATTACATCACACATTCCAGTGCACAATCTCATCACCAAGTCAGATGCTAAGCCAATTAAGTGAAATGCAAGGCCCATTAAACCAAATGTGGCCCTAATGGTGAAGGAAGAAGTGATGAAACTCCTCAAGGTAGGGTTCATCAAGCTATTTGACTACTCATAATGGGTTTCTAACATAGTCCCCATTCTTAAGAAAAATGGAAAGATCCACATTCACATAGACTTTCGGGATATAAATAAGGCTCATCCTAAAGATGATTTCCCATTACCTTCCATAAATGTTATGATTGACGCAAAAAATGGTTTTGATTTGTTGTCTCTCATGGATGGATTCTATTGATACAATCATATTAGAATCTATGAAGAAAATCAATCCAAAAATATGTTCATAACTCCTTGGGGAACCTACCATTATGATGTTATGTCATTCAAGCTTAAGAACATTAGTTCTATGTACCAACGAGCGATGATATATATATTCCATGATATTATACATAATATTGTGGAATCCTATGTGGATGACCCTCTAGTTAAGGCCAGAAAGCACTACGATCACCCAGAGGTGCTTCGTATCATCGTTTCTCACTTAGTTGAATATGACATCACATGGAATCTAGAAAAAATTGTATTTAGTGTAATAAGAGGCAAGATTTTTGGGTACATCATATCTTCATAAGGAATTGATATGGACCTAGCCAAAATATGAGTTGTATTGGAAATGATTCCACAGTCAGACAAGTTTGGCATCAGATCTCTTCTTGGAAAACTTGGGGCAATCTAAAGGTTTATCCCTGACTTGAGCTTTTCTATTCACCCAATCAACAATTTTTTTAAAAAAGATTGCTTCATTGATTAGACAGATGAATGTGATGAGGCATTTGATTCAGTTAAAAGATTCATATTGTCCCCTCCCACGCTCATGCCACCTAGGTTAGATCACCCTTTGATCTTATATTCGTGAGCTAAAAATGTTTCACTAGCCTGCATGTTGGCTGAAGAAGAAGATGATAAACGAGAACATGTTGTTTCACCTAATTCTAGATCGTTTCTTTCAAGTATTGATAAAAAAATAGGGTAACGGGTGTAGGAGGAATACCTGTTCAAATGTTGGTTGATGGGTTGTTGCGCGTGTATGACTTCTAAATCCATAGCTGATTGTGAGAACTTCCTTTTGGCTAGGAGGAACTACCTGTAATGAAAAGCAAGACCACCAAAAGGAATTAAACAATATGGGCAGTGAACTGCCTAGCGTATGCTAGATCCAGGAAGTGTGATACTTCCTAGATGGCTGTCAGTCCACTGTTTTAAACAATTTAATGTTGTAAACAAAGTAAATCCTATTGTAGTTTGAAATGATTTAGGTATCTCACTTAAAACACAATAAGAAATAGATCTAATCTAACAGGCTAAGCTAGAATAGGATCCAAAGGTCAAGTAACTAGTTTTGGATCTTTGCAGGTTTGACAGAGGTCTCAGGTAGATCACAGGTGAATGAGGGTGAGGTGAAATTAGGTGGGTAGGTCTCTGTTTTGTATGGGAAAATACAGAGACCGATGTTGGTTAAGGGTGACTGACGGTGGTTAGGTGTAACCGGTGCCAGTTACTGTGGAAATCTGGGAATGCCACAGAACAAGCTTTGGGTCTCCTTTGTGATTGCACAAAGGATTTTGTTAGTCAGAATGAGGTATTGGGTGAACTTGGGGTAGGATTTGGTGAGGTTTTAATGGGTATATGGAGGTGGAATTGTTGGAGAAGGTCAATAGGTGGCAAGGTAAACAATAGATGATAAAATAATGATGAAATGAAATAAACCAGAGAAGTATGACATTATACTTACTTGGATTCTAGTCCTAGAATGCCTATGAGTGAGGGATGGAGGTGCTGATGAGAGGTTTGAAGGTTGCAAGTGATCACCAATTGAAAGAAAGCTTCTACATGGGCTGCATGTACATTCCTCTTTCCTTGGTTAGATCAGATCATGGCTGGGATGGCTGTGCAGGAGAAAGATGCTTGATCTCCTTCCTTGCATGCGTGTTCTCTTTGGAATTTTCTCTCTGAAGATGTGTTATCTCTCTGAGATGTGTTAATGCTCATCAAACCTTTTCTTTTTTTCCAACTTCCAACCTTGAGAATAAGGTTGTTTTGGGTTAAAAGGGTAACCGACGGTGGTTCCGGCTTAACCAGTGACGGTTAGGGGTAACCGGCGTCGGTCAAGGTGGGATTTCCTAGGTTTACTAAACTAGGGAGATCCTCTTGATTTCCTTGGATCTCATGTCGTTAACCCATGGATTAGACTGGGAGCTTCTTGTGAGCATGCGGGAATGTGGTTAGAGGGAATGTAGGCATTGATTTTTAGGGTTTGGGTAAGTCTTAATTAGTTATGGAAACTTACTAAGAATAGTTCTTAGGTTGAGTTGGCTTGGTGAGGTGTCTAAGTGAACTGTATGTGTGGATATTATTTAAAATAAGATATTTAAATAATAAATATAGTGAGGATAATGAATTAATTTAATTAAATTAATTAAATTAATATTAGTGGGGTGAAGGGGGCCATGGCTAGGTGAATGTGATGAAGGGTGTTTATTTGTCGAGGGACCAAAGGGGAGTGTGACCTAATTTTAGTGTCTACATTTTTCCCCTTTTTGTTGCATAGCTTGTATTGGTAAGCAACGCTAACAAAAATAAGATGTGGTTGCCCCATGTGTGGGTGAAGGTGATCCCCCTCAAACCAGGAACTGACGAGGTAGAAGGCTGAAGCGGTGAGTGGTTTGATAAAAGGTAAATGTGAGGAAAAGGCAAGTGGGTACATGGGAAAAGGGTGAAAGGTCTAGTTGGGAAATCTAGGTAATGGGTCAGGGTCACAGGTAGTAATAGTCAAATGCACGCACACGTATAAACTGCAGCATCCTACCAGGTTGAAGAGCAGGAAAACTCTACATTGTCTAAGGTTGATAGGTTTATCCAAACAAGGTTGAAGTGATTCCGGTATCCAAGGTATAGGATATGGTTAGGAAACACAACATAGGTTAGGTGCAGGAACGTTTAGGTATGTTCCGTACACCAAAGGTAGGGTCAGGATAAATGGTCATGACAATAGGCTAGGTAAGGTCATTAGGTCAATCAACATAGGTAACAGTGCCATAAGGTATAGCAAACACATGAGGTCAAAGGTCACTAGTGATGGTCCAGGTCCAAATATCTAGTTCATGGCATGGGTAAGGCAAGGTAGGGGTAAAATAATGAGTGGGAGGACAAGAGGGAAGGTAAAATGATGAGGTTTGGAAAGGTAAGGTAAATAGGTTGGGTAAAGGTGGGGTGGGGTAAAGGATCAGGGTGAAGGGTGGGGTAAAAGGGAAAAATTTAAGGCAATGTGTAGGTGAGGGTGACTGATGCCAGTCACAGATAACTGACATTGGTATAGGTCAACCGATGACGTGTAGGTAGGGCACGCGATTGATGCCGGTCAAGGGTAACCGACGTCTGTTAGGTTGGGTTGGTTATAAAAACAAAAAATCTGCATGTTTGGTTATTCATTTATTATTTGCAAAGTGAGAAAATAAAAAAAAGAGATAAAAGAGATAAAAGTGTTTGGATGAAATGGAACAGTGAGCTGGCAGTGTGATTTGATGAGGGATTGGTTGGTGAGCAGTGGGTCCACGGGATCAGGGCGAGAGATTTGATTGGTCGGAGGTTGTGAGTAGGTATTCAGTGATGGCAGAGGCCAGAGAGGGATCGAGTGGGCCACCGGCACAGTGGCCAGATGTGCCACTTGAGATGGCGGCAGCACGATGAGGTAAGCACCTACTCTACGTTAATGATGTGATAGATTAGAGGATTATTGTAGTGTTGGTTTAGGTTTTGTTTAGTTTTTCAGTTTTGTGTGGTGGGTAAAAATTGAATTTGGGAATGGGGGGGAATATTGGGTAAAAGGAGGAATGGGGAGGGTAGTAAATAGTATAGGTGGGATGGGTAGAGGTCCAGGGGTAGTTTAGGTCATTGTAGGTGGGGTAAAAGGGGCAGGGGGAGGTTTTTAGAAAAGGGGGGTTTTGGGAAGTCGCGGGTTTTTTTGTGACAGTGACTGGCGTTGGTCAAGTGTGGCTAGCGTCGGTTAGGTGGAACTAGTATCGGTCACCAAACAGGTGACCAATGCCGGTTAAGGGGTAACCGTGGTCGGTAAGGGTGAACTAGTATCGGTCACCAAACAGGTGACCGATGCCGGTTAAAGGGTGACTGAGGTCAGTTAGGATGAACCGGTACTGGTCAGATTAGTGGGTACAAGGGTCCAAAAGTGATGTGGGTTAGGTGGTTGAGATGGGTAGGGTGAAAATAGGGTGTAGGAAAATGATAATTGGTGAATATGGATGGTACAAGTAAATTAATGTTGTGTTTGGATTGGATGTAGGGGAGAGCACAGTTACATATGCGGGACAGGGTTCCACCGCTACTGGTGACAGTGCACGGCCTTTTAGCGACCCCTTTTGAGCTGTAGCAGTATGTGGAGGCAGTGGGCTTGAGTGGGGTTCCCTGCTACAGATATGTTGTTTGGTAGCCTGACTTGATGGTCATGCTCATCGATAGATGGGACTCCGCGACCAACATGTTCCACCTTCCGATAGGTGAGATGACTATCACCCTAGAGGACGTGTTCTGGATTCTTCAGTTACCCATATTGGGTGCCCAAGTGTATTCTATCTCCTCCGAGGCCTTAGAGGAGTTGATTGTGACTATTTTTGGTGAGGGGGCGGGTGATTTGAGATTCCATAGTGCCAGTTTGAGCTATGGTGAGATATACCTAGCTCGTCTGGAGGAGATTAGGCTAGTGGTCCTGTTGATGGAGGTAGTGTCTTGTTATGCACTGCCAGATGCAGAGGGTGGACACTTTCCCAGATCACTATTGGGGGTAATCCATGAAATGATGGTGCATGAGACCCACTTTTCCTGGGCACCAGCATTCTTGGTGCAGCTATACAGGGAGTTGTGGGCATATGGGTGGCTGTGTAGGTTTAGCATGTGTTGTACATTTATACTGCACTGCTGGGCTTACGAGCACATAGTCTGTGTGTGGCCTATAGGGATGCCCAGAGTAGATGCATTCCCACCTAGATTTGTGATGGTGGGGTACATGAGATGGGTGACGGTGATAGGAGAGCAGAGATCAGATATGCCGACACATGATGTGGCCCATTTGCAATAGTTACTAGAGGGATTGTTCGGAGTGGACATTATATGGAGGCCATATGTGGGATTCCCCTCATATAGGCATATGCATGAGGAGCTAGCTGAGCTCCAACTAGAGAGGTGGATACAGGGTCACCGTGTTAGGGAGGATGAGATGATCTCGGTAGACAGAGTTTGATGATAGTTAGGGATCTTACAGGACATTCCTCCGCCATTCCCATAGTATCGAAGAGATGACGTGGAGAGGCCCTTACCTCTACCACAACCTATAGTGGCCACATGGGAGGAGGAGAAGCCAGTGGATCAAAAAATAGATGACGCCAGATGTACAAACAGGTAGAGGTAGTGGTGGGTGGCTCAGTTACGAGCCATACCACCCAGACTGGGGCAGCCAAACCTATCTACCATTACAGTACAGAGAAATGCCCTACAGGGGTAGGTAACTATGTTGATTACCTAGTTGGGTATACTGTAGACACAGCTGGAGGGTTTGGAGGTGGAGGTAGCAGAGCTACATGTACAGGTGGCTAGTCTGCAGGCCCAAATGGTTGATGGAGGAGATGGAGATGGTCAGGAGGGGGATGGTTAGGTGGCAACCTTACAAGCTCAGGTGACAGGTTTACCGGGAAAGTTGGCCATATCCCAAGCACAGATTGGGGCCCTACAGGCCTAGATACAAGCACAGGGGTAGGCAGCACCACCACAGGCACTGGGAATAGGTCCTAGTTCACACACAGGTGCGGGGCAGGGTGCTACAAGGTAGGTATAGGGGCTGAGAACAATGGGACCACCATAGAATGTGCCTGTATCTAGGTTACAGGATGCCCTAGGTGAGGTGAGATACTATTAGGACTAGCTTATGGCAGCTAGGATAGATTTCATATCCTATGTCGAGTACAAGGCACAATAGGCATCCAGTGAGAGAACGAGATCCCACACTCATAGTTTGGAGAGCACAGGAGGTTAGCGAGCTCCAAGGATCGATCAGGGAGAGGCCACCAGTGCATGAAGAAAAGCTCTAGGTGAGGTGCCAGTAGGGACATAGGAGGCCGAGGGTACAGGTGACACAAAGATGGAGGACATCTGATGAGATGCTTGATATGCAGTCACTTGATTTTTGATGTATGATACCTATTTGAGATATGTATATATACTGTCATGTGTGCCGAAGATATTTTTATTTTTGATCACATACCGCCCTGTGTGCCAAAGACAATTAGGATGTATGACTGATTTGTATATTTTGGTTATATACCGGCCTGCGTGCCAAAGATATTTTGTATTATTTCAGTATTTTTTTGTATATATGAGATCGGCCTGTGTGCCGATGAAATTTTGTATTGTATATCATCCAAGGTGCCAACATTTTTGAGATGATGGACATGATGAGATAGCCATGTATATTTTAGATACACATTTGTTTATTTATATGATGAGATACATGGTATTTTTGATTTTTTGATGTGTTTATGAGATTTTGATTCATGGCTTGTGTTAGATGAGATATGGATTTATTGTTTTGATATGGATGGAAATTAGGTGAGTTAAACATGGTTGAGTCAGGTTATAGGCATGGATTGAGTTAGGTTGATCTAGGCATGGTTGTGTTGAAAGGAGGTGAAGTTGTGATTCATTAATTTTTACAATGAATGATACTATGGGTCATATGTGAGATATGGTGTAATCTATGCATAGTGAGGATAGAGAAATGGTAGGCATAAGAAATGTATAAATATAAAACAACTTGTTATGTATGTGGTTTAATTTCCAATAGTGGGTATAAAAGGGAAAAAAAATTAGGTGTAATGTAATGTGAGGCACATGGAAGATGAATTATTTAGGGTAGATGATGGCCGAGCTAACCTCCAAGGGTCCCATGCCCTCGGAGTGCTGCCTACATAGTCCTAGTGAAAAGGGATCTTAGGCCGATGTAGTTCTCCCATGAGCTAGGGAAGAATAGGAGGAGGTATGCAAATGAGGTGGTAGGTTTTTGGGTATGTTGTGGGTTTAATGTTTGTTAGGTGTGGGTAGAATATAGGTAAAGTGATGTAGGTGGGATCAATTGTGGTGAAAGAAGAATATTACCTCAGAAGTAAGCATCGAGAACCAAGTCCTGTATAAGGTAATCAAAACATAAGCAAAGATGGTTAAAAGATGAGAGGGGGCAATAAAGCCACCTGGTTGGGTAGGATCATACTGAGTAGATCATACCTTGGAGGAGGTGATGGATCATAAGACCCAAAAGTCATTGTATGATTGACTGTTCTATGGTGAAAAGTAGTGACATGATCACCAAATGTCTAAGTTCCAAGAAGCCCCTTGAGGCAATGAGGAAATGGGAGTGGGGATGGTAAGAAGGGTGAAAGGTAGCTAATTTTAATATGGTATGAGGTAGCATGCACTTCAAGCAAGAGATCCAAGGTCACAATGGGCAAGTCCATGAAAAAAAGGTTATTATTTCGATAGACTGATCGATGCAGGAAGTCCATATGGGATAAATAAAATTGAACTCCTTGAGGTCTTCATGAAGCTAATCGATGTGAGAAAATTTGGTTGCTCTCTTTTTAAAAAAAATTTTGTACATAGCTATCCTTCGAGGGAGCAGTCTATTTATAGCAGCAATTATCAAGAGGAAGATGTCCTTTTGAGGGAGTCTTTTTTTTATTAGAAGTTTGACTCAAGGAGTTTGGTCCCATGTGAGGTCTTTGCAGTCATGGACAAGGTGAAGGATAGGACTCTTGTTTAAAAGGTAAGGAGAAATAACCATGGGATCTCATCTAAAGGTAGATGAAAAGTATTCATGAGAATCATGCTATGTGTAACACCGTGGTACACATATTCAAGAGAAGATAACTAGTGATGGGTACTCGCATGATTCTTGTTTAATTGTTGGGAGGTGTATGGAGTGAATAGCACTAAAGGGACAAGTATGGAAAGAGAAAAAAGGTGAGGTAGGATGAAAAGTCAACAATAGAATGGTCAAAGATGCAAGGCGTTAAGGGGCTCAGGTTTGGGTTTACCATCGAGTGAAGATAAACGATAAGCTCCTGATCCATAGGTATGAGTTATGATGTATGGTCCAAGTCAATTAGGAGAAAATTTTCCATGTTTAATTTTTTCTGATTTGGTTACGCGTTGCTTTTATTTAAGGACAAGGTCATTGACTTGGAAGGTTCGCTCATGAATGCATTTTTCATAGGCACGTTTGATACATTTTTCATAAACTTGAAGGTGATCCAGAGCATTAAGATGATGTTCATCTAATAACTCTAGCTATGCTAAATGGTCCTGACAAAAGTCATCATCATTGAGCATGTCATGGAGAGAAATACAGAGTGAGGGGATCTGGACTTCGAGAGGTAGAACTACCTCTGTACCGTAGACCAGAGAAAAGGGTGTGGCCGTAGTGGAAGTGCAAATACTAGTGCGGTATGCCCATAGGGAAAATAGAATGTGCGTATGCCAATCCTTCCTAGTATTGTCAACCACTTTCATAAGAATTTTGTTTAAAGTTTTGTTAGTGGATTTGGCTTGGCTGTTGGTTTGTGGGTAATAAGGTGATGAGAAACTAAGTTGAATGCTGAAGGCATTGTAAATTTTTTGTAATGTTTTATTTTTGAATTGTTTTCCATTATCAGTGATGAGGCGATGAGGAACACCAAAGCGAAAAATAATGTGGTGGTTGATGAACTATATTTTCTCCACTTTCATGGAAATGAGTGGTATGGCTTCCACCCATTTTGTATAATATTTGGTAGAAGTGATGATCCATTGATGACATTGGGACAAATGAGGATTGATCTCTCTGACAAGATCCAAACCCCATTGAGAGAAGGGCCAAAGGTCACAAGTGACTTGTAAGGCATGATTGGGTGTATGATGAAGATTGGAATGTTGTTGGAATTTTAGACAATGTTTGACGTAGTTGCAAAAATCATGGTTAAGGGTCAGCTAGTAATAGCCTAGGCAAAGAATACACTTAGCAACAACAAGGCCACTGAAGTGACCTCCACATATGCCATCATAAACCTCCTTAATGGTATAAGGAATTTCAGAACTTTTAAGGCATTGTAAGAGAATACCATCAAAGCCGTGCTTATAGAGGAGTCCCCCCAAGATGACGTAATGAGAGACCTTTTCAAGGAAGGCGCATTGTCCATTATAGGTAAGATCAGGAGGTAAGATGGAGAGAGAAAGGTAGTTGGAGTATTTTTTATACCAAAGGTCACTCGAGTCAGGGGTATTAGTTCTGATCGAGTAAACATTGTGAGGTAAATAAGAAGGTAAGTGGAGTCATTATACAGTGACAAATATTTTAGAATCGGTGGGTGAAGTGGGTATTTGGGAAGGTAAACATGCCATGGTATCTGCAAACTTGTTAGTTGAACGTGGGATGGTTTAAAGGGTGTAACAATCAATGGTGGTCAAAAGTATGTAGACATGATGTTTATACTTTTGAAGTATCTTGTTATGACATTGGTACATACCATTGACTTGGTTTACGACCAATTGAGAATCACCAAAGATGTTGATTGATTTGACATCTAGGGCGTAGGTGGTATGGAGACCTAGTACAAGTACTTCGTATTCGGTAATATTGTTGGTACATTCAAAATATAATTTGAAAGATAAAGGAATGGGTTCACCATCAAGAGGAATGAGGATAATACCAGCCCCGCCCCCACGCTTACACTTGGAACCTTTGAAAAAGAGTGTCATTGGTAAGGAGGTTCATCCAGGGAAAGGGTAGCAATTGGCGCATCTGGAAATTCAAAATTAGAGGGTTGATCCTCAGAAATAGGTGTGTCGGGAAATTGGTTGGCGATAGCTTGGCCCTTGATGGACTTTTGATGAATGAATTTGAGGTCAAGATTAGCTAAAAGCATAAGCCATCATGTGGCCCGCTGATTTTGATAAGGTTTGGCGTATATGAAGTGTAAGAGGTCAATTTTGGTCACAACATAGGTTTTGTGCTTGAGTAGGTAATGACAGAGTTTGGTGGCAACGAAAACTAAGGCTAAGCAATTTTTTTTGGGATGGGTGTATCAGGTTTCATAGTCCAAAAGAGCATGGCTTATGTAATAAACCACCTGCTCCTTGTGTTGTTCATCACGATGAGTGAGCATGGCTCCCAAAGAATGATTGGTAGCTGATATGTATAGGTAAAAAGGTTGATCATCTTTAGGTGGAATGAGTATGGGTGGTTGGAGAAGGTATTGTTGTAAGGCCTCAAAAGATTTGTGAAAGTCATCATCCCATTTAAAGGAGACATCCTTCTTAAGCAGATGATGAAATGGTTGACATCAATCAGATAATTGGGAAATGAAACGGTGAATGGACTACAACTTACCTTATAGAATACGGAGTTTTCTAAGGTTAGTAGGCGGAGGAATTTTAAGAATGGCCTTTACTTTAGCAAGGTCAACTTCTATACCATGGAGGGAAACAATAAATCCCAGGAGCTTTCCTGAGAGAACCACGAAGATGCATTTCTTAGGCTGAACGCAAACTTAATGAAGCAGTCAAAGATGGTTTTGAGCATGGTTAGCTGTTTGGAGCAGCATTTAGATTTAGCCAAGAGATCATCCATGTACTCTTCCAATATGTGATGCATGATGTCATGAAAGATGTAAGTAATAGCCCATTGATATGTGGCACCAATGTTTTTAAGGCCAAAAGGTATGGCTCGATAGCAGAAGGTCCCTGAAGAGTTGATGAATGAGGTCTTGTGTTGATCTTCTAGGGGGAGAAAAATTTGGTTATAACCCATGAAGCCATCTATAAGTGATAGCATCTCGTGACCAGCGACGAGGTTAACTAGTTGATCAATACCGGGTAAGGGAAAATTATCTTTTGGGCATGCTAGGTTGAGGTCACGGAATTCCATGCAAATGCAAAGGCCCCCGGTTGGTTTAGTGATAGGGACAATGTTAGAAATCCAATGAGGATAATTAATGGGTAAGATGAAGGAAACATAAAGAAGGTGCTGAAGTTCTTCTTTAACGAGAAGAGCAATGCGAGGGTACATTTTCCTTAACTTTTGTTTAATGGGTTTGGCATCGGGAATGGTGACGATACTATGGACCACTATGGTGGGGTCAATACTAGGCATGTCTGCGTAAGACCAAGTGAAACCATGCTTATGATCTCTAAGAAAAGAAGTGATGGCTTCCTATTCAGAAACATCTAAAGATTGTCTAATCTTTAGGATGTGCGTGGTCATCCTGAGTATGAATGTTGATCTTGATAGTGGATTCATTCAACATGGTTTGCGTCTCAAAAGGCAACGACCGATGAATATATGAGTCTTCTACACCAAGGTAGGTGATTATGGATTCATCATCTTGACATTGAACGATGTTAATTGAAGGTGTATCGTCATCGATCATTTAAGGATAGAGGAAGGGATGAGTGGAAGGGGCCTCGCCCTTGCGTTGATAAGTCAGAGGCCCTAAGGAAATGGTGTTTATGGAAAAAAAGTTAGGAGGGATAGATTCAGGATCCATCAAATTTGTTAGAAAAGGTGGTGATGAAGGTGGAGCAGGTGAAGAAGGTGTAGAAGAGATAGTGTCCTTAATGAGTTCAATGTGAGCCTGTTTGGTAGGTGGTTCGAGAAAACTGATACCACTACGGTCATTATGTTTGCGGGTGATACATGGAATAATGGTATGGTAGACTTGCTCATAAAAGCCAAAACCAAAACCCTTCCATGCACATTGGTGCAGGAAGATGTGGGAGAAACGGTGATTGGTAAGTGATTGGAAGTCAGCAGAAAATAAGTAGGTTTGTGGTGGTGGTTTGGGTGTGTAAGTGGTAGTATCAAGTCCCCCATAGGTGAGACTAGTACGAAGGTAAGGAGGACCATAAAGAAGACATTATTCTATACAGTGATCGTAATGTGGGTGTTGGTGATGGCTTCCGTACTCTTGTGGAGTAAGGAATTTGTTGACACTATATAGGCGGTACTCCCCTAGAGTGAGGCGTTTAAAAACACCTTTCAAGGGATCAGTGGTTGGTATGTAGGTAACTGGTATGGATAAAGTGTCGAAGGTTGATGCTGAGGTAGAGTTAATGGATTGAGAAGCTGATGGGCTAGTTGTGGAGGTTATGGCAATGGTAGGAATGGAGGAGGTATGTGCGGTAGAAGCAGTAGCTGTACTGGTAGGTGGAGGCATAGGTGAAGAAGTAGCAGTTGTGGAGGTAGATGACTTGATAGGTATGAGCACATCATTGGGTCGGTAAAGCATGTTTCATGTTTTGAAAGGTGAGGGGTCAGCTGGAATGGTATAAGTGTGTCCTTCATGTTCAAACTTTACACAATGATGCAAAGTGGAAGGAATGCAACCCACGACACAAATCTAGGGTATGCCAATCAACAGGTTATATTGGAATTCCCTCTCTAAAACGTAAAACAATTCTAGAAAAGTGTGGGGGCCCACTGGATTGTGGAGAATGATAGTGCCTAGTGTAGAGGTGATAGTGTCATTAAATGAATACAACACGACCAGATGTTTATGCATGTAATTATTAGGTATGCGTATTTGAGTGAATGCATGGGATGAAATGATGTTAATGCTAGTGCCCCCATCAATCATCACATGGTGTACCCGTATGTCATTGATGTGGACAAAGATGAAGAGGGCTAGGTCTAGGTCATCATTTTGGTGTTTGCATGATCTCTTCCTTTGAGAAGCTAAGGGAGGCTACTTGGTGAATAGGGTGGGGTGAAGACGAAGGTGGTAATTTGGTGAGAGAGGCTACATGATGGGGTGTGATAATGGAGGCTACGGGTGTAGGGTCATTGGGTAAAACCTTAATAGTTTGAAGAAACTCCATGAGAGCTTGATGATGGGATTCTGAGGTTTGAATGAGGTCATATAAGGACATTTTGAGGGGAGACTAGTGTAATTGTTTGAGCATGGTGGGATGTGTGACACCATTAGAAATGGGGTATGGGGGGCGATGGATAGTGATTTTAGGTGTGGGTGCAGATGGTATGTTGGGTATAGGATTGGTTGGTGGGTCATTTGCCTTTTCTTTTCCCTTATCCTTCTTCGCATGTGTAGTGACGTGTATCATGTTGATTTGAGGGGAGTTGTTAAATGGAGAAGGTGTAGGATGAGTGGTATAACAACATGAAGGGAAAAAACTTACTGGAGGGGAGACAAACACACAATTTTTCCTAAGAATGAATGAAATGCAAGGAATCTCGGATGGGTCCCATCGGGTGTGCCAAAATGTTTCACCTGATTCTAGATCATTTCTTTGAAGTATTGACGAAATAAATAGGGTAACAGGCATAGGAGGAATACCTGTTCAAATGCTGGTTGATGGGTTGTTGCACGCGTATGACTTCTGAATCCACAACTGATTGTGAGAACTTCCTTTTGGCTAGGAGGAACTACCTGTAATGAAAAGTAAGACCACCAAAAGGAATTAAAAAAAATATGCAGCTAACTGCCTAGCGTATGCTAGATCCAGGAAGTGTGATACTTCCTAGATGGTTGTCAGTCCACTTTTTTAAACAATTTAATGTTGTAAACAAAGTTAATCTTATTGTAGTTCGAAATGATTTAGGTATCTCACCTAAAACACAATAAGAAATATATCTAATCTAACAGGCTAGGCAAGAATAGGATCCAAAGGTCAAGTAACTAGTTCTGGGTCTCTGCAGGTCTGACAGAGGTCTCAGGTATATCGCAGGTGGATGAGGGTGAGGTGAAATTAGGTGGTAGGTCTCTGTTTTGGGCTGTATGGGAAAATACAGAGACCGATGTCGGTTAAGGGTGACTGACGATGGTTAGGTGTAACCCGTGTCGGTTACTGTGGAAATCTAGGAATGCCACAAAACAAGTTTTGGGTCTTCTTTGTAATTGCACAAAGGATATTTTTAGTTGGGATGAGGTATTGGGTAACTTGGGTAGGATTTGGTGAGATTTTAATGGGTATATGGAGGTGGAATTGTTGGAGAAGGTCAATAGGTGGGAGTGGTATAACGACATAAAGGGAAAAAACCTACTGGAGGAGAAAAACCTTGTGAGGTGAGCTGGGTGCAACGACATTGGGGGGTGGCATGGTATGTTATCTGATATGAACCATGTTAATTTCAAATCTTGGGGGTGGATCTAGGAGTTGTGAGGATGGTGGTTGTGTTTGTGGAGTGGGTAGTGTGGGAATGGGTGTTGGTGAAGTAGGATCCTCATCGAGAAGGTCGTCATTGTCAAAGTTGGTTTCTGGTGGACATAATTGGATAAGGATGGTTTTTAAGGCCTTAAAGTTCTCCACATTATGCCCTGGCACACGATGGTATGCACAAATTTTAGTATCGTCAAACCTTTTTGGCTTGGGTTTGAGGGGGTCATAAGGTCTGAGTGGTGGTAATGTGATGACAGAAGTCTCCAGGAGGTTGGTTAAAATTTTGGCATAGGACCCTGCTAGTGGATCACAATGGGATGTGAACGTGGGTTTGGGTGTAGGTGTGGTTGATTGTTGAGGAATGGTCTTTAGAAGAGGAGGAGAAGATTGAGCTGTGGATTTGGGTGCTGGTGTGGTTTTAGGTGTCGGTCGTGCTTGTATAGGTAGGGGTATAGTAGATGGATGGGTAGGAGGGTGTGTGGTTGTTTTGACTACCTTGTTGTGGGGTAGTGGAGTTTTTCTTTTGGGTTGCACCTTATTGGGTAAAGGTGATGTGGGTGTATGAGGTCTAGAAGGAAAAGTAGATAGAGGAAGAGGTGAGTTACCCATGGGGATAACAGGGGTGTTGTGAAGGTAGATGATGCGAGTCATGCTTGGGGTGTGAGAGACAGTGACTAAAGTGTAGTGGGTAGTGAAGCAATAACTGAGGGTATTAGAGGTATGGGTGGTAAAGATGTTGTAGGTGCTAGTGTAAGTCATGTTGGTCATCTGGGGAGATTAGAGGTTTGTGAGGAAGGAATGGGTTATTGTGTTTTAGCTTTATTGGTGGGTGGAGGTTTCTTGACCATGTGAGGAAGCTGAGATCTTAAGATGGAAGGGATAGGTGTAGGTGTGATTGGTGCATCTGGGGTATGAGGTCGATGGACCTGGTTCTTCTATTTGGGTGTAGGAGTAGGTATAGTGTTGAATTTGGAGGATGTAGCTAAATTCAGTTTTATAGGTGGATGAGAAAGGCTGGTGGTCGGGGTGACCCCTAAAATGGTAATAGGGTTAGTCGAGGCAAATGTTGTAGGTATGGGTTTGGGTTTAGGTGTAGGTTGAGTTATGGGTAAGGGTGTGGTTTGAGCTATAACAGGTGTCATGGAAGGAGTTATGATAGAGGTGGTTGTGTTTGGTTTGATTGGTAGAAATATTTTTGGGTAGATAGTGGAGGTATCAGTAAGTGACCTCTACATCTGCGTCGAGACATGAAGCAAAAGGCGCTCCCATAGTAAGGATCTATCCACATAATCTAAGTGATCGGCCAAACATGAGAATGGAACATTTGTAGGTGGAGTTGATGAGGACCTAATGAAAATTCCCGTAAAATGTGTCTTAGAGATGGGAAATTGTCTAGCTTCAGCTTCCGTGGGTAAGAGAGATGAAAGTAGGTCAGTAGGATTTTGGGTAGCGGATGGAGAATACTTGCCAAGAGGTAAAGGTATCTCAACAGGGGCTATGATAGGTGGAGGAGATGATGGGAGATCCTCTATGGGTGGAGGAGGTAATGGGTGCTCCTCTATGGGTGGAGGAGGTAATGGGTGTTTCTCTATGGGTGGAGGAGGTAATGGGTGCTCCTCTATGGGTGGAGGAGGTACTGTAGGTAAAGGCTCTCTAAGTGGTGAAGCTAAGGGTGAGGTAGTCTCAATGTTAGTGAAATACTTCTTTGTAGGCAATGAAAGAGATGAAAGGTGTTCCTCTATTGGTGAAGGAACAAGGGAGGTTGGTTTCGATGCGAAAGGAGGATTTTGGGTTAGGATCTCCTCTATGGAAGCAATATGGGGTAATTGGGAGGTGACGGGTACATCATTAGAGATAGCGTGAACCTCGCAGGTATGGGTATCATGAGTTGAGGTCTCACCAGTTTGATCAGATGAAGGGGCATGGTTGGGAAATAGTTTCTTGAGGATGTGTAGGTTTTGGTTAGTAGGTGCATTAGGATTATCCATGGTTAAATCACCTTTCTCGAGTATATCTTGGACAATATTCTTGAAAGTGATGTAGTTGCCATCACTATGACCCTTTACTTGATGATAATTAAAGAAATCATGTTCTTTATACCATGCAGGCATGGGGCGAGCAGGGTCAAAACCAGTGTGTGGTTTATAGGTGGAAGGGTGATGGCTCTGGATTTGATAAGATTTTCTAAGACATAAGAGTAAGGTTCCGCAATTGGGGTATATATCCATTGCTCTTGTCTGAATTGAAAGGTTTAGAAGGGTGAGAGATTAGATGAGGGAGTAGCCTGATTTGATGGATGAACTGGGCTAGACTTGAGTACCACTGCGTTAGTGGTGCCCTTAGTTTTTAAATAATTGGTTTGTAGTTTGGAAGAGGAAGAGGTATCATTCGGCTTGAATGCTGAATTCTTATTGCATAAGAGGATTTTCTTCTCTTCGATGGCCCGAATCTCTAACTTTCGTGCCATAGTGAATGCTTCATCGAATTTTTGAAAGGTTTGGACTTGCAAGGTCGGTGAGATATGTCTAGCACAAGCCTGTGTGAAGATCTCAATGAGTTCTGTTTGGGGGAGTTAGAAGGTGATTTTGTTGATCTAGATACACCGGTGAGAAATAAAATCTGTGATAGATTCGTCCTCATACTGACGCGTGGAGTATATGTTGGTCATGGTAACCTTCTTGACAATATTGATAGAGAAATGATCTAAGAAGGCTTGGGCTACCTGATTGAATGAGAATATAGAGTGTCTAGGTAACCCACTATACCAATCTAATACAGGTCCAGTCAGAGACATGGAAAAGTTTCGCAATAGCAAAGCGTCATCATGAGTAATCAGATAACACCCATGTTTAAACGACTGCAAATGCTGATGTGGGTCTTCTTTGCTATTGAAACGATTGAATTTAGGCATTTCCCATTGCATGGGGTATGAGCAGATAGGAATGGATGGGTGGATGGGCTCATTACAAATATTGTCATAGGTGAGAGTGTTGTGGGATCCTGAAACCAATGTGTCCAATGTCTGCATCTTGTCTAACATCAATTTAATTAGGTTGTTGGTGGGTTGTGATGATTGGGTGCCTCCTATAGCGTGAGAGGGTTGGTTTTGGGCATATAACAGGGGTGGTACTCCAGTGTATGGGGCTGCCATGTAGGTTGATTGAGAAGAAGGCAGTGAAATAGGGGGTATGTACCCTGAGTGAATAATGGATGAAATGGGAGGTTATTGGTAGTATGTATAGGGAGGTGGAAGGGTTGTGGTAACCCTAGTGGTAATAGGGGTTAACGATTATGGAATGGAAAGGAACACGTTCTGAAATGGGGTAGTGGTCACCGATACGGGAGGTGGTAATGTAGCTATGAGTATGTATGAGACATTATGGGTGGATGAGGTTATGTTTTGGGTAGTTGTCGAGGGTATGGTGGATGTGGTGGGTGCTACGGAGGTGGCAGACGCGGTGTTCATAGCAGGTATAGGACCTAGGTGTGAAACGACTGGGGGTAAGATAGATGTGGGTAGCATAGAGCCAGATGGGGCTGATGTAGGAGTGGGGATGAGATTTGGGGGAATAGATACAAGCATGTCATATATTAACTAACTCGAGGCATCTTGAGTGGACAAATGGGAAAGGTAAAACTACAAAGTGGCAGGGTTTTGGTCAAGGAGTCATGTAAACTCCTCATCTCCGGTAGCGATAGTAATAGGTTGGATGGGATCCATGGCTAGTGATAAAATGGAAGGTGGTGAAGGAATAGGTGGGAGTGGTTGGAAACTAGCATGAAATATGAGTGTGCTTGCTTGTCTTCAGGTCAACACCATGTGAACTATTACTAATCAGGTAGGGTTGCTTCTCTGTAAATGACATAGAAAATAGTAGGAACAGGTGAATCTGGAGGAAAAAAATGGATTAGGTACCAAATGATGGTTGTAATGTGAAACAAGCTAACTAATGCCAGTTAGGGAAAACTGACTCTGATCAGGGGTAACCACTACCGGTCACTGTAAAAAAAATGGACAGTGAGTGAAAAACAAAGCAGAAGGTGAAATATGACAGGTATGCCAAATTTGATGATGTTTACAACGTCAATGGGTATGATGTTAGTGACAAGGATTGTGAAAAGTAGAATAAAATGAATAAAATGTCCTTTTTCTATGATTCGTTTGTCAACCATTAGCTGGTCATAACTTCCAGCATATAGGTTTCCCTCAATTAATGTGAGCTAATGTGATAAATCAAAATGTAATGCACTTATTTTTAAGCCCAAATTGAAGTGTGAATTTGGATGACACAAATAGATAAAGAGGAAGAGGGATGCTCTTTCACTATAATGTAGAAAACATGAAGAAATGGTTCTGTTTAATTACACCAAAAAAAAAGGTTTCTTTTAGAGAAAATAGAAAGAAAAGGTGGGTTACCAAGGAAGAAGATTAATGTGTATGCTTTTCAGAAGGGAAACAAACACACAATTTTTCCTAGGAATGAATAAAATACAAGGAACCCTAGATGGGTCCCATCGGGCATGCCAAAATGTTTCGTTTGATTCTAGATCATTTCTTTGAAGTATTGATGAAACAAATAGGGTAATGGGCGTAGGAGGAATACATGTTCAAATGTTGGTTGATGGGTTGTTACGCACGTATGAATTTTGAATCCACAGCTGATTGTGAGAACTTCCTTTTGGCTAGGAGGAACTACCTGTAATGAAAAACAATACCACCAGAAGGAATTAAAAAATATATGCAGTGAACTGCCTAGCATATGCTAGATCCAGGAAATGTGATACTTCCTAGATGGCTATCAGTCCAATATCTTAAACAATTTAATGCTATAAACAAAGTTATTCTTATTGTAGTTCAAAATTATTTAGGTATCTCAATTAAAACACAATGAGAAATAGATCCTCTCAAAATTTCCCCTCTTTTGAAAGTCAAAAATTTAAATTTTTTGAGTTAACACTTTTCTATAGTGAAGAGAAAAGTTGAGAAGTTAGAAAATTTTTGAGCTTTTTGAGTCATTTGAGTGATTTGCGGGTCTGTCAGACATTTTTGTCCCATGTGTCCCAAGTTCTTCCGGGCTCTCTGTTCCCCGATCGGCCGTTTTCTCTGAAATCTGTTAACTTTCGGGTCTGTCGGAACTTTTTGTTCC
The DNA here is from genome assembly GCA_019776745.2 of Taxus chinensis. Lineage (NCBI taxonomy): Eukaryota > Viridiplantae > Streptophyta > Pinopsida > Cupressales > Taxaceae > Taxus > Taxus chinensis. Next base: position 236,888,890 of record CM034157.1, on the reverse strand, counting down.
AAATGTTCTAAGTTCACTTGGGCTCTCTATTCCCCGATCACCCACATCGGCCGCATCGGGCCCTTCACATACTTTGGTCTTACTTGTCCCAAAAGCATTTGTGCATTTTTTCCCCGCATTGCCCGCATCGGCCGAATCACGCTTTCACGTCCCTCATGTCCCAAATGTACCAAAGGCCATCCGGGCTAATTTTTTCCGCTCTTCCCGATGCTTGCCTTTTGAGTCGGTGCATATGAATTTAATGCACATTTATAACCTTCTCTCTCCTAAAATGGCTATTTAATGGGACTACCCTCTACGCATTTTACACACTACTTACTTGCTGCCATTCACTCATATCCTTGCAATTAAAACCGTCTGCTCGCATCCCCATTTCCCCTGCATTTTTATTGTAGATTCAAGCTATAAGGGTTATTTATCTGTACATTGTCAGTATGAAGATCAAGTTTCAAGGTCAGGAGCACATTTTGCCACTCGAGTCTTTTGTTCCTGATATCAGGGATAGTGAGGTTCATCACCTGGATTTTGGTGATTTCTGGAGCAGGTTGACTGACCCAAACCCTCTCCCATGGCACAAATGATCAATGACAGTGGCCTTGCATTTGCTGTGGGTTTCCCAATCTTGTACAGTGTGCTAACACTATACTAACCTGAGGAGCACACTTCAACCCCGACACGAGTGAATTGACCAATGTGCACGGGGAGTTAATCACTAAACTGGATGCTGCTGCCATTGCCGCTGCCCTACGGATCCCCGAAATGGACAACTCCATGGTTATCTCTCAAACTCAAGCACAAACTCTCTTCGAGCAAGACAGTGAGAAATACAAAGCAAGGGTAGCAAAGTCATGGTTGAAGAACCCTAAAAAAGGGGCATCTCGACTTTCCAAAGCTCTGTTTAGGGCTGATTTCAATGAAGAGCTATCTGATTTCATCATCTTGTTGGCTCGTGTCATGGGCTTACCCTCTACCAGTGAGTTTCACTTTTGGATGTGCCCACTCATCAACATCATCTGTGAAGGTACCCAGAACATCAATTGGGCAGAGATCATTTGCATGAATTTGACAGAGCAGTTGTCCAATGTGCAACAAACCAAGAAGTTCTACATGACTTCTTATCTTATGTATACCCTAGCAGCATCCCAACAATGGTTTGGTTTCACATACATTGAGGGTCAGAAGGGTGATCCCATCTATGCTTACTGCCCTCAGTTCACCCTTGAAACCAACAATCATAACTTTAGGAGGGTGAATGATGCTTTCACCATGTACATTGTGAGGCTTCTGGAAAGTGATACTGCTAGAAGATTTTCTGATGAAGCCATGAACCTGATAGCAAAGTATGGAGCTTTCTTCATTCAATTCAGAAGGTTTTCATATATCAGGTTAGCCGGTTACGAGAACACTCCTCTCAAACTCCCTATATTTTGTAATGATAAGATGGCTTTGATTGAGGTATGTAGACAATTGGATAAATTACATAGGACCTGGAAGGAAAAGAAAATCTTGGGCTGCATTTCCCCATATCTTTGGGTAACTATACATGTAAAAACTTTGGATGCCCAGAACATAGAAAGGGCCCTTGCTCCCATCACTGTCCACTTCTTCAGGCCCAGAACCTATTTTGATTTGAAGAAATTCATTGAGCTAAATCTCAGAATCAACTATCATCATAGAGCAGATACTGAGGACTACTGGGCTGATTGCACAGATGACTTTGAGGCAAGACGGAGGCATTATGGCAGATTCTCCCTCCAGCTAATAAAGGAGCTCAACCTATATCAGATTCCTGAAGGGCTTCAAGATGACAACACAGACCTATTGTCATATGAATATGATACTTTGATCAAGCATACTCCCTTAGAGGATCTAGACTGGTTCAAAAGGGAGAAAGATGATTTAGCTGAGATTCTAGCCCCTGTCCTGGTAAGAACCAAGGTCTGGTTTGACAGAAGGGTTCGAGAGCTGAGGAAGAATTCAGGAGAGTCTTCCTCCAAAGACACTTCAACACCGAGGAAGGAGTCACATACACCTAGCTCAGAGGTACCTGCACGAACTCCTCCTCCTTCATCAAGTAAAGAACCTGAATCCTCCACCCCTTCCTCATCTACTCAGGTATATCAGAAGAAGGTGAAGGAAGTCAAAAAGGAGCCTATTGAGGAAGATCCCCTGTTAAAACATTCAGAATTACCTTCGGGGCTAGAGAACATCATTGTTCTCAGTGAAAGTGAGGATAGTGAAGTGCCAGTTCCTGCAGGAGTTTCAGAAGCCACAATGGATAAAGAGAAGGAAATTCATAACACTGAGCCTCCAAGTACCATGGATTCCTCTGTCCAAGAAGCCTCATCTACTCCACTCACATCTCTACTAGAGGCAACAGTGGTAAATACTTTAAGTGCCATGAGTTCTCTTACTCTTGGTTCTCTTGCTCCTCCCTCTTCTTCTTCCTCCACTTTTGCATGGGTGCAACCTTTTGTTGACAGTAGGAAGAGGAAGTCTTCTTCTCGATTGACAGGGCCAAATTTTGATGTTGTGGCAGCCTTGTTGGGCACTACTCCTTCTGCTCCTACAAAGAAAGCTAAAACAACTTCAAGGATAGTGACAGATGCCCAAGGCCAGCAATTTCTTGAGGTAGCAAAGCCTAAGGTTGATAAGGCAGAACAGGATTTACTAAGCCTCTGATCTGGAACTTTCAAGGATCTCAATGGGAGAATCTACCCCTGAAAGTGAAATACATAACCTTCAGGAAACAGTAACCAGGGTTATTGGGAGAGTAGAAAAAGGCAAGCAGACTATACATCAATTGGAAGAGCAAGGCTCAAGTGCTTTCTGGTTTCATCAAGTCATTGTTGTCTAAGGACAAGGTTCTGGATCCTACCCCACTGACTGCCCTTCCACCACCTGTGATTCTTAGTCAAGATGAAGTCCAGAGCATTAAAGACATACACAGGTATTCCATCTATGGGAGAGCTATGGAAGCCATGGTGGATGATATGATCATTGCAGGTTTGAATTTCATTGGAGAAGCCTTCAAACTCAATGAGAAGGTAACTAATCTGCAACAAAAGCTCTCCTCCACAATTGGAAATATGGATAAAGAACTTAAACTTTGGAGCAGCTGCATAGTAGACCTTCGCCTGATGGGACAGACTGATGAAAATTTATTGATGGAAAGTAAAGTTTTTGATGATGCCAAAGATAATTTGTCAAGGTCATGGGTTTTCAGCATGGAGTGGAAAATAAAAGTGCTGGAGGAGGCTTTAGGAGAATTGAGGAGCAGTTGGCAGAAAGGAGAAGCCTTCAAAACTTGTGTGGTATCTACTTTTAAGGATATTCACTGTCACCTCCATGACGACTTCAGGTGTGCCTTTCTCCCTCCAAGAAATTAAACTCAATTCAGGGCTTTTGTTAAGGAAAACTTGTTCAAGGAGGACTCAATTACCAAAGAGAAGATAAAGGAGATTTTCTCCCTTCAGTCTGCCATTGAGGAAGCTAATAAAGAATATCATGCACACACCGAGTTTGATAAGGAGATGGAGAAATGTCTGGGATCTTGGACCCAAGCTACTACCAACACATCAGTCCCATGAGGCCGAGACATAGCAGAAGCATTGAAAAAGTTTAGACAATGGATCCTCAAGTCGGTGGGCCCTCCCCAATCATAAGCATTTGTTTTCCCTCCTAGCTTCTCCTTTCCTTCTTTTTCTCAATTCGGGCTTATTGTAATTAGTTGAGGGTTTTGTGTCAAGCATCCCCTTAACTAAACATTTTAGTTAAAAGAAGTAGTTACCAATTGTAACTAATTTGTAAAGTTATATAATGGGATCTCTACGCCATTTTCAAGGGGGGCTGGAACTTGGTTTATTTTTGAAAGTGTAAGGAGCAACAAAGCAATCAATACAAAAGATCTTTCTTTCCATGTCTATCTGGTCTTGTTCTTTCATTACTATCCATTGAATACTTTTGAATCATTTGTCTGTATTATTTCAAGAAGCTTTGTATTCTTGTAGATGTTATTTCTGGAACTTTGTGTCTTTGCAATAACATCTTATTGATTCAAATGCAAATGGTTTTGTTCCAAATAATTTTATTCTGGCATGCATAAGGAATTATTTTGTTATCTATAATTCTTGAGAATGCCTTTCTGCTCATTTCCACTACTTCATTCCTCTGTACTTTTGTATTGATGATCCATTCTATTTTAAAACACTTTCATGATATCCAAGTTCCACATTAAAACTATGCACTGTACATATGTAAATAAGCTTTGTCTTTAAATAAGGGAACCTCTCCCATTAAAGAGGAGGGACTTTCTGTCCCCTGACTGTTGTTCTCTTTAAAGTCCTTTTTGACGACCAACAGTTTTTGGCGACTCCGCTGGGGAATTCATTTTTCTTAACGTATTCCAGTTCTATAAATGATTTCTTGATCATCCTTTGATCTGGCGACTCTACATTTTACTCATGGAAGGAGGGCCCTTGGTATTGAAGATTCTCAGTTTCAGCTTTTGGAACAACAAGGTTTTCCTTTTCCTTCAACAGGAAGGAATAGAAGAGCTCATTCAACAAGCACTCCTCCTATTGAAGATAGAACCCCTATAGGTGGTATCCCTCCAGAGCAACTCAGCCCTAATCTCCGCGCTCTGATTCTTGCTGGTGTTTCGGTTCCCCTTCAAGCCATCTTTCCAAGGATGGCAGCACCATTACCTTGGGGCCATCATGTTGGGCCTCTCGCCCTTCCTCAGCCTTTGCATGAGTTACCCAGAGGTAACAGGAAGAACTTCCCCAAGTTCAGAGGTGATGGCAAGGTACATCCTGATGAACATATCGCAGCCTTCATAGTTGCATGTGGAGTTCTCGGAGTTGAACATGAAGATGTCTCGGTGAGGCTTTTTGTAGAGACTTTACAAGATAATGCAGTAGATTGGTTCTATCACCTTCCAGCTGGGGCCATTACCAGTTGGACCATGATGAGAACAAGATTTGAGAACTGTTTCAAACCTGCAGAGGACGTACATGCTTTGCTGGCCCAGATTTCTCAAATAAAGAAGGAATCACAAGAACCCATGAGGGAATTTGTGGCTAGATTCAACAAGTTGATTAACAAAATCCCACCAGACACTCAACCTGTAGATCAAATTCAAAAATGTTTCTTCCTGAATGCTCAATTACCTGAAGTTAGCTACACATTGAGAAGAGCCAATCTCGCAACATTGGCCGAGGATCAAACTCTTGTTGTTAGTGTCGAAGATGATTTGATTATGTCTGGGAAGTTGAAAAGAGACCCTTCTAAATCTAGGTCTTCTTCTTCCTCCTCTTCCACTCCCAGGCCTAATACTGATCCATTAGTACAAAAGCTTGCAAATGACCTCATTGCCATCAAGAAACAATTGGCTCAGCACGCCCCCTATGCAGATGTTCCAAGGAGGAATTTTCAGCCTAGAAATCATTTTCCTGCTTCTCAGACAAGGCTAGCACTTGAGGGGCCACCCATCAAGGTTCCTGTTAATGCAACCTGTGAGGTTGAAGAACCTGAAGATGAAGAGGTTAATGAAGATTGTGAAGAACTTGAAGAAGAAGTTGATGGAGAGATGGAGGAACTTGAGGGATCTCGAGTTAATTTCTTCACTACTGAAGGTGTTGATGAAGAAGATGATTATGATGAAGTGGTAGCAGATATGAATAGTGAATCATACGCTGTCATGACTCGAGAGTAGACAAATAAAAGGGAGAAAGTGATGCAGCCCACTAAAAGATCCAAGGAGCATCCCATGACTATCCCTGTTATTGCAAAAAGAGGATCTCCTATCCCCACTACGTCCACACAGAAGGTGAGTTCTGCCAATTCTACTTTTCCTAATTCTACTACTAAAATTTCTTCTTCTACAACTCCTAAATCTGACAAACCTAAGATTCCTAGTGATGATAGCCCATCCACCTCTGGATCTTTCGATATCATTGATCACCTAAAAAAGACAAAGGTTCAAATTTCAGAGGCTGAGTATTATCAAACCCATCCTAAAGCTTTTGCCAAAATGGTTCACTTTGTCAATTCTCAATCCAAAGCTTCCTCTAAAGGCCTTTTACCTACTCCATCCTCCGCACCCCAACCCAATCTGGTAGCTGCCGTCACCTCACCTAATGAGAAGATCAAACCATTTTATGTGACCCTTCTTATAGCAGGCCATAAACTCAGCAACTGTGTCATAGATTCAGGAGCATCAGATAACGTAATGCCTGCCAAAGTAGCCCATGCTTTGGGTCTAACTCTCACATGCACTTATGGGTCTTGTTATTCCATGGAGAGTAAGGAAGTGCCCCTAGTTGGAAGAATTAAAGATGCACAAGTAGCTTTTACTACTTTACCTGAGAAAAAGGTCTTGGCTACTATCCTAGTAGCAGATATCCCTCCTTCATATGGTATGTTGTTAAGCAGGAACTTCTGTAAGGATGTAGGAGGAGAAATTCAAATGGATTGGTCACATGCCCTCATACCAGTTAATGGAAAAATGAAGAAGCTATTGCCCGAAAAGCAATCTGAGTATATTGTACAAAAGATGGATGATCCCAAAGCACAAATACTTTATGAGGATATTGGGCATGGTAATTATATGATTATGTCTCCAGAGGAAACTCAGCTTCCCAAAGGAGTACTTCATGATCCTAATGGGGTTTGGAATTTAGAATTTGATGGAAGTTGTTCCTCGGCTGGTTCTGGAGCTGGCGTAGTATTGATGTCTCCTGAGGGAAAAGTTCATCCTTTCTCATTCAAACTACAATTTGAAAATACTAATAATACAGCAGAGTATGAAGCTCTCATTCTTGGGCTTAATATGGCAAAAGAAAAAGGTGTGAAGAATCTTCTAGCTCGCGGAGATGCAGAACTAGTTGTTAAACAAGTCAGAAACCTTTTTCAAGTAAAGAATAGAAGGTTGAAGCATTACAGGAATCAGGTTTGGGATTCTATTGAATTTCTTGACACTTTTTCCATTGAAGCAGTGCCTAGGGAAAAGAACACCAGGGCTGATTCACTAGCTGTCTCAGGATCATTGCTAATACCTCATCCTGACTTTTCTCAAGATAGGTTTACCATTGAGATGATCCATAGGCCCAGTGTACCTGATAACGCAAGTAACTGGCAAGTTTTCAATGATGATCAGCATTTTCTTTCTTTCTTAGAGCTCAGGGATAACTTTGAACAATTGTACTTTGAAGGAAGTGACAATTTTCTCGTGAGAGTGTGTCTTCCAATGAAGAGGATGTCAAAGAGGAAATAGATCAAGATGGGTGTATCAAACTCAAAGGTAACAAGATTCCAAAATGGCTGGTGATTTTAGAAGATTTTTTTGATAAACATGACAGGTATGTTAAGTCTAAAGCTTCTACTGGATCACAACAATCTGTTGAGTATGAAAAAACTAATATTGGGAGTTCTGTTGACCCCAAGTTTGTGAACATTGGAAAATGTTGTACACCAGAAGAAAAGAAGAGGGTGATCAACCTTTTAAAGAAGTATAAGGATGTTCTGGCATATTCATATGAGGATCTAAAAGCCTTCCAACCAAAGGAGATGCAGCATTTCATCCCTCTCAAACCTGGGATTAAACCTTTCAAGAAAAAGCAAAGGCAATACAATCCTAAGATAGCTGACACTATTTTTCAGGAAATACAAAAGTTGTTGAAAGCCAAAATTATTTTTCCCATTCACCATTCAACATGGATTGCCAACATTGTGCCTGTCAGGAAGAAAAATGGTGAGATTCGTATCTGTGTTGACTTCAGAAATCTGAATCAGGCTTCTTTGAAGGACAACTATCCTCTGCCCATGATGGATCAAGTCTTGCAAGCTGTTACGGGGTCTGAAATGTTGTCCATGCTTGATGGCTTCTCAGGGTATAATCAAGTAGAAGTCAATACCACAGATCAGCACAAGACGGCCTTCACCACCCCTTGGGGTACTTTTTCCTACAAGAGGATGCCTTTTGGACTCATTAATGTCGGTGCCACTTTTCAAAGGGCTATGGACTTGGATTTTGGAAGTTTGAAAGGGAAATGTATTGTTGTATATCTAGATGACCTAACTGTGTTTTCCAAAACTAGAGCAGATCATTTTCAGCATCTGGAAACAGTTCTCTTGAAGTGCAGAGAACATGGGATCTCTTTGAATCCTAAGAAATCTGTCTTTTGTGTCACAGAGGGAAAATTGTTAGGGCATGTTGTCTCTAAAGATGGCATCAAAATTGATCCTGAACGAGTTCAAGCTATTCAGTAGATTCCTCTTCCAACCAGTAAGAAGGGAGTGCATTATTTCTTCGGTAAGATCAACTTTCTGAGAAGATTCATCCCTGATTTTGTAGAGCTAACCTTGAATATCTCCCAAATGATGAAAGGAAAACAAACATTTGGCTGGTCTTCTGAAGGAAAAGAAGCCTTTGAAGGTATTAAAAAGGCTATTGCTAGAACTCCTATCCTAGCATGTCCAGATTTTAGCAAAGATTTTATTATCTATTGCTATGCCACAGATAACACCCTGGCTGTTGTTTTGACTCAAAAAGATTCTAATGATCATGAACTCCCAATTGCATTCATGAGCTACATTCTTAAAAATCATGAGTTGAAATACACAATGATGGAGAAACATGCTTTTGCAGTGGTTAAAGCTGTCAAGCAGTTTCATTTTTATATTCTTAACTCTCACTCCACAGTACTTGTGCCTGACACAACTATCAAGTCTATTCTCACACAGCAAGAGTTTGGATCCAAGAGAGGGAACTGGGTGGCAAAGGTTCAAGAATATGATATTGACATCAGACCAACCAAACTAGTCCGTGGAAAAGGCTTGTGTGAACTCATCGCTGAAGGAGCTGGCCATGAGTTACCTAAGGATGAAGTTGATATTCCTACTGTTCTGTTTCTCAGCTCAATTGATGAATGGTATGCTGATATCACACATTTTCTCACCTATGGAGAATGTCCCTCTCATTTGACTGCCAAGGAGAAAAGAGCTATTAAGTTAAGATCAGCCCAATATGTATTATGGGAGAATGCATTGTTCAAGCGTGGGATGGATGGAAGATTTCTGAAATGCGTGGATAAGGAACAACAAAAGAAGCTTCTTTCAGCTTTCCATGATCAAGCATGTGGAGGCCATTACTCATCTACTGTCACTGCTCACAAGATTCTTCATGTAGGATACTATTGGCCTACCTTGTTCAAAGATGCATCAAAGTGGATTGATAAATGTGAAGCTTGTCAGACCTTTGTGGGTAGACCCAAGTTGGCTGCCTTGCCCCTTAAGCCAGTCATGATTGAAGAGCCTTTTCAACAATGGGGTTTATATTTTATTGGAACACTTAATCCCTCTTCAAGTGCCAGACATACCCATGTGTTTGACTGCCACAGATTATTTTACTAAGTGGGTAGAAGCCATCCCAGTAAAGAGTACTACTTCTGAAGTAGTATGCAATTTTATCAAAGAGAACATCTTGGTAAGGTTTGGTGTGCCAAACAAGATTGTGACTGATAATGCTTCAAATTTTTCTTCAACTGAAATGATGGATTTTTGTTATGGATATGGCATCTCCCTGGCTCACTCTTCAGATTATTATCCCCAAGGGAATGGGCAAGGTAGAATCAACAAACAAAAATCTGGTGGCCATAATAAGGAAATTGGTTAATGAATCTCAGAGGAATTGGCACAAGAAACTTTATGATGCTCTTTGGGCAGATAGAATTACACCTAAAAGGGCTATTGGGATGTCCCCTTTTCAAGTAGTGTATGGCATGGAAGCTCAATTACCAGTAACAGTGGAGCTACCAACCTTGTATTTAATGAAAGCTATTGAAGACACCAGCTTCAATGATTCTTTAGATAAAAGGATCATGTATCTTCATAAGTTGAATGAAGACAGATTGCAGGTTGCTGATAGAATATCTGCTCACCAACAGAAGGTAAAATCTTTGTTTGATAAGAAGGCCAGGTCCAGGGATTTCAAATTTGGAGACATCATTTTGCTGTGGGATAAAAGACATGAACCTCGTGGCAGCCATGGAAAGTTTGATTCTCTTTGGCTCAGACCTTTCAAAATCAGGAACTTTGCTGGTGAGAATTCTTTCTACCTTGATTACATGGATGGTTCTTCTCTCCCACTTCCTTATAGTGGGCAGTACCTAAATTGTTTAATTCCTAGGTGATGGGAAGTCTTTTGTATATTATGTATAGTGTGTGTTTTCCTTCCCTTGCTTTTTGGTGTGTTTTCTTTCTTTGTTTGGGGTGTTGTTTTCTGTATTGGTTTGCTTTTGACTCCGTGGCCCAATGGATAAGGCACTGGTCTTCTTCCCCTAGTTTTTAGAGAGTTCTTGCCTTGTCTCATTCTTTGAATCCAGCCAAGTCATCCCCAGAAAGAGCCAGCTGTTGTCCTCTCAAAATTTCCCCTCTTTCGAAAGTCAAAAATTGAAAATTTTTGAGTTAACACCTTTCTATGATGTTCTAGTGAAGAGAAAAGTTGAGGAGTTAGAAAAATTTCACATTTTTTGAGTCATTTGAGTGATTTGCGGGTCTGTCAGACATTTTTGTCCCATGTGTCCCAAGTTCTTTCGGGGCTCTCTGTTCCCCGATCGGCCGTTTTCTCTGAAATCTGTTAACTTTCGGGTCTGTCAGAACTTTTTGTTCCAAATGTTCTAAGTTCACTTGGGCTCTCTGTTCCCTGATCACCCGCATAGGGCCCTTCACGTACTTTGGTCCTACTTGTCCCAAAATCATTTGTGCATTTTTTCCCCGCTTTACCCGCATCACCTGCATCGGCCACATTGCACTTTCGCGTCCCTCATGTCCCAAATGTACCAAAGGCCATCCGGGCTAATTTTTTCCACTCTTCCCGATGCTTGCCTTTTGAGTCGGTGCATATGAATTTAATGCACATTTATAACCTTCTCTCTCCTAAAATGGCTATTTAATGGGACTACCCTCTACGCATTTTACACACTGCCATTCACTCATACCCTTGCAATTAAAACCATCTGCTCGTGTCCCCATTTCCCCTGCATTTTTATTGTGGATTCAAGCTGTAAGGTTAGTTTTCTAAACACTGTTAGTATGAAGATCAAGTTTCAAGGTCAAGAGCATGTTTCTCCACTCGAGTCTTCTGTTCCTGATATCAGGGATAGTGAAGTTCATCACCTGGATTTCGGTGATTTTTGGACCAGGCTGACTGACCCAAATCCCTCCCCCATGGCACAAATGATTAATGACAGTGGCCTTGCATTTGCTGTGGGTTTCCCAATCTCGGTACAGTGTGCTGACACTGTACTCACCTATGGAGAGCTCACTTCAACCCTGACACGAGCCAATTGACCAATGTGCATGGGGAGCTAATCACTAAACTAGATGTTGCTGCCATTCCCGCTGCCCTACGGATCCCTGAAATGGACAACTCTGTGGTAATCTCTCAAACTCAAGCACAAGCTCTCTTCGAGCAAGACAGTGAGAAATACAAAGCAAGGGTAGCAAATCATGGTTGAAGAACCCTAAAAAAGGGGCATCTCGACTTTCCAAAGCTCTGTTTAGGGCTGATTTCAATGAAGAGCTATTTGATTTCATCATCCTATTGGCTCGTGTCATGGGCTTACCCTCTACCAGTGAGTTTCACTTTTGGATGTGCCCACTCATCAACATCATCTGTGAAGGTACCTAGAACATCAATTGGGCAGAGATCATTTGCATGAATTTGACAGAGTAGTTGTCCAATGTGCAACAAACCAAGAAGTTCTACATGACTTCTTATCTTATGTATACCCTAACAGCATCCAGAAAATGGTTTGGTTTCACATACATTGAGGATCAGAAGGGTGATCCCATCTATGCTTACTGCCCTCAGTTCACCCTCGAAACCAGCAATCATAACTTTAGGAGGGTGAATGATGCTTTCACCATGTACATTGTGAGGCTTCTGGAAAGTGATACTGCTAGAAGATTTTCTGATGAAGCCATGAACCTGATAGCAAAGTATGGAGCTTTCTTCATTCAATTCAGAAGGTTTTCATATATCAGGTTAGCCAGTTACGAGAACACTCCTCTCAAACTCCCTATATTTTGTAATGATAAGATGGCTTTGATTGAGATATGTAGACAATTGGATAAGTTGCATAGGACCTGTAGGGAAAATAAAATCTCTGGGCTGCATTTCCCCATATCTTTGGGTAACTATACATGTAAAACAACTTTGGATGCTCCAGAACATAGAAAGGGCCCTTGCTCCCATCATTGTCCACTTCTTCAGGCCCAGAACCTATTTTGATTTGAAGAAATTCATTGAGCTAAATCTCAAAGTCAACTATCATCACAGAGCAGATACTGAGGACTACTGGGCTTGATTGCACAGATGACTTTGAGGCAAGACGGAGGCATTATGGCAGATTCTCCCTCCAGCTAATAAAGGAGCTCAACCTATATCAGATTCCTAAAGGGCTTCAAGATGACAACACAGAACCTATTGTCATATGAATATGATACTTTGATCAAGCATACTCCCTTAGAGGATCTAGACTGGTTCAAAAGGGAGAAAGATGATTTAGCTGAGATTCTAGCCCCTGTCCTGGTAAGAACCAAGGTCTGGTTTGACAGAAGGGTTCAAGAGCTGAGGAAGAATTCAGGAGAGTCTTCCTCCAAAGACACTTCAACACCAAGGAAGGAGTCACATACACCTAGCTCAGGAGGTACCTGCACGAACTCCTCCTATGGATAAAGAACCTTCATCAAGTAAAGAACCTGAATAATCCACCCCTTCCTCACCTACTCAGGTATATAAAAAGAAGGTGAAGGAAGTCAAAAAGGAGCCTATTGAGGAAGATCCCTTGTTAAAACATTCAGAATTACCTTCAGGGCCAGAGAACATCATTGTTCTCAGTGAAAGTTGGGATAGTGAAGTGCCAGTTCCTAGCAGGAGTTCAGAAGCCACAATGGATAAAGAGAAGGAAATTCATAACACTGAGCCTCCAAGTACCATTGATTCCTCTATCCAAGAAGCCTCATCTACTCCACTCACATCTCTACTGGAGGCAACAGTGGTAAATACTTTAAGTGTCCATGAGTTCTCTTACTCTTGGTTCTCTTGCTCCTCCTTCTTCTTCCTCCACTTTTGCATGGGTGCAACCTTTTGTTGATAGTAGGAAGAGGAAGTCTGGCTGAGACATAGCGGAAGCATTGAAAAAGTTTAGACAATGGATCCTCAAGTCAGTGGGCCCTCCCCAATCATAAGCATTCATTTTCCCTCCTAGCTTCTCCTTTCCTTCTTTTTCTCAATTCGGGATTATTGTAATTAGTTGAGGGTTTTGTGTCAAGCATCCCCTTAACTAAACATTTTAGTTAAGAGAAGTAGTTACCAATTGTAACTAATTTGTAAAATTTATATAATGGGCTATCTACGCCATTTTAAGGGGGGCCGGAACTTGGTTTATTTTTGAAAGTGTAAGGAGCAACAAAGCAATCAATACAAAAGATCTTTCTTTCCATGTCTATCTGGTCTTGTTCTTTCATTACTATCAGTTGAATATTTTTGAATCATTTGTCTGTATTACTTCAAGAAGCTTTGTATTCTTGTAGATGTTATTTCTGGAACTTTGTGTCTTTGCAATAGCATCTTATTGACTCAAATGCAAATGGTTTTGTTCCAAATAATTTCATTCTGGCATGCATAAGGAATTATTTTGTTATCTATAATTCTTGAGAATGCCTTTCTGCTCATTTCCGCTACTTCATTCCTCTGTACTTTTGTATTGATGATCCATTCTATTTTAAAACACTTTCATGATATCCAAGTTCCCCATTAAAACTATGCACTGTACATATGTAAATAAGCTCTGTCCTTAAATAAGGGAACCTCTCCCATTAAAGAGGAGGGAATTTCTATCCCCTAACTATTGTTCTCTTTAAAGTCCCCTAAAATTAGGTGGGTAGGTCTCTGTTCTAGACTGTATGGGAAAATATGGAGACTGATGTCGGTTAATGGTGACCGACGACAGTTAGGTGTAACCAGTTACTATGGAAATCTGGGAATGCCACAGAATAAGCTTTTGGTCTCCTTTGTGATTGCACAAAGGATTTTGTTAGTCAGGATGAGGTATTGGGTAACTTGGGTAGGATTTGGTGAGATTTTAATGGGTATATGGAGGTGGAAGTGTTGGAGAAGGTCAATAGGTGGGTAGGTAAACAATAGATGATAAAATAATGATGAAATGAAATAAACCAGAGAAGTATGACGTTATACTTATTGGGATTCTGGTCCTAGATGGCTGTGAGTGAGGGATGGAGGTGCTGATGAGAGGTTTGAAGGTTGTAAGTGATAACCAATTGAAATAAAGCTTCTACATGGGCTAGATGTACATTCCTCTCTGCTTGGGTAGATCAGATCATGACTGGGATGGTTGTGTAAGAGAAAGTGCTTGATCTCCTTCCTTGCATGCATGTTCTCTTTGGAATTCACTCTTTGAAGATGTGTTATGTCTTTGAGATGTGTTAATGCTTGCCAACATCCTTTTTTCAACTTCCAACCTTGAGAATAAGGTTGTCTTGGGGTTAAAAGGGTAACCGTTCTGACTTAACCGGTGATGGTTAGGGGTAACCGACGTTGGTCAAGGCAAGATTTCCTAGGTTTACTAAACTAGGGAGATCCTCTTGATTTCCTCAGATTTCATGTCATTAACCCGTGGATTAGACTAGGAGCTTCTTGTAAGCATGTGGGAATGTGGTTAGAGGGAATGTAGGCATTGATTTTTAGGGTTTGGGTAAGTCTTAGTTAGTTATGGAAACTTAATAAGAAGAGGTCTTAGGTTGAGTTGGCTTGGTGAGATGTCTAAGTGAACTATATGTGTGGATATTATTTAAAATAAGATATTTAAATAATAAATATAGTGAGGATAATGAATTAATTTAATTAAATTAATATTAGTGAGGTGTAAGGGGCCATGGCTAGGTGAATGTGATGAAGGGTGTTTATTCGTCAAGGGACCAAAGGGGAGTGTGACCTAATTTTAGTGTCTACACATGTAGTCTGTTTTATTGGTCAAACATTGGTTGATTATGAGGCACATTACACCTAGGTAGAGAAATAATACCTTGTCATAGTCTTCGTGACAAAATGTTTGAGACATTATATGCTGAATCAAGAAACGAGGGTTATTGTTAAGTCAAATCACTTACAAACATTCCTCACACAAGGATCCTTATCTAAGAAATTCAAGTGATTCATAGCTCTGATGGGTGAATTTGAGTTAAAATTTGTTAATAAAAAATCTGTCAAAGGAAAAATAATTACGGATTGGTTGGCTGATAATCCGTTAGATGGAGGTGATTTGGTAGATCTAAACTTCCTTGATGAGTGTGTATACTTCGTCAAGACTAGGCCCCTCATTTCTACATGTCCATGGTATATTGACATCATTAATTTTATAGTGGACCATAAGTATACATAAGGGGCAACATTGCAACAAAGAAGGAAGCTACATGCCATTTCCGCTAAGCATGTTATTTTGGAACAAGTGTTGTATCGCAGTGCCTTTGACAAGATGTTGTTAAGATGTGTTGACATAAAAGAATACGAAAAAATTCTTTATGAATCGCATAACAAAGTATGTGGAGGTCACTTTAGCAGCCATGTGACTACTTAGAAGATACATTGGATGGGCTATTTCTGGCCCACTCTAGAGCATGATTTAGTAGCATTTGTCAAAGATGTGACAAATTTCAAGATTTCTCCCACAAGATTCACATAGTGGAAAAAGATCTGTAACCAATTGCAACCCCATGGCCCTTTTCCACATGGGGCCTGGATATGATAGGGAATTTACTAAGTGGGTAAAAGCCGTAACTTCATACTTTACTAAGTGGGTAAAAGCTATGCCTCTTACCATTGTACCTTGGTCTATGATTGCTAAGTTCATCTTGAACCAAATCATTTGTAGGTACGGGGTCCCACAAGTCATTATCTCAGATAATGGCACATCTTTCAAAAATGATGAAGTACGTGAACTATGTGAAAAGTTCAAGATAATTCATCACACGGCTTCTCTTTATCATCCTCAGGCCAATGGATAGGCTAAGCCTACAAATAAGACATTATAGTCCATCCTCCTTAAGACCGTTAAGGAGAACAAATGAGATTGTCATTTAAAGCTTTTTCTAGCCTTGTGGGCCTATCAGACATTAGTTAGAACACCAAAAGGGGCAACCCCCTTTTCTATGGTATTTAGTGTGGAAGCAGTTTTACCATTTGAAGTCAAAATACCTAGTCTTCGTATTTCACTGCAAGAAACCTTGGAAGAAGAAGGCTATTGAGAAGCGTAAATCTGTCACTTAGAAAGTCTTGATGAGGCTAGACTCAATGTTGAACAACAACACAATGTTTATGTTGACTGAATGTCTTAGAAATACAACAAGAATGTTTACGAGCATGAAATATATGAGGGAGATTTGGTCTTAAGGCTAAATAGCTAGATAGACAAAAATACCCACAAAGGAAGGAAATTCAAACCCAGGTGGTTGGGTCCATATCGAGTAGTAGAAGAATACCAAAATGGGGAATTTTTCTTGTGTACACTAGAGGGTCAGGATTTTAACAAATTTGTGAACTCTCTTCACCTGAAGAGGTATTACGCATGATCCATTAGCATTTTTCATATGTACATTACTGGATTGGTATTGCACTTTCATTTTCCAGTTCATTCTATAAAATTTGTGATCAAGGGACTTATTCTTATAGCAACTTCAAAAAACATCTAAAAACAATGACAAATATTCAAATCGTATCTCTTCAAATTTTCATGGTATCATCAATTGTTTCTGAATCATTTGATCAATTCAAATAGGATAAGACAAAGTTTTGATCGTAGCCATACCAAGGCCTGCATACCTGGCTTTTCTTATAGTCTCTTTCTAGATTAGGTGTCTATGCCTATAGTTTATTCTAGAAGCTTCATGGTGTCACATATATTCCATAAATATCTCTTTATAAATAAGAACATACTAAGCATTTTTCCTAAATGAGTAATGATGAGGCTAAAATATGCTTCATCAATGAACAATGAATGCTCTCATTTTATGTCCTTTTAGCCAAGTTTTGTCTGCATTGTTTAACTTTTGTTTGATCTAGAGATAAGTTAGGATGTAATTGTCCATATTTTGCTTGATTTAGTTCTAACATCTAAAAACTCTGTAATTCCTAACAAATGTGTGGAAATTCAGGTTTTTGTGAATAAAACAGGTCACATTCGGACATATAATCGAAGTATGAAGCAACCAACACTTTTTTGGAACATTGGCTTCAATACGGTGTAGCTCTGGAACCTCCAGGATTAGTTCCGGAACTCCATTACACAACTAAGGAACTCTATCACTTAGTTCCGTAACCTTCGGACTTAGTTCCGAAACTCCAACACTTAGTTCTGAAACTCCTGTGCATAGCTTCAAAAATTTCAAATTTAGTTCTAGAATAGTTCCCTTTGGTTCCAAAACTTCTCCAAAGTTCTAGAATCAATGGGGATCTATTTATTTTGAAAAAATATGATCTTAGAGAAATTAACGGGCCTTCCAATTAAGAGAAGATCACGAGATTTCTGATTCTTCATACTCCAAATCTAGATATAACTTATGTAGGATGAGATAGTTGTATGTCCAACAAGGTTTCTAAATTCCACATCTATTTTGGGAACTATTTGGTTCCACTTGAATTTCCAGACAACTATGGTTGTAAATAAATATCTGGATGATGAAATATATATAAAGACCTATAGATAGATTAAATATATACATATAGAGAGATATACGATATAGAGATACAATGAAATTTTGTAAGACATAACATTTTAGTAATAAGATAGCCATTTTGTTTTGAGAGAATCATACTTTGTTGAATCCTGATTCAAGGTGGAGCAAGGGCCCACTCCTCCAAGAAACATGATCCTTGTTTTATTGGTATTTATATTTCTAAGTAATTCATGTAAATCTGTTAAGTATTAATTCTATAAACGCTTTTGATTCTTCAGTTGAATTCTGTTATGTAATTATCACTACAGGTGTTATAGACTAGACTCTTATTTCCTTGCAAGTATTTTCACAACATTTTCAAACGTGTGTTTATTTCCAAGAAAGTGTGTTTATTTTTGTAATGTGTGTTTATTTCCAGCAATTTATTTCATTCTGCAATGTGTGTTTCTTCCCAACAATTTATTTCTACAGAGAGTGTTTATTTCTAGCAAGTTTCTTATAGTTTGGCTTCAATAAGGCTTTGACCAGGAAATCTTCAAGACACTACAAAAATCCCCCGAAAAATAAAATAAAAAATACCTATAGTCAATAAATAGATCACTAGGATTCTTCTTGTTGCATATAGCTTCAGACACACCCCTAGTTTAAATATGACATCAACTAAGAGTTGATTAAATGAAGGGAATAATGACACCCATCATTTTTGGCATTGTTGTTGGGGACAACTAGTTAGAATTTTCTAATTAGGTGTCAACAAGAGAAACAATCATACATCTAGTAATTGAAAAATCTTCCCTACGTTATCATAAAATTTATGAGTAGACCAAGAGACTCAAAGGGTAGATTTCTCCCAAAAATATCTCAACAAGAATTATTAGCATCCTCTAGTTCAAATAAGAAAGTTGACCAAGAATTAGAAGCACCATTTTCCCCTGTTAGACATGAAGCAGAATTTCCATCTTTTGAATTCTTGGATCAGTCACCAGAAGGAAGTGGATCTTTTAGAAGAATGATTATCTCCCAAGACCCGTTTAGAGAAAGTTTTGATTCTCAATTGAGTATTCATCCTCCTACTTCTGACTTTTCACCTTCCCCAAAGCAGATCACATACCACATTGATTAGGAGAAAAGTCTAGAAAATACTAGAAAAATGACACGAGAAGATGATAGGACTTTTACTTATCTAATTCAGTTGGATGATGATGATACACCTATGAATAATATTTCACCTTCACATTTACCCACATTTAGAGGAATGCCATCTAAAGAACCTGACCAATTTTCGTTTGAATTTAAAGTACTGTGTCAGACTTATGATTACAAAACAGATAATCAAAAGCTCAAGTTGTTTCCATCTACTCTAAAGGATGTAAAAATGAGGTGGTTTATGGGATAACCTAGCCAGGGGAAGTTCATGCCAAGGTCAGTTCCTAATCCCTAGATGATGTCATGGGTGACTCAGATAGTACCAAAAAATTGGGGAAAACTACCTTGGGCCCCTCCATTAACATGGAATGCTCAAGAACACAAAAAACCATGGTTTGGTCAAGGTAACCCATATGCTTGGTCATAACTTAGGTGGAGCCCTTATAACTATGCTCAAGGGAAGACATATCCCAATAAGAATCAACAAGACATAATGGGTTCCCCAGCACAATATTCACAGACTCAAAATGTGGTTCAAACATAAATAACAACACAATCAGTGGCTAATCCCAAAAACAAACAAAAAACTCCTATTTATGGGACATAATAAGAAAATCCAGTTGATCTGAATGTCATGGATTATAAGGATATTCAAACCAGAAATGGAAAAATAATTAGCAGTCCACCTGTTATAATTGCTAAAATTACAAAAGTAACTGAAACCCTTAGTTCGGTTGTTCCTGAAGGATGAAAATGAAAAAGATAAGGAGCTAGATAGAAACTCCACTGAAACTCCATTTCTAGAGATATTTAAAGAAGTTGTAGAGACCAAGGAATCCGAGTTGGTGTAGGAGTTGAGAAAATTAAATATTGAAATACCATTATTTTAAGCAATCAAGGACATTCCAAAGTTAAACAAGTTAATCAAAATTCTATGTTTAAAAAGACCTGGAAGGAAGAAGCAGTATCCTAGGACTATTAAGGTAGATGGGAAACTTGCTGATTTATTAGTAGGAAAACTCTTACTTCCCAAATATGGAGATCCTGGAAGGCCTATTATTTATGTTTCTATAGGGAATAAAGATATACATAATTTTTTGGTTGATTTGGGAGTAGCTATAAATGTGATGACAATGGACACTTTGAAAATATTACCATTAACAAGTATACAACCTACTAGCACCATATTGCAGATGGCAAATTAGTCAGTAGAAAAACCAGAAGGAGTTATTGAAGATGTGGTACTTATGGTGGAGTCATGGGAATATCCAGTGGAATTCCTTATATTACGGCCAAAAGGTAAAACACTTGGTTATCCCATTATTTTGGCAGACCATGGTTAGCTATAGTTGCTGCCTTAATTGATTGTAGATCAGGTGATATGACTATCTCAAATGGTAAGAATTCTAAGAAAATTTCCTTATATCCTTCTGCAAAACCTTTTATTGATAATCAAGAACAATTACGGGTTGATGGTCCTGATACTAATAAGTAAAACTTGTCTTCTTTGGCTATGATAATATTGCAGGATCATGTATGGGAGGTGAAAGATATGATTAATCAACCATTAAATGAAAACCAATTATCCTTGGAGAAATTGGGGATACTTCTGAAACCTACGTACTTAGTTCTGGAACCTACAAATTTATTTCTGGAACCATCATATTTAGTTCCGGAACATTCACACTTGTCTCTGGAAACACACCAACAATAATTCCCTGCGAATGCAAATAATTTCATTCTAGAGGAACAAAATTTCTCTTGGGAAGGGGTAGAAATAGCTATGAAATCAGTAGCTTTGGTCTCAAAGATATTAGGAAATTGTGAGGAATTTTGGAAAACAACAACGATGAGGAGTTTGACCGACAACAAGATAAGTATCATAACTCTGCCTACTGTCCTTTTTCCAGTATTCTTTCTCAAGGGAAATTTGGAGATATTTCTACATATCATATGTTATTACCACATTCATGTCCACTAAACACCCTAATGGAACCCTTTCAACAAATCATTTCATCACACACTGGAACCAAACATGTTGAGATTCAACCGGGTAAAATTTTGAACATTAATAGCTGGTTGAAGAATGATGAAGAAGCTAAATTGTTTGATGTTCTACAAGATCATACTAGAGATTTTTCTTGGGACTATAAAGACATGAAAGGAATCCATCCAAGTATTTTCATCCATCACATATATAATGAAAACATTAAACCAATTAGATAACCTCAGAGAAGGATTAATCCAACCTTAAGGGACATAGTCAAGAAAGAAATTGAAAAACTATTACAAGTAGGTTTTATCTACCCTATCTCAGATAGTCAGTGGGTGTCTCCTCTTGTAATTGTTCCTAAAAAGAATAGAAAATAGAGAATTTGTGTTGATTATAGGGAACTGAACAAAGCCACACTGAGAGATTATTTTCCCTTACCATTCATAGATCAAGTTTTAGACAACCTTGCAAGTAAACAATACTTTTCCTTCCTAGATGGCTTTAGTGGATATAATCAAATCAGAGTTGTTGCTGAGGATCAGGAAAAAACTACCTTTACTTGTCCATGGGGTACCTTTTCCTATAGGGTATTTCCATTTGGACTATGTAATGCTCCAGTAACCTTCCAAAGAGTTGTATTAGCAATTTTTGCAGACCTAATGAATGATTGTGTAGAGGTATACATGGATGAATTTATTGTGCATGGAGACACATTTGATGATGCTTTGAAGAATTTGGACAGAGTATTAACAAGATGTGAGCAACACCATTTGTCTATTAGTCATGAGAAATGTTTGATGATGGTTGATGAGGGAATTATACTAGGACACCACATTTCAAAAAGAGGAATTCAAGTTGATCAAGAAAAAATCATGATTATTTCAGACTTACCTGTTCCTAAAACCCCCATGGATATCAAGTCATTCTTAGGACATACTGGGTACTATAGGCATTTTATCAAGGATTTTAGTAAAATTGTTGCCCCCATGTTTAGTTTTCTTACCAAGGACTGTGAATTTCTTTGGGATGAAAAATGTCAACATTCTTTTAAAGAGATTAAAGAAAAATTAATCACTGCCCCAATATTAAGAGGACCTAATTGGGAGAAACCTTTTCACATCCAAACAATGCCTCAAATAACTCAATTGGTGCAGTTTTGGGACAGAAAGATGAAGAAGGGAAAATGTATGCTATTTACTACCTTAGTAAAAATATTACTCCCACTGAAAGAAATTACACCACCACTAAAAAATAATTTCTTGCTGTGATTTATGCAATTAATAAGTTCAGACATTATATTACAGGGTACAAAATATTTGTACATACAAATCACTCAACAATTAGATACTTAATGAACAAACCAGTGGTTGGAGGTAGGATAATTAGATGGTTATTACTTTTACAAGAATTTGATATTACCATTGTGGATAATCTAGGAAAATCTAATGTGGTAGCTGATTTTTTTTCAAGATTAACCACTACAGGGGAGCAAGATCCAATTAAGGACAACTTTCTAGATGAACAATTATTTGCTATTTCAGCTGATACACCATGGTTTGCTGATATGGTGAATTATCTTGCAACAAGGAAGTTTCCTCCTTCTTTTACTAAGAAACAAATGAAGAAGTTAATCAAAACCAGTGCACAATTTAAATGGTTAAATGGAATGTTATTTAAATGTGGTCAAGATTTGGTTTTACGCAGGTGTGTGAGAGAAGATGAAATATTTGACATACTTAGGGCATGTCATGATGAACCAAGTGGAGGACACTTTTCAGTGAAGCAAACAACTCACAAGATACTTGGCACTGACTATTATTGACCATCTCTATATAAATATGTGAAGAGATATATCAAGCAGTGTGATCCCTGTCAAAGGATGGGATAACCAACCTTTACCAATGAAATGCCTCTACAACCTCAAGTGGTGATTGAACCATTTGAAAGGTGGGGGATGGATTTTGTTGGTCCCTTTAGTCCTCCTTCACAAGGAAAGGAGAACATTCTTGTGTGTACTGATTATGTGAAAAAGTGGGAAGAGGTGCAGGCTTTAACAAATGCTACTAAAGAAGCAGTTGCTGATTTCCTTTGGCACATAATTATGATGAAGTTTGGTGCACCAAGGAGTATAGTTTCAGATCAAGGGCCACAATTCATGTCTAATATGATCCAAGCCTTCACAATGTACTATCAGATCAATCATAGGAAGTCATCTCCCTATCACCCACAATCAAATGGACAAGTAGAAGTAATAAATAGGGAATTGGAAATATTCTTACCAAAATAGTTGAGGTAAGTAGAACAGTTTGGGTGAAGAGACTACCTGAGGTTGTTTGGGCTTATAACACAACTTGGAAGACTACAACAAGGTTCTCACCATATGAGTTAGTCTATGGGAAAAATCCCTTGTTACCTATTGAATTTGAACTAAAAACATTGAGAACAACAACTAAATTGGGTATTGAATTGGATGCAACACAAAAGGAAAGAATTCTACAACTCAATGAATTGGATGAGATGAGATTGGAAGCACTTCATCAGATAGAGATAATCCAAGACCAAAGGAAGAAGTGGCATGATACACATATCAAGGAAAGGAAATTCAAGGTAGGAGATTGGGCATTACTGTTTGATTCTAAGTACCAACAATTCAAAGGCAAGTTGAGAACCAGATGGTTAGGATCCTATCAGATTGATCAAATATTTAACAATGGTTCTATTCAGCTACTTCCCATTGATGGAAGTAGAAGGACACTTTTGGTCAATGGACATAGGTTAAAATTTTATAGGAAGCCTCCTACTAGGGATGAATTCTTGAAGTAGATTGAAGCAGACAAAGAATTTGATCATATGGAAGAACCTAGTTCTTCCAAAATGATCAAATAATCAGATGCATGAATCCAAAATAAAGGGAAGAGAATGAAAACTAGCAAATGGCGTTCTCTTCCCCAAAAGAAAATAAAAATAAAAAGGGAAGGAATGAAAACTAGTAAATGGTGTTCTCTTCCAAAAACAATTCTCTCAGAGACCAATAGAAAACCAGAAATGGCGGTTGGTCTCCTCAATAAATGGATAATTCAAAATAAAAGGAAATTCTTTGGATTTCTGACTGTCTTTTCTAACCATTTCTCTTTTTCATTTTCTTTTAGGAATGATGAGTCCTTAAGGTAGCTGGATTACATCAACAAGGGAAATAATTATATCTTAATCTTATTGAAAGATTTAAATTAAAGTTGCCATGTGTGATTAGACTTGACTTGAGTTGGTGGTATTATGAGTCATTTATTGTACATTATGATTAAAAGCAAGTAATCATGAGGGTGATGTTGATTGAACAAGTAAAAGTGGCAGCGTATTAATAATGAGCTATCATTTGGGTGGAATAAATGAAGTTGAGAAGAAGTTGCAGAAAAATTCAAGGAAGAAATAGTAGAATTATATTTGAATTCCATAGCTAAACCCAACAGTTCCGCAACCAAACCCAATAGTTTTGCAACTAAATCTAGTAGTTCTGTAGCTAGTTCTGACAGAGTAAGGATTTGAAGAAGGAAGAATTTGAATCATCCTCTTTGCCATGGGGATTAAAAAGAAATCAGAGTCAGAGGATGATACACAACTTGTTGTAGATGAAGAAGTGATAACCATTTTTGGACAAGTAGGGTTGTTGGAGTTCCTAAAAAATTTCTCAACGTACAATGATGAACTGGTAAGGGATTTTTTTTGTAAATTTAGAAGAATCCATAACTAAAGTTAAAAGTATTGTAATTCCTTTTACTGTCAATACAATGAGTAATGTATCGGGGGTACCGATTGTACATGTTCCAAATCCTGTAAAGGGGACCCTAAAAGAACTAGTGGAAACCTTGATACAAGAGGGGGAATCTGAACCCCAATATATTTATAACACTAAGAAAATCATAAAGGGGGTCAAGAGAGCCAGCTTACCCAAACCCTTTAACATGGTATCATTTTGGGTAGTTAAGTACCTAATTTGTGATGGCCAATTTGGGACTGTGGGAAGAGAGGTCCTTAAGATGCTAATATATCTTAGGTATGGGGATGTAAAACCAAAATATATAGTAAACCTTCTAGGGTTCCTTTTTGAATCCATCCATAGAATGGCTTAGAGGTATTCTTGGGGATTTGGGATAATTAGACATCATGGATTAGTCCATCTGGTCTATTAGCACCATTTTCTTTCAAAGAAAAATGGAGAAGAAGCATGGGAAAAGTTCCTTAACAAATTCAAACAAAACCCTGATATTATCAGGAGGGGAATACCAACCCCTTTCTCCCCTAAAAGTAATTTGGAGATTGATCCTCCTGCAGAGAAAAAGAAGGAAGTAGGTGGAGTTAATGTGCCAAAGAGGAGGAGATCTGAAAGAATGATCAAAGCTGTAAAACCTACGGTGCCTTCAAAAGAAACTCCTTCCTCTACAGCAATACCAGAAGAACTAATATCTATCTCTGATAGTGACAATTCACCTAAGCTATATCATGAAGTGAAAATTAGAAGAAGCTCTAGGAGGAAACCCACTTTAGGAAATTTTGAAGCTCCTCAAAGAAGAAGAGTTCATAAGAGGTCTAGAGAAACTCTAAAGGAAATTGAAGAACATGATGGTTTGGAGAAAGAAGATGTTGATATTCTTGGCAGCATGGCAATGTCTCCTCCTCAACCAAATCAAACTGAGGCAGAGAAAGAAGATGAAAGATTTGAAGAACACGATTTTCAGGAGATGGGTGAATCAACAACATTGTCACATGAAGAAGAGGAATTGGAATTATGGAGATTGAAAGGAAAATCCCCTTTGGTAGAAGAACAATGTCCATTCCTTGAGGAACTCTCAGAAAAGGAGGAAAAACAACACTTAAAACAGACTTTGTTCTTGTCTAGAGTAGAACTTATCATCAGGGAGAAAGATGAGGAATTAAATTTCCTCAAACTCAAATTAGAACAGAGGGAAATGCTCATTGAGCAACTAAAAACTCAGCTCACAGATAGGACTGAAGAATTGACATTGGTCAAACAACAAATGATGGAAAAAGAAAAAGAATGTCAATTGGCTAGTAAACAGAGTGCTATGTCAAAGATATCTTCAAAGAATCAAGTTGTACAGACTGAACTGACTTACTGGCCACTTAAGTAGTTGTGGGATGATACCTGCAGGAAGCTTAATGAATTCAAAACATCAAATGAGGAACTAAGAAGTAATATGGAAGAGGAGAAGAAGGCAAGAAAAGAGTGGGAAGAGAAATTTTACAAAATGGAAGAAGATAAATTTAAATGTCTGGTAAAGATACAAATGGTTTGCATAATGAGTGAAAGATTACTCACATGCAGGATACATTCTCTTGCATATAGTGTCTTTCTAGAAGAACAATTTATTCGTTGGAAGCTATCAAGGATTGCATGTGGCCTTCCACATGAAATAAAGGATGAATCAGAGTTCATGACAGCATATTCCTCAGCCAATGCAGAGTAGAAAAATATCCTCTGTCAATTCTATCTTTGCAACTTTATGCTGGAAAAGAATACAGGCTTCATGATCAATCTGTATGTAGGGGAAATCCAGCTAAATGCATTTGTTTCTATACTTCAAAATTAGGTAGCTTGGAAAAAGAGGGATACTGAACATTTACTAAAGGCCAGTTCATCAGGCCTCTGTATGAGAACTCATTATGGGAAGCCATCTGCCTTTGCCAAACATTTTAGAACTCATGCCTTTGACAACAGATTTAAGAAACATTATATTTCCAGCCTGCAAAAGAGCATTAATGCCTTCACCTCTTATGAGGAGAATTTTTTTGAAGATATTTATGATGGATGCTTGAAAATATGGGAGTTTCTCACAGTAGCATTAAGAAGAAGAGAAGTGATATCTCCCATGAACTTAATATAGAGTCTGGAAAGAGCCAGAGTTTTGTGTACACTAATCCCTCAGGTCAATAAAAAAATATGGGCATGTGTATGGGAATAAGAACAAGGCCTCCTCTCCTTCTCACTCCCATGTATCCATAGCAAAATAGAGAATCTCAGGATCCCACTGAGTTTGAGAATTGGTAGAGAAAGATAAAAGAAGGATCAGGATACAACACTTCTGAGCTAAAGCACTGGGATATTCAGTTCCAACCATTCGATCTCAGTGATCAGTTAGAATGTAGAATTCATAATCCTACTTTTGAAGAATAGAGTTTGTAAGAGGACTTACAAACAAGTAAGTGTGGGAGAAATGATGAGGCTAAAATATGCTTCATCAATGAACAATGAATGCTCTCATTTTACGTCCTTTTAGCCAAGTTTTTGTCTACATTGTTTAACTTTTGTTTGATCTAGAGATAAGTTAGGATGTAATTGTCCATATTTTTCTTGATTTAGTTCTAACATCTAAAAACTCTGTAATTCCTAACAAGTGTGTGGAAATTCAGGTTTTTGTGAATAAAACAGGTCACATTCAGACAGATAATCAAAGTATGAAGCAACCAACACTTTTTTGGAACATTGGCTTCAATACAACGTAGCTCTGGAACCTCCAGGCTTAATTTCGGAACTCCTTTACACAACTAAGGAACTATATCACTTAGTTCCCGAACCTTCAGACTTAGTTCCGATACTCTTGTAATTAGTTCCAGAACTCCTGTGCTTAGCTCCATAATTTTCACAGTTAGTTCTAGAATAGTTACCGTTGGTTTCAGAACTTATCCAAAGTTCCATAATTAATGGGGATCTGTTTATTTTGACAAAATCTAATCTTAGAGCAATTAATGGGCCTTCCAATTAGGAGAAGATCACAAGATTACTGATTCTTCATACTCCATATCTAGAGATAACTTATGTAGGATCAGATAGCTTTATGTCCAACAAGGTTTCTAAATTCCACATCTGTTTTGAGAACTATTTGGTTCCACTTGAATTTCCAGACAACTATGGTTGTAAATAAATATCTGGATGATGAAATATATATAAAGACCTATAGATAGATTAAATATATACATATACAGAGATATACGATATAGAGATACAATGAAATTTTGTAAGACATAATATTTAAGTAATAAGATAGCCATTTCATTTTGAGAGAATCATACTTTGTCGAATCCTAATTCAAGGTGGAGCAAGGGCCCACTCCTATAAGAAACATGATCCTTGTTTTATTGGTATTTATATTTCTAAGTAATTTGTGTAAATTTGTTAAGTATTAATTTTGTAAATGATTTTTATTCTTCAGTTGAA
Organism: Taxus chinensis; assembly: GCA_019776745.2. NCBI lineage: Eukaryota > Viridiplantae > Streptophyta > Pinopsida > Cupressales > Taxaceae > Taxus > Taxus chinensis. Next base: position 236,860,763 of record CM034157.1, on the reverse strand, counting down.
TTCTGTTATGTACTTATCACTGTAGGTGTTATAGACTAGACTCTTATTTCCTTGCAAGAATTTTCACAACATTTTCAAATGTGTGTTTATTTCCAAGCAAGTGTGTTTACTTTTGTAATGTGTGTTTATTTCCAGCAATTTATTTCATTCTGCAACGTGTGTTTATTTCCTTGTAATTTATTTCTGTAGAGAGTGTTTATTTCTATCAAGTTTCTTATAGTTTGGCTTCAATAAGGCTTTGACCAGGAAATCTTCAAGACACTGCAAAAATCCCCCAGAAAATAAAATAAGAAATACCTACAGTCAATTACTAGATCACTAGGATTATTCTTGTTGCATATAGCTTCAGACACACCCCTGGTTCTAATATGACATCAACTAATAGTTGATTAAATGAAGGGAATAATGACACCCCCTTACTCACTTGTTCCTTGTCCACGGTGATGAGACCATGCATCCTACTGGTAACATGGGGCAAGGTGTAGGGGTATCTTTGATAAATTGAAAGTTAGAAACAATCCATTCAAATATTGTGAAATCATAAGTAAAAAACAAATTGATTTAGATGTCCAAAATTCCAAAAGAGTTTAAAACCTCAAAACCATATTTTTTCAACCAAGTGGCCATCTACAGATCTAAGTCTAGATAAACTGAAAAGCACATCACATTCTAAACTATGAAGTAACTTGAGTAGGGCGAGGTTGTAGTGTCTCAATTTGGTTCTATCAAGCCATTTTCTTTCCCTCATCGTTACCATTCAACAATTTTTCATAACTTGTGCCCTTTCTGGCTCTTGGTGTTGAGCCCACGCATCCTAGTGGTTGCGTGGAGTTGGGAGTGGGGCAAGTACATTTACTTGTCTTATCATTGTATCACCACATTTTTCCAAGACAACATGAAGTATCAAATATTACTTAAAGAAACTAAAGTTCAACATCACATTGTGTTCACATTATCATATATCAACATTATAAAATACAAACATAAATAATTCTGTTATGATTTAACATCCACTGGATACATTCTGAAAAGCGTATAAAAAATAGAAATTCTAAACATCTAGAGTACACATGAGAAATAAGACAAAACAAAGTCAACTTAGATACGGTGGATTATCGAACCAAAAATAAAAGTCTGTATATATCATGGTGAGTCAAGTTTGAATACAATGTCATCACATGCCAAGGCATGGTCAAAATGCTTGCAATGAGCTTGAGATATACAAAAAAATTATATAACACCTCAAAAAATGAAAACAAAGCAATAAATGGCCCAATGGCATGTTAGTCCCCGTGGGATCCCTCAGATGGTGCATGACCACATCTGGGGCTTCTACTACAACTGCGATAATGCTGGGAATGAATCAAATGGTGTGAATGCTAGTGGTGGTGACCATTGGCTGTGGTCTCACTGCCAGAATGGATCCACCTCATTAGATGCTCGATGATCTCATATCTGGCCACATGGATACAAAGGGAGGTAACCACCTCAGCTATCCTCCAAATAGGAGAAAACACGTTAGTGTGTTTGTTGTCTACTAGCGGCTAACTAGAATCCTCAGTCAGCTTGGCTCAGGTCTTCCCTGAGGGAATCAACAAGGTGTCCATGCACACCCATTGGATAAGCTCTCGCCACTTCTATGCATTCACTACAAGAAAGAAAAGAAGAAGAAATAGGGAAGTTAGAAAACCATAAAATGAAAATAAAAAGAAAGTACCAAACTAACACTTTCAAGTAATAAATATGAGAAAATAGTATTAAACATACTCGAATCTCTTGACATCCAGGTAGGGTTAGTGGCTACTACTACTGATACTACTGGTGGTTGTAGGGTCTCCCGAAAGCAAGAGGAAAAACACTGTCCCATCACAGAATCATCATCCTGTTCCCCACCTTGAGGAAGTGTTTCCTCTTAGACCAATGTCTCTGTCTCTGCACTCACCTCCTCATACGTTGCTCTGAGCATATCCTAAGTATCATGCCACTCAAGGCCACTCTCCTTCTCCATATGGGCTGCCCTACCAGCCTCAACACCAACCCTGTCATCCTCCATCTCTTCCTTAGTCTCGTCTCCTGTGTGCTCCTCAGAATCAGAGTCTATGTCAATGGGCTCATCCTCCTCTCCACTATGAGTAGGAGAGACCAAAATCTAAAGAAAAGGTGATCAAGGGGCACCAACTACCCATTGAGTACAAACCACATGCCTGACTGAGATAGGCACCCCTGGGGTAACCACTTTCCAGCCGAGATCTCCTATAGGGACCTTCCGAGCCTCCTGAATGGTCCTGTAGACCGGTACCATTGAGGGAAGTATGTCAGCATAGAGGAGGTCAAAATGCTAAGGAACCTGATCAAATGGATGAGTCTCAACTCTCTCAGCCCTATTAATTAACTGAGCTATGGTGGAGAAATCTACCACTGTGGTAACCTCCTATCCCGATAACCCTACCATGTCCTAGTAGGGAGTTGCAACCATGTCTGCCATGGTAAGATAAACCACTGGATGATGAGGTGTCCTAAAAATTGACATAGCTATCCACCTTTCTACCTAGAAAACCCCTGGATCTAATACCTGTACTCCCCTTCCATAGGGGTCATGCGCTCATAAACCCAAATCATAACAAGAGTAGGGTGGCTCAGTGATTGCCCCTATAATCTAACTACCCTGTACAAGTCATGATAGGTAGTCCCTAGGATGTCTTCTCCCTAGGAATATGTATGGCCATGTGCCTCAATCTGTGCAATAATAGGATCCCAACAATATAGAAAAGTGTCACCTCCCTTGTCCTCGATCAGTCGGGAGGACAAGATTCCCATGATGGCTCTAAAGATGATAGGAATAGGAGTAGTGGAAATGGACTAGACCTTGATTCCCTTCTTCAAACCAAATGAAACAATGACATCTCCCATATAGGTGGCCCACTGAGTCATCTTAGCCTTGGATCCTGCTCTCTCTAGAGTCAATCTCCTCCCAAGTATTGAGAGTCCAAGAATGTGATATACATCCTCCAAGGTGATGGTCCACTCACCTTTGGCACCTGGCAACTGGAAAGTGTTCTGTTTTGCATCCCAATAAGAAAATAAGTCACACAATATGTGACTAGAAGGGGCAACATGGGGCACACATGCAATCCTCTAGATGCCTTCCCTCTGGAGAGTGTCCCTCTCAGCCTGAGTCAACTGATCCAAGATCCCAGGGAGCCAATCACACTCCCTCTCTCAACTCCAATGGATGTACTCCTCCTTCTGCATTCACCAAAACATGGAAAAAGAGAAAGTTAGTAATGTATACCAAAAGAAAAGCTCACCAAAAACATGACAAAACATCAAAAAAAAAAAAAATTCAAGTTAATGCATGTTTTGGTCATTCTGTTCAGAACTGCCGCCTAGTGTAGGGCGATGGTTTTAGGACCGCTACCCTGGTACGACGGCGGTCCCGTGACCATTGCCCTGCTTTGGGCGGTGTTCCTGAGCCAATTTTCAAAATACGACCTTAACCCTAAAAAATGTCCAAAAACACAAAAAATGACCATTTTTGACAAAATAAAAGAATTCCCTATGGGCGCCCCCCTAGAGACTCATTTAAGACAATAAATTTTGAAAATAGTCCCCCCTAGGTAAAATTTTCAAATATTTTACATTTTAGGTATGAAAAGGAAAAAGTGAAAAAAACCAACCTTAGACCACGGTGGTCGATCTCCCACTCGTGGAGGCATGATCAAAATCTCGTAACGGTCGTTCCAGCTGTACTCTCATCGAAAATGGTCATTGCTGGCTTATAGCTCCAAATTCACCAAATCAAATATGTGTAACTGAATTAAAAAAATGAATTGTTTATATATATATGATGTTTTGACCTCATTTTGAGTGTATATGTTTATAGGGTTGGAGCATTGGCGCAGGTATATCTCTATATCCCCACACAAATGGTAAGTCCTTTTGTCATTTTGGTTTAGTTTTATTTTTTGATATTTTGTCTATCTGCACTTGAGTCTTCTTTCTCTTGTAGGTAGCGGGAGTTTGGATGGCGATATTTCAAGACACGGGCATGTCAGGTATAGCTTCTAACTCCCCATTTCAGGAATGCCATACTCAGACTCTACCTTTCACACCTTTTCATGGCTAAGACGCTTCTTCGAGGGGGTAATATGTACACACCCAAAATTGCATGTGCTACATTGTCAGAAAATGGTTACAAAAGTCCCCAATGATGATTCAAGTCCTTTTAAGAAGGTGTTTGAACTTCAAAACCCATTCACAGTGTATATTTGTAGCCTAGACATCTTTACTTAGCCTTCATGCACTTTTTTCTAGCTTTCTGCTTCTTTTTGTGCATGTTTTGGGCTTTAGTGCCAGGATCACCACCCTGTGAGGGGTAGCAGTCCCTGACTGATTTTTCCAGATTCCATCATGTGTGTTTTTAACATGTGACGATTCACTTAATTTCACTTTTAGCATGCATCCATGGCACAATTTTTCTAAAAATAGTTTTGATTGCTTAGTTCTCCTTCCCTCTTCTATTTTTGCATGTGCTTTAGTTAGTTAGAACTGCCTCTTCTTGCCTTGTGCATGAAGGCACATCCCAACCCCAATTCTTATATATTCCATGCTTGTATTCAAGAAAAAGGCCTGAGAATTTTTTTGTATCTTGCATTGTATTGCTGCCACAATCTTGCTAGGAATTACATAGCCAAGCTCAGATCTCTTGTGTTATCTCTCTTCTACTTGCATTGCATCTAATCTACCTTCAAGCTGCCATTTATCAAGTACCATCCTCATGCCATTGTTCTTGCATTCCCAAACCCTTAGACTCATACGAACACTCAGAGAAAGAAATGAACAAACAAAGGGGAAATATATGGATACAACAAGATTTTCTAAAGACCTTGCTTATCTAGGTTGGAACTGTGTGTTTGTTTACTTTATTTGTTAAGTTGTGAATTTTAAATCACTATTTTTAATTGCATATCAAATAGAGTAGTAAATTTTTTTCATTTCAATAGGTTAGAAAATTACAAGTAGATAAAATCATTAAAAAAATTTCTCTTTAACATTACCAAGGAAGTTGTGGGGAACAATATCTCTTTCAGGGTCATGATTTGTTCTTTACCTCTAAGGTAGGGTTTGAAGGGTTTTGATTGGATTAGGTTATTTGTTTTAGATAAGGTTCACATATTCACACAAGAAGCCAGATACATTTGGCTAATTACTTGTCTTTAGTTTATTATTAGATTAGAATGCATTACTTAAAAATTAGAAAATATCAAAAAGATTTCCTTTGATAGATTAGTTTGCTTTTTGTTATTTTTCTCTGATATATTGTGAAAACTCCAAAAACATAGATTAGATTTATTTTAATAGTTATTTTTCTTATTAAAATCATCTCATTTCATTATCTATGACTATCAATGGTCCACAATAAGAAAAGACATACAATTGTGATCCCTTGGTCCCACAACCCAATGAGACAGAATTGATAACTTAAATTGATACAAGTTTACATTTGAAAATCTTACGCACACATGTAATTTTTATTGAGAAAATATAACAACTAAACATGCTAAACATTACTGCTAATCAAGTCTACGATTATTGGACTACTCCTGGAAATATGGTTTGATTACATGCATGACCATACAAGGGCCATAACCTCCACGAGTCTTTGGTTGTGATCCTTAGGTCCCATAACCCAATGAGCATGTTGACCAATTAGACATTGACACTAGTTTATGTACATTAGTGTCCAGATCTTCACTACTTCCACTAAACATTATTGCACAACTTTCCTTACTGAACATAGCAGCCGAATAGGCTAAGACTTTCTAGACTAGACCTGAAAATTATCCATAAGTCCCTATGGCTCCACTACATCTCTCGTTCTTACTTCCATGACCTTGTCAAGAAATCCAAACGAGGCACCCGCAGGTCACTTTCTGCGTGTACAACAACCAATAAAAAGAATCTTGGCAGAGATTGATGTTGATTGGAGTCTCCGAGCAGCTATTAGATCAGATTGAGCCATCACACTACTTCAATTTAGGAGAGAATTATTCACCTTAGACTCACAGATCCCAATATTGTGTGTTGAAGACAAAAGATTTCCAAACTAGCTTAATCACCATCACCACACTCACATTCAAATTCATTCTACACTGACTATCTTGGCATGACCTCAAGAGGTCGAGTGCGAATAAGGTCACGTGTTGATTTTATATCGTACAATTTCCATTATCCAAACTTAAAGTCCATTTTCCAACTATGTTGGCAGAGTTGTTGTTGACAAATCTCATAGCACCTGATGCATTATTTAACAGAGAAATAAATTTACTTTTATCACCTTTTATGTGATTGGAGCATCTACTATCTAAACATAAAATTTTATCTTCATTCTATACATGGAATGCGGTCTGTACTATTGAGAAACATTTTTTTCTCTTATTCACATCTTTCTTCACATATATCCACTTTTTTTGTTTAGGCAACTCTTGTTTCCTTACTGGTAGATTATTTATTTTCTTATGATAGGTGTACTGAGCAACATTAAAGTTTGAACTGGTGTAAGATGGGCCACAATTTATTCTGTAGCCTCTAGAGTTCTTTCTACATTTCACAGCTTTATGTCCAAACTAATTACAAGAGAAACAATACCCATAAAAGGAATGTGTGTACCTCATTGCATATGTGATCCTAGGAACAATGTTTATTCTTCTTGTGGGTTTGTGGAAACCTTTATTTGTAGCAGAGGAAGGACTTGGTGTTGCCACAGACTTATTTTCTTTAGTTTTGCTAACTCTTTCTCCTTGCTTTTTCCCTTGAAGCCAATTCCAGACTTGTCAGTTGTATCACATTGGCTGCTGATTATGTCAGTTAACACAATAGAACTCTTTTCTAGCTTTTCATAAATAATTAGTTTTCCAAACATTTATTACTTCTTATATTTCAACTCCTCCAATTTTGTGTTCAAATTTGAGCACACTCCTCCTCTTTTGATTTTTAGGACTTAGAGATCTTCCCCAACAGAGTTTCAAGTTCCTTTAGCTCATTATCATCCTCTTATTCTTTCTGTGCTTGTCTTTTCTCAAAGATGTGGATTTATTCCTCACAATAATTTAATGTGCATCTTAGTTTCTAGTTTTTCTTTCTACATAGTTGTAGTTCTTAAAGTGTACTTACTAACTCTGCTTCAAGATTTACCTCAGCTTCCTCTTCATCATAATCTTCATATTCAACCGAGTTTTTTCCTCTGGAGCTACTTTCTTCATTAGCGTCAATAACCATAAATATACATTCTGATTGATCTTCATTTTTTGAGTTTTTCTGTGTTGCTCAACTCCAATTCACTAGATTATTCTTTAGAATAGAATTTTATTTGAAGAATTTATTATCGTTATCTTTCTTTTTATACTCAGTTTCTCTTCTATTATGTTTATGACTAAGCTCCTCATGTTCGGACCAATTATCTTTATTCTTATTTGGGAATCTGCTGGAAAAATTTCCTACCTCTCTACAAGCAAAACATTTGAATGGGAGTTTTCCTTTGTACTTACCAGAGCTTCTTTTCAATTTTCTCACAAATAATGCCTTAGTTTTTTCTTCATCCAGCTCATCCATAGAACCCGATTCTTCTTCATCTTCTTGATTGGAATTTATTACTTTCTTGACCTTGAAAGCCACTTCTTTTTTGGTGTTCTTGGTTCTAATAGTTATCATCTCATATGTAGCAAGGGTGCTCTGTAGATCATCCATTGTTAGATTCTTAATGTCCTTTACTTCCTTGATTGTGCAAACCTTTGCATCATACTTGTTGGTCAGGGATTTCAAAACCTTTTGAAAAAAGAAAGATTCATCTAGATTTTCTCCCAAGCCTCTCATCATGTTTATGACCTCATCTATTCTCTGTATATATACCATAATGATCTCATCATCCTTCATTTTTAGATTATCAAACTTAGCTCTATAAGTTTGCAACTTTGAAATTTTAAATTTCTAATCTCCTTCATATATGCTCTACAATTTGGTCCATATTTCCTTTGTTGTTGTGTAGTGAATTACCTTCATGAATTATGTATCAGTCAAGCTGCATAAAATAAAATTCATAGATCTTTATTTAGACTCATATTCTGCGTTATCGGTTGAAGAGGTGATCAGTGTGGGTGGAGCTGTATATCCTTTTTTGATGCACTCCTAGATGTCAAAAATGAGTGACATCAAATATGTTTTCATTCTTACTCTCTAGAAAGTGTAATTTGTCCCTGTGAATAGAGGTGATTTGGATAGAGATAATCCACCTTGTGCCAGATTTTCTACCATGCTTGTGATAGGAGGATCTCCTTGAAGATGTTAGGCTTCCACAAAAAAAGGATTCACTCTAATACCAATTTTTGCAAATCACAAGCAATAAGAAGGGGGGGCTGAATCAATATAGATTAAAACGTTTACACTCTTGATTCAATTTTATATTCTTTACTAATCTATATGTATAAGAAACATATAATCAATCAAGTATTCATCTAACACACAAACACTGAACACAAAGATTTACTGTGGGAAAACCTTTTGTGAGAAAAACCCATCAAAACCATTGCTTATATTACACAAAGCAAGGACTCATAAGAATATAACACATCTTACAAGATTTGTTTAGTGAGACACCAATCCCACAAGGAGCAACAACACCTACACCTATGCTGATATTACAAGAAAAAGGACTCAAGTGAATATTATGCATTAAAAGAGATTCTTTTTTGTAGACACCCACCTACAAGGAAGCTACAACTCCCTGAATGTGCTAAGCTACAACTTAGAATTCTTTACATATATATTTTGATCATGTAGTTATGGAAATTATTAATACAATGAATTATGATCACTTTCCTGGATCGATCTATGTTCTTCCTTTGTCACTCTCTTCTACTCATTCAAACCTCCATCTTTATGTTTTGTGTATCTAACCATGTTCTTCATTATTTTCTCGATCTTACCCTTTTTGTTTGCTTCACTGTTGTATCTCTTTCTTAGCTTGATTACATCATATTTTATTCTCTCTGCCTCTATCACTCTTATGGCTCTTGTGCCTTAGTTCTATCTCATGAGAAAAAAATCCTTCAAATCACTTAGAGTGTTTCTTTAATTGCACTATTAACCAAAAATTATTGCTTCGAGATTTGCATCATGTACTCCTGATCCATCGCCTATGAATCCAAATAATTAAATGTTCCCATATAAGTCCAGATTTTATTCTTTTCTTATTCCGATTTATTCATCCTTCCACACATCTAAAAAACCAATTAAATAGTTGTCTTCCATTATTTATAATTTACATCATGAAATTAAAACGACGATCCATCTTCTGTGCATTATTTTAATTTTTCTTGAAATCGGGTATCTCCATCGAGCTTATAACCAAATTGCCTCGTGGTAAACATGCATCAACTACTAGTAGATGGAACAGATCATTTCATTGGTCTATGTAAATTTCTAGTTGTATTTCTCTTTCAATCAAGTCTCCTTCAAAATCTGAATGTAAACATTCACTATTTCAATTTGAACTCTAACTAATTGTCCTTGATCCACTCCAGTTCACTTTGATTATTCCACAGCTTCCTTTACCGTCTATGCTCGTTTCCTTCATGTCGCAGCTTCTCCTTTTGTCCTTCAGCTTTTCCCTTCTTTATACAATTTTTAGTTATCTGTAACATCTATCTGCATTGTGTGAATTTTTAAAGTTCTCACGACTTACTTCCTCCTTGTTTGCTACCTTCTGTTGGTGCTCAAAATAGTCTCGCCCCATTTTTCCTTTAAAAATCCATTGATTTACGGCCTCTGTCACATTTTATCCCCCTGTGTTGTGCCCAAAAAGTCTTTGCTTTCTTTTTTTACCATAATTAATTTGTTCCTAGGTCGAAGATCATGTATGGGTCCATTTGTGCTTCCTTGTTTCTTTGTTCCTCTGAAAAGGTCTGTAATTTGGGTCTCCTATTCCTTGTTCATTCAAAAACTTGGGCTTTCCCATTATTTCCATTTTCCACAGTTGGGATTTCCCACCTTTGTCTTTTTTGCCCCAAATACCTAATAAAAAATGAATGGATGTAGCTCTGAAGAGCGTATTTGAGCCTTGTAAAGTTTCTAAATCCTTTGTCCTTGGAAAAAATTTCATCTCCGAGCTCAAACGGTTGTTTTTCAGTATTTTAATGGTCTGACGGGTTTTTTTTTCCTATCAAAGTTATTCCTCAGTGTTCGGCAGTCATGTGGCTTCTTTTTGTTGGTCAGGGGACAACGGGAAAATGCTTTAACTTATCACTTTTTGCTTTTTTGGCAAAAAGGAAAATTTGGTCCCGTGGCTCCACTCATTTTTGATTGGTTCTTTTGGTGCTTATGTGGCTTCTTCTAATTGGATGGGGCACGACGGGTTTGTTTTTGAACTTGTTCCTTTTGGATACTTTGGCAAAAGTTTTGAACTCACCCTGTGGCCCTACCAGGCTCTGATTAAAGATAATTTTAAGTGGCAGGGAAAAAGTCTTACTTTGACCCCATAGGAGGACACGTAATAAAGCTAATGGTGGAGATGCAAGCCTTCACAGGTAAGTTGAATGTTTTTTTCTTTTGGTAAAATGGAATAAAATTCTAAAATGGAAGCGTGCCCTGTCAAATCATTTTGAAACCTTAAGGTTTTTGACGTTGTGCTATAATGATACATGGCAAGCCCGCGCTCATTCAAGGTATAAACCTTTGGGGATCATCTCAAGATGCGCCATTGTGACATGTGGCGGTTTGAAAAGTTAAAGGGGTAGGGAAGTGGACCATCGGAGGTAAATTAGATTTTTTACCTCTTGTCATCAAAAGGATTAAAATATCAAAATGGCCCGCAATCTCGATAAGAAGGAGGTCAAGGCTGGCTTTGAAAATGTTAAGAGGCAGGAGATGGGTCATCAGGGGAAACTTGGCTTTTTTCCCCTTGATGTTCAAATGGCTAATATCATTGAAATGACCCATGAGCCTGATAGAGGAAAGGTCAATGCTTGCTCCAGTCAATGGTGGAGGTGCGGACTTTCGGGGGAAATTTGGAAAATTTATTTTTGGGAGAAAAAAGTTAAAAGTGAAAAAGGAAGTGCGGTTCCGTTGGGATCCACCTTAGGAAATGTGTCAGGCTCATTTCTCAAGGGTGGAGGTGTGGAACAAAATGTGGAATTTTTCAATTTCTTCAAAAGTTTGTAAAATGTCAAAGGAAATGCTTGGTCCCGTTTTAAATTGAATCTTCTAGGTGGATGGCCCAAATTCAAAGTAAAGATCAATGGAAACTGAGAGTCTGAATCTGATTTTCCCCCCATTTCATTGAAACACACCTAGAAGTGTGAGTCTTCATGATTTCTTGGTATTTCCTACATGCCAAACAAAGGGGAGAGTTAATGTTGTTATCTGAGTTTGGTGGGGAAAATCTAGAGACGTCTTTCGCCATTAAAATGGTCTGACTCTCAGGCTTGATATGATTTTCCATTTTTTTTTCTCCCGAGCACGAAAGGAAACAAATTTGATAGATTAGGGGTGGAAGTGGTTGGTGAGTTGAAGAAAGAGTGATCTACTAGAAGGAGGAGTTGAATGCGAGAGATATTCAAAGATATTTTCCCCTTGAGCACCTGACGAATTTTTGCAAATTTGATTCTTGAAATCGTGATTGTGATCATGGAGAGCACTGGTAGCACTCAATGTCAAGATTTTTGGGGGGAAAAGGGGCTCAGTTGTAAATGTTATAAATGGATTTTTTTTTTTGTGCAAATGGTTGGATTGTTGGAGGTCAAAGAAAATTCCCAAGAGGAAAATTTGATAAAGCCTGTATTTTGAGAAGCCATCTGAGAAGCTTGTATATCTCTTTTGTATTAAGTTTGATTATGTCAAGGTGGTCACAAGTGTACAACCTTTGAAAATATCTAGGATTTTTATAGAAACTTTCCCCTATTGATAAATTTAATCAAACTTGAGTTATTCTGTGTTGATCTTGAGAAAAATGTGTTTGTTTCATTTTTGAATATCTGCAAATAGTTTTTCTTGTTTTTATTGCAATCTTATATCAAAATCTGTCTTAATCACACAGGTCTTAATCCTTGTGATATTTTTGTGGCATCTGCAATCTTATTTCTCAGAAGAGCTTTCATTTGGGAGTGAAATAAACAATTTAAAATTACTTTTCTTTCATTTGTTGACATACATTGTTTGTAAGCCTCTGGGTGTACCTCAGGCGTGATTGATCTTATATTTTGATGTTTTATTGGGTCTTCTAACTTGAGCCTTTGTGTTAAAAAATCATATATTGTGTGAAAAAGTGCTAATTTGGGCCTCCATTGAAGTGCATATTCTGGTTAAAGAAACATTTTAGCTATTTTGAAGCATTCTGTTATCTAGACCTTCCATTTTGTAAGAGTTCTCAAAGATTTGGAAAATCAAGTTTATTCTACCTTACCTCCCACCAAAACTTATTTAAAAACAACTAATCCTACCCATACTACCCCTGTTTGTCACGTGTGTATACAAATGCAAAAATTTTATTACCAAAACATACATAAAAAATCAGGATTCCAAATGTCTTTAGTAGCCTGAACCTTGCCTAGAGAATATCTCCACTATCTAGAGTGACAACTCGTGAGAGTTATATTTTGTTGCATTGATCATATTTTCTTCAAGGTATCCTTAACAACTTCATTAGGAAGGACATCTCCATCTCCTCCATAAACAACAGGCTACAAAAGAGTTCTCTTACCTTGGTTGAAAGGCACAACCTAAAATAGTGAGGATAGATCAAATCCTCTTGAGGGTGGTATCCATTTCTCCACATCTGAGTGATAGAGGGCCAGTTAGATCCCATCCTCAGCTACAAAAAGAATCACCATGATCTATCTTTCTCTAAGCTTCTTGCCAAAACTTGTGATGCTACTCAGACTTTTAGGGAGAATCAATTTGGGTACCAACACCTTCCACAATTTTCCTCCTTTTCTAAATCTTTACAAATTTTCTTTTATCTACAGCAATCTTCTATACTTAGCGAATTTTCTATTTGTTAGAAGTTTTGCATCTTTTCCTTTTATATGCGGCATTCTCTAAATATTCATATCCATGGATTTACCTTCTGACCTTCTTCACTTTGTGGCACTCTCCTGCCTTCGAAAAATTCTTCTGGAAATTTCCTTTAGTCTGTGGTTCCTTCCTTGAGGTTCTCTACTCCATGACCCTCTTATGTACTTTGCATCTAGCACCTTATATTTGTGGCTTGCACAAATGTTGTCTAAGTCCTTTAGTACTTATCCTTGACCATCTCAAAACCTTTGTAAGTTGAAACTACCAATCAACCTTAATCTTGCTTGCATGCTCACTATACCAATTGACTCCTTTTTCCATCAATGCAACTTGATATCAACTCATCAATCTTGACATCAATGAAAACACATATAACAATGAAAAATATTCAATAAAAGTGGGTATTTTTCTAATTACGATGCACAAGTGATTATTACATCACCTATAATAATACTGGTGATTCAATTTGTGGATATGTTGATTCATATTTTGTAGGTAATTTGGATAAAAGAAGATCAACTTCTGGTTATGTTTTTTACACTTATAGATGGACCTATTAGTTGGATGTCAAAGCTTCAGAAAACTACTGTTGTGTTAACAAATGAGGTAGAATATGTAGCTGCTTATCATGCTTATCAAGAGGTAATTTGGTTAAAAGTCCTATTGGATGATTTTGAAAGAGATCAATACAAGATGAAGCTATTGTGTGACAATCAAAGTTCTATTTATTTGGCAGAGAATTCAGCTTATCATAGTAAGAAAAAAACATATTACAGTTAAGTATCATTTTGTTAGACATGCTATTGATGAAGGTACAATAAAAATGGAAAAGGTCCATACCACAAAAAATTATGATGATATGTTCACAAAACCAGTAATTTTAGAGAAGCTAAAATGGTGTTTGGATTCTTTTGGCTTGAAGAGAAGGTGACGAGTTAGTCATGTAAGATATCAAACATATTTTTTGTCAAGGTGTAAATTGTTAGATATATGCCAACAAAGTTAAATCCAAGATCTCTTTATGGCGCAGTTTGTACCTCACTTATTAAAGGGGGTGTGGGGGTGTTTTTTGCCCCACTCTTGTCACAGGGGGGTCCAGGAAGGAAATGACATGTTATGGAGCCACCACTGGTAGGGGTTTGAGGGAGAAGCCCCTGAACAAAAAATTAAAGAATCAATCCCTTGTTTCTAGATAGTCAAATTCAACTGAATTCTATTTTTAGGAAGGAAAATCCTAATGGCATTTTTCCACTCTATTTTTGGGAGGAGGAATCCAAATTGTACTTCACCAATTAGGTTTATATATTTTTGAGGAGATCTAAAGTTTCTTATATAATGATTTCATATGTAATATGTTCATATTGAGTTAATAAATCTTGATATCTAGCATCGTGGATGTTTCCCTAAGAACTCAGCTGGGGTTTTACCATGTAAATTTGGTGTTCATCTCTTGCATGTTTTTCATTTTGTATATTTAATTTATCTCTATCTTTGTAAACTGTATTTTTTATTCACATTTCTGCATATTAATTACTACATAGTCTATGATTTCTGAACACATCCATAATTACCAAAGGAAACATAATAGTCCAAAATGTCAGTCTTCTCCTAAAGAAGACTAATATCACCATTTTAGAACATCTAGTAAACCTATATGTGAAACCTAATATTCCAAAGGCACACTATCCTCCAATAACCATAACTAGGAATGAGTGGGCCATCTCATATTTAATCCATAAAGGTTGTATTGATTATCATAACCATCTGAACGGTGAATAATTATCATCATACAAAGAAAAGTTAAGCACACATCACTACCCAAGTCCATTGAACCACACTATATATCATACAAGCAAATCCAATGAACCATACTATATATCATAAAATCCAATCCAATGAACCATACCACATATTATAGAAGTCAATCCACTGAACCATAATGCATATCATAGAAACCAATCCACTAGAGAGAACATAGAGTACCAAGGGAGTCTCTCAACTATAGATGGCCAAATAAATCATAGGAGTCTCTTAACCATAGAGGACTCAAAATAAAATGTGTCTCTACACCGAGGAGGACCAAATATCAATAGTTTCACTCCACCAAGGAGGATAGAGTGAGGCTGGGTCACTCCATGGTCCTAGATGCATATATATGTTCTAAAAAAGTTAAATTTAAGATCCCTTTGTAGTGTGGTTTATACCTCACTTATTAAAGGGGGGTGTGGGGGGGATTTCCCCCCCACTCTTATTGTAGGGTGGTCTAAGGGGCGGGGGGAGGGTGATATGTTATGGAGCCCACCTGGAAGTGGTTCGGGGGAGGACCCCCCGATGTAAAAATTAAGGAATCAATCCTTTGTTTCTAGAAAGATGAATTCAACTAAATTCTATTTTTATGAAGGAAAACCCTAATGGCATTTTCCACTTTAGTTTTAGGAGGAATCCAAACTGTACTTCACCAATTAGGTGTATACATTTTTGTGGAGATCTAAATTTTCTCATATAATGAGTTCGTATGTACTCTATTCATCTTGAGTTAACAAAGCTTCATATCGTGCTCAGTGGATGTTTCCCTAAGCACTCAACTTGGATTTTACCACGTAAATCTGGTGTTCATGTCTTGCAAGTTTGGTATTTCATAAATTTAATTTATCTCTCTGTTAACTGTTATTTTTTTATTCACCCGTGTATTCATTACTGCATAGTCTGTGATTCCCTAGCACATCTATAATTACCAAAGGAAACATAATAGTCTAAAATGTTAGTCTTCTCCCAAAGAAGACTAATCTCTCCATTTTAGAAAATCCAATAGCCTATATGTGAATCCTCATATTCCAAAGGCACACTATCCTCCAATAATCATAACTAAAAATGATTAGGCCATCCTATATGTAATCCATACACTCTGTATTGATTATCATAACCATCCCAATGGTGAAGAATGATAATCATACAAAGAAATGTTAAACACATAGTGTTGCCCAATTCCACTGAACCGCACTACATATCATAGAAGTAAATCCACTGAACCATACTATATATCATAAAATCCAATCCAATGAACCATACCGCATATCATTGAAGTCAACCCACTTAACCATACTGCATATCATAGACGTCATTCCACTGAAGAGAACATAAAGCATGAAGGGGATCTCTGAACCAAAGAGGACTAAATAAATCATAGGAGTCTCTCAACCATATAGGAATCAAAATCAAATATGTATCTCCACCAAGGAGGACCAAATATCAACAGTGTCACTCCACCAAGGAGAATAAAGTGAGGTCCAATCAATCCATGGTCTTTAATGCATAGAGGCTCGGTACCCCAAAACAAAGAGCATGTCTTGCAGTCCCAAACACATAAACATGACACCTTGGGTGTACCCCCATATGACAAGATAACACTACATGAACAAAGTATAACCAACTCACAACCAGACACCAAAACTACACAAAATTCTTGACAACATTTTGGCCAAGTGGCCTCAAAATGATAAAGGTCTGAGTCAACCAAAAGAGATAAAATTAATAAAATATCAGCATTTACAATAAATAGCTAAGTAGCCATATTCAAACTATGAAAATCTTGCAATAAATCCAAAATAACTAGAAGATCCTCAAAGCTTTATCAATAAATCAAATAAGTAAAAAACTAGTTATGGAAATATCAAATTTACAAATCTAACACAAATGGAAATATCCACATTGGAATCACTATGTAGCCATTCATGGCTGCATGTAATGGTACTATTCATCAAGTTCGCATCTCAGAATAAATGAGTAATATAAATCCAATAAGTCATCAGAAGTGATCTCTGCTCTCCTAATAGAAAAATAAGCCTACAAGACACCAAACTGATAATATCTGTAACCACTGTCCAATCCCAGAATCACATGTCCTAACTATTGATGATATTGACTCTAAAATCCTAAACTGTCACTAGATCTCCTCCATAATGGTTACCAAGTGCCACCCAAAGCATTATTTGCCATAATTTTCTCCGAGAAAGAGAAAAATCCATCTAATGAGGAACTTTGTAGGTCCTGAAAAAACAACAAATAATAACATGAAATTTTGGGGTCCTTCATCATATGCTTGTTGACAGCGACATACATATTACAAAAAATGGAACTATGTACAATCCAATCAAAATCCCATCACACGTAGATTAAAACCCACCACAAGCAACCCACATGTTTTTAAAAATATACTTCTCTTATCTAGTTAACCCAAAGGCACAAGCATTTGGGCCTCACTTTTATACCAACTATAATTCCCATGTTTTTATAACCCAAGCATTCATTTAACTATCTAGTGAAAAATTGGATTATTTTTTCATGTGTTAGGAGAGTAAAGTATCATCTTTCCAAAATGTTGGATTTTCGAATGCTACTGTAGGGTAATTGAAGTAACACTTGTTTTTTTATTAATAAAAAAATTATTGTTCAAGCGTGCTAGACTACTCAAGAATGTTGCGATCTCGGCTGCCAAGACTGGAGAAGAAAACAAGCATTTTGAGTTATATTTTATCTGATAAGTCATTCCATTCCATTGATTCTTTAATAATACACAATCATGAACTTAGTTTGAGGGTAATGCACATGGCCTAAATTATAAACTACAAACACCTGAGCTCTATTCATGATTTATTTTTATTTTATTTTATTATGTGTATAAATGTATTTAGGTTAGTTGTCATAGATCAATCTCCATGAATATATTCACTAACGTCATCATGAGATGAAGATTTAGTCTAGGGGTTCCTTATGGGTACAAAGGTTGGGAATTAAATTTTTTGAATTCATGATTTGTTTAAATTTATACACAGGAGAATAACACTAATACCACCCTCAAAATTCCCCTCATTTTTCAAGTCAAGTTTCAAAATTTTGAGTTGGTGCCTGTTATCCCAATTTTGCCCCTCGAAAAAATTGATCAAACACGACCCCGCACAGAAGAAAATCAGAAGGGGTGGTTCAGTCATGCGAGCCCACATTCCAAATCCAACAATGAAGGGGAAGGGTTGGCGAAGGAGGCCAACGGTGTCAAAGGAGATCAGAGCGCACAGGAGAAGATTGAAGAAAGGGCTCAGTGTTTTCAATTCACATGCGAGTCGACTCGGGATAAAAGCAACAGGACCCGCAGAAGGTGCCACGTGTCTCATCGGCACAATTTTGGTATGGTGCACAAAGAGAGACCCCAAACTTGTGCACAGCCCTCCACGTGTCCAAGGTCCGAAAAGAAAAAGCCAATTTTTTTTAATCGACTAAGTATAAGAGGGTCGGCAGAAGCCTCCACGTGCCTCATCAGTGTACAACTTCAGAAGTGAACCCAAGGGACAAGACCCCAAATGAGTGCCAGCCCTCCACATGGTCAGAGCCTCAAAAAGTTAAATCAGCGTTGAAAAGTCTAAGGCCAGCAAACTTGTGTCTCATCGGTGCACCTTCAAGGGTCAAAGCCAAAGGTGGTTCCCCAAACAAGCCCAGCTCTCCATTTTCTAGGGTCCAACAGAGTATAAAGGGGAAGAAGCCTCCACCATTGAATCGGCTAAGTATAAAGAGAACCAGTGGAAAGCCTCCACGTGTCCCTTCAAAAATCTTTCAATCAGCCAATCCAAAAGTAAGTCCCAAACGTGATGGCAACTCTCCACGTGTCTCTTCGGCGCACCTTTTGGTATGGTGCCAAAGGGAGACCCCAAACAAGCACCAGCCCTCCACGTGTCAGAGTCTGAAAAGACAAAGCCAGAAACATCATTGAATCGGCTAAGTATAAAGAGCAGTGGAAGCCTCCACGTGTCCCAATCGGCACTCCTCCAAAGGGTAAAGTTCAAAGTAGGATCCTAAGTGAGTGCCTCTCCACGTGTCTCATCGGTGCAACTTCAAAGGTGGCCCAAAGAGAGACCCTGAGCTAGAAAGCCCTCCATGTGTCCTAGGTCTGAAAAGGGGAAAGAGCCAACCATTGAAAAGTACAGAGTCTATGGAAGCCTCCAAGCATAAAGCCTCCAATCGGCACACTCTTTCAAAAGCCAAGTTCAAATAGTTCCAATGTGCGCATAGCCCTCCACGTGTCTTGGGTCAGACATCGGGACACTTTGGAAATTTTTTGTTTTGTTTCCAAAAGGGAAAAATTCAACTGTTAAGCCCGTGTCAAAAGTCAAAGCGAGAAGGCGGAACATTGGAGAACTTTGAAGATTTTTCCTTTATTTGCAAAGGGAGTAAAGTTACAAAAATGAGCCGCAACTCCGCTGAAGCCATGTATTGAATATCAAAAAGTCAAAGTGGAGAGGCAGGTTGTCAGGACACTTTAGGAATTTTGGTTTTGTTTCCATAAAAGGCGTAAAGTGATAAAGTGAACCACGACCCCACTCATGCCAAGGGATAAAGTCAAATGTTGAGCCCACATCGAAAAGTCAAAATGGGGAAGTGGGTTAGCGGAGAACTTTGAGATTTTGAGCCTTGTTTCCAAAAGAAGTAAAATTATAAAGTGAGTCACGACTCCGTTACCACTCAGGTAAAGCCACGTGTCAGACCTATATCAAAAGTGAAGTTGTGGGCCTGTGGGGTTTGAGGGAGACTTTTGCACTTTGCATCTTTTGCACTAAAGGCACAATTTCAATTTCGGGCCCGCGGATCCATTTTGCAAAAATTGCATTTTCACCATTTTTGTACGGATTCGATTCAAATATTCAAATGAGCATAACTTTCACTCCAGTGCTCAAAATTTGACAAATTTTATACTGTTGGAAAGATCTTGGTCTCCTCTACACCATGGAAGCATAAAATATTGTTTTCAGCAAGATTTGATGGTTGGAAATCTGGAAAACATCTTTCACGCCATTAATACGTGATCTGATTGCTTCAAACAGATCAGATTTGATCTGATCTTCCATCCTTCCTTCTCCAACACACCAAACAGACATGGAGAACCAACTGGATATCTTGATTTGGGTGAAAATATGGAAAACATCTTTCGTGCCATTAATATGTGATCAGACTACTTCAACTAGATCAAATTTGATCTGATCTTCCATCCTTCCTTCTTCAGCATGCCAAAGACATGCAGAACCAGATTTGACAGATTGTAGGTGGATTTGCAGGGGCATTGATGGTTGGTGGTTGAGCTTCCAAATCAGATTTTCTTTCCTTCTCTTCTTCTCCTCTTTTCACTTCATCTATAAATGTAAGAGCTTGGCTCATTGCAAATGTTGGACTCTGATACTTTTGAAGTGTAAATAGAATCAAAAGTAATCAATACAGAAGAATTTCCCCTTTCTCTCTATCTTCATCTATTGTCTCTTCTTGCTTACCTGAAATTTGTGGATCATTTATCTTCTGTAATAAGAAACTTTGTGTTCTTATTGATATGATTTCTAGAACTTTGTGTCTATGGAATGATATCTTATGTTGTGAATGTGAATGATTCTGTTCTGTATCACCTTTTCTCAGTACGTATAAGGTTATACTCTGCTATCTATATTTCCTGAAAGTACTGTTATATTCTACTCTTTCCTTTCTTCAGTTCTTCCATTCATTTGTATTGATAAGCTATTTTGGTAAAAAAGCATTTCAAGATGTCAGAAGTCCAGCCTTAAGATGAAAGTTGTACATTTGTATATAAGCTTTGTTGCTTGCTTTCAATAAGGGAACCTCTCCCATAAAGAGGAGGGACTTGTTGTCCCCTGACTGTGGTTTTGTTAAAGTACCATTTTAAAACCCAACAGTTTTTGGTGACTCTGCTGGGGATTTCATTTCAACGTATCCCTTTCTAAAACAACTTCAAGATCATTTTTTTGGTCTGGCGACTCTACGATATACACGTGGGAAGAAAGCTCTTGGGGTTGAAGATTCTCATTTTCAACTTCTGGAGCAACAAAACTTCTCTCTTCTTCCAGCAAGAAGGAACAGAGGAACTCATTCTGCAAGCACACCTCTTGTTAAAGACAGAAATTCCAAGAATAACATTCCTCCAGAACAACTCAGCCCTAATCTTCTTGCTCTGATACTTGCTGGTGTTTCAGTTCCCCTTCAGACAATCTTCCCACAGATGGCAGCACCTCTGCCTTGGGGACAACGGATTGGGCCTCTTGCTCTTCCTCAACCATTGCATGAGTTACCCAGGAGTAGTAGGAAAGGTTTTCCTAAATTCTGAGGTGATGGGAAGGTACACCCAGATGAACACATTGCAGCCTTCAGCGTTGCATGTGGGATTCTTGGGATTGAGCATGAAGACATTTCTGTCAGGCTCTTTGTAGAAACATTGCAGGATAATGTTGTTGATTGGTTCTATCATCTTCCTGCTGGGTCAATTACTGATTGGACCACCTTGACAACTCAGTTTGAGCAACATTTCAAACCTGCTGAAGATGTGCATGCTCTCTTGGCTCAAATTTCTCATATCAAGAAGGAACCACATGAGCCCATGAGAGAATTTGTGGCCAAATTCAACAAGCTCATTCATAAAATTCCACAGAACACTCATCCTGTAGATCAAATCCAAAAATGCTTCTTCCTCAATGCTCAGTTACCTGAAGTAAGCTATGCACTAAGGAGAGCTAACCTTGCAACTCTGGATGTTGATCAACATTTGGCTATCAGTGTTGAGGATGATTTAATCATGTCTGGTAAATTGAAAAGAGAACCCTCCAAGTCTAAAGCATCCTCCTCTTCCTCTCCTAGAGCCAATTCAGATCAGTTAGTGCAGAAGTTGGCAAATGATCTCATTGCCATCAAAAATAATTGGCTCAACATACTCCTTATCAAGATATTCCAAGAAGGAATTTTCAACCTAAGAACCAGTTACCTCCTTCTCAGAATAAATTGGCTATTGAAGGCCCACCTATCAAGGTTCCAGTCAATGCAACTTGTGAAGTTCAAGAACCTGATGATGAGGAGTTTAATGAACTCTATGAAGAACCAAAAGAAGAGGTTGATGAAGAACTGGAAGAGCTTGGTGGATCTCAAGTTCATTTCCTTACCACTGAAGGTATGGATGATGAAGATGAATATGATGAAAGAGTGGCAGAGATGAATAGTGAGTCATATGTTGTTATGACTCAGGAGAAAATGAACAGAAAAGAAAAAGTGATGCAGCCTACTAAGAAATCCAAGGAGTTTCCTATAACTATTCCAGTGGTTGCAAGAAGAGGAGCTCCTATTCCCACTGCCTCCACGCAAAAGGTGAGTAATGTTAATCCTCCTCCTTCTACCTCTGTTTCCAAAACTTCTTGTCCTTCAATTCCTAAAGTTGATAAATCAAAAGTTTCTCCTGTTCCTAGTAGTGATGCCCCATCCACCTCTGGGTCTTTTGATATCATTGATCACCTCAAAAAGACCAAAATCCAAATTTCAGAGGCAGAGTTTTACCAAACCCATCCAAAATCCTTTGCTAAAATGGTAAACTTTGTCAATTCCAAATCCAAAGCCTCATCCAATACTTCTAAAGGTATTTTTCCCACTCCCTCTTCCTCACCTCAACCAAGCCTTGTGGCTGCAGTCACTTCCCCTAATGAGAAAATTGAACCATTCTATGTGACTCTCCTCATAGCTGGCCATAAACTCAGTAATTGTGTTATAGACTCAGGAGCATCAGACAATGTAATGCCTGCAAAAGTAGCTCATGCTTTGGGCCTGACTCTAACACGTACCTTTGGTTCCTGCTATTCCATGGAGAGTAGAGAAGTGCCTTTGGTTGGAAGGATTAAAGATGCACAAGTAGCCTTCGCTGCTTTTCCAGAGAAAAGGGTTACAGCCACTATTTTGGTTGTTGATATTCCTCCCTCATATGGTATGTTGCTGAGTAGGAATTTCTGTAAAGAGGTAGGAGGTGAAATTCAGATGGACTGGTCACATGCTTTGATCCCGGTCAATGGAAAAATAAGAAAGTTGTTACCAGAAAAGAAAACTGAGTATATTGTGCAAAAGACTGATGATCCAAAAGCACAAATACTCTATGAAGATATAGGGCATGGAAACTATATGATCATGTCATAGGATGAGGAAAGTCTTCCTAAGGGAGTGATTCATGATCCCAATGGCATTTGGACTTTGGAGTTTGATGGAAGCTGCTCTTCAGCTGGTTCTGGAGCTGGTGTGGTGTTAATCTCTCCAGAAGGGAAGATTCATCCATTTTCTTTCAAGCTTCATTTTGAAAATACAAATAATACAGCTGAGTATGAGGCTCTCATCCTTGGGTTGAGCATGGAAAAAGAAATAGGAGTAAAGAATCTTTGTGCTCGTGGTGATGCAGAGTTGATTGTGAAACAGGTAAGGGATCTTTACCAAGTCAAGAATAGGAGATTGAAACATTATAGAAATCTTGTTTGGGATTCCATTGAATTCCTTGATGCTTTTTCAATTGAAGTTGTGCCAAGAGAAAAGAATACTAGAGCTGATTCTCTAGCTGTCTCAGGATCTTTGTTGATTCCTCATCCAGATTTCTCTCAAGAGAAATTTACCATTGAAATGATTCATAGGCCTAGTGTGCCGGATAATGCAAGCAACTGGCAGGTTTTCAATGATGATCAACACTTGCTCTCTTTCTTGGAGCTTAAAGATAACTTCAATCAGTTATATTTTGAAGGAAGTGAAACTCTTCCTAGAGAATATGTGCCCTCTAATGAGGAAGATATCAAGGAAGAGATGGATCAGGATGGTTGTATTAAGTTGAAGGGTAACAAGATTCCCAAAGGACTGGTGAGTCTAGAAGATCTGTTTGACAAACATGATAGGTTCATCAAATCTGAAGCTTCTCAAGGGACTCGACAATCTGCTGAGTATGAGAAGGTCAATATTGGAAGCAATGATGAACCCAGGGTGGTGAATATTGGAAAATGTTGCACTCAAGAAGAGAAAAAGAAAGTAGTAAACCTATTAAAAAAGTATGCCGATGTTCTTGCCTATTCATATGAAGATCTTAAGGATTTTCAACCAAAGGAGATGCAACACTATATCCCTCTGAAACCTGGGATCAAACCTTTCAAGCAGAAGCAAAGGCAGTACAATCCTAAGGTTGTTGATACTATTTTTCAAGAGATCCAGAAGTTACTAAAAGCCAAGATTATTTTCCCTATACATCATTCAACATGGATTGCCAACATTGTGCCTGTCAGAAAGAAGAATGGTGAGATTCACATCTGTGTAGATTTCAGGAATTTGAATCAGGCCTCTCTAAAAGACAACTATCCACTCCCCATGATGGATCAAGTTTTGCAAGTTGTCTCAGGCTCTGAGATGTTGTCTATGCTAGATGGATTCTCTGGATACAATCAAGTGGAAGTCAGTACCCCAGATCAGCACAAGACTACTTTTACTACCCCTTGGGGCACCTTTTCCTACAAGAGAATGCCATTTGGTCTTATCAATGTTGGTGCCACTTTCCAGAGGGAAATGGATTTAGCTTTTGGTAGTCTAAAGGGAAAGTGTATTGTTGTGTACCTTGATGATTTGACTATTTTTTCCAAAACAAGGGCAGATCATCTTCAGCATCTGGAAACAGTTCTTCAAAAATGCAGAGAACATGGAGTTTCCCTCAATCCTAAGAAGTTTGTCTTTTGTGTTACTGAAGGCAAGTTGTTGGGGCATATTGTTTCCAAAGAAGGGATCAAGATAGATCCAGAAAGAGTTCAAGCAATCCAGTAGATTCCTCTTCCCACAAGCAAAAAGGGTGTTCACTCTTTCTTTGGCAAGATAAATTTCCTGAGGAGATTCATTCCAGATTTTGCAGAACTGACTATGAGTGTTGCTCACATGATGAAAGGAAAGAAAAAATTTGGTTGGAATTCCAAAGGTAAAGAAGCATTTGAAGGTATCAAGAAATCCATTGCTAGAACCCCCATCTTAGCATGTCCTGATTTCAGCAAAGATTTTATTATCTATTGCTATGCTACAGAGAGTACCTTGGCTGTTGTGCTAACTCAAAAAAATTCTGAGGATCATGAACTTCCAATTGCCTTCATGAGCTATGTTCTGAAAGCTCATGAATTGAAATATACTATGATGGAGAAACATGCTTTTGCAGTGGTCAAAGCTGTCAAGCAGTTTCATTTTTATATTCTTAATTCTCACTCTGTTGTGCTTGTACCTGATACAACCATCAAGTCTATTCTTACACAACATGAGTTTGGAACTAAGAGAGGCAATTGGGTAGAAAAAGTCCAAGAATATGACCTTGATATCAAGCCAACTAAGCTAGTTCGGGTAAAGGCTTATGTGAGCTTATTGCTGAAGGGGCTGATGAAGAATTGTCCACAAAAGTAGTTGATGTTCCTGTTGTTCTCTTCCTCAGTTCAACAGATGAGTGGTATGCTGATATTGCACATTTTCTTACTTATGGAGAGTGTCCATCCCATTTGAGTGCCAAGGAAAAGAGAGCTATTAAGCTAAGGTCTGCACAGTATGTATTATGGGAAAATGCTTTGTTCAAGTGAGGCATAGATGAAAGATTCCTGAAGTGTGTGGACAAAGAGCAACAGAAGAAGTTGTTTTCAGCTTTTCATGATCAAGCTTGTGGAGGGAATTTCTCTTCTACTGTCACTGCCCATAAAATCCTTCGTGCAGGGTACTATTGGCCTACATTGTTCAGAGATGCATCAAAATGGGTAGGTAAGTGTGAAGCCTGTCAGAATTTTGTTGGGAGACCTAAGTTGGCTGCTTTACCACTCAAACCAGTAGTGATTGATGAGCCTTTTCAACAGTGGGGATTGGATTTCATTTTAACTCTTAACCCACCTTCCAGTGCTGGACATACTCACGTGCTAACTGCTACAGATTACTTCACAAAGTGGGTAGAGGCTATTCCAGTCAAAAGCACTACTTCTGAGGTGGTGTGTAATTTCATCAAGGAGAACATCTTGATAAGGTTTGGGGTACCAAACAAAATTGTGACTGATAATGCTTATAATTTTTCTTCTTCTGAGACGATGGTTTTCTGCTATGGCTATGGAATTTCCCTTGCTCATTCTTCAGATTATTATCCTCAAGGGAATGGACAAGAACAATCAATAAATAAGAATCTGGTAACCATCATTCAGAAAGCTTGTCAATGACTCTCAAAGGAATTGGCACAAGAAGCTCTATGATGCTCTCTGGGCAGATAGAATTACACCCAAAAGAGCAATTGGGATGTCTCCATTCCAGGTGGTGTATGGTGTTGAAGCTCAGCTGCCAGTAACAGTGGAATTACCAGCCTTGCACTTAATGAAGGCTATTGAAGATACAAGTTTCACCAGTTCCTTGGACAAGAGGATCATGTATCTCCAGAAGCTGGATGAAGACAGGATGCAAGTTTTTGATAGAATCTCAGCTCATCAACTGAAGGTGAAAGCTTTGTTTGATAAGAAGGCTAGACCCAGAGATTTTCAAGTGGGAGACATTGTTCTGTTGTGGGACAAAAGACATGAACCTCGAGGAAGCCATGGTAAGTTTGATTCTCTTTGGCTTGGTCCTTTCAAAATCAAACACTTTGCTGGAGAAAATTCTTTCTACTTGGACTATATAGATGGATCTCCTCTCCCACTTCCTTATAGTGGGAAATATTTGAAGTTGTTCAAGTCCTAGGTGATTAGGCAGTCCTTTTGTATATACTGTGTGTGGTGTTTTGTTTTTGTTTTTTTCCTTTTTGGTTTGTTTCCCTTCCATGTGTGTTGTCTTCTGTATTGCTTTTTCCTTTGACTCTATTTTCCCAATGGATAAGGCACTGGTCTACTTTCCCAGAGTTTTTCTATGGTTCTTGATCTTGCCTCGTTCCTCTGTCCAAGCCAAGTCATCCCCAGAAAGAGCCAGCTATTGTCACCCTCAAAATTCCCCTCATTTTTCAAGTCAAGTTTCAAAAATTTTGAGTTGGTGCCTGTTATCCCAATTTTTCATTTGCCCCCCTATTAATTCAAAATTGATCAAACACGACCCCACACAGAAGAAAATTGGAAGGGGTGGTTCAGTCATGCGAGCCCACATTCCAAATCCAACAATGAAGGGGCAGGGTCGGCGAAGGAGGCCAACAATGTCAAAGGAGATCAGAGCGCAGGAGAAGATTGAAGAAAGGGCTCGAAGTTTTTAGACTTCACATGCGAGTCAATCGGGAAAATTGGACCCTTTCCATTGCCACATGCCTCATCGTCAAAATTTTTCTAAAGGCATGGATCCAAAGAGAGACCCCAAACTTGTGCCAGCCCTCCACGTGTCCAAGGTCCATGAAAAGGGACAGAATTTAATCGATTAAGTGAAGAGGGTCAGAGTTGAAGCCTCCACGTGCCTCATCGGTAAACTTCAGAAGTGAGACCCAAGGGAAGCAGACCCCAAATGAGCGCCAATTTCCACAGTCAGAGCCTCAAAAAGTTAAATCGGCGTTGAAAATTCTAAGGCCAGCAGGAATGGTCCAATTCTCATTGGCGCACCTTCAAGGGTCGAAGCCAAAGGTGGTTCCCCAAACAAGGCCAACTCTCCACGTGTCTAGGGTCCAACAAAAGTCAAAAGGGGTAAGAACTATTGGCCATTGAATCGGCTAAGTATAAAGAGAACCAAATGGAAAGCCCCACGTGTCCCTTTGGCACTCTTTCAAGGGGGAAAAGTCCAAAGTAGGTCCCAAACATGCCCAACTCTCCACATGTCTCTTCGGTGGTTTTGGTATGGTGAAGGTGGAAAAAGGGACCCCAAACAAGCAGGCCCTCCACGTGGTCAGAGTCCAAAAAAGACAAAAAGCCATTGAATCGGCTAAGTATAAAGAGCCAAGTGGAAGCCTCCATTGTCCCAAAAATGCACCTCAAAGGCCAAGTTCAAAGTAGGATCCCAAGTGAGCATAGGTCAAGTGCCTCATCGGTGCAACTTCAAAGGCGTGGCCCAAAGAGAGGACCTGAGCTAGTGTCAACCCTCCACGTGTCCCAGGTCTGAAAAGGGGAAAAGCCTTAGTCAAAAAGTCCAGAGTAATGAAGCCTCCATGCATCCAATCAGTGCTCTTTCAAAAGAAAAAGTTTGGGGGGGCAGTTCAGGTCAAAGTGCGCCAGCCCTCCACGTGTCTCAGGTCATCAGGGCAGTTTGGATTTTTTTTGTTTTGTTTCCAAAAGGGAAAAATTCAACTGTTAAGCCCGTGTCAAAAGTCAAAGCGAGAAGGCGGAACATTGGAGAACTTTGAAGATTTTTCCTTTATTTGCAAAGGGAAAAGTTACAAAAATGAGGAAAGCCATGTACACACATCCGTTGAAAAGTCAAAGCGGGAAGGCGGGGTTGTCGGAGCACTTTAGGAATTTTGGTTTTGTTTCCAAAAAGAGTAAAGTTATAAAATGAACCACGACCCCACTCATGCCAATGTCAAATCTTGAGCCAGCGTTGAAAATTCAAAATGGGGAAGCGGGTCGGCAGGAGAACTTTGAGATTTTGAGCCTTGTTTCCAAAAGAAGTAAAATTATAAAGTGAGCCGCGACTCTGTTACCACTCAGGTAAAGCCACGTGTCAGACCTATATCAAAAGTGAAGTTGTGGGCTTGTGGGGTTTGAGGGAGACTTTTGCACTTTGCATCTTTTGCTAAAGGCACAATTTCAATTTCAGGCCCGCGGATCCATTTTGCAAAAATTGCATTTTCACCATTTTTGTACGGATTCGATTCAAATATTCAAATGAGCATAACTTTCACTCCAGTGCTCGAAATTTGACAAATTTTATACTGTTGGAAAGATCTTGGTCTCCTCTACACCATGGAAGCATAAAATATTGTTTTCAGTAGGATTTGATGGTTGGAAATATGGAAAACATCTTTCACGCCATTAATATGTGATCTGATTGCTTCAAACAGATCAGATTTGATCCGATCTTCCATCCTTCCTTCTCCAAC
Source organism: Taxus chinensis (assembly GCA_019776745.2). NCBI lineage: Eukaryota > Viridiplantae > Streptophyta > Pinopsida > Cupressales > Taxaceae > Taxus > Taxus chinensis. The sequence goes on along the minus strand of CM034157.1, from coordinate 236,831,875 downwards.
ACGCCAAACAGACATGGAGAACCGACTGGATATCTTGATTTGGGTGAAAATCTGGAAAACATCTTTCATGCCATTAATATGTGATCGGACTGCTTCAACTAGATCAAATTTGATCTGATCTTCCATCCTTCCTTCTTCAGCACGCCAAAGACATGCAGAACCAGATTTGACAGATTGTAGGTGGATTTGCAGGGGCATTGATGGTTGGTGGTTGAGCTTCCAAATCATATTTTTTTCCTTCTCTTCTTCTCCTCTCTTCGCTTCATCTATAAATGTAAGAGCTTGGCTCATTGCAAATGTTGGACTCTGATACTTTTGAAGTGTAAATAGAATCGAAAGCAATCAATACAGAAGAATTTCCCCTTTCTCTCTATCTTCATCTATTGTCTCTTCTTGCTTACCTGAAATTTGTGGATCATTTATCTTCTGTAATAAGAAACTTTGTGTTCTTATTGATATGATTTCTAGAACTTTGTGTCTATGGAATGATATCTTATGCTGTGAATGTGAATGATTCTGTTCTGTATCACCTTTTCTCAGTACGTATAAGGTTATACTCTGCTATCTATATTTCCTGAAAGTACTGTTATATTCTGCTCTTTCCTTTCTTCAGTTCTTCCATTCGTTTGTATTGATAAGCTATTTTGGTAAAAAAAACATTTCAAGATGTCAGAAGTCCAGCCTTAAGATGAAAGTTGTACATTTATATATAAGTTTTGTTGCTTGCTTTCAATAAGGGAACCTCTCCCATAAAGAGGAGGGACTTGCTGTCCTCTTAATGTGGCTATGTTAAAGTACCATTTTAAAACCCAACTGCATTTTCTAAAGTATGCCCTTGAGATTTGTGGATTGAAAATGCCCAAGCCATTTTAAGTGGTATCTTAATCTACCTTCGATTACCTCTTGAAATTAATGGAATAGGAACATGGAAGGGGTTGTCTGTATCCAAACGTGGACCCATGTACTGAGCAAATCTGACAACATCAAACAAAGGAAAAGCATAAGGACTAGATGAACTTTCATGAATAATGTCGATTGTAGAGCCAATAGCGCCATTGACAAGACATGTTTTAACCCACAAGTTTGTGGAAAGTATGACTTTCAGGTTAATGCAGAGAAGAACTTTGTGTTGTAATTGATCATCATCCAACTCTCCTTAGAAAACATGCCTAGTGCTTTGAGAAATGGATGTAGAAATGAGAGAACTAAGGGCTTTCAACATTTTAAGGTTGTGGTTGTCCACATGGTATTTTTTGCAAATTGATAGGGGTATATTTGAAGTCAAAGATATCTTATTTAGAAAGGAAAGAATTTGTTCTTGACATGAGGAGCTCGCCATCCTGAAATAGAGGGACAACATTACGAATGTTGAGAAGCAAGTTGTGAAATGAAGCTTGTTCAGTGGTGGAACCCTATTGCATATTAAAGAGGTGGACTTGGTGAATTATTTCCACAAGTTAGCGCTGTAGGATTTGTTGGCATATAGAGGAATGTCTATGATAAACAAAAGTTGGATGAGGTCTCCAACAAGGATGATAAATCTACTAATGAATTCCGATCTTTTAGAGTGAGGGAAAGATTCAAGAAGGTGGTAGTTGATTTTAGTGAGTAACTTAGGGCCAATGAAACTCATTTCATCAATTAGAATATATTGGATATGTATAAGTGAGTCTTGAAAAGAATACAAAGCCTGACCTTTGAAGGGTTTGAGGTCTTTGATGGAAATGCATAGGTTGGTGTGTATAGTAAACACAAAAATATTGAAAGCTGGAACTCCACTAGGGATGAGTAAAAGGAGAGGTGAAAGCATTAAAGGTGACACATAGGAGAATGAAGACTTGATAGTGTTAATGAGGTAATATTCTCTAGTCCCTATAGTCCCTTGAATAACAAGATTTAGTGGAGGAAGGAGGGAGTTGCACGAGAAGTGGTCAAGAATAGTATTGAAATCCAACAGGACATTTACTACAGATTTGTGGATAAACATCAAGCATTGTTAGCTATAAATACTGAGGAAATGGTCATATGTTGTTTAATATGACAAATGTGCATTTTCGTTCTAATATGAACTCTCCTTTTACACCCAAAACATAGGTAAAAATGACATGCGCTACTCCTATTTTAGTTTTCTTTAGTCCTATAAGTGTTCCTATCCGGATTGTTCTGTTCTTAACCATGGCTGGGTTTTTATTTGGTTATAGGTTTAGACTTGCTGGTGTCTCTGCTCTCTTATGGATTTATAATGACCTTATGGGTAAACTCCCACCTGGTTTTGAGCAGCTAGACATTGCTAGGGAAAGGATTGCTATCAAGGCAAGGGATTTGAAGGATAAAGCTAAGGTTTCTAGGCAACATATGTAGAACAAGGCTCATGAGGTTATAACAGGGACCTAAAAAAGCATTTTAAATCCACCCTCAAGAGGTCATATGCAAGATTATATTGGTTATCTTTAGTGTAGCATTGATTGATGTTGGGTTGCATTCATATATATGTGCATGTGTGAGGTAGTATGATTTGTGCAACATTCATCCATTAGTATGGTATTTTATAGCAATATAGTGTTGTAATAACAAGGCAATCGAATAACATGAATACGAATGAGAAGATGGGCCTTAATCTTCCATGGATACCCATAGTCGAAAAATTAAATAATTTCTCATAAAGAAATGGATGGTCATTGGGCTTAATGTTTTTTGAGATACCCTTTCTTTCAAACTAGTTATTCCTTGGGATATACAATTATTTTTCTCCCATATTTAAATGTTCTATTTAAATTAAATAAAAAATTATAGTAATCAACATGGTACAATAGTTGTTCAAATGACTATTCCATTAAACAACTTTATTATCTATGGGGACACAAGGTAAATTTATTATCTATCGGGACACCAAGGTGCTTAAAATATCTATCTTATATGTTTCTATATATTTTTCCATCTTATATCTTTCTGTATGAAGCGGTTTTTATTCTCTCTGTGGGCATCTGAGATTTCTTTTATTTGTTGTGGCTAAATGTATGATGGAAGCAATTGTTACTTTCTCGGAATCCAAACTTAATACAAATGCATAAATGTATTTAACCTATTGGGATAAAAGTAGACACAGACAACATAACATTGCCTTCAGTATAGATATAAAAATGTATATCCTATCTGTTCATGGGTTTCCTATATTGCAACTAAAGTTACAGAGAAATAATAATTCTACAGCTGCATGAAGACAAGTAAAAAGGGGAAATAAAAAGCATACGCCAACAAATTTATTTAAAATCCAATTGAATATATACATTGTTAGGCTATTTGTTTTTATAATGCTGTAGTGGTTTTACTAATTATATACTAAACTAAAAAATTATGTGTTACTATGAATCATAACTGTCAACAGCAACTGAAAACTACTCTATTGTAAGCAGCAATTGACTTTAAATTGAAAAAACCTGTCAATTTACTTAGCGGAAAAGTTTCATTGTTACTACACATATATTTGCCACAAAGGTTTATTTTTTCAGCAAGTAAAAATCTATAATGTTGCGTTGAGTAGAGATAGAAAGATGCATATCAGATTAGTTCAGGGGTTTCCAATACTGCAAACAAAGTCTCCAGAGAAATAGCTACTCTACAATTCCACAGAGGAAATTAAAAGCATATGCTAATATATTAATTCAATATCCCACTGAATATATTCATCATCAAGCTATCTATTACCATTGTGCTATACAGGTTTTATTTATTGTTACCACAGTGCTGTACTGATTTTACAAAATATATATTGAACTACAAAGCACCAATCTCAATTACTATAGTCGACTCACAAGAAGTGCAGGTAAAGCTCCAAAAAGCACAAACCATCTTAAGCATATATCAAGCAAAATAGGGAAAACCATGGAAAAGATTACCCGATATATGATCGCAATAAACCTTCCACCAAACCCGCAGGCAAGGAGCAGACGAATTCTCAAAATATCCACAGCTACAGACAGACAAAATTCAAGGTTGGTTTTCACATAGCAGAGTATAAAATAAAACATTGATCAAAGCCCTACAAAAATAATGTGTTTTCCTCGGGTCAATTCCACTGACAAAAGAGTGGCAACCATACTTACTTGCCTTAACTACCATCCCAAACTTTTTAAAATCCTGCAACATCCACACCCTACACGGAGATTGGGTTTTCTAGATTTTCACTGATCTGTTCCTATCCTCCATGATGCAAGGGAGGAATGGACATGCCACTGTCTCTGTCCATTCTGCCCACCATTTCTAATTGATGCCATATTTTTTCCTGCCTCGTGTTTTTCCTTATCAGACCATCCAGTTCCCGCTACATGTAGGCCAGAGATCGATTCATACTTCGTCAACTACCTTTTCTCGTGCATTGGATTCTGTGTCTAATGTCAGAGCGGGAGGAGCCTTCCGGGAGTGTAAACGCCTTTCGGCGTAATTACTTGTAAAATTCCACTAAACATGTGGGTCATCCTAGGTTTGTGGGAAGCCCTTACATAAAGTAACTCTCAGCCGTGGATGCTAGGTTAGAGTAAGTGCCCTAATTTTTTATATTTTATATTTATTTATTGTTATTTTTTCTACACGTTCACCCCACTTTCTTTTCATCTCATTTCTCATATTTCTTTGGGTTGTGCAGGTTGAAATGGAGCATCCATGGAGGGATTTTTTTTTTTTTTTTTAATTGATTTATTCCTTTTATTCGAGTGACTACCCTTTACTCGGGTTTACAAGGAGTCTTCACACACACACACACAGGGGCTTTCATGGAGACTGAATATTTCTCTTTTATTATTTCATTTTCTTCCTTATTCACCATTTTTTCCCTTTTCAACACCCTTATTAGGGTTTGGGGGTCTAGTGCAGCCGTGGGTATGGGGGAGTGGAGAAGTCATGGACAACAGGGGTGATGTGTGGCGGCCACCAGAGCCAAACAGGGACACGACATGGAAGCACAGATGCACAGGGTTGGGGGTTTGAGTCTGCCAGTCTGCTCCAATCTCCCCAACTACTTGTTTTTTTAATTTATTTAAATATTTGCTGAAAAAACAGTAGGCACTGTTCATTGAAACAATATATTATTATTATTATTATTATTATACAAGAATAATGGTAGGTCTTAAAGGCCATTTAGGATGTGGCTCTCTCCATGTCCTGCTTTTGGTTTTCGAACATCGTTTGACGAGTGGTTTAAAGGTTTGTTCGATATGGATCTATTTTTTTGCTCAACTTTTATTTTTTTGTTAATAAGAGTGTAACGAATCGTTACACCAAAACCTTGAGGCATTAATGAAATCTGCACATGAGGATCATAACATCCCACCACGCTTCCGTAGTCCAGACCCTGGGCTAGATTTACGCCCGTATAGCGGGACCACACCCTGCCCTATACGAGTCCCAGGCAAACACTGCAATGCCGACGTAGCTACCCGTGTAGGGACTTGAACCTGGGTGGTCACTCTGATACCAAATGTAACAAACCGTTACACCAAAACCTTGAGGCATTAGTGAAATCTGCACATGAGGATCATAACAAAGAGGATAAACAAGTAGCAGATACACTGCTTTTGAAGCTATACGATTCATATCATATCTTTTCAGCCAGAACCTTACCACTCCATACCGAATGCCCTTAAAAAATCTAAAATGTGTCCTAACTCTACAAAACGTGAGTTTCCTATTTTAAACTTTCTTATTAAGAAAATATTGATAATGGGGTGGATGGAAATAAATATAAAATATCTATAGCATGCAAGTCCTATAATTTCCTTGTCACATAAGGAATATTAATAAAGAAGTATACAAGATTTGGGTGAGGTTTAATTGTTGAGGAAGCTCCCAACACCAATAAAATGTAAATGAGAGAGTATTCTATTTCTATGCATGTAAATCCATTGTCACAAATGAATAAATCAATTCATAGTAGATATTATCATTTTCTTATAATAAAATACAATTAGATACAATTATTATTTCTATGATTTAATAAGGTACATATCAAATACAATTATTCGCTAGGTAAAACTTCCTTATCTAGACAACAAAAAGAAGAAGCTTCCATCATGTCCATCATACCATTTTTTTTTGTTTATTCATTTATTTATTTTTCAACTCCATCTACCCTTTTCGATCACTTCCCCCCAAAAAAAAACAACTCAATAGATATTTTTGCTTCATCATAAAATTGACAAGATTAAAGCATATCATATTCCACATATAAATATATTTATGATTCTCAAATATTTAACATGGATATTCCAAAAACCACACTAGTAGCAAATAACCATTCTAAAATACCATAGTTTATTTTCTCTCTTATGTGACCAACATGGTTTATAATCCTCCTCATTACAACATTTAACTTGTCTTTCGTTCATCATAACTTATAAAGGGATACTACTAGTTTTTAGCTTTCTTTTTACTCATAAATTAAACAACAAGGAATTAAAGAGATCTTCTTTGTTTTACACATACACACAATTTTCTTTCTTACAAAACAAGGATTCCCAAGGGTAATGAAAGTGCAATCCCTACATCTAATACAATCACTTACATTTTTAATGAATGTTATAACATAAAATGCAAGAAGGGAACAACACTTTCTATCCAACCCTCCCAAGAAGTCCACAAGAAGCTCCAACCTCCATTAAGACAAACTCCAAGCACCACCAAAATGAGGGCCTTATATGCCTCCCAACCTACAGGCATCATTACATGCCACTTCCCATAAGAAGATCATGATAGTCTCCCTCCAAGCCCATGTGTGAGAGAGGAAGCATGCCTCCAAGTTACACAAGTAAAGTAAGGAAGATAAACACCCAAGCATAATAACTTCAAGCCATTTCCACTCATACCCAATAAGCTCCATAGTTTTTCAAAAGGAATAATGGAGTAGAGGAAATCCATAATATCCACTCCAAATGGGTATCTAACTCTACAAGCCACCAAGTTTCCTCTTAACTCCCCAATTACCCTAACTCTCTTGCTATACATCAAGGAAAGAAGAGAAAAAAACCAATGAAAGCTAACAATTATCAAAGAAATTTCTTCACATCCATTCAACATTTGAAACAAAATTAAGAGATCACACATAGCTTCCAAGCTAGATCAATAAAAAGGGTGTGAGCCTTACCTCATAATTAAAACATGCAAGAATTCATCGACAAGAAAATTTCACCAAAGACTTCTCCTCCTTTCCCAAGCTCCCATCCTCTCCAAGTGAAATCCCAAAAATGAAAATCCTCAAAAAAGTCTCCTTTCTCTCCAAAACGGAGGGTTAAGTAAGAAAGGTCCAAAACCAACTACCAAATGGGAGGGTGCTATGTGTCACACATCACTTCCCAATCCATAAGTCTTCATAAAAATGGGATAAATACATAAATGGAGGAGAATCGCTCAAAAAATACAAACCAATCAAAATGTAACTCCAAAACTAATTAGGCACCCAAAACAAAACCACAAATATTGATAGGGACAAGAGGGGTCAATTTTGGAGGGAAGAAATCTTTTAGGCCTTGGGAGAAGTCCCCATACCCATAGACCACATCCACGGGGTTCATTTTCATGAAAGAATGATTTTCTTACAAAAAATTATCTACTCTGCTGCACATTTCTATTTGCAAAATATTCTCCTTTTCTATATTCTCCCTTTTCTTCTTCACTATGTTGTTGTACGTATTTTATTCTTTTTCTATATTCCTCTCTTTCTCTCTCTGTATATTCTGAGTTGTAGCTCTGTATATATTTTTATTATGTTGTTGGAAACACAAACACACACACACACACACACACACACACATACACACACCGATATATATAAAATATAATATAATATTTGAAGGACAACAATTAAAACTGAACCCAAAAATAATATATATTTCCACACATAATAACATGCCTTTAAAAAGAAACCGGACTTGAAATAATCTTCAAAAGCACTTAATTCCATAGGGTTCACATCCACGGGAGAAAAAAACATGGAGGGCTCACGAAATAATGAATTTTGGAAGGGCTTAGATAGGGGTTTGAAAAATTTTCAACGGTACAAAAATTAATGCCGGTCAGTGAGTAGATATAGAGGTAGAAAAACATGTTGAAAACATGCACATGGCTCAAGATTATGGCTCTAATAAATTTTGACACATCCCCTCAATCTTGAGCCAAAAAAAAATTAATCTCTGGAGCTAGGTGGTCTATTTATGACACCTAGAATTTCTCTTAAATGTTCAAACCTTTCCTTTGACAACGATTTGATAAAAATGTTAGCTAGTTGTTGCTCTGACTTGTAAAACGTTTTCTCAATTTATCCTTTCTCCACCAATTCACAAATGAACTAATATCTAATTGCAATATGCTTGCTACTGCCATGAAAAATTAGATTTTTAGACAATGCAATAGATGACATATTGTCACAATAAATCACAAAACCTCCTTGTTGCTTTTCTTGCAAATATGAGAGGATTATTTTTATCCAAATTGTTTGACAAACTACTTAGTTGGTTGCAATATATTATGCTTTTGCAGTAGACAAAGAAACTAAAAATTGTTTCTTCAAAGCCCATGATATAGCTCTTGATCCAAATTCAACACATATCCATATGTGCTCTTTCTATCATCAAGGCTACCGACCTAGTCACTATCTGTGTATCCAACTAATTTCAAATATTATTAGCAGCATATTAAATTCCAAATTTTTTTGTTCCATTCACATAACTCAGTATTCGTTTTCCTTCTTTCCAATGTGACTCTTTTGGTGTCTCCATAAATCTAGAAATTAGACTAACTGCATACATTATATCTGGTCTTGTTGTAGTTAAATAAATCAAGCTTCTTACCATGCTTTTGTACCTTATAAGATCCACATTGTTGTTGCAATCATATATGGTTAATTTCAGACTTATTTTTGTTGGCGTAGATGTTTGTTTATAATCCAACATTCTTAATATTTGTAAAACTTATTTTGCATACTATGCTTGACATATAAAAATTCCCTCCTCCATTTGTTTAACTTTAATGCCAAGGATATATTTTAAAAATCCCAAATTAGTCATCTCAAATTCTTTCTTCATGGCTGATTTAAATTAATGAATTGATTTTCTTACATTTCCAGTAAAAATAACATCATCTACATACAAAACAACAATTAAAATCTCACCTATGTTTTCTTTGATGTAGAGTGTGGGCTCACTACTTATTTTTTAAAATCCATTACTTGTCATATAGGAATCTATCCTACTATACCAAGCTCTTGGTGCTTGTTTCAAACCATAAAAATATCTTTTCAACTTGTACACCTTTCTTTCATGCCCCGGGATTTCATAACCAAGTGGTTGGCTCACATACACTTCTTCTTCTAGCAATCCATTCAAAAAAGATGAATTTACATCCATTTAATGGACTTTCCATTTGTGATAAGAAGCTATGGTAATAATTGTTATCATAGTTTTTAGCCTTGCTACTGGAGCAAATGTCTCATTATAATCACATCCAGGATTTTGTTTATAGCCTTTAACAACTAATCTTGCCTTGTGTCTTTAAATTTTTCCTTCGGGAGTAGTTTTGGATTTATAAACCCACTTGACTCCAATCATTTCTTTTCCTTCTAAAAGATCTACTAAATCCCATGTTTGTTTCTTCTCAATTACATGCATTTCTTCATCCATTGCTTCACACCATTTTTCTATCTTTAATAGCTTCTTCATAATAAATTGGACCAACTTGTGAAAATAAAGCAAAATTAATCATTTCTTCTTCATTTTATTCATACCTTAATTTCTCATAGATTTCTTATACATTCCTCATTCTTCCTTGCTGCTGCAATGAATCAGATGATGATGAATATGTTTCATTTGCTGGTCTTTGCATGCTTTGTTGGATATTGCCATTTGAGGATTCACCCCTTTGATAATTTGGTACATTGTTTGCTCTTCCTTCTGTTGTTTTAGGAACAATGATAGGTGGATTTACATTTTTTTGTGGATGCTCCACTTCTTGTGCATCTTCCCAAGATGCTTCCTTAATGAATTAAACATCTCTGATGATTATAAGGTCCTTAGTAAATGTATTATACAATCTGTAATATTTTGATTGCTCACCATATCCAATGAAAATTCACTTCTCTCCTCTATTATCCCACTTTGATTTTTTTTTCTTTGGCACATGTGCATATGCCACACACGCAAAAACTATCAAGTGCTCAACGCTTGGCTTTATTCCAATCCATGCTTCTTGAGGTATCATGTTCCTCACACTCTTTGAAAGACATCTATTTAACACATATACTACTTTCCCAACTGCTTTTGCCCAAAATTCATTGAACAATCCTCTTTCCTTTAGCATGCTTCTCACCATTTCTTAAATGGTTCTATTATTCCTCTCATCTACACAATTTTTTATGGTATATACCTTGTTGTGAATTATTTCTTGATCCCATGCTCCTTACAGAAGTTTAGAAACTCATTTGATATATACTCTGCCCCTCTATCTGTTCTCAATATTTTTATATAATGGCCACTGTGCTTCTCAACCATGGCCTTGAATTGTTTGAATTCCTCGAATTTTTCTAATTTATTTTACAAGAAATAAATCCATGTCCTTCTACTGAAGTCATCAATGAAAGTAAGAAAATACACATTTTTAGAGAAAGAGGGGGTCTTCATGGGGCCACATAAATATGAATGTATTAGCTCAAGAGGTGAGCTTTCTCTCTATGATTTACATGAGGGAAGAGAATTTCTATGTTTATTAACTAATATGCATGCCTCAAAAAACTTATCTAACAATTTAATATGAGGAAATCGTTTAACCATTTTCTTATTATAAAGAACATGCAATCCACTATAACTCAAGTGCCCATACCTGAGATGTCAGAGAGGGGATTGATCAATGGATATTATTTTGAATGATCCTGCGCCTGCTACACTTTTTATCCTTGAAGCGAATGTTCTATTCTATGTCATTTGTATTGTTGCAATTAGCTTGTTACTTCAACCTTTGTCATATAAAACAAATTCTCCATTTTCAAATACTTCAGTATAGTCAATAGGTGGGGTAGATGATTGTTGTGAACTAGGATGAGTGTTAGTAATAGAACTAGTGTTGATGAGAGGTATGTATATAGGGATAGACATGGTAATGTTTTGGATTGGTGGTGTATTTTTTTACAAGGGTAATGGCTGAGACACACTGGTAGAGATAGTGACATAAATTACAGGAGGTGTCTGGATAGTAGAGGTAACTAGAGGAGTTTTTGTGGAAGAAAAAGCATTGGTATTTTTTTTGAGATGATGTGGAGACATTCAAAAGGTTTGGTGAAGAAGTAGGTTATTTATTGGTTGTGTCTTGTGAGGAGATGACATTAAGGACAAAAACAATGATAGGAGCATAAGACACGGCAATGGATGTATCTAATTGGTTGGTAGTGGGATAGGAATTTACCTATTGGATGACTAGCTCATGGATCGATAAGATGAGAAAAATAACATGAGGGGTCATGTACATAAGGTCTTGGTTTTAGTGTGAATGGTTGAAGGTGGAACACCCTAGGAAACAAGATATGCATCGAGGGCAACAAGGTTCAAATCTAACATCTAAGAAAAGATAGGGTCTCCACTATCAAAGAAGTGAGGATGAGGTGGAATAAGTATTTAAGATGATTTAGATTGGATACTATGAGAATGAGGGGGTTCTTGATCTTATGGTTGAGGTGATAGGATATCCCGTTATTGTTCAAGTAGATTTGAGGTGTCCTCAAGGAAAGTTGTAATATTTTTAATGGATCGTTGGAAGTTTTTTTATCATACTTTTGGAGATTTTGGTATGGGATTGTTGCCTTATAAGAACCATGAAAGAAAAAAATCACCTAAAAATGAAAAATGAAAATAGATTTGATGATTACAAACAATAGAAAAATCACACAAGATTTTTTTTCATTATCTTGATTAGTTAAAAGAAAAGTGAAATGTGTAAAATGGTTGATGGGGTCCTAGGAAAGGGCCATCTATGGATGATTTCAGGAATGTTTAAGGTTGGAGTCCTTGATATACCTGAAGGTACTTGAGAATCAAATTTACATTGGTGCTGGTATGAGGCCTATAATTTGGGCCTCCTCCCTCACTTCACGGTCCCACAGAGATAAGGGAGTTGAGTGCATAGCTAATATATCAATAGAAATTATTTATACTTAGTCAAAATACCAATTTTTCTTCTCCTCTTGGTGATGAAATCCAAGTAGGTCAACATGGGTAGGAATACTTTGATGCAAGTTGTGTTTTAAGTGATTCAGTTGTGTTGGGGGAGATTAAGTGAATGTAATCTATTAACCTCCTAATTAAACTATGTGTTCAAGAAGAAATACAATTTCATTTTAAGCCCAGAATAAAGATTACTTTTGATGAGTAAAACATACAAAAATGTAATGTGTTGATAGAAAAAGAAAGACAAATGAAATACTTGTAAAACTCTTCCTTTTTTATTTTTTTAGATTTTTATTTTTATCTTTTTTAGCACAACAATAGTGCAACAAACAAAATCTTCCAGAGTAGAAATATGCAAGGGTTCATATAAAACATAAAATAAAAAATAGAAAATGATGTTAGAGAATGAAAAAATGACTAATCAGAAGCATTCAGAGAGATAGTCGATGATAAACCAGGATTGCCGGTGGTTCATCCGAATCGCTAGAGATTTGATTGGATCATTGACAATTATAGAGAATAAGGCCTAAAATGAATGAAAAATTAATTTAAATGAAATAAAAAAGGGACTGAGGTCCCACCAGGCATGCCAGAATGTACCAGAGAGTTTTTTATTTCCAACTATAACTTAATAAAATGAAATAACAAAAACAGATTGACCTTGGAAGACACTGGGGTTTACTGATACCCACAATTATGGATGTTGAATAAATATCCTTCTTCTCGCATAGAATAAAAAACCTACAGATCAAAGAAAACTAAGCAAGATAGAATAGATAAATGGATAAACGATCTTCTAGGTAAAGGTCGACTCCAAGAATCTAAATGGACTTACGTGGAAGATGTCAGCTTACTTTGATAGAATTAAGTAGATTCATGATAATGATAAATATATGTAAATGAAAAAATAGGTAGATGATGGATGAGAATCTCTAGAACTCAAGGTTAAAGGGTAAGTCTTGTGCAACTTCAAAGGTGGCCCAAGAAATGGTTGATGTGATATGGACAGACTCAAAGTAAGCATACCAAAATTCTTCGGTTTCTTTCTCGATCTTGTGGAGGGATTCAAACTAGTATTTTATGCCTTATTCATCAATAGAAAATCATATTGTGCATAGTGTCAAATCATGAAGGATGTTGTATTTTTCCTAGAAGAAGGGTTGATGAACTATGGGAAGGTTGTAAATGCTTGTAATGGGATGAGACCGGTTAGGTGCTGCCATATAAAGTAAAGCCATGCTTGCAAAGAATAAGTTAAATGTAGAGAGGTTGATAAAAATATTTAAATTTGACAGGGATCGCCAATAATTCAAGTTGATCTCTGATGATTAGGGTAATAACTGGCAGTTACTACTAAAAAGATAACTTTGCTAAAAAAAATGATGAACAAATCTCTAAAGTGATAGCTGTGATTTTTTTTAAAAGATTTTATGAACTGTAAATGATCAAGAAAAATAGAGGAATACCTTTGGATGTGAAAATGAGCTAAAATATTCCTCAAATCGTTAAATGGAATTGATTGAAAATTGATTTCCTTCCGTTGAGCTTCCTGAGAGTTGATTGATGAAAAATACTATCAAAATGATGTGTTGATAGTTGATGGAGGTTGATACAAGATTTTGATAATCTTTGGAATGACCTAAATTATTTGATAATTCAAAAATGAAATGTGGGCATGAGAAAAATAATATTAAAGATCCCTGAGAGAGGAGGAAAAAATACTATTTACAATCATTGACGATCCACTCCACTTTTTTTGGGGTAAACATTTGGAAAGAGGTTGAAACCACTTACACATAGGGTTTTTGGATAATTGATGAGAGTAAATGGTTAAGGGGAGGTTATGGAAGAGGTATAGAGGTTGAGATATGTTAATAAAATAGGTTTAGGTGGTTTTAAGATTGTTAGGTGGGTTAGGATGGGTAAAATAAGATTTCACATCCGTAGAATGGTATTTACAGGTATAGGGTAGTATTTACATGGATTAAATAACATGGGGGAGAATATAACATAGGATAAGGATTTAATAGATTAAATAATGTGTGTGGTATGGATTTAGGTGACTTACTTTTATTTGATATTGTTGAGGGGTTACTGCACGCGGATATAGAAATTAGTGGTGCTAATTTTAGGTGTCTACACCTAGCTTACAATTATCTTCTTCCTATCTCATGATGGTCTTCCATATCTCTTTTAATCTCCAAAAATTCCCCTTAGGTTGCTCAAGCTCTCATAACAACAACTAGTTCAATCGAGTCTTTTAAAATTTCCTTTATACCCATTTCTTCCTTCCAAAACATGTAGGTCGGCCAAATCATTATGAAAATATCATGAAGACATAACAATAACATCATGAGAAAATCACAAGCTCAACCATTTTGGTCAGCCATATCATAAACAACCCAAAAACACTCCTTTGGAAAACCAAAATCCCAAATGCACTAAAACAAGCCAACTTATCGAATCTGAATGTAGAAGAATAAATCCAACTTCACCAAGGCATGTAACATGGTTATACATGTTGTCTAAGATCTCAAAAACCTCCAGAAATCATGAAACAACAAAGAACAATAAGAAAACCTCATGAAGCCTCTCAAAAGCATGCACAAACAAACACCCTCAAAAATGACCCTTAAAGAATAAGTCATAATTTTCTCAAATTTTAGCAAAAAATCAAGTGTGATTTATCATTGGATAGTTCTTGGAACCAGGATAATGGAAAAATTCAAACAAAGTCATAACTTCACCTGTAGCTCCTTCAAACCTGCTTTGACCACAAACTTCTCAAAACTGCCTAAAAACTAGTCCCCATAAATAAGGCACACTTTGCATTATAACACCTCAATCATGATCCGAAAAACATCATATAAATGTAATAAAACTACCATGCTTCCATAAATGGTAAAGTAGATAATAGGTTGAATGGAGAATTTTTCCACAAATTTAAACTTTCCATAAATAAGAATTTTTTAGTAGGGCCCACATACTATAAATAACTATAAATCACACCTAGAGATAGCTAGAGGAGTCCTCTACAACATATGATCATTAATTTTTCCAAAAACATAAAAACTAGATTAGTACAATAATTTTTCTCCAAATCAATTTCAACATAGGGTTTTGTGAGGGTTTCAAACTTGTTTACCTTCTTAACGATCGTTAAAAAAAACATGACAGTCAAACCACCTCATTATTTTTAGAAAAAAATCATAGATGAAATTACTATCTATGCAAAATAACTCAGTTCCCCATCCAAAACTTATCATCCATAGTGAGCATCAGAAGGTCAACTTTTAGCACAAAAACACACTCTTGAAAACCCAGTTTTGGAAAAAAATTTAATATCTTGAGAAAATCTCATCATCCTAAACTAAAACTTGGAATGAAGCATCATGGAAACCTCCTCTACCTGACCTAAGTCTCATCCATTCTCAAATGATTCTTAATATTTCCAAACATAATGACTTACTTGTCTGTTATCCTTGTTCACACTATTCTTGCATCAAAGGACCTGAAAAACTCATCAAACCTTTGAATATTGACATGAAACTCATCATACACATCATATACAATTCCAAAACACTCATACCATGATTTTACTTGACTTACCTTATCCACATCACAGGATTCCATACCATGCACCATGTACTACATCTAGGAATCGACCTAGACTAACTTGACTCAAGCCATGCAATCGATGAGTTGACCATGGTGACTCAATGTAAACAATTGAACACCCTTGACACGTCATATAAAAATTTCTTGATGTCATGATAACCTCCAAAAATCTTAGGAGATCTCAAACTATGACCATGCAGACTAGACCATGCTCTAAAACATCATAGGACTTCATCAAAATAGGTCACTACCAATCAACCTTCATGTTTGACCTTGAATAACACCTCATAGAGACTCATATGACATCATGACACCCTTTTCCATCAATTTATTTGACATCAATGACAACACTAGGAAACAATGGCTAAAAATTCAAATACACAACATGTACTCATCATATGTACTGCCGTATATACCTCACATGGCCAGTGCTCTCCACTCTACAACATCAGGTGTCGAGTTACAATATATATCGGTGCCAAAACTGATTAATGTATAATATATGATCTCATCTTACTCTCCTTTTTTATTAAGTTTGATTGCATTGTGTGACTTTTAATTGATCTGATATGAGTGAGGATGTAATTGTCTGTCTTTTGATTGATTGTGATTCTAATGTTAGAAACTCTAGAATTCCTGACAAGTGTGTGTTTGAATTCAGTTTTGTAATAAAGCAGGTCTAAACAGTCAAGGAAATGAAGTAGAAAGCATTCAATATGTTTTTGATAACATCTGTTCCCACACAACTTAGTTCTGGAACTTCCAAGCTAGTTCTAAAACTCCATCACACAGTCATCATTTAGTTCCATTTTGGACTTAGTTCCGGAACTCCAGTATTTAGTTCCAAAATTTTCAGACTTAGTTCCGGAACTCCTGGGGATAGCTCCAGAACTCTCACGGTTTTGATCCTTAACAATTTCCTATGGTTCTGGAACTTCTCTGAAGTTCCAGAACCGATGGGAGTTATCTATTCTAACCACATCTAGAGATTTTGCATCTACGACCCTTTCAATCAGGAAAGGATGAGAAGATTTCTGAACGCAGATCCAGGGAGAGTTATCCTACAGCTATCTGATTAACCACAATCTGACTCAGCATCTATTCTGGGCATGATTCGATTTCATCAGAATCATTGAGACAACTGTGATTGTAAAATGTATATAAAAGTAGACCTACAGTAGATAGATAATATATAGAATATATAATATGAGATATGATATAGAATAGAGAAGAGAAGAGATAGACTAAGTACTCAGATCCAGTACGTTTTGTAATACCAAATGTTTTATCAATAAAATAGCCATTCCTATTTGAGAGAATTCTGAGTTGTTAAATCCTGATTCGAGGAGGAGCAAGGGCCCACTCCCCCAAGGACCAGGATATTCATTTATTTGGTATTTATATTTCTTCAGCAAATAGCTTAGATCTGTTAATTCTGTATTGTTTTAATTCTTTCAGTTAAACTCTGTTGTATACTTGTTCCTGCAGATGTTTAGATATATTCTTATATTTCTTGCAATTGTTTTCAAGCATTCTAAATTAAGTGTGTTTAATTCCAGAAGCAAGTGTGTTTACTTTCCAACAGCAAGTGTGTTTCCATTCTGCACAGTGTGTTTCCTTTCAGCAAAGCTTTCAATGTGTTTACTTTCAGCAAGTTTTCATAGTTTGATTTAAATAAGGTTTTACCAAGAAGTCCTTAAGACATTGAAGAGATCCCCCAGAAAATACAAAAATAACTACAGTCAACTACTAGATCGATTAAATTACTCTTGTTGCATATAGCTTTAGACACACCCCTGGTTTGATATGACATCAACAAGAAGTTGATTAAATGAAGGGAATGATGACACCCATCATTTTTGGTGCCGTTTCTGGGGAACACTAGTTGGAACTTTCTAATTAAGTGTTAGCAAGAGCAACAAAACATACATCTAGTAGTTGAAGGATCTTCCCTACTATATCACAAAATATATGAGTAGACAAAGAGACTCACAGGGTAGATTCCTCCCAAAAACATCTTCACAAGAATTCATAACATCCTCTAGTCAAAGTAAGGAAATTGATCAAGAATTGGAGGCACCATCATCCCCTGTCAGACAAGAAACAAAATTTCCATTTTTGGAATTCTTAGATCAGTCACCTGAAGGAAGTGGAACTTTTAGGAGAAGGCTTATTACTCAAGATCCATTTAGGGTGAGTTTCGATTCTCAATTGAGTAGTCAACCTCCTACTCCTGATTTTTCACCTTCCCCAAGGCATACCACTTACCACATTGATTGGGAGGAAAATTCAGAAAATATTTTTAAAATGGCACGAGAAGCTGAGAGAGAACCTGATAGGACCTTTACCTATCCAATCCAATTGGGAGATGATGATACATCAATGAAAAATATCTCACCTACACATTTACCCACATTTAGAGGGATGTCATCTGAAGATCCTGACCAATTTCTGTTTGAGTTCAAGGTACTATGTCAGACCTATGATTATAAAATAGATAATCAAAAACTCAAGTTGTTTCCATCCACTTTGAAGGATGCAACAATGAGGTGGTTCATGGGATTACCATCCAACTCTATTAGCACTTGGGCACAAATGGAGACTGCCTTCCTAGATAAATACCAGGATTATTGTAGAGGGAGAAATAGGAAGGAAGAATTCTTCAAAATCAAGCAGGAGGATGATGAAAACATAGAAGACTATTTAGATAGATTCCTCTTTGTTAGCAAAAGATGTGGATTTGTGCTTTCAGAGGAGTTAAGTAAAACCATTTTTCTTAAAGGTTTGGATGATGAATCTAGAGAAGCCCTTAACTTGATAGGAGGTGGAGACATTGATCAGATAAGAATGAATGGAATTAAAGAGATTTGTAGAAGCTATTCCAGAATGAGAGGTGGACCTAGAAAAGGAAAATCAGTGAAAAGTCTGAATCCAGATATGAACAAACTAATGGATGAGTTAGCAAAAATTAAAACAGACATTTTAGTGCAATTAACCTCTACTATGGATGGATTACAAGCTAAAGAAAATTCCAAAACTGAACCATTGGCTATGTATTGTCCTAGATGTAGGAAGAAGCATGCATTAAGAGACTGTCCTTTGGATAAAACAGAAATGTGTCTTATCTGTGAATCTAAAGAACATGATACTGATGTTTGTTCTTTACTTCCCATTATTAAGAATCAGCTTAAACAAACCAGTGCCTCATCTACAACAGAAGAATTGAATTTTGTTCAGAGACAACCTAACCAAGGGCAGTTTATGCCAAGATCAGTCCCTAATCCCTGGACGATGCCATGGGCTGCTCAGTCAGTACCACAAAATTGGGGACAACCACCTTGGGTACCTCAACCAACTTGGAACCCTCAAGATTGCAAAAATCAAGCTTGGTATGCTCAGGGACATCAACAACCATGGGCTGGTCAAGGAAATCCTT
Source organism: Taxus chinensis (assembly GCA_019776745.2). Lineage (NCBI taxonomy): Eukaryota > Viridiplantae > Streptophyta > Pinopsida > Cupressales > Taxaceae > Taxus > Taxus chinensis. The sequence goes on along the minus strand of CM034157.1, from coordinate 236,812,624 downwards.
ATGCTTGGTCACAACCTAGATGGAACCCTAGTAATTATTCTCAAGGAAGAACATATCCAAATCAGAATCAACAGGCCATCATGGGATCTCCTGCACAAAATTCACAAACTGAGAATGTAGTCCAAATGCAAATGCCAGCACAACCAGTAGCAAATCCAAGAAACAAACAAACAACTCCTGTTTATGGAACAAAACCAGAAAAATCAGTTGATTTACATGCTATGGATTGTAAGGATATTCAAACTAGATCTGGGAAAATCATTAACAGTCCACCCCTTATAATCACTGAAATGACAGAAGAAAATGAAATCCCTAGTACTGTTGTTCCAAAAGAGGATATAGAAAGAAAAGAAAAGGAGCCAGATAGCAACACTACTGAGACTCCATTTCCAGAGAGATTCAAAGAAGCTATAGAAATCAAGGAGTCTGAATTGGTACAGGAACTAAGGAAATTGAATATTGAAATACCACTGTTACAAGCAATTAAAGACATTCCAGAATTGAACAAATTAATCAAAATGTTATGTATGAAAAATCCTGGAAGGAAGAAACAGTACCCCAAGACTATCAAAGTAGATGGGAAACTTGCTGATTTATTAGCAGGAAAACTTTTACTTCCCAAATTCGGAGTTCCTGGAAGTCATGTTATTTCTGTCTCTATAGGAAATAAGGATGTACATAATGTTTTGATAGATTTGGGAGCTGCTATCAATGTAATGACAAGTGGATACTCTGAAAACATTACCATTAATGGGTATACAACCTACTAATACCATATTGCAGATGGCAGACCAGTCTGTAGCAAAACCAGAGAAGGAATTATTGAAGACGTGGCAGTTATGGTGGAGTCATGGGAATATCCAGTTGACTTCCTTATACTGCAGCCAAAAGGTAAAACATTGGGTTATCCCATTATTTTGGGTAGACCATGGTTAGCTACAGTTGCTGCTTTAATAGATTGCAGGTCAGGTGATATGACAATCTCGAATGGTAAGAACTCTAAACAAATTTCCTTATATCCTACTGCACAACCTTTTACTGACAATCATGAACAATTGTGGGTTGATTCTCCTGAAACTGATAAGAAAAATTTGTCTTCTTTGGCTATGATCACATTGCAGGATCATGTAAGAGAAGTAGAAGAGATGATTAATCCACCATTGGATGAGAACCTGTTGTCCTCGAAGCAATCAGAAATAGTTCCAGAACCTGCAACCTACGAACTTAGTTCTGGAAACCCATGAACTTAGTTCTGGAACCTGCGAACTTAGTAGTTATAGTTCTGGAACCACCACATTTAGTTCCGAACCACAACAACAACAGTTCTCTTTGATTGAAAATGATTTCACTCCAGAGGAATGAGATTTCTCGTGGGGAGAGGATGAATCAGTAGCTTCAGTTTCAAGTACATCAGGAAGTGGTGAAGAATTTCTGGAAAGTAGCAGTGACGAAGAATTTGGCCTGCAAAGAGATAAGTATCATAATTCTCATTACTGTCCTTTTTCCAGTATTCTGTCTCAAGGAACTTTTGGAGATGTTGCTACATACCATATGTTGTTACCACATGCATGTCCATTAAATACTTTAATGAAACCTTTCCCACAAATCAGTTCATCACATATTGGAACCAAGCATGTTGAAATTCAACCGGGTAAAACTTTAAACATTAACACCTGGTTGAAGAATAATGAAGAAGCTAAATTGTTTGATGTTCTAAAAAATCATACTAAAGATTTTTCTTGGGATTACAAAGACATGAAGGGGATTCATCCAAGTATCTGCACTCATCACATCTATACTGAAAACATTAAACCAGTTAGGCAGCCTCAAAGAAGGATTAACCCAACTTTAAGGGATATAGTCAAACAAGAAATTGAAAAACTATTACAAGTAGGTTTCATCTACCCTATCTCAGATAGCCAGTGGGTATCTCCTCTTGTAATTGTTCCCAAAAAGAATGGAAAATGGAGAATATGTGTTGACTATAGGGAACTGAACAAAGCCACAATGAGAGATTATTTTCCCTTACCATTCATAGATCAAGTCCTAGATAACCTTTCAGGTAAACAATACTTTTCTTTCTTGGATGGCTTTAGTGGGTACAATCAGATCAGAGTTGCTGCTGAAGATCAGGACAAAACTACATTTACATGTCCATGGAGAACCTTTTCCTATAGGGTGTTACCATTTGGTTTATGCAATGCTCCTGCAACTTTCCAGAGAGTTGTACTTGCAATCTTTGCTGATCTAACAAATGATTGTGTTGAGGTATATATGGATGACTTCACTGTACATGGAGATACATTTGAAGATGCTTTGAGAAATCTAGACAGAGTGTTAACAAGATGTGAACAACACAACCTGTCTCTTAGTGATGAAAAGTGTTTGATGATGGTGGATGAGGGGATTGTATTAGGACACCATATTTCAAAAAAAGGAATTCAGGTGGATCAAAACAAAATTAGGATCATTTAGGATTTACCTATTCCTCAGACCCCCACATATATCAAATCATTTCTAGGGCATGATGGGTACTATAGGTGCTTTATAAAAGATTTCAGTAAAATTTTTGCCCCCGTGTTTAATTTTCTAACCAAGGACTGTGAATTTCTTTGGGATGAAAAGTGTCAGCATGCTTTTGAAGAAATTAAAGAAAAATTAATCAGTGCCCCAATATTGAGAGGACCTAATTGGGAAAATCCATTTCATATCCAAACAGATGCCTCAAATTATTCCATTGGTGCAGTATTGGGACAGAAAGATGAGGAAGGAAAGATGTATGCCATTTATTATCTTAGCAAGAATCTTACTCCCACTGAAAATAATTACACCACCACTGAAAAGGAATTTCTTGCTGTGATTTATGCAATCAATAAATTCAGACATTACATTACAGGGTACAAGATATTTGTACACACAGATCATTCAACAATTAAGTATTTAATGAACAAACCAGTGGTTGGAGGAAGAATAATTAGATGGTTATTACTTTTGCAAGAATTTGATATTACCATTGTGGACAATCCAGGTAAATCTAATGTGGTAGCTGATTTTTTGTCAAGACTAACCACCACAGGGGAGCAAGATCCAGTCAAGGATAACTTTCCAGATGAACAACTATTTGCAATCTCAGCAAGTACACCATGGTTTGTTGATATGGAAAATTATCTTGCAACAGGGAAGTTTCCTCCTTCTTTCACTAAGAAACAAATAAAGAATTTAATTAAAACCAGTGCACAATTCAAATGGTTAAATGGAATGCTATTTAAGTGTGGTCCTGATTTTGTCTTGCGCAGGTGTGTAAGAGAGGATGAAATCTTTGACATCCTCAGAGCATGTCATGATGAACCAAGTGGAGGACACTATTCAGTGAAAAGAACAACTCATAAGATACTTGGCACTGGTTATTATTGGCCATCTCTGTACAAGGATGTGAAGAGATATATCAAGAGGTGTGATCCTTGTCAAAGGATGGGACAACCAACTTTCACCAATGAAATGCCTCTTCAACCTCAAGTTGTGGTTGAACCATTTGAGAGATGGGGATTGGATTTTGTTGGTCCCTTTAATCCTCCTTCACAAGGGAAGGAATATATTCTTGTGTGTACTGACTATGTGACAAAATGGGTAGAAGTGCAGGCATTGACAAATGCCACTGAGGAAGCAGTTGTTGATTTCCTTTGGAACAGAATTATGATAAAGTTTGGAGCACCAAGGAGCATAGTTTCAGATCAGGGACCACAATTCATGTCTAATATGATCCAAGCTTTCACAAGGTATTACCAAATCAATCATAGGAAGTCATCTCCTTACCACCCACAGTCAAATGGACAAGCTGAAGTAACAAACAGAGAATTGGAGAACATCCTTACCAAAATAGTTGAAGCTGGGAGAAAAGATTGGGTAAAGAGACTACCTGAAGCTGTCTGGGCTTATAATACAACTTGGAAAACTACAACAGGGTTTTCACCATATGAATTAGTCTATGGGAAAAATCCCTTGTTGCCTATAGAGTTTGAACTTCAGACATTGAGGACAACAGTGAAGGTGGGAATTGAGTTGAATGCAGCTCAAAAAGAAAGAATCCTTCAACTCAATGAGTTGGATGAATTAAGGTTGGAAGCACTTCAACAGACAGAGATAATTCAAGAGCAAAGGAAGCAATGGCATGACACACATATCAAGAAAAGGAAATTCAAAGTAGGAGACTGGGCATTGTTGTTCGATTCTAAGTACCAACAATTCAAGGGAAAATTGAGAACCAGATGGTTGGGACCCTATCAGATTGAGAAGATATTTGACAATGGTTCTATTCAGTTACTTCCCATTGATGGCAGCAGCAGAACACTCTTGGTCAATGGACATAGGCTGAAACTCTATAGGAAGCCTCCCACTAAGGATGAATTCTTGAGGAAGATTGAAGCAGACAAAGAATTTGATCATATGGAAGAACCTAATTCTTCCAAAATGATCAAATAACCAGATGATAGATCCAGAATAAAGGGAAGAAGATGAAAACCAGAAAATGGCATTTTCTTCCCCAAAAAAAAAAAAAATAAAAATAAAAAATAAAAATAATAAAAAAAAAAAATTCTCTCAAAGGTCAATTGAAAACCAGCAAATGGTGGTTGACCTCTTTTTGGCTAGTTCAAATAAAGGAATTCTTTTGAATTCCAGTTGTCTTATCTAATCATGTTTTGTTCCACTTGTAGGAATGACGAGTCATCATAGCAAAAGGATTACATCATCAAGGATGGTAATTATGTCTTTTAACTTATTTAGGGTTGATTAAATGTTTGCATGTGTGATTTGACTTAATTTAAAAGTAGGTATGATGAGTCATCTATTTATACATTATGATTACAAGTGTGTAATCATGAAGTTGATTTGGATGGAATAAGTGGCGGCATGGTTATCATTAGTAATCATTATTGCAAAAATCAAGTGAAATAAGTTGCAGAGATATTTTGAGGAAGGAGCATCGAATTAAGTTTGTGTTCCACAGCAAAGAACAGAGAATTCAGAAGTTCCGCAGCTAAGAACTGAGGTTCCGCAGCTAAGAACAGAGGTTCTACAGCCAAAGTCATCAGTTCCGCAGCTAAGAAAAAGGGCCTGCAACCAATTCACACAAAATCAAAAGAGACAAAACTCAAGCCGATATGGGGATTAAGAAGAAATCAGAACCAGAGGACGATTCCCAGCTGCTCGCAGATGAAGAAGTGGCATCCATCTTTGAGCATGCAGGATGGCTAGAGTTCCTGAAGAAATTTTCAAGGCATAATGATGAATTGGTAAGAGAATTCATCATAAACCTAGAACAATCCAGGACAAAGGTGAGAAATATCTTTATTCCTTTTTCTGTAAATACTGTAAGTAATGTGTCTGGAGTGCCAATTGTGCATGTCCCACAACCTGCCAAGGGGACTTTGAAAGAACTGGTTGAAGTCTTACTGCAAGAAGGAGAAACTGAACCCCAGTACATCTATAATACAAAGAAAATCATAAAAGGGGTCAGAAGGGCCAGTTTTCCCAAACCCTTTGACAGGGTAGCATTTTGGATAGTGAAATATTTAACCTGTGATGGTCAATTTGGGTCTGTGGGAAAAGAAGTCCTAAAAATGCTCATATATCTGAAGTATGGAGCCACAAAACCTGAGTACATAATAAACCTTCCAGGGTTTCTTTTTTATTCTATCTAGACCATGGCTCAGAGGTATTCCTGGGGTGTTGGGACAATTAGGCATCATGGTCTAATTCATTTAATATGCCAGCACCATTTTCTGTCAAAGAAGAATGGAGAAGAAATTTGGGACAAGTTTCTTGGCAAGTTCAAGAAAAACCCTAATATTATCAGAAGGACAATTCCAGCCCCATTCTCTCCTTCAACTAATCTAGAAATTGATGCCCCTACAGAAAAAAAGAGGGCAATGGAAAGAGAAAATATACCAAGAAGAAGAAGGTCGGCGAGAAAGATCAAAATAACAGAGCCTTCTGTACCTGTGAAGGAAATTCCTTCTTCTGCAGCAGCTTCAGGGGAGCCAATATCTGTCTCTGACGGTGATAGCTCACCCATGCAAGAGCAAGAAAGAATAGTAAGAAGAAGCTCTAGAAGGAAATCCACTGCTGGGCATGTTGAACTTCCCCAGAGAAGAAAAATTCATAAGAGGTCAAGGGAAACCCCAGAGGGAAGGAGTGAGCAGGAAAGGATGGAAGAAGGAAGCTGCTGATATTTTGGGCAGCATGGCCATGACTCCTCCTGAGCCAAGTCAAGCTGAAATGGACAGAGGAGAAGAGAGATTTGAAGAGCAAGATTTTCAGGAATTGGCTGAACCATCAACATTGCCACATGAAGAAGAAGAGTTGGCATCCTGGAGAAGAAAAGGAAAATTTCCTTTGATAGAGGAAGAATGCCCAACTCCTCAAGTAATTTCAGAGGAAGAAGAAAGACAACAAGTTAAACAGGCTCTGTTCTTGTCTAGAGCAGAGCTCATTATCAGAGAAAAAGATGAGGAATTGGATTTCCTCAAACTCAAATTGGAACAAAGGGAAATGCTCATTGGAGAGCTAACAACTCAGCTTGCAGCCAGGACTGAGGAATTATCAGCAACCAAGAAACAACTGATAGAAAAAGAGGAAGAATTTCAGACTTCCAGAAAATAGAGTGTTGTGTCCACAGTCTCTGCACAGACTGAGTTAACCTATTTTCCACTCAAACAACTATGGAATGACACTTGCAGGGAACTCAGAGAAGCCAAAACATCAAATGAAGAATTGAAGACCAAGATGGAAGAAGAGATGAAGGCAAGAAAAGAATGGGAAGAAAATTTTTACAAGGAGGAAGGAAATAAATATAAATGTCTTGCAAAAATTCATATGGTCTGTATTATGAGTGAGAAATTGCTTGCCTGCAGGAGGCCCTCTCCTGCATATAGTGTGTTTTTAGAAGAGCAGTTCATTCACTGGCAGCTGTCAAGAATTGCATGTGGGCTTCCACATGAACTAAAAGATGAATCTGAATTCATGGCAGCTTACTCTCTATCCAGCCCTGAGCAGAAAAATCTTCTGTGTGAATTTTATCTTTGTAATTTTATGCTAGAGAAAAACACAGGATTTATGATCAATTTGTATGTAGGGGAGAGCCAGCTCAATGCATTTTTCTCTATTCTGCAAAACCAAATTGCATGGAAGGAAAGGGAATCTGAATTTTTATTGAAAGCTAGCTCAACAGGTCTCTGTATGAGAGCTCATTATGGTAAACCCTCTACCTTCCTCACACATTTTAGAACTCATGCCTTTGATGAGAGATTCAAGACACACTATCTTGCCATTCTGCAAAAGAGTATTGATGCCTTCACCTCCTATGAGGAGGAAAATTTTGAAGATATTTATGAAGGATTCTCAAAGAGGTGGGAACTCCTTACTGTTTCCTTGAGAAGAAGGGAAGTAATTTCCCCTACAAATCTGATCTGGAGTTTAGAAAGGGAAAAAGCATTATGCACAATAATTCCCCAAGTCAATGAAACCTACGGGAAAATATGGATGGGAATGCGAACAAGGCCCCCTCTACTTCTCACCCCCATGTCTCCTTGGAAAAATAGAGAACCTCAAGACCCTACTGAATTTGAACAGTGGGAGAGGAAAATAGAAGCAGGAGCAGGGTACAGTACATCTAAGTTTAAACATTGGAAAATCCAGTTTCAGCCATTTGATCTGAGCAATCAAATGGAATGCAGAACTTATAACCCCACTTTTGAAGAATGAAGTTTGTAAAGGGACTTACAAACAAGTAAGTTTGGGGGAAATGATGAGGCCAGAATATGTCTGATTAATGTATAATATATGATCTCATCTTACTCTCCTTTTTATTAAGTTTGATTGCATTGTGTGACTTTTAGTTGATCTGATATGAGTTAGGATGTAATTGTCTGTCTTTTGATTGATTGTGATTCTAATGTTAAAAGCTCTAGAATTCCTGACAAGTGTGTGTGTTTGAATTCAGTTTTGTAATAAAGCAGGTCTAATCAGTCGAGGAAATGAAGCAGGAAGCATTCAGTATGTTTTTAGCAACATATGTTCCCACACAGCTTAGTTCCAGAACTTCCAAGCTAGTTCTGGAACTCCATCACACAGTCATCATTTAGTTCCAGAACTTTCAGACTTAGTTCTAGAACTCCAGTATTTAGTTCCAGAATTTTCAGACTTAGTTCCGGAACTCCTGGGGATAGCTCCAGAACTCTCACGGTTTTGATCCTTAACAATTTCCTATGGTTCTGGAACTTCTCTGAAGTTCCAGAACCGATGGGAGTTATCTATTCTAACCACATCTAGAGATTTTGCATCTACGACCCTTTCAATCAGGAAAGGATGAGAAGATTTCTGAATGCAGATCCAGGGAGAGTTATCCTACAGCTATCTGATCAACCACAATCTGACTCAACATCTATTCTGGGCATGATTCGATTTCATCAGAATCATTGAGACAACTGTGATTGTAAAATGTATATAAAAGCAGACCTGCAGTAGATAGATATATATATATATATAGAATATGATATGAGATAGATATAGAACAGAGAAGAGAAATAGACTAAGTACTCAGATCCAGTACGTTTGTAATACCGAATGTTTTATCAATAAAATATCCATTCCTATTTGAGAGAATTATGAGTTGTCAAACCCTGATTAGAGGAGGAGCAAGGGCACACTCCCCCAAGGACTAGGATATTCATTTATTTGGTATTTATATTTCTTCAGCAAATAGCTTAGATCTGTTAATTCTGTATTGTTTTAATTCTTTCAGTTAAACTCTGTTGTATACTTGTTCCTGCAGGTGTTTAGATAGATTCTTATATTTCTTGCAATTGTTTTCAAGCATTCTAAATTGAGTGTGTTTATTTCCAAAAGCAAGTGTGTTTACTTTCAGAAGCAAGTGTGTTTATTTTCCAACAGCAAGTGTGTTTCCATTCTGCACAGTGTGTTTCCTTTCAGCAAAGCTTTCAGTGTGTTTACTTTCAGCAAGTTTTCATAGTTTGATTTAAATAAGGTTTTACCAAGAAGTCCTTAAGACATTGAAGAGATCCCCCAGAAAATACAAAAATAACTACAGTCAACTACTAGATCGATAAAATTACTCTTGTTGCATATAGCTTTAGACACACCCCTGGTTTGATATGACATCAACAAGAAGTTGATTAAATGAAGGGACAGACATATAAAAATTTAATGTTTGATTGAAAAACACAAACATACATCTTATACTATCGTATTTCCTATGCCATCGACCCATTGGAAGACATCATCAGCCACTTGAAAATAATTCCCGATGCCACTGGCCCTTTGGCTTCCTATTTCCCCATCATGATGCCATCGACCCTCAAGTTCCAAAGGGGCCAATGAAATATAGCCAAATGGTGGTGAAAACTTTTAAATATGAATTTCAAAAAACCAACAAAATAACAATTTTTTTTTAAATCCCTCCCAAACCCAATTGTATTTTATCCTAACCTACACAATGATGTAAAGTTTACAAAGTTTGATGGAATAACAAATCCAAAAAATAAAAAATACTAAATAACTCCTAATATACTCAACATAATTAAATGCGATAACTTACCCGTGGTCACACCCTGCCACGTGCACCACATCTTCATCCTCCATCACCACCTCATACTCATGTCATGATGTTGAAGTACACCTCAAATTTGGAATTCCAGAGCTCATTTTTCTCAATTCCAAAAAAATAGCAATAACCAAATAAAATTAAAAAATCACTATATAAAACTCAAAATTCCTATTCAAAATCGGTCATGACCAGCTAAATGTTCCAATGATTGTCATTTTTGCTCCTAAACTCTGCAATATGCATGGTTTGTTGTATTATTACCATGATCTCAAGCTATTTATTTTGCCCCATTACGCAATTAGTTTGGATGATCTTAAATTTCACCCATTTCCTTATGACACTATTTCATCATGACATCCATCCCATAGGCCCATAGTTAGGCTATTTATGTCTTATTTTATTGATGATCTAATATTTAATCTATCATTTTTTATTATCTAGGGTTCTTAGAGCATTGTGCCCACACGTGGCAGGATGAGTGACACATTCAGGTACGCAATGATGAATATATTTATTTTTAATTAAGCCTTTCAACATTTCTGTCAGTACTTTCTTTTAGTATTGGTGTTACGGTATTTATTTTTCCTTAGGTCACCCCATGTTTTGATAAATTGCGACATGCATTGATCAATGATTGGGGCATATGTATATACTTAATTTTTTAGTTTTCATCTTTCGTACCTGTTACTAACAATTTCCGCTGTGCAGATAAGGGTCACTAATGCATCTATTTGTAGAGCGAGTACCTTAAGGGGCATACCCAGAATGGGAATGATTATTCATATAACTATTATGGGTTAGAGATAGTACATTGAGAGAGTCACTATTTGGTATTGGCCTTAGTTTTCCTTGCACTAGGTATCCTTATCTTCATAGCTGTCATGCACATCACATCCACAGTTGTTTGATTGCATCTCATCACTTGGTATCTTTTTTATCCATATACTTGATCTATGAAACACTATTTTTATTTTTCATGACACATTACCTCTTTTCAATACCTATCTCCAATGCCATATCTCATGGTTTATGTTTTTGGTGTTATATTTTCTCATAACTGACAACATCACCCTCGAGCGATGGTGTCTTATATATACCTTGACCTCATTTAACACTCATAAGAAAAGGAAGCTAGAATAATTTGGAATTCCATTATCTTTGATCTTTTGCACCATATTTGTATCTACTCACCTGGCTCTTGGTTAATCTTGCATATTTCTTGGATTGGATTAGAAATTCTTCTTTTTGGATGGTTTCTTGCACTATTAGGTCACCCATAATGAGTCTAGGATGGGAATGATGTTCTCGTTCTCCACCTAATATCAAATCTATCTTGGCATGCTCTTAAATGGAGAGATATATGTATCAGTGACTACCCTATATGTACAAGGTGAGTGCTTTAACCATCTCTTTTCATTTTCATAGAATACGTTCATTTCCTTCTTTATTGTTTTATGATATCTTAGTATTGTATATGTTTGGAGGCTAGTTAGCATAATAATTTTATCCATTATTATATTTTTATCTATCATCACTTTTATTTAAGTCTTCTTATGCATGTTTATTATTGATCTCTACCTGTCCACACCCAACTACCAATATCTTAGTAGGGTTCCTTCCTCTATCTTGAGTGCGGGCCTTGAAAACCCTAGGTTGACAGAGTGTAGGGATTACTACCCTCAAGATATGCGACCCTAGTGCTCATTGTAGCCTCTTTAAGTATAACCCCTTATATTCCCATACATGTGTGTTTCCTACTCATTTCCTAGATACCCTTGTCGAACAAATAATTTAGGATCCCACATTATTGAGACACATATTTGGCTGACATACATTGATCATTTTTTTGGGTTTTTGGGTCACGATTGGGAAGTTTGACCACACTTCCCCTTTGGTGTGATGACATTATTCTAAGAGATTTAAAAACACACACATACACATACATATATTGTTATCATTTTAGGTGGACATTCCTTGCATATTTTGTTTCTGTATGCTTGTTTTTTCACTTTTACACTCTTGTATGGTTAGGAATGTTCGATTTTTTTAAAGTTTATGAATAAATGTTATGCAGACTCCTCACATGGTTCAAATCATATTTAGAATGATTTTTTTCATAGATAAATTTTATTCATTCCATTTCATTTGTAATATTTGTTATAGATGATATGATAATGAGACTATATCACTCCATTCATTACCCCACACAACTAGCAAGATGTAAGGGCTCACCACAAAGGACATCAGAAGTATAGGTGAATTATGCATAACATGAGAATGAACAGGAGACACAAGCTTTAAATAAAAATTTATAGGGAACCTACGACTTGAATTTGATCAAGATTAACTAACTAGATGCAAAATGATTTACATTTGTGAACCTCAACCAAAATTAGATCAAATGATGGTATACTGATTAGCAATTTCTAGTTTAGGAATGATTGTCTCTCCTTAACATGAATATCTAAATCATTTTCATGGCAATTTAATACAATCAAACACTTTTTTTTTCAATGATTTTTTATTTTTATATATATTTTGAATAGAACCCCTATAGCTTGCCCCATGCTACTTGTAAGAAGCATGAGTTCATCACTGAGGAAAAATGTAGGAAATTAAGGGTGTCTTCCTCCTTTCCCATCCTCATGATACTAGTAAGAAACATGTGCTCACCACCAAAGACTTTTGGAAACGAAACATGTGATTATTTGTGATAAGAATATTCATATAAGCTCTTTTTTAATTTTATTTTAGCCTCATTCTCATATTGTGTTTCTTAGGAAGGAACTGTTTTTCCCCAATCTCAACCCCACATACTAGTAAGGTGCAAGGGATCACCACCGAAGGATGAAATGGGTGAATATAACACCTGAGTGAAATTCTTATAAGTTTCTTCTCATGGAGATACTTTTTAGGGAGGGATTTTCTATCAAGAAGCTTCTAGAAAAGGTTACAAGGGAAAACATGTAAATTGGGAGAAACCATGAAAAAAGTAAACTATGCAAGACCCTGCAGGTTTAAAATTAAAACTTATTTCATGTTTAATGATGATGATGATGATGAATAGGTTATTAGAGAATATGGATAAGATGTAGAAAATGTATGATTGAGATTTTTTCCAATTTACGATAAGTTTAAAATTTGATAAAAAATGAGCGAATCCATAATATGATTTCAAACCAAATGATAACACAAACAACATATAGTGTGGAAATTCAATGAGGAAAATATGGATATGGAACATATATATGTAGAAAATTTAAGGTGGAGTGAGTTGACAAATTCATCGGACGCATAACCCTCCAGAGTGCACAAACAATAAGTACCATTATTGAAATCTTTGGTCATTTCGTAGGGGCCTATCCAATTAGGTATAAACTTCTTACCTTTTACAACCTTTATTTCTATACAATAATCAAGCCTTAGCATAATTTCAACTACCTAAATTGGATTATTGTAGACCTTCTTATTGTGTTGTCAACACATTCTATTTGTCTAAACTCGATGATGTTGTTCGGATCTGAGGCCTTCCAATCTAGGTTTTCTAAATTATTTAGACATGCATTTGTATATTTTTCCTTGTCTAAAATTCCTTACAAAGACACACAAAGACTAGGTAGTTCTACCTCTGAATGAAAAAATGCTTCTCCACCAAAAACTATAAAAAATTATGTTTTCCCTATTGTTGTGGGTACCAAAGTTTTGTATACCCACGAGGATGGAAATAAATTTAAGAGACAATCTATTTTATTCTCCTTGATGATCTTTAGGAGAATGGAATTCAATGTCCTTCTTGTTGCCTCATCCTAACCATTGGCCTGAGGGTAATATAAGGAAACAATGTGATGATATATCTTAAACTTTGTACAAAATTAGTACACCTCATCATTTTTGAATGGGGAGCCATTATTTGAGATAATGAATTTTGGAATACCATATTTACAAATGATTTGATTCAAAATGAAATTTTCTATTACTGAATCAGGGAATTTGGTTAGAGGCAGGGCCTCAACCAAGTTTGTGAACTATTTAGTGGCCATAATGATAAAATTATGGTTGTCTATGGAGGTAGGGGATAATTTCACTATCAGATCCAGACCCCATGTGGAAAATGGCCAAGTAGTGACTATGGGTTATAGATATTGAGATGGAATGTGTATGGAATGGGAGAACTATTGAATTTTTTTACATTTTTGCACATATTACACGAAATCATGCTCTATTGTGCGCCAAAAGTAACCCATCTGATGAATCTAGAAGTACCCAAAATATGAAATAGATTTCATGCTTATGATTATCATCATCTTCTTGTGCTAGGATGCACACAATTGATACATTCGTAGGTATAGAATAGAGGATTAAAAAACGCTCATACTTTGGTGAAATGAGAGTTGGAAGAGAGAGTAAGAATTATGTCACTCTTCTATCCACGCCTTGCAACAAGATTTCTTTATATCCCATTAATGGGGTGTATGACATATGTGAGGTAAAAACAAACCTTCACATTTCCCCAAGATTTCCTAAGAAGGATCTAATATGAGACTCATCTGTGGGAGGATTCATTTCAAGGATCGATCAATTTGTTTTTGGGTCTACATAAATTACTTGAGAGGATATGATGTATCCTAGGAGTTTACCTCTTATAACTCAAAAACACATTTTGTGAGATTCAAAGTGACACCTGTTAGGAAATAAGAGATAAAATATGCGGAATAATCTCTTACAGAATCGCAACAGTAGAAACTAATATGTAGAAAATATTATAGATCTCAAATAAAAGTGCAGAATAAATAACACAACACAAAGAGACAGTATTTAACGTGGTTCACCCAATTTGGGCTACGTCCACCAAGAATCACTTGCTGATTTTCTTACAAGCCACTGCTCTCTCAATACAATACCCAGATCCATTTGGAGCTATGCTCAACAAACTCTACAGAATTCACAGCTGAATTCAAAACACATCTGTAATACATTTGCTTGTACATGTATCATATGCATAAGACCATATAAATAGACAAATGCTTAAGCAGTTTGATACAAAACCGTGGGTATCAAAACGAAGGGAAAAAAACCGTGGGTATCAAAACAATGGGCAAAAGACCGAAAAAACCACGGGCCCAAAAACAGCCCATAACGGTTACCCATTACCCATGGGTTAATGAACCACCCATGACCCGCTCACCGGCGAGCGGGACCGCCGTAAAAATACCCGAGTGTAACACATGGAAGGTGTACCATACTCTAACATGAAAATAGGCTCCACAAACATAACAACACCATATTCAACTAAATGTTAAAGAATAATCTAAAAAACCCCATAGTGATCTCCTCTCTTTTTATTCTTTACCAAGATATCATCAATATACATGTGAATGAGTTTTGGAATATGTAAGTCACAACCATTTGATAAGTTGAGTGAATGTTATTTAGGCCAAAGGAATGACTACATAACAAAAGGTTCCAAAGGAGTATTAAAGGTTGTCTTCATATGGTCCTCTTCAGAGATTCTTATGTGATTATAGATCTAGAAAATACGTCAATGAGAGATAAAAACTCATAGCTAGATGTGGTGTCCAAAATGACATTGATAGACGGTAAGGATAAATCACCCTTAGGAAAAGATTTGGTAATATCTCTAAAATTGATATAGATTCTTATTTTTCAATTTTTCTTGAGAATTGAGACAATGTTAGACAAGCACATTGAGTAATCCACTAGTTTGATAAACCCGACTTGTATAATTTTAATTAACTCTTATTTGATAATTAAGGCAAATTTTGGCTTCATTAGTCTCAAATTTTGTTTTATCGTTTTGGAATTAGGTTCAGTAGCCAAATTACTAATAACCATATTAGTTATAACTCATGTCATGTATTTATAACTAAAAGAAAATGTGTGTGAATGTTCTTTGAGCACCTTGGTATGATATTCTATTTATTCTGGAATGGATAATGAAGAAACAAGCTTCAAAATTTTAAGCTCATCCTCCATTCCAATGTTAATGTCAATTATCCCTTTTATCAAAGAGGAATTCCCTTATTTGAACTCAGGGAGAGTGAGAGGCAATCCAAGAGGTTCCTCTTCTAACTCATAGAATTTGAAATATTGTGGGATGGAAGTGGACATAATCTTATCACCAAAGTAGGAAGAAGGATGTGGAGTGAGAGAAAAATCCCTCTTTTGATGTGTAGAGTGAAGAACGATATACACATGTAAGAATCCTAGAATAGCCTCATCATTTTCAGAAAATTCCAAAGTAATAGGTTCATATTTATTTTCTACGTAAGGTAGTACCGTTGTATTTGGAATATTTCGAATTAGAGGCTTAGTCCTCATAGAAACGACAAAATCCATTCCCTTCAAACCATCATCTATGAAAAAGTGAGAAGATGAAGAGGTCATAGAATCAAATAGATGGTTTCTTTATGTAGAAATTACTTCAATAGAGATGAAGTGAAAGTATTTAATTATTTTGTACATAGTGGTTTTGTAGAGCTAGAGATGTTCTACTCTAGTTTCATATACTTATGAGACTTGATTGACTATTAACTGGGAATCTCCTAGGACTTTAATATTTATAATGCCCATCCTCTTGGTTACAAGGAGGCCAAGGAGTAAGGATTTTCATTATAATCCATTATTAATACATTAAAAATACAACATTAATGAAAAATGCATGATCTTCCAGAGAACTTAAGATCACCACTGCCCCATGCCATATCGGCATTTAGCTCCACCATAGAGGAACATCCAATAACTTGTAGGAAAGAAAACCCTTCATTACCTTCAGGGGTTTCTTCCCACATCTTTGATACCTTTACCATGAATATGTCTAGAAAATAATCCGCAGGTAGATAGTTTAGGCAAAAATACTCCCCATCCCTTGTGAATCAAAGGGGAGAGAAATAAGTAATTTTCTAATAACTTCACAATTTATTCCATTGTTTCGGTGGATATAGTTTCCACCATGGTGACCTTACCATCACTCTTGTTTTTACCTTCAATCATCCTATGTTTATTTGTTTTAATTTTCTAAACTGATTTTGTAGTCGCAACTAGTTCCTTTAAAGGAGATGGTTTTTTTAATTGATTGCCTGTGAGTTCAAACTCTGAATGGATTCTGGGTTTATTTATGAGATTAGTTAGAGGTGTGTTGGCCATTGTGTCTAAGTGTTGTCATTAATAAAGATTCCATTTATGGAAAATGGTTTCATGATGTCATATTAGTCTCTGTGAGGTGTCTTTCAGTGTCAAACATGAAGGTTGATTGGTAGTGTCATGTTTGGAGATGGTCTATGAGGTCTTGGAGAATGACCTTTGGAAGACATAGTCATAGTTTGAGTCCTTGAAAATGATTTGAAGGTTTATGAGGAAATCATGGTTGGAATGATGTTTCAAGAGTGTCTAAGAGTCTTTATGAGGTCAATATGGCCAGTTCATGGTTTTTCATGGTGTATATAGTAGTCTTTCTAGGCCTATTCCTAGTCGTAAAGCATGCAAAATGGTATAGAGGTATGATAAATGGATCTGGTTAGTATTTTTGAAGCATGGTAGAATCATATTAATGGTTTACATGACATTTATGATGAGTTATAGGTTAGTTCTCATAGGCTTGATAGTGTTTCATGGTCCTTGATAATTAAACAGGTGAAAACAAGATAAGTAAGCATAGATAAGTCACCGTGGCTGGAGAGTTTCAAGATATATTTGAGTTATATGGTGAGAATTAAAATTTATAGGATACTCTTGTGATGCTTCATGACAATTATTAGGTCATTTCGAATAAGATATTGCAAGATATGCAGTTTTTTACAGCACTGAGATTTCTATAGTGTGATTTTTATGTAAAAGTGGACATTGTGATGGTCATTGTGAATTGTATGTTTTTCATGAGACCTAGAGGATTTTAGGGACGTTTTTCCATAGATATAATATTTTTTTACAAAAATAATGAGGTGGTTTTATTGTCACATTTTTATGAACAGTCGTTAAGAAGATAAGTTGCTTTGAAACCCTAGCTAAACCCTAGCTCAAAGTGACTTGAACGAAATTGAGTATACTGAGCTAGTTTTAATTTATTTTTAAAAAGTGATGATTGGAGGTTGTATAGGACTCCTCCATATTTCCAAAAAGGTGTATTAGAGCATGTGACTATATGTGGGCCCCACCTAAAATGATTATTTATGAAGAAGTTCAGTTTGTGGAAAAGTTTCCCAAAGAAGGTATGAAATAAATTGACATTGTTTTATCCTAGGATTTTTTATAGATTTCCATGATAGTTTCAGATCATGGTTGAGGTTATAAATGGAAAAGTGTGCCCTATTTATGAAGACTGGTTTTTGGGGTAGTTTGGAGCAGTTTGTGGTAAAAGTGGAATTGCAGGAGCTACAAGTGGAGTTAAGACTTGGTTAAAGTTTTTTGTGATCATGGTTCAGATATATTTCCAATTATATATCAAACTTGTTTTTTTATAAGGGATGAAAAGTTATGACCTGTTCTTTGAAGGTCAAATATGGAGGATGTTTAGTTAAGCATGGTCTTGAGTAGCTTCATGAGGTTGGGTGATTGTTTTGAGTTTTTCATACTTTTGAAGTTCTATGAGTTCTTAAAAACATGTATAATGGTGTTCAATGCTTTGGTTAAGCTTGGAAGTGATTTTTGGAGGTGATGGAGTAAGTTGAGCTCAAGGCTAGTTCTTGAGTCCTAGAAGGCTAAATGAGCAGTTTTAGAGATGGACCTGGTTGAAGGCCTTCCACTTGGATTTGGAAGGAAATGTAAGATGTTATGGAAATTAGGATTCGATTTATTTCCAATGGTGTATGTTTTTCTCATGATGAGGATATTTGATATGTCATCCAACTCAGTTTGTGAAGTTGGTTGTTTGTTTTTAGGATAGGATTGCTCTTACTAGAAGATTGAGGTAGAAGATGCATGAGATGGATTAGTTGATGCTTTGATATCGTTGGAGAGTGAAGAGGGATGAAATTTTTTCCTATTTAAGGATTTTAAGGTCTTGAAAGAGGAATAAAGGGTGAAAAATAATTGAGTTCCTAAAACTACTTTTGGGCAAGCTCAGTTTGGTGAAGAGGAAAGTTGGTGTGGTTTGCATGTATGGATGTTTCATGAGATATAAATCATGGATGTGATATAAAGGTCATTTTTATTTCCAATTAGTTGTTACATGCCATATTTTATATGTTTTTGGGTGATCTTGAGGCCCAAAGGTGAAGACTGGTTCCTAGAAACAACTATTTTGAGAAGGATATGAGCCTTCTTGGTAGAGTTATGAATATTTTGATTAGTAAAATATTTTATAACACCATGGATCATGTTTTATGTCATATTTTACATGTCTGAGAATTTTGTGGCTTGAATAATCATGGTGATGAGGTTTGTGGTCTTTGGTGATCAGGTGATGGGGTTTTGAGTTTTTTTGAGCTTGTTTGGTGCATTTTGAGCATGAATGGCCTACATGGGTCCATTTGATGAATGTTTTATGAATTTATTGTTATTTTTAAGTTTTATGGTCAAGATAAATTTATGGGACCACCTATTTATGTTTTTTGAGTTGAGAATCATATAAAGTGAAGTTTTAGTTCATTTTTGAACTAGTTGAGCATAGAGGGAAAAGTGTGACCTAGGTGAGAGTGAAAGTGGTTCATGAAGAATGAAATTAGAGATGAAGATGATGTGTAAAAATTATGAATAAGGTTAGAGATTATGTGTGAAATTCAATTTTGAAGCCAAATCAATCCATGAAGAAGAAGAATAGAGCGAGTTGAAGGAATGAGGGTTTGAAGAGGGTGTGAAGAGTTGAGATGAATTTGTGATCTCCATCAGTTGTGGTAGAAAAAATATTTCATATATATTCATCTTCAAATGGTTGAGTTGTGATTGATCATATTAGGGGGTTGTATCCTCCTTGTGGAGTTGGTGCTTCACTAAATTAGGGGTTGGTGCTCCTTGTAGGGTTGGTGCTCTACTAAACTAGGGGTTGGTGCTCCTTGTGAAGTTGGTTCACTTGAATATTTTCCTTTTATTTGTGTAATATAAAAATATTTTTAGTGGGTTTTCTTCCCCTTGAGGGTTTCCCACTTATATATGGTGTTCATGTGTACTTCTTCTTTGTTTCATGTTATATTGTGAATGCTTAATACACACCTAATGTGCTCATATGGTTATGGATGATGAATGGAAATGAATGAAATGATGAATGTAATGGTGGAAAATGAAATGAAAAAAATTTTAGGAATGATTCACCCCCCTCTCAGTCTATCGTGCTTCCAATAATTGGTATCAGAGCAGGTGATTGAGAAGTAAGTTTAGTAGCTTGAAGGACATCCTTTAAAGCACAATGGGTAAGTCTTTCAGATGTTGAAGAAACCATTAAGGATGAAGTATGAAGTTGCAGAGTCCTTGATTCATAGTATACAAGATCAGATCAGTAAATTATGGAGATAGCATGGTCAAGCCATCAAGGGTTTGGAATTGCAAGTTGATAAAGTGATTAAGACCCTAAGGGACAAAGAAGAAGCTGTTCAGGTATGAAGAAAAGTTTGAAATCCTAGAATCTGATTTAGAAAGGTGCATATAGTAGGTTGAAGATGTATGAGAATTAGAAAAGATATCTAAAGATCTCTTGATGGGATTTTAGAGAGTCAAAGAGATACAAATGATAAGACAGAACCTAGGTTTCAAGGAAAAGAAAATGGAAGAATGATGAAGAAGCTAAACCAAGCACTCAATAAATATGAAGGAACCAAAATAAGATGATTTAGAAGGTCTAACTTATTAGACAACCTAATGCCATGAGGTATGGTTATTAATTTAATGGTTATTGGTATATTTGTCATGATTTTGGTCATAGAGCTAGAGATTACAAAAGAAGGTCTTCTAGGAATGGTGAAAGTATCTTCAAAGGTGAATGTTATTCATGTTGTGAGTATGGTCATAAGCTAAGGATTGTGGTTGGAACCTTAGTGTGTATGAGCCTAGAAGCTGGAAGGATACTGCGTGTTTCAATTGTCACAAACATAGACACATTGCTAGATTTTATTAGCAAGTTGAATCTCCAAGATTGAATAATAGGTTTCAAACATTAAAAAAATGGAAGAAAGTGTTCAAGAGGAAAAATTTAGTCCCAAGAAATGAATCAAGAAAGTAATGAATTATTCCTATGGTCAAGAAGATGTTGTTTTCAAGTCCAAGATAAGTCAAGAGAAATGAAGGATCTCTTCTAAATGAGGTGCATGAAGACTAATCCAATGAAGACATGTTTTCACAAAGAGGTTCTAGTGCCATCAAGATGGAAAGAAAGTTTCATCAAGCCCAAGTTAATCAAGGAGTATGTTTAAGCTTTGGTTGAAAGGAAAAATTTGAAGAAATCATATGTGTCTCACTGTATTTATACATGAAAAAGTGAAGAAAACTAGGTTTTGGGACACTTCAAGAGTTATAAGGTATGGGATTGTGATCTATCCATGTGATTTTGAATGCAAGTTTCATTTAGTAGGTGTCTGAGTTTGTTTAGGTGTTGATTGTAAGAGTTGAGTATAAGATCTCTTTATGAACCATGTTTGTCAAGCGTTGATTCTGTAGTATGTCTAGGTGTGTAAAGTTATTTGCTTATGTGATTCATATATATTTGAATGTTCATATAAGAGGTGTCATGTAATATGTCCATTAAGATATGTTTATTCAAATTTTGGAAGTGATTATTAGTCATCTAACTATCAGATTTTTTGGTTTAGTCATAGTAAGTGGATGAGTTGTTAGTATGAATTTTTTAATTCAATGTTCATGATTTGTAAGGTATTTTTAAGTGTCATCTATGAGATAGGTCTATTTTAGATGTTAGTCAAAGTCATGTGTCTATGAAGGAAGTATGTTTATGAGTGTCAAAGTATGTTGAAGATTATTCTTCAAGTTGAGAGGAGTGAATTTATAAGAAAGTCTTAATGAGTTTGATAGTAAATGTGTTCCTAGGTGTTTTATTCAATCTATGTATTTATAGTCATGTGTTATGTCCTATAATATGAATCTCTGAAGGAGTCTGAAATTATATGAAGTCTTTGATTATCAAGAAATTGGTTAAATATTTAATCAAGTACTAAGGTTTTAGATGTATGTGATCAAGGTGAATTCTGTATATACATGTAGGATTTGATTAAGGTTATAAATAAAGTCTAAGTATGAAATATGAAAATAAGTTGATTTTTATTATGTTCAAGTCAGTATGAAGTAGTTTATCCAAAAGGGTTGGTGTCATTTGTAGTCTAGTGAAATCAAAATTATGAGGAGCTATATCATTGTTGTTTTAAGGTTTATCAAGTTGTCAAGAGATATAAAAGGTATGATGTTTCTTGAATAAATTATGAGTCAATGTGAAGGTTACCTATATGTGGTAAATTTTGACAAGGTATTATCATTATCAAATTTGATCATAAGGATCTAAGGAATGTATCTCAAATGGTTTAAGAAGGTTCTAAGGTTCCATGGTTGCAAGATTCATAAGATGTGGTGTTTACATGAGAATCATTCTGAAGAATAAGAATATGTTATGATTGTAAGTTAAAGTATCTTAAAGAGGTTTGTTCAAATTCAAATGATATTGAAGATGAAGTTGGTCTAAGTATGTAAAGGTTTATAGAAAACAAAGTTTTAGGAGAATAGTATTGAATCTAGAATGATAAGGTTTGTAGGTATCTAAGAGAATGGTCAAGGTATATCTTGTAATTCCAATTGAAGAGTCATGATATATGAGGTTTAAAGGATTGTCATAATATTGATCAAGGTGTTAAGATTGTGTCTTGTTGATGGTCATGAGATAGTTGAAGGATAAGAATGATTTTTTTTGTTGAAGTATGTTTTGAGGCATGTGAAGTGTAAGTTTATTTTGAAGTTCCAATGTTTTAAAGTGTATGATGAAGAATGATTCAGTGCATATGATTGATCCTTGAATTATATGATATGATCAAAGTTTTGTCAAACTAATGAAGATGTTTTGTACTATTCCATGATGTGATTTTGAAAATGAGTATTGGTAATAGGTGTACATTATTCCTCAAGATGAGTTTCAAAATGAAGTATGTTAAGTTTTGAGTTAAGTGAATTCTTTAAGGTAAAAAGGTTGAAAATTGTTTATGAGGTCAACAAATTGAAGCATGAAAAAGTTCCATTAAGGGTTGATGAAGCATGCCTATGAAGGTATGGTCTAATTTGTCTCTTTAGGCAGTTGAAGGTCTAAGAAAAGATTAAATTGGTTGTATGAAGTGAAGTTATGATCATAGTTGTGAAAAGTATGTTAAAGGTATATGTCAAGTTTCAAGAAGTATCTTCATTTGATGATTGAAGGGAAATTTAAATTCCCTTAGTTGATGAGATGAACAAGTTAATAAGGAAGATGGCAAGATTTAATAAAGAAACTTTGACAAGATATGATTTGACATGTTATAAGGTATGAAGGATATGAAAGTTGTAAAGGAATATGTTTGAATTCTAAATTCTAAGAAGGTATGTGGTAGTGTGCAAGAATATTGAAAAGTAGATAATATGTATCAAAGATAGTTTTATAATTGAAACCTCATTGTATTCCTAGGATTGTTACATAGTGATCCAAGATGTTGTTTCCAATGATCATAAGTCAATCAAGGGTGTAAATGTGAACCTATGTATAAACTTGAAAGTTGGGTCTGAAGATATGGTTTAAAGTGAAATCAAAGAAGATGTTGATGTGAATTTGAAGCATATGTATTACATAAGTATGTGTGATAATTGGTGAAATGAGGATATTAAAAGATACAAGGTGAAAATAAATGGTATGTCAAATATAATAAAATGCCCTGTCATGTCTATAAATGTCTGTAGTTTACAAGGTATGATCAGTTGAAAAGTATAATCCATGAATAATCTATACTATGATGAATGAAGTCTCAAAATAAGTTGTCCATATGATTAGTTTATTTTGTGAATTTGATAAGAAGTGTAGAGTTGTTCTTGAAGTATAAATAAATGTTATGAATCCTAAGAATGTTTATGATTAAGAAATATATGATTATAATTCAAGTGACAATGAATTTGTAAGTATCAATGACAAAGAAAAATTTGATTAGGTAAATATGATAATTCTTGATGGTATGGGGATCTTTTTGAATTTGCAAGAATTGAAAGATGATAAGAAGGTATTTAGGAAATTGTTGATGGTGGAAATGTTATTGTAAAGGTTGAGAAATTAATTGACTCAAGAAGGTTATGATAACATGGATAAAGGCTGAAAAGACAAGTAGTTAATGAGGTTCAGGTAAATGAACAATATAGCAATGTGTTTGTTCTTCAAGGCATCCATTGGTTGAGAAGGACAAGGTAAGAGCTAGTTAAATTCATGTTTTTTCAATTAAAGATGGATGAAATGATCCTAGGGGGAAGTTTAAAGAGTTGAGTAGTGTTGTATATGGACTCTCATGGATGGTAGAAGTTGGTCCAAAATTCTCGAAGGCTATGCTATATGGATCTCAGTGATAAAGGTTTTTTGAATCTGTACATGATATAAAAGTAAACAAGTATTTTTAGTTAGTTGAGTTATATCAAAGAAAGGTAAGAGTAATGTTTTATGTTCAGGGGAATGGGTTTTTTTGGCATGTAAGTGTATGACTGTAAGTGTATTGGTCTAGAGCATTATAAGTTTTCATTATTTTGGACTGAAGATATGGTTTAGGGTATTGTCCTAAAAGTGACATAGAGGTATTAGAGGCACATTTGATGCTCTCAAGCATAAGCTAAGACCTAGAGAGAGATGTATTGCTGTGATGGAGAAAAATTACGGAGATTATAAATTTAGGGGGAGCTGGTTTACATGCTTTATTAGGTCCATGAATCATCATATGTTGCTGAAGGAGACAAAAAAGAGCAAGTACAATCCAAGGGTGAGTCATTTGAGTCAAGTAAGTTGTTTTGAGCATTACATTGTGTCATCTGTGTTGTCATTTTCCATGTCTTTTCATCATTTTATCCTTTTTCATAGATGTCAAATGGGGAGAGAAGCATCATAAACATGGAAAATAATAACGTAGGTGTGTTTTGTCTTGTTGGTTGCCATCAATGTTTGTGAAGGTGGTTGTCATCAATGGCAAATGGGGAGATTATTGGCCATTGTGTCTAAGTGTTTTCATTTATGTCAAGTTCATAGATGGAAAAGGGTGTCAAAGTGTCATATCATTCTCTATGAGATGTCTTTTAGTGTCAAACATGAAGAATGATTGGTAGTGTCATGGTTTGGTGAAGTTTTATGAGGTCATGGAGCATGGTTTGGTAGACATAATCATAGTTTGAGTCCTCCGAAGTGAGTTGAAGGTTTTTATGAGGTACATCATGGTTGGAATGATCTTTCAAGAGTGTTTAAGATTCTATATGAGGTCAAAATGGCTAATTCATGGTTTTTCATGGTGTGTAGTAGTCATTCTAGGCCTATTCCTAGTCCTAGAGCATGCAAAATAGTATGAAGGTATGAGAAATGGAGCTGATCAATCTTGTTAAAGCATGGAAGCAACAGGGTAATGGTATACATGAGGTGTATGATGAGTTTTAGGTCATTTCTCATAGTTTTGATAGTGTTTCATGGTCCTTGGGAAGCAAGAAGGTGGAGAACATGATAAGTAAGCACATTTAATTCACTATTGTTGGAAAATTTTAGATATATTTGAGATAAATGGTAAGTATAAAAATTTATAGGATGTTTTCATGATGCTTCATGAAAAGTTTTAGTTCATTCCAAAGAATATTATGCAAGATATGAAGTGTTTGGCACAATTGGGTTTTCTAGAGTGTGATTTTGAGGTAAAAGTGGACATTCTCACGCTCGTTGTGAATTTTATGTTTTGCATGGAACATTTATACTTTCACAAATGGTTTTTCATAGAGTTCATAATATTTTAAAAAAATAATTAGGTATTTTTACCATCACATTTTTATAAACGATCATTAAGTATTTTTACCATCACATTTTTATAAACGATCATTAAGAAGATAAGTTGCTTTGAAATCCTAGTTAAACCCTAGCTCAAAGAGACTTGGATGAAATTGAGTATACTGAACTAGTTTTTATTGATTTTTTAAAATTTATGAATATAGGTTGTAGAGGATTTCTACATATTTACAGAAAGGTTTATTAGAGCATGTGACTGTATGTGGGCTCCACCTAAAAATGTTTGTTTATGAAGAAGTTCAGTTTGTGGAAAAGTTATCCAAAGAAGGTATGAAATAAATTGAAATTGTTTTTATCCTACGGGTTTTTCTAGATTTCCGTTATAGTTTTAGATCATGGTTGAGGTTCTAAATGAAAAATTGTTCCCTATTTATAAACACTAATTTTTTAGACAGTTTGGAGTAGTTTGTGGAAAAAGTGGAATTACAAGATATACCTGTAGAGTTAAGACTTGGTTCACATTTTTTTGTGGTCTAGGTTCAGATATATTTCCAATGTTATATCAAAAAATTTCTTTTTATAAGGAATGAGTAAGTTATCACATTTTCTTTGAAGTTAAATTTGGAAGATGCTTAATGAAGCATGATGTTAAGTAACTTCATGAGGTTGATGATTGTTTTGAGTTTATTCATGTTTGTTAAGGGTTTATGAGTGCTTAAACAACATGTATAAGGTTATTACATACTTTGGTTAATCTTGGAAGTGATTTTGGAGGTGATGGAGTAAGTTGGTCTTAAGCTTAGTTCTTAAGCCTTAGAATCCTAAAGGAGTAGTTTCAAAGATGGACCTGGTTGAAGGCCTTCCATTTGGATTTGGAAAGAAATTTAAGAATTTATGGAAAGTAGACTAGATTTATTCCCAATAGTGTATGGTTTTTCTCATGATGAGGAGATTTGAAATGTCATCCAACTTAGTTTGTGAAGAAGAAGGTTGCTTGTTTTTTAGGACAGGATTGCTCAGAATAGAAGATTGAGGTAAAAGATGCATGAGATGGATTATTTGATGCTTTATATAATATGGATAGTGAAGAGGAATGAATTTTTTCTTGGTGAAGAATTTTTCAATTCTTGAAAGAGGCATAAAGGGTGAAAACCAGTTGAGTTCCTAAAACTATGTTCTAGGAAGCTCAGTTTGCTAAAAAGGAAAGTAAGTGTGGTTTGCATGTATGGATGTTTCATGAGATCTAACAAGCATGGATGTGATATAAAGGTCATTGTATTTAAAATTATTTGTTATATACCATGGTTGATATGTTCTTGGGTGATTTAGAGTATGAAATTTTAATTCTTGTTCCTGGAAACAACTGTTTTGAGAAGGATATGATCCTTCTTGGTAGTGTTATGAAGATTTTGATTGGTAAAAGATAATTTAAGACTGTGGATGTTTTTTTTTGTCATATTTAAATGTGTGAGTTATTTTTTGTCTTGAATAATCATGGTGATGAGGTTTGTGGTCTTTGATGATT
The DNA here is from genome assembly GCA_019776745.2 of Taxus chinensis. Taxonomy (NCBI): domain Eukaryota; kingdom Viridiplantae; phylum Streptophyta; class Pinopsida; order Cupressales; family Taxaceae; genus Taxus; species Taxus chinensis. Next base: position 236,785,555 of record CM034157.1, on the reverse strand, counting down.
CAGGTTATGGGGGTTTTAGCAAATTTTGAGCTTGTTTTGTATGTTTAAGCACAGATGATCTAAATGGGTCAATTCGATGAATGTATATGAGTTTATTATAATGTTTGTGAGTTTTTTTGGTTGATATATTTGGTTAGGATCGACATATTTTTATCTCTGAATCATAGCACCTTATGTTTTGTACAAGTATGTATGCTTGAGCTCACAGTGTGATTGGAAAACATGAGTACTATCTCCAAGTTGTGGGACTTGCTACTTGAGATAGAACTCCAGAGAAAGTTGGTTCTTGCTCCTAAACTACCTACCACAATCTAGTCTAATGCAAGAAAAACTATCTTGTCCTAATATAAATATCCAAGGGACCAGGGAGAGAGAGCATGAAAAAAAATCCTACACTAAAGCGGTGATACAACAGAAAAGGAGAGTATGAGGATAGCTTTCCAATGTATGAAAATAGAAGCAAAATGCATACTAGAAGGGGTGATAACAGTTCTCCACAATCTATAAAATACATTCAACACTACATTTCATACATGCACAATAATAATGAATCCTTACAACATCATAGAATAGACACAATATATATGCAATGAGATTGAGAGGAGCAAGAAGAATGCAAACCAAACACAGCAGGGGAAGAGAAATCCACAAACTTGTATCTATTGCTTTCATGACATGCACAATGCAATCTATTACATAATAAGGGCCTGGATCACCATGCAAGGAGTCCACTATAAGGGCCTACAGCACATTGGCTTCACAAAAAAAAAATTTCATAGTTTTTCTACTCAAAACTATCTCCCTTTACAATGATCCAAACACTCCAATTTATAGAATCTAAGAAGAGAGAGTGAGGGAAAATTAAAATCCCGAAATCTGTCCTTAAACCACTTGCAAATGGTAGTAAATGGATTGAAATGATGTTATGTTGCTTGCAAAATGCCCCCATAATGTCCCATAACTTGTAACAGTGAAATATGTCAGCCCAGGCTTCATTGATTGCATCCCAACTACCACTAAAATCACTGTTATGAACTAAGAAAGTTTTCTACAAAATCACCATTTATTCCTAATTAAATTATGGATTTATTGATTTTTGTGCATTGGGCTCAGAACCACGATTCCAACAGTATAAATTTTGTGTGTTTTCGTTGTGAAATGCAAAAGTTATGGCCTTCTGTGTGCGAGCAGCTATTTTGGGCCTGTCAGACATCTGTCATTTGACGGGACTGGGTATTTAATTTATCAGAGATGGAGATTTTTCTTATATTTTCATATAACTATCCTCATAAAAATTAATAAATCTAGTTTCTCTAGCATAGAGGATGTCGTGCTCATTCCAGAAAGTCAAAATTCATGAAAATTGGAGCTCCGAGTCAAAAGCTATGGCCATTTGAAGTTCGGGAGGGTCAGGCATTGGATTTTCCTTAGCATGTGGTTATTTCATATTTTTGGGGAACTCATGTCCCGCACATACTTGGACCATTCAAACCTTCTTTCTCCACTTTTTCTAATTCCCTCTTGGTGTGGCAATTTTGGCTTTTGATGTCCCGTTTGTCCCTCTATTGACCAGGCCGTCGACTTCTGCCTTACCCGATTTGCATTGTGATCATATTTTTCATAATTTTGGAGCCCAAATTTCCTATGTGAACCTATGTGGATTGGACCAAAAATATCCAACTTAACCAATTTGCTCTTGGTGAGGCAATTTCAGCTTTTCAGGTTGTGAATGTCCCTTTGTCCCGCAGACCGTCTGGGACATATTTCTCCAATTTTGCTGATTCCCCCTTGGTGTGGCGACTTTGGCTTTGCATGTCCTGGATATCCTGACATCTTGCGGACTATCTGGGACAAAAATATCTGACTTTTCTGCAATATACTAGCACATGCCATTTTTTTGGATTTTTTACAATTTTTTGTATTTTCTTGGATTTTCTTGAACAAGGAAGATAGAGAAGAGCCAAAAGGACCCCAAAACTTTATTTTTGTATTTTCACCAATTATACTTTCTCAATCCTAAAGGAATTATGTAGGTTATCCAAATTTACTCTGGGGTGAATTCAAGATAACACATATGTTGTGTTTTTGAGTTGGAACTCACATAAAGCCAGTGTTTTGGTTCATATTTGAACTAGTTAAAGTAGAGGGAGAAATGTGACCTAGGTGTGGAAGTGAAAGGGGTTCAAGGGAATAAAATTAGAGCTGAGGATGTGTGAAAAAATATGAAGAAGGTTAGATAGATTTAGTGCAAGGGTTTGAAGAGAAATTAGTCTATGGAAGAAGAATAGAGCGAATTGAAGGAATGAGGGTTTAAAGAGGTTTTGAAGAAGTGTGAGTTGAATTTGTGATCTCCATCAGTTGTGGTAGAAAAAATACTCATAGATATTCATCTTCATATGGTTAAGTTGGTTCTTGATTATCTTATGAGGTTGTATCCTCCTTATGGAGTGGATGTTTCACTAAATTAGGGGTTAGTGCTCCTTGTAGGGTTAGTGTTTTACTAAACTAGGGGTTGGTGCTCTTTTTGAAGTTGGTGCTTCAATAAGTCTCTTTGATTTGTGTAATATAATCAAATTTTCAATGGGTTTTCTTCCCTTTTAGGGTTTCTCACTTATATATAGTGTTCATGTGTATTCTTCATTGTTTCATGTTCTTGTGAATGCTTAATACACTCCTAATGTGATCATGTAGTTATGGATGTTAAATGGTTGAATGAAAGTAATGGAAAATTAAATGAAACTTTTATAGGACCGATTTACCCCCTCTCATTCCATTGTTCTTCCAATAAGGTGAATATCAAAGGGTTTATGATCTACCTGAGAAACAAGATTCTTTCCTAATTTAAGAAACTTGATCTCCAGGAATAACGTGTATAGGGTTGCCTTCATCCCATGGATCCATAGCCTTCCTAGAATCATGCTATAATTTTCCCCCCTATCTATGATATAAAATTCTATTAAAATAGTTTTTCTCCAAGGGTAACTTGAAGAACTATGGTTTTAATTAAAGTATCTTTCAGGTTATCATAAACTCGTAACATGTTCCTGGTAGAAGAGAAATTGGTTTCTCCATATCCTAATATTTATAAGAAAGATAAGGGTACTATGTTTACCACAACTCCATTGTCAATAATATCTATTTTAACATAATTTTTGTAAAACCAAACACGTAGATACAATGCAAGATCCCCTCTTTGTGCTATATTAGTGTGGGAAGGTATTTTACTCATGTAAATACGAACCTTGTGTCCCTATCATTCTATCCTAGGGGATATACGTTAAAATCAATGTGATTAATTTAAGCCTCAGGTGGAGGTGTGACGTGAATCATATGGCTAAGGCTCAATGCTTCTAACAAAGTTAAATAGTGGGTTTGGGATTTCTTCGACATATCTAGAAAAGAGATATGAGAAAAGGTATTATTAAGATATAGGACTAAGTTATATACTCCCATGGGTTCAGGAACTATAAGTAAATCATCCTGTAGTAAAGGATAGATAGGGAGAAGATGTGATATAGAATCCACCATAAATGTTTTTGCAATGATTTCTAATTCTATTTCCAATTCATCCAATCCCACAATTTTTGTCTTGTGCCTTTTATCTAAATTACGAGAAATTCGAGAGTAATTAGAATTCGAAGCCTCATGGTCATGAGTTATTAAATAAATACCTTTGTTAACATTTTAAAGTTTCACTTTATTATCTTCAGGAAGCTTTGGGAAACAGTAGCAATAAATTCCTAGGTTCTCTTTATGAGGTGCAACGAGTCCTATATGACCAGATTGCAAGGATCCTTCAGAGTTGACTAGAAACATATCTATATAGAGTTATCATTTATCCTCTGAGAGTCATTGGATAAATTTATTGTAATCACTATAAGAATGAGTATCATGACCAATAACATGGTGAAATCCATGATAAAAATTGGGGTTATAATCCACCAATCTTTAGTTTAGACTTTTTTGTTGGTTATAACCTTGGTTGTTGTTTTGGACTTGATTGTTGTAATTGTAGTGTTGGTGCTCAATTTAATCTCACCCTTTTTATTCAAAATTTATCAGTCCACTTGGTTTGAAGTATTCTCTATCTCCCTATATGAATGCGTGAAAAATTTCTCTTTCATTTATATGTCGTTGTCAGTCTTTTCCTTGGGTCATGGATCACATTGAGTCTTGGTTTTATTTACAGTCTTCTCTCCATGGGGGAAAATTTGTAATTTGGGCATGAATGTTGGGGTTTCCCCTTCCTTTTATTTTTCCACAGTCATGTTTTCCCTGTCAAATTTTTCTCCAACGCCTGTGAATACTTAGTATTTTTTGATTGGATGCGGCATGACGGGTCTATTTGGTGAACTTGTCACTTTTGTTACATTTGTAAAAATACCCAATTGGTCCCACGGTTCCAATGAATTCTAATTGGCTACTGAATGATATTAAGGGGTAGATTAATTTATCACTTTAGCCCTGAAAATGTACATGTGTCATAAGATAAGAAGTTGCGGAAGGCGGGCCCTTTTTGTGTTTTAAGGCATTTCGACGAAAGGAGCAAAGCATAAAAGTGAGCCATGAATCCACTAGGGCCCACATCAAAAGTTAAAAGCAGAGAGGCGGGTTTCTGGGCCATTTTTTAGATTCTCATATTTATTGTGAAAAAGAATAAAATTCATAAAGTAATTCACGGCCCCGTCGATGCCCTCGAAAGCCACGTGTAAAGCCTATATCAAAAGTGGATGGGTGGGCCAAATTGTCCAAAAATGCACAATTTATTTAAGTGATAAAAATGCTAAAGCTCCCCAGGGCCGCCTCAAACTAAGATCTTTTCCAAGTGGAGGGACCACGCTTGTTTGGGGACCTGCCCTTGAATTTTACTTTTGAAAGAGTGCCAAGGAGACACATGGAGGTTTCCACTAGCTCTGCTTGTTGGTTTCTCAAACGTGCACCCACATATCGGATATCAAAAAGGGCCGAGGTGTTTGAGACCACAATGGAACCGTCTCTAAGTTGTAGAACCTTGCACGCTTGGGACAGATCTCTAGAGAAGGCTGGTTCCTCTATCTATTTCCACTGCTACTACTACTCCTAGTGCTGAAAAGGGAAACTAAGCTAAGAATGCCAAGGGACCAGGAAAGAAGGATAACATGAAGTAAACTACACTAAAAGGTGATAGCACTAGAAAAGAGGGGTGAACACTATCTTTTCTGAGTGAGAATGATAAGGGAATGTGTGAAAGGAGGCTAGGCACGAGTAGCACATTGAAATATGCATTCACCAAATCGTTCTCATGGAACACAACTAAATATGGAACTGCAGGGGACTAGAAATAGCACAACCAGCATACAAAATGCAAAAGAAAAGGTAAGAAGAAGGAATGCAAACATGTTAGAAAAAAGAATAGTCACAAAATGATGCTTCTATTACTTCCAGAAATGCACAAAATTGTTACAATGATGAAGGAGGCCGATATCCACATGTAAGAGCCATACATAGAGGTTTGCAACTCAAAAAATAGAAAATATGGCATCCTTAGCAAAATGCGGAGGGATCCAGAGTGTCCAACATAACAAATGAGCCTTGCTCTTACATTTATAGATGAATCCATGGAGGAAGAAGGGAAAAGGAGGGAAAACCTGAATTTGAAACACAACCACCAACAAGAAGCATTCAATGTCTGTAAATATCACTTGGAAATATGTGAAATATGCTTCCCTATGCTTGTTTGACCTGTTGAAGACAAAGGAGAGCGGATCATACCAAATTGGGTGGTTGGAGCAATCAGATCTTCTCATCAATGTTCAGAGAGACGTTTTCCCGTTTCTCACCTACCAGATCCACCAAAATTTGAATTTTGAATTTCTAACATTGTAGTTGATGTCAGTAGCTCTCTGACAAGTCCAGGCACACTGATCTGAGCTTTGTAGCTGAAGATATGGCTGTCAGAAGATGTTCAGAGTCATCGGTGCACACAAAACACATGGCATGCATGGATTGGATGAGATGGTGGCCAAATGCACAACTATTTTTTGTTTTTGCCACGTGTGAATCATTAATTTGTTGCAAGGATTTGGTGCCCTGTTGGTGCACTTGACTGGTTACACGTGACACACTTAAGCGTGTCAAAAGATGATCTGGAACAGAAGGGTATGAGGGAAGGGCACACGTAGAAAATAGATGAAGGTGCAGAGGGGGCACGTGCGATGCACATGGGGAGATGAATCAAACCGGTGAGAAGAGAATGTATGGTTAAGGTGTAACTATTACAAAGTAATGGGTGTGGCATGCGAATGGCCAAGGACTTAGGTGCACGAGATGGGAAGAAAAATGACTTGGAAGAAGGTGAACGCATGGAAGGTGGGCACAAGAGAGAAGTGTAAGGAGAAAAGGAAAGGGGTGTGCAGGTAAAATATGACCAAAGGAATGTGCCAAGTGATTTTGAGCACGCATAATTCTTCAATGAATAACCTGGGGCCAGAATGTGTATGTAAGTTATCTAAATCGCTAGGAGAGCTATTTGGATAATAGTTTTGGTGACTTTTGGGGCCATCTTCCTGCTAGATGCAAGAGATCAGTAGCCTGAAGCATCCATTGGGCATGGAGTCTACTTGTTCAATCATGAAAATGCCCCTGTGATCACTTTGAGAATCATTTCTACACTTTGTTCTAAATCTCACAACTGCTGAGGGAGGCTCTACATTCTGGAAGTAACAAAAGAGCACGCATAGGAAGCACGTGAGAGGAAATAACTATGTACAAACAAACAATGTGCATGGAGCACACTTGGAGGAATTGAAACTACTCTAATATATACAACATGATGCAACAAACCTAATGGAAGGGTTTGAGATAGATCCTGTTTATTGGGATTTGTAGTGTGCTTCCATCCAAATGAGTTAACTCGAAAGAGTTAGCTTATTTGTAGGAATTGATGATGTATGGGCCACTCCAAAGTGCATCAAACTTTGAATGACACCCTGGTTTATCTCTGTCAGCATCCCATTTTAGAACCAGGTCCCCAAATTTGAAAGCTTGAGGTCTAGCCTTTCTATCAAACCATTTCTTTGTTGCTTGTTGATGTTGTTCTAGCTTGATCATGGTAGAGTTTCTGAGCTCTTCAAGATGAACCAGCTCTACCATCCTGATTTCTCTCTGATCTGTGCCCTCAAATTCTAGCTGCTGGGCAAGCGCCAATGAATTTAGTTCTAGTGTCAAAGGAAGGGCAAGCCTCCTTGCCATAGACAAGCTTGTAAGGTGAAGTTCCTATTACTTTTTTGTACTTGTGATTCTATCTTCCCAGAGTGCACAAGACCTTCGTATGCCACTTTCTTTGGCTGATGTTCATTGTGTGCGCTTCATGATTCTGATCAGGTTCTTGTTTTTTGATTCTGCTAGACCATTTCCCTGAGGGTAATAGTTGGAAGAGGTTTTCAGGTAAATTCCCAGACTTAGAGCCCAATCAGTGATTTTAGCACCAAGGAAGGCCTTTGCATTATCAGAGATAATGGTTTGAGGAATGCCAAACCTTGTGACTAAACCCTCAAGAAATTCAAGGATGACTACCTTAGTTGATTCTTTAAGTGCAACAACTTCTGTCCATCTGGTGAAGTAATCTGTAGCTGTCAGCACCCATTTATGTCCAGTGCTTGAAGGTGGATTGATCATGCCTATGAAGTTGAGACCCCATTGCGTAAAGGTTGATCTGCTTGGATTGGTCGGAGGGGAAGCACTGCCAATATTTTCTTTCCTGTAAAGAAAGTGCATTATTTGCATTTTGTGACCCACCTATGTGCATCTGCAAATAGGGTAGGCCAAAAGATACCTGTCATTATGATCTTCATTGCTGTAGTCTTGGCAGAGAAGTGTCCACCAGAGAATCCATCATGAAATTTTGCTAACACTTTTCAGTCTTCGTGTCATTGATACATCTTAACAACACACCATCAAGATTCTTTTTGAAGAGAAGTCCATCAATCAACACATAAGGGATAGATTGTAACCTCAGATCTCTTCTCTTTAATTTATTTAAACTAGGAGGGTATGCACCCTCAGAAAGGAATGTGATCATGTCCTTCATCCAGTCACATGCATGCTAGGGTCTATATTTTGTTTAAGTTCTACATGCGGAAGGTCCTCATCCAGAAATAATGAAGCCTCAGGTTCACTCTGCGCATCCTCAACAATCTTCTTACAGAGTGCACTACCTCTTACCAGTTTTGTGGCCTTAATAGTCACATCATATTCCATGATTTTAGTCACCCATCGTGCTCTCTTCTCACTGATTTCTGCTCCCATGATGAAGTATCTGACATATGAGTGGGATACTAACACCTTGATATGATTTGTGGCAAGCATACTTTTGAATTTCTTGAGCATGCACGCATGATGGTGAAGACTTGGTTCTCCATGTGACTGTATTTCAATTCATAATCCTTCAACGTCTGGCTGAAGAAGGCCACTGGCTGTTCCAGCCCTTGTTCATTTTCCTGTGTTAAGACATCAACAATGCTTGCATCAGCACCATAAGCATAAAGGATGAAATCCTTTGAATGATCTAGATTGATGAGTGTTGGCACACAAGCAATCTCTTTCTTGATCTTGTTGAAGCTTTCTCTTCCTTATGTTGTCCATCTGAAGGCTATGTCCTTTTTGAGCATAAGGGTGATGGGCCAAACCAGTCCCACAAAGTTAGGGATAAAATGCCTAACAAAGTTAATCTTGCCAAGGAAGGACTGCAAGGCCTTTTTTGTGTGCTAGTAGGGAAAGAGCTAGGATGGCTGAAATGTGCTCAGGATCAATCATGATGCCATCCTTTGAAACCACATGGCCCAAGAGCTTTCCCTGAGCCACCACAAAATTACACTTCTTGGGGTTAAGAGATACCCCAAATTCTCTGCATCTCTCAAAGACCTTTTCCAGGTGCACCATGTGATCCATGCTCTGCTTTGAGAAGATAGTTATATCATCAAGGTAAACCAAGATGAACTCATTGATATAACCTTTGAAGGCAATATCCATGGCACGCTGAAATGTTGCACCCGCATTTGACAGACCAAAGGGCATTTTTTGATATGCATATGTTCCCCACTTGGTTGTAAATGTTGTTTTGAATTGATCCTCTTCCTTGACCAGGATCTAGTTGAAACCCAAATACCCATCTAGCATGGAGAATGTCTGTGCACCAGCTACGGTCTGCAAAATCTACTCCATTGAAGGCAAAGGATAATGATCCTTTAGAGATGCCTTATTCAAATCTCTGAAATCAACACAGAGTCTGATTTCACCATTTTTCTTGCACACTGGAACAAGATTCATGACCCAGGTAGAATATTTGATGGGAAAGATAATTTTAGCCTCAATGAGTTTGGATAACTCCTTTCTCATGAGGGGCTCAATTTTTGGATTGACTAGCCACTATTTCTGTCTGACGGTCTTTATGCCAAGATCAAGGTCAATGGAGTGTTGAGAAACACTTGGATCAAAACCTTTGAGGTCCTCATACTCCCATGAGAAAATATCACTGTATTTTTGACAGAGAGAGATGAAGGCCTATTTTTCTTCATGCGAGCAAGTCCTGCTGAGCAACAACTCTTTTCCACACACAATAGTAATGGGAGAGAATTCTTCTTGCACGGTGCATGCATGTATCTTTCTTCACCCTTGAACTCATCATCAGGGCTGAAAATTTTCTCTAAGGTGACCAGCCCTTTAGGCAACCTATTTGTCTTCAGCTGTATTACTTGGTCACCATAGCTGTCATGCAAGTCATCTTGCATACTTGATGAAAATTCAGCTTCATTCTGGATAAATTGGATGATCTACACATCACTGTCAAACACTTGCCAGCTGGTGTTATTGTCTGGAATGGATGGTCTGATTACCATCTTAATGTGCTGAGTGTTTCCTTTGACAAATTCCTCAGCAGGAGAAAACTGTGAACCAAGCGCGGCCATTTGGTCAGCTTCTTTGTTCATTCTACATGGGAATACCTACAGATTAAGGGCATCAAAGCTCTCAAGTAGGTCCCAAACTCTATGTTTATAAGCTTTAAGAAGCTTATTCTTTGTCTGGAATTTTTTGGTGACTTGGTGGATGATCAATTCTGTGTCCCCAAAGATCTGCAACTTTAATTTTCTTCTTTTCAGTAATGAGCAAGCCATGCACCAACGCTTCATACTCTGCCACATTATTAGAGCATGCAAACTACAACCTATGTGTGAAGAAAAATTTCTCATCCTTAGGGGAAATGAGAACCACTCCTACTCCTGTGCCATTTCTGCTTTTGGATCCATCAAAGTATAACTTCCATAGACCAGTTTGAATTTTATCTCCCATGAGCACGCGTGGAAGCATAGCGTCTTCTTCTAGAATGCAATAAGTACCAAGCCCAGTTTCATAGGCTTCTAATTCTTCAGCATAGGGATCAAATTTGTGATGCCTTTCCGCCCATTCATCAAGTACTAGGTCTAGAACAGAGGGTGGAAGAGACTGCTCTTTAGGAACTGAAAATTGTTCTTCTTGGATAAGACAATTGGCTTGGAGAGGGGATGGGACATATGGCTCTACATGATAAGAAAATATAGGCTCAACTTGTATGGTAAACTAGGTACCATACCTTGTCTTGAGTAACATATGAGACCAATCAGAAGACAAGTAACCACCCACCTTGGCAGTAAATTCCCTTGATAGACATAGGGAAAACAGAGGAGGCAGGTCAATGATTGACACATCTTGAGTAATTGTCAGGCTTGGACATGCATGGAGGGTTAACTCAAGATCCTTGATGACTCCTAAGGTGGTTACAATTGAGCCATCAAGTTGTAGGACTCCTTTAGACAAAGGGCTATATTTCAAACCTAAGACATCAACTATCTTTTTAGGCATAACCAAAGTACTAGCACCTGAGTCAATCATGCAGTTATGCACTAGGTGTTTGCCTATAATCAAGGACATATAGAAGGGTGGGGTTTTAAAAACTTTACTTACTTGTTTCTCCTCTTCTTGGCAGATTCTGATAGAAGCACATGGCTTGTGCATAACTGGGTCAGTGCATGGGAGTTGCACCAGAGCTTCATGCAATAGGTCCCACTGAGATGGAATGGTCAGGGCATCCCACATTGTGACGTTTATGTTTTTTCTCTTCATCTAGTCAACAATGTTGAACAGAAGCCCCCCATCTTGTGTATTTGGGGAACAACATCCCTTCTTGACTATTCAGGCATGGAAGCCTAAATTTTAGCTGGGGTAGAGGCTTGGCGTACCAAATGAGGGCGTGTGATGTTTCAGATGGATCTTTACGAGGGACCTCCTACATAGGTATTTGAGAGATTTTACTACATGATGCCTTGGCCGACTCTTTCTTCTTTTGAAGGATCTGCTTGTTTCCGGGGGTATAACCTGTGCACCTGATTCTAATATTCTTTTCTTGTATCTCGTGTTGTCCACAACTTGGGTGCATGTGTCTGTTTGTATCTTCTGCAACTTGGTTGATTGCGTAGAAGTCCTCTGCACCAAAGAACATCAAATTGGACTCCAGAGGAACTTCTGGTCCTTCTGGATTATCTGCTTCATGGGTTCTTGTTGAGGGCTCACAGGATGAAGCATTCTAGATCATGAAGGCTTGGGTGTGTGCAACATTAGCACAATGGTACTGACTATGAGGCATTTTGCAAGGGAAGCACCATTCTGACTCTTGTGCCAAGTTGTTCTGAACTAGAACAAGTGCTCAGCTTACGCTGGGTGCTGGGAGAGAAGTCACGGGAGGAATAATTTGCAAGGGTAGATGTGCATTAGGCTTCCATCTGTCATTCTACTGATTGGGTGCATATCTTTGATTTCTGTATTGATTCTGCCAAGGCTGATTGCCTTGGTCCATGCGCTGATTGGAATTGCCTCTATAAGCTTGTTCCTGCTACTTTTCTAATGATATGACCTTGTTTGATAAATTTCTGATCAAGGCCTTCAATTCTTCATCTTCCTTTTGCTGTGATGGAGAATAGGATGTTGAGGCAACTGGTTGTGCATTTTTCTCAGGGATAGGAATAGGGACCACAGAAGGTTGGGGTGCCTGTGATATCTCTGGGAACCAGGGCATGGGCGGTCTAGGAGCCAACTTTCCCGCCTGAATGAGACTATTTTCTTCTCTTACTGCAATGCTATAAGTAGCTGGTAAATTCCTACCTCCCATAGATTGGATCATAACTGAAATGTCACTGTTGAGCACCTTCAGATAATAAAGGAAAGCATGTTGGGTTGTAGGTCTTACCACAAGAGGAATTATGTCCCAAGTCTTCTAAAATCTGATGTTGAAATCAGTCATCTACTCATTGGGTGCCCTCCTTGTTGTTGTCAGTTGCTCCACCAAAGATAGGTGATCTGACTTGTCTTCAAAATAATTGCATAGAGCTGTTCCCAGCTCATCCCAGGTGCTAATAGATCCAAGTCTCAAGCCTCTATACCATTGAAGTGCTTTACCTTTGAAAGAGGCTGCAAGCAACCTAACTGCTACATCATTATGTGTGATCAGATAGAGTGAACACACATTTGCTATATCCTGGATATGCTCCTGAGGGGTGACTTGATTCTCACTAGTAAAGTAAGGAATACTCTTGAGCATGTCCATTTGGCATATCATGCTGCATGACCAGGAGTAAGGGACTCCCTCCATCAAAGTTTTTAAAGATTATTAATGGAGGGGGTCAATGATGCGCCATTTCAGGGCACACAGGTTGTGTGTTTTGAGGAGGAGTTGAATGGGCGTGACACACTAGAGATAGAGATGCACATTTTCTGGAATGAACTCTTCTCGAGGATAGCTAGAGGTATTCAAAAGAATCTTTAGCTGCTGCACTTCTTCTTGTGTGCACTCTTCTCATGAAAGGTGCTCAGGACTACTGAAACAAAGATTTTAAAATATTGGGAGTCACCAGATGTGTTTGAAATGAGCCTCCAAAGGCTAAAACACTAAGTTCACACACTAGAACTTAGAGATATGAAATTTGAGCTTTCAATGCTTGGTCCCACCGGGCGTGCCAGAAACTGTTGGTTTCTCAAACATGCACCCACGTGTCTCAGGATCTTGGAAAGGGCCAAGGTTTTTGACACCACAATGGAACCATCCCCAAGTTGTGGGACCTTGAGTGCTTGGGACGGATCTTTGGAGAAGGCTAGTTGCTCTATCTATTTCTACTGCTACTACTACTCCTAGTGCTGAAAAGGGGAAACTAAGCTAAGAATGCCAAGGGACCAGGGAAAGAAGGATAACATGAAGTAAACTACACTAAAAGGTGATAGCACCAGAAAAGAGGGATGAACACTATCTATTCTGAGTGAGAATGATAGGGAATGTGTGAAAGGAGGCTAGGCACGAGTAGCACAAAAAATACACATTCACCAGATCGTTCTCATTGAACACAACTAAATATGGAACTATAGGGACATGAAATAGCACAACCAACACACAACACAAAAGAAAAGGTAAGAAGAAGGAATGCAAACATGTTAGGACAGAGAATAGTCACAAAACGATGCTTCTATTACTTCCAGAAATGCACAGAACTATTACAATGATGAAGGAGGCTGATATCCACATGCAAGAGCCAAACATAGAGGTATGCAACTCAAAATACATAAAATATGGAGTCCTTAGCAAAATACATAAGGATCCAGAGTGTCCAACATAACAAATGAGCCTTGCTCTTACATTTATAGATGAATCCATGGAGGAAGAAGGGAGAAGGAGGGAAAACCTAATTTGAAACACAACCACCAGCAAGAAGCATTCAATGTCTATAAATCTGCTTGGAAATTTGTGAAATATGCTTCCCCATGCCTGTTTGACGTGTTGAAGACAAAAGAGGGTGGATCATACCAAATTGGGTGGTTGGAGCAATCATATCTTCTCATCAATGTTTAGAGAGACATTTTCCCATTTCTCACCTACCAGATCCACCAGAATTTGAATTTTGAATTTCTGGCACTGTAGCTGATGTCAGCAGCTCTCTAATAAGTCCAGGCACATGCACACCGATCTGAGCTCTGTAGCTGATTATATGGCTGTCAGAAGATGTCAGACTCATCGGCACATGTAAAACATGTGGCACACACCAATTGGCTAAGATGGTGGCCAAATGTACAACTATTTTTTATTTCTACCACGTGTCAATCATTCATTTATTGCAAGGATTCGGTGCCCTGTTGGTGTGCTTTGATTTATTATGTGTGACACACTTAAGCGTGTCAAAAGATGATCTGGAACATAAGGGTATGAGGGAAGGGCACACAGAGAAAATAGAGGAAGGCGCAGAGGGGGCGTGCGTGATGCATGTGGGGAGATGAATCAAACTGGTGAGTAGAGAATGTATGGTTAAGGTGCAACTATTACAAAGTAATGGGTGTGGCACGTGAAGGGCCAAGGACTTAGGTGCGCAAGATGGGAAGAAACTGACTCAGAAGAAGGTGAATGCACGGAAGGTGGGTGCAAGAGAGAAGTGGAAGGAGAAAAGGAAAGGGGCACATAGGTAAACTGTGACCAAAGGAATGTGCCAAGTGATTTTGAGCGTGCACAATTCTTCAATGAATAACCTGGGGCCAGAATGTGTATGTAAGTTATCCCCTGAAACTCTTTTAATGAACTTTTCTACATGTGAGACATGTGGAGAGCCAAAATAGATACTTACTTTACATGTCTTTCACTTTTGGGCACCATATCAAAAGTGCCTCTGAAGAGACATGTGGAGGCTTTCGTTGGCTCCTCTTTTTACTGAGACTTTTTCAAAGGCTGAGGTAACTTTCTTGGGCCCAGGGCACATGGAGAGCCTGCGCTCATTTGAGGTCCCGCCTCTAGACTTCATCTTTGAAGTTGCGCCAAAAGACACATGGAAGCTTCCGTTGGACCTTCCCATACTCTGAATATTTAGAAACGGTGCAACTCTCTAGGGTTCTGAAACACATGGATGGCTCGCACTCATTTGGGAACCTGCCTCTTGGAACTTCACCTTTGCAGTTGTGCCAAGGAACACGTGGAGGCTTCTGCTGGCTCCTCTTTACACTTGGCCGACTCAGACTCACAATGCATGGTATGTGGTATAATCCATGCAAGGACACTCATTTCTTGAGAGGCACGAATGTAGGTATCCATGTGAGGGCACTCATTTCTCAAGGTGTATTCTCAAGGGTGAAAAGGATTTCTTGTCAGATCAAGCCATATGGAGCCACCTGAGAATTATTAAAAAGGGGATTTCTTGCATGACAGAATAAAAGAATGATTAAGAAGAATTTCAAAAGTTATGATATGGCATCCCAGTCATAGTTGAGGGTCTGAGAAATGTGATCAGTTCATGATTTATCCACCTGGAAGCTTTTGGGTGTAAATTTTTTAAACATCACTTTCTGGAACAAACTTGTAACAAACAAAGGATTCCTCGAATATTATTCTTTTGGGGGGAAAATTTGGGATGAGTGAGTGAGTGAAATTGTATAAATGCAATGAGAATACTCTTGCAAATGGTCGGGGGTTAAATTTTCTGAGAAATTTTGAGAGAAACCATTTTCCCAAGAGACCGTCTAAGAGACCAATTCATTTTCCTGTGTTTTTGGATTCAATCATGTCAAGGTGGTTGCAAGTGTACAACCATTGACAAGCTCTGAGATTGTTGAAGAAACTTTCCCCTGCTGATGAATCTAATGAACCTTGAATGAATTTGTGTTGATCATGAGCATTATTGTGTTTGCTTTATTTCAGAATGTTTTCAAATAGTTTTTCTTGTTCCTGTTGCAATCTTATGTTAAAATCTCTCTGAGTCACACAAGATCTCATCCATGTGTTAGTATTGTGGCATTTGCAATTTCATTATGAGAAGAGCTTTCATCTGGTAATGAAATAAACAATTTAAAATCACTTTACTCTCACTATGTTGATAAATATTGTTTGTAAGCCTATGAGTGTATCTTAGGCATGATGAACCAGGGATTTCTAACATTTAATTGAGTCTTTAACATGAGCCTTTGTGTTGAATTCTTGAAGAGTGTGTGAAACCGTGCATCTCTGGGCCTCCATTGATACACACCTTCTAGTTGAAGGAATATTTTGGCTATTTTGAAGCATTCTGTCTATGAGTTTTCCAATATTTGTAAAGGCTCTCAAAGATCTGGTATAATCAACTTTATCTTGCTTAACTTCCCACCAAAAACTTCTCAAATGATGAATCCTACATGAACTACCCCTATTTGTACTGTGTATCCACAAATGAATAAATTCCATTGCCAAAGTATGCATGGACATCCATGATTCAATTATTATCTTTAGTAACCCAAACCTTGTCCAAGAAACATCTCCACTCTCTAGTGTGACAACTCGTGAGAGTTAGATTGTGTTTTATTGATCATATTTTCTCAAGGTTCTCATCAAAATTGTGCAAAGAAGGATCTCTTGATGTCCTTCACCAACACAGGTTACAGAAACGGGTCCTCTCACCTGGTTAAAGGAACAACCTAAATTAGTGAGGATAGATCAAACCCTCAGTGAGGTGTTATCCATCTCCAATTCCCGAGTGACAAAGAGTTAGTCAAATCCCCTCCCCGGCTACAAAATGACTCATATCATGATTTTTCTATCTCTAAGCATCCTGCCAGTTTTGTGATGCTGCTCAGCCCTCACAGGAGAATCAATTTGGATACCAACACTGAAGTGGCACCATTTGAACACCGGGACCTATTTGTGTGGAAACAACACCAAAGTGGCACCGTTTCTGAGGATTATTTGAACACCGAGACCTATTTTTATGCCAACAACACTGAAGTGGCACCATTTTCAGGGATTATTTGAACACCGAGACCTATTTGTGCAACAACAACACCCAAGTGGCATTGTTGCCAGGGATTATTTGAACATCGGGACCTATTTGTGTGGAAACAACACCAAATGGCGTCATTGGCGGGGACTATTTTTACAAATGCATACACATGCCGACCCTGGTAATGTTTCTTACATGATTTAAGTACAAATACATTGTTTAAATGTCATCCTTTGTTGAGATTTGTAAGATTTGTGCAAGATTACAAGTTCATTGTGTAGTATTTCCAGTTTCTAGTGGTTATTGCACTAAATTTGCATCAATAGTGATAAATGTGGGTAAAGGAAGGTCAAATCTGTTAAGCTTTGTAGAAATTAAGCATTGATAGACACTTGGCAAGTTACTTATAGTGCATCTGCACAACTAAGGTGAAAATCCTTAGTGGCGACTCCATGTTGAATTGAAATTTTGATGATTACCAGTGTCTTAACCTGTGTCAAGTGAAATTTTTCATTAATCTTTGCAAAGCTAGAGGGAAGAAGATCTTTCTTCACTAGGGATCCTACTAGAAAGTTATTTCTAGAACTAGGAAAAGAAAATTCAGAAGGAAAACAAGTCTGGAAAGTTGTTGGAGATCAAGAATCAAAAAAGGAGATATCAGTCCTGAAGGGTGACCAATCTGTGGTTGAAGATTACCATACGTCTTCAAGTGACTCTGAACCAGGTAATATTTATATAAATTTGAGTTCTCCAACCAGAGAGGGGCCATCATTTGTGTTTGAAAAGTGTGCCTCTCAGTTTTCCTATGTTTCTTCCAAGGTTGATAAGGTTTTCGAAGAAGCTGAGTCATTAGAGAATATCTATTTTGAAAGTTATATTCCTGTGCTCCAAATACCCCTCATTCCCTATAATTTTTTTCTCCTGTAAATTCACCACCTCAAGGCAATATGGTCCAACCTCCACCTAAACCTCCTTTTGTTTGTCAACACTTTTGGACCTATAGATTTCAGAGGTATGGATGGATATCCTAATATGGTGCCATAAGATGTCAGAAATAGGTTGCCAAAATTTCAAGGGAATAATGCCATCACTGGTGACCACCATTTAAAACTCTTTGTCAATATGATGGAAGATTTTGAAATTGAGTTTGAAGACATGTATGTAAAGCTATTTATTCATACTCTTGAGGAGGATGCACATGACTGGTACAAGGCTTTACTAGATAATTCAATAGATTCATGGACCGAGATGAAAAATGCCTTTAGATTGCAATATGGGGATAAGACAGATCCCAGGTTCCTTTTATCTGAATTTGAAAATATAAAGAAAAATCCAAATGAATATGTCCATGATTTCAATACTCAGTTCAATAAGACCTTGAATAGGCTACCTATAATCCTAAGGCCAAGTGATGTGTCCTATTTGATAAAATATTCTGATGCTTTTGATAAAAAGGCTGCTTATTACTTGAGAGATAAGAACCCAGGAACATTGAGGCAGGATTTCACCATGGCCTTACAAATAGAAAATAACATCAAAGTAGTTGGAAAGCCTCCTAAGAGAGAGGGTGTCAAGTTGATCAATCCTGAAAAGCCTCAGTCAAACAAGGCTGTGGATCTGGAAGAGGTTGTAAAAACTTTGGCTGGAGCAGTTAAAGAGATATCCTATAAACTGGCCAGAGCAGAAAAAGGGATAGGACAAAGTTCCCAGGGTCAGCACAAGCCACACGGTCAGGAGAGATTTGGAAATCATCCCAGAGGTGATCACAGACCAGATGACAGAGGGAAAGGGCTCATGGGATCAGGAAATAAACAACCTCAACCCAGGGAGAATAGATTGGTTCCTGATCCTTTGACTACTAGGGTTGTTACTGTGGAGGAGGCCAATGTTATCGAGTGGTGTGATAGGTGTTTATTACCACACTCCCCATGTGATGTAGATAAGGAAGTTGAGGAAGCTGATGATGATGAGACATATGATGATGTGTGCATGATGGAATGCCCTACAAACTCATGACAGGGGGCAACCTCAACTGAATTGATAAGTGCTAGAAATTTTGAATATTTTTGGGATTGTGTCCACTGGGTATTACCTCTTCCTCCTATTAATACTTTTCAAATTGATATGGTGCAAGAATTTGATCTTCCTAATCATGATTTTGAATACTTAAGGGCTTTGATGATTAAAAAGTATGATGGAGGGATCCCTTCTGAAGAGGACAGGAAACTGTTGATGAATGCAGTAGTTTCTCAAGAGAAAGAATATAACACCAGAAGTAAGGTTGTCAAAGGGGGAGGGCCACAAACCAAGCCAAAATTCCAGTTCTTACCAATGTATCCCTAAGGATATCCCTAAGAAAGATACATCCGAAAAAGGCCTAATCACCCCAAATAAAACCTGTGCTCCTGCCCATGCCCAGACTCTGAAAACTCCCATATTATCAGATGAAGTTGTGAATCTCCCTTCTAATACTTCCCTACCCAAATATGTTCCTTGTGACATAGCCCAAATCTTGAGTCAGATCAAGGTCACTATTCCCATTGTTGAATTACTTAGAATTCCTGAGCATAGGAAAAGGGCATTTGAATATTTGGGATGTAAAGAAGAGAAAATTACCCAGGGAAAAAGTGTGAAAAATGTAGAGGTTCCTCCTATTATTGCAGAATCAGAAATACCACAAGTATTGGAGGAACTGGGAGAATCACCTGAGGTGTATTTGGGAACTTCTCTGGTTGAATCTTAGCTTAATGTGGATCCATTTTTTACCACTTTGATTATTAAAGATATGTTGGTACATAACTGCATGTTTGATTCAGGAGCCTCATGTAATGTAATGCCTCTTGAGGTCATGAATGAGTTAAATATCAAGGTAACAACAACTTTTGGGAAATGTACTGCTATGGATTCAAGAGAAGTGCCAGTAGTTGGGTATGTCAAGGGATTAGTAGTGTAGTTGGCAGCTTTTCCAGGAAAATGCTTAACCATGAATGTGGTTATTGTGGACTGTCCTGCCAAATGGGGGATGTTATTATCTAGAAAGTGGGTAGCTAGTGTGGGTGGAAGTGTGCAAATGGACATGTCTTATGCAACCATACCAATTGAGGGGAACCTTGTGAAGTTATATGGTGAGAAGAAAATGTTATATCTCATTGAGGACCCTAACAATGCTTCTTATGAAGTATTGTATGCAGACATCGATGTTGACAACTTTGTGGGTTATGCTGATTTTAAGGAGCATAAAATTGATGAGTGCAAGTATCCTGAGTAGATTGGTTCTCCCTGGACTTTGATGTTTGATGGGGTTTGTTCTAGATCTGGTAAAGGCACAAAAGATAAACCTCAGAAAATATGGCTAGGTAGCAACTTGGATAGAGAAGAAAAACAAGCATATGTCTAGTTGTTAAAAAGTATCAAGACTTCTTGGCTTGGTCATACTCAGAATGGCAGGCACTTGAAACATTTCCTTGATTGATTTCTCAGAATCAAGGCACGCATCATTGTACAGTGTATAGTCTTTTGTTTTTGTTCTATTTTCACATTTTTCTATTTTGGTTTCTCCTGGTCCTTGGTGACCAGTTCTTGTTGGTTTCTCGGTTCGATCTTGGGAGGATTGGTTATTGTTTTTCTACTTTGCAAGCTTGTTCTTGACTCCGTTGCCCAATGGATTTTTGGCACATGGTCTGTTGTTCTTGTGGCACTCGCAGGGAGTGCCCATCCCTGAGTCGGAGCCGATGTTGGTGCTCAATTTAATCTCACCCTTGTTTGTTAAAAATTTCTCAGTCCGCATGGTTTGAAGTATTCTTTGTCTCCCTGTATGGATGCATGAAAGCTTTCTCCTTCATTTGGATGTCCATTTTCAGTCCTTTCCTTGGGTCATGGATCACATTGAGTCTTGGTATTATTTACAGTCTTCTCTCTGTGGGGAAAAATTGTAATTTGTTGGGCATCTTCCATGACTGTGTCTCCTTTGTAAATCTTGTCCCAACATCTGTGGATACGTGGTCCTTTCTTATTGGATGCGGCCCGATGGGTCTATTTGGTGAACTTGTCACTTTTGTTACATTTGTAAAAAATGCCAAATTGGTCCCGTGGCCCTGATAGTTATAATTGGCTATTCAACAATATGAAGCGGCAGGGAAAATTTCTTACTTTGACCCCGAAGATGGACACATGGTGGTTTGAAAGACAAAGGTAGGAGGATCGTCGAAGTTTTTGAAGATTTTTTCCTTTTTGTGAAAAGGAGCAAAGTATAAAATGATCCACAACTCCGTGGGGGACAAATTAATGTCACAAAGTTAAAAGTCAAAGTGTTTGAGGTAGGTTGCAAATTCATCAGGTGAGAAATTTTGGAGTTTTTAAGCTCCACTGGAGTTTTGAAAAATATTAAAATCAAAAGTTATAAAAGTGAGTCGACACTTCGTTGGGGCCCACATCAAAAGTTAGAAGTGGAGGGTGGGTCACAGGGGCAATTTTGAAGATTTTTGACCCACTTCGTCTCAAATCTTTTCCACATGGAGGACCTATGCTCATTTGAGGTTCTGCCTCTGGGTCTTACCTTTGGAGTTGCACCAAGGAGACGTGGAGGTTTCCACTGGCTCCTCTTCATACTTAGACTTTTCAAGGGCCTGGATGCAACTTTCTTAGACCATGGACATGTGGAGGGCCCACACCTTGTTTGGGGACCTGCCCCTGAATTTTACCTTTGAAAGAGTTACCAAGGAGACACGTGGAGGTTTCTGCTGGATCTTCCCATACTTAGACTTTTTTCAAGTGTCTGGTGTAACTTTTTTAGACCCTAGACATGTGGAAGGCCCACTTGTTTGGGAGTCCTTATTTTGAGCTTCATACCAAAAAATGAATAGAGAGACACGTGGAATATTCCACTGGCTTTCCCATACTTAGAATTTTTAATGGCTGAGGAAACTTTCTCAGACCCTAGGCATGTGGCACCTTCTGCTGGTCCTTAAACTCTTTCAACAACTTTTCTGGGCTGAGACATGTGGAGAGCCCATGCTTGTTTGGGGTCTCCACTTTTGGGCACCATATCAAAAGTGCACTGAAGAGACACATGGAGGCTTCCGCTGGCTCCTCTTTATACTGAGACTTTTTCAATGGCTGAGGCAAATTTCTTGGGCCCAGGGCACATGGAGAGCTTGCACTCATTTGAGGTCCCACCTCTAGACTTCATCTTTGAAGTTACACCAAACAGACACGTGGAAGCTTCCACTGGACCTTCCCATACTCTGAATTTTCAGCAACCGGTGCAACTCTCTAGGGTTCTGAACATGTGGAGGGCCCACTCATTTGGGAACCTACCTCTAGACTTCACCTTTGCAGTTGCACCAAGGAGACACGTGGAGGTTTCCATTGGCTCCTCTTTTCACTTGGCAACTCAGACTCACAATGCAGGTATGTGATATAATCCATGTGAGGGAACTCATTTTTGAGAAGCATGAATGTAGGTATCCATGTGAGGGCACTCATTTCTCAAGGTGTATTCTCAAGGGTGAAAAGGATTGCTTGTCAGATCAAGCCATATGGAGCCACCTGAGAATTATTAAAAAGGGGATTTCTTGCATGAAAGAATAAAAGAATGATTAAGAAGACTGTCAAAAAATTATGATATGGCATCCCAGTCATAGTTGAGGGTCTGAGAAACGTGATCAGTTCATGATTTATCCACCTGGCAGCTTTTGGGTGTAAATTTGTTAAACATCACTTTCTGGAACAAACTTGTAACAAACAAAGGATTCCTCGAATATTCTTCTTTTGGGGGGAAAATTTGGGATGAGTGAGCGAGTGAAATTGTATAAATGCAATGAGAATACTCTTGCAAATGGTCGGGGTTAAATTTTTCTGAGAAAGTTTGAGAGAAACCATTTTCCTGAGAGACCGTTTGAGAGACCAGTTTATTTTCCTGTGTTTTTGGATTCAATCACGTCAAGGTGGTTGCAAGTGTACAACCATTGACAAGCTCTGAGATTGTTGAGGAAACTTTCCCCTATTGATGAATCTAATGAACCTTGAATGACTTTGTGTTGATCATGAGCATGATTGTGTCTGTTTTATTTCAGAATGTTTTCAAATAGTTTTTCTTGTTCCTATTGCAATCTTATGTTAAAATCTCTCTGAGTCACACAAGATCTCATCTGTGTGTTAGTATTGTGGCATTTGCAATTTCATTATGAGAAGAGCTTTCATCTGGTAATGAAATAAACAATTTAAAATCACTTTACTTTCACTATGTTGATAAAGATTGTTTGTAAGCCTATGAGTGTATCTTAGGCATGACAAACCAGGGATTTCTAACGTTTAATTGAGTCTTTAACATGAGCCTTTGTGTTGAATTCTCGAAGAGTGTGTGAAACCGTGCATCTCTGGGCCTCCATTGATACACACCTTCTGGTTGAAGGAATATTTTGGCTGTTTTGAAGCATTTTGTCTGTGAGTTTTCCAATATTTGTAAAGGCTCTCAAAGATCTGGTATAATCAACTTTATCTTGCTTAACTTCCCACCAAAAATTTCTCAAACGATGAATCCTACATGAACTACCCCTGTTTGTACTGTGTATCCACAAATGAACAAATTCCATTGCCAAAGTATGCAGAGATAATCAAGGATTCAATTATTGTCTTTAGTAACCCAAACCTTGTCCAGGAAACATCTCCACTCTCTAGTGTGACAACTCGTGAGAGTTAGATTGTGTTGTATTGATCATATTTCCTCAAGGTTCTCATGAAAATTGTGCAAAGAAGGATCTCTTGATGTCCTTCACCAACACGGGTTACAGAACGGGTCCTCTCACCCTGGTTGAAGGCACAACCTAAAGTAGTGAGGGTAGATCAAACCCTCAGTGAGGTGTTATCCACTTCTCCAATGCCTGAGTGACAAAGAGTCAGCTGAATCCCCTCCACGGCTACAAAATGACTCATATCATGATTCATCTATCTCTAAACATCCTGTTAGTTTCATGATGCTACTCAGCCCTCACAAGAAAATCAATTTGGATACCAACTATTTCCTCTGCTAGCAATGACCTCTTCGTCAATGCAAAAAACTCCTTCTAGGTACTTCATCATAGCTTTAGAAAGGGAACTTATGCACTTCCTCCTTGGTTTCTTGTTTAATCAAGTGGAAAAAGAGGCCACATAGTTCCATTTAATCCATGTTAGGCATACTTACAAAAGAATAAAGGACTTGATCCCACCTCTGAATGAAGGAAGTGATAGATTCATTTTTCTCCTTCTTGATATGAAAGAATTCCCCAATTCAGTTTGTAAAAATATTTCCGTATTAAATTCCTCGATGAAATAAAAAAAAAGTTGTTTTAAAGAGTGTATAGAATTCTAATAGATGTGATATTACCTATATAATGTAATATTTTCAAGTGTTTTTAGAAATATCTTGGTCACTAATGCATCCCATGGAAGGAGTTCTATAATAGCAGTGTGCACATAATTTAATGTGATGATTTTGATCTCCCTCTCCTTTAAAATAAGGAAGATCAAAAAATAGACCTTGAAGCATGACTCCCCGTACAGTAATTATATGGGGGCATAAGTGCTCATTACTTATGATTCAACCATTGAATTTTCTTTGATGAAAGGTAGGATGGGGAAAATCTTGGTATGATGTTGTATTAACATTATATGGGGCATCCATAATCCCTTGCTATTGTGTGAATGAGATAGGGAAGTCATACATATCCGATTGTGGTGGCATGGAATACATTTGCATATAAGGAGTAGAATTAGGAAATGAGCTCAAGGGTGATGCACTATGGACATTTGCATTGTTAGGAGGTGTAGCAGTTAGAAATTAATTCCCAACTAAACATTGTGCGGGATATGCGTAAGATGTATGAGGAGTCATTCCTAGTGTAATCTATCCCATGACAACGTCACCCAGGTTAAAATCAACTAGAAAACCTTACTACTATTGTGGTTGAATTGGTTAAGAATTGGTAGCAGGAATGTAATTTTGATTACTGACATGATAATTAGTTTTTTTCCTAGCTATGTGTGTGGGTTGTGAAGATTGGGAAATTTCTAATTTTCTAATCCTTTCTACCAATGTAGAAATGAATTTTTTGGGTGAAGGTTCCAACCCTTGTTTGGGTTTTTGTTGTGTTTTACTTTCTTGAATGGGTGTATGATACCATTTTATAATTTTTTCTCTCATTGCCTCCCCCTTTTGTGGTGCATTTAATAATTTTGATGGGGTTGAGGAAACATTGTTTGTAAAATAAATTCGGTATACATATGCATCCTATTCATGGATTCATATACGGCATTAAGTTGGTCATTTCTTTGAGAAAAAAATTCCAAAATATTTTCATTACTTTGTAAATAGGATGAAATAGTATCAAATTGCATGTTTATTATTTTTTTAAAACTCATAGGTAAATCCCTTGTTCTCTTGTGAAAGTCATGTTATTGGAGCTAGAAAAATCCGATTGTAGACCCTAATAGGTCGATGGTTGGTCTATTTCTTAAATCCTTACACTAGAAGGGGGATTTAAAAATTGAGTCAAAAATAAACGTGATGAAGGAGAGTTTTTATGATAATTATTGAAACCCACCTAGATAGTGAAGGTGATTGTTGAGCATCCACATAAGTGTAGTAGGATTCTAGGCCCTATATGGGCCTACTATAATCTTGACCTGACATATTCGATGGGTGTATGAAAGCCTACATAATAATGGGTGAGGGAGAAGATAGAACAAAATAAAATATAATAACATAGAATTGAGAAAGAACTATTCCTTCATGTCGGGTTAACCATAATTTATACAAAAAAAATTGACACACGTTTCCTTGTGTATGCGACTTCTCTAGGTTGTGTAGAGATAGGAAAAGTGTAGAAGATTATATGGGAATAGAATAAGAATTCAAATAATAATAAGAGTTTGTGAACTCCTAATAGTTAAGTTGGTCAAAGGATAGTCAACGGCTATGAACGGGTAATGTGCATACCTAATGACTAGGTATGCTCTTTTGATTTGAGTTCCTAAACTACATTAAATCCTAGTTTTAAATAAATAATGGAAAGAAGTATAATTGAAATAAAATAAAAGTGATTTAAATATTTAAATTAACTTAATTCCTTCCCAATTAATTAAATAAAACAAAATAAACTATCTATTATATCTAGTTGCATTTTAACAAGCTTGTAAAAGAAATGAAATTAAAAGAGATTGACTAAATAACTATTGATTTTACATTTTCTAGTTTATTTAAAATGAATGAAATCTACATCTACAAACATGTGTAAATGATTAAAATAAAATACTACTACTTCTAATAAAATAAAACTAAAATAGCGAATAACTAGATGTGGCTATTCCTATGTTAAAGGGTTGTTTGATAACATTATCCTAAGAAATAGAATTCGAAAGTTATTAATTTAAAAAATAAAAATTATTTTAGCAAAGGTTGTGCCTCAAATTTTCGAGAAAGGGAAAAGCTTCTCAAGAGAAATTTCCTCTTTTTCGTATGAACTTTCCTCGACAAAATTAAATCTAAACTAATCAAAAGAAATAAATAATAAAAGAAGTGTAGGGATTTCTTCACTTCTTCCTCAAACTAATTTCTCGAGCAGATCCATAGCGATAAGACGAGAAGAAGTTATCAAGGGAAGATTTATGTAATAAATGCTTTGAAATAAATACTAAATAAAGAATGTATGTAGGAAGTGATGGAATATTCCACTTCTAACAATCTAAATACACAACTTCTTCATAATAAAAACAAATAATAATTATTTAAAGCTTCAAAGAATTTAAGTACAACCCTAACTTGGTCACTACTGTACTGTTAGAGCTTCCCAAAGGTGAGGTTTAGTGTTATCTCCTTATCTTGACATAATATTCCATTGAAGAAATCCAATTGATACTAGCATGTAAGAATGGTGACTCATAGAAAGAAAATAAAGAACACTGGTTGTGGTTGGCTAGATCTAAAAGAAATGATTAAATGTGAGTAGCAAGGAAGATCAAAGTAAATGTAATGGTCTATCTTTGTGATCCCTCTCAAAATTGCAGCAACATAACACTTCACCATAAATATCAAATGTCCAACCCATCATACAGGTAAAAATGTGATTTTTTATAGACTGATGGCAAAGAAGATGTGAACTATAAGTGTCGATCAAGAAATGACAACTCATCCAAAGGAGAAGGATTAAACATTCTAAATTTAGTAAAAGAAGAAGGCAGATTTAATACAAATGCAAAAAGCCAAAAAATAGCCAATTTGAAAAAGAAATGTGTGAGAAAATAACATTGAAATCAAAAAACACATTCTAAAACATATGTTTTAAATTCGTGTTGGAGAGTGAGAGGACCGCCATGTGGAACCCTGGTCATTGGTGTTATCATTGATGCCAAGTGGTCCATTGATGGAAAAGGTGTGAATCTTGATGTGTAGTTCAATTAGAGACATGGAGGTTGATTGCTAGTGTCTCAAAGTGAGCTTGTAATGCCTTATATGAGCTTGTAATGCTTAAATATGAATGCAAAAGGTGATTCAGAGGTGTGAGTAGTGTTTCTTAGTGCTAGCAGGCCATGGTTTGTGATTCTCTATATGTATGAGATTGTTCCAAGATTGTAAAGGATGGAGAAGTGTAAGTGAAAAGTGAGAATGTTCCTTATATAGAAAAGGACAATTTTAGACAATATTGTAGATACATGATGTTTTCACGATCTTTCATGAAGGAATTTTTAGTGTTCCAGATAGCTCATGGTGTCTCCTATATGATCACAAAGTGGTTTGAGTGGACTGTGTAAGTTTTTTGTATATCCTAGAGTGAAAAAATGAAATTGACAGACTCTGAAGGTTGGAAAGGAATTTTCTATCATGCACAAGAGATTTTGGAAATAATGGAGATATGTATCTTATGGAACACACTGATATCTTTCCAATGAGTCTATTTTTTCCAAATTTGGAGATCTCTGGAGGAAGTTATGGCCATTCAATGTTTTACAGGATGTGTCAAATGATAAAAAACATACATAATTGAAATCAGGGACATGTGGCTGAAGATGGAGAAGTCACAAGGCCAAAGATGGATAAGACACATGAAAGAGATCAAAGACGGGTCAACATGAGTCAACATGCTCTTGAAACCCAAAAGACACATGGAATAAACTAAATTTTAATTATACTTCAGGTTCGACCAACAACTATGAAGAAGATATGCATAGAGACTTCTGATTCGCTCACTTTTTGAGTTCTAACATAGAGCCCGATAGTGAGAAGAAATGTGGGGCTTCCCCATTGGATCATGTGTCACATTGGTTAAAAACATATTAAGAGAAATATGACATTGTGAAAGAACCTAGAGCAGTTCTATTGGTTTAAGCATTGCAAACTGACAAGTTTAACACTAATGAGGTAAGTGGAGCTATTTTATTGGCTTTAACTTCATAATCTGGCATGACCGACACCAAAAAGGTACGTGGAGTAGTTCTATTGGTTTAAGCATCACAAACTAACAAGTCTAACACCAAAGAGGTAAGTGGAGCTAATTTATTGGCTTAAACTTCACAACCTGACAAGCTCGACACCAAAAAGGTATGTGGAGCAGTTCTATTGGTTTAAACTACACATTCTGGAAAGGACGAAACCTCAAATGGCACATGGAGCTGTATTATTGGGTTAAGATTTGCATTCTGTCAAAGCTAATACCGTAGGGAGTATGGAGTTGTCTTATTGGATAAGACTTCACAAATGGTACGTATCTAATAAGAATATATGTTAGTAGAAGGCATAAACATGCGGACTAACCAGAGTGTTTCACTTGGTGATGATCTGATTGTTGAAGGTGGATACATGCCAGTATTCTGACATAGTTTTGGGAGATGGCTCCAGATGGAAGTGAACACTTCGGGATGAGCCAAGATTAATACACAGTTGGGTCCACATTTTATCACAATGTGACATGGTTAACTGTATGAACATTGGAAATATTTAAAGAAAATTTGATGGTGACATGTGTATGGTTTAAATGTTTGAAGTATGTCAAGCTCAACAATGAAAATGGTGACAAATGTGAGAATGAAAAATTCATAAAATATCAAGATTGCACTAATGAATTTGTCTTAAATTTTGAACGTAGCTCTTTCTAAGGGTCATGGACATGTTGTAAAAAGAATTAACATTTTTCATCTTGAAATGAATGAGATATTCGTGAAATTTTTTTGTCTCAGTTGGGAAATTCTGTGAAGAATAGTCAGTGGTAGAATTCAAAGCAAAGAAGCTCTATAAAGAGGCTCAAAAGACATGAAACATGAAGTATCCTTATTCAAACTAAAGGATCTCATATAGAATATCAAGAGTCGTAGAGGAATGTAAGAAGGTACAATAATGCATAACTTAAGATATCAGATGCATGAAGATAAGTGTATGACGAATTTTTGTAAAGTCCTTTTGTATGCACGTGTACATAAGAAGAATGAGTCAGGTGAAGAGTCATTGAACATGAAAAAGTGAAGAGTCATGTTTAGGAGTCATGCTTTCTTATTTAAGTACAATTTTTGAGAAAGTAATTGTTGTTCTCAACATAGGGCTATGGAGTGCAGAGTAGTTGGGTTCAATGTTGTTGAAACCATGGAGAGTGTTATTATAGAATATTTTTTGTTTAAAAAACTGTAGTGTTGAGTGCTAGTATGAGAAAGGGAGAAAGGTGTGCATGTATTGAAGCCATGGAAAAATAAGAAAGGAGATGAGAATACAAATGAGCTTAATAACTAGTCAAAATCAATTTTGGAAGACAACACAGAAAAGTGATAAGAATTTTCTATAAAACTTCTAAGTCACAACTTAACATATAGGGGGTTGTAGCCTCTTTGTAAGTAGTAGCTTACAAAAGACCAGTAATTGCTGGTTAAATTATAGGGGATTGAATCCTCCTTGTAAGTGGTTGCTTACAAAATATCAGTTATTGTTGATTAAATTTGGGAGTCAAAGCTTCCATACAAGTTGAATCTTGTCAAATACCGAGTAATAGCTTGGTTAAATTTTAGAGTTGTAGCTCCAGGTTGAGTTGAATATCAACCATGAAATCATTGCAACTTTATAGGAAATTTTTCCAAGCTAGTTCTCTAGTTTTAGTGATTTTTTGTCCCGAGATGGGTTTCCTAAAATAAATATTGTCTCATCATGTGTTCATGTGTGTTTTCTTCTCTTTCTCTCGTGGCGGAATCGTTATACTTGATCGCAATTAAGATAGTTTAAATTATGAAAAATCAAAGAAGTCAAAATTTATTGAAAATATTTGATTAGACACTGATTCACCCCCTCTCAGTGCCTAGATTTCTAACATGCCATTTTGGATAGAGGTGAAATCGCATAACTTCCTATATTACCATAGGGGTGGTTGTGAAACCTATGCTCTTTGTCAAGTGATGGTTGCGCAATTGTTGGGGTGGTGCAACTTCTGCTAAAAAATAACGACAAAAGCCAAAAAAATAGTCTTATAGGAAAAATTGAAGTCTGGGGACAAAGAAAAAGGGGTTATTTGAGTGAAAGTAGGGATGGATTTGGATCTCATTTTTACCTTGGAAGAGGTTTTATCATCATAGGAGACATATTACGTTTTCCGTGTTGCACCATGTAATTTTTGGGTGCATACAGAGACCATCCAATTTGAAATCTTGTATCACATTAGTATACCGTTTAACATTACACTATGTTATTCTCATGGATGGTTATCCTATAAAATATTAACCATCATTCCCATCATTTTTGTCTTCATTAGATGGATATTCATCATATTTTTTCACAACAGGACTAATTTGATCATTAGGTAAGCTTTTAGAACGATTCATTGCTTCTTTCTTCTAAAAAATCTCAAAATTGCTTCTTGTCCAGTCTCTCCTGGTTTTTGTATCTATTAATCTATGGCCAAGATATTATTCACTAAAATTGAAAAATATATAATGTTTTCGATCTAATTTCATCTCTTCCTCTTGGGAATGTTCATGCTTGCTTTACATCCAAAAAATCTTATATGTGTAATAGATCAATTTTTTCTTAAATAATATTCATATGGTATTACCCCATCAACAGAAATAGTTGGAACTCCATTAAGTAGGTATATTATCCTATTGGATGTTTTATCCAAGTATGTCTTCGTCAAGCCAAAATCAACGATTATACATCACAGCATCTCCATGATAGTACATTATTTCCATTCAACAATATTTTTTTGTGGTTTATGTGGAGGAGACATTTCTTGATGAATTCCATGATTTTCTAAGAATTATTTAAAATCATTGTTGGTGTATCCCCCTTCAATATGAGTGGAGTGTTATAATTTTGAGACCAGACTTGGTTTCAAAAATAGATTTTAACTTCTTGAGATTCACAAAATCTTCATATTTGGTGCGAGGACAATATATTCACATTTTCTTGAAAATTCATCAACACCTAGCATATAATATTGATATATAGCATTAATCAATATCATGGGTACACAAAGATTGATATGAATAAGATCAAGCCTATTTGGAGCCTGAAAATGTACTCTTCTAGAATGGTGCTCTATGTTGTTTTCCTACCAAAACAATGTTATCATTTACCTAAATCCTTTTTTAGAGGTTGAAATAATCTCACCATATCATATTGGTGGAATGTGTCAAGACATCCACAATGTATATCGCCAAGCTTTCTGTGCCACAAATTTGAACTGAGGTTGCATCCTTGTCTACAAGATATTTATTATATCTCTGAAAAAAATAAAGATAGAACAGTTTTCCCAAGTTGGAAGATCATGCAACAATATTACAAAGTTTCTAGATTTATCTATTAAAAAACACAATTTTTACTTCCTTTACAGTGATGCAAAATATGACTAATGGTACATTATTCATCAAACAAGGGAAATATAAAACATTAGTTATATTAAAATTATGTGTAAAAAGGGGTAAAAAAATACCATCAAAACCCTGGACATTGTAGTAGCTATCAACAACCAATAAAACATGATTTTTAAGATGTGTGTCAGTCAAAGTGAAAAACCAATCATTGCATCTAGCCATGTTCCAAGTTGCACCTAGATCTACATACTTGATATCCTTGTGGGAAGATTATTATTTACGTGAATTAACATCATAGAGGAATTATTTATCATAATAGTGATCTTATTGTTTGGAAACATTGCCTTGTTGTTCAGTATTTTTCTTCTAATTCCCCTTGTACTTCCCTATTTCTTGTTTTTTTCCCTTATGTGATTTTCTATTATTTGGATTCTTATCATTGGACAACCCCAATTGGAATACATTATACCATCAATATTTCAATGCGTGGCCCTTATGACCATAAATTAGATACTTATTTTGTTATTTATTGCCTTTTTGGATTTTCTAATCGTTCTCTTTTTAGGATTGCTTGGAGGATTTGAATGGTCCCTTCCCTTTCTAGTGAAAAGAAAGAGTATCTTCTTCTTATTATTACTATTATTCATGTGCATGCATGGATTACTAATGTTGCAAAAATTTTACCAAATTTTAAAGGTCAATATTAACCTTGTGACATTTAGAGTGGTCACAAAGACTCCGTAAGAGGGGAAAGTTTTCTCAAGACAACGAATGTAAGTTATTAAACTATTACTTCCTCTTCTAATGCTTTGATTGAATCTTTAAATGTTTCAAAATTTCATAAAAAGGCCTCAAATTTCTCACCAATTGTAAAATTTACATTATAAATCCAACTTTGTAAGTGTAGAATGGTGTTTCTATTTTTGATCTTGTAGAATGTGTTCAATTTGTCCCATAATTATTTGGCCATTATGACATCTCAAATATGTGGTTGCATATCATATGAAGTTGTAATGCTTGGTATGATCCTGTAATGCTTAAGTATGAATGCAGAAGGTGTTGCAAAGGTGTGAGTAGTGTTTCTTAGTGCTAATAGGCCATGATATGTGATTCTATATAGGTATGAAATTGTTCCATGTTTGTAAAGGATGGAGAAATGTAAGTGAAGAGTGAGAATGTTCCTTTTACAGAAAAGGAAAATTTTAAACAATCTTGCAGATACAGGATGGTTTTAGAATCTTTCATGAAGGAAGTTTTAGTGTTTCAGATAGTTCATGGTGTCTCCTATATGCTCTTGAGTTGGTTTGAGTAGACCGTGTAAGTTTTTTGTATATCCTAGAGTGAAAAAATGAAATTGACAGACTCTGAAGGTTTGAAATGATTTTTCTATCACATGCAAGAGTTTTTGTAAATCACAGAGGTATGTATTTTGTATAACACACTGAGATATTTCCAACGTGTCCAAGTTTGCAAAATTCGGAGCTCTTTGGAGGAAGATATGGCCATTCAAAGTTTTGCAGGACGTGTCAAATGACAAGACGTAAACATAATTGAATTGAAGGACATAAGGCCAAAGATGGGCAAGACACGAGGAAAAATATGGATAAGACAAATGGAAAAGACCAAAGGTGGGTGAACATAAGTCAACATACTCCCAAAACCCGAAAGACACATGGAAGAAACTAAAATTTAATTATACTTTGGGTCCGCCTAGTAGCTATGAAGAAGAGAGGCATAAAGACTTCCGACTCGCTCACTTTTTGAGCTCTGACATAGAGCATGATAGTGTGAAGAAATGTGGGGCTTCCGCATTGGATCATGTGTCGCATTAGTAATTTTTTTTTAGAGAAATCTAACATTGCGAAAGAACTTGGAGTAGTTCTATTGGTTTAAGCATTCCAAAATGCCAAGTCTAACACCAAAGAGGTAAGTGGAGCTATTTTAGTGGCTTAAACTTCATAATATGACAAACATGACACCAAAAAGGTACGTGGAGTATTTATATTGGTTTAAGCATTGGAAACTGACAAGTCTAACACTAAAGAGGTAAGTGGAGCTATTTTATTGGCTTAAACTTCACAATCTAACAAGCTCAACACCGAAAAGGAGCGTGGAGAAGTTCTATTAGTTTAAACTTCACATTTTGACAAGGACGGAACCTCAAATGGCACATGGAATTGTATTATTGGGTTAAGATTTGTATTTTGACAAGGATGACACCGCAGGGAGTGTGGAGTTGTATTATTGAATAAGACTTCGTAAATGGTATGTATCTGATAAGAAGATACGTTAGTAAAAGGAAGAGACAGGTGGATGAAGTAGAGGGTACCACTTGGTGATGAGATGATTTCCGAAGGTAGACACATGGTAGTATTTTGGAATAGTTTTGGGATATGGCTCCGAACGGACGTGAAAACTCTAGAGTGAGCCATGATTAATAGACTTTCGGGTCTGCATCTTATCACGAGGTGACATGCGAAGAAAGTGACATGGCTAATTGTATGAACATAGGTAATATTTGAAGACAAAGCAAATGGTGACATGTGTATGGTTTAAATGTTTGAAGTATGGAGAGCTCAATGATGAAAATGGCGATGACTGTGAGTATGGAAAATTCATCGAATCTTAAGATTGCATTAATGAAATTGTCTTAAATTTTGAACGTAACCATGCCTAAGGGTCATGAACATGTTGTAATAGGAATTAGGAGGTTTCATATCAAAATGACGAAGATATTTATGACACATTTTTATCTTAGTCGGGAAAGTTTGTGAAGAATAGTCAGTGGCAGAATTTGAAGTGAAGAAGCTCTGTGGAGAGGCTCAAAAGACATGAAACATCAAGCATTATTATTTGAACTAAAGGAACTCATGGAGAATATCAAGATTCATGGAGGAATGTTAAAAGGTACCAGAATCATAACTAAAGATATTAGATGCATGAAGACAAGTGTATGAGGCAATTTGGTAAGGTCATTTTGTATGCATGTGTACATAGGAAGAATGAGCCAGGTGAAGAGTCACTAAACATGAAAAAGTGAAGAGTCATGTTTAGGATTCATGCTTTCTTATTTAAGCACAATTTTTTAGAAAGTAATTTTTTTTGTCAACATAGGGTTATGGAGTGCAGAGTAGATGGGCTCAATGTTGTTGAAACCATGGAAAGCATTGTTACAAAATATTTATTGTTGAAAAAAATGCAGAGCTGAGTGCTAGTCTAAGAAAGGGAGATAGGTGTGCATGCATTGAAGCTATTGAAAAATAAGAAAGGAGAGCAGAACAAAAATGATCTTAAGAAGTGGTCATAATTAGTTTTGGAAGACAACAAAGAAAAGTGATAAGAATTTTCTGTAAAAATTCTAAGTTGCAACTTAGCATATAGGGGGTTGTAGCCTTCTTGTAAGTAGTATCTTATAGAAGACTAGTTGTTTTTGGTTAAATTATAGGGGGTTGAAGCCTCCTTATAAGTAGTAGCTAACAAAATATCCATTGTTGCTGATTAAATTTGGGAGTTGAAGCTTCCATACAAGTTGAAACTTGTTAAATAATGAGTAGTATCTCAGTTAAATTTTGGAGTTATATCTCTAGGTTGAGTTGAAGCTCAACCCATGAAATCATTATAACTTTATAGGACATTTGTCCACGCTAGTTCTCTGGTTTCACTGGATTTCTATCTAGAGATGGGTTTCCCAAATTAAATATTGTCTCCTCATGTGTTCATTTGTGTTTTCTTCTCTTTCTCTCATGGCAAAATGGTTAAACTTCATCACTGGTAAGATAGTTTAAATTGTGAAAAATTGAAGAAGTGTAAATTTATTGAATTTTTTTGATAAGAAACTGATTCACCCCTCTCTTAGTGCCTAGATTTCAAACGTGCCATTGTGGATAGAGGGGAAGTTGCACAACTACCTCTATTACCATTGGGGTGGTTTCATAACCTCTGCTCTTTGTCAAGTGATGGTTGTGTAGTTGTCAAGGTGGTTGCGTAACTTCTACTAAAAAATAATGCCAAAAGCCAAAAAATTGTCTTGCAGAAAAAATTGAAGTCTAGGGACAAATAAAAAGGGTTTATTTGAGTGAAATGAGGGATGGAAAGGAGAGAGGGAGGGATTTGGATCTCATTTTTAACTTAGAATAGGTTTTATCATCATAGGAGGCATATTACATTTTCCGTGTTACACCATGTAAGTTTTGGGACCATACAAAGACCATCTAATTTGAAATATTCTACCACATTAGTATACCTTTTAAGCTTGCTTTTAGTTATTTTAATAGATGGTTATCCTGTAAAATATTCACCATCATTCCCATCATTATTTTCTTCATTAGATGGATGTTCATCATCTTTTTTCACAACAACATTGATTTGATCATTAGGTAAACTTTTACAATAATTCATTAATTATTTCTTCTAAAAATTTCAACATTCCTTCTTATACAGTCTCTCCTAGTTTTTGGATCTATCAGTTTGTGGCTAAGAGATTATTTACGAAACTTGAAGAGTATATAATTTTATGGTTTTCAATCTAATTTTATCTCTTCTTCTTGGCAATGTTCATGCTCGCTTTACATCATAAAACTCTTATATGTGTAATAGATGGATTTTTCCTTAAATAATATTCCTATGGTATTACCCCATCAAGAGAAATGGTAGGAACTCCATTAAGTAGGTATATTATCCTATTGGATGCTTTAGCCTAGTATGTCTTCATCAAGCCAAAATCAACAATTATACATCACACCATCTCCATGATAGTACATTATTTCCATTGAAAAATAAAATTTTGTTGTGGTATATGTTGAGGAGCCATTTTTGGAAAAATTCCATGAGTTTCCAAGAATTATTTAAACACATTGTTGGTGTATCCCCCTTTAATATGAGTGGAGTGTTATAATTTTGTGACTAGACTTGGTTTCAAAAACTGATTTGAACTTCTTGAGATTCTCAAAATCTTCATATTTAGTGCAAAGGAAATATATCCTAATGTTTCTTGAAAAGTCATCAACACCTAACATAAAATATTGAAAACTAGCATGAATTGGTATAATGGGTACAAAAATATCGATATGCATAAAATCAAGCCTATTTGGAGCCTGAAAATGTACTCTTATAGAATGGTGCTCTATGTTGTTTTCCTACCAAAACAATGTTATCATTTACTTGAATACTTTTTTAGAGGTTGAAATCTTCTCATCAAATCGTATTAGTGGAATATGTCGAGCCATCCAAAATTGATGTGGCCAAGATTTCTATGCCACAAATGCGAATTGAGGTTGCATCCTTTTCTACAAGATCTTGATTGTATCTCTCGAAAAATTCAAGATAGAAAATCTAGCCCACATTAGAAGATCGTGCAACAATATTATAAATTTTCCAGATTTATCTATGACAATACATAATTTTTACTTCCTTTACAGTGATACAAAATATGACAAATAGTAGATTCTTCATCAAACAAGGGAAATATAAAACATTAGTTATACTACAATTATGTGTAACAAGGGGTAAACAAACACCGTCAATACCCTTAACATTGTATGAGCTATCAATACCCAATAAAACATGATTTTTAAGATGTGTGTCAGTCAAAGTGAAAAACCAATCCTTGCATCCAGTCATGTTCCAAGTTGCACCAAGATCTACATACTTGATATCCTTGTGGGAAGATTATTCTTTATGTGAATTGACATCATAGACAAATTATTTATCATAATAGTGGTCTTATTGTTTGGAAACATTTCCTTATTGTTCACGATTTTTCTTCTAGTTCCCCTTGTACTTCCTTATTTATTGTTTTGTTCCCTTATGTGATTTTTTTAATTTGGCTTTTTACCATTGGAAAACCCCAATTGGAATACATTATACCACCAATATTTCAATGTATGGCCCTTATGACGAAAAAGTAGTCACTTCTTCCATTATTTGTTCCCTTTTTTATTTTTCTAATTGCTCTCTTCTTAGGATTACTTGGAGGATTTGAATGGTCCCTTCCCTTTCTAGTGCAAAGAAAGAGCATCTTCTTCTTCTTCTTCATGTGCGTGCATGGATTCCTAATGTTGCAAAAATTTTACCAACTTTTTAGAGGTCAATATTAACCTTGTAACATTTAGAGTGGTCACAAAGACTCCATAAGAGGGGGAAGTTTTCTCAAGACAATGAATGTAAGTTATTCAACTGTTACTTCATGTTGTAATGCTTTGATTGAATCTTACAATGTTTCAACACATCATAGAAAGGCCTCAAATTTCTTACCACTTTTGAAATTTACATTATAAAGCCAACTTTGTAAGTGTAGAATGGTGTTAATATTTTTGATCTTGTAAAATGTGTTCAATTTTTCCCATTATTATTTTGCCATTATGACATCTCAAATATGTGGTTGCATATCATACACAACTATAAACAAGATTATCATCTTGGAATTCTGATTGGATTAATCAACTTGACATTTTTCAACAACATCGACATTTGGTCTAGTAAAATATCCTTCCATAAAAGGACATATTTTTTCAAATTAAAGTTGAGTCTTAATTTTGGTCTTGCATGCTACATAATTGTCACCTCATAGGAGCTAAGAATTTTTTTTTTGGAATATTGGTAGACATGATGGAGTCCGCATTTGGCAAAGTGGTCCTTAATGTTGTAGATTAGTACAATGATGTACAAAGCACATAAAAATAAAAGTGCTCCCTTTTCTAAAATATTTAAAAAGTTACAGTTTTCTATTTTGGGTGCCTTTAGCCTCTTTCAAACACCCCCCTTACAAATGGGAAAACTTACATTTTATTTTATTTTCTATCATTTTTTTTGTAAAAAATAGAAAAAACAAGCTCTATTGCTTATTTTGTTACAAAAATAATGTGTTTTACATTTTTTACATTCAATTTTTGATATTTTGACCCCTAATAGGGATTTTATCTCTAAGTTTACCGTAGAGTACTAAAATTAGAAAGTACTTTAATTTTATTGTCACCTCTAAAAAAATCACCAAAAACTCAGCTTGGTGGGGCTTGACCCTTTGACCTCCACCTAGTTATAATGCCTTTACAAAGACTCTAAACTAACTCCGTTATGAAGTTATTCGAGTTTACTAAAGACAAAAATGCTATTTTAAGTCTTAAAATAAGAAAACCATACCTTTTCTTGATACCCCAAGTGGTTTAGAGTGAAATATTTAGCAAAGAAAAAATCAAATATGGTTTTATAAGGTGGTTTGGTGCATCAAAAGTGATTTTGCTATATAAGGTTCCTTAGATCATCTTCCACACCTCCTTTGAGATTGTATTCTTGTCCTTTGCTAATCTAATCTTCCTCAGGGTGATGTTTTTATAAAGGATGATAGTTTTGAAGAGTTGAATGGTGGCACTAAGAAACATAAGGTTTATTTGAATAGAAGAAGGCGTTATGGTATGATTATTGCACCATGTAAATTATCAAAATACCTTAATGAAAGCTTCAACATTCCTTTGTGAGAACTAAAACACGTCAAATTTTCAACTCTGATTTTTTTCCTTAGCTGAAATTTTTTTAATTTGTGGACTTCAGTTTTCATTCAAGAGGTTTGAAGAGAAAGATTGGGAATGTGGGGAGGCAGGTGGATTTTATGACTCTCTCAATTTCTCACACCTTCACTAGAACGGTCTAATTCCTATGCAAAATTCTTCTACCTCTTATAGGAACATAACCTCCTTGGTATGATACTAAATGCATTCCAATTAATATAATCAATCTTATTATTATTCAAGCTTAGACAAAGCTCCAAATTTATAGACAATTTACAACATTTAAAAAATCTTATATTCTCAATATAGAACAATACAAAGGTTAAACAATATTCTAAAATAAAAAAATGCAAATAACAACTAGACTATATAAAAATAATAACTATGAATACCTCACGTTATTTATATGATGAACTACTAGTTATTATCTATATTTTACCTATAGAAAATAATATGTCTACTAGTTATTATCTATATTTTACCTATAGAAAATAATATGTTCATTTGGAATGCATTCACATATTTCATATATGTTGACTACGACATGTCTATTTTTATTTCACACACAAAAAAATGTTTTCTTATGCTTTAAAGGGTGTTCATGCTTTTGTAAAACTACCATTGCAACATGTTGAAAATATGTGGCATAGGTATTGATTATGGGATTTACACCTCTCAACGTATTTTCTATCAAAACACCTCCATGAATTTTTTTGAAGTAACTAAGCTTTATATAGGCGCTGCACATCACCCCTTGCAGTATTTAGTCAATAGTCAATATATCATGAGATCCGTGTAGGCTTCCATGATTTGTATAAATGTTAACTATGACAATTGGAACTATTTATCTTGACAGAAATATCATTTTATTTAAGTGTAATAGACACCAAAACTCTAAAAAATATCTCATTTTAGTGCTAGTAAGGAGGGTTTAGAACCACTTCGCACGGTTTAATTTTAGTCGCGCTTTCAAAAAGACACTTGTAGATCTATTTTTTATGAATCCCAACACAAACTCAATATGAAGAGATATATTTATTGAAGAAGGAAGGAACTGCACACTTTATTTATTACATAAAAGGCACCCCGAATAACTCTTCTACACATTTCCTACTATTGCAGTCCAAAATTTCAAATAAATCTCATTTGAGAGGGATTCAAGAAGATTGTGGGGAAAGGGATTTAAGCTTGGGCGCATATTTCACTACTGCCTTTTCAAAAACTCATTATTTTCATTATTATAACCATTATAGTCTAAGACATTCATCTGAATAGGTCACATGCTATGTTACAAATATCCTTTTTTGTACAAGATAGTAACATGCCAACGAAGGTGAAAAGTCCAAATTGGACACCTGTTAGTTGTATTTAGTGAAAATATTCGAGAGGATGGACATGTTTTCTTTATTTACTTGAAGGTTTCGAGGGCCTTTTTAATTGTCATATGCAATATTCAAAATCTCTCATTATGGAATAAGCTTGGAGATTGAGCCCAAACCCGTTCCTTGCTCACTCTCCCTACTCACTCATTAACATTTCCATCAAAAGATAAAATGAGATGCCAACCTTTTTGTTTTATGAATTCAAGTACTTATGAAAAATCTTTACGAGGAAACACAATGAAAATCATATCATCTTACAAAATTCCCACCCCTTTCATTACACTTTAAAGAATGTGCATACTGATACATGCTCCAAAATATTACCCTGGCGCAGAAGAGAGTATGCTTCAAAATGTGTCCTAATTAGAATGTACACCAATCCCATCCACCAACATTCAATCACATTCCAACCTCCTTTATTACCATTCCTCATTATTCCACCTACCTTCAAACTCTTATTATTTTATTTTATCCCCCGTTTAACTATGTTGTCTTTATCTTTCAATTGATTTATCATCATCATCATCATCGTCATCATCATCATCCACCACACACATACATTTTTTATAAATATATATTGGGCAAATTAACTGGTAAATGAATCCGACACCAAAACACTAATTAGGGTGTTTTGTAAGGAAGTTACAAACTTCGACTAACAAACACTCACTCAAATGGGCTATCATTATTAGCTTGGAATCAACATGTAATCGATGATGGGGACATAGTTAAGATTAAATAAATTGCAAATGTGGCCAACACCAAATACTAACCAGGGGAAACAATATGGAGAACTACAACATGCAGACATAATTAGGTAAAGTGTGACTAAATGCTTTTTGGAAATGGATTCACACAAGAAACGCTTATTGGTGAAATAACGAAGATTGATATATTGTTAGAATATTTTAAATTAATGGAGTTATTCTTATGAAATATTCTCTCTCATTTTACATTAATTGAATAATCATAATTCTGATTTTAAATCTTGTAAAATATATGAAAACATTCAAAACTATACCCTAGAGAGATTAGTGTTTTCACAATTTATCAAATACTTGGACAACATCCTTATTTATGTAAATTGAATTATCATAGTTTTTTTGGAAATAAAAATGTTTTTTAGTGAGTCTTTTGTAGTGAAATAGTGTGTGACAAGGTCACCGAATGCTATTTGGGAGTGGATTCCACAATAAAATCCTATTGTTTAAATAAAAGAGATTTATACATTATTAACATGATTTGCATTAATTGAGTTAATGTTATAAATAAAAATATCTCATTTTCAATCAATTGAATAATCATAGTAATGTTTTTAAATATTATAAAATACTGTAAAACATTTGTAAAATCCATTCTAGGGTTACCCAACAAGATCTTAGTATTTACAAATTTCATCAAACACTTGGAAGGCATCGTTATTTATGTAGTTTGATATATAACATTCCATGAAAATTATCATACAATCCTTTTTAGGTATGTTATTGATTATGATATTGTTGACTATACTTATGGATGATATTGTAGCTCTTGATATGACATGATGATAGATGTTAGAGATCATGGACTATTGTTGATTTCAATTCACATATGATGCATGTGGATTATTGGAGACATTTTATATTGATGTTGATATGTTGACATGATTGATGTGTGTGTGTGTGACATGTGTTATGTGTGTGTGTGTGTGTGTGTGTGTGTGTTTGGACATGTGTTATTTCGTCATATTGAGTAGACCTAGAAAATTGAATTAATCTTGTGATCATATGATTATGGATGAAATTGTAAAGGAGATTGTTGCTTTCCTGGATGATGTTTGATTCATATATATAGATAATTTGGAGTTATATTGTATATTTATTTTGGATGAATTGATGCGGCCACAAGGCCGAAGGAGGTATTCATGTTTTGCAGGTAAACATGTCACAACAAACATCAAGGGATTGGAGACCAACCACATTGGAATTCTAGATGAATTCAACAAGGGTCACCATGGCAACGTGTATTTGTTTGTGTGTGTGTATGAATTGATGTTAGGGGTCCCCATGGGGGGGAATCACCTTTGAATGTGACCAAGGGGTTATGTGTATTCTTTTATTTTGTTCCCTTTGTTTAATTTTAGTATGTGGTTTTTAGTGATGTATTTTCCCCTTCATTATTTATTTAATTGGTGTCAAGATTAGTGAGTAATCATGTTGTTAAATTAATTAAAATGGGTCAAAAGAATGCATTTATTAGAGCTGATGGCTCTTGGTTTATGTGTTGTAAGTAATGTGTAAGTAGCTTTGAGTGTGAAACACTCCACTTTCCTTTTGAAATTCGGATCTGTCCTTAGGGGCTGATTTTGGAGGCTTGTGGGACAAGTTAAACTTGTCCCACACCTCTTAAATTGTTACACCAACCCTACCTATGGGTTGGGGAGTCAAAATTAGGCCTCATTATGTATTTTGGGAAGACAAGTTGTAAGTTTTTATTGCACCTTCTTACATGAAATTAATTTTGGTCCTTAAGGGTGTGTGCTTGGATTGTTTGTGTAACTAAAATGTCATTTTATTCACCCACTTATTAATTGTGCTTTGGAGTTTGAGGTTGACTTGTGAGGTGGATTTGAGGATGAGTGATGTGGCATCCTACATGAAGCCACCTCATCCTCCTCTCTCCCTTTTCTATTTATTCACATTCTTTTGTTGTTTTGGGGTTACTTCATGGGGTTACTTCATGTTGGTTTGGTGCTCTTGCAATTGGAGAGAGTTACAGGATTTTGAATGCTTGTGGATTTGTTGGTGCTTTGGGACTATTTGGATTTGAAAAAGCTTGTTGTTGAACTTGTGGATCAAGCTCTATCATGGAGAGGTAGGAGCTTGACTCTTGTAAAAAGGTTTTCTTTCTGTATTGTGCTTATGTGAATGTTTTTGAATGTTTGGTATGTTTGTTGGTTGGTTGGGTAGATTGCCTAGGTGTGGTGTAGGAGAAGACTATGGGGATATTTTGTGGGGAGGCATAAGAGTTATAAGAGTTATGGTGGAGGGATTTGGGTTGGGTGTTCCACCTTGGACAAGAAATAGCTTGCATTTCTTACTTTTGGGGGAGGCATAAGAGAATGGGGAGGCATAAGAGGTACTTGGGGGAGGCATAAGAGTATGTAGGGGTTTGAGATGAATATTTTGGTGGGTTTTTAAGGTGGTCACCCATTCCCCATTGGGAGGTATAAGCAGCTTCCCCCATAGATCTTGCTCTTTTGGCCTTTGTGTGATGAGGCCTTGTATATTTTGTTACTGTCCTTCTTGTGACTGTAACTACATTTTATTTTGGACTGTGATATGATTATGAAATCTGTTTTGTGTTGTGGAAGCTTGTCTTGTTGCCATGAGTTGAATCCATTTCCTATTGTAATGTGGTTGGGGCTCGGGGCCAATGAGGAGGATGGCTTCTCCTCTTCATTGGAATTCTTGTTGGGTGGAGAGCGTTGCCTCTCCCCTTATTTTTGTTGTGACCAATTTGAAACATGGTGGATCTCCCTTGTTGTTGTACGTGGAGCTTGTGTGAAGAAAAATTTTGTAGTTCTCCTTGGGTCCCTTATTGTGAAA
Source organism: Taxus chinensis (assembly GCA_019776745.2). Lineage (NCBI taxonomy): Eukaryota > Viridiplantae > Streptophyta > Pinopsida > Cupressales > Taxaceae > Taxus > Taxus chinensis. Next base: position 236,741,480 of record CM034157.1, on the reverse strand, counting down.
TTTCCCACTTTAAGTGGATGACATTGTAATAATATTTGTAGTGAAAATATGCTCTGTTTTGGATATGAAAGTTTACATTCGAATGAGAAAGATTTATTTGGTAATTGTCTTTTGGTGAACAAAAAGGGAAAGGAAAGTTGTAAAAGGAATTATTTCATACAAAATGGATTTCATTCATGAAGTTGATTATTTTCTACAAAATGGTGTTACTCTTGTTTGAAATCTGTGTTTGATTGAAAAAAGTATTTTTGAAGAAACTCTCTGTTTGAAGGCTGGAAAAGTCTGTGTTAGGAATCTATTACCTTCCTCTGTATTACTTGAAAGGCAAGTTTTGAAAATAGAATTACATTCTTGCTTTTCACGTATTGATTGAAGGAAAGTTAACATTGTAAATTAGAATGGAATGAACTTAAATGTTTAAAGTATGGCAAATGAAATAGATAAATTTCCAGTTTGAAATACGTAGATCTCTGTTAGTTTGTTTCAAACCTGCAAATCAATATCAGAAAAACATACAGAGTACCCTGCAACAATGAAAGACAAATGAAACTTTAAAATGAACTAAGGATGAACAAAACACATCATGAAACAATTGCATTGCCCTAGTAATTTATTTAGAACTCTAGTAATCGGGCAAGAGGCATAATAATGCAGTTTCACAGAAAAGAAAATAAATTTGTATTGTAATCTCAACCGTTAATCAATTAATCCTTGCAAATCCATCCGATTTCTATCAAGTGTGATTATCCATGTCAGTTTGGCATGTTGAAGAACGAAGAATAGTGGATCAGACCAATTCTGGCAGTTGAAAAAGTTTAGTTCACATTTTAATAAAAGGAAAGACATTTTCTTAAATTTCACCCATCTAAGTTTGTTGAAAATAAGATTTTGTGCTTCCTATGCAAAGAGGAGTTTGAGCCCTTTCCAAAAAGTCCTTATTTTCTCAAATCCGAGCTTCCAGTCAAAAGTTATGGCCTTCTAAAGTTTTTACTTTGTTTGGTTTCAAAAAAAAAACTAACTGTCAAAAAAAGGAAAATTTTTGTAAATCGGATCCGCGGGCCCAAAAATTACTTAGGGAACTTTTTGCAAAAATGTAAAAAAGTCACAAGTTCCTCCATGGCCCCAGCCCTTGCATCCTTCACTTTTGGAAAAAAAAATACTTTTGCGGGTTCGCGGGCCCGCACCTTCAAACTTTACCTTTTGAAAAATGGTAAAAATTTCTAAGTCTCCCTGACGGTCTACCACCCCGCAGCCAATGAGGGTCTGACACGTGGCTTCTTTAGGTGTCGGCGGAGGCACGGATGGTTTTAGACCTTATCGCTTTTGGAAAAATTGGCAAAAATTCCTAAGTTTCCCCACTGGCCCGCCTTCCTGCAGGTCACTGTTGGACTGACACTTGGCTTCGCTAGGCATCGGTGGAGGCACGAGTTGTTTTTAACCTTCACACTTTTTAACACAAAATCCAACATTTCTAAGTTTTCCCCGATGGTCCGCTTCCCCACTTGAAATTTTGGGCATGACACGTGGCATCCCTAGGCATCGGCGGAGGCGTGGCTCATTTTAAAACCTTTTTTCCCTTTCAACAAAAAAGCTAAAAATCCTAAGTTACCTCCGGTGACCCACCTTCCCGCATTGGCTTAAAAACATGCCACGTGTCCCTTGCGGCTTGGGGAAAATTTTCTTCTTTTGGCGTGAAGCCCCGCCATGGGCTCGCGGGTGTAACTTGCACTTTTTGCCAAAAGTGCAAAGTGCCAAATTACCTCCCCTACTCCACCAGCCCGAAACCTTCCTCAGGTGAAAATTTCTTCCCTGGGCCCATAGGCCCGCCTTTGGGAAAAATTTCTTCCCTAGGCCCACAGGCCCGCCTTTGGGAAAAATTTCCTCCCCAGGCCCGCCTTTGGGGAAAATCTCCTCTCCAAGCTTGCCGGCCTGTAACTTAAGAAATATGAGGAGTTAGGAGGACTTATTTATATCATTGGAAAGGGGAAGAAATTTCCTATCTAATGGAAATGTTTTCAGGAAACCTTAAGTGCATTAAATATGTGAAAAATCAGGTTGAAGTGCAAAGATGAGTCTGAGAGTGGGTAAGTGGGAAATTACCCCTTTTTAACTTAAATGTTTAACTCTAAAGCATGGGTTGACCTTTTAAGGGGTCACGTTAGGGGATAAGAGAATGTTTTTCTATCCCATGTAAATAAGAACCTTGGTTATTGTTTAGACCTAGTGAAATTAAAAACCTTGGGCATTTAATTGCTTTGGCCCCTTTGACCCTCTAAAATTAATTAAGGAATATTTAACTATAGTGTTAATTTAATTATTTATTAAATTAACACCTAAGAGAAATTTAACTATATTTGGATTAATTATACTCATTAATTTTGTAATGTGGATCTAATGTTTGTTACAATGGGAAAATTTCATTTATTAAATTATAATTGACTTTGAATCTTTGTTGTGACAACTGTTGCTTGAAGCCTGGTAGTGGTCACGCTTTTCAAAAAAAAAAAATTATTCCATAATTTTTCTATCTAAACCTAGGTTGTTCTTGGGTCTCGAGTGGTCATTTTAGTGGGTGTTACACTTGGTATCAGAGCCATGGGGTTCAAAGCTTGGACCCTTGGGCACACTAGAAAACTTGAGACATGAACACTAAACCTAGTGCAATATTAAACCTAGCACACTTTTAAATCTAGAAAACAACTTTGTTTGAAAATTACATATTTTAGTAAACATGGAAAACTGAATAAAACCTAGAATAATGAACTAACTCTCACCTTGGTCTGTGCAGGAGGCACGAACAAGATGAGGGGTCCTTTCACATAGACCTAGACTTGCCACCTCCAGATCATACTGTAGCAGCCATCCTACCTCAGATTTTACAGACACTTCAGGATGTTAATGTCACTTTACGCAGAGGGTCCGTAGGAGGACGGTCAGCCAGACATGATAGGGAGCCATCCATTGAGGCTCATGCATCTCCTCGACATAGCGAGGAGCATAGAGGAGAGAACTCCCATGTGGAGTCAGGCAGAGCAGAGTCACCACAGAGGGGACAGGGAGACCAGAATTCTAGACACAGGGATAGGTCTCAGAGCCCTAGGCTTAGAGATGAGCATGCAGAGAGGCCTAGGGGTCACCAGACTATAGCTGCAGACCATATCAGGGAGATCCTGAAGCTACGACCATCTCACTATTCTGGGGATACAGGTGGATTTCAGGAAGAGGCCTGGTTGGTGAGCTTGAGCGGGTGCTTCAAGCTCTGCCCTTGTACTAGCAACATGAAAGCTCATGTTGCGATCCATCTTCTGAGGGATGGAGCAAGTGTCTGGTGGAGGACCGAGGAGTAGAAGCTCCACATTGATTCAGAGATGGTTACCTGGGAGCTCTTTGAGGAGTGGTTTAAGACTAGGTACTTATCTCAGAGGTTCATTCAACAGAGGATAGATGAGTTTCATGACCTCCGACAGGCATCTTTGACAGTAGCTGAGTATGAGAGTCAATTTCTGGATCTACTCCAGTATGTCGACTACATGCAGGATGAGTAGGTATGGATTCATAGGTTCATCCGGGGCCTGAATGTAGATTTGGGTGGTGCGGTGCATATCCATTGTCCGCAGACATTAGCTGAGGCCATTGAGAAGGCCTATATAGCAGAGGAGACTCGAGGAAAGACACAGTAGGCCAGAGACAGAGTATGGAGCCGCATCCAGCAGATGCAGGACAACAGGTCGAGGGGGTCAGCTCCTCCTCCTCGTGGTGGACAGGGTTCAACACAGTCATCTTTTAGGCCACAGCAGTAGCAGCAGACCCACCCACCATACAGGCCTCCACAGAGATTTGATGCATAGAGGGGGCAGAGTATGGGGCCTCCTCCTAGGGGTCCCATTAGGACACAGGGTGCACCGAGAGCTCAGTCAGGGAGCTCATCAGTAGAGACCTCAGCAGTCCATAGCCAGATCATCAGGATCCACAACACAGACCTCTAGAGTACCGGCTGGAGCTGCTACTCATGGGAGAGGACCGGTAGTTGTTATGGTTGTGGTGTTGCTAGAAATTTTTGGAGAGAGTGCCCACAGAACCCTAGTAACAAGGGTAAGACACAGATCTCAGAGCCTACTATTGGTGACATGGGGTGCGGTCATCAGATCTATGCAGTGGTCAAGAACCACCAGGCTGAGCACCAGAGTACCATGATTGAGATGACAGGTAGCATTGGTGGTGTTCCTACCTCCATTCTATTTGATTCTGGTTCTTCTGATTCTTTTATTGCACCATCTTTGGTAGAGTGATGCAGGCTGGTGGCAGTTAAGCAGGGTCTTAGTTGGGACATCGAGATGGCTTCTGGAGCCAATATCTCTATAGACTCCTTAGTTAAGGAGTGTGTAGTGGATTTGGGACCCTTCACCACTACCTCGGATCTTCGTATCCTTCTGTTGGGTTCGTATGGAGTCATCTTGGGCATGGACTGGTTGTCTGCACACAGAGCCAGAGTGGATTGTTACCATAAGATTATATCATGTGTAGATGATCTAGGAGTTGAGTCAGTGATAGTAGGGGTTAGGAGACCCATTTCCATTTGCACCATCTCCACCATGCAGCTTAAGCGGTGTGTGCGACGGGGTTGTCAGATGTATGCTGTCACAGTTAGTGACCGATCAGAGGATGAGTCTAGTGGACCATCGCTTGATGACCATCCCATCTTGAGAGAGTTTTTTGATGTCTTTCCAGGGGAGCTACCAGGGTTACCACCCCCACGTGAGATATATTTTCACATAGATCTGGTTCCGGGAGCAGAGCCTATCTCACGAGCACCTTATCGGATGACCACCCCTGAGCTCTGCGAGCTCAAGTTGTAGCTAGAGGGCCTTTTGGAGAAAGGCCTAATCCATCCTAGTGTATCCCCTTGGGGTGCACTAGTGATATTTGTAAAGAAGAAGGATGGATCTCTGTGGTTGTGTATTGATTACCACCAGCTGAACAAAGTAACGATCAAGAATCGTTACCCCCTTCCGTGCATTGATGATTTGTTTGATCAGATGAAGGGGGCCACAATTTTCTCTAAGATAGACCTTAAGTCAGGTTATCATCAGTTGAGGATTACGGAGGTAGACATTCATAAGACCACCTTCCGTATGAGATATGGCCACTACGAGTTCACCATGGTGCCTTTTGGTTTGACGAATGCCCCCGCAGTGTTTATGAGCTTGATGAATGGGGTGTTCAGGACATTCTTGGATCACTTCATGCTCATCTTCCTTGATGACATTTTGATTTACTCATGTACGCATGAGGAGCATGAGGGGCACCTTCGCCAGGTTCTTCAGTGTCTTCATGAGCAACAACTTTACGGGAACCTGGAGAAGTGTGCATTCTTTCAGAAAGAGGTGTAGTATTTGGGCCACATCATTTCTGGGGAAGGTATCATAGTCGATCCTTCCAAGATTCGAGCTATTATGGATTGGCCAGCACCCACTAGTGTGACAGAGGTGCGCAACTTCATGGGTTTAGCAGGTTATTACAGGAGATTTGTTCAGGACTTCTCTCGGGTTACACCCCATCACTTCCCTTCAGTGGAAAGGGAAGAAGTTTGTTTGGTCAGAAAGATGTGAGCAGGCCTTTAGGACACTGAAGGAATGCCTCATGACAATGCCTATTCTTGCAGTGCCAGATCCGCAGGGTGAGTTTTTCGTATGCACGGATGCTTCTTTGGTAGGAGTTGGAGGTGTGTTGATGCAGGAGGGAAGAGTAGTTGCTTTTGAGTCTCACAAACTCAAGGATTATGAGCTCAATTATCTGACTCATGATCTTGAGCTTGCGGTAGTTGTGCATGCCTTGGTTTGATGGAGACACTTCCTTCTTGGCTGGAGATTCACACTCAGGACTGATCACTTGAGTCTTCGCCACCTCTTCACGCAGCCCAATCTCAATGCTCGTCAGTGGCATTGGATGGAGTTGCTTTGTGAGTATGATATGGAGATAGAGCATGTGAAAGGGAAGGAGAATGTGGTTGCAGATGCTCTCAGTAGGAGGAGACATGTGGTTATGGCCACCTCAGTGAACACAAATTTGTGGAGTAGGATTCTACAACAACTTCCTCATGACAGTTTCTACATTGCAGCTAGAGTAGAGATCGAGTCTCAGAGACCCCTTGAGGGGAAGTTTGATGGGTTTTCATTGTTGGAGGAAGATGGCCTTCTCAGGCACAGAGACTGGATTTATGTTCCTAAAGATGGAGGCTTGAGGTAGGACATTCTTGACAGAGGCACATCGTGCACCCTATTCAGCCCATCCCGGGGTGAAGAAGATGCACGCCACTTTGAGACAGTTGTATCATTGGAGGGGACTTCATAGAGACATGGCTCAGTTTGTGTCACACTATTTAGAGTGTCAGAAAGTGAAGGCTGAGCATTAGCATCCAACTAGCCTTCTCTTTCCTCATGCTATACCGGAATGGAAATGGGACACCATTTCCATGGACTTCATTGTTGGGCTACCGATGTCGAGATACCACCACGATGCCATCATGGTCATGGTGGATAAATTGACGAAAGTGGCTCATTTTTCTCTGGTGAAGACCACCTATACAGCTAGTGTAGTGGCATGGGTATATCTAGATGAGATTTTCAGATTGCACGGGATTCCATGGAAGATCATTTGTGACCATCCTCTGTATACTTCCCACTTTTGGACTACCATGCAGCATGCCCTCAGGATGAAGATCAATTTCAGCATGGCGTATCACCCTGAGACAGATGGATAGACTGAGTGGGTGAATCAGATCTTAGAGGACATGCTTAGGATGTATGTTATGGATCACCAGTCAAGATGGGAGGAGTATTTGTACTTGGTGGAGTTTTCCTACAATAATAGTTTTCAGAGTTCGATAGGCATGGCTCCTTTCCAGGCACTGTATGGTAGAGAGTGCAGGACACCTCTTAGTTGGGACAAGTTAGAGGACAGGGTTTCTCTTGGGCCAGCTTTATTATAGGACATGGAGCAGCAGGTGGTTATGATCAGACAGAGACTGCATAAGGCACAAGACAGACAGAAGAAGTATGCAGATCAGCATAGGACCAACCATAGTTTTGATGTGGGCATGAAGGTTTTCCTTCATGTCAGGCCACATAAGATCCCTATCCATTATGGAAAAGGTTCTAAGTTAGCTCCTAGATTCATGGGCCCCTTTGAGATCTTGGAGCGTATCAGTCCTTTGGCCTACCATCTAGCATTGCCACCTAGCTTGTCTCGCATCCATGATGTGTTTCATGTTTCAGTACTTAGGAGATATATTGCAGACCCTTCTCATGTGCTAGATTGGACCTCATTGTAGGTGCAGGATCAGGGGCAGGTGATGGTGGAGCCCATTTGCATTATAGAGCATAGGACCCTGGGCCTTCGAGGTAGAGAGATTGACCAGGTTTGAGTGCAGTGGGACAGATATGATGAGACTGTGGCTACATGGGAGGATGCTACTTTGTTACGAGTTCAGTTTCCACACCTATTCCAGTGACTTCCAGGAGGAAGTCGAGTCTAAGGGGAGGGGGATGTAGTGCCCACTTCCCTTCGACACCTTTTTTATTGATTATGATACTGTCGACTATACTTATGGATGTTATTGTAGCTTTTGTTTTGGCATGATGTTAGATGTTAGAGATCATGGACTGTTGTTGATTTTGATTCATATATGATGCATGTGCATAATTAGAGACATTTTATAATGATGTTGTTATGATGTTGACATGGTTATATGACATTTTATATTGATGTTGATATGTATGTTGACATGGTTATATGTGTGTGTGTGTGTTTGGACATGTGATATTTTGTCATATTGAGTAGACCTAGATAATTGAACTAATCTTGTGATCATATGGTTATTGATGAAATTGTAAATGATATTGTTACTTTCCTAGATGATGTTTTGATTCATATATAGATGATTTTGGAGTTATATTGTATATTTATTTTGGATGATTTGATGTGGCCACAAGGCCAAAGGAGGTATTTGTGTTTTGCAGGTAAACATGTCACAACAAACATCGGGGGATTGGAGACCAACCACATTGGAATTCTAGATGAATTCAACAAGGGTCACCATGGCAACGTGTATTTTTTTGTGTATGTTTGTATTATTGTTAGGGGTTCCCATGGGGGGATCACCTTTAAATGTGACCAAGTGGTTATGTGTAAACTTTTATTTTGTTCCTTGTATAATTTTAGTATGTGATTTTTAGTGTTGTATTTTTCTCCTTTATTATTTATTTATTGGTGTCAAGATTAGTGAGTAATCATGTTGTTAAATTAATTAAAATGGGTCAAAATAATGCATTTATTAGAGTTGATGGCTCTTGGTTTATGTGTTGTAAGTAATGTGTAAGTAACTTTGAGTGTGAAACACTCCACCTTCCTTTTGAAATTCGGATCTATCCTTAGGGGCTGATTTTGGAGGCTTGTGGGACAAGTTAAACTTGTCCCACACCTCTTAAATTGTTACACCAACCCTACCTATGGGTTGGGGAGTCAAAATTAGGCCTTATTATGTATTTTGGAAGGCAAGTTGTAAGTTTTTATTGCACCTTCTTGCATGAAATTAATTTTGGTCCTTGGGGTGTGGGCTTGGATTGTGTGTGTAAGTAAAAGGTCATTTATTCACCCACTTATTAATTGTGCTTTGGAGTTTGAAGTTGACTTGTGAGGTGGAGTTGAGGATGAGTGATGTGGCATCCTACATGGAGCCACCTCATCCTCCTCTCTCCCTTTTTCTATTTATTCGAATTCTTTTGTTGTTTTGGGGGTTACTTCATGGGGTTACTTCATGTTGGTTTGGTGCTCTTGCAATTGGAGAGAGTTAGAGGATTTTGAATGCTTGTGGATTTGTTGGTGCTTTGGGACTATTTGGATTTGAAGAAGCTTGTTGTTGAACTTTTGGATCAAGCTCTATCATGGAGAGGTAGGAGCTTGACTCTTGTAAAAAGGTTTTCTTTTTGTATTGTGCTTATGTGAATGTTTTTGAATGTTTGGTATGTTTGTTGGTTGGTTGGGTAGATTGCCTAGGTGTGGTGTAGGAGAAGACTATGGGGATATTTTGTGGGGAGGCATAAGAGTTGTGGGGAGGCATAAGAGTTATTTGTGGAGGGAGTTTGGGTTGGGTGTTCCACCTTGGACAAGAAATAGCTTGCATTTCTTACTTTTGGGGGAGGCATAAGAGAATGGGGAGGCATAAGAGGTACTTGGGGGAGGCATAAGAGTATGTAGGGGTTTGAGATGAATATTTTGGTGGGTTTTTAAGGTGGTCACCCATTCCCCATTGGGAGGTATAAGTAACTTCCCCCATAGATCTTGCTCTTTTGGCCTTTGTGTGATGAGGCCTTGTATATTTTGTTATTGTCCTTCTTGTGACTGTAACTACATTTTATTTTGGACTGTGATATGATTGTGAAATCTTGTTTTGTGTTGTGGAAGCTTGTCTTGTTGCCATGAGTTGAATCCATTTCCTATTGTAATGTGGTTGGGGCTCGGGGGCCAATGAGGAGGATGGCTTCTCCTCTTCATTGGAATTCTTGGTTGGGTGGAGAGCGTTGCCTCTCCCCCTATTTTTGTTGTGACCAATTTGAAACATGGTGGATCTCTCTTGTTGTTGTTTCTTGAGCTTGTGTGAAGAAAAATTTTGTAGTTCTCCTTGGGTCCCTTGTTGTGAAATTCCCACTTTAAGTGGATGGAATTATAATATTAATTGTGGTGAAAAGATGCTCTATTTTAAATATGAAAGTTGTATTTTTATTGAAAATGGAATGAGAAATATTCAACAAAATCATATTTTGATGAAAATGTCAAAAGAAGTTGTAAAAGGAATTATTCTTTCAGTTTAATAGAAGTTGATTTACTTTATACAAAATGGTGTTACTCTTGTTTGGAAATCTGTTTGAAATATTGAAACACTTTTGCAAACTCTCTGTTTGAAGGCTGGAAAAATGTTTGTGTTAGGAAGTATTATTCCTGTGTTATTAAATGAAAGGTTGAAAAAGAAAAATAGAACTACATTCTTTCTCTCCACGTATTAATTGAAGGAAAGTTAACATTGTAAATTGGAATGGAATGAACTTAAATGTTTAAAGTATGGCAAATGAAATAGATAAATTTCTAGTTTGAAATATGTAGATCTCTGTTAGATTGTTTCAAACCTGCAAATCAATATCAAAAAAACATACAGAGTACCCTGCAACAATGAAAGACAAAATGAAACTTTAAAATGAACTAAGGATGAATAAAGCACATCATGAAACAATTTCATTTCCCTAGTAATTTATTCAGAACTCCAGTAATCGGGCAAAAGGCATAATAATGCAGTTTCATCGAAAAAAAATCGTATTGTAATCTCAACCGTTAATCAATTAATCCTTGAAATCCATTTGAAATCTATTAGTGTGAATCTCCATGCCTGCTTGGCATGTTGAAGAAGGAAGAATAGTGGGTCAGATATAATTCTGGCAGTTGAAAAATTTTTAGTTCACATTTTAATGGTAGGAAAGATACCTTTTCTTAAATTTCACCCATCTAAGGTTGTTAAAATAAGATTTTGTTCTTCCTATGCAAATAGGAGTTCAATCCATTTCCAAAAAGTCCTTATTTTCTCAAATCCAAGCTTTTAGTCAAAATTTATGGCTTTCTGAAATTTTAACTTCGTTTGGTTTAAAAAAAAAGGGAGGAAATTTTTTGTAAATCAGATCCGCTGGCCCGAAAATGATTGGATAACATGGGTACTATCTCCAAGTTGTGGGACTTGCTACTTGAGATAGACCTCCAGAGAAAGCTGGTTCTTGCTCCTAAACTACCTGCCACAATCTACTCTAATGCAGGATAGCTATTTCTAACCTAAATTTCCAAGGGACCAGGGAGAGAGAATGCATAAAATGAAAGCCTACACTAAAGCGGTGATACACCAGAAAAGGAGGGTGTGAGAGTAATCTCCAAATGTGTGAAATACAGAGGCAAAGTGCACACTAGAAGAGGTGATGACAGTTCACCATAATCTAGCAAAATGCATTCACAACAATATTCCAAGCATACACAATGATAATGAATTCCTGCAAGAACATAATAATAGACACAATATTCTTGTAGAAAGATTAAAGGGGCAAGAAGAATGCAAGAAAACACAGCAGGGGAAGATACATCCACAAACTTTGTATTTTATTGCTTCATGATATACACAGTTCAATCTATTACAAGATAAGGGCCTGGATCACCATGCAAGGAGTCCACTACAAGGGCCTGCAACACACTGGCTTCACAAAGCAATTTTGGCAGAGCTTTGTTACCCAAAAACTCTCTCCCTTTACAATGAGCCCAACACTCCAATTTATAGAAAAAAAATGAGAAGGAGAAGAGAAGGGAAAATGGAAATCCCGAAATCTGTCCTTCAACCACCTGTAAGAGGCATTAAATTGAGTGAAATGGTTATATTTCTTGCAAAAGGCTCCCCATACTGTCCCATGTGCTGCAGCAGAGAAAGAATGATGACCATGCCTCTTAATTGCACTCCCAGCTACCAAATAAAACACTGTTCTGAACCCGGCCACGTTTTCTTAAAAATCTCAATCAATTTCTCATCAAATCTGGAATTTCTTGATTGCTGTGCATCGGTCTCGGAACCACGATTCCAACGGTACCAATTTTGTGTGATTTCGTTGAGAAATGCAAAAGTTATGGCCTTCTGAGTGCGGGCAGCTATTTTGGGTCTGGCAGGCGTTTTCTGTCATTTGACGGGAATGAGCATTAACTGACTGGAGCCGAATATGTTTCTCTTTTCTCTCTTCCTTTAAATATATCTACATCTTCATTAAATGACATTAAAATTAAAAATTTGGCAGTTTTTATAATGGCGTAGAGGACGTCGTGCTCGTTCCAGAAAGTCCAATTTTATGAAAATCGGAGCTCGGAGTCAAAAGTTATGGCCGTTTGAAGTTTCACGGGTCAAATGTTGACTTTTCTCCTCTGCACTTGTCTTTGCCTCCGGCTTTCGGCTTTTTGCGTCCCGTCGCGTACATTGTCCCTTTGGAATTTTGGTGCAAATTTTTTCGGCCGAACTCCTCCGGTTCGCGTACTTTTGATCCCGCGCGCCCATTTTGCACGTCCCACCGGGACATTCCCTTCATCCGCATTGCCTTTTTGGCCCAAATCCCAAATGCTTAGTGGACTCAACAAAGTTCTGATTTCGGCCGAACCGGCCGGTTCGCGTCCTTTTGTTCCACTTGCGTCCCACTTTTTTTGGACTGCCTTGACTCATTTCGCCCGGTTCGGCCGGTTCGCGTACCTTGTCCTATTCTTGTCCCGAAGGCGACCCTCTCAGCAGTTAGTCGATTTTTTCTCGTCGAACCGGAATTTCGCGCCCGCCGCGTACCTTTGTCCCATTTTTCCCTGCTGCATTTCGGACTGTTTGTGCTGATTTCGCCCGGTTCGGCCGGTTCGCGCTTTTCTGCCCAAATGTCCCAGAGGCGACCTTGAGCAACTTAGCCAATTTTCACGATTTTTCCTGGATCAACCTATTTGCCTTCTGCAACCCTTTTTTTTTCACATTTTCTCAGAACTTACTTTCTTTCTTGGACAGGGGAGTTAGACAAATATGAGGGGACCCTAGAAACATGACTTTTCTGATGAATCCTGAATCAATATAATTTTATGCATGTTATCAAAATTACCTTGGGGGTGAATTTTGGATAACAGTTTCCTATCCAATGAAATTTGTAGAAGAAAGTAACATCCGAGAAGGTTATGGCCCAGAATGCAAATTTTGTATTTTCCATATGAAAATAAATTTTGTTTCCAATGTGGACGTAGCCCACCACTAGGTTAACCAACTGTTCTGCCTCATGGTATTCATTTCCCACGGTTCAATTTCCAAATTGATTTTTGAAGAAATGATATTAATAATTCTTAGTACTCCACTGGTGTGATACATGGGTTTTTTCAGGACTGAGAGCATGGATATCTGATGGTGGATAATTGTGTGTGTTTTAAAGGAATTCTTGCATTTCCAAAAAATGTTGGGCTTAAAGTAATGCAAATGGTCCAACCATTGTTGCCAGATTGACGAAGCCAACTTCTTTGGAGTTTATAACATGACCAATGATTTTAAATTTTAAAAGATACTACTTTTTCCCAATGGTTTAAGAAACTAAGAAACATCATTTATGTAATTAGTCATGGGTTTTCAAGAAGGATAACATAAAAATGTGCTCCGTGAATGTTTGGAAATTTTCTAGTCCTTATCACTTTGGAATAAAACGTAAAAAAAGGCAATATTATTCAGGTCTAATATCACCCCTTTGATACCAAAAGACAAAGTTATTTGTACCATCTTCGGTTTTTAATTACTTATATGTGCATTAAACCTTTGGTCCCTATGGTAGAAAAGTATTAACAACTAAATGATCAAATTAAGCCTTTGGGAATGTACTTTACATTCCTCCTTCATCTTTAAAAAAATTAGCATTCCCTAATGATCAAAATGATGGGAAAATTTAAAGCTAAAAAGGCCATTTTTGGGAAAAATTTGAGAATTTGAGCAAACTCAAATGGCTTGTACTTAAGTTTGGAAATATGAGGAGTTTAAATTAGGATGCTATCTTTTGGCCCTATCATTCTAGGAAAATATTTTGAATAAATTTTCACATCTAATGGTGATGTTTTGTGAAACCTGACTAAGTGCATCAATATGTGAAAAATCTTTTGGTTGAAGTCAAATTGAGTCTTAGATCCAAAGGTACCTCAAAAATCCTACCCCATATTTATCTTATCTAAAAAATTAAGTCTCTAAAGCATGGGTTGACCTTTTAAGGGGCCACAATAGGGGATAATTTTAATTGTTTTCAAGACCATGAAAATAAGAACCTTGGTTATTAAATTTAGACTAGTGAAATTAAAAGATACCTCATGAAGAATTTAATTGCTTTGGCCCCTTTGACCCTCTAATTAATTAAGGAATATTTAACTATAAGTGTTAATTTAATATGATTAAATTAACAAATAAAATTTATCTATATTTGGATTAATTATGTTCACTCAAAATTTTAATATTGATTCTAATCTTTTTACAATGGGAAAATTTCATTGTAATAAATATATAATTGACTTTGAATATTTTCATTTGACAAGGGATATTGCTATGAGAATCCCATAGTTTTGACGACTTGGCAAAGAAAAATTTTTTGTTAATTTTTGTATATAAACCTAGATTTTATTTTATAAAATGTGATCTCAAGATGTAACTTGTGCATTTTAGTCTTTTCGTTATAATTAGTCAAGGAATAAGAATAGTAAGGATCTTCAAAATTGTTTCAAATTCAGAACCAAAAATTTTGATTAAACAAATTTTTTCTAATAGGATTATTTGATCTATAAATTCATGGCAAATGTTGTTTAATCTACATTCCTTAAAATGAACCTATTAGATACATGAATAAATATTAAGGATAAAATTTGTTGATAAATTAAATCCAATTCAATTGTATTTCAATAAAGTGCATTAAAATTATAAATTTTCTTAGTGCTTTTTTCATGCATCCTTTAAATACATGAGCATTTTCCACTGATTATATTTAACGTTTTTTCATCAGTTTCCTAATATTGAAAAGAAATTAAAATACAAAGACATTAAAGAACCTTTTTTCTTGAAACATTTTGACTATAATAGAAACAACAAGCCTCATAAAGTTAGGACATCATTTATAATTATAGGGGAGTCATCTTTTATAGATTAAATTGCAGTTTCATTGCTTAGCCCAAGGAAGTTTATAGATGCGGGGTTTAATAACAAAAATTGAAATTGACCTCCCTAACCAAATGCCATTGACATTTTTCAAGAAGTGGGACATATGTTATTACTTCATGTACATGAGAAATGAAGATTTTTTTTTTTAACCTTATGAAAATTATCTAAAATCAAATAGTAATGGTTACTTCTAAGGGTAATTACTCTGATGAAGGTATGCAAAATAATATAAACACCAAAATTTTAATTGATGTTCAAATATAGTAAAAACATATTTTTGCCCATGTATTTATAGAGAACTCATACTAATGTTATGACAAAGATACAATGCATGGGTGTGATATTAATATTATCAATTACATCTTTGTTACCAATCATATAAGAGAAAGACATGTTTGTTATTTAGATTCATAAATATATAATAAAGGAATATTCCATTTTCATATCATGCCATGAATGGAGGTAACAAAGCCATAAAAATTAAATAATGAATTTCAATATAAGAATTTAAGTATGAATTTTATTAGAAAGTGATTCATCTAAATTAATTATTTAACATAACCTTACATATGCATGAGATGCCCAAATACCTAGAACATCATAATTTAAATGATATGATCATTAACCTCTTGCACAATGGATACAAACTTATGGTGTGCAATGGAGATATCTAGGGAGTCTTCCCTTGAAAATTTCGTGGAATTTTCTTTTTTAATCTTAGGAAATTCATTCTTTCACTAAAATTTCCAATCAAACTCTTTTGATCTAAGGTTGAAAGCTAAACTGGTTAGGAGTTTGGTATAGTCAAGGATCTATTAAATACAAAAATGTTACATGTAGTGCCATTTCTAATATTCCATCCTACCCTTCATAATTTAGAAATTAATGGTTGTTTAAGCTCCTTGCAATTTTCATGGATTTTCCATGCCCTAAATGTAAAAACTTTCATAGTACATGAAATATTTTTGTTTGCACCATAAATTTAAGTGATATTGGAAATAGATTAATTTATGTGTATTGGAAATGGTTCACATAATTGATGCCACATATCCTTTCTAAAAATATTCAATACTTCCTTATTATATCCCTTGAGTCTGGAGAAATCCTCATGCCATTTTTAAGGTGCCATTATGATAAAAAAAATTGTTTCGCTGTCCCTTCTCAATCATTATGTAACCATATTGACTTAGTAAGTTAAAGTAGGCTTATCTTAGAATCAGTGTTTGTGGTATCTTAGCATTCGTAGAAGAATATTTTTATCATGGAAAACCATTCTATGTGCATAAATTCATCTACATGGGTAAAAGACAATAATGTTTCACAAAAAAATGAGTTAATAGTTGGATCATCCAAAAGAGGGTGAAAATCATGGAAAATAGTAATTCAATTTCCAATATAACAACAATTATGAGCTTAAAGAAAGTCAAACCAAGTTATGTGAGTTAGCAAATTTTCTAGACCCGTAATTGAGCTTCAAAATCATAAATATGAAGGATCTCAACCAATACAAGAAACCCATTTTCTCAGTTTCTATTTACCAAAAAAACTCTCTTTAGAAAAATGTATTTTAATGTACCATTAAGTTTTCACGGAACTCTGTCACATACAAAGAGACACTTTAAGTCATTAAAATCTAGTCCCCTCTATTTGAATCAACGATGATATTAGTGAATTAGTGTAGACACAAAATCTATGCACTTGGGTACATTTCTAGGTCCTAAAATAAAGCTAGCATTTACGTGATTCCTAAGAAAGAAAAATAGTAATTGATAACTCCCTTTAGCCTTTTTCTTTGTCTTCTGCAATTTTATTGGCTTTATAAATATGTTACACTTTCCAGAATTTGACTATTTTATTTTTCTATGGCTTCGGACACTAGCACCCAGTTTGGAAACAACGTAGCCCAGGTGCTCCTGTCCTCCTTGGGTGCTCTGTCCTTCTTTACATTTTTCTTACCCCTTTTGGGTCCTTTCGCTTCTCAATTACTTTTTATTACTTTGGGTTGGCCTTTTGTTTTCAATTATGAAATTCAAACAAGGGAATCATATAAATACATAGTTATGCTTTCAAAATAAGGGACCAAACACTAAGCATTATCTATCATCACCTAATATTGCATTCAAAGGCACAAGAGCACTTTAAAGGAATTCATCTAGCACATCCATTCAAGGGACAAGGGATGCATACTTCTGCATACACAACATAGGAAAGGGAAGTTTATTCTATTCCATCCACACATACTTCTAATACATTTCTACATTCTAGATCTAGCCTATTATCATTGTGAAACTTACACAAGGGCATCCTAGGGAATCATTACACACACAAGAAAAAATACTACATGGAGTTTGAGATGTAGTACAACAGTGCTCGGTCATAATCTCACTCTTTGGGTGACCACCGGTGTCAATCTGACTCCCCATTCTACATTTTCCTTTTTAGATTTGATGTGGTTTGTGGGTATGTGTAAGGTAGATAATTTTTTTTCAATTTACAGGTACATTCAGTGATCAACAGATCAAATCAGAGTGAATATAGGAAGATAAAAATGAAACCTCCTTGTGACACATATAAAAACTAGACCTAGAGCATTCACACACTAGTGCCCAGATCTAGTCACTAGCGCATCCAAGCTCTTGCCTCCTTGTGGGCACTTCTGTCCTGCTTAGTTTTGAGTTATCAGAACCTCCAAGTGAGCCTGATGACACTCTTACTCTATCCTATTTTCAGTCATTCACATCCCATATCACTTCAAGATTGCTCAGAAATCAGCTAAGTCTTCTTATCTCTCCTCTCTTGCTTAGGGTTTCAATATTATTACATGCTTGTTTTCTTGTCTCATTTATATATTTTATTATTTGTATATCATTATTACAGTATTTACTCTACAATATTTAGATTTAATTCAATTTAATATTAAATCATTTGGTGAACCCCACTCATGATCAAACATTTGGATCCTTATTTTTCCTATTCTATCTGATCCTCTTTCATGGCTCCTAAAGTCTCCTTGCATCAATTACTTCAAATGCACCCACCTTGCAAATATGTTCTCCAAAAATCCCTAGACACTATGTATCTCCCTTGCAATATACCACCTGCACAAGTAAGTGCCATCTTTGATCATCTCTCTGATGACCCTATTAGTCCTGATACCAAAACCAATCAATCCATTTACAAGTCAATTCAAGCTTTACATTGTTTATTTCAAGATAAAATTCAAGCTATGGAAACCACGATTACATCTCTCACAGCTGAAATCCAACATCTCAAGGATGCTTCTCAAGCCCATGCTAGTTCTTCTTCTACACCTCATCCTAATCCTATGTCTTCTACATGTGCTCATATAAGTGAACCCAAGTCTTACCACTACCAACACCTCTCAAGTTTGATCTAAATGCTAAGCAACATGATATTATTCCTAAGCTCCTCAATCACCAATTGATCAACTTGTCAACTACTCATTGCTACCCTCCTTATCGGCTTGCCAAATACATAGGTCTCCCATTTTGCAATTATCACATACTTAATGGACATCATGAAAATGATTGTTATGCTTTAAAAAGAAGAATTAAACACCTTGAGCATCAAGGTTTTATTTCATTTGCTACACAACATTCTGCTACATGCTCATCTCCAATTTCTAAATCCCAATGGGCTCCCAAATCCAATCCCTCTATGTCTAATGAGCATCATTCCATAATTACTAATGTTCCTTCTCCGGTAAGTCAAGAGCCACCTATCCAACCCATTCCAACTAATAACCACCTTTAAAAATCCGTCCTCCATCCCTCCTCCTATCAAGTCTTCTACAACATTACCAATTCCAACTAAGGAACCACCTCTCAAAATATATCCTCCATCCCCTCCTCCTATCAAGTCCTCTATGGGTTACCAATTCCAAATTAACAACCACCAACCAAACAAGACCAACCAATTCACCCTATGATAGCTAACCTCTTTAAAATTCCTCCTGTCAACCCAAAATCCAACCCTGGTCCTACTCTTGCTCCTACCTACCATTGTGACGACAATATGCTTTCTTATGACCCATGGCATGCTTTCTCACCTCACAACATATATATCTCCATTACTCAAACACTTAGGGGGCATCAAATCCCTCCCCCATCATATCACATTTCTAATAAATATTTTACATCCAGATACTATCCAAATCAACATCTATAGATTAATCTTATTTCATAATTGATGCCAATATTTCTAAAAACTCTTGCTCTTATCTACACTATGTGCACACCTTACTACATCTATCCATGCTCCTATACTACACACTCTGTACATGCACTCTAGTACTCATGATTACACTTGACCTTTATTTATGACACACATTCTACTTGTACTATATACGATATACATCACATACACTGTGCTTCATGTCTATACATAATTTAGCTCACTACTTGGTTCACAATTGACTCACATCTACTTGGCAAAAACTCACTATCACTTTGCCTCATAGTATTTAAGGTGGTAGCCTCTACACTCTCATGCTCTACGCTTCATTATTAGTCTATATCAACACTCCTACATCTTTGGTACACACATTGTACCACCATCACTAGATGATGCACTCAAGTTATAAGGTTCACACTTGATTGTAGCAGGTAAACTTCATCAATGAACCTCACATCATCATAATCTTACTACATATTTAATGCTTTGTGATTCATGATACATATTTTCTAGCATCTACTATACATGCACACTCATTACCTGATGACACACTCTTATTCTATGGTTCATTCTTGACTGTTGAGGGTTTCTATAAATGAACCTCATCTCATACACATACGTTAGGTTCAATGTAACTCCTCACATCCCCACATATCGCATAACATCCCATCACATTCATATAACATTTACATATCTTGGTTTCATTTACTCTTGCTTTCTTATACTACTTACATGTTGCACTTTTCTTATTATGCTAGTTAGATACTCAGTATGTCATTATCTTTTTATATACACACATGCATGTTCACTTGGTCTTTTGAGGTGAATGTAGATATCTTACGAATTTTCACATGATGCAATGATGCTCAACACTGTATCTTTTACCAGTCCCACTGAGGCTCCTGGGGGCATATACTTTTACTACTCTCACACTTCTACACATCACAAGTTCTATTGCTACATTATTTAGTACTTCTCATTACTATTACTTTACTTTTCACTAATCTATACATGCTTTGACATACTATTTATCTTTCTAACATGCTAATGGGTGCTTCATGTGTAGCATTTTCCTTGCAGGATATATACAACCATGTCTATCTGATCACATTTTTCTTATTATTTCTTGTATGTATATTACGTTTGTGGGCTATGCCCTATGTCTTGATTGATCATTGTTTATGCTTTTATGGCTCTTTGACCCTGATTGTCTTGTGACATTGTGAAGTGATGTCCCATGTATGAAACCCACTTTTTGTGGTCCATCTTGTCTTCCTAATTTTTTGTTTCAAAGACTTCTCTTTCATGCTAGCTTAATTTTACTAACTCTTGTTACAAGAATAATTTTTTTGCATGTTACTTGGTTTCTACCATGCACATCCCCTACCCCTTGTACGTATCCATTTCAAATTAGTTTCAGGTTCTCTCTGTTGGAGCTCATGATCCTATAATGGTTGCATGCACCAAAAATGAGGGGGGAAATATATTGGGTGAACAAATCATCCTTAAAAATACATAGATGTTTGAACTAACATACTACAGTACAAAATTGAAACATGTTATAGTCATAAAACTGGTCTAGAATCAGTCTTGGATCAAAATATCAGAGAAGACACTAGTGCCCAGTCTTAGAAATTAGTAGTGGGCACTTGTGTCTCCCTTGGGTGCTAATGTTATGGGGAAAATACATTCAATTTCTCATATCACCATAGTTCATAGTATTTTTCAGAGCATTTCTCCAGTAGTAGGAGCTTTCCTCTAGTTACGGAATTCAATTTATCAGTTACAAATCAAAACTAAATCACAACAAACTAGAACTAACTAGAACAAATTAGAATGTTTCATATATAGTGGAAATTTGAGAAGTAGTAATGGATGGAGAGAAAGATAGACCTCTCTTCCCAAAACTCTTCTCTTGTGGCATGAGAACACCCAAGAAACTCGCACTTGGCATGAGATCACCCAAAAACTCACCCTTGGCATGAGATTGCCCAAAAAAATCAGTCTTCACAGAATTTTAGGACATTTTTTATCCTTTCATACTCTTATACATTAGGTGCACACTTTCCTTTATTACTACTTTTAGAAACTTTTACATACTTCATACATACTTTGCTCATATTTTTCATATACAAGACTTTGACTACTCTTTCACTCTTATTTTGTAGTTCCATCCTTAATACTCAACAAGTAGTAACTTACATCATTGAAGAAAAGTTCCAAAAACAAATTTATGCATATACTTCACCCCTAAGGTCACTTTCCTTTGCTAATATCCACGCTTCACATTGCAATCACTTCACGCTTCACTTCTCCACTTGGCACGCTATCGGCTACACAATTTTCTATAGGATCATAAGGTACACATCTTCTATCTAATTTATGCCATCGATTATTCACTCAATATCATAAAGTGGGTGCAAAATGTAGTCACAAAATCTATGCGCTTGAGTATATTTCTAGGTCCTAAAAGCATTCTAGCATTTACATGATTTCTAAGTAAGAAAAGTAGTAATTAATAACTCCCTTTATCCTTTTTCTTTGTCTTCCACACTTTTATTAACTTTATAGATCTGTTACTCCTAACAACATTTTTCTGTTTTATTTTTCTATGTCTTTATACACTAGCACCCAGTTTAGATAGTAGCACTAGGCCCTTCTATCCTCCTGGGTGCTCTTGTCCTTATTTATATTTTTCCTACCCTTTTAGGACCTTTTCACTTCTCAACTAATATTTATTACTATGGGTTGGAATTTTTGTTATGAATTACAAAATTCAAACAAGGGAATTATATAAATACATAATTATTATTTCAAAATGAGGGGCCAATCACTAACATTATCTAAAATCATGTAAGGTTTCATTTAAATGCACAAGAGAGATTTGAAGGCATTCATCTAACACATCCTTTCAAGGAAAAGGGATGTATACTTCTACATACACAACATAGGATGCATAAGTTTGTTCTATTCAAAACACATATAATATACATCTACTACATTCTACATCTAGCCCATTATCATTGTACAACTTGAAAAAACCATCCTAGGGCATCATCACACACACAATCATAAAGAACTACATGGATTCTAAGATGTAATTTAGTGCAATTACTTCATAATTTCACTCTTCGGGTGACCTTTCGGGGTCAGTATGACTCCACATTCTGAATATTTTCCTTTTTAGGTTTGATGTGGTTTGTGGGTATGTGCAGGTGAACTTCTTTCTTATAGGTTATATTTACATTCAACGATCAAGGAGTGAAACCAGTAACGACGAGTCAGTGACTAACAACGAACCTCATGCTATAAAAAACTAGAATATGAGCATATGTGCACATAGACGCCAGCGCCTAGAAACAGTCACCTGCACCCGGTGCTACTTCTTGCCCTAGTCCTGTCGCCACTTCTGCCATGCTTAGTTTAGAGTTTTAGAACCTTTGACGAGCCCTGATGATGTTTTTTCCAGTCTATTCTAGTCATTCACATCCCCATATCACTTCTAGATTACTCAGGAATAAGATAAGTCCCTCTCTCTCTCTCTCTTACTTAGGTTTTAAATATTATTGCATATTTGTAGCTTATCTAGATTAGTGTATTTTATTATTTTTTCATCATTTATTACAATTGTTATTCTATAATTAGATTTAATTAAAAAATATTAAATCACCTGAGATATCCTTAAAAAATTTCCCCTCTTTTGTGGAAATGGAGATATCAGTACTATTAATCATATCTAGGATATAGCGAAACATTGTGCCATCCATAACATCAAAGAAAAAATGTTTAACTTAGAACCCTTGTCTCAAATTTCATAGGAAAAACACAAGATTGGTACCCGATTTTGTCTCCTTAATCCATTTCTACATGGGATCAGATGAGAGAATAATTGAATAATTGGTTGAAGGAGAATGCAAATATCATATCCCTCATGGAACATCTCAACACAATAAAAAAAGATTAAATAGAGTGTATCTCAAAATTGAACATCATATTCTTGAATACTTGGCATAGAATTCCTCAAGAATTTAGATGTAAACAAGGTATGACATTATTGTACTATTTAACAGCCTTTGATTCTCATTTAGTTATATTAATCCAAAAAAAGAGGAAAATTATTTCCTCGGGATTTTTTCATTGTTATACAAACCAAGAAGTGTATAATTCAAAATGGATAAAGGATACCTTTCCCAATCATTCCCATTCTTTCATCACCTTATCAAGTTCTCTAAACCCGTCATACTATCAAGGAAAAAACTTGGTGTTCCCCTTTAGATATAGGAAACCTATTTGTTTCCTAATATTCAATTTATTGCTCAAGAATCTCATAATGCCCAAAACATCCATTATGACATGTAAAATTCCCCCCATCTCTACCCAAGGCATTACAAAACCTTCTAAAATATTGTTGTCAAGATATGAGGAATTGTGGTATTTTACATGTTATCCAAAGCCTCTATCTAATGTTCAATAAACCCAATAATCCAACAATGTTGGTAGAGAAATATTTTTTCTAATTTTATG
The DNA here is from genome assembly GCA_019776745.2 of Taxus chinensis. NCBI lineage: Eukaryota > Viridiplantae > Streptophyta > Pinopsida > Cupressales > Taxaceae > Taxus > Taxus chinensis. The sequence continues at coordinate 236,717,992 of CM034157.1, read as the reverse complement.
GAGAGAAGGAATTTCAATGGTTAAAGTATATTTTGGAGGACCATCTTGGTGTTTAAAATGTTGAGGATTGGTGTGAATCTGATTGGAAAGATGAGTGTAGACACAAAATCAAAAACTTACTTCTATTTACTATACCACTAAGTATGTTGTTTTATATATGGATCTTGCATAAGAAAAGTATTCATTGATGAACCATCACATAGTCCATATGCTTGTCTTGTCAGTCTTTATTGCTTTTATCTTTCACACTTGTCACCCAAACACATAGTTCTGGTTAGGTCACAGGGATCCCTATATGTCAGTTCTCACTCATTTTTTGTCACTCATCTCTGGACACTAGCGTCAGGTGCTATATCTTGGATAACTGTCTCCTCTTTATGTTTGATCTTATTCTTGACATTTGAAGTTAGTATTTTTCATTTTCCATCTCATCTCCCGAGGTACTAGTTGGCATGTCGGGTCATTAGAGTTGAAAGTCAAACAAGAGATCCCTATATAAACACAACATACATACCATTATAAGGGCGAATAATTATTATCAAGGGATAGCTATTTACATCGAGAAAGGGATTGAATTTGAGCACAATACTCTCCATATACACTATATAGGAATGTGAGTTCATTCTATTCCATCCACACATTTACATTTTATCTAGCTACCGGTTATCTTGGCATCATTGGTGAAAGGGAGACCTAGGAGCACTATTGCACACACAATCACACAAAACTACATTGGGTTTGAGATGTAGCGTAATGCTCAGTCCTAAGTTCACCATTGTGATAGCCAAGGAAAGTTTGAATCTTCATTTTATATCTTTATTTTTTAGGATTTGATGTCTATTTAAGGTTTTTGCAGGTGTATACTTCATTGCATGTTTACAGGTACCTCACAGATCTAAGTGCGACATACAAGTGACAAAATATAATAAAGTACAAAGCCCCAATGACCATATCAAAACCAGGTTCTGACCTTTTTTGCAGACCTAGGCACCCAAACACAGGATTAGGGTGCCCATGGGCTCCCCTATCCCTCTTTAGGCACCCCAATCTAACCATTTCCACCTTTGCTACATTTTTTGTGGTTTTTTGCAACAATATGTGCTTCTATTTCATCAAATTTTCCAGTCTAAACTCACTACAGGATAAGAAAAATTTATATAAGTATCTTACCCCTCTCATTTCCTTTCATAGTCAAAATTAACAATTGTTTAACATTTATATTCAATTGTAGATCATTAACAATAGATCTTTGCGTTCATATTTTAATAAAATATCTATATTTTACTGAATAATAGAATGTTAAAAAAATGTGCAAAAGGAGGAATTTGACATGGAAATAGATTATGAAGATACATAGGAAAATTAGTTAGGAATTAGGGATGTAGATAAAGTCTTTCTCAACACTATTGGTATTGGAAAATTTGGGGAAGAACATATTCAAAGTGAGCAAGATGTTACAATTGAATGCAATGATAAATGTTGCAATTAATCAAATAGAGCTTCATGGAAATGAATAAGAAGAAGATAATGAGAATAAAAGAGTGGAAACTAAGTTTTTGCACAAGAATAATCATAGAAAAGTTCAGATCATCTTTTAAAAATCCATATCGAAGAGGAAAGAGTTTCTGGTAGCTCCATTCTTAAAGTTAACACATGAAGAAGATGGGAAATTGAAAGGACTAATCCATCCAATCAGAAAATTATAAGCCCTATCATGTATCTGGCTAGTATATAGCTAGAAATAGAGTTTCCACTGGTCATTTTCAATTCAGAGCATGAGGTCTTGAGCTTCAAAGCATTAAAGGTTATCATATGCACCCATCTAAATTAAATAGAAAGCAATAAGAGGAGGTTACATTTTCATTTCTCGGCTGATAATTTAAGAAAAAAAAGTGGCAACCATTCTTTCACCTCCATCATGTGATTTAGTTACAAAAATGATCACATAGCCACATTTTGTAAAAAAGGAAAGCTACTTTTCCTAGCCCATATAAGGATTTTTTTAGCTTCATTTCCTTGTGGTTAGAGTAGGATTAGTTTAGGTTTCTTATTGGAAAACAAGTGCTCATGCAAAATCCACACATTTCCACTCGGAACATGTATGATTTTCATACTTTATATAGTTTTTTGGGCCTTTTGCCATTGTGCACAATATAGATATTTTACTATGGGAAAATATGAAGATTTTGGAGTATATTCCAAGTGTTTATACAGAGCTCTAAAATATCATCTTCAAATGGAAAAATTGAATGAGTGTTAATTTCATGAGAATGCAGTGATCAGTTTCAAAAGGATAATGTTAGTTTTCAAGCTATGTGCTTTATTCCATACCAAATGGATACGTCAAGGCTATTATTCTTCATCATCTAGCATACATATGTCCCTTGGAGGTCGTCAAACTATTGTCCAAAATTACATCCCATGAAATTTTTAACTACTCATCCAAATTGGGACTTGGGAACTTTTTACTCAGGAAAGTCACAGAACACTAAGTTAGTCTTACACGAGATGCATGAATGTAGTGTTTTACAAGTTATCATATCCCATCAAATAAAGGAATTAGAGCTCAAGGCTTAGCTCTTTTTTATGGAATTAGCAATTAAAAAAAGATAAAGTTAGATTTTAGATCTTTGCAACATTAAGGATGTCAATATTCTACGTACATCAAATTAGTCTTACATAGGATGAAGGAAAAGTGAGAGAACCATAGGGTTTACATGCTAAGGAAATAGTATTAAAATCAGCTAAGGATGGGATATACAGAGTGAAGGACTGGGAAAATTTCGTGCTTCGTGGTATGGAAAATACAATGTTTCATAGCCTTGGATAATACAAAATTCTGCAAAGTTGGTTAATTCCACGCCACAAATTTATATTCCGCTAAGGTTGAAAGCCACAAGGAAAAGAAATAGAACACTATGGAATGTGGAAAATGAATGTAAAGTGCAAAGTAAAGTCCATGATATAGCCCACGGAGCACAAGAAATTCCATAGGACAAAGACCAACAAGGCACTGGTATTATAATATATTGAAGATTTTGAGTGTTGCTTGCAGATCATGGTGCAGTTTGGAAATGAATCCGTACAACAAGAGATAGATACAGAGAACATGAAAGAGGCCACAAAACATGGAAACATATTAAATTAAGAATAATGTTGCAAATCAAAGTAGAATAATCTAAAATCTAGGAAGCAAGAAAAATCCACACATGTCTTGAACCAAATGCTCAACTACTAGAATTTAATGAAGTATGGATATCATCCTTTTACACTTACAATCTGATGGCATTAAATTAGAGAAATGTCAAGCGCTCCTTCTCTCCTCCCATCTTATTCTCTCTCATATATTATATAAAAGTGAAATTCATTCATTTGGAAAAGGGATCTCTCTTTTGATTATAATGACACCATATCAAAATGGTGGCTGAATTCTCATGAGTTTTATATCTCATATTTGAAAATCCGTGGTGTGTCCAACACCTAATGAGAATTTTTATTGGTCTGTGCACCTACAAGAAACAAGTCAATTAATATTATGGATATTTTTTGCTCTTCTCCTTGCATTTTATTATTCTTTCCTCTCCTTTAATGTGTTTTATTTTGTGTATGGATTCTACATGTGGATTCATCATTTTTGTGTGTTGTTAGTGCATGGAATAGAAAGGTTGATGCATGATAGGTCTATGGAACATGTGCACCCTCTCCTTTCTGTGTTTCCTTCTATTTTCCCCTAATAGAGAGAGATCACCCCTTCTTTTCTAGTTCTATCACCTTTGTTTTAGCTTATTTTGTTTATGCCTCCCTCTCTCCCTCTCCCTCTTAATGTTGGTGACTTGGATGTGTTATAATAGGCTTAGCCTAGGAGTAGTGTTAGTGGTAGGTTAGATAGGTAGAGGAATAAGACATTCTCCTAAGGATGGTCTCATGAAATAAAGTACCGCATTGAGAGACCATCTAGTATTTCATTGATATTTTGAATCTTAGATTCAACAAGGGTGAAAATTTCAACGAAATCACTAACCAAAAATACTAACTAATGTGAGCGCCCAAGCTCTAACAACCTCACTTAAGCACATAATGGGGAGTGCATAAAGACAAATAAAAGATACTAATGGGTCATATAAAATAGGCTTGATGAGTTAATGATGTACACATACATAGTGAAATATAAGTTTCCCAATGGTAATGAGTTCATATCACCTAAATACATGGATATCAAGTCAACATAACCATAAATTCATATAGGAACTATTACTCTAGAGGAGTTTACTCAAAATGACAATAATTAATATAACTAGATTTATTTTTCCATGAATGAAAAGTATCATTGCAATGCACCCAAAAATAAAAAATACAACTAAAATTGAGCGATGACTTATGCCATAATGCATCCCAAGAAGCATGATTTAGAGACTAATCACAATACAAAAGAAGGTGTATTGGGTAGAACAAATACCATCATACATATGTACATTCAATGGAATCAAAATTCACAAAATATCTAATGAGAATATGTGGTCTAATTCTACTAATTTTGATAAGTTTTATGGATGCCAGAATTATCAAAAGTTGACAAATACGAATATAGTGTTCTTCCTGAGAGATAAAATTATTGAAACTAGAAGAAATGTGTGGTAGACATATGTTCACTGAAACTCACTCTATAATAATGATTTTAATCCACTTCTCAATTACATACAACAAAATAGATGACAATGTAAATTGTTATAATAGCTCCATGCAAGGATACTGTTAGTAGTGTCAATAGTGTAAGAGTTCGCCAATCTCTAAATTTAATCTTCATAAAAAAATGAGATGCACCAAATACAAAAAATAAAAACCAGGGAATTGGACATAACACCTGAAGCAGGATTAGGACTATACCCTCTATACTATTGAATGGGTAAAGTGATGCTACAAATATATATGAGTGCAAAACACCAACTACTTAAACATAGATTAGCCAACACTAGAGTTCACCAAACTAGATATAATTGAAAAGAATGGTTAGCTGAAATAATTTTGAAGGATACTTTCAACATGCTTCTAAAGTGCTCAAAATAAAATCAAAATATACCTCTCAAGAATGTGGCCATGGTGCTGATGGTAAAGTTAGGTAACTGAAGAATAGAAAAGTGCTAAAAAATGGATCATAACTGTATGGAAAAACCTCCATGGATCTATCTACTCATGTGACTAAAAATTGGTTCCATACGAAATAACATCATCAAGAGACATTGAAACTCCATAATTCTATCAATCTCTAGAGGACATCATTTGAAATAAGATACTTCCTCTACAACTTTAAAAGAAAATAAATCTAAAAAAAAGAGCATTACAATACAAGAGGAGTGATGAGTAGATCAATAAGTTGAATGATGGAGGAATCACACTTTTGGTGCACTCTCAATGAATGCTTATGTCTCTGCCACAAGTGATTATATATCCATCCTAAATGAACATAGATGGCTGATGAGGATTCTTAGATATGATATTTTCTAAAGTGTACAACTACATCATGCGAGAAAGCATTAGAACATGTTCCAAGTTGATCATGTTTAACAACTAAAATATCAAGTTCCTAAATCTTTAGTTAAGGTGTAGAAGAAATCATGTTTAATTCACGATCCCAATAAATTACCTTACTTATAACAAATTTTGTGACAAAAATTCCACTTAATAGTTTGAGTAGGGGGAGGAATACCTATAGAATGTTATCTAATACCTTTGCTAACAAATCCCATAGAATGGAGCATCTCAGAACCATATGCAGTGGTATTCTTCTAAAAGGATCTAAGAATGTAAGTAGGAAGAGTAAAAGTGGGATAAAGGAATGTGTAACTACAATAAGCACATGATCAGAAAAATGGTGTAGTAAAAGAGTAGTAATAATAATAATTTTTTTTGAAATAGGAGCATCGACAATAGGAGAAAACTCATGTACTAATGAATCAAGTTCAATAGGCACAAGAGAAGTAACTATATGTGGACTAGTAACATGGTTGTGAAGGTCCATAATAGGAGAGGGATGTTGTAGGGTAACAATTTCATAATACAATGAGTAATGACATCATCCTTCACGTGAATAAGGTAGTGCAAAAAATCATCCTACCTATTCAATTTAAATATCTCCTCTTATAGTGTTAGAGAAGAATCTATACCAAGAGACAAATTATAATTTCAAAATCTAAAAGTGAAAGAATGTTTGTATATGAGGGGATCTAACCACATTTTAGATTGGACCTCACCCTCCATTCTTTGACGATCAAGAAAATATGCCACCAAAGTAAATAACACCCTAGGCATATTGCACAATAGGTTGGCAAGTGGGGGTCTAGGGAGGTATCCCACAATTGGGTTAAGGGGAAGCACATTTTGAAAGGAATATAGCCTTTCAAATGGCCTAAAAAAATTCCTGTTATAAGAAATCATAATATTCCCCCATTTTACAAAAATGTTGCCCCCATTTTTGCAATAACCATGCTTTGGAAATATAATTACTCCATTTAAAATAAAAAATTACTATTTAAGAAAATAATCGCCCCCCGATAAGGACAATTCAAATAATATTTAGAAAAATGTATATGCTTAGTGAAGAGGGGTTTGGGCCCCTAAAACTCATTGAACCAAATGATCCTATTATCAAGCAGCCAAACGACCAGTGTATTTCACTGAATTTATTTTAACCTTCTGGAACTCACAATTTTTCTTAAAAAAATCAAAAAATGGGCCGAACTCAAACTCTCACTTGATAAGTTAGTTTTATGCTTTGTGAGTGAAAAATTAAACTTCAATATTTTTTATGTCGTCAAGAGTGGGGAAAATTGATGTCTGAGTTGGGGAATCAATTTATGTAGGGTGAGTTAGGTGCCTATGCTATTATGATTTGTTTTGAAAGCAAGTCGAGTAAAAGTGTCCAAATCATGCATTGGTTGAATGTATTACCACTGAGGGATGGTACGTAGTAGATGCAAAGGTTGCCGAGTGTTTGAATTGAGACTTACAGATAAAAGAAAGATGCACTGTTCATGGTTTAGGCGTAGTTCACCGATGCAGGGGCCAAGGTTGAGCTCAGTACTGTGACCGAGCCACAAGGAGCTCGAATCAATTCAGTATTTCATGATTTCAAGAAATCCATAACCGAGTTAAACATAGAAAATGAGATCTACGAGAAGGAGTCGAGTTGAAGGTGAAAGATATCTATCTATCGCCACAGGGTTCCAACATCGAGTGGAAAATATCAATGCATGAGATGACAAGTTGAGGGTGTTTCCTACATAAAATCCTGACAACTCACGTACAAAGCGACATCCATCTTTCCTAGGAGAGCTCAAGAGATAGGGTCTGCAGTCAAACAACTCGAGAATGACAGTTCACTATCATTGCAATAATTATTTTTCAGTGAATTATTTTCTCAATCCTTTAATCTCTTTTAACGTGTGAATTATTTTGCAATGTAATTTTATGCACGTACAACAAAGTTCCAATGCAAAAATTATTTTCTTCTTTTCTCAAAAAATTATGTTCTTTTCGAACTCTTTCTATAGGAACTGCAAACAAGATCATATGTATTTGATAGAATAATGTCTGGGTAATGGCCGTTGAGTCTGCTCTGATACCATATCAGACAAGTGATAACTTCTCATGTATCCGAGAACTTTCACAGCACACCATTACCACAATGAAATCAAAGCCATGAACAAAACATATAATAATACATAGGACTCTGTATTTATGTGTATGCAATTATAAGACAACAGTGTGTTCCTTTTATATAGGATTGCATAATTTTTTATTTTTAACAACCAAATAATTGTAAGAGATAATATTAGGGAAGAATTAAATTCCCTTGAATCAATCTCAAGCAAACATGTGTGAACCAAATAACAACTTAACTCCATAATTAAATCTTAACCCCTTTGTCGGTGTGAACACAACATAACACCAAGCTGGCTCAGAAGTAATTGAAACTGCCAACCATTGTGAACACACATTATAACACTATTTGCTTCACTTTTATCACACTATAATCCTTTCGTAATTACATAAGATATTTATATATAAAAAATAAAAAATAATGAAATAGGGAAGGACATGAATTCAATACAAACTGTAATGTTTTTTTACACTATATGTAGTGGTGGCAGTAAAATCTCTAATAGTTCATCTATCCATAGGTTTTCTAGTTCACTTCCTACTTCTAGCAAGTCATGTTATCCTCGTCATTCTACATACTCATTCAGGTCTTTTACAACTTCTCATAAAGAACTTTCTTCTAGGCCTCTTATTAGATCAGATTCAATGCATAATACTCATCATGGGTCTTCCCACCCTAGCTCTTCTACAAAACAAAATAGTTTCTAACACAAACTATACATGAGCATCATTCATCTCTTCTAACACTTTTGGCGCCTAAGTCTCCTTTATCCTTTAAGTGAAATGTTCCTCTTTATGAGCCTTTATTGGATAGATCTTATGCTACCTCATTAATATTATAATTATATATATATATATATATATATATATATATATATATATATATATATATATATACAACACTACAGAAACATAATATAAAGATATTCACATATTTGGAAATTAACAAAATCGTAACATTTTTATGGTTGGATTGGATAGGTTGAGAAATTATTATACATGTTGTTTATCATGTTATTTTTATCAACAACATATATTTTCTATATATTATTTACACACATGTATTTACGAGGTATGTTGTTCTTGATGTAGGACACACAAATTTATACACCATGAAAGGTGTTGGTTTGGTCCCTTCTCATTAATATTATGCTTTGGGGGCATCTTCCACATATATAGGTGCTTCATTTTTTATAGTTGTAACAATAAACATCCTAATCATGTTTACACAGTGTCGATGTTATCTCCTAAGCTACCAAGACTAACATGTGTCATATCTAGTGATAGCCTATATCGCTTTCTCTACTTTTACTTTCATGTTTTTCTATACTTTTTTCATGTATTATTTTAATTTGTTGCTTTTGTAGTTTTCTTCATATATTTCCTACTATGTTTTCTGACCACTTGCTTATGATTGCTTATTTCCTTTCTTTATTACAATGCTATGATATATTTTTCTATAGGTCTAAGTGCCCTCAATTTTGTGTAACACCATAAGTGTCCCATGTTTGAGGCTCTACTCCTATCTTATATGTATATATGTGATTCTCTGTACGTGGCTTATAATTGCTTTTACTGTGATAAATCTTTGACACTAAGGTTTTCCCTTTTTTGTGGATCCCTGCCTATCTTTTATGTATACACTTTCTTCTCTTTATATCGCCTACAATTCCTTATATTGTTATTGTATTATCACATTGTAGTTCTTCCAATTTTATAGTTTTATCCCTATCTCATGTTTATACAATTCTTCCTTTGTAGGCATCATATAGTGCCTTCTATTATGTTTATCTTGTGACACCATGGGTGTCCCATGTTCACAGCTTTATTCCTCCATGTGAATATGTTTCAATAGTTTTTATTACTTATCCCAACATTGTTGTTTCTACTTATTCTACTATATATTATAACATGATTCACTCTTACTTCACAGACGGTTATATATATATATATTAGATAAGGCTAAAAGTGGGGTTTTTGGTTGGGACCCTATCCAAGAATAAGACATGGGTCAACACCCAGATAATATATTAAATACAAATGAGCCAAAAAGAATCACTACTTCCCAATAGCAAAGAAACACCCAAGAAGCAAATCAAATTCCATGCAGTCAAAAAAACAACAAAGAACAAACGAGTAAGAAAAAAAATCAGAAAGGAATTCATCCTAAGGAAGAAGTATGAGATCTAAGAGACATTTGAGATGGGGCTATGTGCATATTATAAGGAATTTTTTTCTTGTTATGCATAACCATCAACTCTTCCTTGGTATAATCATCAACATAATCAAAGCCACATGGAAGAAGAGCTTCAATGGACTTGATGGACTAGAATAAAATATTTGAAGGGGAAGACGGGGTTTCCATTTCCTTAAACATCCCAAGAGATACCTGACACAGAATGTGAAGAGTCACCTAAGGAGGTGTGTCATCAATAACATGGTTAGTTTCAACCCTTGAGGGGCACTTTTCAGGATAAAGAGAAGAAATATCATCAACATGATCAGTGGGGGCACTAATGCTAAAGTGAGAAGGGAGATAATCCTTCCACCAGGATGAATTATCCCCAATTTTACACTTTGAGTGCCCACAATGCTTCATCAAATGACCAATTTCAAAGTATATATAGTAACATAAATCTAGAATTTCATAGTTGAGCCATTGAGTCCATAATCTTTCTCCAATCTACAGGTTGATTATGTCAGGGAGATCAAGGGATATGTCTAAATCCACTAATATTTGAGCATAAGTAGTATAAAACATTTAAGCGGTGGCATCATTCAATTTTCCAAAATCCCCTATAATATTCGCAATGGCTTTGAGGCAAGGTTCATTCCATCACTGCAGGGGAAGACCTAGGAGTTCAACCCAAATAGGAAGCGTATCAAAAGAATATTTTAATGGATCAAAAGAGGGTTACGTGGGTTTAATCATGATTCCATGATCCCCCTAGACCTAATAAAAATTATGGACATCATTACAATCTTCATAAGATTAAAAAATAGAAATGAAATATGCTATAGAGTAGGGATATAAATAAAACTTAACCTTGATTTTAGATTTTCATATTTTAGTGATCCATTCATATAGCTAGGAGAGATTTAGCCAGAAGTGATTGAAGTGGAATATGAGTCAAAGTTGACCATAGTCCTCTTCCAGATCCATTACTATTTGGATCAAGACCTCCTTAAGTTTGAGAACATGGGTCTTGATTGTTGTCTTAAAGGGCTTCCTCACCCATTGAACATCCCTAACAAGTCCTGTATTTGAAACAATAACAACAACAAATTTCGGGCCACCAAGGTTAAAGTTTGTTGTTTCTGTAGGCGCCAGATACCCACACTTGAGAAAGGATAGGTACTAATGTCCATAGTTTCACCGAGACCAAACTATCACCCTTGTATCCCACCACCGCCTTCGTACTATGAATAATATGCATCTAAGAAAGGGTTTTCCACTACTCCCCCTCCATCGATGTTTTTGTAAAGGCACCAAATAGTAAATTCCTTACCCGATCCGTCGCTAATCAGGATAGGAGTATCTCCATCACTATACTTATGAATTCCCTCCTTGGGGATTAGTTTAGGGATCATTATCGAGCATGGCATTTCTCAGTTTAGGACGCAAGAAGATTATGAACATGTTTCTATCTCGATATTATTTTTACTCTATTTTATGGTTTTCTTTACTCTTACTTTAATGATGTATTAAATTATATACTATTTCTAATCTGAATTTGATATGATTTAATCTTTCTACAATGTTGTTACTACTTCCATACACATGTATTACTTCTTGTTGTATGATGTATGTTGATTTCTCTGTCATGTATGGTTTCTACCATATAAAGCATTGTTTTACAGGTTAACATTCCCAATGGTGGCCATTATTATATCCTTGTATGTGATACTAAACAAATTATTGGACTTATCCAACATGGCTACACTTCTATTATTTTAGTAGCATGCTTAAATACTTTATCAAACATGCCTGAAAAATAAGGGGAATTCATTGAAAGATATTCTACATATTAAAACAAATTATAGGACACAATAATAAGTTTTAATATGTTCCATATCATCATAGATAGGTACACATACTAGAAAGTGGCAGAATTCAATTCACAAGTTAACACCAAACAACTCAATCAATAATGTGGTATGGTCCTAACCATAATGGATTTTCTCAAATGGGGCACTTATTCTCAGTAAATTTCTAGTATTGTCATATTTAATCAATTATTAATAGACTTCATTCATATTTTAAGAAATAGATTACTTGATTCATGTCATGATGTAAGGGTAATGAGTACTTCATTTCTTCTCATCTACACTACTCGCACAAAGTTGCAAGAACATTGTTTAGTGGCACCGTCCTTCTTCTCCTCTACCCTACTCAAACATAACTGCAAGAACAAGGTTTAAGGGAGTATAATTTCTTATCCTCTACATTATTCCACAATATATATATATATGTGTGTGTGTGTGTGTGTGTGTGTGTGTGTGTGTGTGTGTGTGTGTGTGTGTGTGTGTGTGTGTGTGTGTGTATTTTCGTTAGTACAAAATTTGATGAGAAAATGGTCTATTAATTCCTTTTTAGTATGTAGTTATATCTTCCTTGGCAACTATAGTAATTATTAAAATGGGCCTAGTTTTTTCTATGGTGATAAGGTGTATAGGGTTTTCTAAGGTATCAAAGTGGAAAATTCATTACTAGGATGCCCTTCTTCTTCTCTCAAAAACCTAAGGGGTAATATATTGGGGTTAATAAAATCTATGACACAATAGTCTTTTCTCTTGGTTGGATTGCATGAAATCAACAATGTTGTTTGTACTTTAATATAATTGGCACCTGATCACCGGCAATTCAATGACATCTCAAAAAATTCCAAACATCCCTAAAAATGGGAGCTCCTACCTCCAAAAAATAAACAAGTGTAATCCTTTGATCTTGTTCATCTTATTTAAATTACTTTATGCAAGTTCATAGTTAAGACAGTTATAAGTGTTATCTATAATTTGAGAAACATTTTAGTTTCTATCATTCTGATTGACTACAATCTATGTCACATGTTTCACCATGAAGCATTCCAAAAAAAAATAAGAGAAAATATTTAGTATAAACAAAGTGTGTGCACACACTAGGGTATGTTTTGTTATTAAGCATATAATTTTCAATCATATACTTAAAGGGGGAATGAAGACACTAAAATTTGGTAACTTTTCCTTTTGAAATGATAAGTTTGGATATGTTCTCTTACTAATACAAATGTTAATATTATAAGTAGAATCAAACATTTCTTTATCTCTTCCATGACTTTATCATCTCCACACTCTTCTCTACAATAAATTTTGGAAATATTAATTCTTGAAATAAATAAAACATTCCTATGCATAATGCTAGAAATTTAATTTTTATATCACATGTCTTTTGTTTTGGACCATACAATTTTCTCGTGATGTGAAACTAAGTCGTGGTCGATATGTCTAGTCCTAAAATTTTATATCATCCAAATTTATTTTCAATTTGAATATATTTATTGGGTCATTTCACCTTCTTATGGTCAACCTTAATAGAATATTTCACATATGGAAGGATATATAAGACAATCAATATCACTTGATAACTCACCTCACTCAAGGCTCTTCTAGATCTTCCTAAATTAGTTGCACATCATTAAGAAAAACAAGTAATTAAGGTATGAAGCACTCAAATAGCTCAAAGAGTATAATGTCCTAAATTTACAAGTATGTAAAGGTACTAGAGCCATATATTATCAAGAGAAAAGTCACTCTAAGAATTTTCAAAGGATTTGAAGGAACAAAGGGTTAGATCATGCAATTATTACCACATTGGGTACATTTTGTAATATATAGTTATCCCATTATCATTGTGTCAAGATAAAATATAACACCAATAAAGGGGTTATTTTAGATCACACTCAACCTTTCACAAGCACCTATGAGAATTACATGAAACTTGATCTTGTACACTAACATGTAGTGCAACACTTCGACTCATTCATTCAGTTCAACCACCAATAAATTTCAAATCTCACCACTCAAATGATTTATCATTTTCATTATGTATTAATTTTATGAAGGATATTGTAGGTTTCTAAGGATTATACTTTGTTGGATGTAATTACAGGTCATTTGGAGATTGAGTGAGAAAGAGTGACATAGAATGAAGCTCGTCTATAGAAAATTGAAGTACAAAAGAATTTGTATATTCTAACTAAAAAAGGGTCTAACAACATATAATTATATTCATTCCCATATACTTCTCAGTATTTGGCATAAAATTATTATGGTCCTACCCCAATTCATTTTCAAATACCAAGATTGATAACTAAACATTTCTAATTTCTAATTTATCTTTTTTAAATTTGAACATCTAGATATTCTTTATTGTGACCTTTACAACTAGATCTTCATCACCTCTTGTGTATTTTATCTATCATTTCATTGTTTATTTTTTTTTAAGTATTAATGAACTATTTTGGTTATGTATTTCTAAATGTGAATTGTATATATCATAGTAATCTCTTGTAAGAAAAATTCTACATACTATTTAATTTTTACACTTTTCGTAACATAATTTAATTGGGGTAAAAGAATGGGGGAGAATTTTCAATAAAGTTATAGTATTATAATATTATTATACATATTCATAAACATATAGTATAGATTTAGATACATATGACATAGTTCAAATACAAATATAAGGGGCATGAGTAATTAACTCCATCACATAAATAATGTAACAAATATTTGGTATGCGAGAATGGAAATTATTCCTCTTCATATTATTAAATATTTTCATAATAGACTTGGTTATTAAGACACATGCTAGGAGAATGGGCCATTCATTTCCTTGCAAAATTTTAAATTACTACAAAATTACGCCTAGATCTATCTACAATGGTGTGGTTAATGGGAGTGAAAGATATCAAGATGATTTATATGTTCCGGACTATTATTACTTCCTCTCTCTCTTTATGTGGGAATATATTAGGGTTACTATATACTCTATACACTTATATTCCCTCTTTTTAATATTCTTTGGGACAAATGACCTATGCTACTTTTTTTTGGTGTTGGGTCACACATGTTTGACTCCTCTCCTACTTTGGGAAAAAATAGTGACTAATTACCCCCAAACCTTTGGAATATTCATAAAATTTGAAATATAGAAATACACAATAAGAAGAGCTCCTCTATCTAAAAAGTGAACATGTGTATTCCTTTAGTACTATGCATATATTTAATTTACTATGCACAATTTAAAATTTTAAAAGTTACATATTCTTTTAGCATTTGAGTTACATATCTATTTATTGTATGGAAATCGACTACACTTTGTGTTGTAGGTTTCAACATGCAATGTTCTAAAACAAATGTAAGGAAAATTACTATCAAGAATAGAAAAAGTGTGAGTAAACATAAGTAAATATTTATTTTAAGTTTGTAACATTCAACTCCACATTTAAAGAAGGGGAAAGTGCAAACAATCAAAATTACTAATTTATCCTTTCAAAATGAAAAGTTAGGTTTTATTCCTATGCTAAGAAAAATTTTCATTTTTAAATCTACATTGGTGTATCCTTATCACTCTCTAAGGAGTTTATAATCTCTACACAGTTCTTTTTTGTTAATCTATGCAATACAAATTATATAAAGAATTTTTTTTCTTCAGGGATCATTCATGGACCTTACCTCTTTCTTAATTAATTTATTGTATAGAACAATAAATTATGGGACCAAAATTAATAGTATATTGTATGATATCTACAATAATTTTCTCCCTCATCAATGGGATTTTTTATCAATTTTAATATCTTATGTACACCATTTCATCTTCCATAATTTTTCCTTAATGCGACCCCTGACATTTAAAAGCCTATATAAGTAATTCAAATGTACTTAATAACTCCCTTAGAATTATCAAGAACTCTTATGATTGTCAAATATCAACAATAAAGAACTCAAATTTCTCTCAATATTTCTTAAAGTAGTTATACATCCTTTAGATCAGCCTCCACATGGGTTTAAAAATCTCACACTAGGTTCACTAGTGTAGCTTCCTCCATTACTAAGCATGCAATGGTATTACAATTATGTCTTACAAATAAGAAGTCACTCCAAAAATTTCCACAAGCCTTAAGGGACAAAGGGGATCCTTGTGTCATATGAAGCACATCACATCACACTACTATGTTGGGTACATTTTTTATTCTATCTATAGTTAAGCCTATTATTTTTTGTGTCAAGATATAAGATGACTATATAGGGGTTTGGCCTATATTACATACATTATTTTCACTAAGAATAAGATAACTACATGAGCTTTGTCCTGCTTGAGGGAATGTATTGCAAAACCAAGATTGGTTCAATAGGGGTTGACCACAAGGGTCAAATGTCTGTCACTCAAACATTAATTTATCCTTTTTTTCTAATTGTTTCATGAGGTTTGATGCAGGCATCTAGGATTTTTTATATTTTTTGTAGGTCATTATAACTTTTGCCAAATGTGTGAAAACCCTATAAATAGATAAATAAAACAAGTTACAAGATATTAATATGAAACAAAATTTATAAGGGTCAACCGTTTGCCATTTTGAAACTATACAAGTAGACCCAAATTATACTACTCTCTAGATAAATCTATATGGTTCTATAAAAAAGATGTGTCCATACACAATTAGAGATAGTTGTTATTATCTATTCCATTATTCTCTCCATTTTTGTAATCTCTCTCCATTCATCATGGAGAGTATTGTTGCTTCTCTCTCCTATAAATATGTATCGTGCTTCTAATATTCATTGAATAAAATAAGAGATATTCAATCTCTTTTTTCTCTCCACTATAAGCTCCTCATAATCTGGTATCATAGGGGTGTGTGTTTGAAGGAGATTGGAAGCTGCATGGTGGAGGAACGACCTGCATGGAGGAGAAAATAAATCTACCGGGATGTTGAAGGATATGTGTGGAAAAGAATGAGGTGTTGAATTGTAAACGTGAAGGTGTTTTCTACCTGTCCACATTCCAATGACTTGTGCTTTCATGTTGTGTGGAAGTAGAGTGAGGAGACCTACCTACGTGAAGTTGCATGGAGATTAAAATGACCAGGTTTAGAGATTTTCTCAGTTGTTTTTAGTGACCTGACAAAATCAAACGTGGCTGTGGTTGTTTCCTTATTTTTTTTACTTTAGCGACCTGCCTTTGAGACATCTACCAAATTCATTTGGAGTTTGTTTATCAGGAAAATATATGACCTCTCTTTTTCTAAGCACGTGAAGATCTGCAACCTGCATTGATTTATTATTTGGATATTTTTGTGCTATGGTATGCATACATTTGTTAGTATAAGCAACCTGCCTATGTAAAGGAGACCTGTACCAAAACAAAATATATTCAGTCAAGTGTAATTTTTTCCTGATATAACTCCGAAGAAGTCATCGCCATCATAACACATAAGGAAGAGGAATTTCTTGTCATAATCTGGAACCTGTTGCGTGGAACCTACGTGGAGGCTGGCATAGTACTTAGCCAAGATATCTTCAAGAGAAAAAGAGGTCACAACCAAAAACGTGTCCATTCATTGTTGTGTGAAGACCATTCATGCCTGTGTGAAGAGTTAGAGCGGCATGAGGAGAGGAGAATTTGGCTTCGTGAAGCCTGAAAGTCATAAATAATTAAAAAAATAACTTGCCATTAGTTTCAAGGAGACGAATTCTCTACTGAGGCAACTTGGAGTCTCTTAGAGCCAATCAAAGCCACAGCGTGAATGAACGAGTGTGAATGACATGATTGAGACTACTGAAATCATAAAAATCAACTCGCACGCCAAAGAACACCATCCAGAAGCTCCTGAAAGCTCTGGATTCTACTTTGCACTACTCAACGAGCTACGCAACACCAGAAACCTTGTCTTTGAAGAAATGGTTCGCAAAGGACTCCTTGATTATTTACTTTTCGACGTCAGCTGCCAAGAAAAGTGAGTTCGGGAGGAATTAGAAGCCGGGTATGACGCCGATTGCGAAGACAAAGACAAACACCCCACAAAATCGTCATCTCTCATCATGTGAGTATGCTCAGTTACTTAAAGGGATAAATTTTGCTGCCTCTAAAATAAAAATGAGGACAATCCTTCACTTTGAAGGATTATGGGGCATTGTCACAGGGTCTGTGATAGTTCCCACAACCCTTGATGAATTAATGAAGTATGAGATGGCTAGTGCCAAAGCCTTGATGCTGATAATGCTTAGTATTAGTGACAATGTGCAAATGCATGTTCTGAATGCGGAGAAACCAAAGGAGGCATGGGATAAGTTGGCAATAATTTATGAGGCCAAAAATCATACTAAGATCCTTTGTCTTCAGTCAAAGCTACACGCCCTATCTATGGGGTTAGATGAGAAATTTGAGGAGTTCTTACGTCGCGTGGCTAAGTTATGATCGTAGTTATTAGTGCTCGGTTAAATGGTGGATGACAAAATTCTCGTGTTGATCACCTTGGGAATACTCCCTTCTCATTTCTGAGTGTTTGTTATGACACTGAATGTATCTAAACAAACAATGGCATTTGAAGAACTTGTGAATTTGTTGCAGTAGGAAGAGGCCATCAATTTAGGCGAAGATGAGACTCAGGATAAATCCCTATTCTCAAATCCATATAGTGGCAAGAAGAATCGGAAGGGTCCCCTTGAGAAGCCAACTCAAGCAAACAAAATCAAAAAAGAAAGATCAAAAGTCAAAGAGGTGGTGTCACATTTGTAGAACCAACACTCATGACACTAATCACTACTGGTACAATGGCTTGAAACAAGGGTCTTCGAGTCAAACAAGCACATCCGGGCACAAATATTTTCAAAAATCCAAATGACATCCTCACCAAAGAAAGTAGAAGGGACATCTCACAGCCCAACAAGATGATGAATCTGATGAAGAGACATCAGAAGGAGCTAATTGTGGTAAGAACCTTGTACTAGTCTCTCAAACTTCTCAGCCCACGAAGAAAGTATGGTTGATAGACTCCGGTGCAAGTAAGCATATGTCAGGTGACAAGAAACTGTTTGATTCACTAAATGAAAAACCCACTAGAGATCAGGTTCAGATAGTAGATGACAAAGAGTACATTGTAGAAGGAATAGGAAATGTCACCATTCCTCTGGGACCACAAAAATGTACACTTACAAAGGTACTATATGTTCCTGGCTTGACTAGCAACCTCTTGTCAGTGACTCAGCTCTTGAATCATCACCTTAAGGTAGAATTTCTTTTCCAAAATCGCATTTAATCGTTCTTGATTTCCAAACAAGGTACAATTATTGCTAGAGCATTTCTAAAAGATAAGTTATTTTCTTTAGATACTGTTTCATCTTCTGCAGTAGCTTTATCTACCTCAATAGTAGAATCTACAGCCCTCTGGCATTTTAGATATGGTCACTTGTCAGTTAGTTCATTGCATCAGATGAGTTCAAAAGCAATGGTCCATGGACTACCCAAATTGTCCAGTTCCTTGCCTATTTTCCTTGGCTGTCTTGCAGGAAAACAACACAGGATCCATTTTAGACGAGCACCTTCCATGCCAAGAAGCATCTGGAGGTAGTTCATACCGATCTGAACGGCCCGCTGCCTGCTTCATTTTTAGGATACAAGTACTTCCAACTGTTCGTGGATGACCACTCTCGTAAGATGTGGGTGTTTTTCCTGAAGAAGAAAAGTGAGGCTCTTCAACATTTCCAGAATTTCTATCATCATGTTGTGAAAGAGACTGGACAACCACTTCTTCTACTTCACTCAGATCGAGGGGGGGAATTCACATCAAAGAAGTTCTTGGCCTTCCTGAACCAACAAGGTGTTAAGAAGAACCTGACTGCTCCCTACACACCCCAGCAAAATGACATTGTTGAGCATCGCAATCGCACAGTGATGGAGATGGCTCGCTGCATGCTAACAACAACAAAGCTAGAGGAACGCTATTGGGATGAAGTAGTACAGACAACTGTATATCTTCTCAATAGGGCACCAACAAAGATTCTACAAAATAAAACACCAGAAGAGGTATGGAGTGGTAGAAAGCCATCAATTTCTCATTTATGAGTATTTGGTTGCACAACATACATGTATGTCCCATCTCAGAAGAGAAATAAGGTTGAGCCAAAGATGCCCCGTGCATCCTACTTGGATATAACACTACCTCGAAGGCATACCATCTCATGGATCCTGAGATAAAGAAAATATACGAGAGTCGGATGTGGTTTGTGATGAGTCATCCTTTGACTCTGTAGTGACAACTGAAGAACCATTACCAACCACCTCTCACCGACTAGTCTCTGAATCAGATGATCAGCTAGAGGAGACTACTCAGAGAAAAGATGTGCTGCCAGGAGAGCTATTTGTTGACCTTGGAGAACTGGAGAATGTGACTCCACATCAATCCACATGGAAATGACACAGTTCTTCTCAAAAGCAGCCAAGTTCTCATCCGAAGTGGGTACAAAGCACCATCAAGGACTCACATTTGCAACAACTCCCAGATACATCATCCGGAGTCAAAATAAGGAGTCAAACAAGAAATGAGGTAAAATTTTCACTCATGAGTTCACTGATTAATAGCTCCGAGCTTGATAATGTTCGTGAAGCACTCAGTCAACCTCAGTGGAAGGAAGCCATGGATATAGAAATTGACTCACTCAAGAAAAATCAGACATGGGAACTTGTCGATCTGCCTACAGGAAAGAAACCCATAGGCTGCAAATGGGTTTTCAAGACAAAATATAAGGAAGATGGATCCATCGACAAACATAAAGCACAACTTGTAGCAAAAGGATATGCTCAGAAAGAGGGCATCGACTATGAAGAAACCTTTGCACCCACTGCAAAGATCAAGACCATCAGAGTTGTTTGCGCACTGACAACACAAAAAGGATGGAGACTTCAGCAGATGGACATCAAGAGTGCTTTCCTAAATGGTGATATGAAAGAAGAAGTGTACATGACCCAACCTGAAGTATTTATTGATGAATAGAATCCTAAGAAGGTATGTCATTTCATAAAATCACTGTATGGACTGAAACAACCTCCAAAGGCATGGTATATAAAGATCAACGATCACCTTTTGCAGCATGGGTACACTTGTAGGCCTTCATATTCCAATTTGTATATAAATAAGGTAGGCAAAGAAATTTTCATTCTTGTTGTGTATGTAGATGATCTTGTGATCACTGGTAGTTCAGAAGATCAGGTTGATATTGTAAAGAATGATCTAAAAAGAACCTTCGACATGACAGATTTGGGGCTACTACATTACTGTCTTGGCTTGGAGATATGGAAAAAGGAGCATCACATTTTCATCTCCCAGATAAAGTATGCCAAGACACTCCTGGAAAAATACAGAATGTCATACTATAAACCTATATCCACTCCCATGGAGAAAGGCTTGCAACTTTCAAGATTCCAGGACTCACCTCAAGTAGATGCTACTCTCTATAGGAAATTTGTTGGAGGGCTCATCTATTTGACATATACTAGACCAGATCTATGCTATGATGTCAGCTATCTCTCCAGGTTCATGCAGGAGCCGAAGAAATGTCACTGGACTGCAAAAAAGCATGTTTTGAGATATGTCCGAGGAACAACTGATTATGGTCTGGAATATAAGAAGAATGATCAATTCTTCTTACAGGGATATGTCGACTCGGACCATGCCAGATCTATTGATGACAAGAAGTCAACCACATGATACATTTTTCATCTTGGATCTGGACCTATCTCATGGATAAGCAAGAAGTAGCATATTGTTTCTATCTCATCCACAGAGGCAGAATATCACGCCACACGAGGAACTGTGTGCGAAGTGATATGGTTACGTTGCATTTTGGATGACCTAGGAATTCCTGAAAAATAGTCACCTATTCTCTATTGCGATAATCAGAGTGTGTTGAAGCTCGTATAAAATCCATTTTTTCATGAACGAACAAAGAATATTGAAATTTATTGTCATTTCATTTGAGAGCATGTCTTGAACTATAACATTCAGCTCCAGTACTATCCTACAGAAGCACAAGTTGTTGACATTGTCACAAAATCTCTTCGAAAAGTGAAATTTTAATTGTTCAGGGGTAACATTTGCAAGAATAATGTAATAAGGGGGCAATGTTAGCATAACCTACATATGATTTTTATTATTAGAGATGTTATTATCTATTCCATTATTCTCTCCTTCTTTGTAATCTCTATCCATTCATTATGGAGAGTATTGTTGCATCTCTCTCCTATAAATATGTATCATGCTTATGATATTCATTGAATAAAATAATAGATATTCAATCTCTTTTTTCTCTCCACTATAAGCTCCTCATAGGCTTGGGGGCGAGGGGTTAGGGTATTGGGGGTGTAAACATGAATGTAGAAATGACAAAACTCAATAATTGAAACAATTCCAATATCATGTAAAATCATTGGTATGCAATATGTTTCCTTTAATGATTGATGTAGTATAAAATTGTGCGCTTCAGTAGTAAATGATCTAATGATTACATGATTTCTCTACAGTCCTTACAAATGCTCGATATATTCATGCGAATAGTAAATAAATTCTTCATAATTCATTGAATGTTTTTTTATTGGTAATACTTGGAAAGTCTCTAAGAGCCATTACAAAAAATATATTACAATGACAATCACAATGTTAAAAAAAATAGACAACAAAGAGCCAAAGATACTTGAATCAAATAGTAATTAGAAAGCGGATAATAATCCACCATACAAGAAAAAATCTCAGCCCAAACCAAAGGAGTGAGATCTTATGTCATATGTGTTGGAGATGAACTCTTCTTTGAAGAAATTATTCTGTTATTCTGGACCAAAGTCCATTCACCCTTATTTGAATCTTCACCATCAGGACCACACATGATGATAACGTCAATCGATGAAATAGGCTGATACATCAATTTGGGAGGGGGAGAAGGATACCTCTCCTTTACCATTCATTGTGAAGTCTACAAAATTTCCTTTATAGATCTGTGTTGAGGCTCCTGAGAATCTTTCTCAACTACAGGACTAGAATCGACCCTTGAAATTCTCTTCTCAGAAGTTGAATATTCCTCACAATCCAAAGGGAATTCAATGATATGGTGAGAAGGAATAAAATCCTTCCACCAACATGATTTTTCTCTATTTTTTCATTTGGGTTTCCTACACTCATCTATAAAATGTCATGTTTGGAAACATCTATGGTAGAAAAAGGACAATATTTCATAATCTAGTATTTGATTCCAAACCCTTTCTCATATTTTTAGCTCAATCTTATCATGTAGATCAAGGGGAACATCCATATCTATCAAAATACGGGCATCAGAGGGATCACTAGTTGAGTGGATGCCTCATATGTGGCAACATCAACACCTAATTCATTACCAATAGATTCCAAACATGATTTAGAGTAGATTTGTAAGGGCAGACTAAGAATCCTAGCCCAAAAAAGAATCCAATAAAATGAATCTCTTAACAGATCAAATGTTGGGTACCATGGTTTTTTTATAAGATCATAATCACCCCATGCCTAATTAGTTTTATTGATAACATCCCTATCTTTACCAGATCCAAAGAAAACAATAAAAACTCCTTTCAAATAGGGATAAACTTTCACTTTAACAGTAATTCCGGGACTCCAATTTTCTAAATTCCTTTTGTGCAACTAAGAAAGATTCAGCCATAGATGAGGGAAACAAAAAATGAGTCCATACTTGCAAAAATGATCCTCCCGTCCCAGAACTTGAAGAAGAAGGTCTTCTTCAATGTTCAGAATAGGGGTTTTGGTTGAGAGTTTGAGGAGTTTCCTCTCACTTCTTTATCTTTTAGCAAACCCTGCAACAATAACAATACAATATTTTACTTTCCATGTATTTTTTTTCCTTCAGGACTGCCGCCATTCACATGACCCTTCTCATGGAAATATGTTTTGTTCACAAGCAGCTCTGCCTTGCCAATCTAAAAAATACCTTTAGGGATCAACCCTCCGTTAGCACCAGTAGCCCTTCCTCCATTGATTTTTCTAGAAAATAAAACTCTCACCTAACCACCTTCGCTAAGCCCTTGCGCATTAGGGTTACGGTTCGAAACTATTTCACAACTCAAAATTGTTGGATGTGAGTTACTGTGGTTATATACTCTATTGTTTATGTGTCTTATCCTTCATTGAATGTTAATATTATATTATATTATTACTCTATTATATTAATTGAATGTTAATATAATACATTTTATATAAAATTTAAATTATTGTTAATTCAAATGTGGGTCATTTTAATGTTTAATGAATATTAAACAATTGAAAATGTGAAAAAGATAAAACTAAGGGGCCATATACTTATCATCCAAAAGGGGTGACATCAAGGGCTTATGGGCATCATAAATGCTCTGAATGGGCAATAGATCATTAATGAAATTGTAATAAAAAGTCTCATTTAGGTGGAAGTGAGTTTGACAGAAACAAATATTTCTAAATGTTGTTAATAGAAGATGTAAAGTGCACCCTAATTATGAAAAGTTGATAGACATAGTATCAACGACTAATTTGCACAAATAATCAACACATATAGAAATATTTTACAAAAAAATAATTTAATTCATTTTGGGTGTTTAAATATGTTAACACATCAATTTAACTACAAATAAATGTTTTTTGATTAACATTGTTTTAAAGTCCAAATAATAACTTGACAACCACTACTTTTAGGGATTATAGATAAAATACAATTAACACAAGAAAAATAAACCATTAATTTTTAAGGGGCCTAAGTGATTTCGTATTCCAACTAAAGGTAGATTATTGTTGATTATCCACATAAGGTTTAAACCCCAAAAATTCCATACAAGGTTGTGGTGGCCTTCTGCATGGTAGATTGAACCCCCAAACCCAGCTATTAGTACGAGCCTCCCATTCTCATATATAATATAAGTAGAAGTAGGATGGACAACCAAAACCACACTGCACTATAAAAAATGACAAATAATTCAGAAAATTTCAATCCATCTCTATATAAACGAAAATGGTTAGAATCATGCAACTTAAAAAAATAATAATAAATTTTGTTAAACTCTAAGATAATATAGTGACATCTTAAATACATGATTTTTCATTGAATAACTTCTTCAAATGTAACCATCTAACTAAATCTGCCACTCCAAGTGTAATGTACAATTCAGAGAGGCCTCCACTTTATCTTTGAAATTTGTCTCAATATTTTGTCAATGTATCTACATGGTATCATCCTTTCAGATTGCAAAGATTCATAAATATGAACTTTATATGTCTTCTCTTACCACAAACATCATAATAAAAATAAAATATAAATCTATTAATAGGTTTGGTAAGTTGAGGTTGAACTTGAAAAAATCATATCGACTGAAATCCACTTAAATACACCAAAATTGATGGAATCATTCCAATGCATCCCATTCATGTATTAAATTTGAGCTGAAAATGTCTACACATAACCCAATTAATTAGTATCATTTTAATATTTAGATGTAAAACAAGGAATGTATATTTGGGGTTGACTTACATAAATTGGATCAGAATAATCCAACATTGCACTCTCTCATGTGACTAGACCCCAGAACAAAACATAGAAATCCTCCCTTCTCCCGAGGGTAAAATTTATTGATATAGTGAAGTGTTTTCACCCTTGTATCTTTCAAATGTCTTTATTATTTTCAATGACTTTTAAATTTATTAATGCATGGTGAGAATCATCTAGATTAGTTTTAAAATATTAACTACATACCCTACCCTAAAAATGGAGTGTGAGCTCCATAATATATTTAATTAATTCCTTCTCCTCTATACTACTAAGACATAGCTGCGAGAACACGGTTTAGGAGCATGGGTCTTATTCTCCTCTAGGCTACTCAAAAATGGTTTAAAAGAATAGGGTTGTGGAAATGGTCATTATTCTCATCTATGTTATTATAAAATCTATACCCTTATCTTTAGTAGTACAATAGATTTTTTGGTCATGGTATGCTCATTCCTTTTGATTATGTGGTTCTATCATACTTGGAAGTTATATCCGTTACAAAATTGGGCCTAGTTTTGCATGTAGCGGTGTGGTTTATGTGGATTTAGAAGATATAAAAGTGGCTAATTTCTTTTTATGATTTCCCTTTTCTTCTCTCACAATCCTAAAGTGGAAGATATGAGGGTTATTAAAAATTCAATACATTAGTCTTCTCTCTTGGGGGTACGTTATTTACTCTCTTTCCTTTGATGTTTGATCACACAAGCTCAACACATGATTTTCTCCTTTGGCACAATTATGACTTAATCACCCTTAATCCTTTGACATCTGAAAAACATTTCAAATCTCCATAACAAAAAAAGAACAAGAATTCCTACTTTTACACAATGAACATGTGTATTCCTTCCATGTTATTGAACACCATTATTATAATTAATGCAAGTGCAAAGGTAAAAAGGTTACAAGCATTATATATAATTTGATAAATTACAATTCAATTTCTATCATAAACATTTCTATACTCTATGTTGTAGGTTTCACCATGAATAGTTCTAACACCAAAATATCAGATAATAACTGTCAAGAAAAGACAAAGCATGTGTGCACACTCAAGTATGTTTTTCCTTACAAAATTGATTTTTTAATCACACACTTAAAGGGAAAGTGGAAATTTAGACACTAAAATCTAAAAATTTTCCTTTTATAATGACATGTTTGGCTATTTTCTCAAGCTAATGAAAATTATAACCTTCTAATTCCAATAGTAAATTTATTTATCTCTATTGTAACTATACCATCTCCATACTCTACTCTCTTAAAAATTAAGTAAATGTTAATTAATCAAAGAAATAAACTATCCCTATTAATCATGCTGGGAATTTTTTATTTTCTAGCATATCTCCCATGCCTTAGAATATATAATTTTATCAAGATGTGAAATTTAGACATGGTTGACTTACACAATCCAGATTTTTTTAAGTTCAACAATATTTTAATTTTCAATAAAGTTATTGTGTCATTTTATCTTCATTAGGTTGTCCTTATTAAAGTTTTTCACCTAAAAAGGATATATAATAATTTTAATATCACTTGATAACTAACATGGCATAATTACAAGGTACTAATGTAAATATCCCTCCAAAAGTACTCAAGGTTCTCCTAGATATTCCAAAATTAGTTGTGCATCATTTAGAGTATCCACTA
This sequence comes from Taxus chinensis, assembly GCA_019776745.2. Classification (NCBI taxonomy): domain Eukaryota; kingdom Viridiplantae; phylum Streptophyta; class Pinopsida; order Cupressales; family Taxaceae; genus Taxus; species Taxus chinensis. The sequence goes on along the minus strand of CM034157.1, from coordinate 236,691,103 downwards.
ATTAAGGTATGAAACACTCAACCAAGTCAAATAATCTAAATTCCTTCCTTTGCAAGTGTGCAAAGGTTCTAGAGCCATGTCATAGCAGGGAAATAAACATTCCAAGTATTTCCTAAGGGTTTCAAAGAATAAAGGATTACAACAGACAACTGAAGCACATGACAACACAATAATACCAAATTCAAGGAAAATTTTGTAAGATAAATGAAGGAACCCATAAGGGGGTCAAGGAAAATTTTGGTGGCTAATATTTATAATTTAGATATTTTTGAAGATTTTGAAAGTCCCATTTGGCTATTTGGACACCATATGTACACGCAATATTTGCCAAAAATAATCACAAATGTTACTATTTCCCACTTGCATAGCCAAATTAATTCAAATATCAATATATTTTTAAATGGACCGCCTTTAAATTGACAAGATAGGATTTTAAAACATGTTTCGATCACCATGAATTCGATGGGCCCTTGGATTACAATCACTAAAAATTTAAAGGGAAAATTTGAAATTTGATTAAATTTTCCACGTGTGTGTGTGTGTGTGTGTGTGTGTGTGTGTGTGTGTGTGTGTGTGTGTGTGTGTGTGTGTGTGTGTGTGTGTGTGTGTGTGTGTGTGTGTGTGTGTGTGTGTGTGTTGATATGATCAAATATATTGAAGGAACCAATTCAATTAATCATATCTATTCAATTAAAGGATTATCTAAGCTTAAAATTAGAATATGGATTCTACTATATGCGATAAATTTTAATTAAGGAATTCCTGGTACAATTTAAGCCATAAAAACTTATTGTTTGCATTCTTGGTTTGAATTGGTTCAGACTAGCAGTCATTTGTATCCTTAACAATGGAGGCCTCTATAATTTTTATTTTAGGAACTATGCCACATTTACCAAGGACTGAAAAATCATATTTTCACATATATAAAAAAATATCTTTTAGTATATTGGAAGAAATTCTTCATGGGACACCTTTTGGAAAATCATTGAAAAGATTCAAAGTAAAGAAAAACTAAGGTAGGAGACATTAGATCCAAAATAACATAAGATGTTAACACATTACAATATATCGACAAATGGGATTTTATTTTGGTAGTATTTGCAAGGAAGGCTTAAGAGATCCTGAGTTTTCCCAAAATTACATAAAATGATCACATGTGGCCAATGTATTAATGGTAAAGGTTTAATCCTGGGAAGGATTAGGGAAAATGGGTCCAAATTTCATCACTTAATAATTTTTTTTAGTTAATTAAATAATTTATATAATGCACCATTTCATACCATCAATAGATTTAGACAAATGAAATATAACCTAAAGAGGGCAATTGAAATTCACCAAAATATTTTTTGAAATTAAAATAATTAGGTAAGATTCACCTTTACATATGCAACCATTTTAATTGATATTTTCCATATTTTCCATAGTCATAATAGCCATTATTTATGGTTCACTATCTCAATGAACCTTGCTTCAACTATATTCTCTACCTTTTCTATAAGTTTTTTTCGTGCATTCCTAAAAATGTTCATTGAAGGGGGTAGGATTAGATCACACTCATACTTACACAAAAACCTATGAGAACTACATGATACTTGATCCCACATGAGGGAATGTAGGGAAACACTTAGATTAGATCAGTTGGGTTGAACAACAAGTGTTTTTTTGTATCACCACACACATGATTGATCCTTTTAGTAATCTAGTTATTTGATGAAAGGTGTTTTAAGTTTGTAGGAGTTCTACTTTATTGTAGGTGATGATAGTTCATCATGAGTTTGAGAGAACAAGAGTGACAAAGTGAATTTTAAATCTAAATAAGTGAAAAAATAGGAAGTTATAGATTCTAACTAATTAAGGGTCTATCACCATATACTTATAGTGAGGACCATACACTTTCAAGACTGGACCATAGAAAATTCCTACAATTTTGCACCAACTCAGTTTGTAGTTCCAAGATTGATAAGAAAACAATTCTAGTTTATGATCGATATTTCACACCTCTTTACACATTTGGATATTCTTTATTCTGACTTGAAAAACTAAGTCTTCATCTCATTTTTATTTATTTTAGCTATCGTATAATTTTTTAGCATTTTTGTAAGTATTAATGCATTATTATTGTTATGTATGATTTATTGTTAATTCATTAGATCAAAATAATATACATTAATAAAACCTTACATCATATGTGTGTGTGTGTGTGTGTGTGTGTGTGTGTGTGTGTGTGTGTGTGTGTGAAAATTCCATAGAATAATTTAATTGGGGTGCGAGCACATGGGAGAGATTCACAAAAATGTAATATTTTCATATTATTACAAATATTCAAAAAATTCTAGTATATATTCAGATATAGATTACATAGTTCCAAATAAAATACAAGGGGTGTGAGTACTTAATTATATCACTTAGATAAAGTTATAATTATATGGTATGTGAGCATGAGAATTCTTATCCTTTGCATTATTCAACTTTTTTGCAATAAAACATTAATATTATTCAAACACACTAGCAACACAGGCCATCTATTCCCTTTCTACTTTACATTATTATAAATTATGCATAGATCTATCTATAATGGTGTGGTCCACGAGGTTTGAAGATATAAAGGTGGCTAGATACTTTGTAGGTTGTTCTTCCTTCTTCAATCTCTTTATTTGGGAAGATATTAGGTTGAGTAGATCCTTTGTACACTTCTCTTCCCTCTTTGTAGGGTTCTTTAGGATGAATTTCATATGGTACCTCTTTTAAGTGCTGGTGGGTCATGCATGCTTGAATCTTCTCCTAATTTGGAAAAAAATATGGACTAGTCAAAACCAATCCTTTGTCATCTCCTAATAAAATTAAATTTAGAATTACAACAAGAACAAGATCTCCTCCCTCTACAAATCCAACATGTGTATTCCTTCCCTTCTTTTCATATCTTTACTTTACTATGCAAAAATTCAATATTTAAAAGTTACACATACTTTTTTTCATTTGAGTTATGGTTCAATTTCTTTTGTAAATATTGACTACACTGTGCATTGTAGATTTCACCATGGAATATTCCAACACCAACACAAGGAAAAGAAATATTGATGAAAGATAAAAGTGTGTGTAAGATTACATATGTTTATCATTTAAGTATGCAATCGTCAATACCACTCTTAAATCAGGGGAAAATGTAAACAATCAAATTTAGTAATTTATTCTTAAACAATGACAAGTTTAGATTCATTTATACACTAAGAAAAGTGGTCACATTGTAAGCTACCTCAATATAACCTTCTCTCTCTCTCTCTCTCTCTCTCTCTCTCTCATAAGTTGCTAATCTCTACACACTTTTTTTATTCATTCCTGCACTATTAAGTATCCTAAGAAAACATTTTCCTCATGCATGATCTTCTTGGACTTAAGATCTCTCTAAATTAATTTCATGTACATATCATATAGTGTGGGACTACATTATACCATGTTATGGTTTAACCTCTATATTCGTTTTCTCCATCTTATAAATACTATTTTCTTAATTTCAATATCTTATGTGCATATTTTCATATTCCCTAAGTCATCCTTAGTGCACTATATAACATTGGAAAGCCTATATGAGTCAAATGTACATCATAACTCACTTAACATTCTCAAGAGCTCCTATGATTGTAAAAAATCAACAATAAAGAATTCAGTTCTCTCCAATAATGTATTAAAGTAGTTACACATCCATTATATTAGCCACTAAACTAGTCTAAAGAACTTAAATAAGGTTCAAGATTCTAGTTTCATCCATTACCAAACACATAAAGGTACTAGAGCTATGTATTAGTAAGAGCAAGTCACTCTAAGCAATTTCAAAAGTCTTAAGGGATAAAGGAGATCCTTATAGCATATGAAGCATATCACACCACTCTAGTAGTATGTTGGGTACATTTTTATTTGGTATATAGTTACACCTATTATTCTTTATGTCAAGAGACAAGATGGGACCATAGAGAGTTGGCTTGAATTGATTAGATTTTTATATCAACACTACGATAAGTACTTGAGGATTGCTCCCACTAGAGGGTTCATGTAGTGTAAGGCCTATATTGGTTTAGTAGAGTTGACTGCTAGGGTAGGTATAGCCTCACTTGAATACAAATTTCTCATTTTATTTTCTAATCATTTCATGCAGTTTGATGGTGATATCCTTGATTTTTATATTTATTTTAGTTTATTACAAGTGGCATAAAAAGTGTGCACACCTTAGTATCAAATAGCGAAAACCATTTCAAAGTAAACAAATAGACAAGTAAATTTATAGAGCTCCAATATTCAAAGGTTTGAAATTGTACAAAAGGGAGCTAGACTATGTCGCCTCCCAAATAGATTTATAAGGTATAATACATAAGTAGTTTCTAGGCATAGTCTCATCAAAGAACCATTTGTAGGTTCATATCAGCTAGTCTACAAACCCATATCACTTTTGTCCCTATATGCGTAGTTAAGTATTCATCTTTCTTGCATATGGTTAATGTGGATTTAATTTATAATATTCTACATATAACATATCTTAAATCCATATACATACATTTATATGTATACATATATACATATACATATACTTATACATATATAGGTGTATGTGCTTTATGTGTGTGTATGTGAGTGTGTGTGTAACATACATACACACATGAAAAATCTTGACAATTGAAATAAATCCAATATCATATAAATTCTTTGTTATTTGGTATGTGTCCCTTAGTGTTTGATCTAGCTTGGATGCTTGAATAAAAATGATCTAATGATTGCAAGTGCTTAATAGTATCAAGTAAACAATAAATAGATTCTTTACTATTCTATAAATTTTAAGATAATACTTTGGCTACAATACTCAAATTATCATTCATTCACATACGGGTGGTTTTAATGTTGAACCAATATTCGATGTTTAAAAATGTGAAAAATCAAAAATAGAGGGGTATATGAGTATAATTCAAAAGTGGTGACATCAAGGGCTACTGAGACCACGGAACGGTGTGTTTCCACACCACCGCTTTTGCAGAAAAATGTTACCTTTCCAGGTGCGATTTATTTTTTCCTTTGTATTTGAAAGTTCATATTTTGTGCTTGCAGGTTAGATAGATAACTAACAATAATGGAAATAGGAAAATGGTGCGTCACCCGGCTCCTACAAAAATAATTTCCGTAGTTAAATATTTGGGAAAAAACTGAACTGTAAAGATGACTGAACTGGACTTTCTGAATATTTACTAGGTTTCAACTTTGATAATTCTTGTCACTGAATTTTCTATTTGTTAACAAATAGCAAAAACATATTTTGAATTTTTATTTCAATATTTATTTTTATATTTTTGTTTGGAAAATGGTTTTGTTAATAATTTATTTAAACAACTATATTTTCCAAAACAGTAGGATTTAGTAAAACAAGTTTGTGTTTTTCCAGACGAGTTTAGATTTGGCAACTTCCTTTAACTTATAGTTTGATGCGAAGTGTTTGATGAAATCATTCGAAGAGAAGGAAGGCGAACTGTTCTATACAATCTCTTAAAGAGGGTATGTAAATTGTTGACAAAAAAATGTTTCATTTGACAGGCTTGACATAATATTTACGCCAAAAGATGTTTCCAAAGGGGATTGAGGCCTCACTTCGCTGATATGCATGATAGGGATCAGAATGTTGAGTGTATGGTTGCACTCATTCTCAGGCTTTCGCATCTCATGGAACAATGCCAGCTCATCATCATCTCTCTTTGTCTGTCCCGCACCACACTGCTCAGACTGCGTCCCCTCCTGTGCCGCAACAAGTCATTCTACATCATTAGAAAAGGAAGAACATGTGCCCTACAACCGAGGGATAATGTTCCAATTGCAGTAATTTCCCTATATAAAAACACTTAGCTTAGCTTCTCGTCCAAACACAGATGCAGATCTACGAGTTTTTTCACCTCTTTTTCATTATTTCCACCCTCACTGAAACAAGATTCGCTCCAGCACTGAGAAGATCCTCTGTTCTTTATGGAAGGAAAGGAAAAGAGTGGATAATGCATTTTTTTCCAAGTGCTATCTTCTGGCAACAGCAGAGGCCAAGGCAAGACACAAACAACGCATTACTGACTTTTAATTATTTTAGGCTTGGTCATAACTATCCCTTCTCTTTCTGTTAGCTCAACTTTTCTTCTGAATGCTTTTCTTAGAAATGTAAAAGATAACTAGAAAATGGGTACGAGCTAACTACAAAATAGATTTGGAGTTTTCAAGATTGAGAAAAAGATAACTCCATGTTCCTCATATTTCTGAAGCGACTTGAATTGATTAGGATTTAATTTCCTATTTCAACGGAGAAGCGAAAGAGGTAATGAATTTCTCTTTTCAATTATTTCTGCATAATGTGTGGAAGGAGTCATTTCGGAGCAAAGTCAAATTAAACTATTACCCTATTCAATTCATTGCTTGCAATAATAAATAAATAAAATTATTTGTTGTGTGGGATTTTTATTCGTTATTACACCAAAGGCATTTTTGACAATGGAACAACCCACCTGGTCTCTCACAGGCACATGTAGATTGGCGCTCTAAAATTTAACGTACTTAGATGTCTTGCATGGTTGCACCTCTGGCTGTTGATTCTCAAGCTAGAATAAATCCAAAACCAAATTGCTTACATCCGAAAAACCTTACCTCTTGTACTGTGTTTTTTCGATCCACCTACGTCACGTCACTAGAGAGCCGAGGCACAAGACTAGATAAATACTGGAATTTTCATCATCATCCCAACATAAACTTATTTGTTGTCTCCTCTTTCTCTACCCTCAAAACCAACCTCGTTTATTTTTCCAAACACGATAATTTAAAAACCCCTTCCACCGCTTAATTGGTACCAATATTCGTATCGATGTCCACGTGAGTATCAAGTTCCCTGTTTGACCTTCAATAACTGGAAATTGTTGTTTGACAGGTGTAGAATTTGATGCAATGTGGAGCAAGGGAGTGTGATATTAGAAACCATCTTGGGTGTCCGCACATAGAAGTAGGGACACGTCATGTTTTGAGATGAAGCGAAGGAGTTTATCAGCGATTATTTCATCGTAATTTTTCTTTATTTTAAATCTTTTATGTGAGTGGTTGAGGGAATATATGATTATTTAAATAAACACATCCTATTATGGATGGAATTTGTTTTTTATTTTTATTTTAGATGCATGACCAATCTCTAATTGAATACAATATAATATCTTACATACTTTGAAGCATATTGATTATGAAATCATTTCAATTTTGTCACATATTTCACATTACAATTAGTGGATTTCTTGCAATCATAATTACTTAAATTAAATAAGGTTCCAATTTAAATATACATACACTTATTAATTATAATATGCCATATATAAAAAAACAAAAATAAATTTGTTCATATCTATATAATATTATAATTTATGTTGATATCTATTTTTAAAAATTCCCATTGGTCATGATCGATCAATGCTTACTCGAAGTGGTAGGGAAAACATTAAAATAAAAACATAAAATATTTGCCCCAGGCACCAATCTTAAGAAACGTAATGGAGGTAACATGAAAGGAAGATTCCCACAAAGCTTCTCTAACAAAGTTCGAGTCCGGGGACCCGACAAATAAGGTCTTATGTATTTAGTTGAGCAGATCATTGCCCTACAAAAAACCCAAACATAGGCCCTTCATATCTATGAAATCAACCTACTGAGCCCTTATAATCCCTTGGAACCTGCCTCTCCCGATAGTAGATTGAGTGCTGCAAGACTCTCTAAAAGGAAGATGGCTAACAACTGCATAAGCTAGACATACAACCCTTACTATGACCTTATTACACAAGCAGAATATACCTTTTTAATACATTTTAGAATTGATTTGAAGACTTTAAAAATCCTTGTATTTTGCAATATGTGAGGGTTGTACCTCCATTTGATGCACGTGCTACTTAAGTACCCACTTGTGGGGAGGTAATATTTTACCCTTGCCTTAGAAATCTAACAGTAAATACAAAAGTTAAATGACACCCATTTGTTAACCATTAAAAAAATATTACTATTGCGAGCAACCTTGCAACCTTCCATGCAAAGTTACAAATTATGTCTAGCTAACAATGTTAAGTTTGTTGGAGTTGTAATTTACAACAAAGTGTATGCAAACTTCAAATTAAACAAACGAAAAATCTTCCTTGAAATTAGGCAATGACAATATTGTTGTTAAGGAGTTGTCTTTCTTCCTTAATGAGGGGAACACTTTCACATGGATATCCCATGCTCCACTCCTTCACCGATCTAGGGACCACCAAAAAGAGGGAGTTTTTTGTCACTGGCTGAAAATTGCTTAGTGTGAGTTGTCTTATTGCAGTTTTGTTGTGGAAAATAGATTTCACATTCTTTGTGGTTGGATGTCGAATGTATCTTACCAATATGAGTTTTGATGAAAAACTATGAGAAATAAAGTAATCTTTCTAGATCTGCATTGAATATATATAACTATATATAATATATAAGTATTATTGATATATATTGACTAAGATAACTCAGAGCTTATATATCATTGCTTATTCCATTTAGTTTATATTGCTTTTCCAATGATAAAATGTTGTTTGTTTGCTTTGTAATTTTAAATTTATATGACACCATTCAAATCCTACTATAGTCATCAGTTTTTTCCATGTACCATCAGACACGCCATGGGTTCTGACAACAACTATTAATTTTCGTCGTCCACATCCTCATTCATACCAACGTCCACTTACTATCAAAATCCTCACCATCAACATCCTCGTTCGTATTAACGTCCAGGTTAGTATCAAGTTCCCTGTTTGACCTTCAACAACTGTCATTCATTGTTTGACAGGTGTATAAATTGACACAAAGTGGATCAAGGGCATAATTGATCAAAATCTGTCCTATGTGACAACACACGAAGTCGGGACACATCATGTTTAGAGATAAAGCGAGGGAATTTATCAATTATTATTGTATTGAAATTTTTCTTTATTTTAAATATTTTATGTGGTTAGTTGAGGGTGTAGTCACAAAATCACACACTTATTATCACATTTATACCATTGGATATGTTACTTCATATATGGATATTGCGCAATAAAAGTATTCATTAGTGACTTATTTATAGGGTTTTTGTGGTAAGTGAGTCTTTCATCTTAGTTTTTTGTGTAGTTAAGTCGTCAATTGTCTCTGTAGTTTTGGACATCTTTTATAGTGTCTCACATGTTTTACTCAGCTCAGTTGTCATCTTTTAGTCTACATCCGGGTGCCTAGGGTTGCACTAAGGCACCTCAAGGTGCCCTAGTCCACAATTTTAGGTACATGTTTCATCCTAATTTGTGTTCCTAATTTATTTATTCGAGGTGAGTCCTAACAAAAATCTTGTGTATTCCTCAAGGTCATATTCGGCAGGTTCAGGTCACTAGTGTCAAAATTTGAGCAAGAGATCCCTATATAAAGAAAGCATACTCACTACATTGTGGGTAGACATCACACACATCGAGGGAAACTATTTACTAATGTAGGGGAATGCATTTGGGGTTTTTCTACATTTGCATCACATCTACATAAAAAAAAACAAGGGGAAAGGGTTGCATACTTTCCATTCTATTCGTTATTTTGCATTTTACATCTAGTTATTGCACCTTATTACCGCGTCATTGGCGCTAGGGCATCCTAGGAAAAAAATTACACACACACGCACCCAAACTACATCAAGGTCCATAATGTAGTGCAACGCTCAACATTAAGTCCACTAGTTGGCAACCGAGGATAGTTTGACCCTACTAACCTTTTGTTTTATAGGTTATCCATTCCATTTGGTGAATCTAGCACAACATATAGTCAAGGTTTCAAATCTCTTTGTGAAATTTTTGAACACAGATACTAAACTTTTCATAGTTCCCAGCACCCTGAATCTAGGCCATGGCACCCTAGGGCACCCCAGTACACTCCCAGGTGCCTCAGTATAGATGGACAATCAGCTCTCGCCCATCCTGAATTCATTCAATCATAGCCTTCCCAATCCGTATACCAGTCTGTTACAGTCCAACGCGTAATGAGGTAAGTTATTTAAATGTTAGTAAGATATCCCTCTCATTTCTATTATTTCAATCGATTAAAATACAAAAGAAAAATATTTAGATCTAGCACTTCAATATAGCACTTAGTTTCTATTTAGATTAACTCATAAAGTAGTTAAAAATCCTATTTTCATTTAACCATTTTGGTGAACCCATCATTTTGAACATTTTTTCTTTTTGATTATCTGTCATTAGCATACCTCTTCTTTCATTATCATGTCACATTTTAGTGTCAACCCTATTTATGATGAGGCTATCATCAATGAACTTACAACTTTATATAGTACTCCTATGACCCTACACAATTCCACTCAACAACTCCTCATGGAAGGTCAAAAACATGTGCCCACCAATATTTTTGACTCTCCTATCGGCGTATTCCTTGTTGATGACCCTATTGCTTTGACTTTTTGTATACCATGCCTTTTTGTGGTATGTGATCCTTCTTATTCGACTTCTTTTTATATGCCACCAGATGTTTTATATCCTTTTATCATTAATAATCTGTTAGGAATTGATTCCCAATGAGGTCTACCTTCTACCTCTCCTCTAGCCACTTCTATTACTTCTCTCATGTCTCCTACCATTTCTCATTGTGTTTTACTCGATATCCCATTAGAGTTCATCGACACATTCTTATTACCTTGATGATCATATTGATATTAGTGTTTCCACTAACATTGACCATCTTACTTCGTCTCTTGTTCCTAAATAGTCTCCTTCCTTTTTTACTACTGAGAGTGCCTCCTTTCTTCCATCCTCTTCTTCTCTTGAGATTGCTTCTATCATCGTGCATGAGTCTTCACCTATTATTGTTTCTTCTCATTTTACTCCTACCTTATCTACACTTCCTTCTTCCACTTCACCCAAACCACATGTTACTTCTAGTACTGTTTGTAAAACTTCCCCTTCATCATATGATGTGGATCCTTCGACACACACTCCTCATGCGTCTTTCACTTTAGAGCCTATTATCTCCCCTCTTGATACGAGACCCAAGAACAACCTAGGTTTAGTTAGAAAAATTATGGAATAATTTTTTTTGAAAAGTGTGCCCACAAAAGTTTTCAAAACGAAAGTTGCCACATTAATGTCTCTAAGGCGATGACTTTAATAAATAATTTTCCATGATAACACAATATTTAAAATCTACATTAAACTTTAGTACATTGATTTGACTAAGCAAGTTTAATCTCCCTAAGGATTATTTAAATAATAAATTAATTCCTACTAAAGTTGAATATTCCCCCATGGGGTGTCAAGGGTAAAAGTGGGCCAATGAAATTAAATACCAAGGTTATTTAATTTCTACAATGTTGAAACAACTAGCAAGGTCCCATATTAAAAGTTGGGTTAGGATAATGAACACTTCCCTACCCCATAAAGTAACCCCTTAAAAAGTCAACCCATATTTTGAAATTAAAACATTTAAATTAAAAGGGTAATTTCTATTCACCCACTCTCCACCTACTTTTTGTAGGGATGAATCTCATCCCTTGGATGGATTCAATTTGGTCCCTTGATGTGGAAAAAGGGTAACCAACCCTAAAGCATCCTTATGAAGTCTTCTTTCACATTTCATTTGGCTCATTGTTTTGATTATGTTTTGCAGGTTATTGGAGGAGGAAGGGAAGCCATTTGAGGTCACTCCAAGCTTTTGGAAAGGCTTTCAAGTTGCATTATTTTCTCTATTTTCCTTTACACCCTCATTAGGGTTTCAAAATGTATTTATATATTTTTATTTAGCTTCATTTTTTGATTTGCCCAAATGGGCTTGTGGGTTTTGCCCATTTTATTTGTAAAGCTAGGTTTGATTTCATATTTTCATTTGAGTAAATGAGATTTAAATATATATATATACATACATATATATATATATATATATATACATAATATATTTATGTATTATGTATGTATGTATGTATGTATATGTAATGTAAATATTTATACATATATAATAATACACACAGTGTACACACACATACACAACACATACACATAGCAAAAGATATATGTGTGTTAAGTAATGTAATGCAGTTATTTTTATAAGCAAGTATTTTGCATTTTTTAGGTGGGAAAGAAATTATTTAATGTACAGACTGTTGGTTGAGTTTGGAGGAAATTATTTGGGGGTGGGGAGGGGTCGGCGACCCCAACCCCCACCCCATTTAATATTAAATGGGGTGGGGGTTGGGGTCGCCGACCCCTCCCCACCCCAATATACACAATAAACCACAAACAACAAAAATAAAATTTTGTTTTGCATTTGCAATATATATCATTTCTATACACATTAATGTTATGTGTGTATATATGCTTACAACATATTTTACATACATATTATATATATATATATATATATTATATATATTATATATATGAATTAATATATATATATATACTATTATAATATATATTATTATATATGTATTATATAAGTACAACCAATATAATATGTATACATAAAAGTAAAATAAAACAATTACAAGTATTAATATTGGCCTAATTTCACATCTAATAATTCTCCATTTAATATTAGTAATGAAATAAAATGCCATCCTTATTAAATTTTAAAATATCTTATTATTAATAATATTCAAGAGAAATAGAATTACTATCAAAGTGAGGATAAACACTAAATAATAGCATTGGTGACTTGAATGTTTACTCTAAAATTTTTACTTTCTAACTATTTAATAAATTTAATACAAAACTGAAAGTGAAAACATTTCAACTTCCCTTCAAGAATGCAAGGATAAAAATAAATAGTCTCTCTTTTCCAACACATGCCTTTAAAATAATGCAATGAAATGTAACACCTTTTAATAAAAATTTTCCAACAATATTTCCAACAAAATATTATAAGGCAAGAGCAGCAACATTTTGTGGAAAAGTAAATCAACTTCAAATAAAATGAATTAATTCCTTTTTAGCGCTCCTTTTAAGTTCACCAAAAGCAACTTACAAAATGGATGTTTCTTCCTTCCTTTTTTTTGTTTCACTCAACATGCAATCCAACTCTAATAAAAATTATTTGAATGCAAATTTCCTTCACACGATCAACACAATGTCCTCCACTTAAAGTGGGAAAATAATACAAGAATGTAAGCTAAAATAATACAATGTTGCAAGTTCCTCCACTCTAAGTGGGAAATAACACTAAGGAAAATTTTATTACAAGAAGGATTTTCTTAGGACTCCAACAAAAGCTCCAAGCTTCACAACACCAACAAGAGAGCTCCTTCATGATTTTCTTGATCCACAACAAAAATGGGGGGAGAGGCAACACTCTCCACCCAACCAAAATATCCAATGAGGAGGAGAAGCCATCCTCCTCATTGGCCCCCGAGCCCCAACCACATTACAATGAGAGGTGAATCCAACCAATGGCAACAACAAGCTTCCACAACACAACACCAAAACTTTCACAACCATTCCAAGCACATTCAACATAACTACAACACAAGAAGGAAAATAACCAAAATAAACAAGGCTTAAAAATGAAATCCAAAGGAGCAAGAACCTATGGGGAGGCCACTTATGCCTCCCAATGGGAAATGGGTGCCCACCTTAAAAGTCCAATACAATCTCAAATCCCCTACATACTCTTATGCATCCCTCAAGTACCTCTTATGCCTCCCACATACTCTTATGCCTCCCTCATTCTCTTATGCCTCCCTCATACAAGAATAAGTAAGAAATGCAAGCATTCCTTGTCCAAGGTGGGGCACCCAACCCAAACTCCCTCCAAAACATGAAATAACTCTTATGCCTCCCTACATGAATTCTCCCCATAGTCCCCTCCTACACCACACTTAGGAAATCTACCCAAGCACCCAACAAGCATTCCAAACACTCAACAAAACAAGCACACAACACAAAATAGAGGAATAACATAAGCAAAAGTAAAGCTCCTACCTTTCCATAGTAGAGCTTGTTCCAAGAGTCAAACTCCAAGCTCCTTCAAACCCAAGCAATCACCAACAAGCTCCCACAAGACCACAAGCTCTCCAAAATCCTCTAACTCCAAGAAAATGAAAGAGCACAAAAGAATGAAGTAACCCCCAAACAAGCAAAAGAACTTGAATAAATAGAAAAGGGAGAGAGGAGGGTGAGGTGGCTCCATGTAGGATGCCACATCACTCATCCTCAACTCCACCTCACAAGTCAAACTTCAAACTCCAAAGCACAATTAATAAGTGGTTGAAGAAATGACATTTTACTTACACACACAATCCATGCCCACACCCCTTAAGGACCAAAAGTAATTACATGTAAGAAGGTGCAATAAAGACTTACAATTTGTCTTCCCAAAACACATAATGGGGTCTAATTTTGACCCCCCAACCCATAGGTAGGGTTGGCATAGAAATTTAAGAGGTGTGGGACAAGTTTAACTTGTCCCACAAGCCTTCAAAATTGGCCCTTAAGGCCAAATTCGAATTTCCATGAGGGGGTAGAGTGTACAACACTCAAGGTCACAAACACTTAATACTACAACATAGCCCAAGATCCATTTAGTCTAATAAATGAATTCCTTTGGTCACATCTATAATTAGTTAATTACAAGATTAATTAACTTAAATAGGACACTAAAACCCATTAAGATAAAGGGGAAGAATACATCATTTTCTAAATAATTAAAACAAGGAAATTACATCACTAAAAATCACATACTAATTAAGTAAAGGAAAACTAAACAAAATACAACACATAACCCCTTAGTCACAATTTCCCCCTAACCAATAATTCAAACACACACACACAAACACATGTTGCCATGGTGACCCTTGTTGAATTCACCTAGAATTCCAATGTGGTTGGTCTCCAATCCCCCCAATGTTTGTTGTGACATGTTTACCTGCAAAACACATAACACCTCCTTCGGCCTCATGGCCACATCAAAAACATCTAGGATAAAATATACAATATAAATCCACAATCATCTATATATGAATCAAATATCATCTAGGAAAATACGATATCATTTACAATTTCTAGCAACATTTCTATTCTACATCTCATCCATGTCAAAATGATCACAACATTAGTTCAATTATCAAAGGTCTACTCAATATGACAAAATATCACATGTCTCGAAATATATATATATATATATATATATATATATATATATATATATATAAACCATGTCAACATCATATCAACATTAATATAAAATGTCTCTAATAATCCACATGCATCATATATGAATTGAAATCAACAACAATCCAGTATCTCTAACATCTAACATCATGCTAAATCAAAAGCTACAATAATATTCATAAGTATAGTCGAAAGTATCATAATCAATAACAAAAAGGTGTCTAAGGGAAGTGGGAACTACATTCCCCTCCCCTTAGAATTGACTTCCTCCTAGAAGTCACTTGAACAGGTGTGGAAACTGAACTCGTAGCAATGTAGCATCCTCCCATGTAGCCACAGTCTCAACATACCTATCCCACTGCACTCAAACCTAGTTAATCACCTTAGAGACATTAATGTGGAAACTATCATTTTCGAAAACTTTTGTGGGCATTCTTTTGAAAAAATCGTTCCATAATTTTTCAAACTAAACCTAGGTTGTTCTTGGGTCTTGTGCGGTCATTTTTAGTGGGCGTTACAGGTTCAGTCTCTCACCTTAGAAAGTAGGGTTTACTACACGTCTATAGATAACAATTCCTTACATGGTAATCTTGCTCCCTAAAAAATTAATAATTAAACCTTTCCTAAATATTTCACCATACCCACATTCACATCCTTCTATGGTATCGATGACCCTCATGTTCATATTACACATTACCGCACTCTTATGGTCTCTTACCCTTGCAATGATTGACTATTACTTAAGGCCTTTTGGTTTAGTCTAGTTGATGGTGCACTACAATGGTATACCCATATCCATTTTAGTTCTATTAGCACTTTTTATGACATGGAGGATGCCTTCCTTCGTAGGTTTATTATCAATACTCATCCTACGGTCATATACGATCATATTTCGACTCTCCATCAGGGCTTTTTTTGAACCTATTCAGGATTACATCTTACGCATTAATGCATGTATACATCAACTTATCTTTCATCCTAGTGACTTGGAAAATCAGTTCCTCTTCTATTATAGTATTATTCCTCCTCTAAAGAAACACCTATAGTATGATATGGTTAAGGTGATTGATGAGTCCTTTATACTTTTATGTTACAAGGTTATTGATCTCAAATAGGACCTTCTAGCTTAATATCTAGTAGAGCCTTCCCACGTTTCTCTGATTAGTAGGCCCTCTACTGAGTCCACCTACACCTCTAGTTCTACATCCCCTGAAACGTCCAACCTTAGCTAAAACTCAAACAAACCATACTCCACCTCCTAGAAACAATCCAAAAAAACCCCTATTTCAACGCAAAGTGCAAAGACACCAACCTCAGTCTCATCCTCCATCCCCTAAACATGTCTCTCCACCTATGTAACCAATTAATACTACTACTACTTCACCTCACTATAGTGAGCCTCTGTTTTTTTCACCTCATGCTTGACCTCATGATGTCTTGCATATATTACTTAATGAGAAATTAATTTGGCTTCCTTCTAATCACCACCACCCTCCACACCATTTACAATGCCACCATGATCGATATTACTATAATTACCATCGTATTAGTGGCCATTTTGATGATGATTTTCTTGATTTACGTGAGAGGTTAAAACATTTAGAGCACACAGGTGTCATATCTTTTGTCTCTCATGAGCGATCATTATTTTCTTCACCACGAAAACATAGAAATACACTCCCTAAGCCTTCTCCACCTAGTACTCAGTTTCTTCGTCAATCACCACTTTCCCATGCACTCTATCCACCACATCCACTCCTTCCACCTCCATATTATTTACATTTTCCTCACTCAAACTATCCATCACACCCATCCCATGGGTTTCCACCAGTCTTTGCATATCCTATGGTCACTCGATATGACACGCACCTTTGTCCATACACTCATGCTCCATTCATTTCATATGCATTCACCTGCACCAATCATCCTTGTCATCTGTAGGTGATCACTATCACCTTACCCCCCGACAACGCACTTTTGTTCTTACGGTTTGTACGCAAATATTGAGGGATTATTTTTGAGAACCTTTCACCACATGCTCTATCATTCATCTAGTGCACCTCAATCATTTCTTGATGACACACTCTTGCTTACGTGTCTCATACTTGACTGCTGAGGGGTCTTATCATATGAGCATATCCACCCATACACTTGGGGGGCATCGTTAAGTCCCCCTCCTATTTTCATCACTTTATCATATTACCATTGTATTATGTTTTCACATCTTCAATATGCTACACTTACCTATTTTCACATTTATGTTATTACCACTAGTACAATACCTATGTGCTACATAATTTATTCATCTTATCAACCACATTACATTAGTTATCTACATCATCATAATTTTTCTACCATTACTAAAATCATAATGAAAATTTATATGCATCACATACACCACAATACACATGCTAGAACAATAACCATACAACCATACGATATCCATCACATCACAATAACAAAACATTTCAAATGTCAATCGCATACAAAATAGGTGTCCATAGATATAGCGTTCATATGATCATCATCAAAAAAACATTGTTTCACCATGGGGGAAGGTCCCCTACATCATATAAAATCATCACTATCACTCTCGTGTATCATGAGAGCATTATAACTTGACGCCTTGCAATTGACGTGAAACCGCATTTCCCGGACCCAAAAATTCTCCACCTATCTGCACAACATGAAAATATCCATGTTATATTCTGAGAATTGACGCTACAAATACACATAATGAGTGAACACATCCTAAGCAAAGGGACCACCACTTATTGCCTCTTAAGCATAGCGATTCTCCTCACGTAGCTCATCCCTCTCGCTAAGCAACACTGTACATGTCACCGTTGTTATGGATACTGGCTCAAATAGAGGGGAATGCTCACCCGCGATATCATCCACGTGATCTAGTATCCCTCCACATAATACATCACTTGGCACATTCCACGTCATTGTGAAGATAGAGGTGTCTACTATTAACAACCAATAGGCATCTCCTAAAAACACAATATTCAAACTCATGTTAGCCAACTACATACACAACACAGCATAAACACTTCACTAACCACATTAGCATCCAAAAATACTTACGATCTTCCAACACCACCGCTACAGGATCAAGGATGCCTCCCTCACCCACTCCTCCTACTTGTAACTCCAGAGCACCCGTAAATAATAGAAATAGAAATAACCATCAATGCGCTACCCACCATACTCGATAATCCTCTGTAATCCCAACATCTTCACCATCCACCACCACTATCATTCGGTCTACCACATCTAACCCCAGTAGTACCTACTACTCTGTCATGGGCCATGGCCTAACACCTTCCCTCCTAAGGGATCTAACGGCCCGTAGCCATATATATGGCTCTAAGGGCACATCCTGTGCCATCCCTAACTTTTTTCATGCTATCTCCACCTGAAAAAACTCTACTACACCTAGAAATCAATCTTCTAACCATATGGTTCTCCAAATACACTACAACTATGTCGCATCCTCAGGACATCCCCTATAATTGCGATATGGTTTTCATGTCACTGAGTTAGATTCAAAAATGTCTATCATGGCCTTGCTTTTATCTGTGTCCATCTTCCTACATCAAATATCCACCCACCATTCAGAAAATATCTATTGCCGAGCCTGGTTTTGTTTGTTGAAGTCTTGAATCAGAGGGAAAGGTTTAGCTTGAGTGGGAGCTATTATAGATGATGGAAAATCAAGGGTTGATAAATTCAACAGGTAGAATTTTAGTCTTTGGAAGATGCAGATGGAAGATTACATTTATCGAAAAGATATTTATATTCCGTTGTCTGAGAAGGTGAACAAAGCCGTGAGCATGACATATGCGGAATGTGATTTGCTGGATAGGAAGGCACTTGGGACAATCTGGATGTGTCTTGCATCTTTAGTATTATTTAATATTTCAAAGGAAAATACTACAAAATAACTGATGGATGCATTAGGGAAGTTGTATGAAAAAACCTCTTCCTCTAACAAGATATTTTTAATGAAAAATTTGTTTAATATGAAGATGTCTGAGAATGGTTCAGTAGCATATCATTTAAATGATTTTAATATGGCTGTAAATATGCTAGCTTCAATTACAATAGATTTTGATGAAAAAGTTAGGGCTTTATTAATTCTGTGATCTTTACCTAAGAGTTGGAATAGTCTTGTAATGGCAGTAAGCAAATCAGTTCTAGCTAACTCAAAGTTGAAGTTTGAGGATGTTGTAGGGGTGATTTTAAGTGATGAAATGTGAAGAAAAAGCTCTATGGAATATTCTACTTTAGGGAATTCTTTGATAATAGAAACTAGAGGGAGACAGAAGAATAGAGGAAGTTGTGGAAAATCAAAGGATCGAGCAAGGTCAAAATCCAAAAGCAAGATAGTATGTTGGCACTGTGGAAAGTCTGGGCATGCAAAGAAGGACTGTTGGGGGACAAGAAGAAACAACATGAAGAAAACAAGGAGGTAAATGCGGCAATGGGTAATGTATGTCAAGATGCTTTGATTCTTTCTTTGCACAATATTACTGAATCTTAGGTTTTATATTCAGGGGCTTCTTTCCATGCTAATTCACATAGGCATTATTTTGTTGATTATGTTCAAGGGGATTTTGGGCATGTTTTTCTTAGTGATGATGAGTCCTTGCAGTATAGTTGGAAAAGGATTTCTGTTCGGGTTAAGATGTATAATGGGAATACTTGGCTATTGAATGATGTCAAATATGTGCCTACATTAAGAAAAAATTTGATATCGGCAGGCCAGTTGGAAGTGATGGTTGTATTATGATATTTATAGTAGACTCTTGGAAGGTTACCAAGGGTGCTTTTGTGGTGGCAAGAGGTAAGAAGGTTGGAACCTTGTATTTAACCACTTATAGCACTAACGTTTGTAATCTTGTGGCTTCAGAAGTAGATACAACATTGTGGCACTATAGGCTTCGTCATATGAGCCATAAGGGCATGGAGATCATAAAGAATGATTTTCCTGGATATACAAAAACATGTTTGGAGTTCTGTGAGGACTGCATATATGGGAAATCGAAGAAGAGAGTAAGGTTTCTCAAGGTTGGACCTAAAAAGAAAGAGAGTAAGTTAGAGCTGGTGCATTCTGATGTGTGGGGGTCAGCTCAGGTATCATCTCTTGGGGGTTCAAGTTATTATGTTACTTTTATTGATGATGCAACAAGGAAAGTTTGGGTTTATTGTATTAGAAACAAATCTGATGTATTTGACACTTTTTTAAATGGAAAGCCTTGGTAGAGAATGAAACAGGTCTTAAGCTAAAATGTCTCAGGTCAGATAATGGAGGGGAGTATTACAACAATGAATTTGATGATTACTGTTCTAAGAATGGAATCTCAGGAAAAAGATGGTTCCAGGAACTCTATAGCAGAATGGGGTGTCAGAAAGGATGAACAAAACAATAATTGAACGTGCTAGGAGCATGAGGTTACATGCAGGACTGCCTCTTTCTTTTTGGGAAGAAGCGATGAACATAACTGTGTAATTGATAAATAGAGGACCTCAAGTGCCTTGGATGGAGGCATACCTGAGGAGGCTTGGTATGGTAAGAAAGTTGATTATTCATTTCTTAGAGTCTTTGGATGTGAGGTGTTTGTCCATATAGACAAGGATGATAGGACTAAGCTAGAGGCTAAATCAGAAAAATGTACTTTCATTGGTTATGGTGGTGATGACTTTGGATATAAATGTTGGAGTATTAAGGACAAGAAAATCATTCGATCTAGGGATGTGGTCTTTAATGAGAAAGTCATGTATAAGCAGCAGTTGCAGGAAAACATGGAAGAATCCAAGAAAGAATATGCATCGGTAGAGGATCTTCCAGATGGGAAAGTGACACATGAATCAGTTTAGGAACCTCCTCAACAGGAACCCCAAACTCCTATATTGAGGAGGTCTTCTAGGGTAAGAAGAGAACCTGAAAATTTTTATCTCTTCTCTTTATTATTTATTACTCATTGATAGTGGAGAGCCAGAGAGCTTTGATGAAGTAATGCAGGTAGATGCCAAGAAGAAGTGGGAGCAAAGCCATGGATGAGGAGCATCAAGCTCTCATGAAGAACAAGACATGGGATTTGGTGAAGCTACCCATGAAGGAAAAAGAGCATTACAGAACAAGTGGGTGTTCAGAGTCAAAGAGGAAGAAGGAAAGAAAAAGATACAAGATACGAGGTGGTCAAGGGGTTTGCACAGAAAAAAGATATAGATTTTGATGAGATTTTTTCTCCTGTAATAAAAATGACTTCTATTAGAACTGTTCTTGGAATAGTTGCAGCAGAAGACTTGCACTTAGAACAGCTTGATGTAAAGACTGCATTTCTCCATGGTGATTTGGAGGAGGAACTATATATGTAGCAACCAGAGGGCTATGAGGTCAAAGGTAAAGAGGAGATGGTGTGCAAAGTGAAGAAGAGCTTGTATGGCTTGAAACAAGCTCCACGTCAATGGTATAAGAAATTTGATAGCTTCATGATGGAGCAAGGTTATATTAGATGTCATTCTGACCATTGTGTGTATACAAAGAAATTTGAGGATGGTAGTTATATTATCTTATGTCTGTATGTGGATGACATGTTGGTTGCAGGTAAAAACATGTAGGAAATAAAAGTACTCAAGAAGCAGCTAAGTGAATCCTTTGCTATGAAGGATTTGGGGGCAGCCAAACAAATCCTTGGTATGAGGATATCTCAAGATAGGAAGGAATGGAAGCTGACTTTATCTCAGGAAGAGTACATTAAGAAGGTCTTGGAGAGGTTTAATATGCAGGATGCTAAACTGGTTAGGACTCCTTTGGCAGGCCATTTCAAGTTATCAAAGGAGAAGTGTCCCAAGACAGAGTAAGAGAGAAACTGGATGTCCAAGGTACCTTACTCATCAGCGGTTAGCAGTTTTATGTATGCGATGGTGTGTACCAGGCCTGATATTTCCCATGTAGTAGGAGCAGTTAGTAGATTTATGAGTTATCCAGGTAGAGATCAATCACAAAAAGTAAAGTAGATCCTTTGGTATTTGAGAGGTACCATGGTGACAATTTTTTGCTATAGTGGATCAGACAATACTTTGTGTGGTTTTGTAGATTCAAATATGGCTTGAGATGTAGACAATAAGAAGAGCATCACATGTTATATTTACACTGTAGGTGGGACAACAGTGAGATGGATTTCATAAGTACATAAGCTAGTGGCTTTGTCAACCATGGAGGCTGAGTATGTTGCTGAAAAATAGGAAAGAAAATAAATGATTTGGTTACAACAATTTCTTGAGGAGTTGGGGCATAAGGAGGAAGGAAAGCTTCATAGTGATAGTCAGAGTGTTATATACCTAGCTAAGAACACCGCTTTCCACTCTAGGATGAAGTATATACAGTTAAGGTACCATTTCATTAGGATAGATTGGGAGGAAGACATGTTGAAGCTGGAGAAGATTCATACCAGTCATAATCTTGTAGACATGATGATCAAGGTGGTCACAAGGGAAAAAATGAATCCATGTTCAACTTAGGTTGGTCTTCACAGAAAATAGTGAAGGGTTGAGAACCTTGCTCAAAGGAAAACTAGTCTCCAAGTGGGATATTGTTAGGTTGTGGAGTCTATTTTCATGTGTGAAAGTGTTGAAGACTATACACTTAGAGTATTGTACACTTTTCACATTTGTCTCACTGAGGTTCAGGGCTGGGATGGGCCCCGAGTGGGGGTCTGGGGGTGATAGCCCCTAGTAGCAGGGGTTCGGGGATGCAATAGGGGTTGATAGCTCTGATACCAGAATGTGAGGTAGAAATAAAGGAGAAATAATAGAGATAGGTTATCTCTTATTATTATTCTAAAGAAAGGAACCACATACAATATTTATAGGTATGTGAATAAACAAGAACCCTCTAAATGGATGGAGAAGTTACAAGAAGGAGAGAATAATGGAATAGTTAGGAACTAGTCTAATAATAAAAATTAAGTACGTAGACTATGCTAACTTTCCCCCCTTATCAAATTATTCTTGCAAATGTGACCTCTGAAGAGATCATATTTAACGTTTCCAAGAGCCTTGGTGAGAATATGCTTATGTAGGATATTAATGGAGCTGAATATGATGGTTCAAAATGTGCTCTCGAATGAAAGGATAGTCAATTTCAATATGTTTCATTTAGTCATGAAATACTGGATTTTACATGAGCTTCAAAACACTTTTATTATTGCAATAGAGAAAAGGTGAATGTTTTTCAAGAATTCCCATGTCATCCAAAATGTGATGTAACCATATCACTTCACACACACCTCCTCGTGTGGCGTGATATTTTGCCTCTATGGATGAGATAAAAACAACATTCTGCTTCTAGCTTATCTATGAGATGGGTCCAGATCCGAGATGAAATATGTATCCTGTAGTTGAATTCATGTTATCAACAGATCTGGCATGGTCGAAGTCGACGTATCCTTGTAAGAAGAATTGATCATTCTTCTTATATTCTACACCATAATCAAATGTTGCTTGGACATATTTCAATACATGCTTTCCTATTGTCTAGCGACATTACTTTGGCTCCTGTATGAGCTTGGAAAGATAGCTGACGGAAAAGCATAGATCTGTTTTGGTTTATGTCAAGTAGATAAGCCCTCTAATAAGTTACCTGTAGAGTGTAGCATCTACTTGAGGTGAGTCCTGGAATCTTGAAAGTTGCAAGAATTTTTCCATGGGAGTGGATATAGGTTTACAATTAGGCATTCTGCACTTTTCCAGAACTGTCTTGGCGTACTTTATTTTGGAGACAAAAATGTGATTCTCCTTTTTCCATATTTCCAAGCTAAGATAATAATGTAATAGCCCCAAATTTTTCATGTCGAAGATTTTTTTGAGATCATTCTTCACAATATGAACTTGATCTTTTAAACTGCCAGTGATCAAAACATCATCTACATATACAACAAGAATGACAATTTCCTTTCCTACCTTCATTATATAGAAATTTGAATCTCAAGGGCTACGAGTGAACCCATGCTACAAAAGATGATCATGGATCTTGATATACCATGTCCTTGTAGCTTGTTTCACTCCATACAGTGATTTGATGAGACGACATACCTTCATAGGATACTCTTCATCAACAAATCCTTTAGGTTGGGTCATGTACACTTCTTCTTTCATATCACCATTTAGGAAAGCACTTTTGACATCCATCTGTTGAATTCTCCACCCTTTTTGTGTTACTAGTGCACAAATAACTCTGATGGTCTTGATACTTCTAGTGGATGCAAATGTTGCTTCATAGTCGATGCCCTCTTTTTGAGCATATAATTTTGCTACAAGTCATGATTTATGTTTGTCGATGGATCTTTCTGCCTTATATTTTGTCTTGAAAACCCATTTTTAGCCTATGGGTTTCTTTCCTGTAGGCATATCGACAAGTTCCCATGTCTGATTTTTTATAAGTGAGTCAAGTTTTGTATCCATGCCTTCCTTCCACTGAGGTTGATTGAGTGCTTCACAAACATTTTCTGGCTCGGAGGTATTAATCAGTGAACTCATGAGTTTAAATTTTAGCTCATTTCTTGTTTGAATCCTTTTTTTAACTCCGAATAATGTATCTAGGAGTTGTTGTAAATGTGAGTCCTTGATGGTGCTTTGTACCCACTTCAGACTTGAAATTTTCTGATTTTGAGAAGAACTTTGTCATTACAGTGTGGATTGATTTTGAGTCACATTCTCTAGTTCTCCAAGGTCAACAAATAGCTCTCCTGCTCAAATTTCATTTCTCTAAGTAGTCTCCTCTGGCTGTTCATCTGATTCAGAGACTATTCGGTGAGATGTGGTTGATAATGGTTCTTCTGTTGTCACTACAGAGTCAAAGGATGACTCATCACAAACCACATCCTGAATCTTGTATATTTTCTGTCTCAGGATCCATGAGACAATATGCCTTTGAGGTAGTCTTGTAGCCAAGTAGGATACATGGGATTGTCTTTGGCTCTACCTTCTTTCTCTTCTGAGATGGGACATACATGTATGATGTGCAACGGAATACTCACAAATGAGAAATTGATGGATTTATACCACTCCATACCTCTTCTGGCACTTTTTTTTGTAGAATCTTTATCGGTGCCCTATTTACTGCTTCATCCCAATAACATTCATCTAGCTTTGTTGTTGTTAGCATGCAGTGAGCTAGCTCCATCACTGTACAATTGTGTCGCTCAACAATGCCATTTTGTTGAGGTGTGTAGGGAGCAGTCAGGTTCTACTTTATGCCTTGTTGGTTTAGGAATTCTAAGAACTTATTTGATGTGAATTCCCCCACTCAATCTGAGCGAAGTAGAAGAAGTGGTTGTCTAGTCTCTTTCACAACACGATGATAAAAATTATGAAAATATTAAAGATCCTCACTCTTCTTCTTCAAGAAAAACACCCACATATTTCAAGAGTGATCATCCATGAACATCTGAAAGTACTTGTATCCTGAAAATGAAGTAGGCAGGGGGCCATTCAAATCGGTATGAACTACCTCCAGATGCTTCTTGGCATGGAAGATGCTTTCTTGAAATGGATCCCTCTATTGTTTTCTTGTAAGAAAACTAAGGCACAGAGGCAAGGAACTAGAAAATTTGGGTAGTCCATTAACCATTGATTTTGATTTCATCTAATGTAATGAACTACTTAACAAGTGTCCATATCTAAAATGCCAAAGTGCAGTAGATTGTACTGTTGATGAAAATAAAGCTATTATAGGAGATGAAACAGTATCTAAAGAAAATAACTTGTGTTTTAGAAATGCTCTAGAAATAATCTTACCTTGTCGCAAGGTGAAACATGGTTTGATGCCATTTTGGACTAGAAATTCTACCTTCAGTTGATGATTTAATAGTTGAGTTACTGACAGGAGGTTGCTAGTCAAACCAGGAACATATAGTACCTTTGTAAGTGTACATTTTTTTGGTCTAAGAGGAATGGTTACATTGCTAATTCCTTCTACAATGTACTCTTTGCCATCAGATATACGAACCCGATCTCTAGTGGGCTCTTCGTTGAGTGAATCAAACATCTCCTTGTCACCTGACATGTGCATACTGGCATCAAAGTTTAATAGCCAAACTCTCTTCCTGGGTTGTGAAGTCTAAGAGAAAAGTACAAGATTCTTACTAGAATGTGCTCCTTCTGATGTCTCCTCATTACACTCATTATCTTGTTGGGTTGCGAGATGTCCCTTTTGCTTCCTCCAGAGGGGACGTCGTTTGGACTTTTGAAAATCTTTGTGCCCTGATGTGCTTGTTTGAATTCAAGACCCTTGTTTCAAGTTATTGTACCAACAGTGATCTGTGTCATGAGTGTTGGATATGCAAATGTGACACCACCTTTTTTACTTTTGATTTTTTTGCTATTTTTTTGGTTGTGCTTGATTTGTCTTCTCTAGGGGACCCTTTTGATTCTTCTGGCCATGGTATGGCTTTAAGAACAAAGGATTTATCCTAAGAATCCTCTTGGGATGAATTTATGGCCTCTTCCTACTGGAGAAAATTCACCAGTTCTTTGAATGCAACTATTTGTTTAGATACATTTAGTGTCGTAACAAACACTCAGAATTGAGAAGGGAGTGCTCTCAAGGTGATTGGTACGAGAATTTTTTTTCCACTATTTCATCGAGCACTAATAACTCCATTCGCAGCTTAGCCACGCGATGTAAGAACTCCTTAACTTTATCATTTGAACCCATAGAGAGGGTGTGCAACTTTTATTGAAGATGGAGGATCTTAGTCTTTTTTTTGGCTTTATAAATTGTTTCCAACTTTTCCCAGGCCTCTTTTGGTTTCTCTGCATTCCGAACATGCATCTCCACATCATCACTGATACTGAGCATTATCATCATCAAGGCTTTGGCACTAGCCATTTCATACTTTATTAATTCATCAGGGGTTGTGGGATTGATCAAAAATCTGGTCATGATGCCCCATAATCCTTCAAACTGAAGGATTGTCCGAGCATTTTTGTTTTCCAGGCCGCAAAATTGGGCCCTTTGAGCAACTGAGCATTAGAGAGGAGTAGGTTCGGAGCTGACATTTTTTTATATAAAATAATTTAAAACAATTTATTTATTTATTTATTTTAAGAGAGATTAAAACTTTGACTCACTGTTGTGAAGTACTAGCTCATAGAAGCTCTCAATACTCACGTGCTAAGAGATGACAACACTTGGTGGGGCTTTCTTATTCATCTTCAAAGTTGGCATTGTACCCAAATTCTAATTCATGTTGAACTCTCTTTGCTTGGTAGCTGACATTGAAAAGAAAATAGTCCAAGAGTACTTTACGAACCAGTTCATTGAAGACAAGGTTGTCAATGTTACGAAGCTCATTGAGCAGTACAAAGTAGAACCTGGAGCTGTCAAGAGCTATTGGAAAGTGTTCTACGACTTACAAGTTAATTTTACAACTTTCAGTGGTTTCGATTGTATCAGACACACTCGTCATTTGGCGTTGGTTATTAGATAGATGCTTAAATGACGTTCTGGAGGCTTCTCTCCTCATGGCACTCTATCTTTTTATGTAGGTTATACTCTCAAAATTTCCATGAAAATTGTTCCTCTATCACGCAGAAAACTTGATCAACCATTTGGTCTACTTCCATCAGCCTCTCTCTCTTTTCCTCTTGCTTCTCTTATGCTTCACACAAGAATAAAAAATTTTCATGCACCAATATGTCTCTTGTCCACACAGGTTCTTATACTTTTAACGTAGCTAGAGAAGACTTCTTCATGAGCTGAGTGTGATCTTCCATGCAATTCCACGCAGAATGAAGATCAATCACCACGCATCTCCTTTCCACGCAAGCTGAAGGCTTCACGCAGCAGCAAATATTTTCCTTCTTCTAATTAATATGCAGAAGACAAAAAACATTTCCTTTCCATGCACTTTTCTTCCACCCAGGTGATTTTTATTTGTTTTCCATGCAGGTTTGGGACTAGGAACTTGTCTCTTGCTTCTTGCACTGGCTCTTTAGTCAGATTCCATGCAGATATACAAGATCTCCATGCAGAGAGGAGCTTTAAACTTTGCAGTAGTAAAAAAATCCCTTTTTCACAAAATTTTTGACTCTTGTTGTCCATGTAGCAGAAGATTCTCAATATTTAGTGCAAGGAATTAGAAATTAAGTCTTCTCTCCATGCATATACACTCAGGTTAGAGTCTTTGATAGCTCTGATACTATAATGTGGGGAAAAATAAAGGAGAAAGATTAGAGATATGTTATCTCTTATTATTCTTCTAAACAAAGGAACCACATACAATATTTATAGGTACGTAAATAAACAAGAACCCTCTAAATTGATGGAGAAGTTACAAATAAGAAGGAGAGAATAATGAAATAGATAGGAACTAGTCTAATAATAAAAATTAAGTACGTATATTATGCTAACATTTATCTCGTTGCATATTTAAATTTGCAAATGCGAATGTAATAAATATACACTCATATGCTTATTACGTTAAATCTCTCTACGATCCTTAGTGACCACAAAGAAAAGAGTAATGTCAGGTTGTTTAGCAGAAAATGAAGGTATATCATGTGAAACTACCGAAAAGAGAGTGGCTTGGATTTTCGTTATCTGCAAAGGCATTATCGATAGGTAATACGCCGTTACTTAGAATTTGTGAAACAACAATATTGTTGTTAAGGCATCATCTTTCTTCCTCTATGAGGGGAATGCTTTCACATGGATATCCCTTGATTCTCTACGTCACTGATCTGGGGGCCCTGCATGCACCAAATAGGGAAGTTTGATTTGTGTAGGATGACTTGGTATGAGTTGTATTATTATAGTTCTATTGTGGAAGATAGATTAGGTGTTATTCTTGGTTGGTTGTTGAATGTACCTTACCACAGTGAGTTCTGATGAAAAATTGTGAGAAATAAAGTAAAATTTCTCAATTTGCATTGAATAAATATAACTAAGATCTTTTATACCATTTACTTTCCATTTAGTTAGATATGTAAATGTTTCTTATTCACTATGAGATTCTGACTTTATAAGACACCTTTAGAATCCCACTATGAGTTATTTATTCTTGCATGTATCATTAGACATGCCACGAATTTTAATAAAAACCATTAATCATCAACTTCCATGTCCTTTTTTGTATTGATATCCATGTAGTATCTATAAATAAGGAAAAATCACAGTAATGAAAGAAAAAGAAAATAACTTGCAAACCTTTCAATAACCTTCCAATGCAAACCTCAATAGATTTTGAAGATGTATAACCTTACAAAGTGATTTATTTGTGGATGCTCTTCAATAACCTCTAGAATGGGTTGTTCAATGCTACGAGAAAAGAGTTTTGGCTTGGATTATTCTTTCTAAAGTAGCAGAAGTTAGAATGTAATTTGACAATTTTTTTGTGTTTAAATGCAAAAGGATTTGCATGAGAGTAGGCCTGCATTTTGAAGAGGTAGAAGTAGTTGGAATTTGGTTGAAATGGGTTGAATGAACATGTTAAAAATAGCATATGAGGAGGTTACAATAGTTCCAGGGCATTTAGGGGAAATGATGGAATTAATTACAGAATTTACATCAGAAAAGGTGGTTATACTTGTAATTCAATTTCCCCCACCTTTCTAGGATTCTAGAAGTGTAGTTAACTAGGATGAGAATGTGGAGTCCAAGTGGTTATTGACTGAGTGATTGTTGACTAAGATGTGCAGACACTAATTAATTAATTATTCAATTAATTCATATATAATAATAATCTTAGATAAAGGGGTACTAGGGGTACATGAGATTAATTTAATTAATCCAAAGGGTGCAATGTGTATGAATTGATCAATGTAATCAATTAATCAAAAATGGGTTAGTAACAGGGTGTATTAGGATAACACTAGGAAAATGTGAGTAATTTTGGGGTGTGTATAGTATGGAAACCCTCATCTTCGACATCCTTGTTTGTATTAACATCTACATATGTATCAAATTACCTATTTGAACTTAAATAGTTGGAATTCATTGTTTGACATGTGGATACATTGACGTAAGGTGGAACAAGGGTATGTGAGATTAGGATCTGTCCTAAGTGATGGTGAGCGAAAGCAGGAATACATCATGTTTAGAGATAAAACGAGGGAATTTATTAGTAATTATTGTATTGAAATTTTTCCTTTTTTCAAAATATTTTATGTGGTTAGTTGAGGGTGTAGTTACAAAAACACACACTTACTATTACATTTATACCATCGGGTATGATAATTCATATATGGATATTACATAATAAACGTATTCATTACTGGCCAATTTATAGGGTTTTTGTGGTTGGTGAGTCAGTCATCCTGGTTGTTTGTGTAGTTAAGTCGTCAATTGTCTTTGTAGTTTTGGCCATCTTTTAGAGTGTCTCAGATGTCGTACTCAGCTCAATTGTCATCTTTTAGTCTACATCCGGGTGCCTAGGGTTACACTAGGGCACCCCAGGGTGCCCCAGTCCATGATTTTAGGCACCTGTTTCATCCTAATTTGTGTTCTTAATTTATTTATTCGAGGTCATTCCTAATGGTCACCCCATGTATTCCTTGAGGTCATAGTCGATAGGTTTGGGTCACTAGTGTCAAAATTTGAGCAAGAGATCGCTATATAAATAAAGCATACTCACTACATTGTGGGAAGACATCACACATATCAAGGGAAACTATTTACTAATGCCGGGGAACGTAATTGGGTTTTTCATACATTTGCATGTCACATTTGCATCAAAAAACAAAAAGAGGAAAGGCTTGCGTACTTTCTATTCTATCTATTATTTTGCATTTTAAAACTAGTTATTGCACCTTATTATTGTGTCATTGGTGCTAGGGCATCCTTGGCTCAAAATTACACACACACACGCACTGGAACTACATCAGGGTCCGTAATGTAGTGCAACACTCAACATTAATTCCACTAGTTTGGAAGCTGAGGACAGTTTGACCCAGCTAACCTTTTATTTTGTAGGTTACCCATTCCATCTGGTGAATCTAGCATGACAGATAGTTAGGGTTTTAGATCTCTTTAGGACACTACTTAACACAGATCCTAATATTTTTATAGTTCTCAACACCCAGAATCCAAATGACTTCATTGACACATTCTTATTACCTTGATGATCATATTGATATTAGTGTTTCCACTAACATTGACCATATTACTTCATCACTTGTTCCTAAATAGTCTCCTTCCTTTTACACTAGTGAGAGTGCCTCCTTTCTTCCATCCTCTTCTTCTTTTGAGATTGCTTCTATCATCGTGCATGAGTCTTCACCTGTTATTATTTCTTCTCATTCTACTCCTACCTTATCTATAATTCCTTCTTCCACTTCACCCAAACCACATGTTACTTCTAGCACTGTTAGTAAAACTTCCCCTTCATCATATGATGTGGCTCCTTTGACACACACTCCTCATGTGTCTTCTACTTTAGAGCCTACTATCTCACCTCTTAATATACCAATGATCATACAAAATAGAAAGATTAAACCTCTTAATAAATTGTTTCCATCTTCCTTTATCCCATTATAGGACATCCTGTCCCTCATGCATGTTGCAAGACAACTTCATTCTCAGATTCTGTAACGCCTACTAAAAATGCCCACACGAGACCCAAGAACAACCTAGGTTTAGTTAGAAAAATTATGGAATGATTTTTTTTGAAAAGTGTGCCCACAAAATTTTTCAAAAATGACAGTTTCCACATTAATGTCTCTAAGGTGATGACTTTAATAATTAATTTTCCATGATAACACAATATTTAAAATCTACAGTATGCTTTAGTACATTGTTTTGACTAAGCAAGTTTACTCTCCATAAAGATTATTTAAATAATAAATTAATTCCTAGTAAAGTTGAATATTCCCCCATGGGGTGCCAAGGGTAAAAGTGGTCAATGAAATTAAATACCAAGGTTATTTAATTTCTACAATGTTGAAACAACTAGCAAGGTCCCATATTAAAATTTGGGTTAGGATAATGAACACTTCCCTACCCCATAAAGTAACCCCTTAAAAAGTCAACCCATATTTTGAAATTAAAACATTTAAATTAAAAGGGAAATTTCTATTCACCCACTCTCCACATACCTTTTGAAGGGATGAATCTCATCCCTTAGATGAATTCAATTTGGTCCCTTAATGAGGAAAAAGGGTAATCAACCCTAAAGCATCCTTATGAAGTCTCGTTTCACATTTCATTTAGTTCATTATTTCTACTATGTTTTGTAGGTTATTGGAGGAGGAAGGGAAGCCATTGGAGGTCACTCCAAGATTTTGGAAATGCTTTCAAGTTGCATGATTTTCTCTATTTAGGTCACACCCTCTCTTAGGGTTTCAAAATGTGTTTATATATTTTTATTTAGCTTGGATTCATTTCATTTGCCCAAATGAGCTTGTGGGTTCTTGCCCATTTTATTTATAAAGATAGGTTTGATTCATATTTTCACCTGGTAAACGAGAATATATATATATATATATATATATATATATATATATATATATATATATATATATATATATATATATATACCCTTTTAGTTATACAAAAAAAAAATTATATATTATAAATACACACACACACACACACACACACACACACAAATACATGTTGCCATGGTGACCCTTGTTGAATTCACCTAAATTTCCAAAGTGGTTTGTCTCCAATCCTCAAGATGTTTTTTGTGACATGTTTACTTGCAAAAACACATAACACCTCCTTCAGCCGCATAACAAACATCTAGGATAAAATATACAATATAAATCCGCAAATCATCTATATATGAATCAAATACATCATCTAGGCAAGTAACGATATCATTTACAATTTCTAACAACATTTCTGATTCTACAATCTCATCAATATTCATACTGATCACAAGATTAGTTCAATTATTAAAGGTCTTCTCAATAGTGACGAAAGTATCACATGACGTCAGAATATATATATAACCATGTATAACATATGTATCATCATCATATATATATGTATGTAATTTGTATCATGTGTATATATCCACATACATCATACTATGTGTATATATATATGTATGTATATCAACATATAGTCTAGTATCTTTATACATCGATACATCATGCTAAGTCAAAAAGCTAAATCTATAATATCCATAAGTACATATAACATATACAGATATAAATATATATATATATGTATGTATATGATATGTGTGTGTCGAAGAGACCATGTGGGAACTATCAAGTTTCTAATATAAAATTGTCTCTAATAATCTACATACATTGGTCTTAATCGAAATCAACAACAGTGGTATGTCATAACATCTAATTCATGTAAAAAAACTCTACAACAATATCCATAATATGTATGAGAGTATCATAATCAAACATAATAAGGCAAGAAGGGAAGTGGGTCATGCTATCCCCTCCCCTTAGATACTTCCTCCTAAGAAGTCACTAGAAAAAGTGTGTAAACTAAACTCGTAGCAATGTAGCATGCTCCCATGTAGACCATTTTCTCAACATACCTAAATTGCAGTTGAGTTGGATCATCATAATCCTTAGAGTATCATTACATAGGAGAAACAGTCTTTTTAAAAACATAACTCAGATTTTCATAATTGGATTATTCCCTGAATTATTCAAACTAACCCCTATTCTGTGTGTATCCCTTCCAACCATTTTCAGTAATGGGCGTATAAAATTTATTCATGCTATCAAATCTCACCTTTTAGAATAGTAGGGGTATACTATGATCATGCCTAAGAAAGATGGTTCCTTGCATGCTAATTTGACAAAGGCCTTAAAAGCAGTAGTGGATAATTCAAATCTTTCATGGGAATCTTCACCTACTAGGTACCCACATGAACATTACTCTCATGGATCACTCAACATTTCATGGATTCATAAGGGATTGCAGATTATCAGGAAGGTCTCACAAATACCTAATGATCAAAATTTTCTTGGAGAACCTTTTAGAGCAATTTTACTTGATGATGCACTAAAATGGACCAAAGTATACCCATATCGCTTCTTCAAGTCCCTATTAGCCACTTTCTATGGACATGAAGTATGCCTTCACTTACAACAGGTTTAGTACAATACTCCTAGCCCACGGTCACATACGTGGATTTCCTATTCACCAAATTTTTTCCAATCAGGGCTCCAACCAAACTAGTGCATTGATTAGATCTTACACTCAAATCTATGTGATACATCCTTAAAATGGAAACATCCTAGTCTCTCGGAAAATTAGTTGCTCTCTAAATCAACATTATTGTCCAAAGAAAATTCACCAAGTCAGGCATACTCCATTCCATAGAAGAGTTGATGATGCAAGGTAATTGATCAGCAGAAGAATTCCTTCTAGAAAAGGAGTAGAGAATTGGCCAGTTTAATCCAATTCATAGTTTGGGCATTTGTTTCCACCAAATTCCATCGAGTTAATTACATCCCAATGAAAGACTCTTAGTAAAACTAAGAAACCCTATAATCTCCAGGAAGGGTGTGAAACAATCAAAAAATTTCTTATGGATTCAAGACACACAATGTGCAAAGAACATACCTCAGTTCAAGGTGCTCCATCCCCTAAACATGTAACTCCACCTCTAGAACCAAATAAAACTCAGAACTGTATCCGTTCAGTGGATGGACTATATTGGCCTGGGTGTGGGTACCTCATGCTAGAACACATGATAGCCTTACGTATACTATTTACTCAGACAATTAATGGCTTCCTCCCATTTACCAAGCGCACATGATATAGCAACAATGATAAACATTAAAAATTAAACATCGTATTGATGTCCTAATTGGTGACCAACTAATGTCCTCTATTGTTACATGAAGGTTCGTGCATACATTGTAGAAATTACATAGGTGTCATATCTTTTGTCTCTCATGAGCGATCATTATCTCCTTTACCATGGAAACATAGACATACACCCCCTAAGCCTTTCACCTTTCACCACATGAATATTGAGGGATTAATTTTAAATTAACCTTTCGCCAGAGTGTGCTTTGTCATTCATCAAGTGCACCTCATAGTTAATCTCGATAAGACGCACTCTTTCTTACATGGCTCATACTTGACTGTTGAATGTTATCATATGAGCATATCCACCCATACACTAGGGGGCATCAACTGAATTCCCCCTCCTATTTTGGTCACTTTATCATATTACCATTGTATTAAGTTTTCACATTTAATATGCTACACTACCTATTTTCACATTTATCTTGTTATGCACTAGTAATAGTACCTACGTGCTACATAATTTATTCATCATTATCAATACATATTACATTAGTTATCTACATCAACATATTTTATCCACCATTACTAACATCATAATGGAGTGAAATTCATATGCTTCACATGTGCACAATACACATACTATTCAACACTAACCATACAACCATACTATATCCATCACATCACAATAACAAAACATTTCAAATGACAATCGCAGTTTTAGGTGTCTTACATATAACGTTCATACGATTGACATCATCAAAAACCATGATTCATCATGGAAGACAATCATATAAAATAATCACTATCAAATTCATCATTACTATCACTTTGTGTATCACAAGAGCCTTAGAACTTGACGCCTCAGACTAATGTGACACTCATTTCATGGACCCATGAGATTCATGTCTGCAAAACATGACAGTATCCATGTTCTCATAGAGTTTTAGAACTGAGTTGCTGCATAATCCACATAATGAGTGAACACAGGTAAGCCAAGGGACCACCACTTACATCGCCTCTTGGGTACAACGAGTATTCACATGCCTCATCCCTCTCACTAAGCAACACAGTACATCTGCTACTCATGGATACTAGCTCAAATAGAGGGGCATGCTCACTCACGATATCTTCCACGTGATCTAGTATCCCTCCACATAATTGTTACATCTCTAGGCACAATTCCACTTATCATTGTGAAGATAGAGGTGTCTACTATCAATGACCAATAGGCATCTATTTAAACACACAATATACAAACCTCATGTTAGCCAACTACATACACAACTGGCAACATAAATCAATTCACTAACCACATTAGCATTTGGGAAAAATACTTACGATCTTTCTAACACCACCACTACAAGATCAAGGATACCTCCCTCACCCACTCCTACTAGTAACTCCATAGCACCTAGCAAATAATAGATATAGAAACAACCATCGATGCACTCACCATGCTCGATAATCCTCACTCCCCACATCGTTGGCATCCACCACCGTCGCTAGGTTGGGTCTACCAATCTAACCTTGGTGGAACCAACTACTTTATCACAGGCCATGGCCTAAAACCTTCCCTCCTAAGGGAATAATGGTCTGTAGCCAGCATATTGGCTCTAGGGGCACATCCTGTGCCATCCCAGCCAACTTTTGCGATACTCTCTCCACCTGAATGAAACTGCTACACCTAGTAAAGACAATCTTGTAACCACATGGTTCTCCAAATACACTATAACTATGTCACATCTTGAAACATCCCTTGTAATCATGATATGGTGTCCATGTCACTGAAATCGGAATCATGTCTATTAGGGCCCTAAAATTATCCGTGTCTATCTTCCTACCTCGAATATCCATACCATTGAAAAAATATTTCTTTCCATAACACAGTACACTTATGGCCCTACCATGTTTTCCCAATATGTCATATGTGCTCATATGCCTATAATTAGCAATGTAGGTGATCCCCTATACCTAGTACTATGCTCATCTTATGTGACATAGTTTAGTATCTGTACCATGTGGCCAAAATACACGCCCTACACATATCTCATTCTATGTTCCTCTATCCAATGGCATATGTAGATGTATAAACTTATTGTAACAAGAAAGTCGATATTATCCCTGAATTTGGTAGTATAGGTAAGATGTTAGGTTTACCACTACTATGGGAAATTCCATTTAACTACAAAATTACATTGATGCAATATGACATCCAAAAGTAATAAGGGGAGTCCATAGATGCTAAACCTAAGATGGTGCCTATGTGATATACATCCTGCAAACTCACTGGATCAAGTCTCTACCATAAGGAAATTAAAATGTACATGACTTCTGCACTCCACCTTGGTAACAATGCCATCAACAAATTAGAAACATTATGGGGCACATCCCCCATCCATGTTATATGTTACAAGCATAAGATTGTCCAACACATGACTCATCATCTAAGAAACCCAACCCAGATAATGTACTCAAGCGATGACCACTTTGGAACACCCTTGATGGAACCTTTGTACAAAGGAGACAAAAATCCAATGTAAGATCAGAACAATTTTCGTCAACTACCTCAACATATTAGATATGCAGCACATTCTATAGAACTACCCATAAAATCACATTGTTTGGATGCAGTGTTGGCATTAACATGACTTAGGCACCCCAGTATAGGACACTAGTGCCCAGATGTGAGCACTCCAAGCTACAATGTGGTCTCTATCACCCTCACCACTTTTGACTAAGTCCTAAATGCTGATTTAATGTAAAAATCTGCAATGGGATTTACATGTTAGATTGCAAAGTTTACTCAACAGCCTATTTCACCCTCAAGAGTTAAGCATAATAATGCACTTACCAACTCTTACCATAGTATGCGAGCACTACCGCAGTCACCAATCTCTCAAATCGGATACAGGAAGTAGTGGTATCACTTAAGGCATCCCCATTTTAGGTCACATGACTCATCTTACAAAATCACACCAAAAACATGAAGTGATTGATCAGATTGAATCTTGATATTGATCTTTAGACCTATTTATAACCTATTACAAATGCCACCTTGACCATGGCCTACATTTCATGTTTATCATCACAAATAATAAACTTAACACCATTTCGGTCAACTCAAGGGTGCTATCAGAACAATGGGACTTGGACGGTTTTGCCAAAATTTCACCCCGTTTGTGGAATTGTTTCTCATGAATGTATGCCTACCAATATCTACTATGTTTCACATGGTTTAATGCACCAATCAGTGTTAGGTTTGTTGAGCATGTTTTCATGTGTGAAAGTTTGAAGTACACCTATAGCACTAAGAGTGTTACACTTTCCATAGTTTCTCACCAATTATGCCCGGGCTAGGTAGGGATGCAGGGGGTTGTGGGGCCTGGTGAGCATGTAGTAGAAGGGGCTTCGAGGGCAACACCTAAGAGTATTCTTTTGGCCTTGAAACAAAATGTTCCTGATATTCCGGGAAATGTTCTTTTTCTCTTATGGGAAGGATTTTTGACCCATAGCTTTATGGGATGGTTTTGGCCCATTATTTTTATACCCACGGTTTTGTAAAACTTCTTAAGTAGTTGTCTACTTATATGGTTTTGTGCATATGATAGGTATGATGTGACATTGCAGATGTGTCTGAATTCGGGTGTGAATTCTGTAGAGTTTTTTTAGCATAGCTCCAAACAGATCTGGGTATTGTATTGAAAGAGTGGTGGCTTGTAATAAAATATGAGCAAGTGATTCTTGGTGGATGTAGCCCAAATTGGGTGAACCACATTAAATATTGTCTCTTTGTGTTGTGTTATTTTATTCTGCACTTTTATTTGAGATCTGTAATATTTTTTGCATATTAGTTTCTACTATTGCAATTCTGTGAGGGATTATTCCACATATTTTATCCCTTATTTCCTAATAATTGGTATCAGATCCTAGTTTGGTTTGTTGAAGTGTTGAATCATAGGGAAAGTTTTAGCTTGAGTGGGAGCTATGGCAGATGATGGAAGATCAAGGGTTGATAAATTCAACGGGCTGAATTTCAATCTTTGGAAGATACAAATGGAATATTACCTTTATCAGAAGGATATTTATATTCCGTTGTCTGAGAAGGTGAAAAAACCCTTGAGTATGACGGATGCAGAATGGGATTTTCTGGATAGGGAGGTACTTGGGACAATCTAGTTGTGTCTTGCATCTTTGGTATTATTTAATGTTTCAAAGGAAAAGACTACAATAGAATTAATGGATGCATTAGGGAAGTTGTATGAAAAATCCTCTGCCTCTAACAAGATATTTTTAATGAAAAATTGTTTAATATGAAGATGTCTAAGAATGCCTTCAGTAGAAGATCATTTAAATGATTTTAATATGGTTGTAAATATGCTAGCTTAGTTACAATAGAATTTTATGAAGAAGTTAGGGCTTTATTAATTATGTGCTCTTTACCTGAGAGTTGGAATAGCCTTGTAATGGTGGTAAGCAACTCAGTTCCAGCTAACTCAAAGTTGAAGTTTGAGGATGTTGTAGGGGTGATTCTAAGCAAGGAAATGTGAAGAAAAAACTCTGAGGAATCTTCTACTTCAGGGAATACTTTGATAATGGAAACTAGAGGGAGATAGAAGAATATAGGAAAATCGTGGAAAATTGAAAGATAGGGCAAGGTCAAAATCAAAAGCAAGATAGTATGTTGGAACTATGGAAAGTCTGGGCATGCAAAGAAGGACTGTTGGGAGCTTCAGGACTAAGAAGAAACAATAGGAAGAAAAAAGGAGGCAAATGTGGCAATGGGTAATGTATGTCAAGGATGCTTTGATTTTTTCTTTGCACAATATTACTTGAATCTTGGGTTTTAGATTCGGGGGCTTCTTTCCATGCTACTCCACATAGAAATTATTTTGTTGATTATGTTCAAGGGGATTTTGGGCATGTTTTTCTTAGTGATGATGATCCTTGCAGTATTGTTGGAAAAGGATCTATTGGGGTTAAGATGTAGAATGGGAATACATGGCTATTGAAGGATGTCAGACATGTGCCTACTTTAAAACAAAATCTGATATCGTCGGGCCAGTTGGGAAGTGATGGTTGTATTGTGATATTTACAGTGGACTCTTGGAAGGTTACCAAGGGTGCTCTTGTGGTGGAAATAGGTAAGAAGGTTCGAACCTTGTATTTAACCAATTTGAGCAGCAATGTTTGTAATCTTGTGGCTTCAAAAGTAGATACAACATTGTGGCACTATAGGCTTGGTCATATGAGCCATAAGGGCATAAAGATCATAAAAAATTATTTTCTCGGATATAAGGAAACATGTTTGGAGATCTTTGAGGACTTCTTATATGGGAAACAGAAGTGAGTAAGGTTTCTCAAGGTTGGACCTAAAAAGAAAGAGATTAAGTTAGAGTTGTTGCATTCCAATGTGTGGGGTTCAGCTCAGGTATAATTTCTTGGGAGTTCAAGTTATTATGTTACTTTTATTGATGATGCAACAAGAAAATTTTGGTTTTATTGTATTAGAAATAAATCTGATGTATTTGACACTTTTTTTAAATGGAAAGCCTTGGTAGAGAATGAAACAGGTCTTAAGCTAAAATGTCTCAGGTCAGATAATGGAGGGGAGTATTGTAACAATGAATTTGATTATTACTGTTCTAAGAATGAAATTCGTAGGAAAAATATGGTTTTAGGAACTCTGCAATAGAATGGGGTGTTAGAAATGATGAACAAAACATTAATGGAACTTGCTAGGAGCATGAGGTTACATGTAGAACTACCTCTTTTATTGGTAGAAGAAGTGAGCATAGATGTGTACTTGATAAATAGAGGACCCTCAAGTGCCTTGGATGGAGGCATACCTGAGGAGGCTTGGTATGGTAAGAAATTTGATTATTCATTTCTTAGAGTCTTTGGATGTGAGGTGTTTGTCCATATAGACAAGGATGATAGGACTAAGCTAGAGGCTAAATTAGAAAAATGTACTTTCATTGGTTATGGTGGTGATGAATTTGGATATAAATGTTGGAGCATTATGGACAAGAAAATTATTCAATCTATGGATGTGGTTTTTAATGAGAAAGTCATGTATAAGCAGCAGTTGCAGGAAAACATGGAAGAATCTAAGAAAGAATATGCAGTGGTAGAGTATCTTCTGGATGGGAAAGTGGCACATGAATCAATTTAGGAACCTTCTTGACATGAACCCCAAAATCTTATATTGAGAAGGTCTTCTAGGGTAAGAAGTGAACCTGAACATTTTTCTCCATCTCTTTATTATTTATTACTCACTGATAGTGGAGAGCTAGAGAGATTTGATGAAGATGTGCATGTAGATGCCAAGAAGAAGTGGGAGCAAGCCATAGATGAGGAGCAAAGATGGAGAACCAGACTGGGATTTGGTAAAACTATCCGAAGGAAAAAGAGTATTACAGAACAAATGGGTGTTCAGATTCAAAGAGGAAGAAGGTAGAAAGAAAAGATACAAGGCCCGGTTGGTGGTCAACGGGTTTGCACAGAAAAAAGGTATAGATTTTGATGATATTTTCTGCCGTATAGTAAAAATGACTTTTATTAGAAATGTTCTTGGAATAGTTGTAGAAGAAGACTTGCACTTAGAGTAACTTGATGTAAAGTCTACATTTCTCCATGGTTATTTGGAGAAGGATCTATATATGCAGTAGCCAGAGGGCTATGAGGTCAAAGGTAAAGAGGAGATGGTGTGAAAAGTGAAGAAGAGATTGTATGGTTTGAAACAAGCTCCACATCAATGGTATAAGAAATTTTATAGCTTCATGATGGAGCAAGGTTATATTAGATGTCATTTGACCATTGTGTGTATACAAAGAAATTTGAGGATGGCAGTTATATTATCTTGTGTCTTGTATGTGGATGACATGTTGGTTGCAGGTAAAAACATGCAGGAAATAAAAGTACTCAAGAAGCATCTAAGTGAATCCTTTGCTATGAAGGATTTGGGGGCAGCCAAACAAATCCTTGGTATGAGGATATCTCGGGATAGGAAGGAACAAAAGATGACTTTATCTCAGGAAGAGTACATTAAGAAGCTATTGGAGGGGTTTAATATGCAGGATGCTAAACCAGTTGGGACTCCTTTGGTAGGCCATTTCAAGTTTTCAAAGGAGAAGTATCCCAAGACAGAGTAGGAGAGAAACCAGATGTCCAAGTTTCCTTACTCATCAGTGGTTGGCTATTTGATGTATGTCATGGTGTGTACTAGGTCTGATATTTCCCATGCAGTGGGAGTGGTGAGTAGATTTATGAGTGATCCAGGTAGAGATCAATGACAGAAAGTAAATTAGATCCTTCGATATTTTAGAGGGACCATAAGGACAATTTTTTTCTACAGTGGATCAGACACCACTTTGTGTGGTTATGTACATTCAAATATGGCTGGAGATGTAGAGAATAGGAGGAGCATGACATGTTATGTTTACACTATAGGTGGGACAATAATGAGACGGATTTCATAACTACAAAAGTTGGTGGCTTTATCAACCATGGAGGCTGAGTATGTTGTTGGCACATAGGAAAGCAAAGAAATGATTTTGTTACAAAAATTTCTTGAGGATTTTTTGCATAAGGAGGAAGAAAAGCTACATAGTGATAGTTAGAGTGCTATACACCTATCTAAGAACTCAGTTTTCCAATCTAGGATGAAGTATATACAGTTAAGGTACCATTTCATCAAGACAGATTGGGAGGAAGATAGGTTGAAGCTGGAGAAGATTCATACTAGTTAGAATCCTGTAGACATGATGACCAAGGTGGTCACAAGGGAAAAAAATGAAGTCATGTGTATCTTAGGTCGGTCTTCATAGAAACTAGTGAAGGGTTAAGAACGTTTCTTAGAGGAAATCTAGTCTCCAAGTGGGAGATTTTTAGGTTGTGGAGTCTATTTTCATGTGTGAAAGTGTTAAAGAATGTACACTAAGAGTAGTACACACTTTTCACAATTGTCTCACCGGGGTTCGGGGTTGGGACGGGCCCCAAGTGGGGGTATGGGGGAGGTAGCTCCGGCTAACAGGGGTTCGGGGGCGAGCCCCCAAATTATTTTAGGCCTTGAAACAAAAATTTCCTGATATACCGAGAAATGTGTTTTTTCTCATATGGGTAGGATTTTTGACCCATAGGTTTATGGGATGGTTTTGGCCCATGGCTTTGGATACCCACGGTTTTGTAAAACTGCTTAAGTAGTTGTCTACTTATGTGGTTTTGTGCATATAGTAGGTATGATGTAACATTACAAATGTGTCTAAATTTGGGTGTGAATTCTATAGAGTTTGTTAAGCATAGCTCCAAACATATTTGGGTATTTTATTGAGAGGGTGGTGACTTGTAATAAAATCTGAGCAAGTGATTCTTGGTGGACGTAGCCTAAATTTGGTGAACCATGTTAAATACTATCTATTTGTGTTGTGTTATTTTATTCTACACTTTTATTTGTGATATGTAATATTTTCTACATATTAGTTTCTATTGTTGTAATTCTACGAGGGATTATTTTGCATATTTTATCCCTTATTTCCTAAAAACCAATATTTTCTATTCCTTACAACCATGTTTCAACCTCTTTCCATTTCTTTCGGCTTAGATTCTATTCTGCTCACCACTCCCTCTTTCTCCTAAAGGGGGGCATATCATTGGGGGTTCCCATATAATCCCCCTTATGTCACCACACATTCCAAGATCATGAATCAAACACCTCACAACTTATACCATGACATTTCACCATTAATATCCCCTAATGACATCATCTAGGTGCAAAAATCATTTAACATTGTCCAAAACTCATTCATGTATAATAACTTATCAATTCCCCCCTAATGACCTAACTTGGAAGAAACAAGTTACTAAAAACCATCTTATATGACATCTTATCAATTCATAGCCACCTTCCCATAATGACCTAACCTAGGAGTAACTAGCAAAAAACCTTGCCATGAGCAACCAATCAAAAACAACCAATCAACCAATTAAAATCAATGCATTTAAATCAGACCATTCAAATTCACGAGCAGTCTCCTAGATGACCTAGCTTGGGAGTCACATTCACCATTCCATTCCTAGACGAAATAACTTGGGATTTTATTCTATACTCCCTGTTCACTTCCAAATGACCTAATATGGAAGCCATTTCATTTTCTACCACATTCACTTCCATATGACCTAATATGGAAGACATCTCATTTTATCATGCGCCCACTTCCTCATGATCGAATTTTCTAGCCTCTACATTACAGTGACACCCGTGAAGTAGGGGCAAGAGTTCCTTTCCCCTTATCACTCCTATATGGGTCAACTGTTTAAACTGAATTCATCTGGATCCAAAATCACCACTTTTTGATCTGAGTCCATCTGCAGTGGCTAGATCTTGGGGATGTATTTAAAGATTTGAGAATCACACAATTTTATCCCTAAACTCTCGCTCTGGTGTTAGGATGCCTAAATCCTTCCATCATTCCATTCATATACAAGTATTCAGGTTGGGAAATGATCATTCCCTACCCACCAATTCGATATTTAACCATGTTTAAAATCGTGTAATCATTATTTTAATTTTCCACACTTCATCAAGACACTTACACTTTTACATTGCATGTATCAACTCATTGATCCATGGTTTGACATGATTCTACTACACATCTACGCATTCTTCTAAAGCTTAGGATTCTCTGAATTTTTCTCGGGTATGCATCTCTATCTACTTTATTTTACTGATCTTTTCACTCATCATAATAAAGTGGGGAAAAATGTAG
Organism: Taxus chinensis; assembly: GCA_019776745.2. Classification (NCBI taxonomy): domain Eukaryota; kingdom Viridiplantae; phylum Streptophyta; class Pinopsida; order Cupressales; family Taxaceae; genus Taxus; species Taxus chinensis. The sequence goes on along the minus strand of CM034157.1, from coordinate 236,646,407 downwards.
TCAAAAATCACACACTTACTATTACATTTATACCGTTGTGTATGTTAATTCATATATGGATCTAGCGCAATAAAAGTATTCACTAGTGGCCTATTTCTAGGGTTTTGTGGTTAGTGATTAAGTCATCTTGGCTGTTATTCTAGTTCATTTGTGAGTTGTCTCTATAGTTTTGACCATCTTTTAGAGTGTCTCAGATGTCGTAGTCAACTTAGTTGTCGTTTTTTAGTCTACATCCGAGTGCCTAGCGTTGCACTAGGGCACCCCAGGGTGCCCTAGTCTGTGATTTTAGGTGCCCATGTCATTGTAATTTGTGGTGTCAATTTATTTATTCGAGGTCAGTCCTAACGGTCACCTTGTGTATTCCCCTAGGTCATAATCGACAATTTCGGGTTGCTAGTGTCAAAATTTGAGAAAGAGATCCCCATATAGAATAATCATACTCACTACATTATGGGTGGACATCACACACATCAAGGGAAAGTATCTACTAAGGCAATGGACTACATTTGGGATTCTTCTACATCTGCATCACATTTGCATCACATAAACATGAAGGGAAAGGGTTGTATTCTTTCCATTCTATCCATTATTTTACATTTTACATCTATCTATTTCCCCATATTACCATGTCATTGGCACTAGGATATCCTAGGAAAACAATTACACACACACACACACACACACACACACACACACACTGCAACTACATCAGGGTCCGTAATGTAGTGCAACGTTCAACATTAAGTCCACTAGTTTGGTGGTTGCAGACAATTGAACCCCACTAATATTTTGTTCTATAGGTCATTATCCAGTCCATCCGATGAATCCATCATGACAGATAATGAGGGTTTCATATTTCTTGGAAACACTGCTGAACATAGATCCTGAGATTTTTCATAGTTCCCTGTGTCCAAAATCTAGACCAGGGCACCCCAGTACACTCCCAAGCGCCTCAGTAAAGACATATAAACAACTTTTTCCCTTGGTGAAGTCATTAGGTCATAGTGTACCCAGTTCATATACCAGTTTGCTACAGTCCAACACACAATGAGGTAATTTATTTACAGGTTAGTAACATATCCCTCTCATTTTTTATTATTTCAATCAATTAAAATAATAAAGAAAAATATTTAGATCTAGCACTTAGTTTGTATTTAGATTATCTCATAAAATAGTTAAAAATCCTATTTTCAGTTAATCAGAGGGAGTATATGATTTTTTTAATATATGCATCCTAATATGGATAAAATTTGTCCATTTCCCTTCAAGTTTATTGTCACACTGCACCTTTGATACCAATCTCTAGGAGCTCATTGGAATGTTGTATCTCACCCGTACTTTGAAATAACATATTGCAAATGGTATGGTTGAGGACCATATAAATAGACCTATTCCACCTATAAAGTGTAGTTAATGCAAGATTTAAATGCAAATATTTGTAGCATAGTCCCATCATATACTAGTGTGCTAAGGATTAACAAGATGGTTAACTATATGGATCTATACACATGTAAAAGTATGCAAGTTTTAGTAAAACTATAAAATTTATTTATATGATTTTTTCAATAAAAATATATATTCCTATATAATCGTTACTGAATTTATGTTTCACTTGTTAACTGTTCCCTAAGAGAAATAATTTAAACTAATGGATTCACATGTATATGTGGTTTCATCTAAAAATAAAAATCCATTTCCAATATGTAATTTCACATTTCAACTTCATAGAATACAAGGGGTGTATTCGTCGTATATCATTACACATTTTAAGAGGACTTCAGACATAAATGCTACAGGAAAACTTTTGTGATTTTTTAAAGATAAAAATATATTTTAACGATAGTTATTCACTCACATACGAAAAAGAAATCCTCAAAAGAGATGAATGATAAAGAAAAATATTTAAACTCCATCCATTTCTATAAATTATCCATTAAAAGATCTTATAGGGATTCATAATCAACATATACGGGTTATAGTACTAGTAAATCTCACACCAAGTTGCAAGCATTTATCGTGGCTACAAGTTCATGAATTAGGGGTTCAAATTTCCTGAAGGAGTTCACCACCATCATCCACACTTGAAAAAAAACGTGCCTCATGGATAGAGATAATACATTATTTCACTAATATAATAGTTACACCTTTGTGGAATCCTCCTAATGTGGCGGTTCCATTCTGTAGTGCAACTTTCCAAACTATAATTTGGCTGTGTCACACCACATTTCCTTGTTTATAAATAAATATCTTAACACACATTGAATTCTAGTCACCAAAATCCATTTATCAGACAAGGTCGGAATACATCTGCAATTGGAGGAAGACCTGCAACGAAGTTGTGTTGCCTACACAAGATTAGAAATACTTAACATGTGGTAATGTAAAGATTCATTTCTGATTCTTTTGGCTAGCTTTCCTTTTAGAGATTAGATCTCATAAAAAATATGAAGCATCCTAAATTGGTGGAGCTTTCATACATTATTCTTTGCGATCAAGATCTAAAGTAGGAACATGTTAGGATCTATTCCCAAATGTGCAGTGCTTGGACGTACATTAAATCATGTCGAAAAATACCCTGCATAGTAACAGGTATACTTGAAAGTTGTGGGAGTACATCAGTATCTAAAGTTTGAATGGAATTGCTATTGACCATTCCGCAGGTAAAATAAATGGCTTCAGAAAATAAGCATATAATTCATATGGCATTTTAATCTTTGATATCAGATTTCCAAACTTACTACAGACTTTCAGAAATAGAAAGACCTAGAATCGAGTGTACTCCTTCTTTCCATCGACATATGTGTCAAGGAGGATTCACGGATAGCACTCATTTTGTTCAAAAACAATGAGATCAAATATATTTCATGAGGAAGGGATATTACATTGAAATCCATAAACGAGGTGCACTTCTCCATTCAAGACGCCGAGATCAAGCTTTCTATCACACACCCTTGTATTATATTTTTCAGTGAGTACTCGATCCAATAAATTTATAATTATTCACTAAATCCCTTTCTGATTTCAACAACTAGAGTGGATCACATACTAATAGATTGCGAATCTTATTTCAGCACAAAATGTTCCAAATATGAAAAATGAAGTTGGGGAAGGACTAAAATATTGGTTTAACAAGAGGATACTAAGGCACGTACCTATTCCTTGATAAAATTTTTATTTCAAGATGAATATCATTACATGACCTTATTCAGCCCACCCTCATGATGGTTTAGCATTAAAGGCTAAATTTACAAATTGTCATTATGGGATTATATTTGTGCAATTTGATATTTCTGGGTTGCCATGTTTAATATGGAAAATATGTATTTTTCCTAACAAACCTCAACTCTTGAATTGCCCTCTTTTGAATTGGAAGGATATAATGCATCTCAGAAACAAAATTCTCAACTTTATTAAAGGGATCTTATGGGAGATTATTATTGGAACATTCAACTCGTCCCATCTGATTGGTAGATGTGAAAATGAACTCATGACATAGGTCGATGCAAAAGCCTGTGATATTGAGCAGTCTGAGAATTGTCCAATGAGTGTGTTCACCATAAGTACAGTATGTGACTACATCAATTATGGCCTCACGATTATGCTTTGTCACCTGTGATATGTGAATGAAAATAATTTGATCAGAAGTGGCTCTAACGTCCAGTCCAAATATTCAAGAAGCAGTTATGAAATACAGGGAGTGTTCCAGATGCAGCAACCGTAGAAGTAACATTCTATGTGGTGGAAATTACGGAATCAGATCTCCAGGAGCACTTTAGCCGAATTTCCCCCTGGAGGAAAAATTGTTATTTTTGATCACATTATGAGCTCTTCCTACCAATTCATAATTTCATCACCAAATTTGCAATATAAAAAAATGATGTAAACTATTTTGCTCAAGACAATTGAATTTTCTATCAACTTGGAAGAAGCCATCCAGACAGTGCATGAGAGATTTTGACCAGACTTAAAACATTGATCTCAAGATGTCATGACAAAATGAGTCATGAATTCCTTGCAAACCTAGGGAAAACTTGGTATAAGTAGACCCATTGAAGTAATCCATGACAAGAAACAAAAGAATAAACTAATAAAAAGATATTTGATGGTGTCACATCTTCACTATGAAGTTACACACAACACTATGAATTGTTGGTATAATGGGTTGACATGAACAAAATATGAGCTGTAAAAGAGAGCATAGCATCATATATGTTCTCAATAATCTATGTATAGATGTCCTCACTCTAAAGGAATATAGCTAAATTACATTTCCGTTTTTTCCCATCCATATGCTGAATCCTGATGAGGATGTACATGTTAATCATGCGTAATTGCTGGCGCACATTTAGATGATGTTGTTCTAAAATCTGCCGAAACATCACAAACCATTACATAATGTTTGGTTGATTTGAACCTTGAGTACCAAAATGGCATATGATGGGTGATAACAAGCCTCTATTTGATTCATTGACAATACCTGGAACCACTAGATTTGAGTTTGAATAGTAGACAATAAGGAGTATGTTACAGAGGCAATTGGTAATGTCAGGCCATCTGGTCGTTGTTGACTAAGTTAATATCATATCGATTCCGACTGGTGGCTCTATGAAACGTGTCCACCAATTGTAAAAATCTTTAGCAGTTGTGACCCATTGCGTCAGTACCTTGGTGACAAATATTAAGGTATATAGGATGGACACATAAAATGATTTAAAGTGCTATGTATTTGACTCATTAGAAGATAGTTTTTGTATGGGATTTCTCAGCCTTCGAGCCTAAATTGAGCATTTATTTGAAACCAGATAGGAAAATCATAAAAAGAAAGTTGTAGGACCTCCCTCTACATCGGAGTCTACCAAACCTCTGTGGAATTACCTATGTGGGCACCTCTGCAAATTTTTCCATGTATCAACTCTATCTTATAAGGAGTTGTGTGAAATATGACTTTTGGAAAAATAGTAATTCCTCTTCTCTTCCCTATGTTTTTCTCTTGATCGTAGTTACATGAAATGAACATGAAAATGAATATATGCCCTAACCATATCTTCCATGCGTGTGTACCATCTTGAGGTCATGCATGTACCAATCCAGGTGAAAACCAATAAATCCTAATTCCATGTTAAGAATTTCAGGTACGATGCCACATGTTGGAGGATGAATATTATCGCAAGCCATGGATGTTCTTCCTTAATAAAAAGAGTGAATCCTTTGACAACTTTAAAATATTCTATTAGCGAATAGTAAAAAAAATACTAGAATCAACCTGTTCTTTTGACGCTACTAAGTTCTCAGGGGGGAATTTACAACACCATAAGTTCTTGGCATTCCAGAAGTAGCATGAAACTCAACAACGCATAAGACACTTACATAAACATGATACACCACTCATACAATAGTGAGAATTTTAGAACTTCACAATCAGATCATCATGGAGATGGATCGTTGCATGATTTCCACAACCAAGTAGGTGAATTGACCTAATTAGAAGTAAGTCACGTCATAATTTTTATTTTTTTTAGTGTGGACTCTATATTGGCTCAAATGCCTAGTCCCACCAAGAACAATTTGTATCCATTCTTAGACAAAAGTCAATGCTTAATTCAACCATAAGGACTTGAAGTGAAATTTATTTCCTAAACCATTATCACATATACTCTTTTTTTTCATCTCATTCATATTGTTTCTTAGGTCTCTTATTGGCGTCACTTTATAAAAAAGGAGTTACAAAAGTACTTGTCTAACATCTTTAATAAGTACATGATTGGAAGTATTATAACTACACATGAACCACAAGTGATTTGTTTTTCAAGGTAAGATCCCATGTTTCTGCATTTCATGATTCCGCATGTGAAATTTATTTTATTCTTAATGTCATAAAAGGGCATAACAAGGGATTACGGGACCAAGTTTTTAGTTTCCTGGTTTCTCTTAAGTCAACATCTTTCAAATCAATTTCATTTGCAAGGAGTTATTTACAATTTTCTACCCACAAGATAACCTCCTAATCAACCGAGGTTTTTTTTAATTCCAATATGCACTCAGGGCTCTACGCCCTATTATAGATAAGATTTAAGGTGTGAAAACATATTTACCCTATAAATCCTCCATAAAAGACCAAGGTGCATTATATTGTCACTAGCCAAGGTAACACATTTAACTGAGAGGAACTAAAGAGATCATTAACAAGAGTTTAAGTCATAGTACAACTATTTCACTAGCTCCATTTGTGTCATCTAGATCCCACAAGGAATTCATTCGATGATGAAGTTAATTTCTAGATCTAACTTTGTAAGACTTGGTAGTCCACTAGGATACTAAGGAAGTGTTAGCTATACTTATTACTGATAAATTTCACCCTGTCGTTCATACCCATCAGGTTTATGATGGTGTCAATAAACATACTAACACATTATGATAAACTCAATCTTGGGCTCTTATTTACCTAATCTAGGAGGTGTCATCGAGTGGAAAAATTTAAATTCAATCTACGGTTTCAATTTCTTCTGATGCTAAGGAATATTAGCATGCGAGAAGGGTAGATATGCACTAGTTTAAATTTCAAGGTTACAATTTAGTAAATTCTAATGTGGTTAGACATTCTTTATTACAAATTTTCAAGGTAAGACTAATACAACACACCAATTATTTAATATCTATTACACACAGGGAATGAACTTAGAAGATATTAAATTCAATTTCATTTAACATATATATATATCCAACCTTTTTACCATACATAAATTTGAATCAAAATTACACCTATGATTAAATGCACATTTCCCAAGGCATCCCTAAAACTAGCATCTCATACATATTACCAAATTTCAAATATAACTTTTTTTGTAACATGGAAATACATTATACATATAATACATTTTCCAATAACATATATAAATTACAATAATAAACAATGAATTACACCACGCCTTTTCGCCATCTCACTTCCATCCTGCAAAACCATGTGAGCATGAAATCAATGATAAATAGCTGGCATGGCATCCACCTAATCTAGCATAATTAACATTTTTAGTTTTCCATTTACATAATAATAATAATTTGCATTCGAAAGGAGAGGGTTAGACACACATATTGATTTCATTTCATTTCACTTCATTTCTTAACCAAGGAGAGAGAAAGAGAGAGAAACACTATTTTTCCAAAAGTTAATTTCACACAAGTCACATGATAGAGTTTCAAACAGTTATTTACAAGTGTCAACAAATTTTTACGGTGGTTTGGTGACTTGACTAGGGTCCTACAACTTTCTTTTTACATTTTCCTTCTAGTTGCAAAAACTGTCAATTTAGGCTTAGAGGCAAAGAAACCACTTTCAAAATTTGTCTTCTGAAGAGAAAACACACCATGGGTAAATTTATACGTGTACCCTCCTATATACCAATAATTCATAGGAACTGACAAAATTCAGAACTAGCGAATGGTTTATGATTGGTGACTAGTTTTCCGAGGCCATCGGTCTTAATTGACCTAGTTGCAAATGATCAAAAGTTAGCTCGAGGGCTCAGAAAACCACATCCAAAACTAACGTTCGATGGATGAACATGCAATGAAAAATTTCCTACAAGTTCCCTCCTATATGGAGAATTCACCAGAGTCGATGGAACTGAGAACTGGAAAATAGGTTAAACGACGATGGGTTTTCTGGAGCCACCGGTTGTTATTGGTATAGTCTAACCTAGTCAAACTGTGACCGAGGCCTATAAAACCTCTTTTCCAAACTAACCAAGAATGTTATTTTCCCCAACTGAAGGTTCCAGGAAATTGTCTACTAAAAATACTAGAGGTTTGCGAAGGTGGATAAGCATTTTGTTGTTCAGGGTTCAAACGGTGGTTCAAAATGAAAGCCAACTTTTCAGTTTTAACAGCTCCCTACAAGTGCAAAACGGGGTAACAGAGCTTCTAGAGGAGCGGCGAAGAGAGTGCAAATGTCAACGAGGTTAAGCTAATGCTTAACACAACTCTCTACATAACAAGGAACACATATGATGCTTGATATCTCTTTTAGGGGGATCAGAATGTTGTTTTGTAAGTCTCTAAATTGAATTTTTCTAACTTTACAAGGTAGAAAAAAAGGTTTTTTTAGTTGACATGAATCATCTAACTCTCGCCAGTAACCAATGGACACAAGAACCAATTTATAATACCTGGGTTAAATCATATCAGGTTGTGGTAGCAATCATCATAGTTGATAGTCAAATAGTAAGTCAGTTACGCAAACCACAAGGTGTAGTTTTATTGTTTTACATTATTTAAGTTTAAAAATCTCCAATTGTATAGTTATCCAATGGTTTAATATTATATTAAAATGAACATGAAGAACCAAAATATGAAAATTATGGAAGATGAAGGTAAGGAGACCATGCCTGCTCATGAATGAACCGATCAAAATTATGGGATTTGGTTCCACATCTCACTTAGGCATTTTGTTAAAGATTTTATCAGGTGACCATCCAGAAGTCCACCATTTTGCCATATTTTCTTGAAATAAATCTGTCACGTTAGATACCCAAGTATAGGTTCCATATTTGGCATTCATTTCTACATTGAAATGACCAAATGACTCAAAATCCTTTGTCTGAATGTTAAACCAACTAATTTCTTATAGATCTTGCAATTCTTTAGACACCATAATTTATCATGTACTTGAATTATGAAACTTGTTATAAATTTTGTTCATGAGTTCTTCAATTGAGGGTTCAACTTCCACTATTTAAGAAAGCATTTTATTGTAAACTGCATTCATGTTCCATAGATCCCCACATAATGCTACCTTCATTCACATGTTACTCAAATTTCTTATGTCCATTTATTCTATTCACATTGATATAACCTCTCATGATAATGTGTATTGTGGCTATTATGTAAATACAAGCATCTGTGTTCACCATCATTGCAAACGATTTTATGATTCCTTTCAGAAAGAATGCCTTCCAATATTAATGTTCTCATTCAATGTGTGAGGCCATTTTCTCTATTTACATCAGGCAATGGAATTCCATTCTTGTGCCTCTCACATTTCATGTAACATTCATATCTATGTTGATTGTATATATCAAGGAATGACTCCATTTGATATCCTTACTAAATCCTTTCCCACTTTTGTGATTTGTACCAAGTCATATTTGGTGTATGCTCCTAAATTCTAATGTTTCAAAACATTCCTAAAAACATAAGTTGAACATAATATCTAGGAGGAAGAGAGATCAATGAACATTTGTTGTGACAAAAGTATTTCAGTACCTAGCAACAATAGTATCCTAACAACCAAAGACCTAAAACATTGAAGAGCCATATTTCTCGAGGAGATTTAATTGAATGGATTCCATATGTCTTATGGTAATGATTGAATCCATTTTACATAGGGATGACAATTTACCAAGGTAGACAAAGTGTGTATAAATAGTGGGAAAGTGAACGGAATAATGGGCTTGTCTATTCATAAGTGCCATGTACAAATTTTTTCTCTCACTACTTTGGCAAGAACATTGGATGCGAGTCTGTCAAACATAGTTCAATTTGCATAACAAGTAAGGTCAAGATCATTATCCTAGACATACGTTCCTCTACCCTAAGAATTATTTTTTTGAGAACATCTTAAATAATGTGTCTCCCAATAATTCCTTAAGCACATTGATTCAAACACCATATTCCTTCCCAACTTTCATACAACCTGATGGAATAGATACAGGAGTACAAAATTGCTCATATGCATAAATGAAAAGAAAAGACAGATTTGTTTGCATTTCGTAGATGCAAACAATGTGATTTTCCCTGCAGGAACCCATTCTTACATAAATTTTCAAAAATGCACATTGATGTAGGCCAGTGACTAATAAAGCATTTAGAAAAAATTCGAGGCATTCTGTAAAATGATTTGAGATGGGCCTAAACAATCCAATTTTCCAATTAGCTACCTCTCAAAATATAGGTTAAGGAAGGTGAGTATGTAAAATGTTATTTAATCCACCTAATACAAATGTTAATTTTTGAAATCAAATTCTAAACACGTTTAGCACAATCCTTAATCATAAATACAACTTTAACTTTAATATGCGTATAAAAAATGTGCCTTTGCATCAACCTCATGATTAAAGTCACTCACATGATTTCAAAATCTTGGGGTAACAATTTGAATGGAAAATGGAAAACATCTAAGGTGCTTAATCCATTAAAATAGATCTCCAGAAAATCCATATCTTATTTCTCTTCCCTGATTTACTTACAAGAAGCTGGAGCCAAGTGCCCTAATCCACTAAACAAGTCTTGCTATGCATCCACTTGAATCAGAAGACAAATCATAATTTCCACTTCAAAATTTTTATAATATTAATTGATCAAAATCTTGTTGGCTAATGTTGCTATCATGTTACTTCCCCTACAAAGAAGCAGGTCATGCCTCGATGTAAGCAAATTCCCAAGGCAGTCTGAATGGTGTGGTTTAAGGGAATAACCCTATTCCCAATAATACACATGTCATTAGAACAAACATAGTTGTCTTGGACAGTTCAATAACAAGGGAATTACAATACTGGCAAGGTATCTTACACCTTGGTTGTTGGCTTCTATGAAAATTTAAACCACATGAATTTACGATAAATTATATTAATTGAGAAAATCCTTTATATTATTTTAATTAACTCTTTTTTCTTGCTTAGGATTTTACATTTATTTTTCCTTGGGTAAGAGCATCATACTGACATCGATGCAACACAAGAACCAAAGGTAAAGTGGCCACAGGATATGTCCAGGCAAGACAATTCAATAAAATTACAATGGGCATGTTTTACAAGAATAAAGAAACTGAACATGGAAACATGGACATAATCAAAATTACAAAATTTGTACTTGGCCTCTATAAACCTTAACTTATATTTCAATTGTGTACTCATTGGCAATGCTCTTACAAACATGAGCCTCAACTCATAAAATAACATATCAAATAATACAAAACTGTCATCATCTCTTTTTGAATCATCCCTCCACTTCTTCACACAAGGCTCAACATAGTCATAAGTACACATAGGTTAAATCCATATGATAACCTATAGATAGAGAGAAAAGGATACAAGTCACCATCTACTGAGCCTAAGGTATCCGACTAAACACAATATACATGACACCCGTTGAGCAAGTTTTTCCATACATACCAAATGAAAAAAGTGGGTTTTCAGCCTATGTAAGACTCCACTTCCTATCTTGTACTCAGCTCAAGAGTGACTGGTCAACGGTACACATATCCTCACTCCAACATACACTTTTACCGATTTCCCTTAGGGTCAGTTAGTGTAATGTTCACAACATAACACATAACTACATCACTAACAAAATGGTGATTCACACACATTAACCATAACATCTTACACATGGTATATATATAGGGTATAACACAATCATTACTTTCATGGGTTACAATACATCACATTACCACATAATGCACCCAAAGTGCAAGTACTGTACAATAGGGGTCATATGCTCACCATATGCCCCTAATTCACAACATGAACCATCACATATTACATGAATTATATGTATGATGAACACAATGACTAACATTACAACATATAGTCAATTGCAATACAACATGGTGACACACATGATTCATCACAACACAATGGTGACATCATGATACAATCCAATTCACTATACACCAATTTTTCATGCAACACATCAATACACCTTCATATCACATAATGCCAAAACACTCCAACACTCCGCAATCCACAATAACATTATTTTTTCACACATAACAAGGCAGTACATCACACATGAACTCTTCATAGAATCCATGAAAAGGAGAGTGAATACTCTCATCACAAGCACATCAACATGATAACAAATACACACTAAGTGACATGCACAACATGTGCATGTTCATAATATCACAATTAAAACATTGTTCACATTACAACATATATCACATTACTCTTCCAATCTCCACCACAACTATGGATAATGATCACAACTCCAATCCATCCCAGAGATCTATTTATTGCTTTTTCTAGGTAAAGAACACAACACACTGATTAATTAATCATCTAGTCCACACTGGAAATACACTACAAGATATTACATTTAAATTAATTTAACATATATATTTTTCCAACCCTTTTACCATATGTAAATCTAAATCAAAATTGCACCTATGATTAAATGCACATTTCCAAAGGCATCCCTAAAACTAGCATTTCATACATATTACAAAATTTCAAATATAAATTTTTTGTACCATGGAAAAACATTGTACATATATGCATTTCACAATGACCTATAAAAATTATAATAATAGACAATGAATTACACCACACCTTTGTGTCATCTTTCTTGAATCCTGAAAAACCATGTGAGCATGAAATTAATGATAAATCCCTGGCATGGAATCTACCTAGATCTATTATAATTAATGTCTTTACATTCCCATTTACATAATAAGAATAATTTGGATTCGAAAGGAGAGGGTTGAAGAAAAAAAATTATTTCATTTCATTTCACTTCATTTCTTAACCAAGGATAGAGAAAGAGGTAGGAAAGAGAGAGCAACATATTTTTCTTAAAGTCCAATTTCAGACAAATAGTCACATGATAGAGTTTCAAACACTTATTTACAAGTGTTAATAATTTTCCACGATGGTTTTCGAACTTGACTAAGGTCCTACAACTTTGTTTTAAATTTTCCCTGCTAGTTGCAAAAACACCCAATTTAGGCTCAGAGGCTAAGAAACAACTTTCAAATGTTGTCTTCTAATGAGAAAACACACCACTAATAAATTTCTATGTTTCCTCCTATATAAAAAAATTTACATGAACTGACAGAATTCAAAACTGGTGAACCGTTTACGATTGGCGGAAAATTTTCTAAGGCCATCGGTCGTAGTTGGCCTAGTTTCAAATGATCAAAAGTTAGCTCAAGGGCTTAGAAAACTACATCCAAAACTAACTTTTGATGGTTGGAATCTCCATGAGAAGATTCATACATTCCCTCTTATATATAGAGAATACGTCGGATTTTAAGGAATTAAGAATTGGAAAACGGGTTGCAAATGGTGACAAGTTTTCTAGAGCCACGGGTTGTCATCAACCAATTTTGACCTAGTCAAACATCAACCAAAGGCCTACGAAACCACCTTTGCAAACTAACCAGGAAAGTGGTTTTCTAAAACTGAACGTTCTAGGAAATTTTCTAGTAAAAATAGTAGGTGTTTGTGAAGGCGGACAAGCATTTCATTGTTCAATGTGTAAATAGTGAGTCGAATGCAAATACCAACATTTTTGATTTTGCACTTCCTAAAAGTGCAAAATGGGGTAACAAGGCTCTTAGAGCAGCATTAGAATTTTTAGGACAAACGATCAACAAGGTCTGAGTTAAATTTTCCAACTGATTCTCTACATAACAAGTAACATATATGACGCTTGAGTAGTCACCTTTTTAGGGGGCTCAAAATCAAGTTGTTTTGCAAGTGTCAGAAATGTTGACTCAATTTTACTAAACTTGAAAGTTTAATGAAAAAATAATTGTGTTAGTTAACGAATCATCTAAATTTAACTAGAAACCATTTACGTGAGCACCTATTTATAATAATATGGGTTAATAGTGTATCAGGTTATGGTAGAAATCATAGTTGATAGTCAAATAACAAGTCCTCTATGCAAACCACAAGGTGTAGTTTCATTGTTTTACCCTGTTTAAGTTTGGTTGAATCTCCAGTTGTATAATTTTCTATGGTTTAAAATTCTATTAGCACTGCAAATGAAGAACCAAAATACAAAAATTATGGAATATGAAGGTAAGGAGACCATGGCTTGAGTAACGAAGCTAGTCGAAATTGTAGGATTTGGTTCTGCATCTCACTTAGGCGTTTTTGTCGAATAGTTCACGAGCATCCACAACTCCACTAAGATTGCATCTGAATCTTGAAATATTAGTTAAATGGCCCTTATGCTCCACCATGAAACGGACCGGATCTCTAATCCTTTGCATGATGAAATAATGACACTAATTCTCTGGTATGCATGTACATATGTTTAGATATGCCAAATATGTTATGTTGAATATTAAAATTAATTTCACCAGTACCATGACTCTATAAATTCCAACTTCCTTTTCCATGTTACGTGATTCTAAACTATCTTTCCTAGCTCCTAACATAATGCACCTTATTTTGGATACATATTTAGAGCCTTTCAACACTACGCCATTAATAAGAGCGAATGTCTCAAACTCACATTGCATTGCACAAGTGTATAGTGAGGAAAAGAGAAAACCCTCGTTCACACGATATATTAGGTTTAGGATGCCACTGTGATAAAAAAAAAACCTTAACCTCTAATTTGATTCTTAGTGGCAGTGAATTTGGCTTGTCAATTTGGCGTCTGAAGGAGGAAAAGTGGGCCTTGCTGAAATTTGCAGTATGAAATAGAGTAGATCTATTTGTTTCATATCACATGGAGGGGGGATTTGAGGCCTATAAATCCATCTCACGTTTTTTAGGAGATTTTGATTGGTATTTTTCACTTGTTTGCTTCCTCATTTTTTCCCAATATTGGGGAACATGGTTGGGGGAAAGGAAAGATTAAATCAACCTTTAACATACCCATTTTTTGCGTATCCTGTAGTCAAGGCTGTCCACGAGGCCACATTTCAGGCATTTAATCAGACAATTCTAAAGCCTTGCAATGAACCCGTTTTACATTTACGGATGACAACCAACTCAAAAAATAAATAGTACTATCTCCTTCAAGAAAAAGTAAATTTGGTCTTTAAAGGAGGGCTTCAAGCATAATGCGTCCATACCAAGTTTTTAGCTCTCTATTGGTGGCAGCATATTTTGAGAAACGAAGGATGTATTCTTTGCCACCATCCTTCAAGTGCATAATATTTAGACAAAATGCAATCCTTCAAGACATATTTCTTTATCCTTATTTATGGTTTTATGTGACCCAAGCAATGTGCCTACATTTCCTTAAGGAATTTAGACACTAGGGATATTCCTCACTTTTTATAGCCACACCAGACCCTAAAAATGCCCACACGCATAAATAAATAAATATGTGCCAAGATTTTTGTGCATATCCACAAGTACTAATGCAACTAGATCTAGTCTCTGTAGCTCCATCGAACACAAGTCTACCTCCCAAAAACGATATAACCAGGATGGAGTGATACAAAACCGGGATAATAAATTTCTTACCATTTTTCATATCCGACATGTTTTGAAGGGTATGAAAACAACATCTAACTTCCAAGATCACTTGGCCAAAAGTAAATATTAGATTGAAGGCATTGGTGTACAATTTTATTTAATACACAATGGGCCTGGTTTCTCGAACTGAAAAATTCTAGCAATTACTTCATTTAGCACGATCTCTGGATAGACATACTGGTCAATTAATTATATGAGTTACAAATTCTAAACTATACATTTTTAAACAACTATCCAATTTACTGCTAAGAAAACTTTTCAACTTCAGCTTGGGTTACAATATGGTTAAATTGTGACAACAATAAAGGTGATTGAATTATTGTGAAAGCAAAATAAGGGTTGATAATCATTCCCACCTACCACTTATGACAGCCAAGACTCCACCAAACTGTACACACATCCACTTGCCAATACAAAATCCACATTCAATCTTTATGTTTTTTGTTTGTTTCCTTATGTTTACTCAAATCGTTTAACCAGGCATTAATCATTTCGCTCCCCTTCTAGGAGCATTTTCCTCGATGTGACAAAACACCGAATCTCGAAGGGTACGAAGGAAAGAAAGTCAATAAGGACACATTTTTTTTAACAAAAAAAAAATTCAATACAACTCAATCACAAGAAAACAAACTGATTTTGATGATATCTTAAATGACATATATCTACATACCTCTACAACTGTGTCACATCACCATAACTCAACTGAACCATGGAAAGAACATACATGACACATTAAATATAGTACTTGTCACACACATTCCCTTGACACAAAGCACTCATAACATAGGCAAACCATTCTTAATGTCATAAAAGGGCATAACAAGGGATTACAACACCATGTTTCTAGTTTCAAAAGAGTTCTCAAAAGTCATCATCTTGTCAAATCAATTTCATTTACAAAGACTTACAATTTTCTACACACAAGTTATCCTCCTAATCAACTTAGGTTTAGTTTAATTCCAATTTACACTCAGGGCTCTACGCTCTATTATAGATTAGGTTAAGGTGCGAAAACATATTTACCAGGTATAAACCCTCTGTAAAATACCAAGGCAGTATATTGTCACTAGCTCAAGTAACACATTTAGCTATAAGTAACTAAAGAGATCATTAACAAGAATTTAAGTCATAGTACAACTATTTCACTAGCTCCATTTTTGTTGTCTGGATCCCACGAGAAATTCATTCGATGATGATGTTAATTTCTAGATCTAAGTTTGTAAGACTTGGTAGTCCACTAGGATACTAATGAAGTGTTAGTTCTACATACTCCATATATGGTAAGGTTACATCGCATAGTCGTTGCTTCAGACCTTGACTCTTAAGGTGAATTCCAAAGCAGTGTTCACCACTCAACATGATGTTAGAAATGAAGAGAACACATTCTCCTTACCACATGCACAGTTACACATCTTAGAAGGGAACCACATACTCCAGATAAATTTTTACCATGTCATTCCTAATTGATGGGTTGACGAAAATGTCTCTAAAAATTCGGGCTATGGTGATAATTCAAACTAGGGATGTTATTTACTTAATCCAGAAGGTGTCATCGAGTATACATGTTTAACTTCATTCGAAGGTCTCAATTTTATATGCTAAAAATAATAACACAGGAAGGTTAGTTATGCACGAATTTTGTACTAGGATTCACTATTGCGTTAAGATTTCTTTATTGCATTTTCTACATAAAGAACACAACACACCAATTAATTAATTGTCTATTCCACACTAGAAATACACTAGAAGATATTAAATTAAAAGTCATTTAACATATATATATGATCCAATCCTTTTTACCATACATAAATCTAAATTAAAATTGCACCTATGATTAAATGCACATTTCCCAAGGCATCCCTAAAACTAGCATCTCATACATATTACCAAATTTCAAATATAAACTTTTATGTAACATGGTAATACATTATAGATATATACATTTTACAATGACCCATATAAATTACAATAATAAACAATGAATTACACCACGCCTTTTTACCCTCTTTCTCACATCTTGCAAAACCATGTGAGCATGAAATCAAGTGATAAATCATTGGCATGGCATCCACCTAGATCTAGCATAATTAACATTTTTAGTTTCCCATTTACATAATAATAATAATAATTTACATTCGAAAGGAGAGGGTTAAAGACACAAATTTATTTCAATTCATTTCACTTCATTTCTTTACCAAGGAGAGAGAAAGAGGTAGGGAAGAAAGAGAAACACTATTTTTCCAAAATTTCCAATTTTAGACAACAAGTCACATGATAGAAGTTTCAAATAGTTATTTACAAGTGTTAATAAGTTTCCACAATGCTTTTCTAACTTGACTGGGGTCCTACAACATTTGTTTTATATTTTCCCTGCTAGTTGCAAAAACACCCAATTTAGGCTCGGAGGCTAAGAAATCACTTTCAAACATTATCTTCTAATGAGAAAACACACCACCGGTATATTTCTACATGTCCTCCTATACACCAAAATTTCAAAGGAACTGATGGAATTCAGAACTAGCGAACAATTTACGATTGGCAGCCATTTTTATGAGGTCATCAGTCGTAATTCACCTAGTTGCAAATGATCAAAAGTTATCTTGAGTGCTTAGGAAACCATGTCCAAAACTAACGTTCAATGGTTGGAATCTCCAAAAGAAGATTCCTACATGTTCCCTTCTATATATGGAGAATACTTCAGAGTTGATGGAGCTGAGAACTTGAAAATGGGTTTGCAAACGGTGACGCGTTTTCCTAGAGCCACCAGTCGTAATTGGCCAAGTTTGACCTAGTCAAACAGCGACCAGAGGCCTACAAAAACCTGCTTTCCAAACTAACCAGGAAAGTGATTTTCCAAAACCGAACAGTTCCAGGAAATTTTCTAGTAAAAATACTAGGGGTTTGCAAAGGCGGACAAGCATTTCGTTGTTCAGGGCCCAAAGGGTGAGTCGATACGAAACCCAACTTTTTCAATTTTAGCATCTTGTTAAAAGTGCAAAATGGGGTAACAGAGGCTCCTAGAGGAGCATGCGGAAAGAGCGTTAAAACAATCAAACGGGGTCGACCTAATGCTTGACGCGACTCTCTACATAACAAGTAACACATACGACACTTAACGTCACTTTTAGGGGGCTGAGAAAGTTGTTTCACAAGTCTCTAAATGTGGTGTTTTTCGAAGCTTGCCAGTTCATGAAAAAAAAAATGTGTTAGTCAACGAATCATCTAAATTTCACCAATAACCATGGACACGAGCACCTATTTATAATACTCTAGGTTAATAGTAGCATATTAGGTTCTGGTAGCAATCACAGATGGATAGTCAAATAGTAGGTCGGCTAAGCAAACCACAAGGTGTAGTTTCATTGTTTTTACACTTGTTTAAGTTTGGTTGAATTCTCCAATTGTATAATTTTCCAGTGGTTTAATATTATATTAAAATGCAAATGAAGAATTAAAATACAAAATTTATGGAAGATGAAGGTATGGAGACCATGCCTTATAGGAATGAAGTGAATGGTCGAAATTGTGGTATTCAGTTCTGCATTTCACTTAAGCATTTCATGCCAAATAGATCACGAGCATCCACAACTCCACCATATTGAATTTGCTTAAAATATTAGTTAGCATGGGCCTTATGCTCCACCACGATAATGGACCAGGATCTCTAATCATCTTCAATGACTAGCCACTAATTTCTCTGGTACACATCTACAAATGTTGTGTCACACCAAATCTGTCAATGTCTAAAAATGAAACCATGTCATCCATACCATGACTCTATAAATTCCAACTTCCCTTTTTTTGAGTTATGTATTCTACACTATCTGTTCCTAGCTCCCAACATAATGCACCTTCTTTTAGAGGCATATTTAGAACCTTTCTTTAGGCCATTGATACAGATTGACTGTCCAAACTCACAACCATTGTATAGATGTACACTGAGGCAACTTGCAAACCTTCGTTCACACCATATTTTTTGTATAGGACGCCATTGTGATAAAACAACATTAACCTCTACTTTGATCTTAATGGTGACAGTTGTGGCTATTTCGGTGCTACTGAAGGATGAAAAGTGCAGGTCTCGTGTACTGTAGTATGAAACAGAACAAATCTATCTGACATATCGCATGGAGGGGGAGATCTGAAGCCTATAAATCCATCTCATGTTTTATGCAAATTTGGGAATTTTTCACTTGTTTTCTGCACTCCTTTTTACCAAAGACTAGGGGAGACAATGGTAGGGGGTAAGGACAAGATTAAATCACCTTTCTAACATACCCATTTTCTGCGTATTCTACAATCAAGGTTGTCCACGAGGCCATATTTCTGGAATTTAATCGAATAGTTCCATGGCCTTGCAATGACCCCATTTTACATTTAGGGATGACAACCAACTAACAAGACAAATAGTGGGGCAAGAAAATTAACTTGTTCTCTATTCATAGGCATGCATACCAAGTTTTTTCTTAGCTCCTACCTTGGCCCAAAACAAAGGATGTTTGTGCCACCATACTTCAAGTGCATAACCAGACAAAAGACACATCCTAGACATAGTTCTTTATCCCTATTTCTTCTTTTATTACCTTACCTAAATGTGTACCCAAATTCCTTAATGCATTCAAACACCAAGGAGATTCCTCACTTTCTATAGCCACACCATACACTCAAAGTTCCCACACACAGAAAGAAAAAAGAATGAGCCAAGCTTCTCATGCATATCCACAATCATTGTTGCAACCAGATCTAGTCTCTACAACTTCATCAAACATAACTCTACCTCCCAAAAATGACATAACTAGACAAGAAATTCACCATTGTTCTAGCATGTCTTGAAGGGCCTGCAAACAACATCGAGAGCTTCCATCGCTGGCCAAAAGTAGGCAGAGAGAAGGCATTGGTGTAGAGGTTGATTTAATCCACAATGGGCCTATTTTTCACACATAAAAAGCTAGAGTTTTGTTTAGCACAGTGTCCAGTAACGTACTGGTCATTTAATTATATGAGTATAAAAATTTTCCTTTGTTACAACTGTCTAATCACTGCTATTTTTTTCCAACGTCAGCGTGGGTTGCAATGTGGTTAACAACTGGTAGCAATTAAGGTGCTTGAATTATTGTGAAAGGAAAATGAAGGTTTGATCATCCTTCCCACTATCCCACACAAAATTCCACCTTCAATTTTTATATATTTTGTTTGTTTGTTTATTTTTTTCTGGCACTACAAGATGTAGTTTCTGATGAGTCATCATTTGAATCATTCCCACAAAAATGAGAGTAATTACTAACCACCTCTCATATATTTCTCTCATAGTAAGATGATGGACATGAAGAATCTCCATACAAGGGAGATGAGATGCAAGGCAAATTGTTCATTGTTCTTGGTCATTTGGAAAATGATTCTTCACATCAATAACATCAACATCCAAAATGGATCCAAAGATTGTTAGGGAATCCCACTTAAAATATCTCACAGATGCTTCATCTTGATTCAAAGAAAGAAGACATGTGAGAAATGAGGTAAATCTTACATTGATGAGTTTAGTTATTGACAGAACTGAACCTAATATAGTTTGAGAGGCACTAAGTCAACCACAATGGAATAATTCCATGGATGTAAAATATGATTCCCTAATTCAAAATTAGACATGGGAACTTGTCGATATTTCTATAGGAAGGAAACCCATTTGCTGCAACTGGATTTTCAAAACATAATACAAGGAAAATTGATCTATCAAAAAATGCAAAGAATGACTTGTTCTAAAGGGATATGCTAAGAAAGAAGGAATTTTTTTCAAGGATAAATTTGCACACACTGTGAAGATCAAGACAACTAGAGTTGTCTATGCATTGGTATCAAAAAAATGATGGAAGTTTCAATAGATGGACGTAAAAAGTGATTTTTGGAATGGTGATCTAAATGGAGAAGTTTACATGACCCAACCTAATGTATATATTGAAGAGAAACATACTAAAATGGTATGTCCTCTAATTAAGTTATTTTATGAGCTTAAATAAGAGCCATCGGTATGGTACATTAAGATAGATGATCACCTATTGTATCATTTATTCACTCTTAGCCCCTCAAATTAAAATTTTTATATCAAGAAGGTAGGAAAAAAGACTAACATTCTTGTTTTTATGTGGATAATCTTTTAACAATAGCGAGTTTAGAAAATATTTTCTAATATGTAAAGAAATATATGAAGAAACCCTTCGACATGATATAGTTGGGGTTACTTTATAATTTGTCTTGTCCTAGAAATATGGCAGAAGAAACATCACGTTTTTATCTCATAGATAAAATATGTCAATAAACTCCTAGAAATGTACCGAATGTCTGGTTTTAAACCTGTGTCCACTCCAATGGAAAAAGGTTTATAACTCTCTTGATTCCTGGATTCACCTCATATAAATGTAAGTCTATATAAACAACTTGTTGGGATTCTCATTTACTTTACATATACTAGACAAGACCATTGCTTTGTTGTCAGTTATCTTTCGAGATTTATACTAGAGCTAAAGAGATGTCATTAGTTACAATGAAGCATGTTTTGACCTATGTCTAGGGTATAGTTGATTATAGTCTAAAATGTAAGATTAACTCTCAATTATTCTTGGAGGGATATACCAATTAAGACAATATTGAATCTATTGATGACTGGTAGTCAAGTAAAGGATTTGTTTTTCATCTCAGATATGGAACAACCTCGTGGATTTGAAAGAATCAATCTATTTTTGGTATCTCATCCACCAAGGTTGAATATTATTCCTCATGATAATTTTTGTGCAAAGTGATTTTGTTGCATTGTATTCTAGTTGATATGGAAATTCTTGAAGAAAATCCACCTATCATTCGTTGTGATAATTAGAGGTTTTTGAATCTTGTGAAGAATCTAATTTTCCATGAATGAACAAAAAACATTGAGGTCGAATGTCTTTATATTTGTGAACTAGTTTTGAACCATTAGATCTAGCTCTAGTATTTCCCAATAGATTCTCAGGTAGCTGATATACACACCAAGTCTTTTGGAAAGGTGTATTTTTATATATTTCATAAGTACATTTGTAGAAATAATGTAATAAGGGGGTTAATGTTAGCAAATTTTTTTTTGCATTGTTTATAATAATATGTAACTTGTACATATGGTTCAGGTAGGTTGTAATCGATAGTTTTCTAACCAATCTATCATGCATTTATTATCCTCATTTCCTTGAATAAAATCATCTGATATTTTTTTCTATTATCTATCTTATCAAAATAACTATATATAGAAACACTCTAAACTAAACTAACTTAATACATTTTGGGTGTTGAAATATGTTAACACATGAATTTTATTGCAAAGCCATGCATTCCCATCACGATTTTTTCAAAGTCCAAATAATAACTTGTCAACCACCTCTTTCTTGGATTATATATAAAAGACCATTAACACAAGCCAAATAAACAATTAATGTATAAGGGGCCTAAGTGAGCTGGTATTCCAACTTGTAGTAGATAATTCTCAATTCTCAAACCATGGTGTAAAAGCTATAAATTCCACACAAGGTTATGGTGGCTGGCCTCTTGGAAAATTGAATCCTTGCACCCATTAATTAGTATGATCCTACCATATAGTGATCAAATTTGAAGGGACATCCCTATTTCAATTTGAAATTCTATAGTAATATTGACCCATCGTAAATGATAATTTAACCAATACCTTACCCTTAAATTGAAAAAAGAAAATATTATTTAGCTTTCAATATTGATTCGATTACATTGTGACAATATTATAAAATATGTGTAAAAACAAATGAACCAAGCCTCAAACATACCACTATATGTTCACGTAACCATTTTAATTTTTAATAATAAAGAGAATCCTTGTAACCAATTTATAAGTTGACAATAGAAAAAATTAAATTTCAACATGAGACAAGAACCTCAATGATTTAGGTACTCCTAGTGCCACATCTTTCACTACATTTCATGAATAGCAAAGTTGATCAAAAAATAGAAAACATGTGTATGAAGGAGATAACAAGACATCTCCAATTTGAATATTATTGTTCTCAAATAAGAATGCACCATCCTATGGAAAAGTATAGATAATTTGTTTACAATTCATGACATATCTCTCATATTTTAATTAAAACCCATAATCAAAGAAATATATGGTTATTCAAAGGAAAAAATTAAGCGTAATAGAATGTCATACATTCAATCAATAAAACCTTGTTCAAACACATATCTAGTGACATATTATTAAATTTGAAATATTGTATAAAGAAAAAGAAGCAATTACAATTTACTAATAAAATTATATATTTAAATGCAAAATGCATAAATATGGTGCTAATTCATAAAATAAACATGTAATTATATTTAAAATTATACATTACATAACATGTTGATCCAAAATTTAAAAATGTCAAAGAGAAAATAACTTCATTTTTTTCTTATCCAATGTCTTTGTTAAAATATTTACATTAATAATATTTTGAGTAGAAAAAGCAACCAAGACTTAATTTCACTTGTTTTCTTGTAGATAAACCATTTATATCTATTTTAATCTTGCCCATATATACGGTTGTAGATATGGTAATAAAAAATTATTCAAAGAAAATAGTTTTTAAGAGTATAAATTACAAAATACATGCGTGTATTGAGAAGTATTTCCTCAAATTCGAAACAGGATTTAATGGCTAACAAAAGCTGAAAAAAAAAATTGTTATTTTGAAAATAGAAAGATTGAACTAAATACATATTTTCTAGTGATTTAATTTTCCCAATGAAGGGATCTCCCTATTTTTAATTTGAAGGGCGAGAGTAAACATGACCCATCGTAAACGATAATTTACCCAATACATTACCCTTTAATTAAAAAAAAAAATTTATTTATCTTTCAATATTGATTTGATTACATTGTGAAAATATTTTTTAAAATGTGTAAAAATTTATGAACCAAGCCTTAAACTTCCCAAAATATGTTCATGTGACCATTTTAATTATTGATGATAAAGAGAATCCTTTTTTAAAACTTATAAGTTGATAGTAGAAAAACCAAAATTTCAACATGAGATAAGAACCTCATTGATATAGGTACTCCTAGTGCCACATCCTTAAATCATTTCATGTCTAGTCAAGTTGGCTCAACCAATAGAAAACCTGGGTATGTAGGAGATAATGAGACATCTCCAATTTGAATATTATTGTTCTCAAACAAGACTACACCATCGTAAAGTAAAATATATAAAATTTCTATAAAATTCAAGACATACATGTCATATATTTGTTAAAAGTCAAAATCAAAGAAGTATATGGTTAGGCCAGCCACAACTAGGTAGGTCCTTGCTATAGTTGACTCTCCTAGGCTATGCCTAGTATGATCTTATGGCTTTGGGGTATGCTTCCATACCACCTGTTTTTTTTGTGAATTATGTCATATTATTTACAAGTGTTAATATAATATAAGATCTAATTCATAAAAAAAAATGGTTATTCAAAATAAAAAATTAAAGGTAACATAATTTCATACTTTGAATCAATAATATCCATTTCATAAACATATTTAGTAATATATTATCACACTTGAAATATTTCATAAAGAAAAAAAGTAACCAGTTTACTAATGAGAAAATATGTACTTGTAAAAAAAGGCATAGCTATGGTACTATTGTATAATAGAAACGTGCAAGTAAAGAAAGTATAGACTAAATAACATGTTGATCCAAAATTAAAAAATGTCAGACAAAAAATCACCTCTTTTTTTAATGTAGCTAGCATACTTACAATGATAATATTTTGAATAGAAAAACACAAAAAGACTTGATTTCACTTGTTTTCTTGTAGATAAACCATAAATCTCTATTTCACTCTTGCTCATAGACAAGGTTATGGATATGGTAATAAGAAAATCTTAGAAAAAAATAATGTTGAGGAGCTCATTTTAAAAATTAAATAAGTGTATTGAGAATATAATCCCGAAATTCTAAACATAATTTACTGACTAGCATAAGCTAAAAAAGAATATCTTGTTTTGAAAATAGAAAGATTGAACTAATAGCTAATTTGGTAATGATTTAACCCTTTTCCCAGTGATTTTTTACATGATTTATGTGAAGTGAATGTAGTTTTTTAATAGAATAAACACAAATGTAGCTAACATGAATTATGTTGCTATAATAAGTATTAAATAGTTTATTTAGTAAAATAAAAGTTAACATATATAAAAAAATTAACTTAGCATAAAAATTGTATCACATAAGATTATTTGGTTTCCCCTTCTAATAAAATGTTAACATATTTTTTATTTATTTTAGTATTGAAGTCTAATTTTAAATTTTTATTGTTCTTTTGAAGTGTACATTTTTTGCCAGTAGGTGTCTATTATGAAGTTGTCTTTGTTGGAAAGTGTCAAATTCTGCCAGGCTTCTTCCCAATAATATTTTCTGGTAGTGTCTATTTATCTATTCACAATGTGTTCATGTTTTACTCTACCGAGGCCACACGAGTTAAATTTTGACATGAGATTGAATACACTGAATATCAACTACATCACATTCTAGAAGTTACTCTTCCAGTAAGAAGTCCTTCCTTTTTCTATAATTTCAGTAGTCTTCCACAAAATTAACGGTAACTGACCTGTACAACCCATGGTTTGTCAAATTATGTAGGTTGTGCACCAAAATTGTAGCTCAAGACAAATCGTTTTCTCCAGTTTTCATCTGGATGATGCATTTTGGTTTCAGAAGTCGAAGCCATTTTTCAAAATTCGGGTCTAGTTTCAAAGATTAAGTAGTCAAATCTTTTCCTACTCACCTACAACCAACTAAAGTTCATAAATTAGTGTTCAAATTCATTGTAAAATCTTCCATTACTGATGACTATTAGCATGTTTTTTCTATATTTATCAAATATTGATATATACGGGTTTTAGTTCCTGTATTGTTCTGAAGGAGAAACCCTAGATATTTTTATCAGAGGATTTGTTGCGAGAAGATAAGGGGGACTTTCTTATTTGTTTGAATTGAAATCATCATGGTGAAGGCTAACTATCTGTATTGTGCGGTCTATGGTGTTAGAAGAGGAGGTGCACTTGGCAGTGCCGTCGGTAATAAACTATCTGTCTTATTTCTTCTTTTCTTTTCAATCAGTGGAATTTATATTTCATTTGTTAGGATCCAATTGAAACACCAAAACTTGTTGATAAAAATATGTTCCTTAAATTATTGCCATTAGTTCTCCACAACTACTAAGAATATGCAATGTTTTTTTCAAACTTTTTTATTATATTTTGATGGATGTGCTTTTTCCCTTTATGAGATGATAGTGTATGGGGCAATCTAAAAAATGATAGCAAGGGAGCATGATCATATGTATCTAGGTGGTGGTGGATTTTATAATATTATAAATATCATTTCACATTTTTTTATTAGATTAGGTAAAAAACGGTTTTAGAAGGGACCCGGAAACCCTGTACAACCCGAAAGATAGAGCGAAGAGAAAACAAGAAAACAAACAGAGGGAGAAATAGGTCCAAAGACCAAAGAGAAAGAGACCGATGAAGCACCAAAAGAAGGGAGATAAGGAGAGAAGAATAGGCATCACTAGTCAAGGAGGCTTGACAACAAAACCCTCCTCTCCTCCAAAATCTCTCCCATAATGAGAACATTGGGATAAACGAGAAGGCGGAGGAACATTTTTTTTGTTTTTCCTATTAGATACAAATGTCTAACCATCGTTAAAACTGCAAGTCTCCAGAGATAAAACATCTTTGTGCAAGGAGAGACTGCTACCAAGGTCCACCAAAAGTGTCGACAATGGACCCTCAAGTGAGAAACAAGGGCCCCTACTCTAATCCTCCACGAGGCACTCACCCAGCCCGCCTCCCAATGCATTGACCACATCAACCTTCCCATCCTTGAAACTTCCATCCACCTCGCAACCTTTCACAATAACTACTCCAGCATTTGAAATACTTTCCCTCCCAAAAACTGGGTATAGCCCATCCACATCACCTCTTGGGCTGGTCACCAAAGTGATAGTTCCAATCAAAGGAGAGAGAGTAGAACTGGGAATAACAATACCAGAGCCATCAACATCCTTTTGCACACCAGCAAACATACGATCCATACCCAGAATCAAGTAGCTGGAGGACTGTATATTTTTGACTTTGCCACAATTTGCACAGTAAAGTTTGGAACCTTCCACCTCGATATTTTGCCCCCACTCTCTAAGGGGAGATTTCAGGGTAATATTTTTGGGTATTTTGGTACCATCCAGGACAGAAACATAGAGCCTAGCATAAACTAACCTTGATCTAGCCTTAGTAGTTGGATCCACACCAATCAGGGCTCCCATAGCTCTAGCCACACAAAGAAAGATTTCAGACTCCCAAAATTCCAGAGGAAGAGTAGGAAGCTGGATCCAAACCTGGAGGGCTTTAAATGCAAGATTGAGTGGAACACTGGGCCCCCATCTCCTAAAGCTCAAGGCGGCATTACCATAGAACCAAGGTGCATCTAGAAGGGTATTTTGCATATCCTTCCCATTTGGAAAGATGAATAAAAAACCATCACCAACAAGAGCTTTTACCTCAACTTTACACTTCCATTTTTGGCTGCACCAGTCCCGAAAAAATCTATATTGGGTCTTATTCCATAAAATCTTCCTAAAAACACAAATTTTAATCTGTCCCTTGCTTTTTCAATCACATTTTCAGGGATCTCCAATAGAGGAACGTCCTCTTTCTAGGTCGGAACTAGCTTGGCGGACTTGTTAATAAATGAGCCAAACAACCTTGCTACCCAGGATATCTCTTTTTCTTAAGCAGATGCAAAAATATTCTTTGTATACTTAACTATAGTATGCACCCCCTCCATTTTTTCACCTCCATTTTCCCTCCATTTCCTAGATCCTTTATTTGTGTAATTAAATATCATTTTTCATGACTCTAAAGTGATGAAGATAAATAGAAGACAAAAAGGTTTCTTATACTGTGACCGGCCTGTACCACCAATACTATGTTTGTCTTTACACTAACATTTCTATTAAAAAGCTTCAGCTAACCATTAGAATCCATATCATGTATAAAAAAGAACAATGTTTCTTGTGGAGCAATTAATATAAAAAAATATATCATATTAATTTCTTTCATTTTCCAATATTTTAATTAATTGATTGGCATACTTAAGTTGTCATAAGCTACTTCATAGGTGTATTTCTAACTATATATACTTTGAAACTATTCAATTGGTTATTTTAGGGAAGTTACATTCTACACTTTCTATCTTTGTTGGTAGGATGTTGTGGCTATACTATATTTTTGCTCTTCCCCATCACACAAACTTAAAACAATTGAAAATAACATACATTTCACTGCATATTACAACTCTAACAAACTCAACATTTTTATATTAGCTATGTCAGGGCAATTAAACTTTGCAATCTCTATCTTTTTTGGTTAGATGTTATAGTTATACTATATTGTTTGCTCCTCTCCATTAATAACTATAAATAATAAAAAACTGTGTAGCTTCCTTTGTAAGTTTTTTATTAATTGATGACAAATGGTGTTAAGAAGCTTTAGCCATAATCATTCTTAAGAGCCATTGGAACCGTTTCAACAAATGTAACCAACAAATAGTTAACCTGATCAACTCACATTTTTCAGCTTACTCGCACACAACTAAGAGCTTTACATTAGGGTATGGACATCCATTAAGGCAAAAGAGGAAGTGTTGTTTTTTGAATGTTGCAGTTATACTACATGGTTTGCTCCTCCCCATCTCAAAAACTTAAAACAATTGAAAATAACATACATTTGACCAAAAATTACAACTCAAACAAATTTAAAATTGTTATCCTATCCGGCATAATTTTCAACTCATGTACAATTGCTAGTTTACCACCTTTGTATGAGAAGTTAACAGACAATTGAAGAGCATTGACAATATCAAATTTGATCCTTAGGGTCTACACTTTAAAAATAAATAAAATAAAATACAAGCCAAATAATTAAGAAAAGTTCCATCCATTGTAAATAAATAAAATAAAATACAAGCCAAATAATTAAGAAAAGTTCCATCCATCTCTACAAACACAAGGACTGGTTAGTATTATGCAGCTCAAAAACTCGACAATGCATTTTGTTAGATTATATGGTGACATCTCAAATACAAGAATTGTCACCGAATAACTTCTCCAATTGCTTCTATCTCAATAAATCCACCACTCCAAGCGTATTATATTTATACCACTAGGAGTTGCCTCCACCTGTGTCTTTAAAATTCGCTGCAATCTATTGCCAATGCTTCCGCATGGCGTAGTGCTTTCAGATTGCAAACATTCAGAAATTTGAAGTTATGTCTGCCCTCACTGCAAACATCACACCCACAAGAAAACAAAAATCCATGACGAGGACTGGGAAGCTGAGCTTGTATCTGAAAAAGCTCGTATCCACTGAAATCCACATTAATACACCGAAATGGAAGTAATCTTTCCAACGCATCCCATTCCCAGGCTACATTTGAGTTGAAACTCTCCACACATAACCCAATCAATCGCTATCATTTTAAGCTTCATATGTAAGACTAGGCAGGAATGTAGATTTTTGGTTGAGTTACAGAAATTGGAGCAGAAGAAAACAACACTGTACTCTCCCATTGCGAGTAAACCTCAAAAACAAAACATAGAAATTCTGCCTTCCTGATTCGAGGGTAGCTACAATTTATTGCTGCGAGGAAGTGTTTTCAAACCTTGTGTCCTTCAAAAGTGTCTCTAATTTTGTCAGTGACTCGTCACGCAGGTAATGGTCCCCAGTCCTTTATAAGATTCACTGCCCTGCAAGTGAGATTGCTACACCTGCACCGAGTCTTTTTCGCTGAATGGTCTTGAGCACATGCGCTGCCAGGTATATTGGAAGAGATGTCAATTTAAGGGTTTTTTAATTTTATTTTGATGTGATAGTTGTATATGTGTAAGCAATTTTTATTTATTTATTTAGTAAGGGAAAGGATTGAAAATTGATATACTAAGATGAATGTATATTGAACAATAATGTCGACAACAATGAAGATTAAATTTATGTAATTCAATCCTAAATGGCCACAATAAAATACATTTACTCTAGACAAAGTAAGAAAGGTTGGTGTAAAGTGCGACCATAAGATGCTCTCTCCATCATATCCTAGAATTGGATCATGA
Organism: Taxus chinensis; assembly: GCA_019776745.2. Classification (NCBI taxonomy): domain Eukaryota; kingdom Viridiplantae; phylum Streptophyta; class Pinopsida; order Cupressales; family Taxaceae; genus Taxus; species Taxus chinensis. Next base: position 236,616,003 of record CM034157.1, on the reverse strand, counting down.
GTGATCCCTTCTCTCACATTTCCTTTTGACTAAGAATCTTTTCATCTTCTTTAAGCGTAGCACTCCTTTTTCATTTTCGTTTTATGTAGCATCTCCACCTTATCATCATAAGCATGCATACATTTCTTCAAAAGAGTTTAATATCAGGGAACTTGGGCCAGGGAATTTTATGAAGGCAACATCATGGTCTAGTTATGCAAACACTTTAAAAAATAGATATTGGAAATAAAAGTTAGTCCTTTCCTTATCAATGTAGGTGTGACATGGTGCCCCTTGATATAGTTCCGACCTATGTTTAAACGCATGGTGTTGTGTCCCACTTGTTGTCCCGAAAATGCGAGTAGGGATGGTAAATGGGCAGCATCCAAGGTGGGTTCGCACGAACACGTTTCGGGTGAAGAGACATGCAAGCCATTATCTTGCCGCTTGTCACATTTGATTAGGTTCGCGCGAACCACCCGTTCGCGCGAACCTTTTCTGCACGAAGGTTGTTCACGCGAACCGCCCTATTTATATAGTGGAGGCGATGCGGAGGAAATCATTTTCCTCTGCCCCGCCTCCTTTGCGCGAAGTTTGTGCCCACAACCGACCAGAGCCAAGAGCCCACCATACTAGACCCACCACACCAGCGAGCCCACCACACCAGCCAAGAGCCCACCAGTGAGCCCACCAGCGACGAAGCCCAACAACGACGCCCACCAACGACGAGCCCAGGTATGTTAGCCATTTCGATATTACTGTGGGTGAAAAAAATTGAAACCCATTTTTTAGCAAATTCGTAGCCATTAAAATACCATTTTTTGTAAAACCTTGGCTCATTTTTTGGTAAAACCCCATTTAAAATCTTAGCAAAACCCTAGCTCGTTTGAAGAACCCTAGCTCGTTTGATTTGCTGGTGTAATGTTTTATTAAATTTAAAATATACCTTCTGTAGAATAATGGTGCTCTAAAGACTGTAATTTCTGCTCTAATGATACATTAAATTTAAAACATACCTTCTGTAGAATAATGGTGCTCTGAAGACTGTAATTTCTGCTTGTATTAAAAATGGATATATTTGTAATGTACTCTGTTTTTTCCTTTTAGTCATTGATCCAATACTGTGGAGTTTGTCTCAGTCTGTGTATCTTCATGAAGACTTGTATAGTGTGATTGCAAAGCTTACTTTGAGAGTTGATTGTGATTATTCTTTTTGATAACATGAGGAGGACCCAGAGAAATGATTCATTTGCGTTTGTGGGGGGATTTAAGTCATTGTTTTGAAGTGTGGATAATTAAAAATTATAAATTGTATCCACGTAGTGAATTCTTCGTATTTGTACCCATCCGAAACATATCAGCTACTTAATCTAGACGTAGAGCTAGACCTTCTCACCAATCAGTAAGTCATGAGAGGTGGCTAATGCTACTCATTTTATTTATGTTGTTGGCATGGAAGCATCTAGTGAAGTTGCTGAATGTGCTATAAAATCCTCCTACCTACTCGGATATTTTTGTCTGAGTAAGGGTCTCTGATACTGATGGTGTGCAGAGCACTACGTTTAAGGTATGTTCCAGAAATAGGCTTGAATGTGTACTTTTTGTAGGAAAATCTTGTCTCGATGAGCACAAATAGACCACCTGAAATGAATTGAAATCGTTGAGGCTTCTTGTCAAAAACCTAGGGGCTGCAAGCAACAGTGAACTACCAGCAACATCAGAAAAAATAAAATTAAAATTTAGATGCAGAAGAACATAAAATAAACATGATTTCATATCTAATTAATGCATCGCACATTAGTGTAGAGATGTAAATGGTTAGTAACAGTTGATACACTAATTGTAATGCTTCTTGCTATAGATATTGAACTAAGAGGAATGAGAAGAACTGACTATGCTAGACTATCCCTGGTCCAGAGGTAGGACAAAAATAATCAAGATTCTTGCTTCTGAATATGGTGCCATGCTCACAGTGCAATGGATATTAACTGTTGTTGCAATGAATGGAAGCTGGATCTAATTATATTATTAACACATACATTCATTTAAATATCATCAGAGAATTGCACATAATGCTACAAATTGTTCTAAGATGTTTTTCAAGAAGTGACTAAGAAGTTGGAGGGGACCTTAAGCCTAGCCGGAGTCTCTATCGGTAAAATTCTCAAGGAATGATGTAAGCGACAAAAGTCACATAAAGGAAGATTTAGATACAATGCCTATAAAATATGATATGAGATCATTGAGATGAGATGACATTTAAATATAGTCAGTAGGAGATGTGGCTACAGGTATGGCTTGAGTTACTATGGTTTTCTGCAATGCATAGTTGTTCTTTACAATGTTTAGTTGTGTGATGTGATGAATAAATAAAAATACAAGATGTTTACCATTCTCTTGATTCAAAAGATCTCTACAGAGTTTCAATAGTCAGATTTCAAGGAGAATGAAATTTCAAATTCCAATACCAAGTTCTAGATCATCATTCTTGCACCAAAGGGATCCAATAACTTTTTTTTTTATACATTTAAGACATAGAAACAATCAACTGCAATGCTTACATGCCAATTGTTCAATATTTTTCAAGTAACCAAACAGCGTAAAGAACAGTGGCTTACATTCAAATGTTTGCTATTATTCAAACGTGCTTGAACTTCAATAGAAGACCCCTGTGTCAATGTATCTTCTTTGAAATAGGCCAAGGGTTCCCCACATGGGTCACTGCGTAGATGCTTGTGACCTGATTTAATCTCTTGAGAAATTGCAAACCCATTTTTACAGGATGAGACATGATTTCCAAAGGATGGAAGATCCCATTTCAATTTCTTGGCCAACCAATTTAACTGTATAAACCAACCGTACCTACTTAGAGACCTGTTACATAGTATTATATCATTCCATGAATGTGATCAATGTTTTCCAGCCGGCTCAAATACATCTATGTGATGCCTCAATTTCTTCAAGTGTTTTTCCCTTAGTTTTAGGCACACAAAGTACCACAAATGTTAAGGTAAGAGCACTAAACAGAGCATACATCATAAATGTTCCTGCAGGGGACAAAGCCTAAATTTTAGTTTGGAATCCTATACACATTTTATGCAAAAAAAAAAAACATCGTAAATGGAATCCATCCTAGGTGCCCAAACAGAGTTTATGACCAGGATACAGACATACCTGTAGAGCTCCACTCTAGGAAAGCAACCAACTGGCCAAAGTTGCTAGACTGCCAGCAATGCCCTTGACATTAATAGGAAGTATCTGCAGTAGAGTACAATAGAGTAGGTATTTAATGGTTGAGGGTATATAAGACCACAAATCACATCAAAATGAAGGGCATTTCTCATGATTATATGTCTAATATGGAGGGAAATTGGACCTAGGTAGTCAACATGATATTAAGATCAAAGTTTCACAATATTACAGAAGCTCGATCTTTTAAGTTACCAGGTACACCAAAGCCATTAGATTCCACGTAGTGTGATTCCTTGTGAAAAAGAAGTTATGCTCACTGATTGGCAAATACCCCCACTTTACCACCAGCCCATGGTTTTTTTCCTCAAAAACTACAAAAAATTACCCCCACAGTCCCCAATCCTTTCCAAATCTTTCGCAAATGAAGTTGGAGAAGTCACATTACCTCGGACATAATAATCCATGGGATGGCCCCCATTCCCAGAGAGTAGGAGATAATGTAAGTCTGTTGTGAAAGATAACCATTCAGTTGAATGATCAATAAGTGTCACTATGACAGAAGTGAACAATTGTAGTGAAAGCATAAAACTTGGTAGGCAACTTGGATCCCGAGCTTACCAATAAACCAATTAAAGCCAAAATACTAGCAAAGTGAGAAGCTTCTGTCATATAGTTCTGCAAGATGCCATGAAGCAATGACAACACACTTAGATACTTAGCAATAAGAACTTGGTTTTTGTCCTGTCCATCCAAAAACAAATGAACCAAGTAATTTCTGTGCATATCATGCACCTGCTAAAATAGGATTTCTGCAGATGTTGAGAGGACTACCTTCAAGTAGAATGCAAGCCCTATGAGAAAAATACTTGTAGCTATTCCTGCAGATGAGATCTGTCAAAATGAAAGTAATAACATGTAATTCTCTTATAAGGCTTGAATTGATTCCATTGTGATCTTCCAATGTGGTAGTTGAGTATCCATAGAACTAGCTTATTTACTTACCATGAGGAGAAGACGTCTACCAGCTTTGTCCATTAGCCATGCAATGAATCCAGTCATCAGAACCTATATAACATCATGACATGAGATCAAGACTACTAGCTGTATTGAAAATAATGACAGTGTATTTACAAACCATTTATTAGGCAATTAGCAGACATGATTCAAGTTTAGGAATCAGCAACTACCTCTACTCCAGCCAGTCCAAGGGATGCAGCCTTGGGATCTGAGATTCCTATTGGATTTATTACAAATGAGTTGCAATTTCATTCTGGATTCTATAGATCTCATGCAGACCTCTCTAACCAGATACCATCTTTGTCTCAAAAAGTTCACTAGGCTAAAATCCAATAATGCAACTGCACTTTGGTTTTCTTGTCCAGACTTAAACAAGTTGGTCTATTCAACTTTGTGTACTTTGTTCATGATATGCAATGCACCGATTCTGACAAGGTGTAGCCTTTGTGTATACTATGGACCACTATAAATTGGTAGAAAAATTAAGGCAACCTTAATGAAATAACTCACCTGCAGATATGAGCTACCCCTTTACTTTAGTTCCTTCTATGTAATTTTCTTGTGCAACACTTTTCTCAACAGCTTGGGCAATATGAATGCACATACCCATAAATCCTCTACCTCTTCTTCATCAAAAGTATCATCTTCCTCTATAAGAATATAGCCTACCCCTAAGTGCAGTATTCTCAATCTGAAAATTGTTGGCTTCTTCGTGATGGATATGTTTTTCTCTACCAACATTAGTTTGTCCTCTCCTTCAGAAGAATCTTCCTCTTCTTTGATGTTGTTACATTAACTTCTAGTTCACTTTTCTTTCACCTTCAAAGCCCATTGATAAGCTTCATCTATCAAATGCAAACTTATAATCCAAACTCATCTTGAATGGAAATATGCAAACCTTTCACCTAGCTCTATTTCTTCTCTTCACCATCTTCAACATGGCTACTTATAATTGTGACCTTGTATATAACTCGTTGATGCAATATTTCACATTCATTAGTTCTGCACTTTCTCGAATAAACCCATTTGATAATTTGTAGGTAAGAACCTACCTTTCAACTTCCTAATCATTATGTAGTAAGATTTGATCTTATATTTGTTTCTTCTTGATCTCCACATGCTCTCACCACAAGTATGAATTTCCTTTTAGGTTTGATGCATGTGAACATTTCTTGAATTCCTCCATTTTCTCAATATCAAAAAAAAATTCTAACTGACCGATCCATTCAATGAACTCTTCAAGACACAAACTCCATGAGTAACTCGGAGTGTCCAATCTAAACTTACTTTCCATTCTAGTAATGGCCCTTTAAAAATCTATCTTCTAGTCCATATCAAAGTTATTCTACCTGAAACTTAGGTGCTACATCTCCATATTCACTTACATCTGCAACAATTCCATGACACATTGTGTGGTCTCCATACCCTCCAACCAGACCTAGATTTCTCTTAACATCTCTATCAAATCTACAACTCTTGGGGCTCTCCCCTCTCATTTCTCCTTGCGATTGGATATATATACAATTTCAATGACTTTGGGCTTCGAAAATCTCATTGCGAACAATTTCAATGACTTCATATGTATATATATATATATATATTTGTCTTTTGTGGACGAGTATTCGCAATATTTTCCCTTGAAAACATGAATAAAGCAGACGTGTCTACACCAGACAACTTTGTAATAGTTGTTCTTCCTTACACAATTGTAAATGTGAATACAAAGTTCAGTTTGTGCCCTATCAGGGCTTCCTCAAACTGTTTCACTCCCCCGTACCCTTCAAGGGCTTCCTCGAGCTCTGATACCAAAGTTAGCAGAAGAAAACTAAGAAAGAAATAAGAAGAGAAAATCTGCACACTTCCAGAATGGACGTGACAGGGAATTTTTTTATGAAGAGGTGGTTACAAATAGTTTTCAATTTTCATACAGTTAGAGACAGTTCCCAACTGTTTAACTGTTGATTATTAGTATAAATATTCAACAGTGGATGCTGGAAATCTATCTGAGGTGAAGTGCTTTCTTTAGGATGACTCTTGAGTCCTGTGTAAGAGAGATATTAATGTTACAATTTTCCATTCTTTACCACATCTTTTTATTATTATTATTCTTGCAACATGTCATTGCCTTTGCTGATGAATATATCAAAAACATTGTAGGAAGCTCTCAAGAAAATACTTGTGCCACCCTTTTTTAGTTTGTTGTTTGGAGCCAGAGGTGACAGGAAGGGGCATGTCATTAGTTAGTTCTTGCATAGAAACAATTTCTAGTACTTCTGGGTGGATAAGATGGGAGGCTTACTTCAGCCTGTTGATGAGATCCTTCCGATACATGATTTCCAAGCATGACACTAACAAAATCCTTAAACGGCTAATTCACTCTTTATTGGACAATTTTTTCTTTGTTGATTGAAATTTATCTCTTAGTGAGAATTAGAAGAGCATGACCTTCAAACAAAGCATGAAGAAATAGTAAGGGATGGAGGAGAGATGGATTCAAGCAAGAGTTGTGATAAAAAAAAATTGTTGATTCCCTGGAATAAAAGGATGTCCATAAAGCGTGTGCTTCCTGAGATGAATAATATCATAAATTCTAACTCAGATCCGGTAAATATTTCAGTCTACCTTGCTGTAGTAAGTTTATTGAAACTTTTTCTTAAGAATAGAATGAAATCAGCAAATTGCTTCCAATATGAAAGAGAAAAAGAATAGCAACTCTTATGAGAGTTTGCAACTGATTTCTCAAAATATTACATTCCATAGACATGATGATGCATTGTGTAGATCTGTTTGGCACAATCTTCAAAGAATTCATGATCCAAAACAAAAAATTGAAGTTGAAGTTGTGTCATGCTATTTATCTTCTGGTCTTCAGTCTAAGATCTTTAGGTCCACAAGATTTGATTGTTTTTGTTTAAGGTTTGTTTGAGGATGGTTTGGATGGAGAAAAGATTGGTAGGAAGACTGATTTTAATACTAAGGGCTAGAATCCTTAAGATCATCTGTCTCTTATAAAAATTGAATGAAGGTTCAAGTTGATGATAATACAGATGGATCCAATAGGTATATAATTACAGTTTTCACATTGAGACTTCTTGAAAACTAGGTAGCAGATATGGTATGTAGGTATGACATTTTTTTGAGGGGCTTAGGTACAACTACGAACTTGCAGATAAAGTGGCCTGTACAGGCATACCTGCTAAGGTAGCTTGAAAACCATCTGAAATAACTAAAAGTAGATAGGAATGGTCACCACCTATGTTGCCAGGAAACAGAAACGGGTTCGAAACGTGGAAACGCCCATTTTCAAAGGAGCAGTAATACACTGAGTCAAAACTTGCTTTCTAGCTTGGCATTTCTTGGTTTCTACTAGATTCTTCCTACTTTCTTTGGATTACTATTCTGACCCAAACTATCTTTAGGATTTTTTAATGTGCCTCCTTGTTAGTATAGTTTTAATGTTATAAGACTCTATAGCTGAGCACACTGTAACTTAAACCTGGGTTTGGAAAAATTTATGAGAATAAATATAGGCTATATTTGAAAAGATTAAGTGGAGTGACACAACAACAAACTAGAATAAACTCCTTATAATATGTAAGACGCGAAATGTCCTGAAAACTTCTTGTAAATGCCGAAAACTTCCCGAAAATTTCAGAAATGTCCTAGACGTTTCCAGAAACTTCCCAGATGTTTTTGGGACATTTCCAAGGCGTTTCGTACCCATTTCCATACCGGAAACATTTCAGGGTGGATACGAGGGCGTTTCTTGGCAACAAAGGTCACCACATAATAATAAATATCCATGTTAGATTCTTTTTTGGAACTCCAACAACTCTATGTGAATTATAAGTATGGAGTTATATCATATTCTATGAAATGTTTGGATTATCTGTTGAGATTTCACCTGCAAGCCATTGTTATTTTTGTGGGAATATTACCTCCTTGGATTTTGATATGATTCAAACTTCAGAGATCAGGGAAGATTGATAACCCTTTGATCCATTCTTCCATCAATTTACTTATTGTGCTTCTGAGACATGCAAATACCATCATATCAGGTGATCAATTAAAGATGCTTCTACATTTCTAAATATTTATTGATTTGGAGAGTAGTTCAAATACAACTGCATTTTCACTTATAAAGGCAATTCTTGGGTGGAACCTCATAGTTATGGATTTCTCTAATTTAATCACTAAAGTTGCATATTTGATGGTTGTTAGTCAAGCTTGACTTTTTCAAAAGTAATGTAGCCAAATTCTTTTAAAGTTTGTCCTTGATCATCCTCTTGGCAACGAGCATTTATAGTAACATATAGATTTTTTAGTTGCAAACCTCACGTAAGGTGTTGATAATTTGCGCTATAAATTTTACCTTCATTTGTTAAGCTAAAAAATGAGGAATTTTGTATTATTGATAAAATTTATCATTTGATTCTTTTGACAACATCTACTGTAGCTATGAGCATACTTGTGGCCGAGAAGCTATGGTGTAAATATTACATGTACATTTTTAATTGTTAAGAAATTTCTGACTAATGCACTGGATGAACAAGCAGAGGCATATTTTCCCCCATTAGTGACACACTTGATTAATGACAGTGATAGTGACAGTGAGCTTTGGGCTATGATAGGATATATGTCTTGAAGGAGGTGATTGGATGTGTGAGCCAACGGTCGTTTCAACAAAAGCTAAAATTCAGTCTCTTGTGGTCTAAGTGTGAGAAAAACAACTATGATGTCCTGTTGCATAGGTATGTTATATTCTCCATGTTGTAAAAGCCTTTGATTTCACAAATAATTTTAGGTATAAACTACATGCAGATATGTGTGAAACTTGATTTAGGTAAACCTAAATCTGGGAGGGATAGAATGAGAACAAACCATTGACTATTAAATTGTCACGAGCAAGGTCATTGAGTCTTCCTTTTCAATTGATTTGTGTAGAGTAGTTATCATAGTTTTTATTCTGTCTTGCAATCTCAAAGATCATTTATGGAGAACATGGGAGTGTATGACTGGATCTGCAGTAACATTTCACTTGAATTTACTAAGGGCTTGCAATTCCATGTTGTCAAAGCATGTGTGTGACCACATAAACTTTGCAAGACACTTTATGACCTGACGTTTTAACTTCTAAGTGCAGTTGGTGACTTCTTGGACTATTCTTGGGTGAGAAAAACTTATCTTCCATTTTCAGTACTCCCTTTTAATTTCCAATTTCCCCCGTGTTCCAAGGTGAACTTTACCTGCTTTTATAATGTTCAAACTTGACATAGTGATACTTCTTGATTAAATAGGTTGAGAGGATGGGCCAATAACAACGATAAAGACTACCATTCAGATCTAAAGATTGAAAAAGATCCGAGGATTTCAACTTTAAGAGTTTTAGGCCATTATGAACCTTTTCATATCTCAGAGCTGAGAGTACAGAATGACTGAACAAGAAAAGGAAGGTTGAATGAGGAAAACCCTATGATGAGATTTCCTATTCTTACGTTAAAGTATGCTTCATGACCTCATACTTATTTTTTAATAAATAATGACAGACTATCTTGAAGAACAATGTTAATTTCTATGTGTTGGAAATTGAGTGTTCATTGCATAGGTTATCTAACAATAGGGTTCTTTCCATTGAAACAAAAAAATTCTATTTGTGCATTATCTTGAGAGAATCCAATCATTGTTCCTTGCATTGCCAGAGTGTGAGCTAAAGCTTAAATCCAAATGTTTTGGGGCATCAAAAGGTATTGTTTTACCTTTACAACTGGGCTTCAATTTTGCATTACAACTACATTGAGTCTCATTTTTTTCTTTTTTGAAAGAGAACAGAAATCAACATTTTTGTGAGTCTTCTTTGAGATACGTCATCGGTTTTCGAACAGTCCATTCTCCATTCACACAATTTTTCCAATCAGCGTAGTCAGCAGACCTTATGTTCTCTTTAAACATCCTCGGAGAACTTAACAACCTTTGGATTAGACTATCTGCTTATCTACCAAGCATAGTCATTCCAAGATGTGGCCTTGAACCGATTAAGCCCACATGGTTATCCATTTCTGATACCAAATCAACTATAGGATCATTGAGGTTTTTTTTTAAAAAATGTTTATCAATGCTTGGATTTACTGATTCAAACTTCTATTTGAGAACATTATTAAAAATATTAATATGGTTTTGAGTGGTTTAATTACATTCTAACTGAGTAAGAGTGAGTTGGTAGTTTGACTTTTGCTAGAATATAACTTGATTGGGTTTAATTTTGACAAGTAAAAATGCTAACAATAATTGAAGATGGATCTAAGTGTTGTTATCCATCTTTAGTGGCCAAATCATCTTATGTGATCAATGATAGTATTTTGAAATGCTATCTACTTGTTCTTTAGTTTTTGTATAAGAAAACCATAGAAAATTGTTCTGAATGGTGTAATTTTTATCTTCACGACTGTTAACTGGCTTATAAATTTTTCAAAAATATATACAGGTGCATCAGGTTGACAAGATATGTTCTGTATTAGTAGATATATTTCAAAGATGCTCATGGTTTTGAACTTCAGTTGAGACTACCAGTAATATTATGGTCTCGTATTATTGATCCCCATTTGTCCCCTGATGGCACCACAACAACTTTTGTAATAGATAGGAAAACAGGGCAAGTTAGGCAAGGTATGGTTTGTTTCTTGGTATTCTTTGCGGCAGAGTTTGAAGGAGTCCAATTATTGACTGCCTCATCGTCTAGAATCATCACTCTTAGTTTTCATCCAATTGGCCTCAAATATTTAAGCATGAATTCCTATTGCTACAGATATTCATATGTTAAGCCATGTTATTTCATATTTCATTGACATGATATTGATGTTCATTCAAATTTTATGTGTTCTACCCATAACCAGTTGTTGTCCTAGTAAACATGACTTCTATCTCTTGTGATAGTGGGATTCAAGTACAACTCTTCCAATTCAATAGAATTCTCTTAGAGGCACCCTTCCCACAAACCCTTTTGTCTTGCTTCCAATTCTAAGCGATTTCCCTTTCTCTGTTATGTTCTCGATCCAATGCTGAATCTAGTCTCCACTTAAAGTAGTTTCATTCCAAGTTTATAGAGAATATTCTTGTATACAATTTAGCTCATTGAATTTAATCCTACATGAAAATACATATACCAAGTGAAAATAGAAAGCAGAAAGTTCTCTCTACTTTGTTCCTCTGACATATTTATGATCTTTTTAATTAAATTTAAATGATTGAAAAAGTCCATTGTTCAGACCTAAAAACATTATTTTAAACTCAATCAATTGGTGAACTTGAACCGAACTTTATCCTTGTCAAACATGAACCAGAACTGAAACATTGTGACTTAGGTCAAAACTATAAGAACATTGGTGGTTTTCTTATTTGGTCATTTTTGAATATTGGAAGGCAATTCTGCTTAATTCATCTTCGTTCCTTGTCTAGATTATTCTCACTGATGGTTGAATTTGTTCAGACTTGATTCATGGTATCAAGAAAAGGATGGCAGTTCATAATTGCATTTTAGGAGTGCTTTTGTTGGTTGTTTGAGAAATACATTTTGGCTCTGTCATTGAAAAATTCTCAAATTTTGATTTATATCCAAGTTATGATGTATTGAATTAGACTCATCCTGTTATTCACTAAAGTGCACAAAATATACAATATTGTAAATAGGAGGGTGTGTACTTGATTATATTACAGAATGAGAGTTTGTTTTATTACTATCTACAACCAATAATTACAATCATTGTTAAGTCTGTCTGAATTTGGCCTTACACTAACTACTTTCATTATTAACTTTGTTCTCTGTAATTATCCTTTTAGCCTTTGGGCTTGTTTGGCCGATGTTAAAAATTCTGAGTAACTTTTGATTTTTTGCTTAGTCAATTGATGTTTCTACTTCATGAATGAAATATTTAGATTCATTCTATTCAACCCTAAAAAGTTAGAACATTTAGACGAGCCTGAGAAAACAATGTGGTAAACAATTCTATATAATTTGCAGTATAGATCTATGCTAATCATATTTTTTCCCATAATTTGCAGTATAGATCTATGCTAATCTATGTTGTACCCATAACCAATTGTTGGCCTGGTAAACATGACTTCTATCTCCTGTGATAGTGGGATTCAAGTACAACTCTTCTAGGTCAATAGACTTCTCTTAGAGGCACCCTTCCCATGAACCGTTTTCTCTTGCTTCCAATTCTAAGTGATTTGCCTTTCTCTATTACGTTCTCGATCCAATGCTGAATCTTTGTGTCTTACAGGCTCTCCTACAAGTGCTGTCCAAATTTAGATTCAAAATTGTTAGCAAATAATTTGAACTTTTTGCCTTTGTCCCTTCTTTCCTCTTCATTTAGGATCGTAACTCCTAGCTTTGGCTGACTTCGGTTCCAAACATGGATTTCTGGTTATTTTTCATATCTTTCACTCACGTGACTAAGTTCTCATAGCTTATTTTGTCGATGTGACCTTGATGTTCAATCAATTGTATTATGTTATCTCCATAACTGGTCGTAAAATTGTGGACTCCTCATGTTATAGCTACATTGAACATGTAAACACATCATCCGCCTCATGCTAGTGGGATCCAAGTATGACTCTTCAAGGTCAATAGGCTCCTCCCAAAGGTGCCATTCCCATTCATAACTTTGTAAAGTAGTTTCATTCAAAGTTTATAGAGAATATTCTTGTATACAATTTAGCTCATTGAATCTAATCCTACATGAAATTTTTTGTCTAGGTATTCCTAAGTTGATATATGATATCATAGCCTTTAGGTTATTATGTAGTTTCCTAATTACGTGCACCAAAATTTATTGTGTGATGTTGTGTAGGAACTCAACGATATGTGCAATATGTTTCTTGCATTTGATTAGATGGGAAATTTTGTAATTTATGTGATTTGTAATTTATGTAATTTATTTGATTTTGTAATTTATTTTCTATATTAGTTGCATTGAAGCTTGAAAATTTCATATTTCTGTTTTCATTAATATAGGAGAATATCTTAGGAATTTTTTTTAATTAAAAGTACTATTAATTAGAATTTTACTTTCATTTTTTTTACAGTCATGGCTTCTTCTGGAACTCCTAATTTGTTTGAGAGGACCGATTTAGAGATTGCAAAATTGCAATCTATTCTCGAAAATCCAACTACAGTTGGGCAGTATAAAGCCCATTGCAAAAAAATACTGGTTGATCTTCGTAGAATAGAGACAAGTTTGAAAACATATAATCCATTTGATTCTGAATCAATAAAAAAATTTATGGATTCACTAAAATCAAGTGTCTCAGGAGATGTAGGTTATAATGAGATTACATCACGACTTTCCGATAAGGAAGTCGTTAAGAGGTCTTGTTGGAGTTTTTATGCAGACAAACGGAAAATAAGGGCATATTATGTAAACAAATGTTCATGTCCCCTATGTGCCCCTTTGATTTATCCTAGATTTGTGGCCTCTCAAGGCCAATTTCCAAATAATGACCAATTACCGTTATACTTCATAATGATGCTACATGCTGAGGTTCACTTAAACCTAAAGGTGAACTATTTAGACATCCCTAGTTATTTGGGGCAGGGGCGTGGCCGTATTAGCCACAGGCAGGCATATAGAAAGGAGGGAGCTCCTGCAGTTGTTGACGCGCGGCAGCTTGTACCAAGGCCACAACCATTCTTATCAGGCTTTCAGGATGTCGCAGCACCTGTCGTTATGACTGCACATGAGGCTGCTATCGAGGGTCTTGCTGGCATTGCTCGCGAGACCCAATTGATCTCTTCTGACCATGTGGGTCAGTACCTTCAGAGACGCGATACTAGCAGTGGAGGTGCTAGTAGCACCAGTGATGCACGCAGTGAGGTATACGCTCGTGCATCTTTGATTTCCCCAGATGACTTTGAGCTAGTTACAGATCCCACTCAGGCACGTCGGCTAGGACACATCATGGCTGCTGACTTGTTGCGTGCGTATGAGGTGATTGCTCGGCATTGCAGCATTCCACTATCGGGGGTTTTAGATTTTATAGAGCAGAGTGGGAGTGTATCTTCTAGTCAGGGTACTACTGCCACTGCTACAGATAGACTTCCTGTTGTTGGGATCGTCACACCTGATGTTCAACACATTTCTGTTCCGGTGTGTGAAAATTAAACCTTTAATATAATTAAAATTTATTTTAATTGATCATTACTTTACAATTTATTAATATTAAAATTAAACATGTACTTCTGTGTTTAGGCTTCTGCTCCAGTGTGTGGAGCTTCACAGCCCACACCATCTACCCGTGTCACATACACACAGCTCTTGACTGAGCACAACATGGATCTCGATGTTCCGGGTCTGAGTCAACTTGGCTTAGTTGGCGACATATTTGCTGGTGTTGAGGTCATGGATGACAATCCCATACATTTGGAGACGCGTTCCGCAGAGGTATAAATACATGTGTTTTAATAGAATTAATATTTAATCTAAATTGAAATGTTAGAAATTAATGAACTTTATTCAAAAAACTTATTTATCAACTTCTTACATTTTATTTATTTTGTTTCACAGGGATCTACGGGACAGAGATCTACACATAGCGTAGATACTCCCAACATCCGCCCAGGGACAGATACTGAGGTAATCAATTGTACATATCTGTTATATGATGTATTGAATTAATCAAGATTCAAAAAACTTATTTATCAACTTCTTACATTTTATTTATTTTGTTTCACAGGGATCTACGGGACAGAGATCTACACATAGCATAGATACTCCCAACATCCGCCCAGGGACAGATACTGAGGTAATCAATTGTACATATATGTTATATGATGTATTGAATTAATCAAGAAATTGTTGTAGAATTTTGCTTATATATTTTAATATATGGTACATGCTATATATAGTTTATGACATGTATATTCCTTTTTTTTAACATGCAGGGTGCAGCAGAGCGTAGTGAGGGGTCTGGCACTCGCCCTAGTGCATGGAGGAGACTTCAGTGATATTTTATAGATTTCAGACATTTTAGACATACTTTTAGAGATTTTAGACATGTATATATATTCATACTCATTCTAGACATTATTATTATATTTTGATATATGTCTTAGACACGTGTATTATTAATATATTTTGATATATGTCTTAGACACGTGTATTTACAATTATGGATGTGAATATAAGACACCCCCTTATCTTTCATTTTTGTCTCTTGATGATATCATAATAGGTATATAATGATAGATAAGATATTAAATGCCCTTCATTTTTGTGATATAACATTGTAAACTTCGTTAAAATTCTATATTGAATTATTTTCAATGCTTAGACCTAATTTAGTAATACTTTATGTTACATTAAACATTCCATGGTATAATGGCTTATGTTACTATTTGAATCATATATGATGAAAGTTTAAGTTCAATAGATCATTCAATTAACAACTTGAAATAAGACTCATAATGACCATAGATTGTAATAGATCATTTTTGGGGGTTATTTTGGGCAATAGATCATTTTTTACACATCCTTTCTATTTTAAAGTCATCTCACACCCATTTTGGACACATGCAATTATGAATAAATCTACATATATTTTTGTTTATGTAGGAATAAAATGTCATATAGGTCATGTGAACCACTTAGAGTCTTGCAAACAAATAATACAACATCACGAATTGCATTTTACATTAAAATATATTCCAAATCATATAATATCTTTGCAATTGGAAGGATTTTGTTTCTTAGAAACTTAGAAAAGAGAAATTCGTCCATTTTCTCCTTAGAGAGTTCCATTTAAATTTTCTTCGTAATTGATCCTTGTATCAAAACCTTCCATATTAATTACATTCTCTCTTTCTCCTCCTCTCTTTCTAAGGTAGCTAACTCTATGTCTTCTTGCAACTCTTCTTACACATAAAAGGTGTCGTGCCTCAAATTTTATACCTAAGATGATATATATTTCTGAACTTCAACCAACATAGTAGGCATTGCTAATAATATACATTCTTATGAAATAAGATGGGTAAAATTTGAAATCATTCTCAAATAATCTTCACACTTTTTGCAATCTTGTGCATACTAATCCATAGTTCTCACATATTTTAAAAACACCATTAATCTCTGCTCATTACATCTATAACCTATACTATACATTCATCCACTTTCTTTACAACACTCACACATCCTTAGTCCATACAAGCATGTCTCTTGGTCAAATTACGCCTTCTTGCAATCTCATGCAAGACTTACACTTGAAAATTTTATGGACCTTCTTTTGTTTTATCATAAAACTAGAAAAACAATTTGTTCTACCCATAGCCTTTAAAGCCTCACACCATCATTGACATATTGCACCCTTATGAAAAAAATTCGTTGTTCACCATTGTTATTCTTTAGTGCCAAGATGCACCATTGTAAAAATGTGAAGCACTTAACTCCTCCAAAATACCTCATGCTAAGCACACATAATCATACCACTCTTGTGTGCTTCCAAAACACCTTGAAACATGCCACACATTTTCTAGACATGTGATTCAAAATCCATGTGGAGACTCTCGGTTTCTATGCATCTTTCAAAGTGACATCTTCCTAGTTCCACATCACATGGTATGAATATCTTGGTCTAACTATTAGCACCATGTCCATATAGAGGAATTTCAACGATCACTCGGCTTGGTAGATGAAATAAATTCTAACCATTATTCTTTATAGTCAATCTTTTATAGCTAAATTTTTCTAACTATAAATATTGTAAGGCATTTGAGAGAAAATAAGGGAGTTAAGAGATTTTATTTCCCCTTTCTTAATCAACTATACCTAGAAAGACTAATACTATCATGTTTCACATTTCTTGTATTATTTAACCATGTCTCCCACATGTTAGCATGCTCTACATATATACCATAAAAATGGTAACTTCCTTGTTTAGGATTTTTTTTAGGATACATTCCCCCTACCTGATTGTAGGAGATTTCTCTCCTTGTATTTCTAGTTACTCACAATCTATGTTCCATTACATATTCTACAATCTATTTCCCTCCTATCTCATTCTCTATGACATAATGAATCCTTAATGAATCAACACAATTCCAAGCATATTGAAATATGATAAACTTGTACAGTGATAAGGGTACTCCATATACAACCTTTTGGTTCACAACTAAACAAATAACATATATCAAAAACTATGTACATCTGAATTCCCAACTAACATTTCCACATTAAAAATAATAATGCAACATACATCCACATCATAAATCATGTTTATACCATACATACTTCCATGTAACAACCATATCACAATACTTGTAAACCATAAACCATCTCACAACAAGTAAGAATCACAAGTATTAAACAACTTTATTGTATAGTGGTCTCCATAGTCCCTTCAAGTAGAAAATACAATGCTATCTAGCTTAATAGTTTATTACCAACAAGGTTTAGTAATTTATTCCATGTCCTTCTATATAATACCAAGTGGCTCTGCTCGTTGTTCAATGACTTGTAAAATTTTTTCATGGTCTTCTACATCTAGTCTCCATTTTTTGCGTTTACTATTTGTAGTCTTCACCTGCTGCAATTGTAACCCTGTAGCAATTATGTGATGGGTGTAATGATACACCTTTTTGTCTGGTTTGTAATCAACAAAGTGAATCCCACTTTGGAGGGCTTTCACTTGTTGTAAGTATGTTCCCTGCACTACAACCGAGCCAGTAAAAAATGTTGTCACTTCACTTGTTATTTCACATGTTAGCTTTGTTCTCTCTTCTTGTGCAACGCAACAAGTAGTACTCCACTTTCTCAATATTGGCTTCTTCAGCAATGACTGCAAATACATCTCCTACAACAAAATGCAAAGAAACATTCAATGATCGGATGTATAGTATAAATTATATACATATATATTTAATTATCAAATTATACTTGATCCTTTCAAATAAAACATACCTTGTTTAACCAGTCCAGATATGTGGTCATAATCAGTTGAAATTAATGGCACATCTTCAAAACTATCATCATGATCTGATCCATATGTGTCATCCACAACTAAAGGAACTTGCTTCCACTCACCTACATACCCATGTTTTTGACTATTGCACTCTGAATATGATTTGTTCATGCATTCATAACAAAAACAAGAATAATCTCTTGTACAGATTGTCCAGTTATTACTATCCATAGTCATCAAAGAGTGCAAAGACCTAGAATTGGGAATCCTTTCACATCCATACTTTTCCTTCGATCAATACCTTCATTTAATCATGCTCAAAAGATCAATAAAGTTTAAAACAAACAACAAAAATCAGAATAAAAAAATTTAAAGTTAGTAACTTGTAGTTCACTTAATAAATCACATCAAGATCTACATATCTATGTTTTAAATGTGCATGTACCTGTTATCTCCCAAAACACTCTATGTGGGGTTGAAGCCTGTGGGGTTGAAGCGTGTGATGTTGAAGCCTGTGAGGTTTGAAACCTGAACTGTAAAATGTTTCTTACACCATTCAACAACGGTGTGGGCATCAATCAATCGATCTCCCTCATAATCAAAGATTTGTTTCTTTAGAGCATGTTTGATGCATGCACCCGCACCATCGTGTTCTCCCTTCCCATGACCACTCTAAAAAAAACTCCATAAATGAGGAATTTTGTGATGATGATGATAACGACTGAGTGCAAAGAAAGGGCGAGAGGATTTGAATTGTGATGCGCAACCATCTGACCAAACAAAATGTTGATCTATTTGTATTCCTCGCTGATGAAGATATTGAAAGAACAAACCAAAACAATGTTGCAAAAAGTGGGTGTCATGTTCCTTGTCATCACTTATATAGAAGTGATACTCCTTCTTGATCATTCGCTTCACATATGTACTTTCAACCCCATCCAAATCCAATTGTGCATGCCTATAAAATACTTGAACCATGATAGTAACCTGGTCAGTATGATAATACTGTGTTTGAATTTCTTTTTGATGAGAAAATGAGTAATTCTCAGCAAAATCAACCACGGACAATATGGAACCAATAGGGAATGTGTCCCTATTAGTCTTGAATTGTGTAGCCTGCCACTTTGAATAGTGAGAATGTTTGATGTACGAACTAATTAAACTTTGGAAACTTTGCATGAATGTAGCAATGGGGATTTCCTCTTCTACCAAATCCAACCTGGTTGCATCTTTTCCAAGCCTTGTTGAATATTTTATGTATTTGAACCTACAAAATCAATTCATAACATGGACAAATTGTCATGTATTCATTTGCAGTAAAATAAAAATCAAAATAAAATCTAACATCCAAATTTAAAAACATAAATTTATATATATCACCTCTTGCAAGCAACCAGGTTAACTGTGTCCAAATCTTCATTTGTTTTTGGCAATAATTTCAAGTCCCCACACTTGTCACAGACACCTTTGATGCAAGTCATACGATCATCGACATGATCATCGGATACGTTGCAAAGAATTGAAGTTATGAATTCACTGACACGTGTAGGTGGGGCAATTTCTTCTCGTAACTTTCTATACACCTGAAAAAAACATAGATTTTGATAAACATTAATTTTAAATCACATCTCAAAAAATGATATTTAAACAAATTTCAAATATATAGATATAAATGAAAGCACGCCTCAAAATATATATACATTGAATCTATAAATTTTTTTGTACCTGATAGTGATAATCAAACTCAACGTGATAGCGACAACAACATGTGTCAAGGACTTTATCAGCTCGCACATACCAAGGCTTCAAAATTTTCAAACATTCGTTGTCCAATCTTAACATCTGGATTTTCTTCTGTAAACTTTATGTACATCTCATGTTGAGTTATTTCAAGCCAATGTTTTATATGTTCATCATAGTTATTGCGAGTTATCCTATGTTTTAAAACATCCCTCACATTCGGAGAAGGATGAGTCCTCTCAGTCCAAAAATCAGAAACTATCTTCACAATATTATCCTCTATTTTATCAGAACGTGGATTTCTACACATTAGTGCCCAATTTCCTTCCATAGTAGAGTCATCCAATGTCTTCCTCCTCTTTGCATACCTGCTAACCGTCTTTCTAGATAAACCCAATGCCTTGGCAAAGGTGGTAACATGACGATTCTTTGTTGTATCTTCACTTACAACTGAAGTTAATATTGCTCTATGAGAAATACTCTTATCAGCAGACCTAGTTTTTGTACCCAAAGAACTTATTCCTTTAAAAACATTCCCAACAAATTCTTCTTCTACACGTTTTGAATTTTTCCATCCAAAATCAACTCCCAACAATTCTAATGTTTTCCTCATATCAACATGATTCAAGAATGTAACCAACAAATGTGCTCTAGTAACTGTAGTCAAATTAACAAATTCACCATATACTATCTCTACACTTTTTGTTGTTTTCTTTCATGATAGTGGTTCTTGTTGGGAAAATTCTTTTAATTTTTGTAAATCCATCTTCACCAAGTGTTTCACATTTTTCTTGGGAAGTAATTCGATAACTTTTGTTATCACTTCAGCATAATGTTGCGCATCATGATCTGTGTCCATAAACATACACATGGGATCCTATCAAAACCCTTGCCTTTACCCAATCTAAAAAACATAAATTATCATATTTAAACCTTAGAACTAAAAAAAATTAGGATCTATCAAGGGTTTCTATACATATGTACCAATTTTTGCAGCGTTGTCTTTCACTTGTTGTGTCTTCTCTCTCTCTCTCTCTCTCTCTCTTAACTGTGCCCTCCTATGAAATAAAATCTTCTAGCATTCTTCTCTGCATTCTCTTCCTCGGTATATTGTCGTTTCTTGATTCTTTGCATTTCCCATGATTCATCCACTTCAATAATTTTCACTTGCACACATAAATCGTGATAGATCTGAATGTCTAAGAGTAAACTCGATACAAAACTATATGTGCATGCAACTCTATTTATATACAAATCTCAGTAGAACTTATGTTATTTTTAATTTTAGTTTTCTATAACTTTAAAACAACTTTTCTAATTTTAATAGAATTTATATTTAATATGTAAAACAACTTTTCTAATTTAATATTACATATTTTTGATTAAAAATAATTAAAAAAAAACAAACTTAGTTTAAAACACAAAAAATATGTAAAAAACTAAATTTAAAACATAAAAAGCGAACAATATTAAATAAGTAACTTGTAAAACATTAAATTTAGAAGGGGAGACGCAATTGCGAAACATTAAATTTAGAAGGAGACGTTTTGGCGGTGCTTTGGTGGTGCAGAGGGGGTTCTACGCAAATGGGGGTTCGCATGCGAACCACATTCGCACAAACCATGTTCGCGCAAACCCACATTCGCACGAACCCCTTTGAGTGGCAGTGACGTGGCACCTGAGTGGCACATTTTGGCTCCAAATCCTTTTGGGGGACAATTGTGAGCCAAAATCTGCCACTCGGGTGCCATGTAATTAGGGTAAATGAACTAGTTAAATTACAAAAATTTGACACAAAATTCATATTTTTATTAGCTTTCTAAAAATGTAATTTTCATTTTTTAAAAATCTGTTTTGCTATTTATTTTTGTAATTTTTACTAACATATGGTATTTTAGGACAATCAATAGTACACAATCAACCAAATTTGAAAAATAGTAGAATATATCAAAAAAATTTGAAAAAATATACTTAGTATTTGTTGAATTCTTCTTCTTACCTGTGATTTTTTATTTTAATTTTGATATGAATATTAAAAGTTATTGGCATAGAAATATGGACGCCATTTATTTTAAAATATAGTTACAAAATAATTAATGAAAAAAAAAATATAAGTCAAAAAAATATGAAAATTTGACAACACGTCAAAATTATAATCTTGAACATATATCTAAAATTTCATAGTGAAAAGATAAGTTTTCATTTAAAAAAACCACCGGGGGACAGTCATTCCTCTTTAATAAAATAAGAAACAACATATGAATAAAATTAAGAAAAAGACCATATTTTTTGCCAATTTTTTTTTTAAAAAAATATACATGTATTCTACACTCTAAACACAACATTTCGTTAGTTTGTGGAATTTCATGAATGTGTATGGTTTTGTGGCTATTACCTTTAGAAAATCAATTAAACTGAAAATTCATGTTTACTAAGGTACAAACCATACCAAAATAGTGGGACATTTTATTGTGCTTTTAGTAAATAATGTATGGTGAAATTTGTATCTCGTAGAGATGATATTGCAAAATAATATATTTATTGTAGTAAGGAATATGTTTATTTGTTGGACATATTAACGAATATCTTATAGATTGGAGATTACTATGGACAACTAGGTTTAGGATTCTTGTAATTACGATTCTCATAATTGGTATGGGATACTTACAAAATTGTATATTTCTTGAGTGTTACTCCTAGTTAAGAATGATGTAATCATTATTAAAAAGGTAATGGAAAAATTAACCTAGGCTGAGAATTATGAGATACTATGAATTTACACATTAAAGAAATCGATTGTATATTGATTGTTATCATTTATAATTTTCTTATATTCAAGTTTTAGTAAAATATATTTATCTTTTTGGGGTATAATACTACCTCAAAACCATATCTTCTTATAGATTTTGAGATAAAGAATATTTGTAAGATTCGAGAAGTTTAATGCCCACATTTTGCACACATAAATACAACAGTAAAAATAACTCATTCTTACAGTAAAGTCTATGTTAGTTCCAAATTTAGTTTGAGTCAATTTATCATTTACATGTCATAATTTTTATTTTTATTTTTATTTTATTTTATTTTTAGTGGATTGTATATTGGCTCAAATTGCTAGTCCCACCAAGAACAATTTGTATCCATTATTAACAAAAGGTCAATCGTTAAGTCCACCATAAGGACTTCATGTAAAATTTTGTTCTTGGACAATTATCAGATAAACTCTTGTTTCTCATCTTGTTTACATTGTTTCTTAGGTCCCTTATTGGCGCGACTTTATAAAAAAAGAGTTACGAAAGTACTTTTCTAACATCCTGAATAAGTACATGATTGGAAGCATTATAACTACACATGATCCAAAAGTGATTTTTTTTCAAGGTAAGATCCCATGTTTCCACATTTCACGATTTCGCATGTGAAATTTATTTTATTCTTAATGTCATAAAAGGGCATAACAAGGGATTACAGGACCAAGTTTATGGTTTCCTAGTTTCTCTTAAGTCAACATCTTTCAAATCATTTTTGTTTGCAAAGATTTAGTACCAATTTTCTACCCACAAGTTCACCTTGTAATCAACTGAGGTTTAGTTTAATTCCAATTTACACTCAGGGCTCTATGCCCTATTATAGATCAGATTTAGGTGTGAAAAAATATTTACCCTATAAACCCTCCATAAAAGACCAAGGTCTTATATTGCCACT
Organism: Taxus chinensis; assembly: GCA_019776745.2. Taxonomy (NCBI): domain Eukaryota; kingdom Viridiplantae; phylum Streptophyta; class Pinopsida; order Cupressales; family Taxaceae; genus Taxus; species Taxus chinensis. Next base: position 236,592,423 of record CM034157.1, on the reverse strand, counting down.
AGCTAAAGTAACACATTTAGCTGTAAGGAACTAAAGAGATCATTAATAAGAGTTTAAGTTATAGTAAAACTATTTCACTAGCTCCATTTGTGTCATCTCTATCCCACAAGGAATTCATTCAATGATGAAGTTAATTTCTAAATATAACTTCCTAAGACTTGGTAGTCCACTAGGATCCTAAGGAAGTGTTAGTTGTACATACTCCATAGATGGTAAGGTTACATCGCATAGCCATTTCTTTGAACAATGACTCTTCAAATGACTTGCAAGGTGGTGTTCACCACTCAACACTATTTCGGACCTGAAGAGAACACATTATCCTTGCCACAGACACAACTACCAATCCTAGAAGGGAACCATATACGCCAGATAAAGTTTGACCATGTCATTCCTAATTAACGGGTTCACGATAATGTCATTAAACATACAGGCTATGATGATACCTCAAACTAGGGATCTTATTTACTTAACACAAAAGGTGTCATCGAGTATACATGGTTCAGTTCATTTGAAGGTATCAATTTACTATGCTAAAAAGAATAACACATGAAGCTTAGTTATGCATGAATTTTTTTCTAGGGTTGACTATTGTGTTTGGATTTATTTATTACAATTTCTAGGTAAAGAACACAACACATCAAGTAATTAATCATCTTTACATAGGTGTGAATGCCAATAATTTGGAAGAATGGAATGTGATGGATAATATGAGCTATAGATAACCATGTTTTTAACCCCTTAATGATAAAAGTGATAATCCTAGTTTAGATGAGGAGTGATCTCTCTCAAGAGGGACATTCTAAACCTCCTATTGTTTCCCTAAAAAAAATTTACTCTAACACACATGCTATGAGTTTACGTCGACTCCTTGGTTTTGGAATATTAAAAATGGTTAAAAATAGGAATGGGAGGTATATATTTTTTTTTCACTTCTACTAGATATATGTTTTTATAGTTCAATTAGACAAGAAACTATTCCATTTTTGAAAATTTTGAAAAGGCGAATTTTTTGGCACGGGTTAGTGACCTGTTCACCTAAAAATTACACTTTAATTTTTTTTAGAGGTCAGCTTCGCCTACCCTTGAAAAATATCCCCTATATAAACCTAGATTATTCACCAGGCAGAACTCACTTCTACAATATGATATATCCCGTATTATAGACGCGCGACAAGGGGGAAAGATATTGATGCGCGACAAGGAGAGTTTGTAGACAAGGAGATACTGCAGATATTGACACATAATAGACGCATGACAAAGATTTTGTTGACGAGTGACATGGATATTTTTTTTTTATGAGCAAGAAGAGGGTAGAGGCTGCAGACGCGCGATAGGATATTTACTGTCGCGCGTCAAAAAAATGCATTGACGCGCGTCAACATACCTCAGTGACGCGCGTCAACAGACCTCAGTGACGCGCGTCAACAACCATAATGACGTGCGTCACTGAGGTCTGTTGACGCGCGTCATAGACCTCAGTGATGCCCATCACTAGACCTCAGTGACACGCATCAACAACCGTAATGACGCGCATCACTGAGGTCTGTTGATGCACGTCACAGACCTCAGTGACGTGCGTCAACAACCGTAATGACGCACGTCATTGAGGTCTATTGACGTGCGTCACCGAGGTCTGTTGACGCGCTTCAATGAGGGTTATTTGTTGATGAGTGACCTTGACGGATAGTTGACACGTGATAAGGAGGTACAACAGATATTGACGCATAGCAGATGCACGATAAAGAGTTTGTTGATGCGCGACACAGAGATTTTTTGATGAGAAATTAGAGGTCGGAGGCTGCAGACGCACGTCGGGAGATTTTGTTGTCGCGCGTCAAAAAAATGTAGTGACACATGTCATTAGACCTCAGTGACGCGCGTCAACAACCGTGTTGACGCGCGTCACTGGGGTCTAATGACGTGTGTCACTGAGGATGCTATCGGACAGCACCCTCATTGGTCTAGTACAAGATTACCAAATCTGATCAAAATGTAAATCAAAGTGATGCTCTTATATGCACCAAGTACAAGTACAACATTTAAATATCAAACCTTAAACGAGAAATCTATACACAGTCATGTTTTTCTTAGTTGACCAAGTTACAAATTCAAAAAGTACAACTACTTTTGAATTACAAGATCAAAGCGAACTCTTCAAAGAAATGTCATCAAGTAAATATATCATGTTAAGAAATAAATTTTCAACAACCAACAATTAGCCAAGTATCACAGGAAAAAGAGACAAGATGATCATGTTTCTTCATCCAAGAAGCTTCATTCTTATATCATCATGTCCTAAAACAAAAAAATCCTTCCAACTATCAAATATAGCTACAAGACTTTCTCAACTGATAAACATTTCAAGTTCCCATTCTGAAAATACAACAGATCATATTTTTAGCCATAGTATCATGAATAGAGTCTAGATCGATTATGCATAAAACAAAAGAATTTCATCATCACAAGGTAAAACTTTGTCTCAGGGAATCAGGAATGACATGAGACATCAAAGATAACTTTCACCATGCAAGAAAGTAAAATCAAATAAAGAAATTACAATTAAGTTCGAGGCTTCAAAACTGAAAGATTACATCTATAATGTGAAATTTTGAAACGTTTGCAAAGAATCAAATAAAAGGCCAACTCATTCCAATAAAAGGTGTAGGTACCTAGTGATGCAAAATGGAGCTGCTCAATGAAAGTTTCAAAGCATTATTCAATACTGAAAGAATGAAAATAAGATCTCATAGTGAAATATTAAGAGCAAGAATTTCAAGTGCAAATTACTTAAGATGGATTCATTTACATTTTCATTTACTTAAAGAGTAAATGTATTAGGTACAAAGTTTAAAGACTTCCATCCAAAGGTACAACAAATTGGTAAAATCGTAAAAGTACAGATTTGTTACAGTGCACCAGTACAGTTTTAAAAGAGAAAGCAAAATCAATCAATATATTTCTCAAACAACTGCAGGTATAAGATAAGACTACAAGTATTGAAATAAATTCCACACTTTCAGTGAAAAAGATCAATGGTTAAGCACATGAATTTCAAAAACTAAGGATAATGCATCTAAAGTCTTGAAAGCAGGGAAAATTTTAGTGGCGAATATTTGTAATATGGCGAATATTCCATTTTCAAAAATTTTGAAAAGGTGAATTTTATGGCACGGGTTAGTGACCTGTTCGCCTAAAAATTACACTTTAATTTTATTTAGGGGTCGGCTTCACCTACCCTTGAAAAATATCCCCTATATAAACCTAGATTATTTACCACGTAGAACACTTCTACTTCACATTTTTCAACAATATGATATATCCCGTATTATAGATGCGTGACAATGGGGAAAGTTATTGACACGTGACAAGGAGGGTGCAGACAAGGAGATAATGCAGATATTGACGCATAGTAGATGCATGACAAAGAGTTTGTTAACGAGTGACATGGAGATTTTTTTCGATGAGCAAGAAGAGGGCAGAGGCTGCAGACGCGCGACAGGATATTTGTTGTCACGTGTCAAAAAAATGCATTGACGCGCATCAACAGACCTCAGTGACGCGTGTCAATAACTATAATGACGCACGTCACTGAGGTCTGTTGACGCGTGTCATAAACCTCAGTGACATTCACTAACAGACCTCACTAACACGGTCAAAAATCGTAATGATGTGTGTCACTAAGGTCTGTTGACGCGCGTCACAGACCTCAGTGACGCGCATCAACAACCGTAATAATTCACCTCATTGAGGTCTGTTGACGTGCGTCACTGAAGTCTGTTGACGTGCTTTAATGAGGGTTATTTGTTGACGCATGACAAGGAGGTACAACAGATATTGACGCATAGCAGACGCACGACAAAGAGTTTGCTGATGTGCGACACGGAGATTTTTTGATGAGAAAACAAAGGTCAGAGGCTACAGACATGCGACGGGAGATTTTGTTGTCGCGCATCAAAAAAATGCAGTGACGCGCGTCATTAGATCTCAATGATGTGTGTCAACTACTGTGTTGACACGCGTCACTGGGGTCTAATGACGTGTGTCACTGAGGATGCTGTCGGACAACACCCTCATTGGTCTAGTACAAGATTACCAAATCTGATCAAAATGTAAATCAAAGTGATGCTCTTATATGCACCAAGTACAAGTACAACATTTAAATCTCAAACCTTAAACGAGAAATCTATGCACGGTCATGTTTTTCTTAGTTGACCAAGTTACAAATTCAAAAAGTATAACTACTTTTGAATTACAAGATCAAAGTGAACTCTTCAAAGAAATGTCATCAAGTAAATATATCATGTTAAGAAATAAATTTTCAACAACCAACAATTAGCCAAGTATCACGGGAAAAAGAGACAAGATGATCATGTTTCTTCATCCAAGAATCTTCATTCTTATATCGTCATGTCCTAAAACAGAAAAATCCTTCCAACTAGGAAAATATAGTTACAAGACTTTCTCAACTGATAAAAATTTCAAGTTCCCATTCTAAAAATACAACAGATCATATTTTTAGCCATAGTATCATGAATAGAGTCTAGATCGCTTATGCATAAAACAAAGGAATTGCATCATCACAAGGTAAAACTTTGTCTTAGGGAATCAGGCAAGAAAGTACAATCAATGACATGAGACATCAAAGATAACTTTCACCATGCAAGAAAGTACAATCAATTAAAGAAATTACAATTAAGTTCGAGGCTTCAAAACTGAAATATTACATCTACAATGTGAAATTTGGAAACGTTTGTAAGGAATAAAATTTAAGGCCAACTCATTCCAATAAAAGGTGTAGGTACCTAGTGATGCAGAATGGAGCTGCTCAATGAAAGTTTCAGAGCATTATTTAATACTGAAAGAATGAAAATAAGATCTCATAGTGAAATATTAAGAGTAAGAATTTCAAGTGCAAATTACTTAAGATGGATTCATTTACATTTTCATTTACTTAAAGAGTAAATGTATTAGGTACAAAGTTTAAAGACTTCCATCCAAAGGTACAACAAATTGGTAAAATCATAAAAGTACAGATTTGTTTCAGTGCACCAGTACAGTTTTAAAAGAGAAAGCAAAATCAATCAATATATTTCTCAAACAACTGCAGGTATAAGATAAGACTAAAAATAAGTATTTGAAATAAATTCCACACTTTCAGGGAAAAAGATCAATGATCAAGCACATGAATTTCAAAAACTAAGGATAATGGATCTACAGTCTTAAAAGCAGGGAAAATTTTAGTGGTGAATATTCGTAATATGGTGAATATTCCATTTTTGAAAATTTTGAAAAGGTGAATTTTTTGGCACGGGTTAGTGACCTGTTCACCTAAAAATTACACTTTAATTTTTTTAGGGGTCGGCTTCGCCTAACCTTGAAATATATCCCCTATATAAACCTAGATTATTCACCACGTAGAACACTTCTACTTCACATTTTTCAACAATATGATATATCCTATATTATAAACGTGCGACAAGGGGGAAAGTTATTGATGTGTGACAAGGAGGGTTTGCAGACAAGGAGATACTACAGATATTGACGCGTAGTAGTCGCATGACAAAGAGTTTTTTGACGAGTGACATGGAGATTTTTTTCGATGAGAAAGAAGAGGGCAGAGGCTGCAGACGCACGATAGGATATTTGCTGTCGCGCGTCAAAAAAATGCATTGACGCGCGTCAACAACCATAATGATGCGCATCACTGGGGTCTGTTGATGCGCGCTATAGACCTCAGTGACGCGCGTCAACATTTGTGTCGTTTGGATCCCACAAGAAATTCATTTGATCACTGAAGTTAATTTCTAGATCAACACTTCATAAGATGTGGCGCGTCCACTAGGATCCTATTGAAGTGTCGCGTTCTGCTTACCCCAGAAATCGTTTGACGCATGTCGTTCACTAAGGTCTATTGACGCGCGACATTGCATTTACGATGACGCGCGACAGCTAAACATACCGATCCCGACGATAAACTGCAAAGCCTTCTGATCGCAGTGCTTGATAATCAGGCGAAATTAGGAGGTGTCATACGAGTACCCCCAAAAAATTCACCTTCCTGTGAAACCGGTTCCAGGGATTTTCGCCAGGTATTCTCCACCTCCGATGTGCTAGGAAAGGTCATGCTTAAGAATGAACCCTAGATTTACACTAAGGGGGTTTTAAATGAGTAAGATTGTCGATTGTGGTTTCATCTCTTTATTGAATATTTCCAAGGTAAAGAATACTTGCACACCAATAATCATCTATTGCACACTGGAGGTATTCACCTATAATGTGATATTAAATGCTCCTAATTTAAAGGACTTTAAAAATATCACAAATAGCTCCTCATTGTATGTAATATAATTAAACAAAACGTAAAATGAGAGTAAATAGACATTTCCCAACATATCCCTAAAACTATCATCTTATACACACTTAGAGGAAGATTAAAATATATCAAGTGTCCTGAACATGGAACTCATTTGCTATTATATTGTGAAGACATAGTTACAATGGATAGTGTAAATAAAATAATAAAAATTAATAACATTTTAAAACCTTTATCGTGGAATGAGCTTGTCACTAACATGCCTAAGTAAAATTCAATTGAGTTTTCAAAATAAATCGTTGGCATGGCACCCATTAGATATTAGTATTGTTATATCTTCAAAATTTACCACAAAAAAGTGACTATTCGTCTGGTTTTCGGTAAGTACCAATGGTCACTAAAGAATACATTAAGGTATATTTATTTTAATGGGATTTCTTAACCAATAAGAGACAAGGGGGGGGGGGGTGGGCAATAAGATAACATAATTTGCCTCTAAAAAATATATTCAAGTAAATGTGTAGATATATTAGGGTAACCCCAGTAACCTTTTAGGAATAGGGGAGTAGATGTGAAATTGATCCACTAGTCATAAGTTTATAGTGTTAACTTAACTGATTTACGCCAAGTGATAAATATAATAGTGTTAAACAATAATTATTTCAGGGGAAAACGCTCAATAAATCCATTAGGTGCATTATTTTCTTTCTCCTCATAGATGGAAAGAATGCAAATTACCATCAATAGAATTTATATTAACTTACGGAGACATCATTTAATGAACCAAGGTGAGGGCAATCAATAGTAATATGTTACAAATAGAGAGATTGTTCATAATGGCAGTCATAATCAGCCATGGGCTATCATTTAAAAAATGATATTGCGATACCATTTCATTTTAGGATCACACCCACATGACTATTATCAAACATATAGTATGTCATGCCATTGACTATATTGTTTTATAGTATTTCTATGAATCATATGGCATTAACTTAGTATGAAAGATTGACTACGTGTACAATGGGAACCGTATACTGGCATGTCAGAACTAAATGAATTGTATAGGCAAACGAGTATGCATAATAGATCCATTACGGCTTATGCGTATGTGTGCACCTATCGGTATATGAGAGAACAATGTAATTATATATAAAACGATTTCCGCACTAACTCACTACATATATGATTAGGATGTCCCTTAGATCATTATTATGAGAACAAGTAGTGTGTTTGGATTGATGATAACTATTCTAGAAAAGGATTGACACTCTAAATCATAATGAATGTACGATTCTGATGATTTCTATGTATTTTCATCATCAATAAGAATCATGAAACTGTAGAGGCCTTATATATAGCTTTTACACCAAGATGGGTCGATGTGTTAGGAAATGATTATTGAGTTTATGTAACATTCCCCACGCCATCTTCACTATTGAAAGAGTGAAATCTCTTTGTGAATTAATTAGATTGAAACAATTCTTTCCCTACAAATCAAGAGATGAAATTGTCATATAGTAAGAACCATTTGAGATATGTTGGTGTGGACCTATCATTGTAAGTGATACACCCATCACAATATATTGATTTGGCAGGTTATGCTTAGTAAATGTAATTCACCAAAAACAAGTTATTTATCACAGATCAATAATGTCAATAGCAGTATTTGTCTAATTTTAGAACTTGGGTTTTTCCCTATTAGTTTAGAAAACTTGTTGCGTAATGAGTTAATTTACACTTGATCTTTTTCAAACTCCGTATAGATAACTCTGCAATTTTGACTTGAGTGTAATTAGCGAAATTATCAAGGTGTTAATAATATTAAAATGGTTTAAAATCCAAATCACAATCAAATAAAGTTTTCAAAAAGTGCAACGGTTATGTAGAAGACGATTTGACAACACAAATGTTCGTTGAGGTTTGAATGATTGGAAGGGAAGAAATCATGCTAGATGATTCCTTGGGTCAGACCTAAAAAGTTTATCTATTGGTGCCTAGCCCCAAATCAGTCCATGGATCTTACCAACATTCTCAGGTATTTGTTAGGGGTTTCCAAATTAGGAGCGGTTACAAAACTTATGTGATCTTCAACTAGAATTTCAGAATAGAATCTCCATTTTATTTACTATGTCTCGAAACCTATCATGTGATGAATAGAAGCAAACACTTAAGGTTGTCCAATTGGTATGGACATATTTACAGCAATTACAAATAAATGCATTCTTCAGAATTCGAGTGTTTATAGTTTTAAACATATTAATATTGGTTTGTCTGAATGCCTTACAAGATGAATCAAATTTCAATTTTTATTTTATGTTAGGATCACTGATTTACAAGGAACGCAAAAAACCATTAGAGTTTACCATTTGACATGTACATATCGTAATTAACATAATGTGAGTTGGGAGTGTGTTCGTCAAAGATATTTTGGAGGTAATGTTCCTTTTCTATTGATTTTTTGTACATAGACAACGATGTATTTTGTGTGTCATGCCTAGGGGAAATTATTGTAAACACCTCTAATTCTTATGTGGGAGAAATACATAGCTATATCAAGTGCATTGGCTACCACATCCTTTCGATTAACTTTTCCTAGAAGTTTCAAAAAGAGATTATATTGTCATGAATTTTATCTTCTCCAAGCCTTTCAAGTAATAATTTCTTCTCAGCTATCTTAAAGACTAGCAAAAAATTATGAATAATATTAAATCACCATTCACTATAGTAGATAGTCCTCTTCTCTATCTACTTCATCTACCCCTTCGCGGGTTTTATTTGATTTTGGATTCAAGTTCAAGAAATCCCACCATTTTGAACACACCTTCAACAATCGTGTAACCCTCTATTGATTTTTATCATTAAGTTCTAGTTTAGAATCCATGTCACGAATAAGGTTCCTAGGTTAGAGTGTTATCTAACTTTGCATGTAACATCCAAACCTGAAGCATAGTTTGATCTGGTTCGTTATCCATGGTACATCCTTCTCACAATCATTTTCATCTTTTATAGTAAAATCCAACATTGCATTGCAGTTAAATTTGATCTTGTAATTCAATTTAGTCCATAGAGATGACCACCTTCAAAATAATTTTAACAACCTCTATTTGGTACACTTTAGTTCTATATATATTTTATGGCTTTACTTTATGATTAATTGATTTAAATGTCCATATATTCTAAACCCAGACATAATCTTCACTATCATCATGTTTTGCTTGTTCCTAAATTAACTTAATTTAGAACCAATATCATGTCTTATACATATCCATCTTATGAACTGTCATAATTTTGTGTGCATGAATTATCCACTGAGAGTATATAGTATCCTACTCGATCCCCCTCATGTGTTTTATTCTTGTAGTGCATCTTTTACAACACTTATCTATGTCTTTCAGACACATTGCCTTACTGACATACAAATCTTATGTATAAGTATGCATCATGAACAATCATCAAGAATGATCCATGAACATGGTGATGACTTATATTTATGATAATTAGCTACAGTATTTATTTCATACACTTATACAATAATTCAAAAACAACACTGGAATAATTTTTTTTACTTAAATTGCTCACTACAGCATCACCACAAGGGCTCCAAATAGTTCCTTTTAACTCAATTGATCTCATAAGGAACTTACATAAACATGAACCCACTCAGTACAATAGAGAGAACATAGGGTACCTATCATGGATGTCATACTTAAATGACATATACCAGGACAATGACATGAATCATAGTAAGAAACACAAGGTAGGCATACTTCCACAACATTGCCTTTCATGCCCAAAATCTTCATTACTTCCTTCCAGGTTCTCCATAATATGACACTTCTTCAATAGTTTTCATACACAATTAAATCAAGAAATTCATTAGGTCTTCTCAATTTCCTTCTTTCCAAAGACCCCTGAACCTGTACTTTACTTTGGATGTTAATGCACAAAATGCACATGGTTAATGACAACATGAACTGGCATGGAAGGTTCCTATATCGGATCCTATTATCGTTATAGATTATATCATTTATCAATGCCTAAACAGTCATATATTTAAAGCAACCATGATATATCCCATATATATACGTGTGTGTGTGTGTGTGTGTATGTATGTATGTATGTATGTATGTATGTATGTATGTGTGTGTGTGTGTGTGTGTATGTCATGTATATATATACATGTATGTGTATGTATATGCGGATATATATATATATAAGTATATATATATAGGATATATATATATATATATATATATATACACATGTGTGTGTGTGTGTGTGTCGTGTGTGTGTGTGTGTGTATATATATATATATATATATATATCCATATATATATATGTATGTATGTATGTATGTACACACTACACACACACACACATTTCCAATAGCATCAAAGATCAATTCAATTTAGCATTTGCATGTCCTAATCATTTTATTTTATGTTATCATTAGTGGACTCTATATTGGCTCAAATGCCTAATCCCACCAATAACAATTTGTATCTATTCTTAATAAAATCCAATGCTTGAATCAACCATGAGGAATTTAAGTGAAATTATGTTCCTAAAACATTATCACATATACTCTTGTTTTTCATCTCATTTACATTGTTTCTTAGGTCTCTTATTGGCATCACATTAACAAAAATATTTACGATAGTACTTTTCTAACACCTTGAAGAAGTACAAGATTGGAAGCATTAGAACTACACATGAAACACAATTGATTTTTTTCAAGGTAATATTCTCATGTTTCCACATTTCATGATTCCGTATGTGCAAACCATTCTTAATGTCATAAAAGGGCATAACAAGGGATTAGAGGACCACGTTTCTGGTTTCCTAGTTTCTCTAAAGTCATCATCTTTCAGATCAATTTCATTTACAAAGAGTTACTTACAATTTTTTACACACAAGTTAACCTCCTAATCAACTGAGGTTTAGTTTAATTCGTATTTACACTTAGGGCTCTACGCTCTATTATAGATTAGATTAAGGTGTGAAAACATATTTACCAGGTCTAAACCCTCTGTAAAATACCAAGGCCCTATATTGTCACTAGCTCAAGTAACACATTTAGCTATAAGTAACTAAAGAGATCATTAACAAGACTTTAAGTCATAGTACAACTATTTCACTAGCTCCATTTTTGTCGTCTGGATCCCATAAGAAATCCATTCGACGATGATGTTAATTTCTAGATCTAAGTTTGTAAGACTTGGTATTCCACTAGGATACCAATGAAGTCTTAGTTCTACATACTCCATATATAGAAATTTATTTCAATTCATTTCACTTCATTTCTTAACCAAGGAGAGAGAAAGAGGTAGGGAAGAGAGAGAAACACTATTTTTCCAAAATTCTAATTTTAGACAACAAGTCACATGATAAAGTTTGAAGCAGTTATTTACAAGTGTTAATAAGTTTCCACAATTGTTTATTAACTTAACTGGAGTCCTACAACATTTTTTTATATTTTCCCTGCTAGTTGCAAAAACACCCAATTTAGGCTCAGAGGCAAAGAAATCACTTTCAAAAATTATCTTCTGATGAGAAAAAACACCGCGAATAGATTTCTACATGTCCTTCTATACACCAAAATTTCAAAGGAACTGATGGAATTCAAAACTAGTGAACGAATTACGATTGGCAGTCATTTTTCCAAGGCCATTGGTCATAATTGGCCTAGTTGAAAATGATCAAAAGTTATCTCAAGGGCACAAAAAAAATATCCAAAACTAACTTCCAATGTTTGGACTCTCCACGAGAAGATTCCTACATGCCCTCCTATATATAGAGAATACGTCAGAGTTGACGAAACTGAGAACTTGCAAACAAGTTGCATATGGTGATGAGTTTTCCTAAGCCACTGGTCATGATTAGCCAAGTTTGACCTAGTCAAATAGTGACCGGAGAAAATGAAACCCCCTTTCTAAAATAACTAGGAAAGTGGTTTTCCAAAACTGAACAGTCCAGGAAATTTTCTAGTAAAAATAGTAGGGGTTTGCGAAGGTGGACAATAATTTTTTTGTTTAGGGTCCAAACGGTGAGTTGATACGAAACCAAAATTTCCAATTTAACAACTTCTTAAAAGTGCAAAACGGGGTAACAGGGATCCTCAAGGAGCTACAAAGAGAGTGAAAATGGTCAAACAAGACCAAGTTAGTGCTTGACACGACTCCCTACATAACAACTAACACATACGATGTTTGGCATCACTTTTAGGGGGCTCCGAAAGTTGTTTCGCAAGTCTCTAAATGTGGTACATTTCTAAGCTTGTGAGTAAATGAAAAAAAAATTGTTAGTTAATGAATCATCTAACTTTCACCAGTAACCATGGACACGTGCACCTATTTTTAATACTCTAGGTTAATATAGCACATTAGGTTGTGGTAGAAATCATAGATTATAGTCAAATAGTAAGTTGGCTATGCAAACCACAAGGTGTAGTTTTATTGTTTTACCATGTTTAACTTTGGTTGAATCTTCGATTGTATAATTTTCCAGTGGTTTAATATTCCATTAGAATGCAAATGAAGAACCAAAATACAAAAAATATGGAAGATAAATGTAAGGAGACCATGCTTGGAGGAACGAAGTGAATCAAAATCATGGGATTCAATTCTGCATCTCACTTAGGAATTTCATCAAATAGTTCACGAGCACCCACAACTCCACCATATTTTATTTTATTGAAATCTTAGTTACATGGGATTTATGCTCCACCAAAAAATGGACCATATCTCCAATCCTGTACAATGACTGGTGCCTAATTCTTTGTTACACATGTATATATGTTGAGTCACACCAAATCTGTCATGTCTGAATATGAAACCTTGTCATCCATACCATGACTCTATAAATTCCAAATTCCTTTTTTGTGTTACGTATTCCACACTATATTTCCTAGCTCCCAACATAATGCACCTTCTTCTGGAGGCATATTTAGAACCTCTCTCTTGGCCATTGATACAGAGTGAATGTCAAAACTCACAGTCATTGCACATGTGTACAGTGAGAAAAAGAAAAAACCCTAGTTCATATGATAAATGATGTTTAAGACGCCACTATGATAAAATGACCTTAACCTCTAATTTGATCTTAATGGTAGTGAGTGTGGCTATGTCGGTATTGTTGAAGGAGGAAAAGTGGGGCTCGTACTACAGTATGAAACAGAGAAGATCTATCTGGCATATTGCATGGAGGGGGGTTTATGAGGCCCATAAATCCATCTCACGTTTTCTACAGATTTGGGAATTTTTCACTTGTTTGCTGCCTCCTTTTCGCCCAAGACTGTGGAACATGGTAGGGGGTAGGGTGATATTAAATCTCCTTTCAACATACCCATTTTGTGTGTATCCTACATTCAAGGTTGTCCACAAGGCCACATTTTGGCCATTTAATCGAATAGTTCCAAGGCCTTGAGATGAACGCATTTTACATTTAGGGATGACAACTAACTCACAAAATAAGTAGTGGGGGAAAGAAAACAATTTTTTTCTCTATTCATATGCGTCTATACTATGTTTTTAGCTCCTATTTTGGCATGAAACAAAGGTTGTTGGTGCCACCATCCTTCAAGTGCATAACCAGACAAAAAACATGTTCTAGACATAGTTCTTTATCCCTATTTTTGGTTTTATTACCTTAAGCAATGTGTGTTGAACTTCCTTAAGGAATTTAGACACACCACCATACCCCCCTCAAAATTCCCACACGCATAAAGAAAAAAGAATGAGCTAAGATTCTTATGCATATCCACAAGCATTGATGCAACCAGCTCTAGTTTCTACATCTACATCGGACACAACTTTACCTCCCAAAAATGAAATAACCAAGATGGAGTGACACAAAAACATGAAATAAATTCACCATTAGTTCAGCATGATTTGAAGGGCTTGCAAATTACATCCAAAGCTTCCATTGCTGGACAAAAGTAGGCAGAGAGACTTGGCACTAGTGTAGAGGTTTATTTAGTCCACAATGGGCCTGGTTTTCGAACAGAAAAAGCTAGAGCTTCATGTAGCACCTTCTTTGGTAAAGTACTAGTCATTTAATTATATGAGTAAAAAAACTTTTCCTTTGTTGCAATTTTCCAATCACTACTAATTTTTTTCAATTTCATGTTGGGTTATAATGTGGTTAACAACTGGTAGCAATTAAGGTGCTTGAATTATTGTGAAAGGAAAATGAAGGTTTGATCATCCTTCCCACTGTCCACCCCTGGCAGCCCAGACTTCACCAGACTAGCATGCATCCACTTGCCCACACAATATTCCACCTTCAATTTTTATATATTTTTCTTGTTTGTTTGTTTTTTTTCCTGGCACTATAAGATGTAGTTTCTGATGAGTCATCATTTGAATCATTCCCACAAAAATGAGAGTCATTACTAACAGCCTCTCATATATTTCTCTCATAGTAAGATGATGGACATGAAGAATCTCCATACAAGGGAGATGAGATGCAAGGAAAACTATTCATTGTTCTTGGTTATTTGGAAAATGATTCTTCACATCAATAACATCAACATCCAAAATGGATCCAAAGACTGCCAGGGAATCCCACTTAAAATATCTCACAGATGCTTCATCTTGATTCAAAGAAAGAAGACATGTGAGAAATGAGGTAATTCTTACACTGATGATTTTAGTTATTGACAAAACTGAACCTAATATAGTTTGAGAGGCACTAAGTCAACCACAATGGAATAATTCCATGGATGTAAAATATGATTCCCTGATTCAAAATCAGACATGGGAACTTGTCGATATTTCTATAGGAAGGAAACCCATTTGTTGCAAATGGATTTTCTAAACATAATACAAGGAAAATTGATCTATCAACAAATACAAAGCATGACTTGTTGTAAAGGGATATGGTAAGAAAGAAGGAATTTTCTTCGAGGATAAATTTGCACGCACTGTGAAGATCAAGACAACTAGAGATGTCTATGCATTGGTATCAAAAAAATGATGGAATCTTTAGTAGATGGACATAAAAAGTGATTTTTTGAATGGTAATCCAAATGGAGAAGTTTACAAGACCCAACCTAATGTATATATTGAAGAGAAACATAGTCAATTGGTATGTCCTCTAATTAAGTTATTTATGGGCTTAAATAACAGCCATCAGTATGGTACATTAAGATAGATGATCACCTATTGCATCATTTATTCACTCTTAGCCCCTCAAATTAAAGTTTGTATATCAAGAAGGTAGGCAAAAAGACTAACATTCTTGTTTTTTATGTGGATGATCTTTTAAAAAAATAGGGAGTTTAGAAAATATTTTAAAATATGTAAAGAAAGATATGAAGAAACCCTTTGACATGATATAGTTGGGGTTACTTTACAATTTGTCTTGTTCTGGAAATATGGCAGAAGAAACATCACGTTTTTATCTCATAGATAAAATACGTCAATAAAATCCTAGAAACATACCGAATGTCTGATTTTAAACCTGTGTCCACTCCAATGGAAAAAGGTTTATAACTCTCTTGATTCCCAGATTCACCTCATATAAATGTAAGTCTATATAAACAACTTGTTGGGATTCTCATTTACTTTACATATACTAGACAAGACCTTTTCTTTGTTGTCAGTTATCTTTCGAGATTTATGCTAGAGCTAAAGAGATGTCATTAGCTACAACGAAGCATGTTTTGACCTATGTCTAGGGTATAGTTGATTATAGTCTAAAATATAAGAGTAACTCTCAATTATTCTTGGAGGGATATACCAATTAAGACATTCATGAATCTATTGATGACTGGTAGTCAAGTAAAGGATTTGTTTTTCATCTCAGATATGGAACCACATCGTGGATTTGAAAGAATCAATCTATTTTTGGTATCTCATCCACCGAGGTTGAATATTATTCCTCATGATAATTTTTGTGCAAAGTGATTTTGTTGCATTGTATTCTGGTTGATATGGACATTCCTGAAGAAAAAATCCACCTATCATTCGTTGTGAAAAATTAGAGTTTTTTGAAGGTTGTGAAGAATCTATTTTTCCATGAATGAACAAAAAACATTGAGGTCGAATGTCTTTACATTTGTGAACTAGTTTTGAACAATTAGATCCACCTCTAGTATTTCCTAATAGATTCTCAGGTAGCTGATATACACACCAAGTCTTTTGGAAAGGTGAATTTTGATATATTTCACAAGTACATTTGTAAAAATAATGTAATAAGGGGGTAATGTTAAGATAATTTTTTTTGCATTGTTTATAATTATATGTAACTTAAACATATGGTTCAGTTAGGTTGTAATCAATAATTTTCTAACCAATCTATCATGCATTTATTATCCTCATTTCCTTGAATAAAATCATTTGATAAGTTTTTCTCTTCTCTATCTTATCAGAATAACTATATATAAAAACGCTCTAAAATAAACTAACTTAATACATTTTTGGTGTTGAAATATGTTAACACATGAATTTCACTACAAAGCCATGCATTCTCATCAAGATTTTTTCCAAGTCCAAATAATAACTTGTCAACCACCTCTTTCTTGGATTATACATAAAAGACCATTAACAGAAGCCAAATAAACAATTAATGTATAAGGGGCCTAGGTGAGTTGGTATTCCAACTTGTAGTAGATAATTCTTAGTTCTCAAACCATGGTGTAAAAGTTGTAAATTCAACACAAGGTTATGGTGGCCGGGCTCTTGGAAAATGAATCCTTGCACCCATTAATTAGTATGATCCTACCATATAGTGATCAAATTTGAAGGGATATCCCTATTTCAATTTGAAGGGTTATAGTAAGATCGACCCTTCATAAATGATAATTTAACCAGTACATTACCCTTTAATTGAAAAAACAAAATGTTATTTAGTTTTCAATATTAATTTGATCACATTGTGACAATATTATAAATATGTGTAAAAACAAATGAACCAAGCCTCAAACATACCACTATATGTTCACGTAACCATTTTAATTTTTAATAATAAAGAGAATCCTTGTAACCAATTTATAAGTTGACAATAGAAAAAATTAAATTTCAACATGAGACAAGAACCTCAATGATTTAGGTACTCCTAGTGCCACATCTTTCACAACATTTCATGAATAGAAAAGTTGGATCAACAAATAGAAAACATGGGTATGAAGGAGACAACAAGACATCTCTAATTTGAATATTATTGTTCTCAAATAAGAATGCACCATCCTATGGAAAAATATAGATAATTTGTGTACAATTCATGACATATCTCTCATATTTTAGTTAAAACCCATAATCAAAGAAATATATGGTTATTCAAAGGAAAAAATTAAGCATAATAGAATGTCATACATTCAGTCAATAAAACCTTGTTCAAACACATATCTAGTGACATATTATTAAATTTGAAATATTGTATAAAGAAAAAGAAGCAATTACAATTTACTAATAAAATTATATATTTAAATGCAAAAGGCATAAATATGGTGTTAATTTATAAAATAAACAAGTAATTAAATTTTAAATTATACATTACATAACCTGTTGATCCAAAATTTAAAAATGTCAAAGAGAGAATAACTTCATTTTTTTTATATACAATGTCTTTGTTAACATATTTACATTAATAATATTTTGTGCAGATTAACCAACCAAGACTTAATTTCACTTGTTTTCTTGTAGATAAACCATTTTATCTATTTTAATCTTGCTCATATATAAGATTGTGGATATGGTAATCAAAAAATATTCAAAACAGATAATTTTTAAGAGTCTAAATTACAAAATACATAAGTGTATTGAGAATTTAATCCTCAAATTCCAAACATGATTTAATGGCTAACAAAAGCTGAAAATGAATATTGTTATTTTGAAAATAGAAAGATTAAACTAAATACATATTTTAATTTGAAGGGCGAGAGTAAACATGACCCATCGTAAATGATAATTTACCCAATACATTACCCTTTAATTAAAAAAAAAAAAACTTTATTTAACTTTCAATATTGATTTTATTACATTGTGAAAATATCCTTTAAAATATGTAAAAATTTATGAACCAAGCCTTAAACATCCCAATATATGTTCATGTGACCATTTTGATTATTGATTATAAAGAGAATCCTTTTTTAAAATTTAAAAGTTGATAGTAGAAAAACCAACATTTCAACATGAGATAAGAACCTCATTGATATAGGTACTCCTAGTGCCACATCTTTAAATCATTTCATGTCTAGTCAAGTTGGCTCAACCAATAGATAACCTGGGTATGTAGGAGATAATGAGACATCTCCAATTTGAATATTATTGTTCTCAAACAAGACTACACCATCGTAAACTAAAATATAGAAAATTTCTTTAAAATTCAAGACATACATGTCATATATTTGTTAAAAGTCAAAATCAAAGAAGTATATGGTTAGGCCAGCCAGAACTAGGTAGTTCCTTGCTATAGTTGACTCTCCAAGGCTATGCCTAGTATGATCTTATGGATTTGGGGTATGCTTCCATACCACCTGATTTTTTGTGAATCATCTCATATTATTTACAAGTGTTAATATAATATAAGATCCAGTTAATAAAAAAAAAAAATGGTTATTCAAAATAAAAAATTAAAGGTAACATAATTTCGTACTTTGAATCAATAATATCCATTTCATAAACATATTTAGTAATATATTATCACACTTGAAATATTTTTATAAAGAAAAAAATTAACCAGTTTACTAATGAGAAAATATGTACTTGTAAAAAAGGCATAAATATGGTACTATTGTATAATATAAACATGCAAGTAAAGAAAGTATATACTAAATAACATGTTGATCCAATATTTAAAAATGTCAGACAAAAAATCAGCTCATTTTTTTATGTAGCTAGCATACTTACAATGATAATATTTTGAATAGAAAAAAAAAAAATGACTTGTTTCATTGTTTTCTTGTAGATAAACCATATATCTCTATTTCACTCTTGCTCATACACAAGGTTGTGGATATGGTAATAAGAAAATCTTAGAATTTTTTTTTTTGAGGAGCTCAATTTAAAAATTAAATAAGTGTATTGAGAATATAATCCCAAAATTCTAAACATAATTTATTGACTAGCAAAAGCTAAAAAAGAATATCTTGTTTTGAAAATAGAAAGATTGAACTAAATGCTTATTTGGTAATGATTTAACCCTTTCCCCGTGATTTTTTGCATGATTTGCGTGAAGTGAATGGAGTTTTTTAATAGAATAAACACAAATGTAGCTAACATGAAATATGTTGCTATAATAAGTATTAAATAGTTTATTTAGTAAAATAAAAGTTAACATTTATAAAAAAATTAACTTAGCATAAAAATTGTATCACATTATTTGGTTTTACCCCTTACTAATAATTTTTAACATTTATTTATTTATTTAGTACTGAAGTCTAATTTAGAAATTTTATTGTTCTTTCTTGAGATGTACATTTTTTTTGCTAGTATGTGTCTATTATGAAGTTG
The DNA here is from genome assembly GCA_019776745.2 of Taxus chinensis. Taxonomy (NCBI): domain Eukaryota; kingdom Viridiplantae; phylum Streptophyta; class Pinopsida; order Cupressales; family Taxaceae; genus Taxus; species Taxus chinensis. Next base: position 236,572,653 of record CM034157.1, on the reverse strand, counting down.
CCTTTGTTGGAAAGTGTCAAATTCTGCCTAGATTTCTTCCCAATACTATTTTCTGGTAGTGTCTATTTCTCTATCCACAATGTGTTTGGTGTTGTTTACTCACCGATGGCCCCACATTTAAATTTGACATGAATTGAATACACTAATGTCAACTACACTCACATCTACAAGTTATTCTTTTCCGGTCAGAAGTCTTCCTTTTTCTATAATTTCGTATTACGTGCCCAAAAACCAAAATAATGGTGACCCCCCGTCCAAACCCGTGTTTTTGTCCAATTATGTAGGTTTGTTCACCAAATTTATCTCAAGAAACAATCAGTTTCTCAAGTTTTTCATCTAGATGATGCATTTTAGGTGATCAAGTCATTGTTTCAGAGTCGAAGCCATTTTTCAAATTCAGTGTAGTTTCAAATATTAAGTCGTCAAATCTTTTCTACTCCCTACACAGCCAACTAAAGTTTTCATATTAGTGCTCAAATCATTTTAAAAGCTTCCATATTGATTGAACTATTAGAGGTTTTTCTAGATTTCAGATATTGATATGTACAGGTTTTAGATTCCTGTATTGTTTGGAAGGAGCACCCCTAGATTTTGGATCCGATTTTTTTTTGGTCAAGAAGATAATGGGTAATTTATTATTGTTTGAATTGAAATCATCATGGTGGAGTTCACTATCTGTATCATGTGGCCTATGGTAGTAGAAAGGAGGTGTACTTGGTAGGTGCTATCGGTAATAAACTATAATATCTTATTTCATCTTTTCTTTTCAAGGGTGGAATTTATAATTCATTTTTTAAGATCCCAGTTAAAACACCCCAACCTTTCTGATAAAATATGTTTCCTTAAATTATTGCCATTACTTCACACACCTATTAACGAATATACAATGTTTTTTTCAAACTTTTTTATTATATTTTGATGGATGTGCTTTTTCCCTTTATGCGATGATAGTGTACGGGGCAATCTGAAAAACGATAGCAAGGGAGCATGATCATATGTATTTAGGTGGTGGTGGATTTTATAATATTATAAATATCATTCACATTTTTTTATTAGATTAGGTAAAAAATGATTTTAAAAGGACCTAGAAACCCTGTACAACCCAAAAGATAGAGTGAAGAGAAACAAGAAAACCAAACAGATGGAAGAAACGGGTCCAAAGACCAAAGAGAGAGAGACTTGATGAAGCACCAAAAGAAGGGAGATAAGGAGAGAAGAAAGAGAGCATCCACCAGTCAAGCAGGCTTGACCACAGAAGGCTCCTCTCCTCCAAAATCTCTCCCCCAATGATAAAATTGGGATAAACGAGAAGGCGGAGGAACATTTTTTTTGTTTTTCCTATTAGATACAAATGTCCAACCATCCTTAAAACTACAAGTCTCCAGAAATAAAAAATATTTGTGCAAGGAGGGAATTCTACCGAGGTCCACCAAAAGTTCCGATGATGGACCCTCAAGTGAGAAACAAGGGCCCCTGCTCTGATCCTCCACGACGCACTCACCCTACCCGCCTCCCAACCTATTGACCACATCAACCTTCTTTTCCTCGAAAATTCCATCCACCTCACAACCTTTCACAATAACTACTCTAGCATTCGAAATACTTTCCCTCCCAAACACGAGGCATGTCCCATCTGCATCACCACTTGGGCCGGTCACCAAAGCAACAGTTCCAGTCAGAGGAGAGAGCATAGAATCTGGAGTAACAATACTAGAGCCGTCAACATCCTTCTGCCACCAGTAAATATACGATTCATACCTGGAATCAAGCAGTAGGAGGACTATATATTTCTGACTTTGCCACAATTTGCACAGTAAATTTTGGAACCTTCCACCTCAATTTTTTTCTCCCGCTCTCCAAGGGGAGATTTCAAGGTAATATTTTTGGGTATTTTGGTACCATCCAGGATAGAAACATAGAGCCAAGCATAAACTAACCTTGATCTAGCCTTAGTAGTTAGATCCACACTAATCAGGGCTCTCATAGCTCTAGCCACACAAGAAAGATTTCAGACTCCCTGAATTCCAGAGGAAAGTAGGGAGCCGAATCCAAACCTGGAGGGCTTTACACGCAAGATTGAGTGGAACACCAGGCTCCCATCTCCTAAAGCTCAAGGCAGCATTACCATAGAACCAAGGTGCACCCAGAAGGGTATTTTGCATATCCTGTCCATTTGGAAAGATGAATAAAAAACCATCACCAGAAAGAGCTTTTACCTCAACTTTACACCTCCATTTTCGGCTACACCAATCCCAGACAAAATCTATATTGGGTCTTATTCCATAAAATCTGCCTAAAAATGCAAATTTTAATTTGTCCCTTGCTTTGTCAATCACATTTCTAGGGATCTCTAGTAGAGGAACATCCTCTTTCCAAGTCGGAACTAGCTTGGCAGACTCGTTAATGGATGAGCCAAACAACCTTGCTGCCCAGGATCTCTCTTTTTCTTCAGCAGATGAAAAAATCTTCTTTGTATACTTAACTACAGTATGCACCCCCTCCATTTATGCACCTCCATTTCCCTCCATTTCCTAGATCCTTTATTTGTGTAATTAAATATCATTTTGCATGACTCTAAAGTGATGAAGATAAATAGAAGAGAAAAAGGTTTCTTATACAGTGACCAACCTTTACCACCAATACTATGTTTGTCTTAACACTAACATTTCTATTAAAAACCTTCAGCTAACCATTAGCCTCCATGTCATGTATAAAAAGAACAATGTATCTTGTGGAGCAATTAATATAAAAAATATATCATATTAATTTCTTTCATTTTCCAATATTTTAATTAATTGATTGGCATACTTAAGTTGTCATAAGCTACTTCATAGGTGTATTACTTATATACTTTGAAACTATTCAATTGGTTATTTTAGGGAAGTTACATTCTACACTCTCTATCTTTGTTTGGTAGGATGTTGTAGCTATACTATATTTTTGCTCTTCCCCATCACAAACTTAAAACAATTGAAAATAACATACATTTCAACACTAATTACATCTCAATTAAGATAACATACATTTCACCGCATATTACAACTCTAACAAACTCAACATTTTTATATTAGCTATGTCAGGGCAATTAAACTTTGCACTCTCTATGTTTTTTGGTTAGATGTTATAGTTATACTATATTGTTTGCTCCTTTCCATTAATAACTATAAATGAAAAAAAAAACTTTGTAGCTTCCTTTGTAAGTTTTTTATTAAATGACGACAAATGGTGTTAAGAAGCTTTAGCCATAATCATTCTTAAGAACCATTGGAACTGTTTCAACAAATGTAACCAACAAATAGTTAACCTGATCAACTCACATTTTTCAGCTTACTTGCACACAACTAAAAGCTTTACATTAGGGTATGGACATCCATTGAGGCAAAAGAGGAAGTATTGTTTTTTGAATGTTGTAGTCATACTACATTGTTCACTCCTCCCCACCACAAAAACTTAAAACAATTGAAAATAACATACATTTGACCAAAAATTACAACACAAACAAATTTAAAATTGTTATCCTATCCGGCATAATTTTCAACTCATATACAATTGCTAGTTTACCACCTTTGTATGAGAAGTTAACAGACAATTGAAGAGCATTGACAATATCAAATTTGATCCTTAGGGTCTACACTTTAAAAATAAATAAAATAAAATACAATCCAAATAATTAAGAAAAGTTCCATCCATCTCTACAAACACAAGGACTGGTTAGTATTATGCAGCTCAAAAACTCGACAATGCATTTTGTTAGATTATATGGTGACATCTCAAATACAAGAATTGTCACCGAATAATTTCTCCAATTGCTTCTATCTCAATAAATCCACCACTCCAAGCGTATTATATTTATACCACTAGGAGTTGCCTCCACCTGTGTCTTTAAAATTCGCTGCAATCTATTGCCAATGCTTCCGCATGGCGTAGTGCTTTCAGATTGCAAACATTCAGAAATTTGAAGTTATGTCTGCCCTCACTGCAAACATCACACCCACAAGAAAACAAAAATCCATGACGAGGACTGGGAAGCTGAGCTTGTATCTGAAAAAGCTCGTATCCACTGAAATCCACATTAATACACCGAAATGGAAGTAATCTTTCCAACGCATCCCATTCCCAGGCTACATTTGAGTTGAAACTCTCCACACATAACCCAATCAATCGCTATCATTTTAAGCTTCATATGTAAGACTAGGCAGGAATGTAGATTTTTGGTTGAGTTACAGAAATTGGAGCAGAAGAAAACAACACTGTACTCTCCCATTGCGAGTAAACCTCAAAAACAAAACATAGAAATTCTGCCTTCCTAATTCGAGGGTAGCTACAATTTATTGCTGCAAGGAAGTGTTTTCAAACCTTGTGTCCTTCAAAAGTGTCTCTAATTTTGTCAGTGACTCGTCACGCAGGTAATGGTCCCCAGTCCTTCATAAGATTCACTGCCCTGCAAGTGAGATTGCTACACCTGCACCGAGTCTTTTTCGCTGAATGGTCTTGAGCACATGCGCTGCCAGGTATATTGGAAGAGATGTCAATTTAAGGGTTTTTTAATTTTATTTTGATGTGATAGTTGTATATGTGTAAGTAATTTTTATTTATTTATTTAGTAAGGGAAAGGATTGAAAATTGATATACTAAGATGAATGTATATTGAACAATAATGTCGACAACAATGAAGATTAAATTTATGTAATTCAATCCTAAATGGCCACAATAAAATACATTTACTCTAGACAAAGTAAGAAAGGTTGGTGTAAAGTGCGACCATAAGATGCTCTCTCCATCATATCCTAGAATTGGATCACGAGTGATCCCTTCTCTCACATTTCCTTTTGACTAAGAATCTTTTCATCTTCTTTAAGCATAGCACTCCTTTTTCATTTTCGTTTTATGTAGCATCTCCACCTTATCATCATAAGCATGCATACATTTCTTCAAAAGAGTTTAATATCAGGGAACTTGGGCCAGGGAGTTTTATGAAGGCAACATCATGGTCTAGTTATGCAAACACTTTAAAAAATAGATATTGGAAATAAAACCTAGTCCTTTCCTTATCAATGTAGGTGTGATGTGGTGCCCCTTGATATAGTTCCGACCTATGTTTAAACGCATGGTGTTGTGTCCCACTTGTTGTCCACGAAAATGTGAGTAGGGATGGTAAATGGGTGGTGTCCAAGGTGGGTTCATGCGAACACCCCGTTCGCACGAACACGTTTCGGGTGAAGAGACACGCAGGCCATTATCTTGCCGCGTGTCACATTTGATTAGGTTTGCATGAACCACCCGTTCGCACGAACCCCTTTCACACGAAGGTTGTTCGCGTGAACCCCCCTGTTTATATAGTGGAGGCACTGCAGAGGAAATCATTTGCCTCTGCCTCGCCTCCTTTGTGCGCCTCCTTCGCATGAATTTTGTGCCCACAACCAACTAGAGCCGAGAGCCCACCACACCAGACCCACCACACCTGCAAGCCCACCACACCAATCGAGAGCCCACCACACTAGCTAGCCCACCAGCGACGAAGCCCAGCAACGATGCCCACCAACGATGAGCTCAGGTATGTTAGCCATTTTGATATTACAGTGGGTGAAAAAAATTAAAACCCATTTTTTAGCAAAATTGTAGCCATTAAAATACCATTTTTTGCAAAACCCTAGCTCGTTTTTGGGTAAAACCCCATTTAAAATCTTAGCAAAACCCTAGCTCGTTTGAAGAACCCTAGCTTGTTTGATTTGTTGGTGTAATATTTTATTAAATTTAAAATATACCTTCTATAGAATAATGGTGCTTTGAAGACTGTAATTTTTGCTCTAATGATATATTAAATTTAAAATATACGTTCTGTAGAATAATGTTGCTCTGAAGAATGTAATTTCTGCTTGTATTAAAAACAGATATATTTGTAATGTACTCTATTTTTTCCTTTTAGTCATTGATCCAATACTATGGAGTTTGTCTCAGTCTGTGTTTCTTCATGAAGACTTGTATAGTGTGATTGTAAAGCTTACTTTGAGATTTGATTGTGATTATTCTTTTTGATAACATGAGGAGGACCCAAAGAAATGATTCATTTGCATTTGTGGGGGGATTTAAGTCATTGTTTTGAAGTGTGGATAGTTAAAAATTGTGGTATCCACGTAGTTAATTCTTCATATCTGTACCCATCCGAAACATATCGGCTACTTAATCTAGACGTAGAGCTAGACCTTCTCACCAATCAGTAAGTCATGAGAGGTCGCTAATGCTACTCATTTTATTTATGTTGTTGGCATGGAAGCATCTAGTTGAACTTGCTGAATGTGCTATAAAATCCTCCTACCTACTCGGATAATTTTTTCTGAGTAAGGGTCTCTGATACTGACGGTGTGCAGAGCACTACGTTTAAGGTATGTTCCAGAAATAGGCTTGAATGTGTACTTTTTGTAGGAAAATCTTGTCTCAATGAGCACAAATAGACCACCTGAAATGAATTGAAAATGTTGAGGCTTCTTGTCAAAAACCTGGGGGCTGCAAGCAATAGTGAACTACAAGCAACATCAGAAAAATTAAAATTAAAATTTAGATGCAGAAAAACATAAAATAAACATGATTTCATATTTAATTAATGCATCGCACATTAGTGTAGAGATGCAAATGGTTAGTAACAGTTGATACACTAATTGTAATGCTTCTTGCTATAGATATTGAACTAAGAGGAATGAGAAGAGCTGACTGTGCTAGACTATCCCTGGTCCAGGGGTAGGACAAAAATAATCAAGATTCTTGCTTCTGAATATGGTGCCATGCTCATAGTGCAATGGATATTAATTGTTGTTGCAATGAATGGAAGCTGGATCTAATTATATTATTAACACATGCATTCATTTAAATATCATTAGAGAATTGCACATAAGCTACAAATTGTTCTAAGATTTTTTTCAAGAAGTGACTAAAAATTTGGAGGGGACCTTAAGCCTAGCCGGAGTCTTTATCGGTAAAATTCTCAAGGAATGATGAAAGTGACAAAAGTCACATAAAGGAAGATTTAGATACAATACCTATAAAATATGATATGAGATCATTGAGATGAGATGATATTTAAATATAGTTAGTAGGAGATGTGGCTACAGGTATGGCTTGAGTTACTATGGTTTTTTGCAATGCATAGTTGTTCTTTACAATGTTTAGTTGTGTGATGTGATGAATAAATAAAAATACAAAATGTTTACCATTCTCTTGATTCAAAAGATCTCTAAAAAGTTTCAATAGTAAGATTTCAAGGAGAATGAAATTTCAAATTCCGATACCAAGTTCTATATCATCATTCTTGCACCAAAGGGATCCAATAACATTTTTTTTAATACATTTCAGACATAGAAACAATCAACTGCAATGCTTACATGCCAATTGTTCAATATTTTTTAGGTAACCAAACAAAGTAAAGAACAATGGCTTACATTCAAATGTTTGCTATTATTCAAATGCACTTGAACTTCAATAGAAGACCCCTGTGTCAATGTATCTTCTTTGAAATAGGCCAAGGGTTCCCCAAATGGGTCACTGCATAGATGCTTGTGACCTGATTTAATCTCTTGAGAAATTGTAAAGCCATTTTTACAGGATGAGACATGATTTCCAAAGGATGGAGTATCCCATTTCAATTTCTTGGCCAACCAATTTAACTATATAAACCAACTGTACCTACTTAGAGACCTGTTACATAGTATTATATCATTCCATGAGTGTGATCAATGTTTTTTAGCCAGCTCAAATACATCTATGTGATGCCTCAATTTCTTCAAGTGTTTTTCCCTTAGTGTTAGGAACACAAAGTACTACAAATGTTAAGGTAAGAGCACTAAACAGAGCATACATCATAAATGTTCCTACAGGGGACAAAGCTTAAATTTTAGTTTGGAATCCTATACACATTTTATGCAAAAAAAAAGGTCGTAAATGAAATCCATCCTAGGTGTCCAAACAGATTTTATGACCTGGATACAGACATACCTGTAGAGCTCCACTCTAAGAGTAAATTCATTGTCATTGTCACTGCCTAGGAAAGCAACCAACTGGCCAAAGTTTCTAGACTACCACCAATGCCCTTGACATTAATAGGAAGTATCTGTAGTAGAGTACAGTAGAGTAGGTATTTAATGGTTGAGGGTATATAAGACCACAAATCACATCAAAATGAAGGGAATTTCTCATGATTATATGTCTAATATGGAGGGAAATTGGACCTAGGTAGTCAACATGATATTAAGATAAAAGTTTCACAATATTACATAAGATTGATCTTTTAAGTTACCAGGTACACCAAATCCATTAGATTCCACGTAGTGTGATTCCTTGTGAAAAATAATTCATGCTCACTGATTGGCAAATACCCCCACTTTACACTAGCCCATGGTTTTTTTCCTCAAAAACTACAAAAAATTACCCCCACAGTCCCCAATCCTTTCCAAATCTTTCACAAATGAAGTTGGAGAAGTCACATTACCTCACACATAATAATCCATGTGATGGCCCCCATTCCTAGAGAGTAGGAGATAATGTAAGTCTGTTGTGAAAGATAACCATTCAGTTGAATGATCAATAAGTGTCACTATGACAAAAGTGAACAATTGTAGTGAAAGTATAAAACTTGGTAGGCAACTTGGATCCCGAGCTTACCAATAAACCAATTAAAGCCAAAATACTAGCAAAATGAGAAGCTTTTGTCATATAGTTCTGTAAGATGCCATAAAGCAATGAAAACACACTTAGATACTTAGCAATAAGAACTTGGTTTTTGTCCTGTCCTCCAAAAACAAATGAACTGAGTAATTTCTATGCATATCATGCACCTGCTAAAATAGGATTTCTGTAGATGTTGAGAGGACTACCTTTAAGTAGAATGCAAGCCCTATGAGAAAAAGACTTGTAGTTATTCCTGTAGATGAGATTTGTCAAAATTAGAGTAATAACATGTAATTCTCTTATAAGGCTTGACTTGATTCCATTGTGATCTTCCAATGTGGTAGTTGAGTATCCATAGAACTAGCTTATTTACTTACCATGAGGAGAAGAAATCTACCAGCTTTGTCCATTAGCCATGCAATGCATCCAGTCATCAAAACCTATATAACATCATGACATGAGATCAATACTACTAGTTGTATTGAAAATAATGACAGTGTATTTACAAACCATTTATTAGGCAATTAGCACACGTGATTCAAGTTTAGGAATCATCAACTACCTCTACTCCAGCCAGTCCAAGGGATGCAGCCTTGGGATTTGAGATTCCTGTTGGATTTATTAAAAATGAGTTACAATTTCATTCTGGATTCTATAGATCTCATGCAGACATCTCTAACTAGATACCATCTTTGTCTCAAAAAGTTCACTAGGCTGAAATCCAATAACGCAACTGCACTTTGGCTTTCTAGTCCAGACTGAGCTACCCCTTTACTTTAGTTCCTTCTATGTAATTTGCTTGTGCAACACTTTTCTCAACAGCTTGGGCAATATGAATGCACATACCCATAAATCCTCTACCTCTTCTTCATCAAAAGTATCATCTTCCTCTATAAGAATATACCCTACCCCTAAGTGCAGTATTCTCAATCTGAGAACTGTTGGCTTCTTCGTGATGGATATGTTTTTCTCTACCAACATTAGTTTGTCCTCTCCTTCAGAAGAATCTTCCTCTTCTTTGATGTTGTTACATTAACTTCTAGTTCACTTTTCTTTCACCTTCAAAGCCCATTGATAAGCTTCATCTATCAAATGCAAACTTATAATCCAAACTCGTCTTGAATGGAAATATGCAAACCTTTCACCTAGCTTTATTTCTTCTCTTCACCATCTTCAACATGGCTACTTATAATGGTGACCTTGTATATAACTCGTTGATGCAATATTTCACATTCATTAGTTCTGCACTTTCTCGAATAAACCCATTTGATAATTTGTAGGTAAGAACCTACCTTTCAACTTCCTAATCATTATGTAGTAAGATTTGATCTTATATTTGTTTCTTCTTTATCTCCACATGCTCTCACCACAAGTATGAATTTCCTTTTAGGTTTGATGCATGTGAACATTTCTTGAATTCCTCCATTTTCTCAATATCAAAAAAAATTCTAACTAACCGATCCATTCAATGAACTCTTCAAGACACAAACTCCATGAGTAACTCGGAGTGTCCAATCTAAACTTACTTTCCATTCTAGTAATGGCCCTTTAAAAATCTATCTTCTAGTCCATATCAAAATTATTCTACCTGAAACTCAGGTGCTACATCTCCATATTCACTTACATCTGCAACAATTCCATGACACATTGTGTAGTCTCCATACCCTCCAACCAGACCTAGATTTCTCTTAACATCTCTATCAAATCTACAACTCTTGGGGCTCTCCCCTCTCAACTAGTATGATTGTATATATCAAATCTACAACTCTTGGGGCTCTCCCCTTCATTTCTCCTTGCGAACTGGATATATATACAATTTCAATGACTTCGCTTCAAAAATCCATTGCGAACTGTATATATATTTGTATTTTGCGGACTGAGTATTCGCAGTATTTGCCCTTGAAAACATGAATAAAGCAAGACGTGTCTACACCAGGCAGACTTTGTAATAGTTGTTCTTCCTTACACAATTGTAAACGTGAATACAAAGTTCATTTTGTGCCCTATCATGGCTTCCTCGAACTGTTTCACTCCCCCGTACCCTTCAAGGGCTTCTTCAGGCTCTGATACCAAAGTTAGCAGAAGAAAACTAAGAAAGAAATAAGAAGAGTAAATCTACACACTTCCAGAATGGACGTGATAGGGAATTTTTTTATGAAGAGGTGGTTACAAACAGTTTTCAATTTTCATACAGTTAGAGACAGTTCCCAACTGTTTAACTGTTGATTATTAGTATAAATATTCAACAGTGGATGCTGGAAATCTATCTGAGGTGAAGTGCTTTCTTTAGGATGACTCTTGAGTCCTGTGTAAGAGAGATATTAATGTTACAATTTTCCATTCTTTACCACATCTTTTTATTATTATTATTCTTGCAACATGTCATTGCCTTTGCTGATGAATATATCAAAAACATTGCAGGAAGCTCTCAAGAAAATACTTGTGCCACCCTTTTTTAGTTTGTTGTTTGGAGCCAGAGGTGACAGGAAGGGGCATGTCATTAGTTAGTTCTTGCATAGAAACAATTTCTAGTACTTCTGGGCAGATAAGATGGGAGGCTTACTTCAGCCTGTTGATGAGATCCTTCCGATACATGATTTCCAAGCATGACACTAACAAAATCCTTAAACGGCTAATTCACTCTTTATTGGACAATTTTTTCTTTGTTGATTGAAATTCATCTCTTAGTGAGAATTAGAAGAGCATGACCTTCAAACAGAGCACGAAGAAATAGTAAGGGATGGAGGAGAGATGGATTCAAGCAAGAGCTGTGATAAAAAAATTGTTGATTCCCTGGAATAAAAGGATGTCCATAAAGTGTGTGCTTCCTGAGATGAATAATATCATAAATTCTAACTCAGATCCGGTAAATCTTTCAGTCAGCCTTGCTGCAGTAAGTTTGTTGAAACTTTTGCTTAAGAATAGAATGAAATCAGCAAATTGCTTCCAATATGAAAGAGACAAAGAATAGAAACTCTTATGAGAGTTTGCAACTGATTGCTCAAAATATTACATTCCATAGACATGATGATGCATTGCGTAGATCTGTTTGGCACAATCTTCAAAGAATTCATGATCCAAAACAAAAAATTGAAGTTGAAGTTGTGTCATGCTATTTATCTTCTGGTCTTCAGTCTAAGATCTTTAGGTCCACAAGATTTGATTGTTTTTGTTTAAGGTTTGTTTGAGGATGGTTTGGATGGAGAAAAGATTGGTAGGAAGACTGATTTTAATACTAAGGGCTAGAATCCTTAAGATCATCTGTCTCTTATAAAAATTGAATGAAGGTTCAAGTTGATGATAATACAGATGGATCCAATAGGTATATAATTACAGTTTTCACACTGAGACTTCTTGAAAACTAGGTAGCAGATATGGTATGTAGGTATGACATTTTTTTGAGGGGCTTAGGTACAACTACGAACTTGCAGATAAAGTGGCCTGTACAGGCATACCTGCTAAGGTAGCTTGAAAACCATCTAAAATAACTAAAAGTAGATAGGAATGGTCACCACCTATGTTTCCAGGAAACAGAAATGGGTTCGAAACGTGGAAACACCCATTTTCAAAGGAGCATTAATACACTGAGTCAAAACTTGCTTTCTAGCTTGGCATTTCTTGGTTTCTACTAGATTCTTCCTACTTTATTTGGATTACTATTCTGACCCAAACTATCTTTAGGATTTTTTAATGTGCCTCCTTGTTAGTATAGTTTTAATGTTATAAGAATCTACAGCTGAGCACACTGTAACTTAAACCTGGGTTTGGAAAAAAAATTGAGTAGAAATATAGGCTATATTTGAAAAGATTAAGTGGAGTGACACAACAACAAACTGGAATAAACTCGTTCTTATAATATGTAAGACGCGAAATGTCCTGAAAACTTCTTGGAAATGCCAGAAACTTCCTGAAAATGCCAGAAACATCCTGGATGTTTCCAGAAACTTCCCAGACGTTTTTGGGACATTTCCAAGGCGTTTCGTACCCATTTCCGTACCAGAAACATTTCAGGGTGGATACGAGGGCGTTTCTTGGCAACAAAGGTCACCACATAATAATAAATATCCATGTTAGATTCTTTTTTGGAACTCCAACAACTCTATGTGAATTATAAGTATGGAGTTATATCATATTCTATGAAATGTTTGGATTATCCGTTGAGATTTCACCTGCAAGCCATTGTTATTTTTGTGGGAATATTACCTCCTTGGATTTTGATATGATTCAAACTTCAGAGATCAGGGAAGATTGATAACCCTTTGATCCATTCTTCCATCAATTTACTTATTGTGCTTTTGAGACATGCAAATACCATCATATCAGGTGATCAATTAAAGATGCTTCTACATTTCTAAATATTTATTGATTTGGAGAGTAGTTCAAATACAACTGCATTTTCACTTATAAAGGCAATTCTTGGGTGGAACCTCATAGTTCCGGATTTCTCTAATTTAATCACTAAAGTTGCATATTCGATGGTTGTTAGTCAAGCTTGACTTTTTCGAAAGTAATGTAGCCAAATTATTTTAAAGTTTGTCCTTGATCATCCTCTTGGCGACGAGCATTTATAGTAACATATAGATTTTTTAGTTGCAAACCTCACGTAAGGTGTCGATAATTTGTGCTATAAATTTTACCTTCATTTGTTAAGCTAAAAAATGAGGAATTTTGTATTATTGATAAAATTTATCATTTGATTCTTTTGACAACATCTACTGTAGCTATGAGCATACTTGTGGCCGAGAAGCTATGGTGTAAATATTACATGTACATTTTTAATTGTTAAGAAATTTCTGACTAATGCGCTGGATGAACAAGCAGAGACATATTTTCCCCCATTAGTGACACACTTGATTAATGACAGTGATAGTGACAGTGAGCTTTGGGCTATGATAGGATATATGTCTTGAAGGAGGTGATTGGATGTGTGAGCCAACGGTCATTTCAACAGAAGCTAAAATTCAGTCTCTTGTGGTCTAAGTGTGAGAAAAACAACTATGATGTCCTGCTGCATAGGTATGTTCTATTCTCCATGTTGTAAAAGCCTTTGATTTCACAAAGAATTTTAGGTATAAACTACATGCGGATATGTGTGAATCTTGATTTAGGTAAACCTAAATCTGGGAGGGATAGAATGAGAAAAAACCATTGACTATTAAATTGTCACGAGCAAGGTCATTGAGTCTTCCTTTTCAATTGATTTGTGTAGAGTAGTTATCACAGTTTTTATTTTGTCTTGCAATCTCAAAGATCATTTATGGAGAAAATGGGAGTGTATGACTGGATCTGTAGTAACATTTCACTTGAATTTACTAAGGGCTTGCAATTCCATGCTGTCAAAGCATGTGTGCGACCACATAAACTTTGCAAGACACTTTATGACCTGACGTTTTAACTTCTAAGTGCAGTTGGTGACTTCTTGGACTATTCTTGGGTGAGCAAAACTTATCTTCCATTTTCAGTACTCCCTTTTAATTTCCAATTTCCCCCGTGTTCCAAGGTGAACTTTACCTGCTTTTATAATGTTCGAACTTGACATAGTGATACTTCCTGATTAAATAGGTTGAGAGGATGCACCAACCACAATGATAAAGACTACCATTCAGATCTGAAGATTGACAAAGATCTGAGGATTTCAAATTTAAGAGTTTTAGGCCATTATGAACCTTTTCATATCTCAGTAGCTGAGAGTACAGAATGACTGAACAAGAAAAGGAAGGTTGAATGAGGAAAACCCTATGATGAGATTTCCTATTCTTACGTTAAAGTATGCTTCATGACCTCATACTTATTTTTTAATAAATAACGGTAGACTATCTTGAAGAACAATGTTAATTTCTATGTGTTGGAAATCACAGGTTATCTAGTAGCTTCTTTCCATTGAAACAACTTTTATTTGTGCATTATCTTGAAATAATCCAATCATTATTCCTTGCATTGCTAGAGTGTGAGCTAAAGCTTAAATCCAAATGTTTTGGGGCATCAAAAGGTATTGTTTTACCTTTACAACTGGGCTTCAATTTTTCATTACAACTACATTGAGTCTCATTTTTTTTCTTTTTTTGAAAGAGAACAGAAATCAACATTTTTGTGAGTCTTCTTTGAGATACGTCATTGGTTTTCGAACAGTCCATTCTCCATTCACACATTTTTTCCAATCAGCGCAGTCAGCGGGCCTTATGTTCTCTTTAAACATCCTCGGAGAACTTAACAACCTTTGGATTAGACTATCTGCTTATCTACCAAGCATAGTCATTCCAAGATGTGGCCTTGAACCGATTAAGCCCACATGGTTATCCATTTCTGATACCAAATCAACTATAGGCTCAATGAGGTTTTTTTTTGAAATGTTTATCAATGCTTGGATTTACTGATTCAAACTTCTATTTGAGAACATTATTAAAAATATTAATATGGTTTTGAGTGGTGTAATTACATTCTAACCAAGTAAGAGTGATTTGGTATTTTGACTTTTGCTAGAATATAACTTGATTGAGTTTAATTTTGACAAGTAAAAATGCTAACAATAATTGAAGATGGATCTGAGTACTGTTATCCATCTTTAGTGGCCAAATCATCTTATGTGATCAATGACAGTATTTTGAAATGTTTTCTACCTATTCTTTAGTTTTTGTATAAGCAAACCATAGAAAATTGTTCTGAATGGTGTAATTTTTATCTTCACGACAGTGTTAACTGGCTTATAAATTTTTCAAAAATATATTCAAGTGCATCAAGTTGACAAGATATGTTCTGTATTAGCAGATATATTTCAAAGATACTCATGGTTCTGAACTTTAGTTGAGACTACCAGTAATATTATGGTCTCGTATTATTGATCCCCACTTCTCCCCTGATGGCACCACAACAACTTTTGTAATAGATAGGAAAACAGGGCAGGTTAGGCAAGGTATAGTTTGTTTCTTGATATTCTTCATGGCAGAGTTAGAAGGAGTCCAATTATTGACTGCATCGTCATCTAGAATCATCACTCTTAGTTTTCATCCAATTGGCCTCAAATATTTAAGCATGAATTCCTGCTGCTATAGATATTCATATGTTAAGCCATGTTATTGCATATTTCATTGACATGATATTGATGTTCATTCAACTTTTATGTGTTGTACCCATAACCAGTTGTTGGCTTAAACCTTACTCTATTATGTTAAACTATTCTTGTGATAGTGGGATTCAAGTACAACTCTTCCAAGTCAATAGAATTCTCTTAGAGGCACCCTTCCCATGAACCCTTTTGTCTTGCTTCCAATTCTAAGCGATTTCCCTTTCTCTATTATGTTCTCGATCCAATGCTGAATCTAGTCTCCACTTAAAGTAGTTTCATTCAAAGTTTATAGAGAATATTCTTGTATACAATTTAGCTCATTGAATCTAATCCTACATGAAAATACATATACCAAGTGAAAATAGAAAGCAGAAAGTTCTCTCTACTTTGTTCCTCTGACATATTTATGATCTTTTTAATTAAATTTAAATGATTAAAAAAGTCCTTTGTTCGGACCTAAAATCATTTTTTTAAACTCAATCAACATGGTGAACTTGAACCGAAATTTATCCTTGTCAAACATGAACCAGAACTGAAACATTGTGACTTAGGTCAAAACTATAAGAACATTGGTGGTTTTCTGATTTGGTCATTTTCGAATATTGGTTTGTATTCTGAGGCAATTCTGCTTAATTCATCTTTGTTCCTTGTCTAGATTATTCTCACTGATGGTTGAATTTGTTCAGACTTGATTCATGGTATCAAGAAAATGATGGCAGTTCATAATTGCATTTTAAGAGTGGTTTTGTTGGTTGTTTGAGAAATACATTTTGGCTCTGTCGTTGAGAAATTCTCAAATTTTGATTTATATCCAAGTTCTGTTGTATTGAATTAGACTCATCCTGTTATTCACTAAAGTGCACAAAATATACAATACTATAAATAGGAGGGTGTGTACTTGATTATATTACAGAATGAGAGTTTGTCTTATTACTATCTACAACCAATAATTACAATCATTGTTAAGTCTGTCTGAATTTGGCCTTACAATAAATACTTTCATTATTAACTTTGTTCTATGTAATTATCCTTTTAGCCTTTGGGCTTGTTTGGCTGATGTCAAAAATTCTAAATAAATTTTGATTTGTTGCTTAGTCAATTGATGTTTCTACTTCATGAATGAAATATTTAGATTCATTCTATTTAACCCTAAAAAGTTAGAACATTTAGACGAGCCTGAGAAAACAATGTGGTAAACAATTCTATATAATTTGCAGTATAGATCTATGCTAATCATATTTTTTCCCATAATTTGCAGTATAGATCTATGCTAATCTATGTTGTACCCATAACCAGTTGTTGGCCTGGTAAACATGACTTCTATCTCTTGTGATAGTGGGATTCAAGTACAACTCTTCTAGGTCAATAGACTTCTCTTAGAGGCACCCTTCCCACGAACCCTTTTGTCTTGCTTCCAATTCTAAGTGATTTTCCTTTCTCTGTTATGTTCTCAATCCAATGCTGAATCTTTGTGTCTTACAGGCTCTCCTGCAAGTGCTGTCCAAATTTAGCTTCAAAATTGTCAGCAAATAATTTGAACTTTTTGCCTTTGTCCCTTCTTTCCTCTTCATTCAGGCTCGTAACTCCTAGCTTTGGCTGACTTCGGTTCCAAACATGGATTTCTAGTTCTTTTTCATATCTTTCACTCACGTGACTAAGTTCTCATAGCTTATTTTGTCGATGTGACCTTGATGTTCAATCAACTGTATTATGTTATCTCCATAACTGGTCATAAAATTGTGGACTCCTCATGTTATAGCTACATTGAACATGTAAACACAACATCCACCTCATGCTAGTGGGATCCAAGTATGACTCTTCAAGGTCAATAGGCTCCTCCCAAAGGTGTCATTCCCATTCATAACTTTGTAAAGTAGTTTCATTCAAAGTTTATAGAGAATATTCTTGTATACAATTTAGCTCATTGAATCTAATCCTACATGAAAATTTTGGTCTAGGTATTCCTAAGTTGATATATGATATCATAGCCTTTAGGTTATTATGTAGTTTCCTAATTACGTGCACCAAAATTTATTGTGTGATGTTGTGTAGGAACTCAACGATATGTGCAATATGTTTCTTGCATTTGATTAGATGGGAAATTTTGTAATTTATGTGATTTGTAATTTATGTAATTTATTTGATTTTGTAATTTATTTTCTATATTAGTTGCATTGAAGCTTGAAAATTTCATATTTCTGTTTTCATTAATATAGGAGAATATCTTAGGAATTTTTTTAATTAAAAGTACTATTAATTAGAATTTTACTTTCATTTTTTTTACAGTCATGGCTTCTTCTGGAACTCCTAATTTGTTTGAGAGGACCGATTTAGAGATTGCAAAATTGCAATCTATTCTCGAAAATCCAACTACAGTTGGGCAGTATAAAGCCCATTGTGAAAAAATACTGGTTGATCTTCGTAGAATAGAGACAAGTTTGAAAACATATAATCCATTTGATTCTGAATCAATAAAAAAATTTATGGATTCACTAAAATCAAGTGTCTCAGGAGATGTAGGTTATAATGAGATTACATCACGACTTTCCGATAAGGAAGTCGTTAAGAGGTCTTGTTGGAGTTTTTATGCAGACAAACGGAAAATAAGGGCATATTATGTAAACAAATGTTCATGTCCCCTATGTGCCCCTTTGATTTATCCTAGATTTGTGGCCTCTCAAGGCCAATTTCCAAATAATGACCAATTACCGTTATACTTCATAATGATGCTACATGTGTAGGTTCACTTAAACCTAAAGGTGAACTATTTAGACATCCCTAGTTATTTGGGGCAGGGGCGTGGCCGTATTAGCCACAAGCAAGAATATAGAAAGGAGGGAGCTCCTATAGTTTTTGATGCATGACAGCTTGTACCAAGGCCACAACCATTCTTATCAGGCTTTCAGGATGTCGCAGCACCTGTCGTTATGACTGCACATGAGGCTGCTATCGAGGGTCTTGCTGGCATTGCTCGCGAGACCCAATTGATCTCTTCTGACCATGTGGGTCAGTACCTTCAGAGACGCGATACTAGCAGTGGAGGTGCTAGTAGCACCAGTGATGCACGCAGTGAGGTATACGCTCGTGCATCTTTGATTTCCCCAGATGACTTTGAGCTAGTTACAGATCCCACTCAGGCACGTCGGCTAGGACACATCATGGCTGCTGACTTGTTGCATGCGTATGAGGTGATTGCTCGGCATTGCAGCATTCCACTATCGGGGGTTTTAGATTTTATAGAGCAGAGTGGGAGTGTATCTTCTAGTCAGGGTACTACTGCCGCTGCTACAGATAGACTTCCTGTTGCTGGGATCGTCACACCTGATGTTCAACACATTTCTGTTCCAGTGTGTGAAAATTAAACCTTTAATATAATTAAAATTTATTTTAATTGATCATTACTTTACAATTTATTAATATTAAAATTAAACATGTACTTCTGTGTTTAGGCTTCTGCTCCAGTGTGTGGAGCTTCACAGCCCACACCATCTACCCGTGTCACATACACACAGCTCTTGACTGAGCACAACATGGATCTCGATGTTCCGGGTCTGAGTCAACTTGGCTTAGTTGGCGACATATTTGCTGGTGTTGAGGTCATGGATGACAATCCCATACATTTGGAGACGCATTCCGCAGAGGTATAAATACATGTGTTTTAATAGAATTAATATTTAATCTAAATTGAAATGTTAGAAATTAATGAACTTTATTCAAAAAACTTATTTATCAACTTCTTACATTTTATTTATTTTGTTTCACAGGGATCTACGGGACAAAGATCTACACATAGCGTAGATACTCCCAACATCCGCCCAGGGACAGATACTGAGGTAATCAATTGTACATATCTGTTATATGATGTATTGAATTAATCAAGATTCAAAAAACTTATTTATCAACTTCTTACATTTTATTTATTTTGTTTCACAGGGATCTACGGGATAGAGATCTACACATAGCGTAGATACTCCCAACATCTGCCCAGGGACAGATACTGAGGTAATCAATTGTACATATCTGTTATATGATGTATTGAATTAATCAAGAAATTGTTGTAGAATTTTGCTTATATATTTTAATATATGGTACATGCTATATATAGTTTATGACGTGTATATTCCTTTTTTTTAACATGCAGGGTGCAGCAGAGCGTAGTGAGGGGTCTGGCACTCGCCCTAGTGCACGGAGGAGACTTCAGTGATATTTTATAGATTTCAGACATTTTAGACATACTTTTAGAAATTTTAGACATGTATATATATATTCATACTCATTCTAGACATTATTATTATATTTTGATATATGTCTTAGACACGTGTATTATTAATATATTTTGATATATGTCTTAGACACGTGTATTTACAATTATGGATGTGAATATAAGACACCCCCTTATCTTTCATTTTTGTCTCTTGATGATATCATAATAGGTATATAATGATAGATAAGATATTAAATGCCCTTCATTTTTGTGATATAACATTGTAAACTTCGTTAAAATTCTATATTGAATTATTTTCAATGCTTAGACCTAATTTAGTAATACTTTATGTTACATTAAACATTCCATGGTATAATGGCTTATGTTACTATTTGAATCATATATGATGAAAGTTTAAGTTCAATAGATCATTCAATTAACAACTTGAAATAAGACTCATAATGACCATAGATTGTAATAGATCATTTTTGGGGGTTATTTTGGGCAATAGATCATTTTTTACACATCCTTTCTATTTTAAAGTCATCTCACACCCATTTTGGACACATGCAATTATGAATAAATCTACATATATTTTTGTTTATGTAGGAATAAAATGTCATATAGGTCATGTGAACCACTTAGAGTCTTGCAAACAAATAATACAACATCACGAATTGCATTTTACATTAAAATATATTCCAAATCATATAATATCTTTGCAATTGGAAGGATTTTGTTTCTTAGAAACTTAGAAAAGAGAAATTCATCCATTTTCTCCTTAGAGAGTTCCATTTAAATTTTCTTCGTAATTGATCCTTGTATCAAAACCTTCCATATTAATTACATTCTCTCTTTCTCCTCCTCTCTTTCTAAGGTAGCTAACTCTATGTCTTCTTGCAACTCTTCTTACACATAAAAGGTGTCGTGCCTCAAATTTTATACCTAAGATGATATATATTTCTGAACTTCAACCAACATAGTAGGCATTGCTAATAATATACATTCTTATGAAATAAGATGGGTAAAATTTGAAATCATTCTCAAATAATCTTCACACTTTTTGCAATCTTGTGCATACTAATCCATAGTTCTCACATATTTTAAAAACACCATTAATCTCTGCTCATTACATCTATAACCTATACTATACATTCATCCACTTTCTTTACAACACTCACACATCCTTAGTCCATACAAGCATGTCTCTTGGTCAAATTACGCCTTCTTGCAATCTCATGCAAGACTTACACTTGAAAATTTTATGGACCTTCTTTTGTTTTATCATAAAACTCAAAAAACAATTTGTTCTACTCATAGCCTTTAAAACCTCACACCATCATTGACATATTGCACCCTTATGAAAAAAAATTCTTTGTTCACCATTGTTATTCTTTAGTGCCAAGATGCACCATTGTAAAAATGTGAAGCACTTAACTCCTCCAAAATACCTCATGCTAAGCACACATAATCATACCACTCTTGTGTGCTTCCAAAACACCTTGAAACATGCCACACATTTTCTAGACATGTGATTCAAAATCCATGTGGAGACTCTCGGTTTCTATGCATCTTTCAAAGTGACATCTTCCTAGTTCCACATCACATGGTATGAATATCTTGGTCTAACTATTAGCACCATGTCCATATAGAGGAATTTCAACGATCACTCGACTTGGTAGATGAAATAAATTCTAACCATTATTCTTTATAGTCAATCTTTTATAGCTAAATTTTTCTAACTATAAATATTGTAAGGCATTTGAGAGAAAATAAGGGAGTTAAGAGATTTTATTTCCCCTTTCTTAATCAACTATACCTAGAAAGACTAATACTATCATGTTTCACATTTCTTGTATTATTTAACCATGTCTCCCACATGTTAGCATGCTCTACATATATACCATAAAAATGGTAACTTCCTTGTTTAGGATTTTTTTAGGATACATTCCCCCTACCTGATTGTAGGAGATTTCTCTCCTTGTATTTCTAGTTACTCACAATCTATGTTCCATTACATATTCTACAATCTATTTCCCTCCTATCTCATTCTCTATGACATAATGAATCCTTAATGAATCAACACAATTCCAAGCATATTGAAATATGATAAACTTGTACAGTGATAAGGGTACTCCATATACAACCTTTTGGTTCACAACTAAACAAATAACATATATCAAAAACTATGTACATCTGAATTCCCAACTAACATTTCCACATTAAAAATAATAATGCAACATACATCCACATCATAAATCATGTTTATACCATACATACTTCCATGTAACAACCATATCACAATACTTGTAAACCATAAACCATCTCACAACAAGTAAGAATCACAAGTATTAAACAACTTTATTGTATAGTGGTCTCCATAGTCCCTTCAAGTAGAAAATACAATGCTATCTAGCTTAATAGTTTATTACCAACAAGGTTTAGTAATTTATTCCATGTCCTTCTATATAATACCAAGTGGCTCTGCTCGTTGTTCAATGACTTGTAAAATTTTTTCATGGTCTTCTACATCTAGTCTCCATTTTTTGCGTTTACTATTTGTAGTCTTCACCTGCTGCAATTGTAACCCTGTAGCAATTATGTGATGGGTGTAATGATACACCTTTTTGTCTGGTTTGTAATCAACAAAGTGAATCCCACTTTGGAGGGCTTTCACTTGTTGTAAGTATGTTCCCTGCACTACAACCGAGCCAGTAAAAAATGTTGTCACTTCACTTGTTATTTCACATGTTAGCTTTGTTCTCTCTTCTGTGCAACGCAACAAGTAGTACTCCACTTTCTCAATATTGGCTTCTTCAGCAATGACTGCAAATACATCTCCTACAACAAAATGCAAAGAAACATTCAATGATCGGATGTATAGTATAAATTATATACATATATATTTAATTATCAAATTATACTTGATCCTTTCAAATAAAACATACCTTGTTTAACCAGTCCAGATATGTGGTTATAATCAGTTGAAATTAATGGCACATCTTCAAAACTATCATCATGATCTGATCCATATGTGTCATCCACAACTAAAGGAACTTGCTTCCACTCACCTACATACCCATGTTTTTGACTATTGCACTCTGAATATGATTTGTTTATGCATTCATAACAAAAACAAGAATAATCTCTTGTACAGATTGTCCAGTTATTACTATCCATAGTCATCAAAGAGTGCAAAGACCTAGAATTGGGAATCCTTTCACATCCATACTTTGTCCTTCGATCAATACCTTCATTTAATCATGCTCAAAAGATCAATAAAGTTTAAAACAAACAACAAAAATCAGAATAAAAAAATTTAAAGTTAGTAACTTGCAGTTCACTTAATAAATCACATCAAGATCTACATATCTATGTTTTAAATGTGCATGTACCTGTTATCTCCCAAAACACTCTGTGTGGGGTTGAAGCCTGTGGGGTTGAAGCATATGATGTTGAAGCCTATGAGGTTGAAACCTGAATTGTAAAATGTTTCTTACACCATTCAACAACGGTGTGGGCATCAATCAATCGATCTCCCTCATAATCAAAGCTTTGTTTCTTTAGAGCACGTTTGATGCATGCACCTGCACCATCATGTTCTCCCTTCCCATGACCACTCTAAAAAAAACTCCATAAATGAGGAATTTTGTGATGACGATGATAACGACTGAGTGCAAAGAAAGGGCGAGAGGATTTGAATTGTGATGCGCAACCATCTGACCAAACAAAATGTTGATCTATTTGTATTCCTCGCTGATGAAGATATTGAAAGAACAAACCAAAACAATGTTGCACAAAGTGGGTGTCATGTTCCTTGTCATCACTTATATAGAAGTGATACTCCTTCTTGATCATTCGCTTCACATATGTACTTTCAACCCCATCCAAATCCAATTGTGCATGCCTATAAAATACTTGAACCATGATAGTAACCTGGTCAGTATGATAATACTGTGTTTGAATTTCTTTTTGATGAGAAAATGAGTAATTCTCAGCAAAATCAACCACAGACAATATGGAACCAATAGGGAATGTGTCCCTATTAGTCTTGAATTGTGTAGCCTGCCACTTTGAATAGTGAGAATGTTTGATGTACAGACTAATTAAACTTCAGAAACTTTGCATGAATGTAGCAATGGGGATTTCCTCTTCTACCAAATCCAACCTGGTTGCATCTTTTCCAAGCCTTGTTGAATATTTTATGTATTTGAACCTACAAAATCAATTCATAACATGGACAAATTGTCATGTATTCATTTGCAGTAAAATAAAAATCAAAATAAAATCTAACATCCAAATTTAAAAACATAAATTTATATATATCACCTCTTGCAAGCAACCAGGTTAACTGTGTCCAAATCTTCATTTGTTTTTGGCAATAATTTCAAGTCCCCACACTTGTCATAGACACCTTTGATGCAAGTCATACGATCATCGACATGATCATCGGATACGTTGCAAAGAATTGAAGTTATGAATTCACTGACACGTGTAGGTGGGGCAATTTCTTCTCGTAACTTTCTATACACCTGAAAAAAACATAGATTTTGAAATACATTAATTTTAAATCACATCTCAAAAAATGATATTTAAACAAATTTCAAATATATAGATATAAATGAAAGCACGCCTCAAAATATATATACATTGAATCTATAAAATTTTTTGTACCTGATAGTGATAATCAAACTCAACGTGATAGTGACAACAACATGTGTCAAGGACTTTATCAGCTCGCACATACCAAGGCTTCAAATTTTCAAACATTCGTTGTCCAATCTTAACATCTGGATTTTCTTCTGTAAACTTTATGTACATCTCATGTTGAGTTATTTCAAGCCAATGTTTTATATGGTCATCATAGTTATTGCGAGTTATCCTATGTTTTAAAACATCCCTCACATTCAGAGAAGGACGAGTCCTCTCAATCCAAAAATTATAAACTATCTTCACAATATTATCCTCTATTTTATCAGAACGTGGATTTCTACACATTAGTGCCCAATTTCCTTCCATAGTAGAGTCATCCAATGTCTTCCTCCTCTTTGCATACCTGCTAACCGTCTTTCTAGATAAACCCAATGCCTTGGAAAAGGTGGTAACATGACGATTCTTTGTTGTATCTTCACTTACAACTGAAGTTAATATTGCTCTACGAGAAATACTCTTATCAGCAGACCTAGTTTTTGTACCCAAAGAACTTATTCCTTTAAAAACATTCCCAACAAATTCTTCTTCTACACGTTTTGAATTTTTCTGTCCAAAATCAACACCCAACAATTCTAATGTTTCCCTCATATCAACATGATTCAAGAATGTAACCAACAAATGTGCTCTAGCAACTGTAGTCAAATTAACAAATTCACCATATACTATCTCTACACTTTTTGTTGTTTTCTTTCGTGATAGTGGTTCTTGTTGGGAAAATTCTTTTAATTTTTGTAAATCCATCTTCACCAAGTGTTTCACATTTTTCTTGGGAAGTAATTCCATAACTTTTGTTATCACTTCAGCATAATGTTGCGCATCATGATCTGTGTCCATAAACATACACATGGGATCCTATCAAAACCCTTGCCTTTACCCAATCTAAAAAACATAAATTATCATATTTAAACCTTAGAACTAAAAAAAAATTAGGATCTATCAAGGGTTTCTATACATATGTACCAATTTTTGCAGCGTTGTCTTTCACTTGTTGTGTCTTCTCTCTCTCTCTCTTTGTGCCCTCCTACGAACAGATCTTCTAGCATTCTTCTCTGCATTCTCTTCCTCGGTATATTTTCATTTCTCATTCTTTGCATTTCCCATGATTCATCCACTTCAATAATTTTCACCTGCACACATAAATCGTGATAGATCTGAATGTCTAAGAGTAAACTCGATACAAAACTATATGTGCATGCAACTCTATTTATATACAAATCTCAGTAGAAATTAGGTTATTTTTAATTTTAGTTTTCTATAACTTTAAAACAACTTTTCTAATTTTAATAGAATTTATATTTAATATGTAAAACAACTTTTCTAATTTAATATTACATATTTTTGGTTAAAAACAATTTAAAAAAACAAACTTAGTTTAAAACACAAAAAATATGTAAAAAACTAAATTTAAAACATAAAAAGTGAACAATATTAAATAAGTAACTTGTAAAACATTAAATTTAGAAGGGGAGACGCAATTGCGAAACATTAAATTTAGAAGGAGATGTTTTAGCGGCGCTTTGGTGGTGCAGAGGGGGTTCACACAAATGGGGGTTCGTGCAAACCACATTCGCATGAACCGTGTTCACGCAAACCGTGTTCGTGCGAACCCACATACGCGCAAACACCTCTGAGTGGTAGTGATGTGGCACCTGAGTGGCACAGTTTGGCTCCAAATCCTTTTGGGGGACAATTGTGAGCCAAAATATGCCACTCGGGTGCCACGTAATTAGGGTAAACGAACTAGTTAAATTACAAAATTTTGACACAAAATTCATATTTTTATTGGCTTTCTAAAAATGTAATTTTCATTTTTTAAAAATCTATGTTTTGCTATTTATTTTTTAATTTTTACTAACATACGGTATTTTAGGACAATCAATAGTACACAATCAACCAAATTTGAAAAATAGTAGAATATATCAAAAAAAATTGAAAAAAATATACTTAGTATTTGTTGAATTCTTCTTCTTACCTATGAAAAAAAAAAAAAAAATTGATATAAATATTAAAAGTTATTGGCATAGAAATATGGACACCATTTATTTTAAAATATAGTTACTAAATAATTAATTAAAAAAAAATATAAGTCAAAAAAATATGAAAATTTGACAGCACATCAAAATTATAATCTTGAACATATATCTAAAATTTCATAGTGAAAAGATAAGTTTTCATTTAAAAAAACCACCGGGGGACAGTCATTCCTCTTTAATAACATAAGAAACAACATATGAATAAAATTAAGAAAAAGACCATATTTTTTGCCAATTTTTTTTTAAAAAAATATACATGTATTCTACACTCTAAACACAACATTTCATTAGTTTGTGGAATTTCATGAATGTGTACGGTTTTGTGGCTATTACCTTTAGAAAATCAATTAAACTGAAAATTCATGTTTACTAAGGTACAAACCATACCAAAAAGTGGAACATTTTATTGTGCTTTTAACAACATATGTGTGTGTGTGTGTGTGTGTGTGTGTTTCCCAACTAAAAAGAGGAACAAGATTGATCCCAAGACATGCTAGTCTATCTTTTTGGGGTATAATACTACCTCAAAAACATATCTTCTTATAGATTTTGAGATAAAGAATATTTGTAAGAGTCGAGACGTGTAACGCCCACATTTTACACACATAAATACATCAGTAAAAATAACTCATTCTTACAGTAAAGTCTATGTTAGTTCCAAATTTAGTTTGAGTCAATTTAGCATTTACATGTCATAATTTTTATTTTTATTTTGTTTTTATTTTATTTTTAGTGGATTGTATATTGGCTCAAATTGCTAGTCCCACCAAGAACAATTTGTATCCATTATTAACAAAAGGTCAATCGTTAAGCCCACCATAAGGACTTCATGTAAAAAAAAATTCCTGGACAATTATCAGATAAACTCTTGTTTCTCATCTTGTTTACATTGTTTCTTAGGTCCCTTATTGGCGTGACTTTATAAAAAAAGAGTTACGAAAGTACTTTTCTAACATCCTGAATAAGTACATGATTGGAAGCATTATAACTACACATGATCCAAAAGTGATTTTTTTTCAAGGTAAGATCCCATGTTTCCACATTTCATGATTCTGCATGTGAAATTTATTTTATTCTTAATGTCATAAAAGGGCATAACAAGGGATTACATGACCAAGTTTATGGTTTCCTGGTTTCTCTTAAGTCAACATCTTTCAAATCATTTTGTTTGCAAAGATTTACTACCAATTTTCTACCCACAATAACCTCATAATCAACTAAGGTTTAGTTTAATTCCAATTTACACTCAGGGCTCTATGCCCTATTATAGATCAGATTTAGGTGTGAAAACATATTTACCCTATAAACCCTCCATAAAAGACCAAGGTGTTATATTGTCACTAGCTAAAGTAACACATTTAGCTGTAAGGAACTAAAGAGATCATTAATAAGAGTTTAAGTCATAGTAAAACTATTTCACTAGCTCCATTTGTGTCATCTCTATCCCACAAGGAATTCATTTGATGACAAAGTTAATTTCTAAATATAACTTCATAAGACTTGGTAGTCCACTAGGATACTAAGGAAGTGTTAGTTCTACATACTCCATATATGGTAAGGTTACATCGCATAGCCATTTCTTTGAACAATGACTCTTCAGATGACTTGCAAGGTGGTGTTTACCACTCAACACTGTTTCGGACCTGAAGAGAACACATTATCCTTGCCACACGCACAGCTACCAATCCTAGAAGGGAACCATATACTCCAGATAAAGTTTGACCATGTCGTTCCTAATTAACGGGTTCACGATAATGTCGCTAAACATACAGGCTATGATGATACCTCAAACTAGGGATCTCATTTACTTAACACAAAAGGTGTCATCGAGTATACATGGTTCAGTTCATTTGAAGGTATCAGTTTACTATGCTAAAAAGAATAACACATGAAGCTTAGTTATGCATGAATTTTTTTCTAGGGTTGACTATTGTGTTTGGATTTATTTATTACAATTTCTAGGTAAAGAACACAACACATCAAGTAATTAATCATCTATTGCGCACTATAAATGCACTATAAGATATTACATTAAAATTTATTTATCATATATATATATATATCATATATATATATATATATATATATATATATATCCAAACCTTTTACCATATGTAAATCTAAATCAAAATTGCACCTATGATTAAATGCACATTTCCCAAGGCATCCCTAAAACTAACATCTCATACATATTACCAAATTTCAAATAAAAAATTTCTATAACATGGAAATACATTATATATATATTATAATGACCTATATAAATTACAATAATAGACAATGAATTACACCACGCCTTTTCGCCATCTTTTTTGCATCCTGTAAAACCATGTGAGAATGAAACAAGAGATAAATCACTGGCATGACATCGACCTAGATCTAGAATAATTAATTTCTTTGGTTTCCCATTCAGATAATAATAATAATTTGCATTCAAAAGTATATGGTTAGAGAAAAAAAAATTATTTTATTTCATTTC
Source organism: Taxus chinensis (assembly GCA_019776745.2). NCBI lineage: Eukaryota > Viridiplantae > Streptophyta > Pinopsida > Cupressales > Taxaceae > Taxus > Taxus chinensis. The sequence goes on along the minus strand of CM034157.1, from coordinate 236,543,503 downwards.
ACTTCATTTCTTAGCCAAGGAGAGAGAAAGAGGTAGGGAAGAGAGAGAAACCGTATTTTTCCAAAAGTCTAATTTCAGACAAGAAGTCACATGATAGAGTTTTAAATAGTTATTTACAAGTGTTAATAAATTTCCACAATGGTTTGTTAACATGAATGGGGTCCTACAACTTCATTTTACATTTTCCCTACTAGTTGCAAAATACCCATTTTGGGTTCAGAGGCTAAGAAACCACTTTCAAACGTTGTCTTTTGATGAGAAAACACACCGTAGGAAAATTTATACGTTTCCTCCTATACACCAAAATTTCACAAGAACTGAAGGAATTTAGAACTGGCAAACGGTTTACGATTGGAAGTTAGTTTTCCAAGCCATTAGTCGTAATTGGCCTAGTTGGAAACAATCAAAAGTTATCTCGAGGGCTCATAAAACCATGTCCAAAACTAACTTTTGATGGTTAGAATCTCCATGGGAATATTCCTAAATTCCCTCCTTTATACAAAGAATATATCAGAGTTGATGGAACTGAGAACAGGAAAACAGGTTGTAAACGACAACATGTTTTTCAGAGCCACCAGTTGTAATCGACCAAGTTTGAGCTAGTCAAACAACAACCAGAGGCCTATGAAACCCCCTTTCCAAACTAACCAAGAAATTGATTTTCCAAAACTAAAGGTTACAAGAAATCATCTAGTAAATAAAGTACGGGTTTGCGAAGGCGGACAAGAATTTCGTTGTTCAGGGTTCAAACGACGAGTCGATATGAAACCAAACTTTTAAATTTTAACAACTTCCTAAAAGTGCAAAATGGGGTAGTAGCGCTCCTAAAGGAGTGGTGAACTGAGCGCAAATAGTAAAATGAGGTCACGTTAATGCTTGATACGACTCTCTACATAACAAGTAACACATAAAACGCTTGACATCACTTTTAGGGGGCTCAGAAAATTGTTTCGCATGTCTCTAAATGTGGTACCTTTCTAAACTTTCCAGTAAATGAAAAAGAAGATGTGTTAGTTAACGAATCATCTAACTTTGACTGGTAACCATGGACACAAGTACCTATTTATAATACTTTGGGTTAATGGCGTATTAGGTTGTGGTAGCAATCATAGTCGATAGTCAAATAGTAAGTCGGCTATGAAAACCCCAAGGTGTAGTTTCATTGTTTTACCCTATTTAAGTTTGGTTGAATCTACAATTATATAATTTTCTAGTGGTTTAATATTCTATTAGAATGAAAATGAAGAACCAAAATACAAAAATTATGGAACATGACGGTAAGGAGACCATTCCTAGAGGAATGAATCCGATCGAAATTGTGGGATTTGGTTCTGCGTTTCACTTAGGCATTTCGTTAAACAGTTCACAAGCATCCAAAAGTACACCATATTGTATTTTCTTGAAATATTAGTTACATGGGCCTTATGCTCCACCTTGAAATAGACCGGATCTCCAAAACTTTGCAATGAAAAGCCACTAATTCTCTGGTACACATGTACATATGTTTAGTCACACCAAATTTGTCATGTCTGAATATGAAACCTTATCATCCATACCATGACTCTATAAATTTCGACTTCCTTTTCTTTGTTATGTATTCTACACTATATTTCCTAGCTCCCAACGTAATGCACCTTCTTCTAGATGCATATATAGAACCTTTCTCTAGGCCATTGATATAGAGCAAATTTCTAAACTCATAGCCAATGCACAAGTGTACGCTAAGGCAAAAAGGAAACCCTTGTTCACACCATAAATTATGTTTAGGACCCCACTATGATAAAACAACCTTAACCTCTACTATGATCTTAATGGTAGTGGTTGTGGCTATGTTGGTATTGCTGAAGGAGGAAAAGCTGGCCTTGTGTTGCAATATGAAACAGAACATATCTATCTGGCATATCGCATGGAGGGGGGATCTAAGGCCTATAAATCCATTTTCGTGTTTTGTGTAGATTTGGGCATTTCACTTTTTTTTCCCTCCTTTTCTCCCAAGACTGGGGAACACAGTATGGGGAAAGGAAAGATTAAATCACATTTCGACATATGTAGTTTGTGCGTATCCTGCAACCAAAGTTTTCCACGAGGCCAAATTTCAGGCATTTAATCGAATAGTTCCAAGCCCTTGTAATGAACCCATTTTACATTTAGGGATGACAACCAACTCACAAAATAAATAGTGGGGGAAAGAAAATAATTTTTTTCTCTATTCATAGGTGTCCATAAAAAAATTTTAGCTCCTACTTTGGCATGTAACAAAGGATGTTGGTGTTACCATCCTTTAAGTGCATAACCAGACACAAATCACATTCTAGACATAGTTATTAATCCCTGTTTCTAGTTTTATTACCTTAAGTAATGTGTTCCCAACTTCCTTAAGTCATTCAGACACCAGGGATATTCCTTGCTTTCTACAACCACACCATACCCTCAAAATTCCCATATGCATAACTGAAAAGAAAAGAGCCAAGATTCTTATGCATATCTACAAGAATTGATGCAACCAGATCTAGTCTCTACATCTCTATCATACACAACTCTACCTCCCAAAAATGACATAACTGGGATGGAGTGATAAAAAAACTAGGAAAGAAATTCACCATTGTTGCAACATGATTTGAAGGGCCTGCAAACAACATCCAAAGCTTCCAACACTGGCCAAAATTAGGAAGACAGAAGGCACTTGTATAGAGGTTGATTTAATCCACAATGGACCTAGTTTTCAAACAAAAAAATCTAGTGCTTCGTTTATAACCGTCTCTGGTAACGTAATGGTCATTTAATTATATGAGTAAAAAGACTTTGCCTTTGCTGCAACTATCCAATTACTACTAATTTATTTCGACATCAGCTTGGGTTACAATGTGGTTAAAAGATTGCAATAATTAAGGTGCTTTAATAATTGTGAAAGGAAAATGAAGGTTTGATAATCCTTCCCACCTGGAACCCCTGATAGCCCAAACTCCACCAGAAAAGCATGCATCCACTTGCCCACACAAAATTCCACTTTTAATTTTTATATATTTTGTTTGTTTTGTTGGCACTACATTTACTTCCCCTTATAAGAGAATCATCCTCGATGTGACACAACTCTGAATCTTGAAGGGTATGAAGGAAATAAATTCAATAAGGACATATGTCGTTTAACAAAAAGACTTGTCGGTACAACTCGATCACAAGGAAACAAACTCATTTTGGTAATATCTTACATTTTAATGTTCTGTGAAGATTTGTAGTTTTCAGTTTACAGTATTACTTTGTTAATTTATTTCCTTTATAGTATTCCTAAATTAATGAAACAATAATTAAAATTCTTAAAATATAAGAACATTCAATCAAGAAAACTTTGAGTTCTTAGCAAGAAAAAAGAAACATTTTTACTTTATGAATAAAATACGTATATAGGAATAACACATTATGATAACTATGTGGCCTTATACATCCACAAAGGGGTATTCCATCAGTTGCTGGCACTCAGACATCAAACCTCATCTCATAAAATAACATATCAAATAATGCAACTGTGATCATCTCTTTCTGAATCATCCCTCCATCCGCTTCCACAAGGCTCAACATAGTCAAACACATAGGTTGAATCCAATGGAAAACCCATATAGGGAGAGAGAAGGGGATACTAGTCGTGCATACTTTTGAGCCTAATGTGGTATGACATCCATAGCAAGTTCCATACATAGCCAAATGATACTAAAAGTAGAAGTTTTCATGCCTATGTAAGACTCCACTTCCTATCTCGTACTCAGCTCGAGTGACTTATGAAAACTTGGTCCACATTTCCTCATCTCTAACACACACCTCTTAACAATTGTTCCCTTAGGGTCAGTTTAGGGTTCACAACATAACACATAACTACATCACTAACAACAATGGTGATTCACACACATTAACCATAGTGTCCTACACATGGTATATATATAGGGTATAACACAATCATTACTTTCACGGGTTATGATACATCACATTTCCACATAATGTACCCAAAGTGCAAGTACTACACAATAGGGGTCATATGCTCACCATATGCCCCTAATTCATAACATGAACCATCACATATTACATAAATTATACGTATGATGAACACAATGAATAACATTACAACATATAGTCAATTGTAATTACAACATGGTGAAACACACAATTCATCACAACACGATGGTTACATCATTTACAATCCAATCACTATACACCAATTTTTTATAGAACACATCAATACACCTACATATCACAAAATGCCATAAGACGTTCCAATAGACTCTGCCACAAAAACATTTCTTTTCACACATAACAAGGCAACACATCACACATGAACTCTCATAGAATCCACAAAAGGAGAGTGAATACTCTCATCACAAGCACATCAACATGATAACAAATATGCACTAAGTGACATGCACAACATGTGTGTTCATAATATCACAGATTTCAACATGTGGTAACATAACAACATATATCACATTACTCTTCCAATCTCCACCACAACTCCAATTCATCATAGAGATTTATTAATTGCTTTTTCTAGGTAAAGAACACAACACACCGATTAATTAATCATCTAGTGCACACTGGAAATGCACTACAAGATATTACATTTAAATTAATTTAACATATATATTTATCCAACCCTTTTACCATATGTAAATCTAAATCAAAATTGCACCTATGATTAAATGCACATTTCCCAAGGCATCCCTAAAATTAGCATCTCATACATATTACAAAATTTCAAATATAACTCTTCTGTAACATGGAAATACATTGTACATATATGAATTTCACAATGACCTATAAAAATTATAATAATAGACAATGAATTACACCACACCTTTGTGTCATCTTTCTTGCATCCTGAAAAACCATGTGAGTGTGAAATCAATGATAAATCCCTGACATGGCATCTACCTAGATCTAGTATAATTAACGTCTTTACTTTCCCATTTACATAATAATAATAATTTGGATTCGAAAGCAGAGGGTTAAAGAAATTTTTTTATTTCATTTCATTTCACTTCATTTCTTAACCAAGGAGAGAGAAAGAGGTAGGCAAGAGAGAGCAACATATTTTTCTTAAAGTCCAATTTTTGATAAATAGTCACATGATAGAGTTTCAAACACTTATTTACAAGTTTTAAAAATTTTCCACGATGGTTTTCTAACTTGACTGGGGTCCTATAAATTTGTTTTACATTTTCCCTGCTAGTTATAAAAAACACCCAATTTAGGCTCGGAGGCTATGAAAAACTTTCAAACATTGTCTTCTGATGAGAAAACACACCATGGGTAAATTTCTATGTGTCCTCCTATATAAAAGAGTTCATAGGAACTGACGGAATTCAAAACTGGCAAACAGTTTATGATTAGTGGCTAGTTTTCTAAGGCCATCAGTCATAATTGGCCTAGTTGCAAATGATCAAAAGTTAGCTCAAGGGCTCAGAAAACCACATCCAAAACTAAATTTTGATGGAAGGAACTCCAACGAGAAAATTCCTACAAGTTCCCCTACATATGGAGAATTCGTCAGAGTTTACGGGACTGAGAACTAACAAATGGTTTGCAAACGGCGACAGGTTTTTTGGAGCCACGGGTCATTTGGTCCAAGTTTGAATCTAGTCAAACTACAACCAGAGGCCTACGAAATTACCTTTGCCAAACTATCAAGAAGAGTGGTTTTCCCCCAAAACTGAAGGTTCCTAGTAAAAATACTAGGGGTTTACAAAGGCGGATAAGCATTTCATTGTTCAATTCTAAATGGTGAGTATATGAAACCCAACTTTTCAATTTTAACAACTAAAAGTGCAAAATGGGGTAACAAGGCTCTTAGAAGTGGTGAAAAGAGGACAAATGATCAAACAAGGTCGATTAAATCTTGGCATGACTCCTCTACATAACAAGGTACATATATGAAACTTGATGTCACTTTTAGGGGGCTCATGAAGGTTGTTTTGCAAGTCTCTAAATGTCACGATTTATTCTAAGTTTTAACAAGGGAATGAAAAAAATGTTTATTAGGACAACGAATCATCAAATTAACCAGAAACCATTGGAAGCATATTTCATAATAAGTTTGGGTTAATAGTCTCAAAATCAGGTTTGAGTAGAAATCATAGTCTGAAGTTAATATTTGTAATCCTCTATGCAAGTCACAAGGTGACAGTTTCATTGTTTTACCCAAGTTTATTTGGTTGAATCTCAATTGTGATAATTTTCTATTGGTTTAAATTTTATTAGAATGCAAATGAAAACCAAAATACAAAAATTATGGAAGATGAAGGTAAGGAGACCATGGCTTGAGTAATGAAGCTAGTTGAAATTGTGGGATTCGGTTCTGCATCTCACTTAGGCATTTTTGTCAAATAGTTCACGAGCATCCACAACTCCACTATATTGCATTTTCTTGAAATATTAGTTATATGGCCCTTATGCTCCACCATGAAATGGACCGGATCTCTAATCCTCTGCAATGAGTGGACACTAATTCTCTAGTATGCATGTACATATGTTGAGTCACGCCAAATATGTTATGTCTGAATATTAAAAAAATTCGTCCATACCATGACTCTATAAATTCCAACTTCCTTTTCCATGTTACGTATTCTACACTATCTTTCCTAGCTCCTAACATAATGCACCTTATTTTGGAGACATATTTAGAGCCTTTCTCTAGGCCATTAATAGAGAGTGAATGTCCAAACTCATAGACATTGCACAGGTGTACAGTGAGGAAAAGAGCAAACCCTCGTTCACACGATAAATTATGTTTAGGATGCCAGTTTGATAAAAAAAATCCTTAACCTCTAATTTGATCTTAAAGGTAGTGAATGTGGCTATGTTGGTCCTGCTGAAGGAGAAAAAGTGGGCCTTATGTTGTAGTATGAAATAGAGTAGATCTATCTGGCATATCACATGGAGGGGGGGGATTTGAGGCCTATAAATCCATCTCACGTTTTTTGTAGATTTGGGTATTTTTCACTTGTTTGCTTCCTCATTTTTTCCCAATATTGGGGAAAATGGTAGGGGGAAAGGCAAGATTAAATCAACCTTTAACATACCCATTTTGTGCGTATCCTGTAGTCAAGGCTATCCACAAGGCCACATTTCATACATTTAATTGAACAATTCTAAGGCCTTGCAATGAACCCGTTATACATTTACGGATGACAACCAAATAAAAAAATAAACAGTGGGGGAAAGAAAATAAATTTGGTCTTTATTCATAAGTGTCCATACCAAGTTTTTAGCTCCTACTTTGGCATGAAATGAAGGATGTTTCTGCCACCATCCTTCAAGTGCATAACTAGACAAAATAATCCTTCTAGACATATTTCTTTATCCTTATTTATGGTTTTATTACCTTAAGAAATGTGTGCCTAACTTCCTTAAGGAATTCAGACACTAGGGATATTCCTCGCTTTGTTCAACCACACTAGACCTTCAAAATGCCCACACGCATAAATAAAAAAATGTGCCAAGATTTTCATGCATATCCACAATTATTGATGCAACTAGATTCTCTGTAGATCCATCGGACACAAGTCTACCTCCCAAAAATAATATAACCAAGATGGAGTGATACAAAACCAGGAAATAAATTCACCATTCTTCCGACATGTTTTGAAGGGTATGCAAACAACATCTAAATCTTCCATCATTGGCCAAAAGTAGGTAGAGAGAAAGCATTGGTGTAGAACTTTATTTAATCCACAATGGGTTTGGTTTTCGAACCAAAAAAGCTAGAGCTTCATTTAGCACCATTTCTAGTAACATGCTGGTCATTTAATTATATGAGTAAAAAAACTTTGCATTTGTTGCAATTGTCCAATCACTGCTAAGTTTTCTCAACGTTTTCAGCTTGGGTTAAAATATGGTTAACAAGTGACAACAATAAAGGTTATTGAATTATTGTGAAAGGAAAATGAAGGGTTGATAATCCTTCCCACCTACCACCCTTGACAGCCAAGACTCCACCAAACAAACACACATCCACTTGCCAACACAAAAATCCACATTCAATCTTTATGTATTTTGTTTGTTTGTATTTTTATTTTTTTGTTGGCACTACATTTTTCTCCCCTTCTAAGAGCATTGTCCTTGATGTGACAAAACACAAAGGGTACGAAGGAAAGAAAGTCAATAAGGACACATTTTTTGTAACAAAACAAATATTTGGTACAACTCGATCATAAGGAAACAAACTCATTTTGAAAATATATTAAATTTTAATGTTATATGAAGATTGGTAGTTTTGAGTTTATATTATTACTTCGTTAATCATTTTCCTTTATATTTATCCTAAAATCGAGCTCCTGATATTTTAATTCTTAAAATTTTGGTTTATATATTTTTATGGCTACCCATTTGATACTAACATCATGAAGCAACACAAGAATAAAATACAACACTAACGATCCCCATGACATATCTCTACATACCTCTACAACTATGTCACATCACCATAACTCAGTTGAACCATGGAAAGAACATTCACGACACATTAAATATAGTACTTGTCACACACATTCCCTTGACACAAAGTACTCATAACATAGGCAAACCATTCTTAATGTCATAAAAGGGCATAATAAGGGATTAGAGGACCACGTTTCTGGTTTCCTAGTTTCTCTAAAGTCATCATCTTTCAAATCAATTTCATTTACAAAGAGTTACAATTTTCTACACACAAGTTAACCTCCTAATCAACTGAGGTTTAGTTTAATTCGTATTTACACTTAGGGCTCTATGCTCTATTATAGATTAGATTAAGGTGTGAAAACATATTTACCAGGTATAAACCCTCTGTAAAATACCAAGGCGCTATATTGTCACTAGCTCAAGGTAACACATTTAGCTATAAGTAACTAAAGAGATCATTAACAAGACCTTAAGTCATAGTACAACTATTTCACTAGCTCCATTTTTGTTGTCTGGATCCCACAAGAAATTCATTCGATGATGATGTTAATTTCTAGATCTAAGTTTGTAAGACTTGGTATTCCACTAGGATACCAATGAAGTGTTAGTTTTACATACTCCATATATGGTAAGGTTACATTGTATAGTCATTGCTTCAGACCTTGACTCTTAAGGTGAATTCCAAAGTGGTGTTCACTACTCAACATGATGTCAGAAATGAAGAGAACACATTCTCCTTACCACATGCACAGTTACACATCTTAGAAGGGAACCACATACTCCAGATAAAGTTTTACCATGTCATTCCTAATTGATGGGTTGACGAAATTGTCTCTAAACATTCAGGCTATGGCAATAATTCAAACTAGGGATCTTATTTACTCAATCTAGAAGGTGTCATTGAGTATACATGTTTAACTTCATTTGAAGGTATCAATTTTATATGCTAAGAATAATAACACATGAAGGTTAATTATGCATGAATTTTGTACTAGGGTTCACTACTGCGGTAAGATTTCTTTATTGCATTTTCTAGGTAAATAACACAACACACCAATTAATTAATTGTCTATTCCACACTAGAAATACACTAGAATATATTAGATTCAAATTAATTTAACATATATATCCAACCTTTTTACCCTATATAAATCTGAATCAAAATTGCACCTATGATTAAATGCACATTTCCCAAGGCATCCCTAAAACTAGCATCTCATACATATTACTAAATCTCAAATATAAGTTTTTTTTAACATTAAATACATTATACATATATACATTTTACCAATAACCTATATAAATTATAATAATAAGTAATGAATTTCACGACGTCTTTTTGACATCTTACTTTCATCCTACAAAACCATGTGAGCATGAAATCAACGATAAATCACTGGAATGGCATCCACCTAAATCTATCATAATTAACATTTTAAATTTTCCATTTACATAATAATAATAATTTGCATTCGAAAGGAGAGGGTTAGAGACACGTGTTTTCATTTCATTTTTCACTTCATTTCTTAACCAAGGAGAGAGAAAGAAATAGGGAAGAGAGAGAAACACTATTTTTCCAAAATTCAATTTCAGACAACAAGTCACATGATAGAAGTTTCAAGCAGTTATTTGCAAGTGTCAACAAGTTTCCACAATTGGTTTGGTAACCCGACTGGGGTCCTACAACATTTTTTTTATTTTCTCTGCTAGTTGCAAAAACGTTCAATTTAGGCTCGGAGGTAAGAAATCACTTTCAAACATTATCTTCTGATGAGAAAACACACCACGGGTAGATTTCTATGTCCATCTATACACCAAAATTCAAAGGAACTGATGGAATTCAAAACTGCGAACAAATTATGATTGGCAGTCAGGTTTTCCGAGGTCATCGGTCATAATTGGCCTAGTTGCAAATGATCAAAAGTTATCTCAAGCGCTCAAAAAACCACGTCCAAAACTAACATTCGATGTTTGGACTCTCCAATGAGAAATTCCTACAAGTTCTCCTATATATGGAGAATTCATCAAGAGTTGACGGGACTGAGAACTAGCAAACAAGTTTTCAAATGGTGATGAGTTTTCTGTAGCCACTAGTCATAATTGGTCCAAGTTTGACCTAGTCAAATAGTGACCAGAGAAAATGAAACCCCTTTTCTAAACTAACTAGGAAAGTGGTTTTCCAAAACTGAATAGTCCAGGAAATTTTCTAGTAAAAATAGTAGGGGTTTGTGAAGGTGGACAATAATTTTTTTGTTCAGGGTCCTAACGGTGAGTCAATATGAAACCCAACTTTCCAATTTTAACAACTTCTTAAAAGTGCAAAACGGGGTAACAGGGATCCTAGAGGAGTGGAGAAGAGAGTGAAAACATGGTCAAATTAGACCAAGTTAATGCTTGACATGACTCCCTACATAACAACTAACACATACGATGCGTTGGCATCACTTTTAGGGGGCTCCGAGTTTGTTTTGCAAGTCTCTAAATGTGGTACATTTCTAAGATTGCTAGTAAATGAAAAAAAAAATGGTTAGTTTAATGAATCATCTAACTTTGCTACCAGTAACCATGGACACGTGCACCTATTTTTAATACTCTATGTTAATATAGCATATTAGGTTGTGGTAGAAATCATAGATTACAGTCAAATAGTAAGTTGGCTATGCAAACCACAAGGTGTAGTTTTATTGTTTTACCATGTTTAACTTTGGTTGAATCTTCGATTGTATAATTTTCCAGTGGTTTAATATTCCATTAGAATGCAAATGAAGAACCAAAATACAAAAAATATGGAAGATAAATGTAAGGAGACCATGCTTGGAGGAATGAAGTGAATCAAAATTGTGGGATTCAGTTCTGCATCTCACTTAAGAATTTTGTCAAATAGTTCACGAGCACCCACAACTCCACCATATTTTATTTTATTGAAATCTTAGTTACATGGGATTTATGCTCCACCAAAAAATGGACCATATCTCCAATCCTGTACAATGACTGGTCCCTAATTCTTTGGTACACATGTATATATGTGTAGTCACACCAAATCTGTCATGTCTGAATATGAAACCTTGTCATCCATACCATGACTCTATAAATTCCAAATTCCTTTTTTGTGTTACGTATTCCACACTATATTTCCTAGCTCCCAACATAATGCACCTTCTTCTGGAGGCATATTTATAACCTCTCTCTTGGCCATTGATACAGAGCGAATGTCAAAACTCACAGTCATTGCACATGTGTACACTGAGGAAAAGAGAAAACCCTAGTTCATACGATAAATTATGTTTAAGACACCACTATGATAAAACGGCCTTAACCTCTAATTTGATCTTAACGGTAGTGACTGTAGCTATGTCGGTATTGTTGAAGGAGGAAAAGTGGGGCTCGTACTACAGTATGAAACAGAGAAGATCTATTTGGCATTTTGCATGGAGGGGGGTTTATGACGCCCATAAATCCATCTCACGTTTTCTGCAGATTTGCGAATTTTTCACTTGTTTACTTCCTCCTTTTTGCCCAAGACTGGGGAAGATGGTAGGGGGTAGGGCGAGATTAAATCTCCTTTCAACATACCCATTTTGTGTGTATCCTACAGTCAAGGTTGTCCACAAGGCCACATTTTGGCCATTTAATCGAATAGTTCCAAGGCCTTGAGATGAACGCATTTTACATTTAGGGATGACAACTAACTCACAAAATAAGTAGTGGGGGAAAGAAAACAATTTTTTTCTCTATTCATATGTGTCTATACCATGTTTTTAGCTCCAACTTTGGCATGAAATAAAATTTGTCGGTGCCACCATCCTTCAAGTGCATAACCAGACAAAAAACATGTTCTAGACATAGTTCTTTATCCCTATTTTTGGTTTTATTACCTTAAGCAATGTGTGTTGAACTTCCTTAAGGAATTTAGACACACCATACCCTCAAAATTCCCACCCGCATAAAGAAAAAAGAATGAGCTAAGATTCTTATGCATATGCACAAGCATTGATGCCCAGCTCTAGTTTCTACATCTGCATCAGACACAACTTTACCTCCCAAAAATGAAATAACCAAGATGGAGTGACACAAAAACATGAAATAAATTCACCATTAGTTCAGCATGATTTGAAGGGCTTGCAAATTACATCCAAAGCTTCCATTGCTAGACAAAAGTAGGCAGAGAGACTTGGCACTAGTCTAGAGGTTTATTTAGTCCACAATGGGCCTGGTTTTCGAATAGAAAAAGCTAGTGCTTAATTTAGCACCTTCTTTGGTAAAGTACTAGTCATTTAATTATATGAGTAAAAAACCTTTTCCTTTGCTGCAATTTTCCAATCACTGCTAATTTTTTTCAATTTCATGTTGGGTTATAATGCAATTAACAACTGGTAGCAATTAAGGTGCTTAAATTATTGTGAAAGGAAAATGAAGGTTTGATCATCCTTCCCACCGTCCACCCCTGGCAGCCCAGACTTCACCAGACTAGCATGCATCCATTTGCCCACACAATATTCCACCTTAAATTTTTATATATTTTGTTTGTTTTTTTGTTTTTTTTCCTGACACTATAAGATGTAGTTTATGATGAGTCATCATTTGAATCATTCCCACAAAAATGAGAGTCATTACTAACGACCTCTCATATATTTCTCTCATAGTAAGATGATGGACATGAAGAATCTCCATACAAGGGAGATGATATGCAAGGAAAACTATTCATTGTTCTTGGTTATTTGGAAAATGATTCTTCACATCAATAACATCAACATCCAAAATGGATCCAAAGACTGTCAGGGAATCCCACTTAAAATATCTCACAGATGCTTCATCTTGATTCAAAGAAAGAAGACATGTGAGAAATGAGGTAATTCTTACACTGATGAGTTTAGTTATTGACAGAACTGAACCTAATATAGTTTGAGAGACACTAAGTCAACCACAATGGAATAATTCCATGGATGTAAAATACGATTCCCTGATTCAAAATCAGACATGGGAACTTGTCGATATTTCTATAGGAAGGAAACCCATTTGCTGCAAATGGATTTTCATAACATAATACAAGGAAAATTGATCTATCAACAAATACAAAGCATGACTTGTTGTAAAGGGATATGGTAAGAAAGAAGGAATTTTCTTTGAGGATAAATTTGCACGCACTGTGAAGATCAAGACAACTAGAGATGTCTATGTATTGGTATCAAAAAAATAATGGAATCTTCAGTAGTTGGACGTAAAAAGTGATTTTTTGAATGGTAATCTAAATGGAGAATTTTACATGACCCAACCTATTGTATATATTGAAGAGAAACATACTCAATTGGTATGTCCTCTAATTAAGTTATTTAATGGGCTTAAATAACAGCCATCAGTATGGTACATTAAGATAGATGATCACCTATTGCATCATTTATTCACTCTTAGCCCCTCAAATTAAAGTTTGTATATCAAGAAGGTAGGAAAAAAGACTAACATTCTTGTTTTTTATGTGGATGATCTTTTAAAAATAGGGAGTTTAGAAAATATTTTCAAATATGTAAAGAAAGATATGAAGAAACCCTTTGACATGATATAGTTGGGGTTACTTTATAATTTGTCTTGTCCTGGAAATATGGCAGAAGAAACATCACATTTTTATCTCATAGATAAAATATGTCAATAAACTCCTAGAAACGTACCGAATGTCTAATTTTAAACCTGTATCCACTCCAATGGAAAAAGGTTTATAACTCTCTTGATTCCCATATTCACCTCCTATAAATGTAAGTCTATATAAACAACTTGTTGGGACTCTCATTTACTTTACATATACTAGACAAGACCTTTTCTTTGTTGTCAGTTATCTTTCGAGATTTATGTTGGAGCTAAAGAGATGTCATTAGTTACAACGAAGCATGTTTTGACCTATGTCTAGGGTATAGTTGATTATAGTCTAAAATATAAGAGTAACTCTCAATTATTCTTGGAGGGATATACCAATTAAGACATTAATGAATCTATTGATGACTAGTAGTCAAGTAAAGGATTTGTTTTTCATCTCGGATATGGAACAACCTCGTGGATTTGAAAGAATCAATCTATTTTTGGTATCTCATCCACCGAGGTTGAATATTATTCCTCATGATAATTTTTGTGCAAAGTGATTTTGTTGCATTGTATTCTGGTTGATATGGACATTCCTGAAGAAAATCCACCTATCATTCGTTGTGACAATTAGAGTTTTTTGAAGGTTGTGAAGAATCTAGTTTTCCATGAATGAACAAAAAACATTGAGGTCGAATGTCTTTACATTTGTGAACTAGTTTTGAACAATTAGATCCACCTCTAGTATTTCCTAATAGATTCTCAGGTAGTTGATATACACACCAAGTCTTTTGCAAAGGTGAATTTTGATATATTTCACAAGTACATTTGTAAAAATAATGTAATAATGGGGTAATGTTAAGATAATTTTTTTTGCATTGTTTATAATTATATGTAACTTATACATATGGTTCAGTTAGGTTGTAATCAAAAATTTTCTAACCAATCTATCATGCATTTATTATCCTATTTTCCTTGAATAAAATCATCCGATAATTTTTTCTCTTCTCTATCTTATCAGAATAACTATATATAGAAACACTCTAAACTAAACTAACTTAATACATTTTGGGTGTTGAAATATGTTAACACATGAATTTCACTACAAAGCCATGCATTCCCATCACAATTTTTTCCAAGTCCAAATAATAACTTGTCAACCACCTCTTTCTTGGATTATACATAAAAGACCATTAACAAAAGCCAAATAAACAATTAATGTATAAGGGGCCTAGGTGAGTTGGTATTCCAACTTGTGGTAGATAATTCTCAGTTCTCAAACCGTGGTGTAAAAGCTGTAAATTCAACACAAGGTTATGGTGGTCGGGCTCTTGGAAAATTGAATCCTTGCACCCATTAATTAGTATGATCCTACCATATAGTGATCAAATTTGAAGGGATATCCCTATTTCAATTTGAAAGGGTATAGTACTATTGACCCATTGTAAATGATAATTTAACCAATACATTACCCTTTAATTGAAAAAAGAAAATATTATTTAGCTTTCAATATTGATTTGATTACATTGTGACAATATTATAAAATATGTGTAAAAACAAATGAACCAAGCCTCAAACATACCACTATATTTTCACGTAACCATTTTAATTTTTAATAATAAAGAGAATCCTTGTAACCAATTTATAAGTTGACAATAGAAAAAATTAAATTTCAACATGAGACAAGAACGTCAATGATTTAGGTACTCCTAGTGCCACATCTTTCACAACATTTCATGAATAGAAAATTTGGATCAACAAATAGAAAACATGGGTATGAAGGAGACAACAAGACATCTCTAATTTGAATATTATTGTTCTCAAATAAGAATGCACCATCCTATGGAAAAATATAGATAATTTGTGTACAATTCATGACATATCTCTCATATTTTAGTTAAAACCCATAATCAAAGAAATATATGGTTATCCAAAGGAAAAAGTTAAGCATAATAGAATGTCATACATTCATTCAATAAAACCTTGTTCAAACACATATCTAGTGACATATTATTAAATTTGAAATATTGTATAAAGAAAAAGAAGCAATTACAATTTACTAATAAAATTATATATTTAAATGCAAAAGGCATAAATATGGTGTTAATTTATAAAAGAAACATGTAATTAAATTGTAAATTATACATTACATAACATGTTGATCCAAAATTTAAAAATGTCAAAGAGAAAATAACTTCATTTTTTTCTTATCCAATGTCTTTGTTAACATATTTACATTAATAATATTTTGTGCAGATTAACCAACCAAGACTTAATTTCACTTGTTTTCTTGTAGATAAACCATTTTATCTATTTTAATCTTGCTCATATATAAGATTGTGGATATGGTAATAAAAAAATATTCAAAACAAATAATTTTTAAGAGTCTAAATTACAAAATACATAAGTGTATTGAGAATTTAATCCTCAAATTTCAAACATGATTTAATGGCTAACAAAAGCTGAAAAAGAATATTGTTATTTTGAAAATAGAAAGATTAAACTAAATACATATTCTAATTTGAAGGGCGAGAGCAAACATGACCCATCGTAAATGATAATTTACCCAATACATTACCCTTTAATTAAAAAAAAAAAAAAACTTTATTTAGCTTTCAATATTGATTTGATTACATTGTGAAAATATTCTTTAAAATGTGTAAAAATTTATGAACCAAGCCTTAAACATACCAATATATGTTCATGTGACCATTTTAATTATTGATGATAAAGAGAATCCTTTTTTAAAATTTATAAGTTGATAGTAGAAAAACCAAAATTTCAACCTGAGATAAGAACCTCATTGATATAGGTACTTGTACAATGGAAAAGTGACATGCGAGGATGATAATCGACAAGTAACCTTCCCCGTACCCGACCTCCCGAGGTCGTGCCGAGACAGCCGGTGGTTTGAAATGCGGGTGACTTAGATGAAGTCACAGCCGAGATTATGGTCAGTTTTCTATGATAGAAAAGCTACAAGCGAGGATGAGAATCGGCAAGCAACTTTCTTATGGCTAACCATGGGAGGATCAGTGACTAAGATCTGGTAGTGTGATCTCCTGGCAGCTAAAATGACAAAGGGGAGATTTAGAGGCTATGAGCGGGTAGCATAAATTCCCTAGTGATTTATCCTCCTAACTAGAATTTAAGCGTTTAATCTAGTTATGAAGTCTCCAAATTAACTTAAACTGAAAATAACAATTTATACTACTATTGAAAGGGAAACTAATCTAAACAAAATATATGATTGAAACATTATAATTACAAGTAACAATTAAACTACTTTTATACTAAAACTAAACAAGCGAGATAACCCGGTGTGGTTATTCACCTGTGCAGATGTGTGAATCTAAATAAAAGAAAGCTAATTAACTTAATTGAAAAACCTTCAATCCTACCTCAGAAGTGAGGAACAAATCATAGTTTCTCAGAAACTATCATTCCCCACAGCTTCCCTGGCAATATTGAAAGTGAACTTAACTGAAACAGAATGATTTACTACTCTATTTGATAATAACTTTGATGATTTAAACCTGGAGTTTACTGAGCAGAGGCAAATCCAGTTGTGTTGTAGCTTGTCCCCTCAGAGTGATCTCTTCGTTCTTACGTGTTCACGTGAATCCAGAAAGAGTAGGAGTATAGCAACATCGGCAAGGGAAGGTACTGGGAAGACAATTACTTTGAAGTGAAAATGGCACAAAGCACAAGTAGGAGAGGGATGACGCAAGTGAACTAGCTTGGCCTATGTGATTCCTAGCAGGGTTGTTGCAGCAATGATAAAACAAAATGATAAACAGCAGGTACTCAAACAATGAATAATAGCAGCTTCAAAGAAATACAACGAAGTACAAGTAGGAGAGGGATGGCACAAGAGAACAGAGCTTGGCCTATACGATTCCTAGCAGGATCGTTGTCGGTGTACAGTGAGGCATAACTAAATACTCAGAATTCTAAACCATGCTAAAATAAAATGATTCATAAAATAAATCTAGGACTGAGTATTGAAGACTAAAGCTCAAGAATGAAGACTCCAAACCAAAGAACCAAGACCATGGGTGAAACAACAACACTGCCTGCACAAGATGGGTATGTGGCTTACCAACAGCTGAACAATACTATCTAAACATGCAATGAACTATACTATCAATCCTAAGCAAGCTAACAGACCAAACCACTGAAAATCAGAAGACTCTAACCAGGAAATGGTGGCCATTTGCCTCAGCACAAGCTACATATTTATAGCATTTACAAACACCAGAAGGCAAGTTCAAATTGAACTCTCCCACTATTAAACAAAGATAAATCACTATTCCAGGGGACCAAAAACATAAATGCATGCTCAAGTCGGAAAAGAAAAGATGGTGAATCGTGATATTTCACACGGGTCGCATCAAAAGAACGTTCTGGAAAACGTGCAAAGGACCGCCGCTCTGAGCAGGGTGGCGGTTACAGGACCGCCGCCCTGTTCAGGGCGGTAGTTTCGTCACTGAAGGTCAAGAGGCCAAGGAAAGAGGGAAAAAAGGGGAAAACAAAGGGCGCGGGGGCTAAGCGGGGCATGCTGGATGTTAACGCATACTCCGAAGGCTTTTCCGGATCCTGAACACCTTGCAAGGAGACCTGTATCATCATTGGGGCATGTGTAACATCTTTCCGGTGGTGCAGTACATACAATTTTGGGTACGTACAGTACTCCTAGTGCCACATCTTTAAATCATTTCATGTCTAGTCAAGTTGGCTCAACCAATAGATAACCTGGGTATGTAGGAGATAATGAGACATATCCAATTTGAATATTATTGTTCTCAAACAAGACTACACCATCGTAAACTAAAATATAGAAAATTTCTTTAAAATTCAAGACATACATGTCATATATTTGTTAAAAGTCAAAATCAAAGAAGTATATGGTTAGGCCAGCCAGAACTAGGTAGGTCCTTGCTATGGTTGACTCTCCTAGGCTATGCCTAGTATGATCTTATGGATTTGGGGTATGCTTCCATACCACCTGATTTTTTGTGAATCATCTCATATTATTTACAAGTGTTAATATAATATAAGATCCAATTAATAAAAAAAAATGGTTATTCAAAATAAAAAATTAAAGGTAACATAATTTCGTACTTTGAATCAATAATATCCATTTCATAAACATATTTAGTAATATATTATCACACTTGAAATATTTTATAAAGAAAAAAAGTAACCAGTTTACTAATGAGAAAATATGTACTTGTAAAAAAGGCATAAATATGGTTCTATTGTATAATATAAACATGCAAGTAAAGAAAGTATATACTAAATAACATGTTGATCCAATATTTAAAAATGTTAGAGAAAAAATCACCTCATTTTTTTATGTAGCTAGCATACTTACAATGATAATATTTTGAATAGAAAAACAAAAAATGACTTGATTTCAATTGTTTTCTTGTAGATAAACCATATATCTCTATTTCACTCTTGCTCATACACAAGGTTGTGGATATGGTAATAAGAAAATCTTAGAATTTTTTTTTTTTGAGGAGCTCAATTTAAAAATTAAATAAGTGTATTGAGAATATAATCCCAAAATTCTAAACATAATTTATTGACTAGAAAAAGCTAAAAAAGAATATCTTGTTTTGAAAATAGAAAGATTGAACTAAATGCTTATTTGGTAATGATTTAACCCTTTCCCCGTGATTTTCTGCATGATTTGTGTGAAGTGAATGGATTTTTTTAATAGAATAAACACAAATGTAGCTAACATGAATTATGTTGCTATAATAATTATTAAATAGTTTATTTAGTAAAATAAAAGTTAACATTTATAAAAAAATTAACTTAGCATAAAAATTGTATCACATAAGATTATTTGGTTTCCCCTTCTAATAAATTTTTAACATTTATTTATTTATTTTAGTATTGAATTCTAATTTTAAATTTTTATTGTTCTTTTGAAGTGTACATTTTTTGCCAGTAGGTGTCTATTATGAAGTTGCCTCTGTTGGAAAGTGTCAAATTCTGCCAGGCTTCTTCCCAATACTATTTTCTGGTAGTGTCTATTTATCTATCCACAATGTGTTTGATGTTTTACTCTACCAAGGCCACACAATTTAAATTTTGACATGAAATTGAATACATTGAATGTCAACTACATCACATTCTATAAGTTATTCTTTCGGTAAGAACTCCTTCCTTTTTCTATAATTTTAGTAGTCTTCCACAAAATTAACGGTAACCCACCTGTACAACCCGTGGTTTGTCAAATTATGTAGGTTGTGCACCAAAATTGTAGCTCAAGAAAAATCATTTTCTCAAGTTTTCATCTGGATGATGCATTTTAGGTGGACTACAAAGCATTGTTTCAGAAGTCGAAGCCATTTTTCAAAATTCGGGTGTAGTTTCAAAGATTAAGTCGTCAAATCTTTTCCTACTCACCTACAGCCAACTAAAGTTCATAAATTAGTGTTAAAATCCATTGTAAAAGCTTCCATTATTGATGACTATTAGCATGTTTTTTCTAGATTTATCAAATATTGATATGTACGGGTTTTAGTTCCTGTATTGTTCTGAAGGAGAAACCCTAGATATTTGGATCAGAGGATTTGTTGCAAGAAGATAAGGGGTAATTTATTATTTGTTTGAAATGAAATCATCATGGTGGAGGTTAACTATCTGTATCATGTGGCCTATGGTGTTAGAAGAGGAGGTGCACTTAGCAGTGCTGTCAGTAATAAACTATCTATCTTATTTCATCTTTTCTTTTCAATGGGTGGAATTTATATTTCATTTGTTAGGATCCAATTGAAACACCCAAACTTTTTGATAAAAATATGTTCCTTAAATTATTTCCATTACTTCACCACAACTATTAAGAATATGCAATGTTTTTTCAAACTTTTTTATTATATTTTGATGGATGTGCTTTTTCCCTTTATGCGATGATAGTGTATGGGGCAATCTGAAAACCGATAGCAAGGGAGCATGATCATATGTATTTAGGTGGTGGTGGATTTTATAATATTATAAATATCATTTCACATTTTTTATTAGATTAGGTAAAAAATGATTTTAGAAGGGACCCAGAAATGTACAACCCGAAAGATAGAGTGAAGAGAAAACAAGAAAACAAACAGATGGAGAAACAAGTCTAAAGACCAAAGAGAGAGAGACTGATGAAGCACCAAAAGAAGGGAGATAAGGAGAGAAGAAGAGACATCACCAGTCAAGCAGGCTTGACCACAGAAGGCTCCTCTCCTCCAAAATCTCTCCCCCAATGATAAAATTGGGATAAATGAGAAGGCGGAGAAACATTTTTTTTGTTTTTCCTATTGGATACAAATGTCCAACCATCCTTAAAACTACAAGTCTCCAGAAATAAAACATCTTTGTGCAAGGAGGGAATTCTACCGAGGTCCACCAAAAGTTTCGACGATGGACCCTTAAGTGAGAAACAAGGGCCCCTACTCCGATCCTCCATGAAGCACTCACCCTACCCACCTCCCAACGCATTGACCACATCAAGCTTCTTGTCCTCGAAACTTCCATCCACCTCACAACCTTTCACAATAACTGCTCTAGCATTCGAAATACTTTCCCTCCCAAACACCAGGTATGTCCCATCCACATCACCACTTGGGCCGATCGCCAAAGTGACAGTTCCAGTCAAAGGAGAGAGCATAGAATCGGGAGTAACAATACTAGAGCTGTCAACATCTTTCTGCACAGTAGCAAACATATGATTCGTACCCAGAATCAAGCAGCAAGAGGACTGTATATTTCTAACTTTTCCATAATTTGCACAGTAAAGTTTGGAACCTTTCACCTCGATTTTTTTCTCCCATTCTCCAAGGGGAGATTTCAGGGTAATATTTTTGGGTATTTTAGTACCATCTAGGACAGAAACATAGAGCCAAGCATAAAGTAACCTTGATCTAGCCTTAGTAGTTAGATCCACACTAATCAGGGCTCTCATAGCTCTAGCCACACCAAGAAAGATTTTAGACTCCCTGAATTCCAGAGGAAAAGTAGGGAGCCGAATCCAAACCTGGAGGGCTTTAAATGCAAGATTGAGTGGAACACTATGCTCCCATCTCCTAAAGCTCAAGGCAGCATTACGATAGAACCAAGTTGCACCCAGAAGGGTATTTTGCATATCCTGTCCATTTGGAAAGATGAATAAAAAACCATCACCAGAAAGAGCTTTTACCTCAACTTTACACCTCCATTTTTGGCTACACCAGTCCTAGACAAAATCTATATTGGGTCTTATTCCATAAAATCTGCCTAAAAATGCAAATTTTAATCTGTCCCTTGCTTTGTCAATCACATTTCCAGGGATCTCTAGTAGAGGAACGTCCTCTTTCCAGGTCGGAACTAGCTTGGCAGACTCGTTAATGGATGAGCCAAACAACATGGCTGCCCAGGATCTCTCTTTTTCTTCAGCAGGTGAAAAAATCTTCTTTGTATATTTAACTACAGTATGCACCCCCTCCATTTCTACACCTCCATTTCCCTCCATTTGTTAGATCCTTTATTTTTGTAATTAAATATCATTTCGCATGACTCTAAAGTGATGAAGATAAATAGAAGAGAAAAAGGTTTCTTATACGGTGACCAACCTTTACCACCAATACTATTTTTGTCTTAACACTAACATTTCTATTAAAAACCTTCAACTAACCATTAGCCTCCATGTCATGTATAAAAAGAACAATGTATCTTGTGGAGCAATTAATATAAAAAATATATCATATTAAATTCTTTCATTTTCCAATATTTTAATTAATTGATTGGTATACTTAAGTTGTCATAAGCTACTTCATAGGTGTATTTCTAACTGTATATACTTTGAAACTATTAAATTGGTTATTTTAAGGAAGTTACATTCTACACTCTCTATCTTTGTTGGTAGGATGTTGTAGCTAACTATATTTTTGCTCTTCCCCATCACACAAACTTAAAACAATTAAAAATAACATACATTTCAACACTAATTACATCTCAATTAAGATAACATACATTTCACCGCATATTACAACTCTAACAAACTCAACATTTTTATATTAGCTATGTCAGGGCAATTAAAGTTCGCACTCTCTATCTTTTTTGGTTAGATGTTATAGTTATACTATATTGTTTGCTCCTTTCCATTAATAACTATAAATTAAAAAAAAAACTTTGTAGCTTCCTTTGTAAGTTTTTTATTAAATGATGACAAATGGTGTTAAGAAGCTTTAGCCATAACCATTCTTAAGAGCCATTGGAACTGTTTCAACAAATGTAACCAACAAATAGTTAACCTGATCAACTCACGTTTTTCAGCTTACTCGCACACAACTAAGAGCTTTACATTAGGGTATGGACATCCATTGAGGCAAAAGAGGAAGTGTTGTTTTTTAAATGTTGTAGTCATACTACATTGTTCGCTCCTCCCCACCACAAAAACTTAAAACAATTGAAAATAACATGCATTTGACCAAAAATTACAACTCAAACAAATTTAAAATTGTTATCCTATCCAACATAATTTTCAACTCATATACAATTGCTAGTTTACCACCTTTGTATGAGAAGTTAATAGACAATTGAAGAGCATTGAAAATATCAAATTTGATCCTTAGGGTCTACACTTTAAAAATAAATAAAATAAAATACAAGCCAAATAATTAAGAAACGTTCCATCCATCTCTACAAACACAAGAACTGGTTAGTATTATACAACTCAAAAACTCATCTATGCATTTTGTTAGATTATATGGTGACATCTCAAATATTGGAGTTGTCACCGAATAATTTCTCCAATTGCTTCTATCTCAATAAATCAGCCACTCCAAGCGTACTATATTTATACCACTAGGAGTTGCCTCCACCCGTGTCTTTAAAATTCGCTGCAATCTATTGCAAATGGCCCACTTCCCTTCGACACCATTTTTGTTTTGTTGTTTTCGAGACTGGTTACTTCACTTATGGATTTATTATGGCTTCTTGATTTAGCATGCTAGTAGATATCATAGACACTGGACTGTTATTGATTTGATCTTTATATGATGCATATGGTCTACTGGTGGACATTTGATGATGATATTTGTATACTTTTGACATGGTTATTTATCTTTAATTATGACATGTGATATATTTAATCATATTGAGTAGAACTTGATAATTGGATTAATGTGATGATCGTTTTGACATAAATGAAATGTGGAATAGAAATGTGCTAGAAAGTGTAAGTGATATCGTATTTGCATAGATGATAGTAAATCATGTGTCGTTTATTTTAGATTATATTGTATATTTGGCATGAATGTTTTAATGCGGCCAACAGGCCGAAGGAGGTATTCTCTGTTCTGCAGGTATATTATATTCACAACAATATTGGGGAGTGGAGACCAACCACATCGGAATTCGAGAAGAATCCAACTAAGGTCACCATGGCAACATGTAATTGTGTGTGTGTTAGAATTATTTGGTTAGGGGAAAATTGTGACCTAGGGGTCATGTGTTGTTTTGTTTTAATTTTCCCTTTCTATTATGTTAGTATGTGTTTCTCTTAGTAAGTGAAATTTTACTTGTGTTATTATTCATATTTTTTGGATTGGTGTTTACCCCTTTATTAGTCATGGGTTGTAGTGTCTTAATTAAGCTAATTTGAATTTGTCCTAAACCAATTAAAAGATATGACCAAAAGAGAGTTCATTTATTAGGCTTGATTTACTTTGGATTTTGTGTGGAATGATGTGTGTTTGAGTTTTGAGTGTACCACACTCTACCCCATATGGGAAACTCGAATTTGGCCTTAGAGGCCAAATTTGAAAGCTTGTGGGACAAGTCAAACTTGACCCACACCTCTTAAAAGCCCATGCCAACCCTACATATGGGTTGGGAGGCCAAATTTAGACTCTTTTAAGTGTTTTGGGGGGATAAAAAGGTAAAATATTAATTGCACTTTCTTTCAAAAATTTAATTTTGTCCTTTGGGGGAGTGGGCTTAGATGGAGTGTGTAAGGTGCTTGCCTTTCTTTCAACCACTCATTAATGGTGCATTGGAATATGAGGTTGACCAAGTGATGTGGAGTGGAGGGAAAAGGAGGTGGCATCCTACTTGGAGCCACATCATCCCTCCCTCTCTTTTCTCTATTTATTGGATCCTTTTGTTTGTTTTGGGGTTGGATGTTTCATTTTTAGTCTCTTGTATTTTTGGAGAGGAGAGGATTTTGAAGGAGTTTGTGGATTTTTGGAGCTTGTTGATACTTGTGGGAATTTTGTTGGAGCTTGTGGATGCTTGCTTGATCTTTGTAGGGATTTGAGACTTCATACTTGGAACAAGCTCTACCATGGAAAGGTAGGAGCTTCACCTTTGTTTGTATTATGTTTTTTTGTTATATGTATGTGTATATATGTTGTGTTGAATGTTGTTGTTTTTTTTTTAAATGCTTGTTGGGAATGGGTAGAATGCCTAAGTTGGGAGTGGGAGGAGACTATGGGGAGTTTATTTGAGGGAGGCATAAGAGATCATTTTCTTGAGGAGGGAGTTTGGGTTGGGTGCCCACCTAGTATGAGAAATGCTTGCATTTTCTTCTTGTTCTTACTTTGAGGGAGCCATAAGAGTTGAGGGAGGCATAAGAGTGGATGGAGGGATAAGGGGTACTTGAGGGAGGCATAAGAGTTGTTAGGGGTATTGTGTTTTGCATTGGAGGCTTTTAGGTGGCACCCATTCCCATTGGGAGGCATAAGTGGCCTCCCCATAGGTCTTACTCTTATGGCTTTCTTGATAAGCCTTGTGACTTTGTTGTTTTGATTGTTTCCCTCTTGTTGAGTTGTTGATTTTTGTTTTGAAGGATTATGGAATGAATGTGAAATTTTATGTTAAGTTATGTGGAAGCTAGTAGTTGCCATGAGTTGGATTTTCTCCCATTGTAATGTGGTTGGGGCTCGGGGGCCAATGGAGAGGATGGCTTCTCTTCTCCATTGGGTATCTTGGTTGGGAGGAGAGCGTTGCCTCTCCCCTTATTTTGTTGTGAATCAAGCAAACTATTGGAGGAGCTACCTTGTTGATGTTTGTAGCATTGGAGCCTTGTTGATGACAATGTGAAACTACCTTGTATTTTTACCCACCTAGAGTGGAAGAAAGTGTAATATTGCTTTGTATTTTAGCTTCCATTATTGTAAATTGTTCCCACATTAAGTGGAAAATGTTGTATTAAGATTTTGAAGGAGAGTTGTATTGATCTTCATTATTAAGGTTGTAATGTGGATGGAATTGAAAGTTGAAGGAAAGACAATTTATTCTCCTTTAACTTGGCTTGGAACCTCATATGAGTGTGTTGATCTTGTTGGAATGTTAGTAGTTTTTACTCTAAAGCTTATTGGAAATATTGTTGAAACTCTCTTGTGGAATGTTGGGAAATTTACTTGAAAAAAAATATATTAAATTTCATTTTGTTACTTAAAAGTGATGTATTGGAAAAGTTGGAATATTAGTGCATTTTCTCTTCTTGTATTGTTGATGGAAAGACTTAAGTTTTAAATAGTTTTCAATATGCCAATGAAGTAATTTAAGTTCTAGCTCTAGTATGTTTTTCCACATTTAACAATTTATTGTAAATCCATTTGTAAATTATTAAGGGAAATGAAATCAAATCTATTTGAACTCCCGTACAATGCCTATTAAATTGTGTAGAAAGAAATTTTAATGCAAAAGCTCTAAACTTATTAAGTTCATTACCCATATTTCATTAATGCTTAATAAGGATACTAATATCGTAAATATTATTCATATTAAAGTAATATTAAAATTAATGGATTTATTATTATTAAATTATATTAATATTAATATACTATTAATATTTTTTTTATATTAACAAAAGTATACTAATATAAACTGTAGCCAAGGAAATAATATTAATTATATATACAATAAAACCTACGTATGTATATGTAATTTAATGCGCTTCCCAAGAAAGGTCTATGAGATGTTCATATAATTGCAAAACAAATCGTGCTTCATGAATATTCTGATTTGAAACAGATCCACCTCTATGAGATTTTCTTCCACGAGTTACATCGTAAAATAGGTAAGGTCTCAATAGAGAATCTTTGTAATAAATTTCATCAGGTCTCCTGGTAACACTCTCACTATCCCTTAATCGATTTTGATAAAAATATCTTGAAGGTGAATCCCGAATTTGAGGATGCATTCGATACTGAACAGATAACAGCATGGTTGGACAACCTGCTTGTTGGAAGCGCTCAAAAGGCTTCTACTATACTGCAACATGCCTGCTGCCTGGCTGATTACTGTTGCAGGCCGTTGCTGTGGATCCCTGACAAGAACACACCTCGCAGCACCCAATGAAAGTGGAGATAATACGCCTGCTTCACTAGCTTTTAGCTTCATCTATAACCACCATATCAAAACGTAGCAGCCTGTAGTCCCATCTCAGAGCCAATCGAATACTGTTTTAATCTTACATGTTCGGCACCACTCTTAGGAAGGATTTTAGCATAAGATACAGTTGCTGGACCATCTACTACCCTTAACCAAAATAAAATTTAATTATGTTTTGGCCCAATTTGTCAATGCCTCTTACCTGAACAAATAAAGCATGCTGGACATGGTGTAAGAAGTGGCAGCTTTGAGATGCCGTGTAGGACCCATCTCTGTCCAGTTTCTGCTGTGGGTGTGATGGGATCTTAAAACCTCGGTTGGTGGGTTAACATTACCTGGTATTGTCTAAATCAACCTTCATTTGGTTTCAAATACATGGAAAAGAAACAGCAAATAAAACACTTTTAAATCCATATAAGTCATATGAATAAATAAATATTTGTTTGAAATAATATATAAACCGTACTCCTAGAATTTCAAGAATGAAAAGTAGAAAGTATAATAATACAGTCTTAGTTTTATTTATATGAATAGACTTCTTAAAAAGGATTAATTTGGAGAAGGGCATCAATAATTTAATATGGTGAATGAACTCATATGTATTTCAAAATTCATTTGGAAAATACTTTTATAATTTCCAGTTTGCATGTAATAATTCCTTCATTATTTATATTAATATAATAAATGATAAGGTTTGTAAAATACTATTAACAAGGGATTTGTATATAATTTAATGATATATAATTAATGACATAAAAATAAATAATCTAATGGGATTAAAATTGGTTATAGTATACAAGTTTATAAGACTTATAATATTATTGTAAATGAAGTGATATTTTAATAATTGTAATTGCTATTTCGTGTAATAGAGTGATAATATGAGAAAGAATATAACATTCATCGTATCTATAGTCAATTGGATTGAACTATAATCATAATTAAGTATAATGTTAAATTATGACCATGATATTACATTACCATATATATATGAAAATTTTCGTTTGCGTGTTTTTTTTTTACTTCCCCAAATTTGTGTAATAAAAAAAAATTTCCTCATAGTTTACGGTATATGTGTTTAGTGAAGCAAGTTCTTAGAACGTCAATTTTTGCGGGTGTGACACTTGGTATCAGAGCCATGGGTTCAAAGCTTGGACCCTTGGGCACACTTAGAAAACATGAAACATGAACATTTAACCTAGTGCAAAGTTGATTCTTTTAATCTATAAAACCACAATGTTGATAATTATAGGAAACAACAAATTTAGAAAACTAGCACAAGACCTAGAACAATGAACTAACTCTCACCTTGATCTATGCAGGGGGTGCAGATTAGGCGAGGGGTCTCTTCATATAGACCTAGATATACCACCGCCAGAGCAGGCTGTAGCAGCCATTCTACCTCAGATCTTACAGACACTCCAGGATGTCAATGCCGCTATACGCGGAGAGCCCTTGGGAGGACGATTTGCAAGACATAGTTTGGAGCCATCAGTAGATGCCCAGGTATCCCCTCGACACAGCGAGGAGCACAGGCAGAGAACTTCCATGCGGAGTCGGCTAGGGCAGAGTCACCACAGAGAGGACATGGGGACAGGATCTCAGGACATAGGGACAGGTCTCGGAGCCCTAGACAGAGGGAGGAGCATACAGATAGACCTAGGATTCGTCATACGTCAGCTGCAGACCATATCAGGGAGATCCTGAAGCTACGACCATCTCACTATTCGGTGATACAGGTGGTTTTCAGGCAGAGGCCTGGTTGGTGAGCTTGAGCGGATGCTTCAAGCTCTGCCCTTGTACTAGCAACACGAAAGCTCGTGTTGCGATCCATCTTCTGAGGGATGGAGCAGGAGTCTGGTGGAGGACCGAGGAGTAGAAGCTCCATGTTGACTCAGAGACGATTACCTGGGAGCTATTTGAGGAGCGTTTCAGGAGCAGGTATTTACCCAGGAGATTTATACAGCAGCGGATAGACGAGTTTCATGACCTCCGTCAGGCATCGATGACAGTAGCTGAGTATGAGAGTCGATTTCTGGACCTACTCCAGTACGTCGACTATATGCAGGATGAGCAGGTACGGATTCACAGGTTCATCCGGGGCCTAAACTTGGATTTAGGTGGCGCAGTGCGCATTCACTGCCCACAGACATTAGCAGAGGCCGTGGAGAAGGCCTATATTGCAGAGGAGACACGGGGGAAGACGCAACAGGCTAGAGACAGAGTTCGGAGCCGTATCCAGCAGATGCAGGATGGTAGGTCGAAGGGGTCAGTTCCTCCTCCACGGGGTGGAAAAAGTTCAGGGCAAGCTTCATTCAGGCCACCACAGCAGTAGCAGCAGCAGCAGACCCACCCACCTTACCGACCTCCTCAGAGATTTGATGTGCAGAGAGGACGTAGTATGGGGCCTCCTCCTAGGGGTCCCATCAGGACACAGGGTGCACCGAGAGCTCAGTCAGTAGGAGCTCGTCAGCAGAGACCTCAGCAGTCCATAGCCGGATCGTCAGGATCTGTAGCTCAGACATCTAGAGTACCAGCTGGAGCTGCTTCCCACTGGAGAGGACCAGGCAGCTGTTATGGTTGTGGTGTTGTGGGACATCATTGGAGAGATTGCCCACAGAACCCTAACAAGGGTAAGACGCAGAGCTCAGAGCCTACTGTTGGAGATATGGCACAGAGTCATCGGATCTACGCAGTGGTCGAGAACCGCCAGGCTGAGCACCAGAGTACTGTGATTGAGACGACAGGTAGTATTGGTGGTATTTCCACCTCTATATTATTTGATTCTGGTTCTTCTGATTCTTTTATTGCACCATCCTTAGTAGAGCGTTGTAGGCTGGTGGCAGTTAGGCAGGGCCGTAGTTGGGACGTTGAGATGGCTTCTGGAGCCAAAATTTCTGTAGACTCCTTAGTTAAGGAGTGTGTAGTGGATTTGGGACCCTTCACCACTACTTCTGATCTTCGGATCCTTCCATTAGGATCTTATGGCATCATTTTAGGCATGGATTGGTTGTCCGCTCACAGAGCTAGAGTGGATTGTTACCATAAGACTATTGCTTGCATAGATGATCTTGGAGTAGAGTCAGTGATATCAGGAGTTAGGAGGGTCGTTTCCATTCGCACCATCTCCGCTATGCAGCTTAAGCGGTGTGCGCGACGGGGTTGTCAGTTGTTTGCTATTACGGTCAGTGACAGATCAGAGGATGAGTCAAGAGGACCTTCCCTCGATGACCATCCCATCTTATCAGAGTTTGCTGATGTGTTCCCAGGGGAGCTACCGGGGTTACCTCCCCCACGTGAGATAGATTTCCATATAGATCTAGTTCCGGGCGCAGAGCCTATCTCACGAGCACCCTATCGGATGACTACTCCTGAGTTATGTGAGCTCAAGTTGCAGCTTGAGGGCCTTCTAGAGAAAGGCCTAATCCATCCTAGTGTATCCCCTTGGGGTGCACCAGTGATCTTCGTGAAGAAGAAGGATGGATCTCTTCGGTTGTGTATTGACTACCGTCAGCTGAATAAAGTAACGATCAAGAATCGTTACCCCCTTCCACGCATTGATGATTTATTTGATCAGATGAAGGGGGCTACAGTTTTCTCTAAAATAGATCTTAAGTCAGGGTACCATCAGCTCAGGATTGCGGAGACGGATATTCATAAGACAACATTCCGTACGAGATATGGCCACTACGAGTTCACAGTGGTACCTTTCGGTTTGACGAATGCCCCCGCAGTGTTTATGAGTTTGATGAATGGGGTATTCAGGACCTTCCTTGATCGCTTCGTGCTCATATTCCTTGATGACATTCTAGTTTACTCACGCACACATGAGGAGCATGAGGAGCACCTTCGCCAGGTTCTTCAGTGTCTTCGCGAACAACACCTTTACGGGAACTTGGAGAAGTGTGCGTTCTTTCAGACTGAGGTGCAGTATTTGGGCCACATCATTTCTGGGGAAGGTATCGCAGTCGATCCTTCCAAGATTCGAGCCATCATGGACTGGCCAGCACCCACTAGTGTGACCGAGGTGCGTAGCTTCATGGGTCTAGCAGGGTATTACAGGAGGTTTGTTCAGGATTTTTCTCAGATTGCGCACCCCATCACTTCCCTTCAGCAGAAAGGGAAGAAGTTTTTATGGTCAGATAGATGTGAGCAGGCCTTCAGTACACTGAAGGAATGCCTCATGAGAGCACCTATTCTTGTAGTGCCAGATCCTCAGGGTGAGTTCTACGTTTGCACAGATGCTTCCTTGGCAGGACTTGGAGGTGTGTTAATGCAGGAGGGTAGAGTAGTTGCCTTTGAGTCTCGCAAACTCAAAGATTATGAGCTCAATTATCCGACCCATGACCTTGAGCTTGCAGCAGTGGTACATGCCTTAGTGCGGTGGAGACATTTTCTTCTTGGCTGGAGATTTACACTCAGGACTGATCACTTGAGTCTTCGCCACCTCTTCACGCAGCCCAATCTCAACGCTCGTCAGCGGCGTTGGATGGAGTTACTCTGTGAGTATGACATGGAGATAGAGCATGTGAAGGGGAAGGAGAATGTGGTTGCAGATGCCTTGAGTAGACAGGAGACATGTGGCTATGGCCACCTCAGTGGGCACAGATTTGCGGAGTAGGATCTTGCAGCAGCTTCCTCAGGATAGTTTCTACCTTGCAGCCAGAGCAGAGATTGAGTCTCAGAGACCCCTTGAGGGGAGATTTGATGGATTTTCATTAGAGGCAGATGGTCTTCTCAGACACAGAGGTCGGATATATGTTCCTAGAGATGGAGGCTTGAGACATGACATTTTGATAGAGGCTCATCGTGCACCTTATTCAGCCCATCCCGGGGTGAAGAAGATGCACGCCACCTTGAGACAGTTGTATTTTTGGAGAGGACTTCAGAGAGACGTGGCCTCGTTTGTGTCCCATTGTTTAGAGTGCCAGAGGGTGAAGGCCGAGCATCAGCATCCAGTTGGCCTTCTTTATCCTCACGCCATACCGGAGTGGAAGTGGGACACCATTTCCATGGACTTCATCGTTGGGTTACCTACGTCGAGATACCATCATGACGCCATCATGGTCACGGTGGATAAATTGACGAAGGTAGCTCATTTTTCTCTGGTGAAGACCACCTATACAGCGAGTGTTGTGGCACGAGTATACCTTGATGAGATTGTCAGATTACATGGGATTCCGCGGAAGATCATTTGCGACCGTGATCCTTTGTACACTTCCCATTTCTGGACCACCATGCAGTATGTTCTCGGGACGAGGATTAATTTCAGCACAGCTTATCACCCTGAGACAGATGGACAGACAGAGAGGGTGAATCAGATTTTGGAGGATATGCTCAGGATGTACGTGATGGATCATCAGTCGAGATGGGAGGAGTATCTGTATTTGGTGGAGTTTGCCTACAATAATAGTTTCCAGAGTTCTATAGGCATGGCTCCTTTTCAGGCATTATATGGTAGAGAGTGCAGGACACCTCTTAGTTGGGATAGGATTGAGGACAGGGTTTCCCTTGGGCCAGCATTATTATAGGATATGGAGCAGCAGGTTACCTTGATCAGACAGAGATTGCAAGAGGCGCAGGACAGACAGAAAAAGTATGCAGACCAGCATAGGACAGATCGCAGTTTTGAGGTGGGCACGAAGGTGTTTCTTCGTGTCAGACCGCATAAGAGCCCTATCCGTTACGGAAAAGGTTCTAAGCTTGCTCCTAGGTTTGTGGGTCCCTTTGAGATCTTGGAGCGCCTCGGTCCCTTGGCCTATCGTCTAGCATTGCCACCTAGCTTATCTCGCGTCCATGATGTGTTTCACATTTCTGTGCTTAGGAGATATATTTCTGATCCTTCTCACGTGCTAGATTGGACCGCATTGCAGGTGCAGGATCAGGGGCAGGTGATGGTGGAGCCCGTACGCATTATAGAGCGCAGGACCCTGGGCCTTCGCGGTAGAGAGATTGATCAGGTTCGGGTCCAATGGGACAGATATGATGAGACTGCAGCTACTTGGGAGGATGCTACTTTGCTACGAGGACAGTTTCCACACCTTTTCCAGTGACTTCCAGGAGGAAGTCGAGTCTAAGGGGAGGGGGATGTAGTGCCCACTTCCCTTCGACACCATTTTTGTTTTGTTGTTTTCGAGACTGGTTACTTCACTTATGGATTTATTATGGCTTCTTGATTTAGCATGCTAGTAGATATCATAGACACTGGACTGTTATTGATTTGATCTTTATATGATGCATATGGTCTACTGGTGGACATTTGATGATGATATTTGTATACTTTTGACATGGTTATTTATCTTTAATTATGACATGTGATATATTTAATCATATTGGGTAGAACTTGATAATTGGATTAATGTGATGATCGTTTTGACATAAATGAAATGTGGAATAGAAATGTGCTAGAAAGTGTAAGTGATATCGTATTTGCATAGATGATAGTAAATCATGTGTCGTTTATTTTAGATTATATTGTATATTTGGCATGAATGTTTTAATGCGGCCAACAGGCCGAAAGAGGTATTCTCTGTTCTGCAGGTATATTATATTCACAACAATATTGGGGAGTGGAGACCAACCACATCGGAATTCGAGAAGAATCCAACTAAGGTCACCATGGCAACATGTAATTGTGTGTGTGTTAGAATTATTTGGTTAAGGGAAAATTGTGACCTAGGGGTCATGTGTTGTTTTGTTTTAATTTTCCCTTTCTATTATGTTAGTATGTGTTTCTCTTAGTAAGTGAAATTTTACTTGTGTTATTATTCATATTTTTTGGATTGGTGTTTACCCCTTTATTAGTCATGGGTTGTAGTGTCTTAATTAAGCTAATTTGAATTTTTCCTAAACCAATTAAAAGATATGACCAAAAGAGAGTTCATTTATTAGGCTTGATTTACTTTGGATTTTGTGTGGAATGATGTGTGTTTGAGTTTTGAGTGTAGCACACTCTACCCCATATGGGAAACTCGAATTTGGCCTTAGAGGCCAAATTTGAAAGCTTGTGGGACAAGTCAAACTTGTCCCACACCTCTTAAAAGCCCATGCCAACCCTACCTATGGGTTGGGAGGCCAAATTTAGACTCTTTTAAGTGTTTGGGGGGGATGAAAAGGTAAAATATTAATTGCACTTTCTTTCAAAAATTTAATTTTGTCCTTTGGGGGAGTGGGCTTAGATGGAGTGTGTAAGGTGCTTGTCTTTCCTTCAACCACTCATTAATGGTGCATTGGAATATGAGGTTGACCAAGTGATGTGGAGTGGAGGGAAAAGGAGGTGGCATCCTACTTGGAGCCACATCATCCCTCCCTCTCTTTTCTCTATTTATTGGATCCTTTTGTTTGTTTTGGGGTTGGAGGTTTCATTTTTTTAGTCTCTTGTATTTTTGGAGAGGAGAGGATTTTGAAGGAGTTTGTGGATTTTTGGAGCTTGTTGATACTTGTGGGAATTTTGTTGGAGCTTGTGGATGCTTGCTTGATCTTTGGAGGGATTTGAGACTTCATACTTGGAACAAGCTCTACCATGGAAAGGTAGGAGCTTCACTTTTTTTTGTATTATGTTTTTTTTGTTATATGTTTGTGTATATATGTTGTGTTGAATGTTGTTGTTTTTTTTGAAATGCTTGTTGGGAGTGGGAGGAAACTATGGGGAGTTTATTTGAGGGAGGCATAAGAGATCATTTTCTTGAGGAGGGAGTTTGGGTTGGGTGCCCACCTAGTATGAGAAATGCTTGCATTTTCTTCTTGTTCTTACTTTGAGGGAGCCATAAGAGTTGAGGGAGGCATAAGAGTGGATGGAGGGATAAGGGGTACTTGAGGGAGGCATAAGAGTTGTTAGGGGTATTGTGTTTTGCATTGGAGGCTTTTAGGTGGCACCCATTCCCATTGGGAGGCATAAGTGGCCTCCCCATAGGTCTTACTCTTATGGCTTTCTTGATAAGCCTTGTGACTTTGTTGTTGTGATTGTTTCCCTCTTGTTGAGTTGTTGATTTTTGTTTTGAAGGATTATGGAATGAATGTGAAATTTTATGTTAAGTTATGTGGAAGCTAGTAGTTGCCATGAGTTGGATTTTCTCCCATTGTAATGTGGTTGGGGCTCGGGGGCCAATGGAGAGGATGGCTTCTCTTCTCCATTGGGTATCTTGGTTGGGAGGAGAGTGTTGCCTCTCCCCTTATTTTGTTGTGAATCAAGCAAACTATTGGAGGAGTTACCCTTTTGATGTTTGTAGCATTGGAGCCTTGTTGATGACAATGTGAAACTACCTTGTACTTTTACCCACCTAGAGTGGAAGAAAGTGTAATATTGCTTTGTATTTTAGCTTCCATTATTGTAAATTGTTCCCACATTAAGTGGAAAATGTTGTATTAAGATTTTGAAGGAGAGTTGTATTGATCTTCATTATTAAGGTTGTAATGTGGATGGAATTGAAAGTTGAAGGAAAGACAATTTATTCTCCTTAAACTTGGCTTGGAACCTCATATGAGTGTGTTGATCTTGTTGGAATGTTAGTAGTTCTTACTCTAAAAATTATTGGAAATATTGTTGAAACTCTCTTGTGGAATGTTGGGAAATTTACTTTAAAAAAAATATATATATAAATTTCATTTTGTTACTTAAAAGAGATGTATTGGAAAAGTTGGAATATTAGTGCATTTTCTCTTCTTGTATTGTTGATGGAAAGACTTAAGTTTTAAATAGTTTTCAATATGCCAATGAAGTAATTTAAGTTCTAGCTCTAGTATGTTTTTCCTCATTTAAGAATTTATTGTAAATCCATTTGCAAATTATTAAGGGAAATGAAATCAAATCTATTTGAACTCCCGTACAATACCTATTAAATTGTGTAGAAAGAAATTTTAATGCAAAAGCTCTAAACTTATTAAGTTCATTACCCATATTTCATTAATGCTTAATAAGGATACTAATATCGTAAATATTATTCATATTAAAGTAATATTAAAATTAATGGATTTATTATTATTAAATTATATTAATATTAATATACTATTAATATTTTTTTTATATTCACAAAAGTATACTAATATAAACTGTAGCCAAGGAAATAATATTAATTATATATACAATAAAACCTACGTATGTATATGTAAATTTAATGCGCTTCCCAAGAAAGGTCTATGAGATGTTCATATAATTGCAAAACAAATCGTGCTTCATGAATATTCTGATTTGAAACAGATCCACCTCTATGAGATTTTCTTCCACGAGTTACATCGTAAAACAGGTAAGGTCTCAATAGAGAATCTCTGTAATAAATTTCATCAGGTCTCCTGGTAACACTCTCACTATCCTTTAATCGGTTTTGATAAAAATATCTTGAAGGTGAATCCCGAATTTGAGGATGCATTCAGTACTGAACAGATAACAGCAGGGTTGGACAACCTGCTTGTTGGAAGCGCTCAAAAGGCTTCTACTATACTGCAACATGCCTGCTGCCTGGCTGATGACTGTTGCAGGCCATTGCTGTGGATCCCCGACAAGAACACACCTCGCAGCACCCAATGAAAGTGGAGGTAACACGCCTGCTTCACTAGCTTGTAGCTTCATCTATAACCACCATATCAAAACGCAGCAGCCAGTGGTCCCATCTCTGAGCCAATCGAATACTATTTTAATCCGGTTTGGCACCACTCTTAGGAAGGATTTTAGCATATCCTGCCCATACAGTTGCTGCGACCATCTAACCAACCAAACTCACAAATTTAATTATGTTTTGGCGTGGTCAATGCCTCTTATCCTCAAATAAAGCGCTACTGTTATGGTGTAAGAAGTGGCAGCTTTGAGATGCCGTGTAGGACGTATCTCTGTCCAGTTTCTGCTGTGGGTGTGATGGGATCTTAAAAGTGGTTGGTGGGTTTGTTTACCTGGATATACGTCTAAATCAACCTTCACTTTGGTTTCAAATACATGGAAAAGAAACAACAAATAAAACACTTTTAAATCCATATAAGTCATATGAATAAATAATATCTGTTTGGTATAATATATAAACCGTACTCCTAGAATTTCAAGAATGAAAAGTAGAAAGTATAATATTACAGTCTTAGTTTTAAATTATATGAATAGACTTCTTAAAAAGGATTAATTCGGGAGAAGGGCATCAGAATTGAATATGGTGAATGAACTCATATGTATTTCAAAATATCATTTCGAAAATACTTTTATAATTTCCAGTTTGCATGTAATAATTCCTTCATTATTTATATATAATATAATAAATGATAAGGTTTATATTAACAAGGGATTTATATATAATTTAATGATATATAATTAATGATATAAAAATAAATAATCTAATGGGATTAAAATTGGTTATAGTATACAAGTTTATAAGACTTATAATATTATTGTAAATGAAGTGATATTTTAATAATTGTAATCCTATTTCACATAATAGAACATAATATTAGAAAGAATATAACATTCATCGTATACTATAGTCAATTGGATTGACTATAATCATAATTAGTATAATGTTATATTGACCATGATATTACATTACCATATATATATGAAAAATTTTCGTTTGCGTGTTTTTTTTTTACTTCCCGAATTTTGTGTAATAGTTCGAAATTTCCTGTTTTACTATCTGTTTCTCGTGAGTTCTTGTTGAGAAAATTTGTGGGTGCGACACAAACATTCAGAAATTTGAAGTTATGTCTGCCCTCACTGCAAACATCACACCCACAAGAAAACAAAAATCCATGACGAGGACTGGGAAGCTGAGCTTGTATCTGAAAAAGCTCGT
Organism: Taxus chinensis; assembly: GCA_019776745.2. Classification (NCBI taxonomy): domain Eukaryota; kingdom Viridiplantae; phylum Streptophyta; class Pinopsida; order Cupressales; family Taxaceae; genus Taxus; species Taxus chinensis. The sequence goes on along the minus strand of CM034157.1, from coordinate 236,505,371 downwards.
ATCCACTGAAATCCACATTAATACACCGAAATGGAAGTAATCTTTCCAACGCATCCCATTCCCAGGCTACATTTGAGTTGAAACTCTCCACACATAACCCAATCAATCGCTATCATTTTAAGCTTCATATGTAAGACTAGGCAGGAATGTAGATTTTTGGTTGAGTTATAGAAATTGCAGCAGAAGAAAACAACACTGTGCTCTCCCATTGCGAGTAAACCTCAAAAACAAAACATAGAAATTCTGCCTTCCTAATTCGAGGGTAGCTACAATTTATTGCTGCAAGGAAGTGTTTTCAAACCTTGTGTCCTTCAAAAGTGTCTCTAATTTTGTCAGTGACTCGCCACGCAGGTAATGGTCCCCAGTCCTTCATAAGATTCACTGCCCTGCAAGTGAGATTGCTACACCTGCACCGAGTCTTTTTCGTTGAATGGTCTTGAGCACATGCACTGCCAGGTATATTGGAAGAGATGTCAATTTAAGGGTTTTTAAATTTTATTTGGATGTGATAGTTGTATATGTGTAAGTAATTTTTATTTATTTATTTAGTAAGGGAAAGGATTGAAAATTGATATACTAAGATGAATGTATATTGAACAATAATGTCGACAACAATGAAGATTAAATTTATGTAATTCAATCCTAAATGGCCACAATAAAATACATTTACTCTAGACAAAGTAAGAAACGTTGGTGTAAAGTGCAGACCATAAGATGCTCTCTCCATCATATCCTAGAATTGGATTATGAGTGATCCCTTCTCTCACATTTCCTTTTGACTAAGAATCTTTTCATCTTCTTTAAGCGTAGCACTCCTTTTTCATTTTCGTTTTATGTAGCATCTCCACCTTATCATCATAAGCATGCATACATTTCTTCAAAAGAGTTCAATATTTGGGAACTTGGGCCATGATACTACATGAATAAAGGTAGCGATTCACATTGAAAACTAAACAACTGATTTTATGAAGGCAACATCATGGTCTAGTTATGCAAACACTTTAAAAAATAGATATTGGAAATAAAACCTAGTCCTTTCCTTATCAATGTAGGTGTGACATGGTGCCCCTTGTTATAGTTCCGACCTATGTTTACCGATTGCCACACATAGTGCATTATCAGTGATCTCCACAGGAACATTGTCTTTCATTGAAATTATGGAACTTATTTGCATCCCTCACAATCATTTGTCGTCTATCAATCCCGAAGATAAAGTTTCTTGTACTGTGGCAATCAACACATATTATGTGGGTCTACCACTTATGTTCATTACAAAACCAAAGAAAAAAAATCCACACAACCATGAGAGGTTCAATTTTCATTTTGATGATAAAATTTAGAGTTACCTTAAGATAAACTTCATTGATATGAATATCATCCATGCAAAAATAATAATCAATTCTAGTCAAATTTCTAAAAGAGGCACTTATGCCATTGAAGTATTTATAACGCCCATTCACTAAAGGCACACGGTGGGATATTGCTGACAATAAAATGAAGCTTAAATTGTTATGGTACATTTCAGAGTGCTTTGTTACTTCAAATTGTTTTAGACAATTATTATAAAAAAAAATTTTTGCATATCCTACAATCATAGCATTCTACAAGACCACGTCTCTTTGAGTCATGTTGTCAAATGGTTGAAGTGCATTGTGTATTATTTAAAAATTTTGTATTCTTTGCACATTTTGTATACATGTTTACTAGGGAATTTTTATCACACAAAAGTAGCGCCCTAATATTTGATTTATGAAAAATCTATATTTTTGGCTAACATGGGACTGTCTCTAAGAGTGGGACTTCCATCTTGAGACAAACCTCTACAGAATCCTTGTTCCTCTGCCTATCCTTATCTTGACACTAAAACTACCTCTAAGCTAAGCCTATACTAACACATCCAAGTAAAAAGGGAGATAGAGAAAGGAGAAGGGAAGAATAAAAAAACTAAGCTTAAAAAGGTGATAACACCAAAAAAGGGGGAAGAACACTCTCCATGAGGAAAAAAAATATAAAACGAAGAAGGAGAGGTCAGATATAAGCAAAAAATGCTAAAATCACATATTACCTTTGATCTTGCATACAAAACACAAAAAAATGAATCTTGCAAAGTAGAAATACATGCACAAAATACTTAACAAAAAGGGAGAGGCATAAATGCAATAATAACACAACCACGACATAGAAATAGCTACAAAACATGATTTTATTGTCAAAGAAGTGTACAAAGAACATTAAATCTGAAGTAGAAGACACGAGAATGCCTTACAGGAGCCAAATGAAGGTCCGTAACTCAAAAAACTTAGGAAACCATTTTGGCATGGTGCATTTTCATTCCAAGAGAGTCCAACTGATTTATAATGAAAGATTTGTAAAAATATAGAGAAATGGGGAGAGAAAGAGGGGAGAAAGAGAAGGGCACTCAAAAATCAAACTCAAACATCCACAAAGCTAGATAAATTCCTTTAAATGCATGTGGGTACATGATAGATCCATTCCTTCATGCCATTAGAACTGTAGAAGGAGGTATCAGTGGGATGGAGAAATAAATTCTGATGGTTGAAGTGGTTGCGCACATGTAATGTTTAAGATGCAGCTTTTTCCCCTTCAAACCCATGTTTACACTTTTCACTCTCATAACATCATTAAAACCAACATTTCTTGATGTAAAAATGAATCCCTTGAAAAGGTGGTTCCAACACCACCGATTTTATTCAATTTGGAGCTCTATAGTAAACGTATAGCAAAAACACAAATTCCCATTTGTTCCGTGAGTTTTCTTTGTCTATTTTTTTAGTGGATTTTCCATTTGAAATGAAAAATTTTAACTCTTCCACGCTTTTTGTCTGTTATTTTTTTTTTTTGTGGAATCTTCTTCACTCTACAAACTTGGAATTTTTTTTGTTTCACGGGAGTTTTCTTTTTGTGAGGCTCTTTGAAACCCGTGACATTGTTTCCTTGTTTTGCGGGTTTAGAGAACCTGAGGAACACTACTCCTTGAGTAGCTCATGGAAGATTAGGATAGTGTTGTGTAGCTTTCAGAACTTTGCCACATCAAAATGGTTTCCTTTTCCACAAAATACTATTTTTTCCATGTCCCGAAAGACCAATCCTCTTTGAAAATCTGCCTGTCCCTTTCTTGTTTTACTTTATTTTGTAGACTTATAGACCCAAGGAACACTAAATTCACACACTCCACGGAACATTGTTATGTAATGTACCACATATTTTGTTAGACAAATTCCACTCGATTCCAAACTAATTTTCCCTTTATTCCGTGGGTAAGGAGAACCCGCAAAATGATAATTTTCTGGACTTCGCAGAATACTAACTTCCAGTGTTCTACAAATTTTTGCCTTAGCCAATTTTGGACTTGCAAATCTCTAGTTCCAATGCACAAAGACGTTTAAGGCCCTTTAAACACCAAATATGACCCAAAAATGATTAACATGGCCCTTCCTTCCTAGCTTCCCATCTCTGGACTAATTCTATGGTGTAATGTTTTTAACCAGGGACGTGTAAGTTGTCTAAATATCTTGGGGGTTATTTTGGACAACAATTTGGAAACTCAATGGAGTGATCTACCAACTTGATAGAAAATTAGTGTCCTTGAATCATTTATTGGCCATGGAATCAACCCTAAAAAAATATGAAAGGATGATCTAAAACTTGGAATTTCTTACCCCTAGATCTCTACGCTACGCCCTTAGTCCTATAGCTTATATTAGATATGTAGTGTTGAATTATGACTTTAAAAATCTCTCTTCTTGTCATATTTTATTCATTTATTCTTTCATATGTTTAGTACATCCGATTTGGTGTTGGTGATAAAATAGTAATGATATATATAGGTGGTAGTAAGGAGTAGTTAATCATCATATTGAACAATTGAGTCTTATTACATGGTTTAGAGATTTCCCCCTCGAAGTGGATAAACTATTATACTTGTATATGAACAATTATATATAACTTGGTGTTCTTTTGTCTTATATTGTTGCTGATATTCAGATTTATCTAAGTAATTTTATTATAAGTGTTATTAGAGCTTTATCTCATCCAGAGCTACATCAAAACCCTAATTGCGAAGAATCAAATATATTTTCAAATTGGTAGTAATTTTTTTTGCAATTCTTTTGGGTTATCATGAAATCAGTCAAGTAAGATTATCTCAAAATTTCAAGATATTTTGAATTATTTTGTAAAATTTATATCAATTTTTGTGTTTTTGATTTATTTTCTCTATCGACTACAAACTGTGGAAATATTCCAAGTTATTTAAATTTTTAAAAAGAGGATAAAAATTTAGTTAGAGTTTTGTTTTTAAGTTTTTTCATATTTTGAAAAGTTTGTATCAAAATCCCAAACCCTAAATTTTGACCTTGATCTATAAATCCTACTATTTTTTGGTATTATTACAAGGCATTCAACAAGAGGTGAAAATAATTCATCACTTGGGGTAAAAGTCTAGACATGGATGAGATAATAGTCAAGGAGTTGGATTCATAACGGGTAATTATTGATTACTCAAGGTCAGGGTTTACTCTGATGGACCATAGGGTAAGCCAACTTGATTTTGAATTGCAAATCCTATAGTCTGAGATGGTTAGCAAAGAGGATGTAGAAAAGATTGGAAAATGATTAGAAGATTTCATGTAGCAACTTAGTACAAATCTGAAGGGTCATCATCTTCTTCCAAATCAATCACAACTTAATCATACTCATATCAACCAAGGTGGGTCTTCAGGTCAAAGTAACAGACAAACTAGTCAGGGTGGATCTTCAAGCATGCCAAATCTAAATAAAAATACTTTGCAAGCCCATAACATGATGCCAAAAATATAAATGCATAAATTTGATGGAAATGATCCACTAAATTTAATATTGACCAAATGAATAGTTTATTTGATGTACATCAAATACCATTAGGATAAAAGGTGACCATGACATCCTTATATCTCAACCCTGAACAATTTGTCTAGTATTGATGTTTATGTTCAAAGGTAGAAGAATGGTCTCAGTGTTACTTCAAGAATTTTTACTCAAGAGATGTAAATTCACTATAGTTCTATTGTGTTAGATAATTACTTCAGCTAATAAGAAACGTTACGAGAAACAAGATCAGTAAAGGATTGTGTTCATCAGTTTAAGAACTATCCTTATGCGTTGAGAATACTACATAAGGGAATTCAAATGACCTATTTCTTTGGGATATTAAGGAACACATTCAACATGAGGTGCATATGTTTAATCTAATCAATGGTTTTTCTTCTATTATTATGGCACATAGGGTAGAGGAAAAATTTCTCTCCAACAAAAAGGAAACTTTCACTAACATAAAAGACCATAACAACTTGCCACCATCGTATATTAGGCCTTGGACAGTTTGACTAACACCTCAATAAATTGAAGAACAAATAGCAAAAGAGTTGTGTTTTAATTGTAACAACAAATATGGACCAGGTCATAAATGTGTTTATAAGAATTTTTATTACATTGAATGGACCTGTGACGAGGAAGACGATGAGGAAAAATCAAGTGATGAAGTGTAAAAGATAGTGGAAGACTATGAAGAGCCCCAAAATACTATATCAGGTCATGCTCTATTTGGTAGTAACTCTCCACAAGTCCTTAAGATTTTGGGTTACCTTAAGAAGCAGAAGGTGACAATATTGATTGATTCAGGCATCACATATAATTTCATCAATAATAAGATGACGATAAGTCTAAATTATTTCATCTACCCAACACCTTAATTTTAAGTAATGATTGTAGATGGTGGCACACTCCAATGTTTAGGGAAATGCCATAAAATCATACTATGATAGGTGACTACACAGTAAAATCCACTATGTTTATTATAGCAATGGGTGGAGATGATATCATATTTTGTGTTCAATGGTACTCAACATTAAATACAATAGAAAAAAAATTCTAGGAGTTGTTCATGTGCTTTCATTATGAAGGAAATTAGTTTAAACTTTGAGGACTACAAGAAAAAAATCCTCAAGTGGTTAGTTTTCACCAAATGCAGAATATTATTAAAAGGGGGTTGAACAATTTGTAGAATGATTGTTCTCTATGGATGTTCAACCACCAATTACAGTAAAACATCCTGATATTAAGAAGGTTATTGATAAACATGTAGTTGTCTTCAAGGATCCTAGAGGATTACCTCCTAAAAGAAATCATGATCACGCCATTCAATTAAATCCAAGAAGCCAACCCCCTAACATCATGACTTATAGATACCAATACATGCAGAAGAGTTAGATTGAGAATATATTTGAAATGGGTATTATTCATCATATTCAGAGTGTTTATTCTACTCCGTGGTGTTGGTGTATTGCAAGGATGAAATGTGCTGAATGTGTCTAGACTACATAGAACTTAACAACTACACTATTAAATATAAGTTTACTTTTCCTATCATTGATGATTTTTTAGATGAATTTCATGGTGTTGATTATTTTATAAAACTAGATCATTGTTCTGGGTATCACGAAATTAGAGTTTAAAGAAAGAGTCCAATTCATAAGATAACCTTCAGAACTCATCAAGGCCATTATGAATTTATAGTGATGCCTTTTGGTCTTACCAATGCACCATCCACATTTTAAATTTGATGAATTCTATATTTCGGTCATTATTACCAAATTTTATCTTGATATTTTTTGTTTTGATATCCTTATCTATAATAAATCATGGTAGAAACATTTACATCAAGTAAATATAATCTTGGAAGCCCCTTACGAAACATCATTTATATGTCAATACTTTGAAGTTTTCTTTTTTTGGTACCTGAGTTTGAATACTTGTGCCTTATTGTCTCTCATGAAGGTATTAAAGTGGATCAACACAATATCAAGTCCAGGTGAAATGGTAAGATCAAAGAATCATTAAGAAATTACGAGGTTTGTTAGGGATCAAAAGGTACTATCAAATATTTGTAATGAATTATGGCAGTATAAAAAAAAATCACAATATTATTGAACAAATATTTCTTTCATTGGAATGAAGAAGTCTCTAGGGAATTTGCAAAATTGAAGGTGGAAATGTGCACTACCCTAGTATTGATAACCCATGATTTCTCCAACACCTTCGTAGTTGAAGGAAATGCTTCAAGAAATGTGATCTAGATGATAATCATGCATTAAGGACATCCCTTAGAATTTGAGAGCAAGAAACTAAAAGGAAAGAATTTGTTGAAGCCCACCTATGATAAGGAAATTATGACAATATTACATGCATTCAAAAAATGGTGACCATACTTGATGGGTAAACACTTCAAGGTAAAAATTGTTCGTAATAGTTTGAAATACTTCTTGGAGAAATAACTATCTTCAGAAGAGCAACAAGAAAGGGCCACAAAGATGTTGAGTTATGAATTTGAGATTATTTATAAGAAACGGAAGGAAAATGCAGTCAATGATGCACTATCTAGGAAGGATGAGACTACAAAAGCATTGTTATGTTTCATATCTATAATAAATGTAGATTGGGTAGATCAAGTAATGGAAGATTGGCATAAAGGTGCAGAGAACCATACTTTCATTTATAATCTCCTGGAAGCTCCAACCATATCTAAAAACTTTATATGGAATGATGATAGATTATGGTACAAAGACATGTTTTATTTGTGTAAGAACTCTACACTTAAACATCATATTCTTTCAGATATCCATTCTTCTTTACTAGGTTGTCATTATGGGTTCTTGAAAACTTATCGTAGAGCTAAACAAGATTTTTTCTAGGATTAGTTCAAAGTAGTTGCTCAAAACTTTGTGGAAGAATGTTTTGTGTGTCGATGTAAGAAGGGAAATACTATTAATATACCATGTCTCCTACACCCCTTGTCTATTCCTAGAAAGATATGGGAAGAACCTGGACTCATGGATTTCATCCAAGGATTTCCTGAATCAGAAGGGAAAAGAGTCATCATGGTTGTAGTGGATAGAATTACCAAGTACTTTCATTTTTTTCCATGTTTCATCCTTTCAAATAGTACAATTGTCATTTCTTTTATAGAAACATTTCAAAAGTTCCATGACACACTAAGAATTATAGTAAGTTATCACGATCTAATATTTACTAAGTAATTTTTGGACTGATTTTTCCTCTTGTTTGGGTACCCAATTGGTCCAAAGTTCATCTTAGCATCCCCAGTCAGATGCGAAAATGTAAATGGTAAACAAATGTTTAGAGGGGTATCTTTGGTGTTTTACCTTGGATAAACAAGAACGTTGGGTGTTATGGAGGCCACATGCATAATGGTCTATATGATACTTCATCAAAAATGTCTCCATTTCTTGCACTTTATAGTTACCATCATCCATCCATCACATCTATTGCTTGACATTTCACAACCAAGGTGCGAGAAATTGTGGAATAACACATTCAACATCAACAAGAGGTCCTTTCTAGTCTCAGAGGAGAACTTGGCCATGGCACAAAACCGCATGAAGCAGCAAGTTGATCAACATCGCACGTGAAAGTGCATACTTTGAAGTCGGTGACTAGGTTTTTGTGCAGGTTACAACCATATAAGCAAATGTCTTTTAAACATACAACAAGAAGGATAACAAACTTTCACCTAAGTATTATGGCCCCTATCAAGTATTTTCAGATAGATTGTTAAGTGTAGCATACAAATTAGAACTTCCACAAGATAACTAGAATACATCCAATCTATTCCATGTTTCTTGCCTGAAGAAAGTAATTGGACAAAGGGTATCATATTTCAAACTAGCTAGTTTTTCCTGAGCTCGATGAGGAGGGGAGGAGTCATCTTGGAACCTGAATGCATCCTTCAGGAACATGCACTAAAAGATTGAGGACATGGGTTATTACCGAAGTACCTGATCAAGTGGAAGAATAGGAACATATTGAAGATGCAACATGGGAGGATGAATCATTTCATGTAACAACACCCGGAGCTTGGCTCAACATTACATAAAATGTTGCTTTCGAAGGGGAAGTGCATGTTACGCCCTTAATCATATATCTTATATTAGATATATAGTGAGCCAACTTGTGGATTATCATAATCTCTATTCTTATCATTATGATATTTCTTTCATATACTGTTCATATGTATCATTAGGTGGGCTGGCCTTGGGGTCTGGCCATAGCATAGGAATAGTATAAAATATAAATAGGTGTTAGTAAGGATTAGTTAGTTGATCATGAGATCGAGCATAGTTGAGTCTTATTGTATGGTTTGGAGGTTGCCCCCTCGAAGTGGCTAAGCTATTCTACATTGCATATTTCTGATCATTTCTCTACAATCTTGGTGTTCTTTGGTGTTCCATATTGCTGCACATAATAATCAGATTCATACAAGTAATTTCATTACACTGCATTTGAGAAGTTAGAGGTGACCTTGTTGGGTTGGACATACATTTTCATTTCTGCATTTGAAAGATAATCCTATTCCGAGTTTTGAAGAAAAATGGTAAAGATGTCCTACTGATATTTTATGTTGAAGCCAAGTCTTAGCAAGCATGGATTGAATCTCTAAAGGGTTTTCATTTAGCCACTAGTCATCCTGCTCTTAATCCATGAGACTTCCATTTGCTCAGCAAGCAAGTGCATGAACAATGCCTCTTTTGTGTAACAATGAAATGGTTTTTTCTAAATTAGACTGCGGAATAGCCTTATCTTCATTTGCTCTTGGCCATATAAGTCTCATTTTCCATTTTTTGTATGCAGACAAGTCTGTACCTATTCATTAGTGGAAGCCATTGCATATGTGTGCACTAAGCATAACTGTCCCTATTTAGGGCTGAAAACAGAGAAATAGGGGTTTACCGGCTATCCACAATAGCCTGTGATCTGAAAACACCTTTCAAAGCACACACACAACAAACCTGATATAGGATAGTTGAGAAGGTATCTTAGAATGATTAACCAATACAAAATGCTGCAGTGTGATCCATAGGGCAGCAACACTTCACTATGAGGGATTTGAATCCACTTATCTACACTTCCTGCAAATTCAATGTTGACTGCCACAAAATAATTTATACTAGCCACGACAATTATCTATACATCAAAGGATTGAAGAAATAGGTCTCATTCACAGCTGGACCTTAAATGCTTTGATAACAATACTCCATCCAAAATTTGAAGTGCGCATTACCAAATAGCAAATCCTTGCCAAAGATTTTCAAAGTCTCAGATTACGGCCTTATAAATAATTGAGCATATGACCTTGGGAACCAATGGATTGATCCTTATTGTTTTCTCATTTCCATCACATGATACTCCATGAATGGAGATGGTAGAGACACTTCCTTCATAATCCTAAATGTTTGCAAGATGATTTGGGATGTTTTTGCATCTTCAAAAAACTATGCCTCTATTCTTATGCTCTCATTTTCTCAAACTAGTTCAATCACAAAGTTTGACATGTAAAAATCATCCTCTAACACATCATGAAGATCAAATAGATTAATGGTTCTGATTTCTTCTTTGATCTAATCTTCTTCGAAATTTTCCTCCAAAGATGTTTGTGTGGAAAGAGGCAAGGATTGATATATAGTTTAGGATACGTTGATTATTAGATGTGTCATAGGTGTCTATCTTATCACATTATCTCTTCTTCCATCATTCTCTGCTACTATTGTGGATCTTCTCCATTTAGTTAGGGAGTCTAGTACAGATTTCAGTCCTATAAATACTGTACGTGTGCTTTGTTTTAGACAGAATAATATGAGATAAAACTATCTCTTCTATTTCTCCTTCCCTGGCTCTCTCTCAGTTTGGTATCAGAGCGTGGCAGAGATCTGGGAGGCGTTGGACAAGACTGCAAATTGGCACAGTTGGAGGTGTAGGGCGAGATCTTGCCGGTGAGGCCAAATCCTGCAAAGCTGAAGCTTTTACTTCGTCCAATTAAGCGCCTGAAGCTTTGCCAGCTGGAAGCTCACGTGGAGACAGTGTTGCCAGAGGTTGGAGAGGAAACAATCTTGCTGTTGCAAATTTCTACTTTGCTCGCGTTCCACACAATTTGCTAGATGCGCATGGAGGTGTGCTGTTCATGTTCACAAGCACTTTGTAGTTGTCGGCATCCAGACCCACATCATCAGAGATGAAGTGAATTTCCCTGCAGGTTTCGATGCTACCTTGCTGTCAGGATCCTGCTGAACATGCATCCAACATTGCGTCAGAAATCTTCACACAGCTAACCCATGGAGCATCTGATAAAAATTGCTTGAAAATGGGACTATTTCCGTAATTGTGCATTGATTTCTGAAGCTGGTCTTTGTCTGCTGTGAAGTTTGAGCAGCCATCAAAAGCTTTGGTGATTCTATTCTCCCAATGATGCGAATTAATCAGAACTCCCGGTTGGAACAGCGAATTGGCTTCAAATCAACTGCAATAGTCCAGCTATGTGTAAGATCTGTGTGAAGAGCCTCCGATCCTTAGACAATGATGAAATGCAATGGACCTGTAACTCCATGCGAGCCGAGCCATTTCGAACTCACCTGCCAGCCGAAGACCATGTTCGAAACTTCTGAGTGTGTTGGAGACCAGCTGGACGTGGAGATTACTCAGCCACCTGGAAGAGAAGGCATTTCTGTGCGCGGAGACCTTCAAACGCTGTCGAGGTAGTTTTGAGTCTACAACAGTCTCTTCAACACTACATCGAATGTCGAGTGTAGACAACTCGATTGAAAGCGTCAACAACACGGTCGCCACAGCTGAAAGCCACAACATCAACTCGCCAGCCAGAGAACACCGTGGAGAAGCTCCTGAGAGCTCCGGGTTCTACTTTGCTTTGCTGAACGAGCTTCGAAATTGCGGCAATCTTGCATTCGACAAACTTGTTCGAGAAGGACTCCTTGAGTACTTTCTTTTCGACGTCAGCTGCCAAGCAAAGCGAGTACGGGAAGAATTAGAAGCTGGATACGACGCCGATTGTGACGACGAAGAAGAACGACCTATAAAGCGTCGCCGTCTCACAGCACGCGAATATCGCGAGCATCTACGAGCCAGTCATTCTCGACAGTGAGTCCAAATTGTAATAACTTTTTCAAATAAATAAATATTTTTTTTATTACAATGTCTGCTCCGAAGTTACTTCTGTCTGATGCTCAGTTGCTCAAAGGGCCTAATTTTGCAGCCTGGAAGACAAAAATGAAGACAATCCTTCAGTTTGAAGGATTATGGGGAATTGTCACAGGGTCTGTGCCTGCTCCCACAGCCCCCGATGAACTAATAAAATATGACATGGCTAGTGCTAAAGCCTTGATGCTGATAATGCTCAGTATCAGTGATGATGTGCAACCGCATGTTCGGAATGCGGAGAAACCCAAGGAGGCCTGGGACAAGTTGGCAACCATTTATGAAGCCAAAAATCAGACAAAGATTCTTCATCTTCAGTCGAAGCTGCACACCCTCTCTATGGGGTCTGACGAGAAAGTGGAGGAATTCCTGCGTCGCGTGGCTGAGTTGAGATCGGAGTTATTAGCGCTCGGTGAAATGGTAGATGATAAACTACTCGTCCCAATCACCTTGAGAGCACTCCCTTCTCAATTTCGAGTGTTTGTTACAACACTGAATGTGTCTAAACAAACAGTGACATTCGAAGAGCTTGTGAATTTGCTGCAGCAGGAAGAAGCTATCACTTCATCGCATGGGGAGTCTCAGGACAAAGCCTTGTTCTCAAAGCCTAATCGTGGCCAGAAGAATCGGAAAGGCCCCCCAGAGAAGCCAAATCCAGCGCAACCCAAACAGAAAGATCAAAAGTCAAAGAGATGGTGTCACATTTGCAGAACCAATACTCACGACACTGATCACTGCTGGCACAACAGCCTGAAACAAGGGCCTTCAAGCCATACAAGCACATCCGGGCGCGAAGATTTTCAAAAGTCCAAACGACGTCCCCGCTGGAGAAAGCAAAAAGGACATCTTGCAGCCCAACAAGAAGATGATTACTCTGATGAGGAGACATCAGAAGGAGCCCATTGTAGTAAGAATCTTGTACTCGTCTCTCAAACTTCTCAGCCCACGAAGAAAGTCTGGTTGATAGACTCTGGTGCAAGCAAGCATATGTCAGGTGACAAGAAGCTGTTTGATTCACTACACGAAGAGCCAACTGGAGATCGAGTTCGGATAGCGGATGACAAAGAGTACATTGCAGAAGGAATAGGGAATGTGACCATTCCTCTGGGGCCACGAAAATGTACACTTACAAAGGTACTATATGTTCCTGGCTTGACTAGCAATCTTTTGTCAGTTACTCAGCTCTTGAATCATCACCTTAAGGTTGAATTTCTTGTTCAAAATGGCATTAAATCATGCTTAATCTCCAGACAAGGTACGGTTCTTGCTAAAGCTTTTGTAAAAGATAAGTTATTTGCTTTAGATACTGTTTCATCTTCTGCAGTAGCTTTATCTGCTTCAACAATAGAATCAACTGCCTTATGGCATTTTAGATATGGACACTTGTCGGTCGGTTCACTGCACCAGATGAGTTCAAAAGCAATGGTCCGTGGACTACCCAAATTGTCCAGTTCCTTGCCTATTTTCCCTGGTTGTCTTGCAGGAAAACAACATAGAGATCCGTTTCAAGCGAGCACCTTCCATGCCAAGAAGTGTCTGGAGGTAGTTCATACCGATCTGAACGGCCCATTGCCTGCTTCATTTTCAGGATACAAATACTTCCAGTTGTTCGTGGATGACCACTCTCGCAAGATGTGGGTATATTTCCTAAAGCAGAAAAGTGAGGCTCTTCAACACTTTCAGAACTTCTATCATCGTGTTGTCAAAGAGTCTGGACAACCACTTCTTCTACTCCGCTCAGATCGAGGGGGGGAATTCACATCAAAGAAGTTCTTGGCCTTCCTAAACCATCACGGCATTAAGCAGCACCTGACTGCTCCCTACACGCCCCAGCAAAATGGCATTGTTGAGCGTCGCAATCGCACAGTGATGGAGATGGCTCGCTGCATGCTATCAACTGCAAAGCTAGGAGAACGCTATTGGGCTGAAGCAGTACAAACGGCTGTATATCTTCTCAACAGGGCACCAACAAAGATTCTACTGAACAAGACGCCAGAAGAGGTATGGAGTGGTAAAAAACCATCAATTTCTCATTTGCGAGTATTTGGTTGCACAGCATACATGCATGTCCCAGCTCAGAAGAGAAAGAAGGTAGAGCCAAAAACACTCCCGTGTATCCTTCTTGGCTACAGTACTACCTCGAAGGCGTATCGTCTCATGGATCCTGAGACAAAGAAAATATACGAGAGTCGGGATGTGGTTTGTGACGAGTCATCCTTTGACTCAATAGTATCAACAGAAGATCCACTTCCAAACACATCTCACCGATTAGTCTCTGAATCAGATGATGAGCTGGAGGAGACTACTCAGAGAAAAGAAATGCTACCAGGAGAACTATTTGTTGACCTTGGAGAACTGCAGAATGTGACTCCACATCAATCCTCACGGCAACGACACAGTTCTTCTCAAAAGCAGTCAAGTTCTCATCCGAAGTGGGTACAAAGAACTATCAAGGACTCAAATTTGCAACAACTCCCAGATACATCATCCGGAGTCAAAACAAGGAGTCAAACAAGAAATGAGGTAAACTTTGCACTTATGAGTTCACTGATGAATAGCTCCGAGCCAGATAATGTTCGTGAAGCACTCAGTCAAACTCAGTGGAAGGAAGCTATGGAAACAGAATATGACTCGCTCATGAAAAATCAGACATGGGAACTTGTCGATCTGCCTACAGGAAAGAAACCCATAGGCTGCAAATGGGTCTTCAAGACAAAATATAAGGCAGATGGATCCATCGACAAACATAAAGCACGACTTGTAGCCAAAGGATATGCTCAGAAAGAAGGCATCGACTATGAAGAAACCTTTGCACCCACTGCGAAGATGAAGACCATCAGAGTAGTTTGCGCACTTGCAGCACAGAAAGGATGGAGACTTCAGCAGATGGACGTCAAGAGTGCTTTCCTAAATGGTGATCTGAAAGAAGAAGTATACATGACCCAACCTGAAGGATTTGTTGATGAAAATCAGCCTAAAAAGGTATGTCGTCTCATCAAATCTCTTTACGGACTGAAACAAGCTCCCAGGGCATGGTATATCAAGATCAACAATCACCTTTTGCAGCATGGGTTCACTCGTAGTCCCTCAGATTCAAATTTGTATATAAAGAAGGTAGGCAAAGAAATTATCATTCTGGTTGTTTATGTAGATGATCTTGTGATCACTGGTAGTTCAGAAGATCAGGTTGATATTGTAAAGAATGATCTCAAAAGAACCTTCGACATGACAGATTTGGGGCTACTACATTACTGTCTTGGCTTGGAAATATGGCAAAAGGAGCATCACATCTTTGTCTCCCAGACAAAGTACGCCAAGACACTCCTGGAAAAGTATAGAATGTCCGACTGTAAACCTATATCCACTCCCATGGAAAAAGGCTTGCAACTTTCAAGATTCCAGGACTCACCTCAAGTAGATGCTACTCTCTACAGGCAATTGGTTGGAGGGCTCATCTATTTGACATACACCAGACCAGATCTCTGCTATGCTGTCAGCTATCTTTCCAGGTTCATGCAAGAGCCAAAGAAATGTCACTGGAATGCAGCAAAGCATGTTTTGAGATATGTCCGAGGAACAACTAATTATGGTCTGGAATATAAAAAGAATGATCAATTTTTCCTACAGGGATATGTCGACTCGGACCATGCTGGATCTGTTGATGATAGGAAGTCAACTACAGGATACATATTTCATCTCGGATCTGGACCTATCTCGTGGATAAGCAAGAAGCAGAATGTTGTTTCTATCTCATCCACAGAGGCAGAATATCGCGCCGCACGAGGAGCTGTGTGCGAAGTGATATGGATACGTCGCATTATGGATGACCTAGGAATTCCTGAAAAACAGTCACCTATTCTCTATTGCGACAATCAGAGTGTGTTGAAGCTCGTGCAGAATCCAGTCTTTCATGAACGAACAAAGCATATTGAAATTGACTGCCATTTCATTCGAGAGCACGTCTTGAACCATCAAATTCAGCTCCAGTATTGTCCTACTGAAGTACAAGTTGCTGACATTCTCACTAAATCTCTTGGAAAAGTGAAATTTGAATCTTTCAGAGGTCACATTTGCAAGAATAATGTAATAAGGGGGGGAATGTTAGGATACGTTGATTATTAGATGTGTCATAGGTGTCTATCTTATCACATTATCTCTTCTTCCATCATTCTCTGCTTCTATTGTGGATCTTCTCCATTTAGTTAGGGAGTCTAGTACAGATTTCAGTCCTATAAATACTGTACGTGTGCTTTGTTTTAGACAGAATAATATGAGATAAAACTATCTCTTCTATTTCGCCAAATTGCACATTACACTCAAAGTATAGATATTGTTCATTATCTTCCTCTTTCTTCTCTGCAAATTCAACCTCCATATTGTGGGTTTAACCAGCTATGAGATTTGTTAGGCCTCTAATCATGAACACCAATCCTATAAATTTTACTTGAGAACTTCCCTAGTTGTTTCTTCAGTTGGATGCCCTCCCAAAATGACTTTTTGATTATTTTTATCCAGAAATGAGTTTTTGGATGAGGGATGAGGGGTCTTGGGATTGTAACTTATTTTTTAAAGGTTGAAAAGATGGGCAATGCGCAATATCTTCCAGGAAAGGAGGGGGGATGAAAGTGGAAGATTTGAGAAATCTAGGAACATGCAACTTTGACATTTGTTGACATGGCTGATGATAGTAAGGAAACATCCCAGTCCCACATGGTCATAGTGAAGGAATACCCCATTGATAGGGTTATTTAACGTTGGGGTTGTTAGCCTTAAATACTTGTAATGATGCAATAAATTTAACCATCTAATTAAAAAATTCAACCATTACCTCTATCCTTTGTTGATGGATAAACAAACTAGGTATAGGACCTCCCCATGGACAAGGATACCTGAAACAAGGTTGTTTAGCTTGCTTGATTTAGATCTTCTCCTTGAAAATTGTCAAGATCTCCTCAATTATTTGAACTTGCCTCCCAAAATCATCTTTACATGTGAAATGGCCTAAAAAATATGCATATCCTTATTCTTTCTCAGAACCATAGTTAGTTGAATAACCATATTGATATGTAGTATTTAGTTCATAGGAAAATGCTTGGTGTTTTGGCTCATAAAATTTATTTGGAGGTATGTTGCAAAAGATTCAAGATGGATTTTTGAAACATGGAGGTATATTTGAATGGCTTTGTTGTTGTATGTGAGGATATATTTGTATTTTGGAAACATGGAGGTATTTTTGTATGTGAGGAATGAAGTCATGATTGCAGAACTTCATGGAAAAAGGGATAAAATGATGGATAGTGGTATTATGATTGATAAATAGATTTGCTGGACTAGTGGAGTCGATATATGTGTTGGGAAATAACTATAAATGTTGAAATATCACTAAGCACACATTAATCTTAGTGATGAGAATTTGTAACACTCATAAAATTGTCCCATTGGACATGCCAAAATTGTTATCACCAAAAAGTAGCACCCTAGGATTTCATCATGTAAAATCCATACTTTTGGCTAACATGGGAAAATATCTAAGTGTGGGACTTTCATCTTGAGACATACTTCTATAGAAGGATGGTTCCTCTACATATCCTAATGCTAACACTAAAACTATTTCTAAGCTAAGTATATACTAACAATTCAATGTAGCCAGTGAGAGAGGAGAAGGTAGAAGCAAAGCATGAATAAAATAAGATCGAACAGAGATGATAGCACCAAGAAAAAGAGGATGAATATTCTCCATGAGGGAAAACAAAGAGGAAAATACATAACGAGAGGTCAAATATAAGTGACATAGAAGAAACCACAATTTATCTTTCATCTTGCACATAAAACACAACAAAATGAAACCTAAAGATGAGAAATAAATGTACAAGATACTTAACAACAAAGGGTGAGGCACAAATTCAATAAAAACACAACTAATTTATAGAAATAGCTACAAAACAAGATTTAATTGCTAAAGAAGTGTGCATGGACCATTAAACCCGAAGTAGAAGGCAAAAGAATGCATTATAGGACCCAAATGAAGGTCTGTAACTCACAAAAAATTGAAAACACATTTTGGCATGGTGTCTTTGAATTCAAAGAGAGTCCAAATTGTTTATAATGAAATATCTGCAAATATCTAGAGAAAGGGGGAGAAAAAGAGGAGGGAAAGAGAGGGGGGCAGAAAAACCGAACTCAACTACCGACCAAACATGATAAATTCCTGCAAATGCATATGGGATCCTGATTAAGCCATTCCTTCATGTCATCAAACCTCTTGTAGTGGTTACGCATATGGAGAAGATATGAGCAACATGGAGTAATAAATGTAGATGGTTGGAGTGGTTATTCTCTTGTAGTGTTTAAACTATACATTTTCCCCTTCAAACGGGTGTTTACACTTTTCACCATAAAATAATCATTAAAGCATGAATTTATTGATCAAAATGCATCCCTTGAATAGACGGTTATAAAACAACCAATTTTACGCAATTTAGAACTTTGAGTGGAGAAAGTTATAGCCAAAAAACTAATTCTGCTTTATTCCACAAATTTTAAATTGACCATATTGTGAATTGCCCTGTTTTGGATAAATGGAATGCAACAGTTGTAGAATAGTATAATATAAGTAAAGAGATGCAGTGTTAGAGGCAGAGTAGGAGTTCAGAGTAGAGCAACTGCAACTTTCTTTAGAGAGTGTATTGAGAATTGCTTGTACTAGACTGTCAGAGAATAATCACTATTACTTCTTGTTTCTCTTCCTTATTCTCTACATAAACATATTGCTTGCTTCAGTTTTGCTAACAATTTTAATCAAGCTAATATAATTTTATTCTAGTATCATACAGGTATCTTCCCCATTAGACCAAGGTCCTAATCTGTTGTTAATTACCTTAAACAGTTGTTGTTAATTTTGGGGAATAAAGCAGCATTTGTAGGTTGCATCTGTATTCTTGTCCCATGAAGATACTCTCAAACTCCCATTTTCTATGGATTTTAATCCCTGCAATCTACCACTGCTGCAATCTACCAAATAACTCCCTGCAATAAGCCAATTTGTTTTTTACATTTTCTCTACCCTTCAAAGGCATTTGGTAAATTACGTGAAGTTTTCATCTTTTTGAGGATTTGTTCCAGTGATAATTATCTAATTTTTTAAGAATCTTGCCTACCTTCATAATATCTTTTTTTAGAATCTTGCTACCTTTGTAATCATTTTGTGAGTTTAAGAAGATATAACCCTCTGACATGAGCTATAGGGCAATTTGATACCAATCATCACCTGAAATGTGGCATATGAAGAATTACTTCTGCGTCGTGGTGGTTGCAAACAGGCTCTTTTTATCAGGCTCTTGATGGTTTTTCTAATCAAAAGATGTGAGGCATTTTTCAAATGGTGGCAGGTACCATGAGCCAAAGATCTCTTACCTTGACAGTCACATGTATCCCAAAATTAGAATTGGCCTTTTATTTGAAGCCAAATAAATATATATGAAAGGATGGAAAGGTCCTTCTTAAGGTTGTCCATGGCACCCTGTGCACCTCATTGGATGTAGCTTACAGAATAAAAAATTGCCTTATACTCCCTATAAGCTTACTACATGTAGGTAGGGAGGCACTTGTCGTACCATCATATGAAGTGTACATATCCTATTGAGATAGGTTTTGGATTGGATGGTTTTCACTTTTTTAACTCAATTCAAAACTCTCCACCTTCCTGAATCTATGAAGTAGTGATTACGTCCACCAATATGCCTGCTCATCAGGGTAGCTGCTATCTTCCAGCTATCATTGTTGCAACTATTATTTACAAACAAGAATGTCGCTATCTTTCTCTTGAAACATTGACACATTAGGTGAGAACGAATTTAATCTTTCCTCTTGAAACATTGAATTTCCTTTTCAACCACGGCTTCCAGCCTTTTCCTTTAATTAAAGCTAAACATGAGTTGAAACAATTGGCAGGAAGGAGCACTTAGCCTTCTTCCTAAAATACATTCCAAGCACAACACCCTCTTGCCTCCCTTATGGCCACCACCACACCCACTTCTATGATATTCTATGAAAGTGATTCGTTTGGAGTTTCATTAGTGCTAGTTACAAAACTTTTTTTTTTTTTAATTGAAAAGAATCAAAATTTATTGACAATAACTTATGCAAAATATTAAATTTCTACTGATAGATATCTATCAACAACATCTAGTTGTTCTAATATTGTGAAAGATTAAATTGACCATATCTATTTTATGCCATGTTTTATAACATTTTTATTTCCTAGACTGTTTTGATCTTGACATTGATACTAATCTAACATTTAATTGTGGCCATGCGTGTTCTTTTGTAGGGATCACTTTCTATTTCATACATTCCAGATCTTCGAATAAAGTATATCTTACAATGAATAATAAGTCAAGAGAAGCAATAAAAGTTTTCTTAGCATGTGCATCTACAATTGTTTAATTAGCATTGCAGATTTAGGTTGATCTACAAGATTCAACTAGTATGTAGCATGTATCAAAGAAGCATAAAATACATTCATCTAAAAGTGTAGCATGTTCAAATGTTGAAAGTTAGGATGATATGAATGTAGAGCTCCATGCCATCACTTCTCAACAAGAAAACATGATACTTGAAACAAAATTATCAAATTTGTAATGGGGAGTTAGAAATCAAGGTGAATGGTATGTCAAACCACGTTCATTGCATTGGTGGAACCACTACATTTTTAAAGTTAGATATGATGATGAACGTTTTCGCAGCATTTTTAGGCTGCCATATGCATTATTTGAATCTTTGTGTGACTCCTTGTGTGAAGACCTTTGTCAAGGTGACATACCATTTTCATTGGCACATTCAATAAAGGGTAGGGTGTTTCCAGTGGAGAAACAAATGGCTATCATGGTTTTACGATTAGCTTCTGGGATGGCAATGATTAATATTAGTGAAATTTTTGGTTGTGGAAAGTCAACAGTGGTGAGAGTTGTAAATAAGTTTATTAATGCCATGCATATTTTTTTTCATAGTCATGTCCAATGGCCAAAGGATAATTATGAAATTGAGCATGTTAAAGAAGGTTTTCACCAGAAATGAGGCTTTCCAAATTGTTGTGGGGCTATAGATGTAACACATATTGAATTTCAACTTCCATAGAACGATTTCTCTTCGGATTGGTACGACAGAGTTCACAACTACAACATGTCTGTCCAAGTCATTGTTGGCAGTAATATGTGTTTCGTGGATGTATTCGCTGGGTGGCCTGGTTCTATTAATGATTCCACATTGTTGCAGAATTCTTCTTTTTACAAAATATGTGAAGGTGGTGAGAAGTTAAATGGTCTCTTAGTTTCCCTTGGTTTGACACACATGAGAGAGTATATTATTGGTGATGGAGGCTACCCACTACTACAATGGTTAATCACACCATTTTCAGGTGCTCTAACAAATGAGAAAAGAGAATTTAACTTCAAGTTTTCTTTGACAAGTATTGTTGTCGAGTGTGCATTTGGAAGGCTAAAGAGTACGTGGTGAATTTTGCACTCCATGATATGTCAGCCTAATTAGAAAATGCTACCAAAAAATATTCTGGTATGTTGCATTTTACATAATATATTGTTGGCATTTGATGAGGGCTGCGTTGATCCAATCGACGTCGATGAGAATGAATACAATGTGCCAAACATTGAAGAGTTTCTAGGCGATCCTGTTGCAACACAAGCTTGAGTGGATTTAATGGAATTTGTCAATGGAAGGAATGACATAACTGAATCAAATGCATAGTTGATGTATATGTAGCTCATCTATGTATGCACATAACTTATTTTGATTAATTTGGTTCTTCTTTCATGTTAATGTTTTCTTTTGTGGAATGCATTTTCCTATCACTACAAAATATTGACAAATATAAGGTCTAACACTTAACAAATTTTTGGAAACAAATTCTAATGGAAGTTGGCATCTTTCAAATAACATTCAGAGTTTAACTACTAGTTGTGGTGATGGAGGACCATACTAACAGAGAACCAACTAGAAACAGTCTTCTAATTGTTTTTTGGCTCCAATTTTCTCTGCTAAATTCAGTCATAGTTTGAAAACATTGTTTCTAAAATGACATGAAAAGTTCATATTGTAACTTTCGATAATGACTTTGAAATATGTTTCATAGTTTAGTTATGCATTTGAAACATCTTGCATAGTTCAATTAGTGGTTATGTGGGTGATGGAGTTTCATAACCCAACAACAGTTTTAGAGGGAACTTATGTGATAGCTGGAAGCAATTTATTCCTTTACATAGCAAAGTGGGTAAAATATTGAACACATTTATTCTCGAGGACATGTAAGAGACTCTTATCCTTGATTTTTATCTTTATAACAAACAAAAGTGAGTCTTTAAAATGTTTTTGTTGTCCTATGGTACTCTCAAGTGGTTTTCATTTAGTTCTGAGCCCAGTAACATGTCATATGTATGTTATATCTTGCAATATCAATAACATCTACATCTTATAAGTAATGAAGTGATGTTTTTCATTTAGTTCTAAACCATGCACATGGATAACATTATTTGCTGTTTTGTAGGCCAAGGAGGAGTCAGGGCCTGTAGATGCTAGAAATTAATTACCTAATATTAGAAGAGAGTCGTGTCTTAGCTTGCAATTTAAAACCAACAAGATTCAAAATTTTAGTCTAGTCATCCATGGTAATGACTTATTTTCTTCTTTTACAGTGATGGCCCTTTCATTGGGTACTCCTTTGAGCTGCTTATTGTCTCCCTGTGTAACACAACCCCATTGACGTACTGTGGCTACTTGTGGACATTATTATAGATTTATTTTTAAGCTCAATTTCTTGTTTATAATTACTAATTATTTGGTTGTCATGAACCTCAAAACGATTAGAGGCTGCAATTAAGGTTATTGCTGGTACATTCATTTTGATATTTGTCATCTTAAATGCGTATCTTAAGTTGACTAGAGACCATATTCTAGGGCATGAAATTTCTTTTGTTTCTACAATAAAGAAGAAATACCTGCTTGTTCTAATCAATTTATAATTATCTTTGATTGGGAGCTTCTTCATATTGGCTCATGGTTGTTAAAGCTTTAGGCACATGATTGTTTAATTTGGTGAAGATGGCTCATAAGGTTTCTATAAATTTTCTTAGTCTCAGACATTTTACATAAATAATAGTTGTTTCAAGCTCTTTTTGTATCTTGTGGATATCTGTTTTTTCACAGTTCTTCCATTCTCCTTTGTTCTTTCATGGAATCCTACTGCTATATGAAAACTGAATAGGTAGTTTATTTCTATTTTTTTGGGATGTGTCATTGTTTAACTATTGCTCAATTTGTAAAAGAAAATTCCCTCAAAAACTGAAAACTAAAACATGGTTTTTCTCTACAGCACCTGCTAAAAATGTATGCATTCCATAGAACTGCTGCACTGCTAATTGCTCCTATTTTTTCTCTGTAGCACCTGCTAAAAAATTTACTTTCCATAGGACCGCTGCACTATAAATATCTCCTATTTTTACTCTGCAGCACCTGCTAAAAACATTTGCATGGCCCCCTACATGGGACCGCTACCTTAGAACTAGTTCTATGTTTAAGAGAACAAACTCCAAAAATATCTTACCCATTCACTGACAGGTGTACATCATCCTCCCCTTCTTTCAAAGTTTTGAACCTCCTATTTCAGAAGAATCTATTATTTTTTAATTTCATGTGTTTCTTTCATACTGCTCATTTGTTATTTGCTACTTTTTCCTAACTATATGGTTCACAAGATTATATGCATCTTGGCTAATTCATAGCAAGATCAGTGGCATACAAACAACATATGAAATAGTGTCAAAGAAAAATGCCTTTGGAATGCATAGTATTTCTTTGAGAAAGAGACATCGGGTGTTGAAACTTTGTTTCAAACTCCAATATCTGGAAGTGTGGAGTTGGAGGTTATTTATTAACTTTCCTACCTGTTTATGTATTCACGAATCATCATTGAAATTCAATTTTATTCCCTCTTGAGAAGGTTATACAATGATCAATCACTCTCCTGATATTGTGCCTTTTATATCTGTTTTGACTATTAAATGTGACTCCACATTCAAATTTTAGTTCTCCTCCTCACTGTATTTGTGGACTATTTCTGCTAAGGCTTGCTATCTCTTCAGATTCTTAAACTCCACAAGTTGATTTCTCTGATTCTTTCTTATATGTGCTATAAGCAAATGTTAATATAAATGTTTGGTTAAATAGGCTAGTATAATCCAGAGCCATAAACTAAATCAATAACAGTTAAATTGTTGGAGTTAAACTTTTTTATCAAATCAATTGTTTCACGCTAATATTTGCTCTCATGCATTATTCAAACTTAAAATTGAATGTTTGGAAACTTGATAATATTTGTAAACTTGAACAATCTTGACAACTTTGGAAACTTTGGTCTTTGGACCTTTGGTCATAGTGACCTTTATTTTAATACAAAATGTCATACAAAAATATTTGATTGGCTACATTATACCTAACCTAAGTAGTGCATTATACAAATCATTTATCATTACTAAATGATTCGCTAATCTTCAACATGGCTTATCCAATAGAATTTAGAGCTAAAACAAAATTCAAGTGGACATTTATCTTTTTCTCTTCAATTTTGATCATCTTCTCTTCATTCAAATCATCTCTTTGCATGCGTTGTTGAATGAGAGTAAAATATTTTGCATGTCAGTGTTCAACAAGAGTGCAATATTTTTCATGATGCTTCATTTGCCCCTCCTCAGCAATTTGTAGAGTAGAAATAACCAACCTATTGTTTTCAACAATAGTGTCTTTGATATCTGATGTTTTAAGTAATGTTTTTCTTTTCTTTCTTGTGGATTGATTTCCACATGCTGCTTTGGGTGTTTCAGATTCATTGGATGGATCATTTTCATTTGGAGCAAAAGAATCACCATGGTTTGTCTCAGAAGTGTCAATGGTAATATTCCCAGGATTGATACCTCGATCCTGTCCAAAGTTTAGCTCCATTGCATCAAAAATTTCTTCAGAGAATTTTGCAGGAAGCTTCTTCTCAGTTCTTTCTCGGGTTGTCATAGTCCAGTAACTATTATGGCCAGATGGAATGTTTTTTTCATAATCTCTAATCCTTTTATAATCAGGTTGAAGATGTTCCCATCGATCATGACATTGGTTGACTGTGCGAACAACACCATGACTAGCACAATAATTTTGCACAATTTTCCATTTTTTTGTAGATGATATTGCTTTACTCCTTGGACCACCATTGAAGAGAGTGTCTCTCTCATTACGTTTAGCTTCAATTAGAATAACTGTGTCTGTAGTGCTCCAACGGGTTCTACCCTTTTGTGGGGGATAGACATTTGATTAGTTTTTTAATATCTCTCCCTTTTTGGAAGCCATATCCCCTTGAGGTAAATGGGAATCATCAACATCCGCTGTAGAATGCTCTGTATAATTGATCCCATCACTATAAATATTGCTTGTAGGAGGACAAACAACTTTTGCATTGTGTTCTTGCGTACTTGGAATAAAATCAGGGATAGATGAATTAGTGAAGTAGAAATCATCATCTTGTATTTCATTATCAGAAAGTAATGTTGTATATCTTATAAATCTAGGCTTCATAGGAGTTGGGAGATACACATGTTTATCCATGGATATGGTTTTTAAGCCCTGCGATAAAAAAAAACAAACTCAAATTTTCATAACATATTTTTAACCATAAACTTAAATAAAAAAAGCAACAAGCTTTAGTAAAATGTAAAATAACTATTTCGCAATATATTTGCTAAAAATATTGCACTGAGTTTTCTTTGTTTGTCCCAATTAAATGAAGTTAAGACTTCTGATTTTTTTAGCCAATGTGAAATGGAGGTATGTGTAGTGTCACTTCTAAGGATCATAAAAGTAAGATTTTTAGCCAAACTGAAAAATTGAAAACTGAAAGTACATAGAACCTGATTTTGACACACATGAAGAGCATACTTGACATTATCCAGAATTAAACAAGTATAACTTAATTGATGAGTTCAAGAGGAATCATTCAACTCATCATTGCTACAGATAACTTAAAATTAAGGAAAACTATTTTATTCAAGGGTCAAAATGAGTTCTACATAACAAATTTGATAAAATCATTGGAATCATGTTTTTAACTTTCAAATTTGATGTATTCACAAAACTGGAGGTAAGGGTCTTTACATACCGAATCACAACAATTTCTCCATCTTTTCAACAATAGGACATGGCTATGAGACAACATTTTACTAATGTCTCAGACATTTCAATTGTCCCATTTTGACTGAGGCCAACATTCACCTAAAGGAATAAAATTAAATTAGAGCAAAAGTTGGTGGACTTAAAATAAGCCTTGCTATCAACTTGGACATCAACCATTATAACACTTAATGAAAAGGAAAAAATTGAGAAACTGTCAGAAAATCATAGATAGAATTGTTGATCTACAAGGTGGAGCACAAGCTCCAGTGAATTCTAGATGGTCACTGCCTAACTTTTCAATTATTTTTTGTGACATAAAGAAGACAATAATAAATTTTTATGAACGCCTAAACTAAGTTGTTCATTACTGTGTTTGTTGAGAATGAATGTAATAATATTTAATGAATTTAAATTTGTTGGAATTTTTGTATAACAAGCATTGTGGGACTTCATAAGCAGTGCAGATAAAACTTTTTTGGGCCAGTTTCCTTAATGTTCACATTGCCGCTAAGAAAAGTGGCCTCTACTCCAGTTTCAAATGAATTTGACATGAAGTTACACAACATTTTACCTGTTACAGTTTGAGTAAACTTATAATTTCCTGATAAACAACGTAGTGATCTTACTGAAAGGAGTTAAAACATTTATGTGCTGGATCTGAAGGGAGGACAAATTAACTGTAACAAAAGACTTTAAAACACCGGTTTAGAACAAATTGGGAAACCTTCCAAAGAGAATTGATGTCCCTTACCCAACCCAAGAAACCAATTACATGTCCAGATAAGTCTTGGATGATAAAACCTTAGACAGTTGTGAAAGAATGAATGTAATGAGTCTAATCGAGGAAAAATAGTTCAACTATGATTTTGCAAGTCTGTAACCTAATTTAGACTCAATGCTAGCTGAAAAAATGTCACAGATTCAGACTGGTATCTCTGTTACAGAGCTCGATCAAAGAAAGGAGCATTTTGGATCATGCTCTCGGTCAAAGTCAACATCAAGGAAGACTGGACAAGGCATGGAATTTAAAGATTCAATCTGGTGAAGAAGTGAATGATGTCTAGTACTGATATGAATCCATTAGTAGCTAGTAAATTAAATGCCAAATTGACACCGAACCAAAAAAGAAACCAGTTTGCAATTGAGAATATGTTAACCATGCACAATAAGAACACTGCATTTTAGAGTAATAATAAACTTTAGTAAAGAAGATAAAAAATAATGCAACAGTCAACAAAAATATCATGATTCTACAATTTCTAGATCAACCTCTTTATCAATCATACATCAAATTTCCAATTTTAACATCAACAAAAGCAGCAATCATTCATCACTGGTTATATTATTAGAAGTACCTGATTCTATAATTTCTAGATTTTTCAGACCCGCTTGATGTACAATAAAGATCCTTGTTGTAGTGAGAATAAAAAAATGATGCAAACATATTAATAAATCCTCTGATGTGTTGAAACATATTTGTGGAGGGAAACAAATTTGGAGGGAAAAATTCATGCAATAATTTGGTAACACCTGGCCAAAAAATGTGGAATGTAGATTGTGGAAAGTTTCAGCTCCCCACCAATGTGCATCGCTGAAACATTCTCTCCTTTTAATGGTATTCATACCAGGTATTTTAATTGTTAGATACCTAAGGCATGAGAACGTCATGAGTATGAATGAAGATAAGGATGAATCTAGGGATGAGAGTTAAAGCTGGCTAATATTTCTTCAACCATGGTTATCGATTAGTTGTAATTAAATTTCTAACTATTTCTTTCCTTTGGTGGTTGTAATTAAATTTAATTACAAAAACTAATATTAGTAGACCCTATGTAGGGGGTATAGATATTGTTCCTAGATGTGATTGATGTAAAATATTATATTCAACACCTAATTAATGTTCTTAGTTTTTATAAAACATTCATTTTTTAAAAAATGAATCTCTCGATTAAAAATGTTCTAGTTTTAATAACCATTCATTTTTAAAAAAGAAATCTCTCAATTAAAAAATGTTCTTTATTTTTGTGACGTGGTTACTTAATCTACTCTTGTCATGTGAAATACAAAATATTTATACTACTTTTCATCATCGAAGGGTTAGTCTAATATTTACCTTTCACACTGAAATTCATACCAGCACTTCAAATTTGATCACTGGTTAGTTTTATAGTACTTTCCATATTTACACTTTGTTCATCTATTATAAATCACGTCTACCCATTTATTGTTGTAAATTATTTGTTTCATTTGTTTTTTCTACTGTACTGAAAAATATGACATTATTTACTTTTGTTTAAATTAATTAAAAAGTTAAGGCATTTTATTCACGAATAATTTCAAAGCTTCTAAAACAATTTATTTGTGTAAATAAAAACAATTTTTTTATAAATGTGCTAAGTGAAATGGGTATTACATGGTAATAAAAAAATCCTTTTATTGATTGCTTCCCTAAATTTAATTTCTTTTATTAATTGATCTCTTTGGTTAGTAAAGGGTATGGTATTTTATTAATTAATAAAATAATGAAATGGGATTTCAAAGTAAAGGGTATTACACAGTAAATTCAATTGTATTTTATTAATTAATAATAAGGTGAAATGAATGAGTATTACATGACAAATTTAATTTCACCTATTAATTGATTGTTTTGGTAAATTTAATTTCTTTTATTAATTAATGATAGGGTGAAATAGGTATTAAAGGTACTACACAATAAATTCAATTGTATTTTATTAATTAATGATAAGGGTATTACACTATATTTTATTAATTAATGATAAGGGTATTAAATTATAAATTTGATTTCTTTTATTAAAATGCATATGAATAAAATTAATTGACACTAAATTTACGTTATACGGATATCCAAGTACACTTTTTAATTAAAAAAATATTATAAGAACAATTACAAAATGGTTCCGCACCCAAACATTTTAGGCATGTGCTTCCCTTAATTTTCTTCTCTCTTTTGCAGAGACTCTGGTAAAGATAAGTAACCCTATTTTCACCTTATTTAACAATGTGCTTACATTTTCTTTAACTCGTATGTGCATTGGTTTGATTTATTTTTTAAAATGGATTGTTTAGTTATAACATTGTGCACTTTTGAAACCATAAGCAATTGTTGTACAACTTACTTGCTTTGAATATTGTTGGAAATAGACTTATTTGCTTTCTATTAAAAATTGTCCAGGTATAAATGCAATTTCCTTTATTAATTGATTTCTTAAAATGATGTTTCCACATTGACATAGTAAATGTTTTATTCTTATTCTTATAAATTTATTGTTCAGGGATAAATTGTGCGAACTTTTCAAATCACAAGGAATTGTGGAACAAACTTATTTGGTTTCTATTCAAGAATTGTGAGGTATAAATTTTTGGGCACAGTAAATGGTTTATTGATTTTTTCTTCCGTAAATTTAATTTCTTTTATTTATTTCATTAATTGATCTCTTTTTACACAGTAAAGGGTATGGTATTTTATTAATTAATGATACGGTGAAATGAGTATTTCAAACTAAAAGGCATTACACAATAAATCAATTATCACAGTAAAGGGTATGGTATTTTATTAATTAATGATATGGTGAAATGGATATTTCAAACTAAAGATTACATAGTAAATCAATGATAAAATGAAATGGGTATAATACAGTAAAAGGTATTACACTATAAATTTAATCACTTTTATCAATAATATTACACATAAAACATATTACACTACATGCACTTATACACATTAGACAACAATAAGAAAATAATATGCATTTGCATAATATAGTAAATTCAAAATAGAAATGTCAATTTATTTTTAAAAATGAACATGAACATGCTCACAAACATTACAACAAACCAAAAAATATATTAATGAATATCTTTTATTTATAATATGAAATTTTGAATGACATTGTGCTTTTAAATATTCAAATTTAATTTTAGACTTTTGTGTGAATTTTACAAGTAATGTCTTTTTTAGTGTAATATGAAATTTTGAATGTCATTGTGCTTTTAAATATTATATGAATCAGAATATCATGGTGCCTTTGAATATTAGATAGATCTATATACAGTTCATTCATGATCTGTATTTCTTACATTTTAGAAATAATTCTCTAAAATTGCTAGACCATTTACACAAGAAGCTACGGACATTTGTCCAACTCGGAATCCAGCATTGCATATGTCTTTTTCGATACTAGGAGCAAGGATTTTTGAATGGTATATTTCCCTTTGAAACTATCCTAGCACGTTCAAATTTGGACGTCAGCCTGTGTTTTTGAAAAGGCTTTTAAAGCAACATAACAAAGGTGCCCCTAATTTATGTTAAACTTGTCCATTTTGGGACGATGTAATTTTTTTGTAAGTCTCAAAATTAATTGTTTGATGTTTTTGTAACAAAATCATGTCCAATTTGTGTAGAATATTTTTTTATGTTGACTCCTAATATTTAAAAAATTGATATTATATGATTGTTGTCTATTACATATACGTGAAAATTTTAGTTATATAAATAATTAAAAAATTTCTTGAAAATACATTATAGGTATGGCTCAACTAAGATTAAATTTTGAAAATGAAGAAGAAAGAAGATCTTATCAAAGACAATATCACATAAGAAGACAACAAGAACTGATAGATGCACAACAAGAGGAACAAAGGAAACATCAAAATGATAATGATAGACAAAGACTTGCAACACAGAGAAATGAATTAATAAATGAAGAATTAGGAAGAGTAAATTTTGAAAATGAAGAAAAAAGAAGGATTTCAACCCGATATCAAAGACAATATCGCATAACAAGACAACAAGAAATGATAGAGGTACAACGAGAGGAACAAAGAAAAAATCAAAATGATAATGATGGACAAACATTTGTAGAACAGAGGAATGAATTAACAAATGAAGAAGAGACAAGATCATATAGAAGAGAATATCAAAGACAATATTGTAGAAGAAGACAACAAGAAATGACATATGCACAATGAGAGGAACAAAGAAAACATTGAAATGATGACGATAGACAAATATTTGTAGAATGGAGGAATGAATTGACAAATGATGCATTAGATGTAGAAAGACAACAACATGCAAATAAGATGATAACAATTCTTGCGTGCTCATCTCAAGATGACTCACATGTATCAAGAACAAATATATAAAGACATATTCCTTCAGATCAGTTCCCAGAAGAAGAAATAATTCGAAGACAAGAACTTCACTGTGAAGCATCTCAAAGGCACTATCATAGATTGGATAGTAATGATGAATTTAAGTTTGGGGGAGGAAATTGAACATCAATGTTGATCGCGTGCTCCAAACACCTAAAAACTTGGGCCAAGATACAATGGATGTCGATGTTATAGATAATGTAGATAATAATGGTGTGTAGGAGGAGACAACATTAAAACAAACATGAGAAACGAGAAGAAGAATCGAATGCAAATAATCATTTACAGGAAGCATCGGACAAATGAACCTAGAAGAAGAAGAAGAATGCAAAACTTACATATTGAGATAGAACCTAAATATATTTGATCCCAATAGAATGGTTGGGAGAGATTTGAATACTGTATCAAATGATTTTTCGACATGGTCTGTTGATAATATTGCTTCACCGAATCATGTGTTATATTTGTCATGAATTCTACCTTGGAATAAAAGTTTCTCGAAAACTTGAAGGGCCCATGTGTACTAGATGTTGACAAGAGAAAGGTCATCATTGATTTTCAGCATCAAACAATATGGATCTTGGGGCACAACCACCAGAACTTGCAAACTTAACTCAAGTTGAGGAAATGTTGATAGCCCATGTCAACCCAATCCTTCAAGTGACACATGCGAAAACCTTGAGGTCAATATAAATATAAAGGTCACATATGATAAGTTTTCCTCAAGAAGTAAAAGAAATCGTCTAATGTTTTGCCACATAGATTAAAAGATTTACCGATGATTATTGTTCGGAGGAGAGATCAACATGGAACAAATTACAACTTTACAGTCAATAGAGAGAGAGTTTACGATGCACTGAAATATAAAATAGAACATGATAAGTTCTATTCAGATGTTCAGATTCGATGAAAATGCTCTAGATGAACTTCTAACTTGGTATTGCTGATGAAACTATATTTGAGGAGTTGAACTCAACTGATGCATATGGAGTTTCCATTCTAATGCAAATGAAGTTGTATTTGTAGGTCCGACCATAATGAGACAGATGAAGGAAACATAATTACTCATACAACATCAATGGCGTCTAAACCACCTAATGCCTTAAGGGAGATGGAATTAATCCATGCATGGGTGAATAACCCTCACATGGACCCTGGAGCATCATAATTGATTGGTTACAGGATTAGGATCATCTCCTATCAATGAGTATGTGACAATAGTATTACTTGATATGGATATTCCCTCCTTTGTTTTTCGATGGAAAATGTGACTGGCTAGAACCACGGTTAAACGAGTATGTCTCCATGAATTTGTAAAACATTTATTTCGATATAGGGATCACAGATTTGGCCGACATCCCCGATTCAAAGTATTACATGATGAACATGATCATGAGATTATTGTGCACAAAATTCATTTGCAATGTTTGTTAATGAAAAGACCTTTCAAGATATGCCAATCACTGTATTAATGATTTACGTGAGCATATGCAAAATGTTCCCCATTCCAATCTAGCTGATAGTTTGATGCAGTTTGGAACATCTTTAAGGGGTATGAGGTCTTATTAGACAAAATGTCATGATGAATTAATGGACATGTTGCATCAAATACCAGAATCACCTACCATTTTCTTCACATTAAGTGACAGCTGATATGTATTGGCCCGATCTACATGCATTAATGCCTGAAACGCCGTGGATAATCATATGAGTGTTTAGCACAAAATTGGTCTAGGAAAAATGTCATCGAATATCCACATATAGTAGCACATTATATGCATCTGCGACATACACTTTTCCGAAAGGAGATATTACAAAAGCTGGAATGAAAGTTAAAGATTATTGGTCTAGATATGAATGATAACATAGAATCAAATTCTCCACATGTGTATGGATTTATATGGTTAGATAGAGCTTTCCAGAATATGGACAACCTTGATTGGAAAAATGATTTCCAACGTGGAATGCTGAAAAATTACTGGCCATTCTGAAGTTTTTCACTTCATGGAATCCTCACCATAATCTAGACTGTCAAAACATAGAATGATTTAAATATTCTCAGGCAAACCCGTGGGTAATTTACATAGAATTTTTATGCTTTTTTCTCAAAATATATTGCAAATTCTTGAAGTTTCTATGTTACCATGTCTACCCAAATCTTATGCAAGCCTTCATGTCTTCTAAAATACAAGACAACTCACACAATTGGATTTGGCAAAGTGACCTACTAAGAGCTACTCAATTGTGTAGAAACGACATACAATGTGTAGAGACGGTGCCTTCGTAACATAAGAAAAGCGTTGGTAAGAGTGGTTTGTAGATAATGTTCAAACATTAACCGCTTTCAAAAATAAATTAGAAATTAAACGTGGCATCATATGTGTCGAAGAAGGCGCTAATCACTTGACCTTATTATACCCTTCCATAGGTATAATGCTCAATGGCCATTGAATTTTAAGGGATCAAATGTTATATCAAGACTCATAGACAAGCAGATAATAAAGTTTTTAAGCCTACATGAGAAATGATGAAAGGCGTAAATACACACAATTGCGGGTACATATTACACTTTGTCCCAGAGAAAATGTAGATTGACAACCCATTTTTTCCAAGCATGCCGTAATCAAGTAAATTACAAAGTATGTTCCCTGCTCCAAAGCCGACGAAGAGTCCTCCATGTGAACTTATCATCAAATGTTGCATGCAGATTGGGGAAACATTGAAAACCCACTATGATATCAATACCACTCGAGCATATCAGAAGACTTCATAACTAAAAAATTGTTGAAAGAGACATTGGCGATCACAAGAAACATGTCACATGTTGTTGGAGTTTCCCTATGGTAGAGAGCAGTAGACTATTTGTCAATTTGAATGTATTACCGCAAGTTGTAATCATGGGAAAAATTAACAACTGAATCTTTATGACCGAGTTCTAGGACATGCAATAAGTAATAATTTACAAGTACAAGAATAGGCATTTTTCCATGGAATATGTGTCTCTTATTAGTGCCGCTAAATCTTGGACATATAAACCTTGGAGAAAATGTCTTAGCATCTTGTGGAATTAAATACCTTGGCAACTATTGTGAGAGTGTTCTTGGGTAAGTGCAGGAAGTTGATGGACAAATATAGGGTCATCCGTGGATGTCATATTGCAAAAAAACAACAAAATCTCAACTTGTAGGGATTATTAGCTATACACGCACTCTAAATTAGAAAAATTTATATAAATATGAATCGTAGAATTCGGAATCTAGTTTCTAAAATACTAATTTTTGTAAAAAACGGACAAGTTTAGCTATATTAAACACTTAAAATTATATGACTTAGTTTTTTTTTTTGGAAAAACTTATAAGATTGTAGTCTGTTTGCCCACATTTTGGATGAACAAATCTTGTTTATTTTTTTTTTCCTTTGGTGAAATCATTAGATGTAGTTGTCTATCTTGGGATGGATTTTATTTTGTATTTTTTAAGCAATATTTTTTTTTTATGATTTTTTCCGTGAAAGCGGTCTGAAAATATTTAGAAAATGGAGCGCTTTCTGTTTGCCCGCCATAACTATATCAAAAAA
Source organism: Taxus chinensis (assembly GCA_019776745.2). Taxonomy (NCBI): domain Eukaryota; kingdom Viridiplantae; phylum Streptophyta; class Pinopsida; order Cupressales; family Taxaceae; genus Taxus; species Taxus chinensis. Next base: position 236,470,343 of record CM034157.1, on the reverse strand, counting down.
TATCGAAATCAAATATATATATTTTTTAACATGTATAGAATTTGTCCACACTTGGGATGGTATAAGTTTTATCATATTTTGATAAGCGAAACAAAAGTTACAGTCTTAAACATAGACATGAACATTCACGGGAAAAAATGTCTTAAAGACCTATTGTTAGTAAAAAATTATAAAATGATATTTATCTTATTCTATTCACTTTAAAAACAATATTTCTACGAAGCTAAGAGTCTCTCCGTACGCGATGGACACCATTTTTGTGAAATGTTTTCAGTTTTTTAGCACAGTTCAAGTCTTTGGAAGAGCAGATTTGAGGTTTTTTTGACCTTTTACACTTCATAATGACCTTCCATAGCTTTGGTTGGGGCAAAAACAAAGATTTTCCAAGCCTTAGGTTCGGCAGATAGATCCGTGATCGTGGTTTATAAAGTGCGATCGCAGTTTTTTAAGCATAAAGCGCGATCGCTCTTGTATAAACTGCGAGCGTGCTTTATAAAGCATGCGATCGCGGTTTATAAATCATATTTACACACATCCCAATGTCTCGAATTACCATGTGATTTTTACTCTCTGACCTTACCGTATGAATTACTGTGAAATTTTGTCTTTTTTCTGCATGTTTTTCTTATCACTCGGAAGTAAAACATCATGGGAGACAAAAAATGAAGTCAAAAAAGAAGTCATTAAGTAAAAAAATACCAAACAAATTAGAGGCCAACAAAATTCAAATTGTTGAGCGAATGTGGAAACTTCGTGAATCAATAAGAGGTTCATCTTCAACCCCAACTATTGTAAGCAATGAAGAACCAGGTAATGTTTCTATTGTTAATGTTGAAGTTGAATTAAATACTTGTGATGAATATATTTTTACTATCAATGTTGAAGAAGAAATAAATACTCATGATGTAGCAAATGTTGAAATTGAAGGAGACAAGGAAAATGTGAATAAGGAAATTCATGTTGAAACTGTAGACAAGCAAAATTTGACAAAAACACCTCCTAGGATTTTACGTAAGAAACCTAATTTTTTTATTGAAATTGATGAAAACATTTTGAAACCAATGTCTGACAAACTTTCTAAATGAAAAATCAAAAGAAAAGCCACTGAAATTTGGGATAATCATTTTGAAATTTTAAATGATTCCTAAAGATGTCAGTTGTTGGTTAGTTTGATAAAATTTATTAAAATGAGACCTACATTAAACACCTTAGGATTGACAACATCTAATATACGTGGTCAAACCTCTATAATTGTTGAAAACCTTCATGATGCATACCACACTGTTGGTGTCAAGCGACACACTACGGATAGTAATATTGTGCGTCATGTACTTGCTATTAGTTTTGTAAGTGAATCAATAAAAAAACAACGTTTTATTACGTAAATAAGTCGAATGTTGTAAGTTAATCAAAAAACTCTAATGAAAGCAATTGAAAGACGTAATATCCTTCAATCACTCAATAATGCCAATTTTTGGGCATTTTCTACTAGAGCACCGCGTAAGGAAAAAAATAATTCTGATGCTATAAGAGAAGTTGTTATTAAATTTTGGCATGATAACACTAGAGTTTCACCTAATACAAGAGATGTTATAAAATGGAGAGTTGGTTCTACTAATCGTGAACCACTTCCAAAGCATTTCTTAGATATGACTCAAACTCAATTTTTTCGTAAGTTTGAACAAGAGAGTCTGGAAATTAAAATTAGTCAACTTTTTTTGAAATGTTGAAACCATTCTATGTGAAAATCAACCATGCTTGCACCACTTGTTGTTGTAGGAAACATGTTGAATTTACGATGCATTATGCTAAATTTTTACGTATTCATTTTAATTTTCATTCTAAAACTATGTTATCAGAATGTGGTGTTAAAGTTCCACCAATATCTTCCAGGGATTTCATTCCTACTATATTTTGTGAAAAAGAAGTTGGACAATTTTTTTATAGTCAGGATTGTTTAGATGGAAGTTGTAGTACATGCGGCGGATTACATAAATTGCAAAGTTACATCCATGAGAAAATCGAAGGTACAATAAGACATAATTTAGTTGAGTTTGATAGCTAGAAATCAGCTCCATATTAATTGAAAGATGGAAAAGATTCTAAACGGTGTGAGCTAGTTAAAGAAAAAATACCTTTTTTCTAATTTTTGAGAAAATTTAAGGATGAAATTGTTAATGAGTATGTGAGGCATACACATAGAGATCAATGGTTGGATGAATAGTTCAAGCTATGCAAAGACACATTTCCTATTGGTACTATTGTTTCAGTGGTCAATTTTGTAGAGAATTACACATTGCAACCACAAATGGAGGTTTAATCGCAATATTACAACTCAGTACAAGTTGCCATTTTTGTGCATATAGCATTTCTACATTCTCCTGACAGTATAGAGAATGATCAATTTTTTTTAAGAGAGTACCACTTTTATATCAGTGATGATCGTACTCATTCTACTGAATTTGTGCAAGGGTGTTTGTAGTTATTTTATGGAAACTTGTCTGATAGGGACGTCCACTTCAAACAACATTATTTATGGTCAGATAATTACACGTCTCAGTTTAAGAATGCATGAATATTTTATTGGATGAGAAGAATGCACATCAAGATGGGTGTGCAACATATTTGGAGTTTCACTGAGGCTAGACATGGAAAAGGAGAGCATGACGGTGCAGGGGCATGTGTGAAAAGAGATCTTACAAGAGAAGACCTGAAGTAAAAAGATGGTGCTAAATTAAAAGATGGAAAGAGCATAGTGGAATGGTATACCAACAACATGGCCCGAGGTTCTCAAGAAAATTCCACAGTTCAGAGATATTTTTGGTTGATAGAGTAACAACAAATTGCTAACTATAGGGATTGTATGACACTCACTGGGTCCAGTGATATGCACACATTTTGTAGCTCAGACGCTACTTTGTGGGCCGTATGGACAAGAAATTTGACATGTTTTTTTGCATCTTGTATTGAATTTGTCACTGCTGAGTGTGATTCACAAGAATGGGTGGATGGATGGATTTGTAGGCCTCGAACTCCGCTTCCTAGTTATTAACCTCCACAAGCATTACGACTTGTTTCTGTAGATGAAGTTACAACATCCAAGGACTTTGATGAAATTTTGATTTTGGTGCGACAAGGTATTTATGGTTATTTATTTAATTTTTGTATTGAGTTGTCTATTGAAATTTTAATATGTAATTTAAATTTGAGTTATTCAACCTTTTTTTTTTTATAGGACATTTGTTTGCAGTAATTACGATAGAAGACAATGAAGAAGTAACAAACTATTTCTTATGTTGTTGCATTGAGGAAAGAAAGAAGTTGACTTCTTCTATTATAGATGGTAAAGATATTGAGTATTCTATAGGGTCAGTGGTAGTTACTGGAACTTGGCTTCGACGGTATCCATTACAAAACTCCTCTGTTTAGGTGTTTGAAGACTTTGAGACACACAGGAAAATACTCTTACATTCGCATCTTGTTCTAGCGACAAATATTACGCTGTATAGATATAGATAAAGGCCTAATAACTATATTATTTGGAAGGTTCATGAGTCAGATCATGAAGCAATCTTGTCTTCTATTTAGAGTAGATCCAATCCTAATGGTTCATTGGAATGAATTTATAATTTGCTCATGTCTGGTATATATAATTTCTTTTCAATATATATATGAATTTGTTAGTTTAAAGATCTAGATTTAAGTTTGAATATATTTTATTTTAAATTTGTGTATTTTGTATATATAGATAGTATATGGTTTTCATTTGAAACTTAAATTTCTTTGACTAACACTTTTATGTTTAGGTTAGTGGTGCCAGAAAAGCTTCCACCTTCATATGGTTGGCAGTGTTAGTAGAGAATTTTAAATTCTCGAAGCCAAGAGAAGCTTTCATTGTTTGAAAAAGTTGTAAATTTTGAAAAATTTGCAAATTTTGAAAATGTTGTAAAGTTTTAAAAAGTTGCAAATTTTGACAAAGTTGTAAATTTTGAAAAAGTTGTAAATTTTGAAAATGTTGTAAATTTTGACAAAGTTGTAAATTTTGAAAATGTTGTTAATTTTGAAAATTTTGTAAATTTTGAAAATGACTCCTCCCCAAGTGTTTACAAAACCATACCTACACATGTGCACCGATCTGGGAAGGAAAAATACGAAAGAGGATATTGTAGAGGGTCCCTATGCCTAGGTTTCGGATCAGACGAGGCGTCTCTAGGTTCCATGGAGTCCGAGTAGTCACCCGTCAAAGTTGAACAATATTTTGGTCTCAGGGCTATTAAGGGACTATGCCGAAATGAAGTAGCCCAGAAGCAACGAACTTGTCGTGCACGAAAAAACCACCTCCTTTACCATTCACCTGGCCACCCAAACGTGTCAGCATAGTCAATTTGGTGCCATGACCCACCGTTTAAAAAATATAGTGTTTAACAACCTTACACTGGCTCAAACTACACTATTGCGCATGTTTGCAAACAATAGGGCAACGAGAGCACATAAATGAGAAAGAAAAAATCGAGAGAGGATTTTGTAGAGGATCTCTACATTGAGGTTTCGGATAAGACGAGACATATCTAGATTCCATGGAGTCTGAGTAGTCACACGTTGAAGTTGAACAATATTTTGGTCTCAGGGCTCTTAAGGAACTATACCTGAACGAAGTAGCCTGAAAGCAATGACCTTGTCGTGCACATAAAAAATTCCTCCCCTAGCGTTCACCTAGCCACTTGGACATGTCAGTGTAGTTGGTTTGGTGCCACAACCCACCGTTTGCAAAATATAGCATTTGAGAACCTTACACTAGCTCAAACTACACTATTTCATGCGTTTGCAAACAACAGGGCAGCGAGAGCACCCAAACGAGAAGGAAAAAACCAAGAGAGGATATTGTAGAGGGTCCCTACACTGAGGTGTCAAATTAGACGAGGCATCTCTAGGTGCCACGAAGTCTGAGTAGTCACCCGTCGAAGTTGAACAATATTTTGGTCTCAGGGCTCTTAACGGACTACGCCTGAACGAAGTAGCCTGGAAGCAACAACCTTGTCGTGCATCGAAACACCACCTCCTCTAGCATTTACCTGGCCACTTGGACATGTCACCACAGTCAGTTTGGTGCCATGACCCACTGTTTACAAAATATAGTGTTTGACAACCTTACACTAGCTCCAACTGCACTATTTCACGCGTTTGCAAACAATAGGGAAACGAGAGCACCAAAATGAGAAGATAAAAACTGAGAGATAATTTTATAGAGGGTCCCTGTGCTAAGGTTTTGGATCAGACGAGACATCTCTAGGTGCCACAGAGTCCGAGTAGTCACCTGTGAAAGTTGAACAATATTTTGGTCTTAGCGCTCTTAAGGGACTACACCCGAACAAAGTAGCCAGGAAGTAATGACCTTATCGCGCACCAAACCACCACCTCCTCTAGCATTCACTTGGCCACCTAGATGTGCTGGCACATTTGGTTCAGTGCCACGACCCACCATTTGTAAAATATAGCATTTGACAACCTTACACTGGCTCTAACTGCACTATTTCACGCGTTTGCAAACAATAGGGCAGCAAGAGCGAAATGAGAAGGAAAAAACTAATGGAAAATTTTGTATAGGGTCCCTAAACTGAGGTTTTGGATCAGACGAGGCATCTCTAGGTGCCATAGAGTCTGAGTAGTCAACCGTCTAAGTTGAATGATATTTTGGTCTCAGGGCTCTTAAGGGACTACGCCCGAACGAAGTAGCCCAGAAGCAACGACCTTGTCGTGCACCAAAACACCACCTCCTCTAGCATTCACCTGGCCACTCAGATGTGCCGACATATTCATTCCGATGCCATGACCCACTGTTTGCAAAATATAGCGTTTGACAACCTTACACTTGCTCCAACTGCACTATTTCACGCGTTTGCAAACAATAGGGCAGTGAGAGCACTGAAATGAGAAGGAAAAACTAAGACAGGATTTTATAGAGGGTCCCTAAGCCAAGGTGTCAGATTAGATGAGACATCTCTAGGTGCCACAGAGTCCAAGTAGTCACCCGTCGAAGTTGAACAATATTTTTGTGTCACGGCTCTTAAGGGACTATGCCTAAACGAAGTCGCCCGGAAGCAACGACCTTTTCGCACACCAAAACATCGCCTCCTCTAGCATTCACCTAGTCACCCAGATGTGCCGGCATAGTTGGTTTAGTGCTGCGATGTTTTGAGGAATGAATTCTCACTCCTCACCTCCGTTCATTTCCTATGACTCAAAACATTCAGTGTCACTTGTTTACCTTCCATCTCTCTTATTCTCTTTGGACTTGCCTTTGTCCTCTTAGACCTGCTTCATCATTGTCCTTGCTTTTCTCTCTTGAGCTATGTTGTTGTGGTGATCTCTCTCCATCCTCTGCTACCCCAGCTATGTGCTTACATGCTCATTATTTTTTCATTGTAATAGGATTTTTCATCACAGATCACTAGACACAGAATTAGGAGTATAAGTAAATCATCAAACAATTAAGGGAACACATGTGTGAGGACCTTTTATTCATAAGTGCCATCATTTATTACATGAGATTAATCATCTCTACCTCAAATTGAAGCAACGTCTCCCATCAGAAACTTTAACCCCCCAGTCAAACTAGCACTATTCAAGCGTGTTTACAGACTGCAATAGAAGCAACGATGAGCACCATTGGGTGAGCATGATCATTGAAAAAACCGAGACATGATCTATTTCCTAAGATTATCCCTACGTTGAGGTTGTTCTTGGATCAAATTTTTGAGACATCTTTAGGTGACATGGAGTCTGATGTAGTCACCCTTCGAAGTTGAACAATTTTTTGGTCTCATTGGGCTTTTAAGAGATCTCCGCCTTTGAACGAGGTAGCCCAGAAGCAATGATATTGTTACACACTAAAATGACACCTAGTCTAGCATTCACCTAGCCACTTAGAGAACATGTCCGCATAGTCAGTTTGGTGCCAAAACCCACCGTTTACACAATATACCGTTTGATAGCCCTACACTGTCAAACTACACTATTCGGTGCATTTAGAAATCCCATGAGGAGCAACAAGAGCACCAGTTCTGGAAGATCTTGGAACAAGAATGCATGAGATAGGCTATTGTCAGGGAGAATAATTCCACATGACACCAAGGTCTTCAGGATTCAGATTTTAAGAATTGGTCTCTAGGTGCCACAGAGTCTCTGTAGTCACTTTCCGTCGAATTGACCAATATTTTGGTCTCAGGGATCTATGAGGGATCATCCGCCTGAATGAGGTAGCCCTAGAAGCCTATGATGTTGTTAAATGCACCAAAACGATTTTAGCCTTAATCTAGCAATATCACCTAGCCATTCCTGATAATGTGTCTCAACACAATTTTTTCAGTGCCATGACCCACCATCTTGGAAGATCTGAGATAGTACCATTTGATAGCCTTACACTGATCTCGAACTACACTATTGGGTGCGTTTGGAAAAGCAATAAGGCAAGAAGAGCATCGTTCCGCGAGAAGGAAAAAACCGAGACAAGATTCTTCATTAGTAGGAGTGATCCTTACATGTGATGGTGTAGGATCAGACGAGACATACTCTTAAGGTGCTCACAGAGTCAAATTCTTAGTCACCCGTTTCAAAGTTGGGACGGTTTTTTTGGTCTCAGGGCTCTTGAGGGATCTCTGCCCGAACGAGGTAGCCCGGAAGCAACGACGTTGTTACACATTCTCAAAACGATGCCTCCTCTAGCATTCACTCTAGCACACCCAGACTTGATTATCTTGCACATTCGGTTCTATGCCACATACTTAACCATTTCTCAAATTTTTCAACAATTTAAGTCAACTTTTTCAATTAAGGCTTACAACCCTACCCTGTCATGCAATGTAACCCGACTTTTTCAACAATGGTACAAGGATGAGTTAGAACTTGAGTTGTCTAGGTTAATGTTAATAGGTGAGTATAAACATACACTTAACCATTTGTTGTTACATATCTTATAATATCCACCTTGATAACCAATCCACTTACTACTAGTATTACACGACCAACGCTATTGTATTTTCAAGCAAATCCTATAGAAAATAACCAAATTATACTTAACTAAAATATGCTTCTGTCATTATTGCTCCATAAGCCTAGCAATTCTTCCCATAACTTAAACTCATGACACTCCTTGAAGATGATCTACACAATACCTTCCATTAAACTTCTAATTGATATCTTCAAAACATCATCCAATTAAAATTTCAGACCCAAAATTTACCTCTTTAGATCAACTATGATAGTTCTAGCTATCATATTCTACCTCAGTAGTTGAAAAAATTGTAACCATTTTGAAGCTACCTGAAGTCCAACTGATAAAATTTCAGTCTACAATCCAGAATACAAGAATACATGATTAAATATTTTAAATCAAACATACATATCAGAGAACTAATATACATAGTTATATGCAAACATACATAGAAGGATATCATACATGCAATGAATTCGAATCTAACATAGAAGTACAGATTTATCACTATGAAAACCAACACATCAAGGATATATAATGTATCAAACTAAGTGTGCTCTAGACATGCACGTCTCTGAAAATATATACATAAGTTCATAATGTATGTGTACATCTCGAACCAAGTGTGTCATAATGTACATATTAGACCACATGCAGCCGCATAAGGCTATATATACATATATATACAATGGAATATATGAAGAATCATGTTCACTAGGACCAGATAGCCCATATATATATCTATGTACATCCATGTGGACTATGAATCTAATAATGAAACATCTTCCCTCTCTTCGCCCTGCTATAAGTATCATGTCCATGACCCGGGGATGCAGTGGAGGGAGATGCCACTATGGATTTCATCCAGTGTGGTCCTAGGCGTCTCTAAGCATGCCTGCAACCTAACCTGCACATTCATAAACAACAAGATTTTATCACCCATATTTTTGAAATACATTCAAAATTTAGAAACTTGTAGAATTTAGTTAAAATTCATGTGAAATCTTACCGCAATGTCATGAACCCTATCAATTTGTTCGTTGACGCATGGCAGGGATAATGGTAGACTCATGAGAGGTAAGCTACATACAAATAATTAAATTTCAAATTAAATATTTCACATACATACAAAATTTGATATTGTAGATTTAATTAATAATAAAAAATTCACCTAAATAAATTTAACAAATTTGAAAAATTGTACCTCAGTTAGTGGATTTGTAGATGCTACGGCAGTATCTACAACAACCTCCATAGTCTGCATAAATGAAGGAGTCTCTCTGGCAGTCATAAGCTATACAAAAAACATGTACAAATCAATATTAAAATCTACATGACTGTGCACCACATAACAAAGGTCCAAAGCATGTAATCCATGTGAAATTCCAGTAATTAGAAACTGGAAAGTGTAAAGAGATTTACTAACCTGCATAAAAGTCACGTGAGGCATGCCAGTAGCCTCAGTTCCCAGAGTAGATGATGACCCACCAGGCTCCTGCATGTATAAAAGAGAAACATATTAATATATGTACAACATACACGTGAAACATTATAATAATAATCTAGTGCAATCAAATGAAATTAAAAATGTAAGTTTGTACAACTTGAAACTTACGTTTGAAACACACCCAGCTGCAGTAGCTAGCATGTCGACGCCGGATGTTTCCTTCACCGGCTCTTGCTATTTAAAATAAAATAAAAAATTAGTTTTACATGTATGTACATGACATACAATCAAATAAATATATATATATATATATATATATATATATATATATATTATGTATCCCATATGTGAATTAAATTATTGTACATTTATTTGATTATTTAAATTTATTTAAAATTTACCTGTGAAAGACCAATAGGATCAGTGGCTCCAGTTCCAAAAACATATCCCTAGCATCTCATCTATAGAAAAGAAATCATGTGAACCAGCAAATGATGTCTCGCCTATAGTGCATACGGCACCACATGATCCACAGTGGTGTGGTGCGCTAGAACTGGCGCCTCCACCAACATCACCAGATGTAATCTGGGGTCACTATGTTGGGTCAGAGTGTCAGTGAGCTCCCTCAATGCATGCAATGTATCAATCTCCACAACCTCCTTCACTGTAGGAGGGATAACTGAAGGCAGTGGGGGTTTTGGGGACATGGGGGATCCTAGGTTGACCTATGCATGCACCAGGTCTACTCTGTGCAGAGCCACTTCCTCGACCAAAAATGTGAGAAAAGTAAAAATAATTTGGGACCTCATGGAGCACAAAATCGTAATATAATTTCTTCAAAAAATAAGGAGGAACCTCATTGTTGTTGCATGGTGGATAATAAAAAACCATCCACCATCGGTCCCAAAAATTGTTTTTGATTCAGTCATCGTGGCACCAATGGATTGGGAACCGTTTGCAAGTAACTACGAGGGGGGCATTGGTTCTAGGGTCAGTAAATAATGCACAAATGAGGTCTTTTCCAATTTTTTTTTGTCTTTTATGGCCGCATGGGATAGTTTATCCGCATACCACCGCCTACAATCACCTCTAAAGGTATTCCATCTATTTATTTGGGTGGTTGCGGACTCGACTTCACCAATCAATGTTTGCAATGTATTGGCTAAAGTCATGCGAGATGAATTTGTAGCATGATTTTGTCTTATAGTATAAATTAGGTTCTCAATGACAATTTTATTTTCTTGGATTCTTCCAATGATATTATCTTGTGTTCCTATTGGCTCCAGTGGGGATAGAAGGAGCCACAGGAGGCAGATCTATGTTTGGAGGAGGGTTTTGAGGAATGTTCGAAGGGTTTTGAGGAATGTTCGATGGGTTTTTTGAGGAATGTTTGATGGTTTGCACGATTTTGAGCTTGCCGACCAACTGATAAAACAAGAAAATTGTATACATAAACAAACATTTCAAAAACCCATGAAAATGCAAAAAAAACCTAAAATGCAAAAAAAAACCTAAAACGCAAATGAAAAATTGATTAAAATCGGGGCTTACCTCCTTGTCTTGGCGGCATGGTTGAATCTATCACTATCTTGAAGTCCGAATGAGTAATTTTGAGGGGGTATTCAAAGCGCGAGTGAAAAACGTCTAGGAAAAATCACTGGTTCGAAATGAAAAATGAGGGAAAATAAGGAGTCACGGGGACTGCTAATTTTTGTCTCTGAGTTCCACGATCGCGATTTGCTATAACCGCGAGTCGCGGTTTTAGGTTCGGTAATTACCGAACCTAGAATTCAGTTGAACCGCGATCCATGCTTGCGGTACCTAAATTTCGGGTTTTTATGTCCACGGAATTGTCGACCAACTTCATGCACTTACCCTCCCAAGGGACTTCACAGATGACCCTTCATGGAAGAATCTCATAAATGAGGATTAGATCCTGTTGGTCAGAGTTGTTGTTTTACAAGCTGTTTCGAGATATAGAGAGAGATATCAGACTTCATTCTAATTCAATAAGTTCAAACTAGGAAGCGTTCCGTTATAATCCATGGCATGTGGAAAGGAGGATTGCAATAGAAGACCTTGAAAATAACAACAATTATGAAGAGGAAATTAATCAACATGTTCAATAGAATACAATAAAACATGATTGGGAAATCATGTGTAGGCTTAATCATGGTCAAATTTTGCAAGTGACGGAAATAGATATGTTGGGAAGGAGAGATATTGATAGACAAGCACCATGGAATGATGAATATCGAGGTGAAGAATACACAAGTAAAGCGATAAAATTCATAAGAAACATGAAATAAAATTGGTTGGTTATAGACGATGAATTAGACCCAAATTTCAATTATGACACCTTGGGTGCTAAACAAAAACAAACACTTGATATAATAGTGACACATTATAATCAACGTCGAAATAACATTCCATTTCTCATGATAGTTCAAGGAACAACAAGAACAGGAAAATCCTATTTGATTGGTGCAATTCGTCAGGCACTTTTTGATGCATCATTCCTAGAACGTTCTCCTCTTCTATTTCTTACACCAATAGCAGTTGCATCTTTTAATATTGGCACCTCGACGATCCATTCACAGCTTCGAATCCCTATTATAGATTTTACAAAATTGGAAGGATCAAGAATTACAACATTCCAACAAGATATCTGCCACATAAAATATGTATTGATTAAGGAAATGAGCTTCATTGGACAAAGTTTGCTCGAAAACATGGACTCCTGACTTCGTCAAGCATTCCCTGAAAGAGTAGACATGAGTTTTGGTGGTGTTTCTATGGTTTTGGTAGGATATTTGGGGCAACTTCCTCATGTTACCGATAAAACTCCATATGATAGTAATAGACACACAAAGCTGTTATATGAAGCATTCGGAATAGATGTTGCATTGGATAAGGAATTTAGGCAAGTAGGAGAAGATGAAGACCAAAAAAATTTTCGACAACTTCTAGAAAATCTCAGAGATGAGAATCTAACATTGGATCATTGGATGTTGTTAATGAGTAGAACAAGTCCTGCATTAGACAAAAATAGCAATGAAGAATTCTATAATAATATTCACTTGATGGCGACAAAGATTAACATGAATAAACACAATAAAAAAAATTGCATTCATTGAAAAGACCTGTCGCACGTAGCATTACAACTAGAACAAGTACCTCCAACACACTGGCAGGAGGTCTGAATGATGAACTTGATTTAGAATTATTAATTTCTAATGATGCAAGGGTTATTCTAACATCCAATATTTGGATAGAAGCAGGTCTTGTAAATGGATCTTTGGGATTTATTCAAAGCATAGTATATGCACCTAGTAGTGGTCCACTGAACCTGCCAACGTATGTAATGGTTGAATTTTATAGTTACTTTAGAATACCATTCGAAGATAGAACTCTGCGTACCATGCAAATTACCCCAATATAGAGGGGACGCACACACCAAATACCCTTACGGTTGGCATGGGCATTGATGATACATAAATCATAGGGGTTGACTCTTTCCAATGCTACAATTGATATTGAAGAAAGAGAAACAATGGGGTTAAAATTTGTGGCTATCTCTCGAGTGAAGTCATTGCAGAGTCTAAAAATATCTCCGCCATTTTCATATGAGCGTTATGCAAAGATGAAGAATCGGAAAGGCTAAGGAAAAAAGATAAGACTTATGTCCTTGGAATGTAAATAATGTACCATGTGTAACAAACATTTAATTCTATGAATTTGTCATTACATGTGATGTACATTACACATTTCAATTCATATGAAAAAAGATTGTATTTTTTAAAATTGATAATAAGGTTACTAATAAAATCCATAAGAAGTTTGTGTATTATAGACCTTCCTTTTTTTGCTCATACTCATTCTCTTAAGAGATATGGTTCCTCCTTTAAATGCATTTATGATGTTCCTTGTAAGATATTTGATTTTATTCATGCACGAACATAAATTCCCCCTTATTGAAGGGTTTGTACTTTATTTTAGGAATATTATTTAGAAGTGCAATTCTAGCGGTTGCTACTAAGCATGACCTATATTTATATAAACATATGTATAATATAACTGCCAAGAGGTATATATTGAGTTGAGGAGTCTGATGTCGTGCCCGTGTAAATTTATTTGTGTAAATAAAAAGAATCTGTAAATAAATAAAAACCAATTCTTTTATTAGACAAATAAATGTGCTAAGTGAAATGGGTATTACATGGTATAAAAATAAATTCTTTTAATTGCTTTTGAAATGAATCTTTGGTTAGTAAAGGTATTACATTTTAATTTATTTTAAATTTAATTTCTTTGGTAAATTAAATTGGGTAAATTTAATTTCTTTTATTAATTAATGATAGGGTGAAATAGGTATTAAAGGTATTACACAATAAATTCAATTGTATTTTATTAATTAATGATAAGGTGAAATGAGTATTACATAGTAAAGGGTATTACATCTAAATTTGATTTCTTTTATTAATACATATGAATAAAATTAGTTGAATAAATTTATTATACATATAAGTTCACTTTTTAATTAAAAAAATATTATAAGGACAGTTACAAAACTGTCCTGCACCCAAACATTTTAGGCATGTGCTTCCCTTACTTTTCTTCTCTCTTTTGCAGAGACTCTGGTAAAGGTAAGTAACCCTATTTTCACCTTATTTAACAATATGCCTACATTTTCTTTAACTGGTATGTGCATTGGTTTGAATTTTCTTAATAAAATGATGTTTTCACATTGATTATTTTATTCTTATATGGTTTCACATTGATTATTTTAGTTTATATGGATTGTTCAGGGATAACATTGTGCACTTTTGAAATCATAAGGAATTGTTGGAACAGACTTATTTGCTTTCTATTCAAAAATTGTGAGGTATAAATTTTTGGACACAGTAAAGGGTTTATTGATTGCTTTGGTAAATTTAATTTAATTTATTTCCTTTATTAATTGATTTCTTAAAATGATGTTTCCACATTGATTATTTTATTCTTATTTATATGGATTGTTCAAGGATAACATTGTGCACTTTTCAAATCATAAGGAATTGTGGAACAGACTTATTTGGTTTCTATTCAAGAATTGTGAGGTATAAATTTTTGGACACAGTAAATGGTTTATTGATTTTTTCTTCCGTAAATTTAATTTCTTTTATTTATTTTATTAATTGATCTCTTTTTACACAGTAAAGGGTTGTGGAAAAGACTTATTTGGTTTATATTCAAGAATTGTGAGGTATAAATTTTTGGACACAGTAAATGGTTTATTGATTTTTTCTTCTGTAAATTTAATTTCTTGTATTTATTTTATTAATTATCTCTTTTTACACAGTAAAGGGTATGGTATTTTATTAATTAATGATAGGAATGCTTACAAGTAATGTCTTTTTTAGTGTAATATGAAATGGGTATTTCAAAGTAAAGGGTATTACATAGTAAATCAATGATAAAGTGAAATGGGTATTACACAGTAAAGGGTATTACACTGTAAATTTGATCTTTTTATCAATACATATTACACATAAAACATATTACACTACATTCACTTATACACATTAGACAACAATAAGAAAATAATATACATGTGCATAATATAGTACATTCAAAATAGAAATGTCAATTTATGTAAAAAAATAAACATGAACATGCTCACAAACATTACAACAAACCAAAAACTATATTAATTAATATCTTTTATTTATTTTATTAATTGATCTCTTTTTACACAGTAAAGGGTATGGTATTTTATTAATTAATGATAGGGTACTTTATAGTTAATGCTTATAAATATTGGAAGAATTCAATTTTAGAAGTTTTTAATGTGAATTTTATAAGTAATGTCTTTTTTACTGTAATATGAAATTTTGAATGTCATTTTAGACTTTTAAATATTAGAATATGAAATTTTGAATGTCATTGTGCTTTTAAATATTAGATGATCGGAATATCATGGTGCCTTTGAATATTAGATAGATCTATATACAGTTCATTCATGATTTGTATTTATTACATTTTGGAAATAATTCTCTAAAATTGCTAGACCATTTACACAAGAAGCTACGGACATTTGTCCAACTCGGAATCCAGCGTTGCATATGCCTTTTTCGATACCAGGAGCTAGGATTTTTGAATGGGATATTTCCCTTTGAAACTATCCTAGCACGTTCAAATTTGGACGTCAGCCTGTGTTTTTGAAAAGGCTTTTAAAGCAACGTAACGAGGGTGCCCCTAATGTATGTTAAACTTGTCCATTTTGGGACGATGTAATTTTTTTAGAAGTCTCGAAATTAATTGTTTGATGTTTTTGTAACAAAATCATGTCCAATTTGTGTAGAATTGTTTTGTATGTTGACTCCTAATATTTAAAAAATTGATATTATATGATTGTTGTCTATTACATGTACGTGAAATTTTTAGTTATATAAATAATTAAAAAATTTCTTGAAAATACATTTATAGGTATGGCTCGACCAAGATTAAATTTTGAAAATGAAGAAGAAAGAAGATCTTATCAAAGAGAATATCAAAGACAATATCGCATAAGAAGACAACAAGAAATGACAGATGCACAACGAGAGGAACAAAGGAAACATCAAAATGATAATGATAGACAAAGACTTGCAACACAGAGAAATGAATTAACAAATGAAGAATTAGGAAGATTAAATTTTGAAAATGAAGAAGAAAGAAGAGGATATCAAAGAGAATATCAAAGACAATATCGCATAAGAAGACAACAAGAAATGACAGAGGTACAACGAGAGGAACAAAGAAAAAATCAAAATGATAATGATGGACAAACATTTGTAGAACAGAGGAATGAATTAACAAATGAAGAAGAGAGAAGATCATATCGAAGAGAATATCAAAGACAATATCACAGAAGAAGACAACAAGAAATGACAGATGCACAACGAGAGGAACAAAGGAAACATCGAAATGATGACGATAGACAAAGATTTGTAGAACAGAGGAATGAATTGACAAATGATGCATTAGATGTAGAAAGACAACAACATGCAGATAAGATGATAACAATTCATGTGCGCTCATCTCAAGATGACTCACATGTATCAAGAACAAATATACAAAGACATATTCATTCAGATCAGTTGCCAGAAGAAGAAAGAATTCGAAGACAAGAACTTCACCATGAAGCATCTCAAAGGCACTATCATAGATTGGTTGGTAATGATGAATTCAATTTTGGGGGAGGAAATTCAACATCGGTGGATCGCGTGCTCCAAACACCTGAAAACTTGGGCCAAGATACAATGGATGTCGATGTTACAGATAATGTAGATAATAATGGTGTGCAGGAGGAGACAACATTACAACAAACATGAGAAACGAGAAGAAGAAGAATGCAGAATAATCATTTACAGGAGGCATCAACAAATGAACCTAGAAGAAGAAGAAGAATGCAAAACTCACATATTGAGATAGAACAAAATATATTTGATCCCAATGGAATGGTTGGGAGAGATTTGAATACCGTCCAAATGATTTTTCGACGTGGTCTTGATAACCTTGCTTCACCGATCATGTGTTATATTTGTCAAGAATGCTACCTTGGAATAAAAGTTTCTCGAACACCTGAAGGACCCATGTGTACTAGATGCCGACAAGAGAAAGGTCATCATCGATTTTCAGCATCAAACAATATGGATCCCGGGGCACAACCACCAGAACTTGCAAACTTAACTCAAGTTGAGGAAATGTTGATAGCCCATGTCAACCCAATCCTGCAAGTGACACATGCGACAGGAGGTCAATATAAATATAAAGGTCACACGATAAGTTTTCCTCAAGAAGTAAAAGAAATCGCTAATCTTTTTCCGCATAGATTGAAAGATTTGTCGATGATTATTGTTCGACGGAGAGATCAGCGTGGAACAAATTACAACTTTACAGTCAATAGAGAGTGAGTTTACAATGCGATGAAATATAAAATAGAACATGATAAGTTCTATTCAGATGTTCAGATCGATGAAAATGCTCTAAATGAACTTCCACCTCATTCTGATGAAAATGTATTTGAGGAGTTGAACTCAGTGCATATGGAGTTTGATTCTGACGCAAATGAAGTTGTATTTGTAGGTCCGACCATGGAGACAGATGAAGGAAACATAATTACTCATACAACATCAATGGCGTCTAAACCACCTAATGCCCCAAGGGAGATGGAATTAATCCATGCATGGGTGAATAACCCTCACGCGGACCCTGGAGCACTAATTGATTGGCCAGGGATAGGATCATCTCCTATCAATGAGTATGTGACAGTAGGATTACTTGATATGGCATTCCCTACTTTGTTTCCCGATGGAAAATGTGACTGGCTAGAACCACGGTTAAGACGAGTACATCTCCATGAATTTGTAAAACATTTATTTCGATATAGGGATCACCGATTTGGCCGACATCCCCGATTCAGGTATTACATGATGAACATGATCATGAGACATCGTGCACAAAACTCGTCTGCAGTGTTTGTTAAGAAAAACCTCCAAGATATGGAAATCACCATTAATCAGTTACGTGAGGATATGCAAAATGTTCCCCATTCCAATATGGTTGATCGTTTGATGTGGTTTGGAACATCTTTGAGGGGTATGAGGTCTTATTGGGTAAAATGTCATAGTGAATTGACAGACATGTTGCATCAAATCAGATCACCTACCATTTTTTTCACATTAAGCGCAGCTGATATGTATTGGCCTGATCTACATGCATTAATTACTGGAACGCCGCTGGATAATCCACAGGAAGCACAAAATTGGTGAAGGAAAAATGTCATCGAATATCCACATATAGTGGCACATTATATGCACCTGCGACATACACTTTTCCGAAAGGAGATATTACAAAAAGGAATGAAAGTTAAAGATTATTGGTCTAGATATGAATGGCAACATAGAGGTTCTCCACATGTGCATGGATTCATATGGTTAGAAGGTGCACCGAATATGGACAACCTTGATTGGAATGATGATTTTCAACGTGGAAATGCTGAAAAATACTTCCATTCTATTGTCCATGCATGGAATCCTCGGGAGGACCCGCACCAGCGAAACATACAGGTAATTTATCGATTCTCATCGAGTTTGTGATTTATATAGAATTTTTACGTTCTCAAAATATATTGCGTATTCTTATGTTCTATGTTACAGGTCTACCAAAATTTTATGCAGCATCCATGTCTTCGAAATACAAGACAACTGACACAAGTCGATATGGAACGTGACTACGAAGAGATTCTCAACAGTGTAGAATGACATACAATGTGTAGAGAGGGTGCCTACCTACGTAAGAAAAGGGGGAAAATGGTTTGTAGGTAATGTTCAAAATTTTGAATAATTAAATTGAAATAAAAAACACATATGTGGAAGAACTAATAATTGATTATTACATTTTGCAGGTATAATGCACCATGGCCATTGAATCTCAACGGATCAAAGTTATATCAAGACTCAGAGACAGGAGATAAAAAGTTTGAACCTGCGAGAAATGATGATAGGGTAAATACACATAATCGCTACATATTACAATTGTGGAGAGAAAATGTAGATTGGCAACCTGTTCTTTCCAAGCATGTCGTAGTCAAGTACATTGCAAAGTATGCAGAAGAAAGTGGAGAAAAGCTCTGAAAATTATCATCAAATGTTGATGCGGATTGTAAACATTGAAAACCCAGATGGAATGGTAGTGACAACATACATGAGACTTCTAACCGAAAACAATTGTTGAAAGAGACATTGGCACACAAGAAACATGTCACATGTTGTTGGAGCTCCCTTTGGTAGAGAGCAGTAGAGTATTTGTCAATTTGAATGTTTCCCGTGAGGTGTTCAAAAAAGTAACAACTGATGGAGATGACCATGAAGAACATGCAATAAGTTTCATTGACGGGTACAAGAATAGGCCTTTTTCCATGGAAAGTGTGTCTCTTATTAATGCCGCTAGATCTTGGACATATAATCCAAGGAGAAAATGGGATAACAAGTGGGAGGTCAGGAGTTTGGTAGCTATTGTGAGAGTGTTCCCGAGGTTTTCTTGTGTCCCTTCGTGGGAATCTCATAAATGGGTTGATTTTTGTTGGTCAGAGTTGTTGCTTTACAAGCCATTTCGGGATATAGAGAGAGATATCGGACTTGATTCTGATTCAATAAGTTCAAACTGGGAATCATTCCGTTATAATCCATGGCATGTCGAAAGGAGGATTGCAGCAGAAGACGTTGAAAATAACAGTGATTCTGAAGAGGAAATTAATCAACATGTTCAACAGAATACAATAGAACATGATTGGGAAATCATGTGTAGGCTTCATCGTGGTCAAATTTTGCAAGTGACAGAAATAGATATGTTGGGAAGGAGAGATATTGACAGACAAGCACCATGGAATGATGAATATCGAGGTGAAGAATACACAAGTAAAGTGATAAAATTCATAAGCAACATGAAAGAAAATGGGTTGGTTATAGACGATGAATTAGCCCCAAATTTCAATTACGACACCTTGGGTGCTAAACAAAAACAAGCACTTGATATAATAATGACACATTATAATCAATGTCGAAATAACATTCCATTGCTCATGATAGTTCAAGGAACAGCAAGAACAGGAAAATCCTATTTGATTGGTGTAATTCGTCAGGAACTTTTTGATGCATCATTCCCAGAACGTTCTCCTCTTCTATTGCTTGCACCAACAGGAGTTGTAGCTTTTAATATTGGCACCTCAACGATCCATTCACAACTTCAAATCCCTATTACAGATTTTGCAGAATTGGAAGGATCGAGACTTGCAACATTCCAACAAGAGATCTGCCACATAAAATATGTATTGATTGATGAAATGAGCTTCATTGGACAAAGTTTGCTAGAAAACGTGGACTCCCGACTTCGTCAAGCATTCCCTAAAAGAGCAGACATGAGTTTTGGTGGTGTTTCTATGGTTTTGGTAGGAGATTTGGGGCAACTTCCTCCTGTTACCAATAAACCTCCATATGATAGTAATAGATGCACAAAGCTGTTATGGGAAGCATTCAGAACAGTTGTTACATTGGATAAGGTATTTAGGCAAGGAGGAGAAGATGAAGACCAAAAATGTTTTCGACAACTTCTGGAAAATCTCAGAGATGTGAATCCAACACTGGATGATTGGATGTTGTTAATGAGTAGAACAAGTTCTGCATTAGACAAAAATAGCAATGAAGAATTCTATAATAATATTCACTTGATGGCGACAAAGATTAACGTGAATAACCACAACAACAAAAATTGCATTCATTGAAAAGACCTGTCGCACGTAGCATTGCAACTAGAACAAGTACCGCCAACACACTGGCAGGAGGTCTGAATGACGAACTTGATTTAGAATTATTAATTTCTAATGATGCAAGGGTTATGCTAACATCCAATCTTTGGATAGAAGCAGGTCTTGTAAATGGAGCTCTGGGATATATTCGAAGCATAGTATATGCACCTGGTAGTGGTCCACCGAACCCGCCAACATATGTAATGGTTGAATTTGATAGTTACTTCGGAATACCATTTGAAGATAGAACTCCACGTACCATCCCAATTACACCAATACAGAGGGGACGCACACACCAATTACCCTTACGGTTGGCATGGGCATTGACGATACATAAATCGCAAGGTTTGACTCTTTCCAAGGCTACAGTTGATATTGAAGAAAGAGAAACAATGGGGTTAACATTTGTGGCTATCTCTCGAGTGAAGTCATTGCAGAGTCTAAAAATATCTCCGCCATTTTCATATGAGCGTTATGCAAAGATGAAGAACAGAAAACTACTTTCGAAACATGGAAGGCTGAGGAAAAAAGACTTATGTCCTTGGAATATAAATAATGTACCATGTGTAACACACATTTCATTCTATGAATTTGTCATTACATGTGATGTACATTACACATTTCAATTCATATGAAAAAAGATTGTATTTTTTTAACTTGATAATACGGTTACTAATAAAATCCATAAGAACTTTGTGTATTATAGACCTTCCTTTTTTTGCTCATACTCATTCTCTTAAGAGATATGGTTCCTCCTTTAAATGCATTTATGATGTTCCTTGCAAGATATTTGATTTTATTCATGCACGAACAAAATTCCCCCTTATTTTCCGTACTTTATTTTAGGTATTATTTTCTGCAATTCCAGTGGTTGCTACTAGCATACCTATATTTATATAAATATATGTAATATATGCCGAGAGGTATATATTACATATATTTATATATTATATAAATATATAGGTGCCTTGTGAACTTCACCTCTCGGCATATTTTACATACATATAGAACATAAATCAAAACATGACATGTAAAATATGCCGAGAGGTGAAGTTCACAAGGCACCTATATATTTATATAATATATAAATATATGTAATATATACCTCTCGAAATATATTACATATATTTATAGAAATATAGGTATGCTAGTTACATAACAAATATTTTTTTCTCGCTGCACTTCATTAATTACATAAAAAAAACACTATATCTCTCGCATATTTTACATAAACTTTTATAAGATAAGTATGCTAGTTATTATGCCCAGAGAAACTAATTTTTAAAGTAAAAATAAATACAAAATAGGTCCCACACTTTAAAAATTAGATAGGAAACTAAGTACAATAGAATACCACACTTTAAAGATTACACACGTAAATAGGTAAAGATTAAGTAAGTAAATAAATACAAAATAACTACGGGACATTGAAAATTACATAAATACATATGTATTTTAAAAATTAGATAGATGAATAAGTAAATAATATATAATTTATTAAATATTTATTATTATAAATTATAATACAATATAAAAAATTACATACTTTTAACTAATTACAAAAGTGATTTTGTTTGATGATAAATAATTATAAATTATAATTACAAATATATTTTTCCTTGTTACTTTAAATTTATAATAATAAATTATAATATTATAAATTATTAATATTCTAATAATTTAAAATATATTTATTATAATATTTAATTAATATTGTAATATACGATAATAATAATATACAAAAAAAATTATATTAGTAAATGGTTTTAAAGGGGATCATACCCCGAGGTACAAAAGAGCTCAAAATTCAGATTAAAAAAGGGAGCGTCATTAGTTAATTGACCAGTGGGGACCACCCCCAAAAATGAAAGTCTACAACAATAAGATATGACAGTAAAAATAAAGGCAAGGGCAACCTACCAGTAAGAAGAAAAATTACAGCTAGGAAAAAACAACTAAGCAGTTGTACCGATGTGAAGAAACAACTGCCCAGTAGTGACAGCTAGGTTAGGGAAACAATATTCTTTGAAGAGGATTTTTTCTTGTTGTGCACCGTTTTCCAACTACCTGAATCCTTCTCGACAGAAAGAATAACCTAAATAGTTTCAATTAACATAAATGTGTTATTTTCCTGAGGAAAGAGAGGAGGAATATTTTCCTTATCCGTTGTACATAAAAGTGACTCATCTTTAGAAGTCTTCAGGTTTCCATCAAGTAGAATTTCAGTGAGGGGCATTTCCTGAACTGATTCATTCACATTGTCTGAATCTCCATTTGAATCCAAGTCATCCTTGGCGTAAAAAACCAAATGTTTAGGGAGGGCATTTTTCCACTAATTATTTTTCTCAACTATACACTTTACCAGTGCACATTCAACAACAATATTCCCTATAGAGAAACACCTCCTATACCTGAAAGGTAAACCTTAATAGTCCAAATGTCATACCACGTTAAAAACTATCTTTGGTTATTGTATATTTGTTGGTTGTAGGTGAAGATGTGTGTGTGTGTGTGTGTGATTATCAAGCTTGACTTAATTGGATGGATGTATAAACCATATGGTTGTTGTTTGATCATGTTGGTTTCATTATTTATGAAATTTTGGTGATAAATTGTTTGGGCTTATATATATAAAATTGACGGATGTATATATTGTTAATACGATGTATATATATGTTAATACATAACAAATATATATCTATTGTTATATATATACATCCATCAATTTTATATATTTATATATATGTATGTATGTATGTATGTATGTATGTATGTATGTATGTATTAGTAATATTGTTTTGTTAATACATAAAATTTAACTTATAACAGTCGAGCCATATTAAATGAGAATGCTTTGATAAAGGGTCGGGCCATCTCGATCTAGCCCCACTCGAGCTCCAACCGAGCTATTTGACTTGTCACCTATGCTAACATTTGTTTAGAATGGCTAGGGAACTTCGGGTGCTATGATGGCAAGTGGGAGCTAGGGTTAGAAACTTGAAATATTTTTAATCGTAAGGTTTTATGGACATGCCAAAAATGGTAGATGAAGATTTAGTGGGGAGTTTGAGGAAGTTTGAAGGAATTTGTATTGTTTGCATTTAATTAAATTAATGAGGTTCTAGCTTGGGCAGAAGTGGGAAGCTTCCCGAGGAAGCCAACGCCGAGCTAAGGGGTTAACTAGTTTTAAATTATTTATTTTTGCTCTTTATCTCTTCCATGTGAGCTCTACTTGCAAGAATGCTATTGTGGCTATTTTTTATCATCATGTTGGACTCTGCATGTGAAACAATAACTCCAGTTTTTAAAGGAGGTTATATAGTAAATGATCATGGTTTTTATCACTCTTGTGTCGATTCATGATTATTATTCTGTCTACTTTTTTGTGAAAGCTTGGAAAGATTTCTAAGGAAAGAAGAAATCAGATTCAACCTTCTTCAAGCATATTTTAGGCATGAAATCGTATATTTTTCATCTTTATCATTTATCGCATTAAGGTTTTTGAATGAATATGGAGAAAAATCATGTTTAACATTTGTGATATCATTATCTCTTTTATGGGTATGGATAAATATTGTTTTGAAAACCATAGTTAATTTTATACTGGCTTGTTTGGCTTTGTCTATGTTTTATGCGAGTTGTAAATGCAACTATGTTTCTTTTAGTTTTGCTCATAGTTGAGCTATATAAGGACTTTATGTTTAAACCATGTTATTGTTATGATAATGATTTTGGGTGATACCCAAATTGTTTAAGGAATGAATGAAAGTTATTGTGGGGTTTTATAGAGATCTGTTCTTGCTTTTGATGGCCTTATCATTTTCCTAGTTCACAAGAAAACATTTAGATTATATTATGGGAATTATATAAGAACTTGGATTTTTTAAGGCTATTAGAACACCCATTTGCAGTGGGGGTGAATTATTGACTATTTATTGATTGTATTGCGTTTACCTATTTTTTTTCTGTTGTTCTAGCCAATATACTGGCTGTGTAATTTGACCTTGTATATGATAAATATGAGCTTAATCTCGTATACCTGTATCTTATCGTTTAATTTCAATGTTATATGGATTGGGTTTTGCAGTGGTTTTTGGGTTTATTATAAGGATACCTTAAAATATTTACGTGACTTGGTCACCACTATTATTGGGTGTTTGCCATTTTTATTGTCCATTATGGACTAATTTGTTGCTTTGGTAGATATATAGGAGGGACGGTTCATCCATTGTATACATTTTGTTTATAGTATATCAGACCAAAGATTGGTCGATGCAGCTTGTGCTTGGATTATCTTCACTGTTTGGTTCACATGCAAATTGCTATTAAAATTACGTTTAATGTGGTGGCATTATGGAAATATGCGACTCAATCACTTATGGAAATGGCCTTTTGATTTTGTTTATTATTTTGGAATGGAGCATTTTCTTAGGTCGGTTGGTCTTGGGGTTGGTTTGACCATTCCTTATTTAGTTGCATTATTTTAGACCACTTAGTGGTGGATACTAACTATGCACTTTGTTACAGTTCATCATGTGGTGAATAAACTTTTTCCTTGCTTATAAATGGTTCGCTCGAATAAATGATTGTTATGGCTTATGATCTTTTATTTGCCTTGGTTCAAATACTTAATTGTTTTTATAGAGTTTAACATTTATTTGCAAAGGTTAATGTAATTGATGGGATATAAATAAATTGTTTAATAAACTATTATTACTAAAATATGCTTAAATTATTATATTTTTTTGAAGGATAATGTATTTCTATTATCATAAATTATTATTATTTCGTAATGATTATGGTTAATAATATTAAAATATTAAGTTGTATAATTTAATTATTAACTTATCGAAATATACTCTTAATAATATGATTACTAAGATGGATTCAAATATTATTATATACCACTCCTTTGTAATCGGTTATATAATCATTGAATGATAAATTGAGTGGTTTGTATGATTGTACCTAATTCATATTATTATTATTATTATTATTATTTATTGGTAAGGCAGGTTGAAGGATCCCATTCCCTAATGAAAAACTGGGCCTAATTACCCAAAAAAAAAATCTAAAACAGTTGGGCCTATAGCCCATAATACAAGTCTACAAAACTAGAATAGAAAACCAAATACCCATTACTTCCCAAACAAGGATGGAAATAAGTCTTCAATATTACCTATTCAAACTTTTTTTTTTTTTTTTTTTTTACTACCTGCCACTTATCATTCCTTCCTGAAATTGCTAATGAAAGATCATCAGGATTCACTTAAGCCAACCAATTTTTTGTTAGGGATTCCTGGTCTGAATATGATTTCGTAGGAGAAAGACCCTTTTCGTTTTGCTAACCATCATTTGCCCTTGAGTCTCCTGAGTTGTATCTATTGCTTCCTTATTTTCTGAATCGGATTTATCCCCCTTGAATGGCGTAGTGTCCACCAAATTTGGATTCACAAACCCCTAAGCCTCAGATGAAGTTGAGCGACTCTTTTTAGCTGGATTTTTATTCAAAGTACATGTTGCTTGTAGATGACCTAGATTTCTATAAATTCTACACCGGGATGCCGTGTTTTCATAATCGGAAGGTTAGGAATGCCAAAAATTTCTAAATTTTAGATTGATTCAATTAGGCAGTCCTTTACTCAAGTCAACTTCTATGCACATCTGAGGAAAGGAGCACAAACCTAAATCGGTTCTATCCAAGTCTTCTTGAAAATGTGTCTTTTCCATCATTATAAAGAATAGTTTATTTGACAAAATGAACTGGAAACAAAAGTAGACTAGGATGGGGAGGGATCATGAATAGTGGTATCTTATGTGGGATTGATGATGTTGTAGAAGAATTGAGAAGAAGAGAGGTTGGACCAATTTTATAGGAATTTGTTCAATAAGAGGGGGTAATGTGGTAGAGGAACTGAGAGGAGGGGTTAGACTGATTTTGAGAGGAAGTTTCTTAGGCAAATCGTGACTTACTATCGAAGGAACATTACTAACAATGGCATGATGTTCATTAGACATAGATGAATCATTTTTAGGAACCCATTGCTATGTAGAAATTGGAGATGAACATGTAGTAGCATTTCTTTGTAGCAAATGAGATGAGACCATGATGCTTAAGGTGGAAAATTTGTCGTTTAAGAGCATAACAATCATTTTCATTATGTCCATTAATTCGACAATAATTACAATATGGAGGAAATTGATATTTTGCAAGCCAATAAGGAGGATAAGAATGAGTAGATGGAAATTTGATAAATTAATGAGTGAGGAGATGTGGAAGCATATCTTGTTTCTTAACATTGATATCAAGCTTGAGAGGTGCAGGGAGTGGTAAGTCTTGCGGTTCACTTATATGAGCTCATGTAGAAGACATAGAAGAAGAATGAGATATAGAAGAAGAACAAACATGGGATTGAAAAACATCCTTGAGATGTTTAATTTCATATTTAAGAGATGTAATCATGGATTCCATAATGTAAATTTTATCTTGAAATAGATAGTGTAAAGCTTTAATTGACTATGATATGGGTTGAGTGGATGTAGTATAAGGAGCAATGGAGTCATCAGATAGACGATCGAAGATGGAACTTACTTGAGGGGGTGGTGTACTGCAAGGTAGATATAGTGTGTCTATAATTTTTTGAAGAACATATTTTCAAGGTGGGTACATTTGAATAAATTCATGCAATGAGATTAGAGGATTTTTAGGAGCCATGAAAGAAGATTGCATAGAAGAAGGAAAATGAGGATCCAAGAGTGTTGGAATCCGAGTTCTCCAAATGATTTAACAAATTTTTTATTTATTTCTAAATCCTAATTACAGAGTAACTAAGGGAAACAATGGAGTACATCTACAGATATAATATGACTCAAGAAATAAGCTAGATAAAATATGAAACCCTAAGTTCAAGAGAGAGAGGAAATGTCTTAGCTGATTTGCATTTTTCCTAGAATAGACATGGACTTAAAAACTGATGAATAGAAAGGGGAGATCATCATCAATGCTCAGATTAAAATCTAAAATCTTCAGATAAGGTAGGTTCAAGGTTCCTAGACTAGGTTAGGGGCACCTAGGTCCCAGATTCTACTTCTGGGTGCCCATGAATGTGAAAGAGGTCAGAATATATTTTTTCTCGTGTCACACAAGTGTTGTTGTTGTTCACTTGTATGTCACAATATGATCATTGAATGCACCTGTAACTTGAAAAACAAAACTTCACCTGTAAAACCAACAACACCACATAAAATCTAAAAAGTAAATATGTAATATGGGGAGTTAGATTGACCACGGTGGTAACCCAAATGAGTGAACTTATGATTGAGTACTGCACTACATCTCAGACTTAATGTAATTCTTTTTCATGTGTGAAGTAATAGTTCCCTAAGAGGCCCTTGTGCTACACTTGATATCACGCGATAGCTATATGTATCAATGTAATAGATGTGTGGAAGACAAAATGCACTTACCCTTCCTATGAAATGTATGTAGAAAATACAGTCTTTTTTCCCTTTTATAGATGCTAGATGAATACCTTTGATGCTCTTAGATTCCTTTGAATGCAAGCATAGGTGATGATAATATATGTTTAGAGCTTGGTCCTTTATTTTAGTCACATAGATTTTTATTTATATGATCAAATTTGGTGTATTTCGTAATTGACAACACGAAGGATGAAACCATAAGAAAATAAGATGCCCAAATGAAGTGAGTAAGATAGAAAAGGTTCAGGGGTTCCTAGAGGGACAAGATCGTCTCAGTGCAAGTGTCTGAACCACTAAAAGATAAGCAAGTGAAATACCATACTAGGTTGTAGGTTGTAAAAGACTAGAATAAAGACAAGAAACAAGGCAAAGAGGTCCAAAATATTTGTCATTTACTACTTTTCATGCTTAGGAATCATATGAATGCAAGTATGCTTTTTGGACCTAGAAATATACCCAAGTGCATAATTTTATGTCTGCAGTTCCATTTACACATCTATATGAGCAACATTTCCCCCTAAGGTGATGCATACTTTATAATTTGTAAGACCTTATCTCATTATGTTCATAAAAGTTTCTAGAGTTTATTTCTTAATTCAACAAAAATTAATCACCGCATTATACATTTTCTACAATGTTTATAGATACATGTTAACACGTGACATAACCATGGTAAAGAAAAAGATTAGTTTCGACTTTAAAATTTCTCTGGATTTTAAGTTATATCATCCTTACACATATTGTTAAATTAGATAACATTATTCCTTCACTACCATATAATTTCCTTTTTCTTTTTGTTACCCAAATTTAATATGTTATTCTTTTATGTTCATGATGAAACCTTGTTTTACAACTGTCTTGAAAAATCTACCAAGTTCTTGAGTTGGATTATTATCTCGATTAGAAGACTGCTTGTGATTTGTTAATAGGTTGACACCCAAGAAGTATCATGAAATGATGAAGCTATTAAGGATCACCTAGATGATGATATTCCCACTGTATCAACTCCACACTTGAGATAATATAGTTTTTCCTCTAAAGTGCAGATGTGTCAATGGATATTATTTCAAAGAAAAACTATTTAAGAGAAACACGAGGTAAATTTGATCAACTATATATTGAGGCATAACAACACATTTTATTCAAATATTCACCTTCATGTTTCTAATTTACTAATAATAATACAATGCAAGATGATAAGTGGGTTGATTACAATGTCCTAGAATCACATAAATTATTTAGGTTGGTAACGATGTAAAAGAATCTCAAAGGATTGACACATGACCTAAAGAAAACAAAATTCCTTGCATGTTTATGATGACATAAATTTCAATTTTTAGATCACTACAATGCAATTGTAAAAAATTACGAAAATATACCATGGTTAATAAAATACACTTTTCTACAATATAGTTGAATTACAAGGTTACAAATAAAATTTCACCATCAATTTAGTTAACCCACGTACCCAATGGAAATAGATCATCATTCCTAAAGAAAACAATAATTACTTTAAACAAAATAACATACTATTGTAATGCATCATGAATACACATTTTTAGTAATAAACATTAAACTAAAATTTCCACCATCCATTTTAATCCATCTTGTGCTAACTGCAGCCTCTCAAGTTAGTGTAAAAAAGGTCAACTAAAAATATTTTGGCATGGCTTTCCCCTACAACTAACACTTTTTACATATATAATTTTTTATATTTACAATAAATTAATACACTTGTATAAAGTAAGAATATTAAAAATCACATATTTAGTTTCCATTCATTATCAAGCTAGAGAGAGATAAAGGGAGAAGAGAGAGAGAGAGAGAGAGAGAGAGAGAGAGAGAGAGACCATATTTTCCACAAGCTATTTTTACCAAACAAAAAACATGAAGGAGTTCTATAGAGTCATGTGATATTTTTGTTAGACTTTCCAATAGTTATTCAGCTAGGAGAAGGATTCCACGACAATTTTCTAATATTGCAAGTTTATAGGAACATACAGTTTAGCCAAATTGGCCTTAAAACTTGGTCCGAAAAAATATTTTTCCGAACTAAAGCACACCATGAGTAATTTTTCATGTATTATGTTATGTACAAGGAGGTACAAGAAGTTGAAAAAACTTACATCTAGAGACTAGGGTTTAAATGATTACCTCTTATCTGAAGCTATTTTTCGTGACGACAACAGTTTAAATTTTCATCAAATGACAAAAGGCCTAAAAAATCCCCATATAAAACAAGAGTACAAGGTGATTTTATCAAAAATATAGTTTGAATAAGATTTTCCTAAATATATACTAGTGGTATGAGGTGAAAAAACTTCGTTTCTCAATATGGTGCCAAAACCACAAGCTAAAACCAAATGGAATTATTAACTAACAACATCTATCCAACTTTGCACTATTGACTAGTGGGTTCGTAGACAAGAAATGAAAAATTGTCAAATGATTATATGCAATCATTATATGGGTTGATGTGGCATCCTACATCACTAGTTAACATATTCAAGGCATCATTTTCTATCACAGAATTTGAAGGGGTGTTTTGCAGATCTAGGAATATTTGTATTTTATAAAAAAATTTAAGAGTACAATCATAAAAATATCACAATGTCTCAAGATGAATTTTTTTATTTGGGAGGTTTTCGTTATCAAAACCCATTATCTAAATTTAAATAGTTATTG
Source organism: Taxus chinensis (assembly GCA_019776745.2). Taxonomy (NCBI): domain Eukaryota; kingdom Viridiplantae; phylum Streptophyta; class Pinopsida; order Cupressales; family Taxaceae; genus Taxus; species Taxus chinensis. Next base: position 236,439,410 of record CM034157.1, on the reverse strand, counting down.
GGAGTGATTCCAAGAAAGGCTAACACTCAAAGTAATTCCTTCAAATGTGCAGTCCTAAGGTGAATTTAATGTTTTTGAGCTACAACACATTTCCAATTTTTTTTTATAGAAAAGCTATTTTATTTCTTTGTATTAATTTCCAACAAAAGGGAAAAGCAAAAACTATCAAAGAAAAAACATGATAGAAGTAGAGATAAAACTATGTTTATTAGCCAAAGAATGGTGTAAAAGACTTTGGTCTAGTTGAATGTAAACAAGCTACAATTCCGCTTCAAGAGAATTCGTTAACCAGTAAATGTACATTGAACGTGTTTCAAGGCCTATTCACTATTCTAATAATTAGAGCACATATAACAGTGACCATCTTCTATGGAGCTGCACTCATTTGGGGCATTTTTTCAAACAATCCACTGATCTGAAGATTAAAATAGTGTGTAGAGTTTCCTTAAATCTCCCATGATAAGTACAGTATGGTAGTAGACTCCAAGAGCTTTGCATCACCTATAAGGACGAGAAACATAGACTCCTTGGGAGAAAGTTACCATTTGAAGAAGATGCTATTTGAAGGAGATAAAATAGGGAAGGTGGTGAATCATGCTACGACGCCTGGAAAAATGAATAAAATGAGTAGAAGTAAAAATTTAAGTTTTGTTACTCCATTCTTTGATGCTCGTTTTAGAAGAGTTGGGCCCCACTATTTTTTGGTTGGGTGCCCTTACCCAGAGTCAACAAACATTTTATTGGTTGAGTTTCTTTTCAACCGTTATTTCATATTGCTTATGCCACTAATTTTATATATTTCCTCCTGTTGTAATTGGAGGATGAATGTAGGAATAAACTTCAAAGTTTTGTAAATGTTACTACGTTGAAAGGTGTGTTCTTAGTTAGAAATTCTGGGGGGCTTTGACAACATCTAATGGTGCACATACTCTACACCGTCGACCATCTGAATGGCAGAAATCACCCGCTCTAATTGCTCTGACACCCGTTCTGACCACTCTGACTGCTCTAACGCGACTACAGTATAGGAAGCCAGGGTCTCGCCGTACTCTACGTACATTCTGTCCCGTGTATTGACAGAAACTTTTAGTGGACCATTTGATAAGGTTCCTGGGTGAAAGTGAAAGGAAAAGAAATGGCAAAACAACGAAAGCCAAGGGAGAGAGAAAATTAACATACTGTGTATTTTTTCTGTCATGATTAGCAATTAATTCCTTACTTGGGTTTTTTCATGAATTTTATAATTTGTTTTTTATATAACTAAATTAAGCATATAGATGGCATTATGGAATCCAACTCTGCAGGTCGGCATCAATGACTCAGTTCCATTATAGAGCGGGTCCATATCTGTATGGGAATGCAAACATTTCATTTTCAGAGTTTAGTTTGAAAGAAAATTAATATAATTCATTGGTAGATGGGTTTATATCAGAAGAGTGCTTACAATTACAAGAGAGATTCCTATTTAATCTTACAACCTATAAATTCATATATAGTGTTCTTTGTAGGTGACGAATCACAGACTGATCTCTACCTTACATGTGGTGGGCATTTTCCAAAAATCACGGAAACTAAAAAACTCGCCAAACACAACGTTTCTTTCCTTTTATGGCATTTTTTCACTTTTTTTATTTTTGGTGAAAATGTCAGAAGGATAGAAAAAAATTTGCCATTTTTGGAAAGGGTCCGGGAAGATGTAGCAGCAAAAACTTGCATGTGCCATAGCTTTCATTATGTGGCTCCGTTTTAGGTGTCGTTTTCTCTAAAAGTGCATATTTTCTCGAGCTCTACGCATTGATGGCAATTTTTTTTATTTTCATAAAATCCATTTTTGCACTTTTTTGGAATTGCCAACTGTTATTACGCTGAAAGATGTTAGCATTTATTATGCCGAGAAAATAAAATTTAGTATTCCTTTGCTGCATTCGAGAAAATAAGCAACGAAATCGCCAGTCGTTATTACGCTGAAAGGTGTTAGCGCAAGGGGAGACCAACAAATTATGCGCTAACCGAGATGGTTTAGGGTTTGTATTTGTCAATACATTCAAATTATGGTTGGAGATGGTGTATTGTATGGGGAAACAAAATTCTCACATATGGCATTAAAACAAAGGCGTGATAATGTGTGTAAATATATGCAAAATATATAGTTGTATAGTTTGTATGCGTATTTGTATTTTTAAATATACGCAAAATAAAATGTTAAAAAAGTTTGTATGAGAATTTGTATTTGTCAATACATTCATCAAATTATACAGCTGGCAATATAGAGATATTCAAAAGAAGATTCAAAATGTCGATTTATATGGAGGTTTGTTTCTTTACAATAAGTGGCGGAATCACAAATTGTTATTACGTCGCGAACAAAATATTTTATATTCCTTTGTTGCAGCCAAGAAAATAATGTGCATTAAAACACAAGCATGATAATGTGCGTAATAAACATTCCTATTTTTTGCGATTGAGTTATTACCTTGTTTTCCGATGTCCCTCTAAAGACTCGTGTTCACGCTTGCGCGTGGACCTGAGAGCGTCCATTGGACGGAAATAATACTATCCTGTAAACAATCTCTCCATACTTACATCGTTAGAGGCCAACACGTGTCACTCCGGTTGTATATATTGGATTAGGGAATAATGTTTGAAAAATAACAAAGTTGTTGCGCTTCGGGAAAAGCAAATAGCGGTTTAGGTGACAATCTCTCCATCCTTACGTCGTTAGAGGCCAACATGTGTTGCTCCGATTGTATATATTGGATTAGGGAATAACATTTGAAAAATAACAAAGTTGTTGCGCTTCGGGAAAAGTAAATAGCGGTTTAGGTGTTGTTATAGAAAATATGGGCTGATTCGTAGATGCGCAACGCACACACTTGATGACAATTACTCGGTTTGATCTGAATGATCAGACGAGGCATCCCGGATCGTATGGTGACTTAACCATTCCCCTCAGTCACATTGTTGTCGGCTCCAAGTTCACGTGCTCAAGAGAATGAGGAGCGAGACGAGGCATCCCGGATCGTGTGGGGGCTTAATCATTCCCCTCAGTGACATTTTTCATCGGCTCCAAGTTCGTGTGCTCAAGAGAATGAGGAGCAAGAAACAAAGCAAATTACCTGGAAGCACTGTCTCATCCAAGGCTTGTTTAATGGCGGGCTCTTGTCATTCAATCTGTGAATATCCCAAAACCGCCTCAAACCGGAGCTCCCGATACGCTGTCAGACAAAGCCAGATTAAACGTTCGTCATTTTCTCCACATTGCATCGTTCAGTCTCTTTGTTGCTTCCATTGTCACGTTTCCGTAAGGAAACGATAATTTCTCGGAAGATCCTTTAGAGTTGCACGATTGAGCCAGAAATTTCTCTAAAGATTTAGCAAAACAATTCTCCAAACGAGTTTTTATGGATTTGATTTTTTTTGCGATGAAATCGTTACTCTCAGAGCCAAATATATATGGTCGCTGCCAAACAGGTCGTAGACCATTTTTTATTTGATATATCACGTTTTGTAATATATTTATTTATTTTTATTCTATATTTAGACTGCTATTACTGCTGGTTTGTTTTACATTTTTTAATAAATATTTATTTATTTAAAATATATATATTATATATAGTGTTTTTATTAATGATGTTCTACATTTTTTTAAATTCTTTAGTTATTCAATATATATATATATAAATTATATTTGCATATATTTATATAATAACATAAATAGTGTTTTGTATATTGTATTTTGAATATTTTTGTTGATATGTTTTTCATGTTTTTATTAAGCTCGAGTTATTATCCTGAAAGGCATTTCCACGAGCGGAAGCCTCCTCCCCCTCTGACAACTGACAGAGACATGAACGATTACAATTTATTTGGTTACCGAAGCACTGACATTTATCACCCGTACACGTGGCACGCAGTCATTGGAGACAACTTGTCGCATGTCGGATGACCAAAACTGTTGTGAGGCCTTCAACATTCTGTTCTTCCAACACCAACTTTGTATCTTTAAAATTGAACACGTCAACTAATGGACGAGAAGAACGGCTGTGGAGAAGCTCCGGATCGTCATATAACAGAAAATTGTCCATCTGTGCCAAGATCGATGTCAGAATATTCATCAGGGAACCTTCCTCCTGCTCTAGATTCCTTGTGTTGAGATCCCGCATGCGAAAAATTGAATCCATCTTTGATGTACAAGAAAGGTTTTCACCGTCTTCTATGTCACAGTTTTGAATCTCGTCATCGTGCGGGGACTTAACCATTCCCCTCAATCACATTGTCATCGGCTGCAAGTTCATGTGCTCAAGAGAATGAGGAGCAAGAAACAAAGCAAATTACCTAAGCATTGTCTCATCGAAGTCTTGTTTAATGGCGGGCTCTAGCCATTCGCTTTGTGAATATCCCAAAACCACCTCAAACTGGAGTATGCACATATTGTGCAAAGAGAAACAAAAATGAAGATGTTCGAGTTGGAGTAATGAGGCCTATAGCGTAGGCAACCGTTACGGTGGTGGTGGCATTAAATCCAAAAACACAACCCTTTAAGCAAGTTTTTTCATTTGATCTGGTCAAGACGATTGCACTCTGGGAATGAACTCAAGAGCTTGTGCATTAGGCAAGATGAACGTTGAATTCTTTTCAAGAGAAATCGACCATGTTGACTCTCGATATGCTGCTTACAGATCAATTACAACATTACACTTTTTCTCAGTGTCAACCACAAAGTCATGCTTCCTCGTCGTTAACTTCGATCCAAACAGGATGCTTTTTTCTTCGTTTCAATTTCCTTTTCCACTCACCAATATTTTTTGTTTCAATGTTAACATCACTATTTAAAATTAGAGTTTTTTATTTTTCACAATTATCATTTGCAAGGGAAAAATCATTTATTCGGGATTGATGTGAAATGACATATAAATTTGAGATAAAATTGGAAACAATAAATACAGAATAAATTCATAATTGCCTTTTAATACAAGTTTGAAATAATTATATCTTGCCTCTTGTTTTTATATATGCTAGCAATTGCATATGAGTTGCAAATTACGGCAGAGACGATAACAACGTTAAGTTTGTTGGAGTTGTAATTCTTTAGTGGGGTCACCATATGTGCTACTTTGAACTGCCTACGAATGATGGAATATCGCCAAACCCCCAAGACCTCTACACATGCTAGCGTTCCATAAAATATATTCCCGAACTTGTCTAAAGAGAACTTTAAATGCATGCATGGACAAATATTTCTGTAAAGTAGTGTTATGCGGGGACGTGTACCCCCTGAAAACTAGAGGTCTTGGGGACGACAGGATGAGAGGAAAATGTTCCCCCCCACATTTAACAATAACTCGACTATATTGTATTATAAAGACATTAAGAATCAAGAGTGGTATATGAATATAGAAAATTTTGAGCACAAGTGCACATGGTATTCAATATATACATAATAAATTATATTTGTATATATTTATATAATAACATAAATAATGTTTTGTATATGTATTTTGAATATTTTTGTTGATGATATGTTTTTCATGTTTTTAGTAAGCTCGAGTTATTATCCTGAAAGGTGTTTCCACAAGCGAAAGCCTCTTCCCCCTCTGACAACTGAAAGAAACATGAACGATTACAATTTATTTGGTTACCAAAGCACTGACATTTATCATTCGTACACGTGGTGTGCAATGCTTGGAGACAAGAATCTCATCATCATGACGGTTTGTCATGGACATATCGATAGATTCCGAGATGTTATCCGAGAAGGGCACGCAAGAATCGATCCATGGTAATTACTACTTACGGAATAAGATGAATTGATATTATAATTTGTGTTAACTACAAAAGAATGATTGTTCTTAAACATTTTAGGGATTTTTTAAGAGCTGCTTTTTTATTGGGAACTCATATTATCATCGTTCATTATGAAATTGACATATACTTTCGCTTGAGTTACCTTTAACTTGGCTTGATTGTTTTCAATCCAAATAACTCAAGCCTTTACTTTTAAGAGAACCACTATTGAAATTGGGGCCGTGGAAACAAAATGACTTTCCTTCACAACTATATCGATTCTTCCCACCTTGTCTGCCTATCGGATCTCGCCCCTTTTTCCACTCACTTGTTATAACAAATCTTCTCAGCAGCAATTTTGCAATCACGCTTATAAGAGGAATCCCTTCTTCGTTCCCTATCCTTAACAATCCCCTCTTATTCAGCGGTGGACCTTCCCTTTCAAGCTACTCCACTTCTTCTGCACTCTAAATCTTTTCTACTTCTCCACTTTTCACTACTTCATTTTGTTTTTCATTTACTAACTAGAAATATCATATTGCTTTGTTGTGTTTTTCAATTACTTTTCCCTTAAGAATATTTTGGTTTTGGCGTTAACATCGCACACCTCACGTGCGATTGCTAGACCTAACACTAGACTTAGCACACAAACCAATGACCAAATAACATGGCCAACAAAAGTGTCTTTTTAGCGATGCATTATATGCCACGGAATTAATTTAAAATTTTCCTACCTACTTTATCCTATGGATGTGGGATATTTTTTCTTTGTTTGGTAAACTCAAAGTGGTCAAGCACTTGTGGGAAATGGTACCCATGACCTCCACCAAAATACATGTTCCCTCACCAACCGGCCAAACCAATATAAGTGGTCTAAATAGGAGAAACATTTATTTAAGGTGGCTTTTTAAATAGACTGTGTTATTGGAAAATAGGGAAATTTGTAAAGAATTAAATTTTTGAGGCACTTAAGGGGAAAACCAAATCTCGGAGTGAACTAGTCAAATGTTCATAATTCTGATATGCTCTTGATGGTATATATTTTTTTCCCAATTTTGAGTTTTTGTGACATCATTTTTCTCATAAAAATTCACTAAAATACAAAACTCTGAAGGGAAGTTCACCTTATGGAGATGGGAACAAACACGAAGAGATAAATATGATTGTTTGCAGAGCTCACGAGTTCTTAAGGATTTCATATGTAGGTTTTGATGTTTCATTAATGTTTTTAGGTGTATTTTAAAATTGTACTTGCAAGCAAAATTTAATGGAAGGGTTTGAAATGAACCCGGGGACATAGGATTTCCAAACCCCATATACAATTTTTGTGTTGCCTATTTTTTCCATCAGGTTTGCATTCATTTTCATATTTTAAAATTAAATTTCTGATTTGAAAATGCAAAAATTTAATCAGTACAAATTTTATGGGAAAATGAAGAAATCCGGTAAAATGGAAATCTGATGGTTCAAATGGTTAACTGAGTTAAATAAATTTTGGGAAATTTAAAGTCAGTTTTTTATCATTTTTATACATAGCTGGATCAATTAATAATTCATATTTTTAATCAGATTCAGTTGATAAAACGGTTAGAATTTGATAAGATTTAAAGCAAATAGTAAATACTCGTGTTTATAGATCAATCCCATACCTCCATGTTGTGTGAACAAGAGCCTTATGGTTATTGAAAATACAACTTCTAACTTAATTACTCAATTCTTGTTCTTTGATGGATCTCATACTGTGTTCCTAGGTATTTATAACAAGCTCATATTGTACAGATCAAGGAGTCATAGCATTTCTAGAGATGACATCTGGATGAGGCATTATATTTATTTTTTATTTATTTATTTTTCTATTTCTCACTTTCCTTTTTTATACACCTCCATTCTGCATATTTTTTTAATAGAAACAGATAAGGAGAAGCATACGAGTGCCTCTAAGTACTAAACAAAAAAAATCGACATAACTATCGTCATTTCTCTAAAACTCTATGGCAAGATTGTTGGGCACCAAAAATACTAGTCTCGTAGACCAATTCCCATAGCCGTCTCAAGATTTTAAAAAAATGAAGCTTACATAGTTATGCTATATTCCACGAGATGAAATTTATTTCACGTATTTTATTAAACAGTTCACATGCCTACTATATGCATCCATAAGACCACACTTCCTTTATACATTTTGTAAAATCATTTAGGTGTTTGGTGTATATATCCATGAGAGCACACTTACTTCATGCATATGTATCAAATGGACTTCACCTATAAACCTCCACACAAGAACCCCTGTTCACGTACACGCAGTCAGTAAACTTGATTCCAAACCACCAGCACATGCCTATATAACCCACTGAGGATAAATTTTAGAGCTTCCTAAGGATAACAGTGTGGCCCAGATAGGATCATTAGGCACATAACCATGATCAATCATAAACCCAAAAGCCACATCCCCAAGGCATTTATATAGACCCATTCTATTCTTTGTCTTCAATCATTTCATTTCCTACAGTCATGTTTCCTTCATGAATTTTGAAAAATGCTTTAATTGCATTGTCTAGGGATCTACATTTGAGCACATTATACAACATACCATCCCATTTCTTTACGCTAGATTGTTAAACGGTGCATGCACCTTATGATTTCTCCCACATTTTCATACTTGTCTATTATGGCACTGCCAAACCGCATATCTACACAAAAATGAGAACTTATTTACCCACCATGAAAATAATAACATTTGGATTCCCTCTAAGATATCGCCGACAAAATTCTATCCACACAAAAAAATCCACAATACCACCATTGGTTTAATTATCATGTTATAGAAAAAGCTTATAGTTTCCTCAAAATGATTGATGAAGCTGTAGACATTAAATCACACATTTTTAGTATATTTCTAGTCCCGATCACAGACCACTGTTCATATTATTCCTAAGTGAGATAAGTTTTAACTTATCATTATTTTTTGCCTCTTTGCTTGCTTTATGTTTTCTCTCTTTGTCTTAAACTCCTGCTTGCACATTTTTTCTTTTCATAGTTCAACATTTCTGACTCTTGACACCAACACCCAGCCAATACGCCAACGCCCAGGCGCCCGTGTCCCCTATGGGTGCCCTTGACCTCTTTTTTACTTTTCCTTCATCTTTTGGGTCTCTTCTAGCTGTTTGGGAATCTTATGTCTTACTAGTCGGCCTGTCAGTGGTTAATTACGAAATATGAGCAAAGGAATCATATAAATATAAAGCTATGTGGAAATAATTAAGGACCAAACACTAATCATTAGCTGTCACTACCTAAGTTTACATCCAAAAGAATTTACAAGAGCATTCAAACATCCATCTAGCATACATAAGGGACTAGATTATTCTACATACACTTCATAAGAAGGGAAGTTCATTTTTCTATGCACACATCTATCTATTGCTCGCTATCAAGCGCAACTCACACAAGACCCACCTAGGGCATGATTTCTTCACACACACACACACACACACACACACACATAGAACTACATGGGGTCCATAATGTAGTGCAATGCTTATTCGTAAGTTCATTTCGTCAACAGCCGAGGATATTATGACTCCCATTTTGCATATTTCTTTTTAGGATTAGATGTAGTTTGGGGTTTTTGCAGGTGCTTATTTCTTTTTGGAGATTTAAGGTGAATAATATTGAAATGCAACGACATACAGGAAATCAAAGGTGATAATGAGAAAAAATATCATGACCTTGTAAAATTGGGTTTCACAGCTTCTAAGAAGTCACATGTGCCCAAAATATGTCTTTAGTGACCTAGACGCCCCTGATCCTTCATATGTGCCCTTATCTTGGAATTTCTGATACTCCTAAAAATTTTCTGGGTTCATGTGTGATGCTCTGAGTTCCTTTTCTATTAGTTTTCCATCTCGGGAGACCTTCTGGAACATTTTGAATCAGCTAAGTATTTTATCCCTTCATTTACAACTAGGGTTTTATATTTTCTATCTTATCTACTTGGGTCAAAATTTATACATAATTGTTTAAATTCAACATTGTTACATAATATACAATTAGGAACTTATTTGTTGAATATTTGCTTAATCATTTGGTGAACCCAAATATTCAAACCCTTCCTATTGAGTATGTATTCATCTTATCGACTCATGGATCAATCTTAAAATTCTTATTTCTATCGAACTAGAGATTCTGACATGGTTAATAATTCTTCTGATTTTATGCAAGTTTTTATTTAGCATCCTCCTTGCTTTATTATGCGTATGGTTATTCATAATGTCAATGTAATAACTACTCACCACACTTGTCCTCCTAAGATTCCGTCCATTTCAATCCCACCACCTATTACTTCTACGCCTCCTCCTTCTACTTTTAAGGGCTAAGATATCATTAAACAAATTAAGAACACACCAGCAAAAATATCTCTATATGACTTATTGTGCAATGAACCTAATTTTCGTCATACATTAGAGGCTACACTTCCTTCTATTCACATCGAAAGTAATAATTCTTCAGTGGCCTTCACGCACCTCATCCATTCTCTCATAAAATATGCCATGTGATTTATCATTTACTGATGAGGACATATCGACATCCACTATTGACAATCCATGTGCATCTTTCCTTACCATTGTTATCATTGGCGCCATTTGTATCAAGCGATTAGTCATTAACAATGGATTTGTCGTTAATTTATGTTCTCATTCCATTATAAAACAAATTGGCATTACAGACAATCTAATTTCTAAAAATACAACTCTCATTCGTGGTTATGATTCAACTACTTAGACATGCCTGGGCACTATCACATTTCCTATACAAGTCTGGCCTCAAATTGTCCCTATTGAATTCTTCATTATCTATGCCTGGTTTAAGTTTAATATTTTGTTGGGTAGACCCTTGATTCATGTAATGCACATGGTCCCATCCAATTTTCATCAATGCGTCAAATTCTTAGATGATGGATGTCAACATACCATTGCTGCAGATCCTGATCCATTCAAATTTTGTCACGTAGACACTACCATTTATTTTCCTATTTCTCCATCGCATCCTATCCCATATAGTAATATTGACACATATGATATCGATCAATCTAACACTTCACATCCTCCTTCTACCACTCTGAGAAAGGGATAATTTTAGCGGCGAATATTCGTAATATGGCGAAAATTTCATTTTAGGAAAATTTGAAAAGGTGAATTATTCGGAGTGGGTCGGTGTCCTGTTCGCCTAAAATATATAGTATATTTTTTTTGGGGGGTCGGCTTCGCCTTCATTTGAAAACATCTCCTATAAAAACCTAGGTGATTCGCCGGGTAGTATACCTCAAGTAGCTTACCAAATTACCAATACTGTGAAATTTGAACTCGCATACCCTTGAGCACCAGAGATTCATATTACTGTTAGCCTGTGATTGTTGACGCGTGACAAATGCAGTGTTGACGCGCGACAAGGGCATTGTTGACGCGCGACAAGAGCTGTACTGACGCGCGACAAGAGCTGTACTGATGCGCGACAAGAGCTGTACTGACGCGCGACAAGAGGTGTTCTGACGCGCGAAGTGTTGACGCGCGACTTGGGCAAAGAAGTGTTGACACGCGACAGAGGAAGTGTTGACGCGCGAAAAGGAAGTGACGCGCGACAGAGGAAGTGTTGACGCGCGACTTGGGCAGTGTTGACGCGCGACAGTATATTAAGACAGTGGACGCGCGACCTCAGACAGTGGACGCGCGACAAGACCTCAGACTGGACAGAGTCGCTACTTGGTTCTTTTGCTGACGCAGGACTCTTTTCAGAATAATGGAAGGTGCCAGCTCAAAGAATACGAATAACCTAAAAGTAAGTAAGAAATCTCAGAAATCACTCTTCAAGTATTTTGGAAACTCTGCGGATACAGATATTGTAAATACCAATCATATAGATGCCACCACAGAGAATCAGAATACTGACTGTGTGGAAGGAATTATTGAGGTGGACATGCATTCTGCACAGTATCAAAGTCAAACAAATGAAACCTACGATAATATGCCAGATCTTGAAGATATTGTTCCTGTTGGGGTGCAACCAGAAGTGCAGCTAGATATCACAGATACAAACACTCAGCAAAATGGAAGACAGAAATCAAAATCAAACTCCGGTCCAAGAAAGAGGAAACCAGGTGATTGTGATATTGCTCAAAATTCTACTCAAAAAAGTAAAGCATTAAAAACGAACAAGAATATGTGGACCATTGGCAGGACATACAAGTTTGATTGGGCAGCTAAATTTCCGTTTATTGAACCTGTACAATCATCTAATTCTGAAGAAATCCCATCTGAATGTACATGTAAAATATGTACGTGGAAATTGGGAAAGCAACAAAAAATGCAACTGAAGCTGGACACTATAGAAAAACATTGTGGAAAACAATATTTAACTGTAACAGGGGCGGATGGCCAGAAAATCAAAACACATAGGTGGAAAACTGAAAAAGAATGCATGCATGTTAGATACGCAGCGGAATATGAGGCAGAGCAGAAAAAACACAGACATCTGTTGGAAAAGGGAGGAACGATCACATCGCATATTGGTAAGATGAAAGAAACAAATCTACATGCAAAATTCATACAATTCTCTACTCTTTTTCAAATACTTAAAAAAGGAAGAGCGATTTCAGATTTCCTCGATTTCAAAGTTTTGTATCAATTTAACGGAATGCTGAATGTACCTCAGTCTCATTGGTCTGAGAGTAGTGGATGGGAAATGGCAAAATGCCTCTCGATGATAGAGAAGGAAGATTTGAAAGAGAATGTAAAAAAAGCAAACTTTATCTCTCTTTCAATTGATGAAGTGACAGCAGTCGACAACACCGCATGGGTATGTATCCACATCTATACTTTAGAAAATCATATAAGGACACCTCATCTGTTGGGTGTTATGAAAATGGTTGAAAACTGCAATGCCGAAAACCTATATAAAATAGTTGTTTCTCATTTGAAAGATGTTGCTGGTATGACTGATTATGAAATTGCTACGAAGTTGGTATGCGTTGGAGCAGATGGTGCATCTGTCATGCAGGGTCACCGAACAGGGCTCTGTGTTAGATTACAAACAACAGTGGCCCCATATATGCTACCAATTCACTGTATGGCTCACAGAATGAATTTAGCGTATAAAATGGTAAGCAACCACGAAAATGTTGCTAAATTAGAAGACCTTATAAGAGAACTTCATGCCTATATGTCAAGCAGCCCAAAGCGTTTTCTCGAGTTCCAAAAATTTGCAATTGGAATTACAGATGGCAAAAAACTTCTGAAGGATGTGGAGACTAGATGGATCTCTTTGTATGAACCTGCATGCAGAGTTCGTGAGGAGTATCCTTCATTGGTTGGTTTCATGCACAAATACCGTCATGAAGTTGATAGGGCAAGGGACTTGTTGTTCCGTTTAACTGATTTGGAGACATTGCTTACATTGGTTGGTATTCTTCCAATGTTAAAGGAGATCAATACACTGATGAAGCATGCACAGGGCAGATTAATCTATATTGTGGATTTTATACGGATGAGGAAAATGGTATGTCAAAGTCTTGATATATTGTACTGTTCCAATGATAGTTTTGATGCACCTGTTTTTGAAAATTGGAGAGATTTATTAGATCTTAAAAATCCTAACACCTTTTTGAGATTTAATATCCACGATCACCTCTGCATCACTGTTAATGGGAGGGAAATACCTGTGCACATTTTGCAAAAACGTCAAGCTATTACAGGATCGGAACGAGAAGATGTTCCCGTGACACGTAATTTGTTTGAGTCTGTTATAGTTGAAACAAGAATAAAGCTTAAAAAAATTTCAGAAACCTTGTCATCAGAAATTAGGGAACGTTTCTGTAAAGATAAAATTCTGGAAGCCATGGGTGTGATGAATCCTAATTTTTGGAATACTGAAGGTGGCCGTGCAGACTTTGTCAGTAAGCATTTCCATAAATCAATGGGTACAATAATGGAACAATTTACAAAGACGTCAGAGCTCAAGGGTGTGGAAATCAAAGGTATACTGAATGCCGATTTATTAAAGTTTCAGTCAACAAATTTTGCAACAACAATGAGGAACCAATATAAGAATTTAGATCAACCTTCTGAAAGTGGTGCTATTACAAGGCTGTGGCGAGGAATCTATCAAAGTTCTATTTTACAAGAAGATATCAGTGAATATTTCAGATTATATGAGTTATGCCAAACAATGATTTTGGGGTCTGTGGAGGATGAAAGGGTTTTCAGTGCATTGTCATTTATAAAATCAAAACTGAGAAACAGGTTGGATAAAAATCTGGAAAGTTGCATGAGGTGTTATGTTTCTCGATACTCCATCGAAACCTTTCCGTTCGACAGAGCAATTGCGCACTGGAATTCCCTTTGCGAAAGAAGAGGTGTGAATAATACAGCTACAAGTACAAATATTCCCAACCTTGAGAGTGTAATTGGCTCTTCGTCACATTCTACAGAAGACAACATCGACTTTGATGAAGCTATTGATAATGGATTGTTTCAACTTTAAATAGGTATCTTCTTTATCTATCTTTTATCTTTATCATTAAAGATGTTACAGGTCTATATACTAAAAATGTCAGGCAATTCACCCATCTATCTACTAATACATTTCTCGTGTTGGGTTTTTTTAAAACACAGATCTAGCTCATTACCAGTGGCAATGATGATTTCAACTTTAAGGAGGTATCTTTTTCCCCTTAATCTTATTGTTTGTTACTATTCATTTTTTCAGCTCTGGTTATCATTAAAGATGTTACAGGTGTATGTATTTACATTTAGTTAAATACAATATTTTTACTTTTTGAAAATGTGGGTTGACATCCGTCCGAGGAAGCTGTTACTTCTCGGGACTGACAATGTCAGGCAACTCACCCATCTTCTACTAATCCATTTTTTGTGTTGAATTTTTTTTAAGACAAAGATCTAGCACATTACCGGTGATGATTTCAATTTTAAATAGGTATCTTCTTCAACATAATCTTATTGTTTGTTACTATTCATTTTTTCAGCTCTGGTTATCATTAAAGATGTTACAGGTGTATGTATTTACATTTAGTTAAATACAACATTTTTACTTTTTGAAAACGTGGGTTGACATCCGTCCGAGGAAGCTGTTACTTCTCGGGACTGACAATGTCAGGCAACTCACCCATCTATCTACTAATCCATTTTTTGTGTTGAATTTTTTTTAAGACAAAGATCTAGCACATTACCGGTGATGATTTCAATTTTAAATAGGTATCTTCTTCAACATAATCTTATTGATTGTTACTTTACATTTTTTCAGCTCTTGTTATCATTAAAGACGTTACAAGTCTAATTCTATATATTTACATTTATTTAAAGATATTGTTGGTCTATATATTTAAAGATGTTGCTGGCACTTCTCAGGAGTCAGGACTGACAATGTCAGGCAACTCACCCCTATATCTACAATGTCATGTAAAACAAAGATCTAGCACGTTACCCTTGATGATTTCACAGCAATCTAATACGCAAGAGGTAAGCTAAACCCTAGCATATTTGCAATTATGTTTAATTTCTTACCAGTGATGATTCTTTCTTGATTTCTCAGAATTATATTTAATTTATTTTTAAATATAAGTCCACATAAAATTCCTCATAAAATTCACATAAAATTCGGGATAAACAATACATTATACGATTTTAAATATAAGTCCACATAAAATTCCTCATCATCCATATATATCATATCATCACCATATCATTATCATATCCTGAGTCCTGACACTACAATTATTATTAATACAATTATTTATCTAATTTTAAATTTATTAAAACAATTTCATTTTTTAAAATAATTCATAATCATATCATTACAATTCTATTCGTTCTAATGTCATCTATATCCATTCTAATCATTAATGTCATCTATATCCATTATAACACATTCCATTTATTTATCATCTATATCCATTCTAATGACATTATGATCATATCGTTACAAGTGTAGAGAATAATTATCTTAAAACAAGTTCAAAAGTCTAGAGAAGAAGAATTACTGTGCTTGATGATAAATCTACGTCCACATTAAATTGATCATCGTCTTTCATCATCATCTATCATTAATTATCAATTATCATCATTCATCATCTACGTCCACATACAATTCATGACAACTCAAGTAAACAAGAAACATACATATAATTCATGATAATCACCATCTAATGCAATTAAAATTAAAGATTGTATATAAATCCATATAATTAAATTCAAAAACCATAGTACATACTCAATAGTAGAAGTTTTCAAATTCAATATTTAAAGTTTCCTCAATAATAAAAGTTTCTAGTTTTCAAAACCCTCTCTTTCTTTATCCAATTCTACTCTGCACTCTTCCCCAACGGCTTCTTCCACTGTGGCTGTACCTCTTTCCCCAAAACCAGAAATCTCCATGCGACAGCAAATTTGGATCAGCTGCAGCGTATAAACTATCCCGTTGCCAATAATTTTCATAACGACTAATAATCTCATTGATAAGAACCTTAGCCCTTCTCTCCCATTCTATAAGCTGATTGATATGAGGAAGCATCTCCATCTTTCTCATCAACCCACACAAAATCTTTTTTGTGCTTGTCCAGTTGTATGAAATACTCCTTGCCCTCTTTAGAAGTACTTGTGCCAAAACCCTGTATGGTCCAAGCAACAAGTGATACCTAATCAGCAAGTGAACAAAACCAGAACTTGAAAACATATAAAGAGAAAACAAACTAGCATTACTTTGTAGTACTATATGGTCCAGCCAGTTATCGATCCACTCAATGATTCTCTCCAAGCTTCATACTCAGGAATTGTGTAAAAAGATAACACATTTCCATTTTTGTGAGTTGCCTACATCAACATGTGCCAAAATTAGACATGGAGATAAATAACATCTGGAGGCTTAAAAACAAATATAAAGAGTCTCAATACACTCAACCAAATATACAGGGGGAACAGTTACCCTGACAATAGGAGTGATAAATTCCACAACAAATGAAGGAATTTTAAGCAGTGATGGCCAGGTATGGTGTATGAAATTGATCAGCAATCCTTTGATGTGGGAACCATCATGGTCCTTTAAGAGACAAAGGACAAGTCAAAAAGGATCTCACTAGAAAGGATGTGTCAGAATTAAGCAGAAACTAAACAGCGCTATACAAAGATCATGTACCTGGTCTGTCATTATCATCAGATGGCCATATCTTAAAGATTTAATGCTGTCATATATTTTATCTTCCTGTAGACCAAGGATTTTTTTTATATTTACTATCTCTTTATTCTCCATTTGTTGGTGAGTGGTAGCTTCCCTGACATTGAGCAGCTTACCTCTGAGAGGAAACACGCCATAATAATATTGACCAACAATAGATATTCCTGCCACCTGATAGAATAAAGATAACTAAAATAACAAAAAATTAAATTGGAAAGTGATGTCGAAACATGTCACAATACTACCAAATTCAGTATTCACATTTCCCTGATTCAAGGCACAAACACTTACAGCAAGAGCCTTGGCTGAGTCACCCTCTGTTAATATTAAAGTACATTGATCAGAATTCTTCCCCCTTGATTGATTTGCATCATCAAGTTTGGGAACATCAATTAATTTCCCCTTCTTGGTTCCATCAGTTTTCTTAAGATCTTTTTTTTGTTTAAACTTTTCCACTGCACTCATCAGGTCAATCAAAGTTACAAAGCTCATCTTAGACACTAGCATTGCAAAAATTACATGTACTCAGAAATGCTACATATTAGACACCACGCCTTTATTTATTGACATGGGCTGCAAATGCGAAACAGTGAAAATTACTATAAATTTATAACAGCAAATTGTATCAGAATAAAAAATATGAATTAAAACGAATTATACTTACAATCAACATGGAAACCGAACGTTGATTCGAGAAAATTCTTTTCTTCCACGAGTGTTGCCTTGGTTGTAACAATTGGTAAATTTTTGAACGAAAGGCCCGTAAACCGATGGATGTCATTTGCTTCGATACTGAATTGAAAAATTCGGCCATCGTTCAGAGTCACATAAAAAATGCCGTCCTCTGAATTGTAGGATGACAGAAAGTAATTCAAAATATCCGGATCTGTTTCGAAATGGGGCATATTAACGAGCCCTGTAAATTCACACGCATCCATTAAATAGTTATATTCTGAAGACATCTTTAAAACAGTATGGATGTGAGGGCATAAGAACATCGATTGAATTGGATTCTCTTGATTTTTGTTACTGAACTTGCAGTTGGGAAGCATCGAGACCTGCAAAAAATCAAGAGCTGGAAGGTGAAAACGAGAAAATGACCGGTTGAAGGGTATTTATAGGCTAAATTGGGCGTCAATGGCTTCACTTGACGCACGCGTCAAAGGTTCTAGCTGACGCGCGACAATAGTCCTAGCTGACGCGCGACAATAGGATCCAGCGACGCGCGTCAATAAGAGAAAGTGACGCGTCAATAAGATCCAGTGACGCGCGTCAATAGGAGCCAGCGACGCGCGTCAATAGGAGCCAGTGACGCGCGTCAATAGAATCCAGTGACGCGCGTCAGAGTCAGTGACGCGCGTCATTAGGACGCGCGTCAGCCAGTGACGCGCGTCAATAGGAGGTCCAGTGACCAGTGACGCGTCATTAGGTGCCAGTGACGCGCGTCATTCATTAGGTGCCAGTGACGCGCGTCATTAGGTGCCAGTGACGCGCGTCAATAGCGGGGTGTCGCGCGTCGGTCAAGACCATTGACGTTCCATTGACGCGCGTCAGGAGTGATGAGTGACTAGATGGATCTCTTTATGCACAGAGAAAGCCTGAGACTACCAAATAATTGATTTCTTATCCAAAATTTAATGGAATTCGAAGTTTTCACCTCTTTTGCTCTAGAGGAAATTCCCTTCATGTTTGCAATGCAGCCAATTGAGATGAAGCCTTCAAATTTATCCCCAGACCAAAGAAACAGTGTTTGGTGTGTACTTGATGATGATATAGGGTCTTGTTTGATAAGTTCAAAAAGAAACTTCATGATATATGCTAAGACTGAGTTTGAGATGAGGTACCAGTAAGGCACTCTTGACAAAATTTACACAATGTTACCTTTTTAAGATGATCCAACCTTGCACAGAGAACTTTATGTTGAGCTGTAAAAAAAATTTCAATATTTGAGACACTTGATTTTATCAATTGTACTTCAAGAAGATCATGATTAATCAATTCAAGGCATAGAAATGGGGGAGCTTCAAGAAAATTGTCTTCAAACATACACTTGAACATTGTATCTTCAGCAAAGGAAAACAAAACAAGGTGGTAGCAGGAATTTTATACTTTGATACTCATTGCAATGGTCAACCAAGTATTTCATCAGCTCAACAATGATAATTAGAAGAAAGTAAAAACAACTTTCCGTTACACAACAATTTTGATCACTTTACCCTTATTGTATCTTTCAAACCTCATTCTTGTAACTAACATGATATGTAAACAACCTTATTGAGCTATGATCATATGCACCACCTTAAAAATTTGAAAAAAAAAGAGACATATTTTAATTCAACCACTCCAAGAAGCAGTCCTGAAGAGAGAATCTCAAGATGTGAATCCTATACAACATATTTTGATACTGATCCATTTTCCCCAAAACATTTTACAATATCTCAAGATGTGAATCCTATACAAAATTAACTTCTATGATTTATCTGAAGAAGGCACTGTATTTTTTCTTGGATGCTAAGCAGACAAGTTGTTTAGTCTGCATTTCTAAGCGATCGAGTTTTATAAAAACTTGAATAAGTTTAAATACTCATTTCAAAATCTAATTAAATTTGGCATGAAGCACTAAAAGACACTCCTATACACATTTCATGTTTTGGTTAACCATGGGTTTTCCTAAAGATGTTACAGGTCTATATACTAAAAATGTCAGGCAATTCACCCATCTATCTACTAATCCATTTCTCGTGTTGGGTTTTTTTAAAACACAGATCTAGCTCATTACCAGTGGCAGTGATGATTTCAACTTTAAGCAGGTATCTTTTTCCCCTTAATCTTATTATTTATTACTATTCATTTTTTCAGCTCTGGTTTTCATTAAAGATGTTACAGGTCTATATACTAAAAATGTCAGGCAATTCACCCATCTATCTACTAATCCATTTCTCGTGTTGGGTTTTTTTGAAACACAGATATAGCTCATTACCAGTGGCAGTGATGATTTCAACTTTAAGGAGGTATCTTTTTCCCCTTAATCTTATTGTTTGTTACTATTCATTTTTTTCAGCTCTGGTTATCATTAAAGATGTCTATGTATTTACATTTAGTTAAATACAATATTTTATTTTTTGAAAACGTGGGTTGACATCCGTCCGAGGAAGCTGTTACTTCTCCGGACTGACAATGTCAGGCAACTCACCCATCTATCTACTAATCCATTTTTTGTGTTGAATTTTATTAAGACAAAGATCTAGCACATTACCGGGGATGATTTCAATTTTAAATAGGTATCTTCTTCAACATCATCTTATTGTTTGTTACTTTACATTTTTTCAGCTCTTGTTATCATTTATTTAAAGATATTGTTGGTCTATATATTTAAAGATGTTGCTGGCACTTCTCAGGACTGACAATGTCAGGCAACTCACCCCTCTATCTACAATGTCAGGAAAAACAAAGATCTAGCACGTTACCCTTGATGATTTCACAGCAATCTAATACGCAAGAGGTAAGCTAAACCCTATGATATTTGCAATTATGTTTAATTTCTTACCAGTGATGATTCTTTCTTGATTTCTTAGAATTATATTTAATTTATTTTTTATATGTGGAAAATCCTTTGATATATTTTTTTAACTGCGGGATAAACTATTAAACAATACATTATACTATTATAAATATAAGTCCTGACACTCTTCCTAAAATTCCATGCTTTGTCATAGATCCATCACTTCTTCAGATTTCTCCATGAAGAAATAGATCTATTTTTAGACTTATAATGATCATCCTCTAACACGAAGTTATTCAAACTCAATTCTAATGCTATCTTCCATATCCTATAGTCACCCACCCAAATCTACACTAATCACAACTATTTAAATCAACTTGACAGAGTCTTTATCTAATAAAAATCCTTTCTAGAATAAAACTGACTTTATCTAAACTATCCTGCAAATGTAGTGTGCCTTCTTCAACATAAATACTACACACATAGTTTGCTATGATCTAGTTTACAACCTTCAATATTTTCTTACACACTCAAAATTATTCCAACTTATAGCCTCCCAGTTCTAATCCACAATTATTCTTCACCCTTATCAAATATTAAAAAATGATAGGATTCTTCAACCTTATATGTTTTACATTAAACTTCAAAGTTCTATATCGAGCTTGACCTATCTTTTAATCACATGGTTATTCCAACTTTGGTTAATCTAGATTCCATAACCTTGACTATTTAGAGCAACTTGTCAATCTACTCTACACAAAACAATATCCATGATAACAAAACCATATCTTTTAAACCATGGTCTTGATTGTTTCCAGCAAAACGTTATTTTCTGACAAATGGTCTTGACTATTTTGGATGTCAAACAACCTCTCTAATGAGAGATTATGCACTTATATAGAGGTGAATCTCTTTAAAATAGAATTTTCCTACACCATAAGTCTATTAAGGAGAAATCCTAAAGATCTGCTTCAAATCTTAGTTGCTATTTTTTCCCAAAAACATAATTTTCAAGATAATTAAAGTCCCACAAGATATTTAGGCACTACATTTTACATTATACACATTAAATTGATCATCGTCTTTCATCATCATCTATCATTAATTATCAGTTATCATCATTCATCATCTACGTCCACATACAATTCATGACAATGCAAGTAAACAAGAAACATACATATAATTCATGATAATCACCATCTAATGCAATTAAAATTAAAGACTATATAAATCCATATTATTAAATTCAAATACCATAGTACATACTCAATAGTAGAAGTTTTCAAATTCAATATATAAAGTTTCCTCAATAATAAAAGTTTCTAATTTTCAAAACCCTCTTTTTCTTTATACAATTCTACTCTGCTCTCTTCCCCAACGGCTTCTTCCACTGTGGATGTACCTCTTTCCCCAACACCAGAAATAACCCCTGAACTTATAAGATCTTCTGCAGCACTGTCCAGATTTTTTATAATTCTTTCTTCTTGATTTGTTGCATCTCCATGCGACAGCAAATTTGGATCAGCAGCTGCTTTGGCTTTGAATAATATGTCAGGGTCGAGACCATGCTCTTTAATTATCCGCTTTAGTGTATTGTTTTGTTTGTTAACCAAAACAATATTTTGCTTCAAATTTTTTGCTGCGGATAAGCTGTTCTTTGCTGTTTCCAAGTGAACTTGCAAAACCTTCGCCTGACTCTTCAAATTTTCATATTTCAACTGCACAAAAAGAGTAATGTCAATTCAAAATATTAATGTAAATTCAAAATTTCAAATTAACAAAAATGATTGTTTAAATGTAATAGTACTTACAACAGCTCTATCTCTTTCGGCATTTGCGATTGATACCAAATCCTTGTCCTTGGACCATTTGTTAAAATATGCCTGGGCCTCGGCACTAATATTTTCCAATTTGTTTAGTGCCTTATCTAAAATGTCGTCTTTATAGTTGTTGTTAAACGTGACAGTCCCACATCTTACTTGGGTAAGTAAGGAATCCATCTTCGCAGGTTGATTCTGGACTGCAGCGTATAAACTATCCCGTTGCCAATAATTTTCATAACGACTAATAATTTCATTGATAAGAACTTTAGCCCTTTTCTCCCATTCTATAAGCTGTTGGATATGAGGAATAATAAACTCACTGATATGGGATTGACAATCATTACCAATTAAGTTCTCCAAAGGAAAACGTGGCAACTGTTCACTATCTGAATCTGATGCAGACGATCTTGCTGGAGAAGAATGGGGGCTTTCACCAAGATCAACTGCTCCTTGTTTCTGCCTTTGGGTGGGCTGATCCTGTTTTTGAAAAAATTAATCAAGATTTAGATAAATAAATTTAAATCAGAATGTAATTCAAAATTGTAAAGCATATTAAAATTGAAATTTGAAGTATACCTGCTGGCCTTGAATCATCTCGCGGGTATCGAAAAAACCAGTTGGGTCATTGCTATCAATGCCCAAATAATCTTCATCTAAATTTATATTGTTCAAAACAGATATGCCCGTTGCACTGGGCAAGCCACCAAGTGATAGAGTTGGAATTCGAAACGAGGAGGCAAGGTTTAGTGTCCCACTAGGGGCCGGAGCAAAAGGCATGCGTTTACCAATGTTCTTTTTCACTGTTCCTCTGGTTGGCATTTTAAAAATTAATGGTTGAGTGGGTGTCGGTGCCGTGGTTTGATCATGACTGACATGTGCTGAAAAGTACAAGAAAAAAATGAAAAATATTAAAACAATTCATAAAGTCAAAACTACGAAATTAAACGTACTATAGAAAAGTTGTACCTTGTTGTCGAGGGGTTGTTTTTCTCGGTGCTACGGGTGGCCTTGTAGGAGTTGTACTCAGTGGCTGTTCAGAAGATATGAATGCATGCGACTGTATGGAGTGAGTTGGGGAAGAAGGTTCCAAAGTCCCTGCAATTCATCAATATTAAATAATGTCAATTCTTTTGGTTAAAATTTAAATTGAAAAATAAATATGCAACTTTGGAATTTGTAAATAATATATGAGAATGTATTACTTCTCTGGCGTTTAACGAGTTCAAACTGTTGAGGGTTTGGAGAGGAGTGAGCTTCCATTTCAGATTGGGAGTCCCCCGAAGCCTCCGCGTGTTGTTGGCCTCTTCCTCTCGATAATTTCTTTTTTCGGGGAAGGGCTTCAAGATATCTTCTCTGCAAAACATTAAAATTTAAGTTTTAATAACTGCACTGTAATGTCGAAAATTGAAATACAATTACAAACTAAATAGTTTATACCTGTTGTTCTTCAAATGGAATTGAGAATTTCTTCAAAGCCTCATCAGAGCAAGTAGGAATTTCTTTATCTTTTAAATTTAAAATTGCCTCATAGTAGAAGCCGAGGAGATAGTTTGTTGAATAAATGAAAGGTTTATCTGAGAGTTTTGAATTTATTATGTCAGTTCTTATTTTTTTGGATAGATATGTGCACCAATCGAATTGTCGTTTTGAGATAGTGGCACAAATGTATGCGATGGCCCAATTTGGTATATCTGTTTGGCGACCCTGCAAAACAATTCTGGCTTGAAAAAATGAAATAAGTGCAGCAAGAAAGTGGTGTGCAATTGATTGTGTATCTACACCACGCCTGGATTTATTGACATGGGCTGCAAATGCGAAACAGTGATAATTACTATAAATTTATAACAGCAAATTGTATCAGAATAAAAAACAATAAAAAATATGAATTAAAACGAATTATACTTACAATCAACATGGAAACCGTACGTTGATTCGAGAAATTTCTTGTCTTCTTCCAGGAGTGTTGCCTTGGTTGTAACAATTGGTAAATTTCTGAAAGGAAGGCCCGTAAACCGATGGATGTCATTTGCTTCAATAGTGAATTGGAACATTTGGCCATCGTTCAGAGTCACATAAAAAATACCGTCCTCTGAATTGTAGCATGACAGAAGGTAATTCAAAATATCCGGATCTGTTTCGAAATGGGGCATATTCACGAGCCCTGTAAATTCACACTCTTCCATCAAAGCTTGATATTCTGAAGACATCTTTAAAGCCGTATGGATGTGAGGGCATAAGGGATTCCTGTAGTTGATCTTCGAAATCGATTGAGTTGGATTCTCTTGATTTTCTTGCTGAACTTACAATTGGGAAGCATGTGAAGTCGACATTATAGCTGTAATTGCGTCTTTGACAACGATTTAGACCTGCAAAAATTCAAGAACGGGAAAACGAAAACGAGAAAATGAGCGGCACAAGGGTATTTATAAGCTAAATAGGGCGTCACTGGCCCCTATTGACGCGCGTCATTTGCCCCTACTGACGCGCGTCACTGGGTACTATTGACGCGCGTCAGCTCTAACTTTTGTCGCGCGTCATCTAAGACATTTGACGCGCGACACTGGCACCTAGTGACGCGCGACACTGTCCCCTACTGACGCGCGTCACTTCCTCCTATTGTCGCGCGTCACTTCCTCCTATTGTCGCGCATCAGCTATTACCTTTGACGCGCGTCAATAGGTTCCAGTGACGCGCGTCATTAGGGTACAGTGTCGCGCGTCAATAGAAGCCAGTGTCACGCGTCAAAGGTCATAGCTGACGCGCGACAATAGTCCTAGCTGACGCACGTCAATAGGAGAGTGACACGCGTCAGTAGGAGCAAGTGACGCGCGTCAGTAGGAGCAAATGACGCGCGTCATCAGGGGCCAGTGACGCGCGACAGTAGGAGGCAGTGTCGCGCGTCATTAATAGACACTGACGCGCGACAGTAGGTGACAATGTCGCGCGTCATTACGATCCAGTGTCGTGCGTCATTACTATCCTGCGTCGCGCGTCATTACGAACTAGTGTCGCGCCAGTGTCGCGCGTCATTACAAACTAGTGTCGTTCCAGTGACGCGCGTCATTACGAACTAGTGTTGTCGCACGTCACTGATGGAGCCATGAAAAACCAGGCGAAAATTTTATTTTTGAATACTGTCAAATTCACCTTTCGCTGAAACTGGTTACGGGGATATCACATTCCATGTGCCTTTTGGCCATATTACTATCTACAATGATTCATTTCTCAAATATTCACAACATCTCACTCATTGGTATGCACATGGATGTCTACAAACACTTTTCACCAATAAAGAGTACACAATGCACATTTATAATTTACGTTGCAATGGCTCCTTATATGATCCACCACACATTGTTTCTTACCGAGTTTGTGACGCATCTCCATTTGGCTTTGATCAACACAATGATGATATTTTAGACAGTTTCAATTGATCTTTCTCATCATTTTAAACTTAGGGGGTATCATGATTACTCTTCCCCCAATTCTATCATTGATAGGAGTTTCATACTTCTAATATATCACTTTTTTAATTTTTGTCTAGTCATCCACATGGTTTTTGCACATCTTGATACATTTGTATCATCATTTCCCAATGACACACTCTTGTTCCAGGGTTAATAATCAACTACTGAGGGTAAAAATATAAAATGAACCTCACCACACTCACTCATTCTCTACGCTCTACCCTTTGGAGATCTTATCTTTCTACTGCACAATCCAAATCATTTCCCGATGACACACCCCTATTATATGGTTCATTCTCGATTGTTGAGTGGGAATTTATAAATGAAATTCATCACATACATACTCATACACATCCACTCAGGGGTACACATATATTATCACAATCACTCTTCATTTCATTCCATCTCATGCATCCACAACATACTACATTTCTTGGTTGCATTTACTCTGGATTTCTTATGTTTACACATACAATTTATTACACATGCTAGAAAAATATATTGTATGTATTTACACACATGCACTTTCACTTGACTTCTAGTTATCACAACAAGATTTACAGAAATATTTACACGCAACATGGATTCTTTGCATAGTTCCTCATCCCAATCCCATAGTGGCTCCTCGGGCCATCCACTTTCATACTCACTACAGGTGTTATTGTTTCATTTTTCATACCACGTTAATATATCGGATTATACAAGCTTTGAAATACTTTATTTCTAACATGCTAATGGGTGCTTCATGTGTAACATTTTCTTTGTAGGTATATTTAATTCCATGGTTGTCTGTTACTTTCTTTACCATTGTTTGTCACTTTTTTCCATTGCTTTTGGGTTTTTCCCTTTGTTTTGTGTGCACACTCCATGATTTTTTCCACTTTGTCCTTGATTTTATTGCGACATCATGAGTGATGCCACATGTTGGAAACATACTTTCTGTTGTCTATATTATCTTCTTTTGTATTAGCTTACACATTTTCTTCTTTCTTGCTAGTTTACATATTATCTTCTACATGCGTGTTTAATGTGTTTGCACTAACATTTATTTCTATCCATTTTATTTGTGTGTTACTTGGTTTCTACCAATCACATTATATCCTTCCTGTAGGGTATCAGTTTTAGTTAAGCGGTCGGTCATTTTTTGGGCCACATAATCCTTAGCAACGTTGCATGCACCCCCAACAAGGGGGTGAATCACTGGGTGAATCAGTCACCCCATATAATAGTTTAGAATCATAGTTCAATACCGGTACAACACATTCTTCAATCTCAACAACAACCCAAAACCTAACTTGGGTGTTCAGCATAGCACAAACACCAACTCTTAGACACAGACAATAGCACATAGGTGCCCCTTACCCTTCATGGGTGTCTATGACTAGGGACATTTACACAACGTTTCTTAGTTCAGTAAATTATTTGTAGTTTACACAACGTATTTTACATGACACATAGTCCTTCAACACTCTATATGCATACATTCCACCATTTTTTACTTTCACATTAGATGGAAATGGATCAGATTTGTACACACCAAATGTAGTGGTTCTTTAAATTCAGGAAGCAGTTAAAATTTGGAGAATAACACTGGACTTTTCTCCCTACAATTCTTCCATACTTGATGTAGCTGGTGTGAAATCGCCCAAAAAAATTACATTCAACGCAACTGGCGTGAGATCGCCTAAAAAAATCATTCTTCTATAAAATCTATAGGATCATTTCTATCTCTTTTACTCATCACAAACCAGGCTCACATGTTCCTTTTCACATTTTACATACTTTCTCATCTGATTTTTACATTTTCTCTCAAATTTTTCATATACACATATTTGAATACTTGTTCGTTCTTCTCTTTTGTAGGTACATCCTTATGGGAAGTGGTATTCACATCATTCACACATCATAGACATAAATCATGCATCATCACATATCTAACGACATCAACAATAGGTACAACAAGACATTTACACATACACTTTTGTCCCTACCTAGGGTCATCACCATTTTTCACTTCGTCTTCTCTATCATCCATGCTTCATATTTTTTTATCACTCCACGCTTTTCCTTGTCTCCTTGACACAATTTTCTCTATTGATCTATATGATTATCAAGTGAAAATCTCTTATCTACTTTATGTTATTGATTATTCACTCAAAAACATAAATTTGGAGAAAATGTGGACACTAAATCACATACTATGGGTATATTTATAGTCCTAATCACATACTACTATTCATATGATTCCTAAGTGAGAAAATTATTAATTGATAACTTTCTTTGGCCTCTTTGATTGATTTTTTATTTTTTATATTAGTCTAACACTTCGGCTTTCCCAGTCTATCTTATCATAAGCATTTATGACTCTTGACACCTACTCCTAGCCAGGACGCCAATGCTCAGACGCCCCCATCCCTTCTAGGCACCCACAACCTCTTCGTACTGTACTTGCATATTTTGGGTCTCTTCTATCCATTTGGGCATCTTATTTCTTATTAGTTGTCCTTCCAGTCATTAATTACAAAATTTTAACAAAGAAATCATATAAATATAAAGCTATATGGCGATAAAAAGGACCAAACACTAAGCATTAGCTATCACCACTTAAGGTTGTTTCCAAAGGCATTTACAAGAGCATTCAAGCATCTATCTATCATACATAAAAGAACAAGGGACTAAATTATTCCAGATTTTTCAATGAACACATCTATCTACATTTCCTACATCTAGTGATTTCTTGTTATTAAGTGTGACTCACAAAATATCCACCTAGGGCAATATTTATTCACACACACACAGAGAACTACATGGGGTTTGTAATTTAGTGCAGCGCTTGGTCGTAAGTTCACTTTGTTGACATCTAAGGACAGTCTAACCTCCTTTTTTCATCTTTATTTTTTATGATTTTATGTAGTTTGAGGGTTTTATAGGTGATTATTTCTTATTTCAGATTTCAGGTGAATAACAATGAAGTGCAGTGACATATAGGAGATAAAAGGTGATAACCAGTGAACATCTCATGACCTTGTAAAATTAGGTTTCACAACTTCTTAGAAGTCACAGGAGCCCAAAATAGGTCTCTCACATCATAGACACCCCTGACCTTACATAGGTGCCCTAGTCCTTGCATTTCCCACACTTTTTCATTTTTTTGGTTTCATGTGAATGCTCTGAGTTCTTGTTCCAACATTTTTCCAACTCCTCATACCTTTGGGATCATTGTGAATAAAATAATTATTTTATCCCTTCCTTTGCAACTAGGGTTTCATTTTTTCTAGATTATTGTGTTGGGTCAAAATCTATACTTAATTTTTTATATCATATGTGTTTCAGATAGATATGTAGATTTAATATTTATTTAAATCAATATTTTCTTAATCAGAACCAAATGAGGGTGATATATGACCCTGTTTCGATCTCCAATGCCATTCTAGCATCAAAATCTAGCAAAGCTCCTCTTAGCTCAGGTGAGAAGTGAAAGAAGGAAAAAAATTCCAAAGTCTAGTTTTAGCAGCTCCCAAAGCATTCAAAGGAATGTTTCTTATCCAATTTTTGTAATGGATTAACATACAATATTTATGATTTATTTTTTCACTCAGGACTAAGATGAAGATGACAAAACAAGGGGAATGAGGCTAGGTTGGGCTGCCATATTCGCACTTATCAACTTTACACATGTTTGTATTGGTTGAATATATGTAGGCAAGTACCACAAGGGGTGATTATGTATGTGAAAATCCAAATGAAACGTGTCACATCTTCTACAATCACCCTCTTTACGTAAAACCAATCATAGAACTCAATCACAACCCAACCTCTACTTCTTCTTTTTTTGATATTTAATCATATTTACCATTAACATATGTCTAAAAAATACTTTAAATTTTCATAATAATAATTTTATTATTATTATTATTACTATATAATTTATTGTTAATATTATGAAACTACAATATAATAGAGACCATGAAACTAACAAACCATAAACTTTAGGTGAAATACACAATTGCCATAATGTAAGGTACAATATTTACGAAAAAAGATTAACATCTAGTGAAAGCCCCAATACTTCTCAATGACCACCACCTTATGCTTGTTGACCAGATGTGTTATAGTAGGGCACTACATCTCCCTCCACTTATAAGAGTATCCTCCTTGATGTGACACAATACCAAGGTTAGGAAATGCTATAGGTAAGTAATGTAAGGTCAAAAAGGAAAACATCGTTTAGTTCCAAGACCTTGTTGATAACATGTGATCTCAAGGGAATAACAATTTTTTTTTATTTTCTTCAATTTCTTAATTTTTGTGAAGATTGGTATTTGTTGGTGTAGCAGCTGAATAACATGATGAGATCCCTCTCCACCACTAGTTTGATCTTTTAGTGTGACAGAAAATCATTTGGTATCAAAGCCAGGAAATTAAATGCGCTAGCCCCAAAGTAGTGTGGTGATGGGTGACCTCCCAGGAAATTCCAAGTTTCACTGCCTCCTAATCCTGTTGGGCCTTATTGGGTGTATAACCGGCTCCATCATGCTAGAGGACTTGGCATAACAACTGAATAACACGATGAGATCCCTCTCCACCATCAACTCGAGATTTTGGTGTGACGGAAAATCATTTTTATTTTTTTATGAATATACATGATGAGCCCAGAGCTCGCGTGGTTGTACCCGGCTCCATCGTGTGGGAGGGTTTTGGCATAGCAACTGGTTAACACGATGAAATCCCTCTCCACTATTGGTTTGATCTTTTGGTTTGATGGCAAATCGTGTAGCTCTGATATCAAGCAGTTAAGCGTGCCACACCCAGAGTAGTTCTAGGATGAGTGACCTCCTAGAAAATTCTTGGTGTCACTTCCTCCTAATGCTATTGGACCTGATTGGGTGTATAATCAGATCCATCGTACAGGAGGGTATTGGCGTAGCAAGTGATTAACACGATGATATCCCTCTCCACCATCAGTTTGAGCTTTTGGTGTGACGGAAAGTCATGTACCTCTGATACCAAATGATTTTCCGTCACACCAAAAGCTCGAACTGATGGTGGAGAGCGATCTCATCATATTATTCAGCTGCTATGCCAATAGTAGTTCTCTCTATCATAGTGAGTCCAAAATAAATTTCATTATGAAAGCTTTTTTCATATTATTTTCTTGTATGAAAAAATTAGTTGGATCGATGTTCCATAATCATTTTCATTTGTTAAAAATTTATATCTCATTACTTTTATTGCTTAGTAAGAATACTTCACTTTTTTTTACAAGAGTTCTAATGATGTACTATATCATGAGGTCATCCAAGATCTATAACCATAACACAGGCCCCAACACATTTAACTCACCTCTCCAAGGTGGAAAGATGGATTAATAAATTGTGATTTTAGGATGATGACCATTTCACCATAAAACACCACATTTTTAGACCAAGAATACACCCTCATAATAAGGTTAAAACATAACAGACCATCCAAAACATAGTCCCTATAATATATAATCCATACAAAAAAATTTATAACATGGTAAATGAAACACAAAACAACTAGGTATGACAAAATAACCTCCATAATAGGTACTAACAAAATCACATCCATAGTGAGGTCTTGAAGACATAATGTAACAAATATCTCTATATAAAATTCCCATTGAGTCCATGTATAATAATATTTATCAACATATATGTAGTCCAGTATCTCAACCTCTCCTCAAGGGAGCTAATAGAACTAAGAAAACATATCAGGGATCCCATTTGTATATCTACCAATGTATTCCCTACATACCCCAAAGTACACTGCCGCCTAATAAACAATAACTATGAAAGAGTGAACCTAACCACACATAATCCATTAATCTTGAATTAGTTACCAAATCCACATCAATGGCGAAGAATATAATCATAAAAACTAGAGAGAATAAAAAATCACTATCCAATCCACTAATTTATACTACATAACATAAATGTGAATCCACCCAAGCGAATAGAGCATCATGAGGTTTTCCCAACCAATGAGGACAAATAATCATAGGATTCTCTCAACCATAGAGGAATCAATATCATATATATATATATATATATATATATATATATATATATATATACTAAAGGAGGACTAAATATCACTAGTGTCACTCCATCATAAGAGGATCGAGTGTCCAATATCCAAGTGAGGAATCAGGATGGGTCACTCAATGTTCCTAGACATATACAACCCCATTACCTCAAAGAAAAGGCCATGTCCCACAGCACCAATTATACAATAATGACACCTTAGGCATACCCTCATACAACAAGAGCACATAACATGAAAAACATAGAACTAGTTCTCCAACTAAAAAAGAAAACCACATAAAATTATTGATGACAATTTATTTCAAGGGCCTAAAAATAATAAAGATTCAAGTCATCAAAAGAGATTAAATCCATGAAATCTTAACAGTCATAAATAAATAACTAAGTAGTTGTATTCAAACAACAAAAGTATCATGAAAAATCCAAAAGTAATAAGAAGTATCTTGAAGCTTGTAAATAAATCAATAAATAAAATGTTGGTTCTAAAAATTTCAAGTTTACAAATATAACACATATGAAAATATCTATATCACAATTATTAGGAATTCTTACATGGGCCACCTATACGGGTACACATCATCTAGTGCACATCTCGATATATATAAATAATATGGATCCAATAAGATATATGTCATGATTTCTGCTCTCCCGAGTGGAAATACTTCTCTAAATTACAAAAAACTACTAATATATGTCACCACTGTCAAATCACATACCCAAATTTTATAACCACTAATGATATATAACTCAATAAAAACTAACCAATCTCTTGATAGCTACCAATATATCTCCAAATATCACCCATGTAATACTACTGTCCAAAAAGGTTCAAACCAAAGTCAATAAAATAAATATCTATAAATTTCTCTATGATGTAACATAGTACCACTCCATAACAAGGCATTAAGGAACCCACTACGCAACATTCTTTTCAGGAGCCACATACCTAGTAGAAAAAGTAGACCAAAGAACATTACAATAACTCCACATGACACACCAACCAAACTCAATATGACACTCATGTTATGTGCAACACACAACAATTACATAAAAATCATTAACAACTTATCAAAAAGGTTCTAGTGCTTAAACCCCATATCTGATACCAATTGTAATGCCCCAAATATTTACCACTCATAATGCACCTAAAAAATTGGCAACTTTTTTGTTGTGAAATCAAACGATGATACACTAAATAACGGTTACACTAGATAATAGAAAATTAACACTAACACTTACCTTACAATAAACCAACATAAAAGAATTACAATTGTCAAATGTGAAAAAATTACATTTTATTACTTCGAGAGTGTTACCTTCATGAAAGCACAATTTAAATTGTTAGGCCTCACAATGGTACAATAATGCAAGTTATCTTAGTGTCATTCTAATTTCCATTCTAGAGTTAGAATTCTATATTTTTTCTCAAACTACCTATATCAAAACATACATATCATCTTCCATTTGTAAAACACAAATGTTAGGTCCAAGAGTGTATAAATTTGTGATAATCTACAACGAACTGTGGTCATCACTCAAGAAGTGAGGTATCCATGAATAAGGTGCTTAACCCATAAAGATATTCCTAACCATTATTATTCTACCAATTATAGCTCACACGTAATTCAAAAAATGCAATGAGAGATGATTTTAACCCATAAATTATTTCATGATTCCCATGTACTTTTCATTTAGGTGTTTCGTAAGTACAAAAAGTAGGTTCAACATAATTTGACCTTCTCTTAATTAGGTATAATGTAGATGATCCGATAATGCATGAGTGTGACCAAGGAATGACATAAAATTTTGTTAGTGATTGTGTGTTTTTTTGTCATTGATATAAATTACATTGATGGGAAAAGGTTTCATGAGGTCATGTGAGTCTCCATGAGGTGTTAGTCCTTTTTCAAACATGAAGGTTGATCGATAGTGTCAGGATTTGGTGAATTGTATAGTGTCCTAGTGTATGATATAATAACTAAAGTCATGGTTTGATTCCTCCAAAGTTGAGTGAATTCTTTCATTTTATAATTCATTGTCCATAAGGTGTGTTAGACATGTAAATGAGTCTGCATGAGGTGAGCATGGTTATTTCATGAGGTTTCATGATTGAGTCAGGTCATTGAAGGCCTATTCCTAGCCTTAGAGCATGCAAAATGATATGGATATGTGAAATTTTGAGATAATAAGTCATAGTCGAGAATTTTAGTAGAATGGTGATAGTATACCTAAGGTTTGTGATGTGTTTTAGGTCATTATTCAGTAATATTATTCATTTATGATGTCCTTGGGAAGAAAAAAGGTGATAACATGGAGTTTAGCACATGTAAGTCTTAATGGATGGAGAAATTGAGACCTATTTCTGATATTTTGTGATTATGTATAGTTAAAGGATGTTTTCATGGTGCTTCATGACAATTTTTAGGTCATTCTGAAGAAGGATTTGCAAGATACTTCAATTTTGGCAAAACTAGGCTTTCCAAAGTGTATTTTTGAGACAAAGTTGACCATATGATGCTCCTTTTGATCTATGTGCTTTTCATTAGAATATGATATCTTTGGAATTTTTTTTGTTATATATGAAGGTTTCAAAAAAATAATGACGTGGTTTTATCATCACATTTTTATGAACGATCGTTAAGAACACAAGTTGCTTTGAAACCCTAACTAAACCCTAGCTCAAAGTGACTTTGGAGAAAGTGAGTATAATGATCCTATTTTGATTCCTTTTTCCAAAGTGATGATTGGATGTTGTATAGGACTCATCTATATTTTCAGAAATCTAAGATAATGCTTATGATAGTATGTGGTCCCCACCTAAAAAAGTTAGTTTATGAATAAGCTAGGTTTAAGAAAAGATTATATAAAGGAGTTGAAAATTAAATATACCTTTGTTTATCCCTTGAGTTTTTATGCATGCCCATGATAGTTTCAGATCATGGTTGGATTACAATATGTTGAAGTGTGCCCAATATATGAAGACCCATTGTTTGGGCAATTTAGAGTAGCTTTTGGTAAAAGTAAAACTATAGAAGCTACACGATAAGTTAGGAATCCATTAAATTTGTGTTATGATCCTTTTTTAGAGACATTTCCAATGGTATATAAAAATTATGTTTTTGAAATGGTATGAATAATTTATGACATGTTATTTGTGTGTCAAATATGGAGGATGTTTGATCTCGTTAGGTGTTAAGTAGCTTCATGAGGTAAGATGATGTTTCTAAGTTGTTCATAATTTTTGAAGGTTGTTGCATGATTAGAAATAATTTATAAGGGTGTTACATGATTTGGTCAAGTGTGAAATTTATTTTTGAGGTGATGGAGTAAGTTGAGCTCAAGGTTAGTTCTTGAGTCATAGAAGGATAAAGAAGTAGTTGGCAGAGATGGTCTTGGTTGAAGGCCTTTCACTTAGAGTTGGAAGGAAATATAATATATTATGGAAACAATATTCAAAGGGATTTAAAATGATGTATTGTTTTTGTCTTGGTAATTTTATTTGATAGGTATTTCAGGTCAGTTTGTGAGGAAGAAGGTTGTTTGGTTTTTAGGACATGGTTACTCAGGCTAAAAGAATGAAGTGAATGAGGCATGAGATGATTTGGTTAATGATTTATATAAGTTGAAGAGTGAAGAGGGATGGATTTTTTTATTATGGAATGAATTGTGAGGTCTTTGAAGTGGTAGAAATGGTGTGAAATAGTTAATTTAAAAAAAAAATCTTACTGGGTAGCTTAATTTGGTGAAGAGAAAAGTTGGTGTGGTTCACACATATGGATGTTTCATGAGCTCTAAATTGCATGGATGTGATATAAAAGTCCTGAGGATTCCATATATTTGTTACATTACATATTTGATTTGTTCTTGGGTGGTATTTAGGCCTAAAGGTGAAGACAAGCTGGTGGAAACATCTGTTTGCTGAAGGATATGACCATTTTGGCTTGTGTTATGAATTATTTCATACGTGAAAGATAATTAACTACTAGGGATGATTTTTTTATGTTATATTACACATGTGTGATAAATTTTTAAGATCTAATAATCTTTGTTTTGGAATTTGTAGTTTTAGCTCATCCAGGTGATGGGGTTTTGAGATTGTTTTGAGCGTTTTTAGTGTTTTTAGGAATGGATGACCTATATGTTATCCATAAACTTATACTTTGGAACTCTAAGAAATAAAAATAAATTATGTTTTTATACTTTCAACTTTGGAAAATGACAAATTGATTAAAGACTAGAGCTTTAATGACTGGATATCTAGTGTTATAGAGAGGAAATTACAGAGAATAGGAAAGAATTCAAACTCCAAACACCAACAATTTTATCCTGGAAACCTCTAATGGAAGAAAACTAGTCGGGAAGTGAAAAAAACTCTTTCTTCACACTTTTATTGGTCAATTATAGACAATTAAATATTAAAATAAGTAGACAATGGAGATAAAAATGTAAACCTATCACATCCTATTCTTGATTTCTCTATTTCTACACCTTGCTCCTATAATTCCACTCCAGCACTGAAGATCATATTCACTTCGCTTCTCATTAAGCTTAAAATTGATCTCTTTGATCTCTTTAGATCTCCAAATGATTTATTCTCTTATCTTCACCTTGTTTCAATTATATCCTTCCCCCATGTCCTCCCGTGAAGTTCCTTTGGTTATGGAGAATGTTGAAAGGTCAGGGAGGTAAGAGACATAGTTAGGCACTTCAAATTCACATCCATTCATGCTTCATTCTCCTTTTCTGTTTGAAAGTGTTAGGACCACCACCCTGAGCATACTGGAGGTTTTTAGGACCACTTCCCTAGCTAGGTGGTGGTTACAGCAATGTCGGACTGTAGGGCGGTGATTCTACAACCACCACTCTACAAAGAGTGGAAGTTACGTCCAGAACCTCTGTATACCTCATTTTTCTTTATTTTATTCAATTATCCTTCTTAGTACTGATGGAACTAATGAAGTGGTGTGTTTTTATGGATCCCTATGGATCATACCTCCTCTTTTTAGGGGGATTTTGGATCATAGCAAGATGAATCAACTCCCTCTCTCGCTCCGTAGAGTACCACTAGGTTTTCCTTAGTGTCTTATCTCATTCAACCTGCCAAGAATCCAGTGGATCTCTAGTTTTCTGCTCCAGTGTTGTATCCTCCTCCAAATTTTCTTGAGTACAATCCTCTTTAGAAGTAAACATTTGTATCTTTCCTTATTTTTCATGCATAGATGGATTTAGTAGGTGTGAGCTCTTGTAAATTGCTATCGGATGCATCTGCATGCAGTGTGGCCTGAAGGTTTCTTTTCCAAACTTCTCAAGTATGGCGAAGCTCCCATACTATAGTGGTTCAGTCCTTCTTGCTTGTCTTTGTCTCTTGAGATGGACTATCCAAATCCTCTCCATGTACACTACTACTATAGTCACTATTGTTCCTTGTATATCCTCTTCTTCTTGTTGCCGCATGGTTAGGTCAAGTGAATCCGAAGGTAGATATCATAACTGCATAGCAGAAGTTTGTATTGCTCCTTGATTGAACAGTTCCTATGGTGGATTCTTCTGCAAAAAATGAAAATTGTTATAAAAATTAACCATGCTCTCAAGTCCATTTTTATTTTCTTCCAATGAAAGTAAACAAAACTAATGATTTTCCTGAATAAGTCTTTATGCTTGGTTGGCACTTACCATAGCCTTCTTTGATTTTCTCTGGTGTTCCTAGATGTTGAAACAGACTCCGTCCTTGACCCATCTATATTGGTTCTCCCTCCTTGTGAACACAACATACCTATCATATAAGTAATGACTTCCGAAGACAATGTTAAATGCATCAAGTGGAATAATATCATCTTCTATTACATCTATGTATTGGATATTTATCCCAAACTAAATCTTACACTTTCTTGTAACCTGTATTTATACATTCTTCTTCATCCATTCCAATGGGTATGGATGTGGTTTCACATAAGTTTCTAGACCGATATTTTCTACAAATGCATCATAAATGAGATCTGAATGAGAACTAGAATCTACTAAAGTGTTTACCTTAGTATTCTTGTTTTTTATTTTGATTTGAAATAGCTTACTTAACTCTTCTTATGCACCCCATACATGTTAGTGGCCATGCATCCCAATCTTTTGTCTACATTTGAATCATCCTCAATCTCCACCTCTCATGTTTTCACAGTGGCCATGGATTTCTTAGAATCCTTGGTTTAGTTCTTTAGGTGTAGTTCCGGATGTAAATTCCAACATGTGGCGTCAATATGTCCATTTATATCACAATTCTTACACAAATTATTAGGATCTTTACAAGTATGCAAAATAGTAGCGGCATGTTTATCTTTTCATTTACCTTTTCTACTTGTCTTCCCTTGTTCTTTTTCTTGCTAATTTGTTGAGGGGTCTCCATTTGGGTCTGCTTCTCCTTTCTTATCCTCGTCATCAATATAGTATGCTTGTATACAAGCTTCATTGACATCTATGGGATTCGTGGAGATTACCTTCCTCCGAAGGTGAGTGTGAAGTCCTCCCAAATACTTGGTTAGAATGTCATCATCCTCCAAGTCCATATTAAGCAACATGGCTTGTCTCTGAAATTCCATAATGTAGTATTACACGCTTTGACCACTGCCCTATCTAAAGTATTGCCACTTAATCATCTTGTAATTCTTATGGCCAATAGGACAGAAGTTATCTCTAATCAATTCTTTAAAACATTTTCAAGTAATGACAATAGGATGTTTCTTCTTTTCATAAGTGGATAGATGGATTTCCCACCAAACCAGAGCATAAACTTCCAATTTGAGATGTGCAAAGGTAATCCTTTGTGCCCCAATAACATTATGCACACTAAAATATAATTCCATTAGTTTTAGCCACTTATCAAACAATTTTGCATCTACTTGTTCTTCAAATTTCTTTATTTCCACTTTTGTTTCAACTTTAAAAGGTGTAGTAGTAAATTTTACCTTCTCACTTTCAATTGGCATCTCTTCTTCACACTCTTCCCATTCTTCCTCTTTGTGGCTCTTTCTGATACAATTTTTTTTGGCCAATACTCAAACCATTGATTTCATGGAATATTCATTAACTGAAGATATCTTTTTCATATAAGAAATCTCTTCTTTTTTTCTATGTAACCTATCAATCATGGTCTCTAGCATCTCGACTCTACAGACCAAGTTATCTTCCTCCATTTGAGCTCATATTATCTGTTTCCAATTCTTCCCAGAAATATTTGGTTCGTAAGGTATAACTTATTTTCCTTTGGACCTTGTAATTTTCATAAAAATCACAAGAAAGAATCGAATACCACAGTCTTGGATATATAATCACCTATGATACCAAAATGATCTGTAAAATTCTACTTTGGAACTCTACAAAATCACAAGAAATTATGTTGTTCTACTTTCAACTTTGGAAAATGACAGATTGATTGAAGACTAGAGGTTTAGTGATGTATTATCTAGTGTTATAGAGAGCAAATTGTAGAGAATATGAAAGAATTTAAATTCCAAACACCAATAATTTTATCCTGGAAACCTATAATGGAGGAAAACCAGTTGGGAAGGGAAAAACACTCTTTGTTCCCACTTTTATTAGTCAATCATAGACAATTAACAATTACAAGAAGTAGAAAATGGAGCAACAATGTAAACATTCTCTCCAATTACTTGTTTGCTCTGTTTATACACCTTGCTCCTACAATTCCATTCCGGCACTGAAGATCTTGCTCACTAGCTCTCATTAAGCTTAAACTTTTCTTCTTGATCTCTTTGGATCTTTAAATGATCAATTCTCTTTCTCCTCCTTGTATTTATAGCCTTCTCCATGTCCTCCATGCATTGGAGAATGGGAAAGGTCAGGGAGGGAAGAGACACAGTCGGGCGCTTCAAAATATGCATCCATTCGTGCTCCATTCTTCTTTTCCATGTTGAAAGTGTCAAGACCTGCCGCCCTGAGCAGACCGGTAGTGGTGGACGGGTGGCAGTTATAGGACCAGCCACCCATGCAGGGCGGTGATTCTGCAACTGCCGCTCTGCACAGAGCGACGGCTTTGTTCTAGAACCTTCATATACCTCATTTTTCTTTATTTTCTTTAATTATCCTTCTTGGTGCTGATGGAACTGATGAAGTGTTGTGTTTTTATGGATAAATATGGTTCCAATTTGAACATTTTAGTGAATTTATTGCGATGTTATTAAGTTTTTTGGTTGAAGTATAAAAGTGAAGTTTTGGGTTCATTTTTGAACTAGTGCTCTTGGAAGGAAAAGTGAAACCCATGAGAAGTTTATTGCAGATATGAATGCATTATGTCATATATAAGGATTTTTGAGACAATTTTAGGAATGATATAGAGAATGTGAGCAAGGGTTTAGAGCCAAGACAAGTGGCCATAAAAAGAAGAAAGAGTGAGCTGAAGGTGAGATGTGATGAGGGTTTGAAGGAAAGTTGTGAGCTTAAAATTAGGGATCATAATCAGTTGTGGAATCAACATATTTTAGATGGTCATTCTTCATCAAATATATGATTGGTGTTTATTCATATTCATAGGATCATCCTTTTGTGAGTAGGATATCAACAAGGGTTAGGGTTGGTGTTCCTTGTGGGTTGGTGTCTCTTGACTAAACTAGGGGTTGGTGATCCTTGTAATATTCAATTGAGTACTTTTTTGTTTGTAAATTGATCATAAAAAAAAGTTTCATCCGGTTTTATTCCCCTTGAGGGTTTCCCACTTACATATTGTGTCCGGATGTGTTATCTTTTGTTCATTTCATTTGAATAGTTGATTCACATGCTTAATAAGATACATATGGTTATGGATGTTTATTTGATGTATATGCATGATTGAATTTATGTTTAATTAGAAATTAAATAAATGTTTTAGTTCACCCCCCTTAGTCCTTTTGATTCTAACAATTGGTATCAGAGTAGGTCCTTGAAATCAAGTCTAATAATTGAAGGATATCCTAGAAGCACAAGAAATGGGTAAGTCTTTAGATATTGAATATGCATTGGAATGAAGTTTGAATTTCTCAATCAATTGATTTATTTCTTACAAGATCATATCAATCTGATATGGAAATAGATCATGGTCAAGCCATCAAGGTGTTTGAATCTCAAGTGGAAAGTATTGTCTAAATCCTTAAAAGAGAAAGAAGAAGTTTTTTCCAGGTATGAAGATAAGTTGAAATCCCTTGAATTTAATTTAGAGATGCATCCAATAGGTTGAAGATGTATGAAAGGTTAGAGAAGAGTTCTAAATGATCTTTAGGGATCTTAGAGAGCCAAAGAATGGACTAGTGACAAAATAGGCCTAGGGTTTAAAGGAAAGACATGTGAAGAATGTTGGTAAGATGGACCAAAATTTAAATCAATGATAAAGGTGATAAGAAGGTTTATTTGAGAAGGTATAACCCTGTTAGACAACCTAATGCTATGAGGTATGGTTCTTCATTTAATGGTTATTGCTATATTTGTCATGATTTTGGTCATAGAGCTAGAGATTGTAAAATAAGGTCTCATAGGAATGGTGTAGGATTCTTCAAAGGTGAATGTTCTCATGTTGTGAGTATGGTCATAGAGCTAAGGATTTTGGATTGGAATCTAAGTGTGTATGAGCAACTGGGAAGAAAGAAAGATGTTGTTCTATTTCAATTTCAAAAAATCAAGGATATATTACAAGACTATGCTCCAAGGTGGAAGAAAGGTTGTTATTGGTTTCAAGGTATAATTCTAAAAGAATCAGTCAAAGGTCAGCCCCAATCAATGGAGGAAAGAAACTATGTTAGATACTAAAAATTTGGAGGTTGTTCAATAAAAGGAGGTCATGAAAGATTTATTCTCATAGGGTAAAATAGTGTCAAAGTTTGGAAAATTATTCTATGGTCAATCAAGATGAAAATCAATGTCTATCAAGCCTAAGTTCAAGTCAAGGTAGGAAACATTTTTTCTCTAGTTGAAAGAATGTCACATGTGTTTATCATTTTCAAATGGTAGACATGATAAGTTGAAGGAGTTTGGTGTGTTTAACACCTCAAGTGTGATAAGGTATGTTAAGTGAATCTCACATGATGTTTTAAGTCATATTGGTGTAGGTGTCATGAGTAGGTCTTGTAAGTATTTGAATACATGGTTGTCATTGTTTATGTTGAGTTCTATTTAAATTGAAGTTTAAGTAGTCATGGGTTGATGTCATGCATTATAGTCCATTTAGTCTGTATGGTCCTAAGTCATATTGGTCTAAAGATACCCTTGAGAGATTTGTTGTTGTGTTATTGTCAATGTTAGTCTATAAGTTTACCTTTTATCTGATGGTGGAGTATTGGCAAGAATCTTAGCAAAGGTGAAAATGAATGTTAAAATATTTATAGTCCTTATGATCATACTATGTAGTCCTATGTTTTTATGGTCAAAAGTTTAGGTATATATGAAAATGCATAATAAGTTTTAAAGAAGTACTAGTCTTATTCTCGTAGATGTTATCTGTCATCAAAAGAAAGGTATGAAAATATCTTGACCAAGTTATTCAGAAGGTTCTGTGTATAGTAATGAAAGGTTAAAGAAACTCTAATGTTAAATGGATTATCAGAGGTCTCTATATGATTCCTATGTCAATGTTTTACAAAAGTGATCAAAAGTGTTGAGAAAGGTCAAAATCCATGTATTGTATCTTGTGTAAATGTAGATGGTCTCTAAGGGTTTCTTTGTATAAAATTGGATGTCAAAATGTTATATTTAAAGAAGTATTATAGTTCTAAAAGGACTCTTAAAGATGAGTAAATTTCATAAGATGGTTAAAACCCTCATGTTTAATGTACCCTAAAACTATGAAAATGTGATTCCCAAATAAATGTAATTAAGTTACAATGTTTTTGCACAAGCAACATGAGACTATGATATCTAAGGTTTTATTGTGATGATCATTTTAGGTCTAATGTCATGAAAGGTATATGAAGGTGACTGTGGTAATTGACTGATGTATAAGGTCGAATGTAAATAATATTCCAAGTTTTGATGCATATCAAGTTTCTAATTAGAGATGAATGAGTATGGTTCAATTCATTCAAAAGTTTCCATTTAGGAAAAGGTTGTGCAAAGTTGAGAAATCAGTTGTAAAACATGATAAGGTTGAATCAAAAGTACAAAAAAATCTTATTGTACTAATTTGAGAGGTATGAATTCCTGTAGGTCAAGTTTATTTAAAATCTCAAGTTGAGACCAATTTTGATCTTTAAGAATTAATGTACTTGAGAAAATAATGATGATATGTTGAAGGTGTTTGTCAAAGTTTATATTGTGATAAGGTCTTAATGATGAAAGGGTAGAGCACTTGGGATTTTATAGGTCTTGATACCATTTTATGAAGACATTATGAGTTTGGAAACTATTCTCAAGAAAGTATGTGACAAAGGAGATCCATAAGAATTAAAGATTTGAAAAATATATGTTAAGGTCAATCATTTAGATGTAAGGATATTAATAAGGTACAAAGTATTTTGATGATGACAAGAACTTAAATTATGAGGTTTCTACATCAAGGTGGGAAATAATGTATGGTCTATAAATCAAGCATAAGTTGAATTCTATGGTGACTTGTGATGAAGAATAAGATGATGTATGAATGATATGATGACGTCTAAGGTTATTCAGGTATGTCTTAAATCCCTAAGATATGATAAGGTATCAAGAGGCATTTATCACTTTATATGAGTGCATCAAGGTATCTAAGATGAATTTCATTGAAAGTCTGTATTCTTATTGAGCAAGTGATATGTGAGGGTCCCTGCAGTGTTGTTAGTGTTTCAAGTATGAAAAGGTTCAGTGAAGTATTATAAGACCTGATGAGAGAAAATTTGTAGAAACATGGATTATTATAAAGTAAGGTATGAATGCTCCAAGGTAAATCTTGATTGAATTTCTTATCAAGAAGTGTGAAAAAGTTTGCATGATCATAAGAAGAAAATGTTTTGACAAGTGATGTAAGAGAAAGATATATGGAAGGTGTTGGTTATAGGAGGTTGATTGAAATGGATCCTAAAGAATTTTTTATGAGTCTTCAACCAAGGTATGATGTCTTCTTTCAGGAGTTTTAGTTATCATTAAGA
Source organism: Taxus chinensis (assembly GCA_019776745.2). Taxonomy (NCBI): domain Eukaryota; kingdom Viridiplantae; phylum Streptophyta; class Pinopsida; order Cupressales; family Taxaceae; genus Taxus; species Taxus chinensis. The sequence continues at coordinate 236,395,430 of CM034157.1, read as the reverse complement.
ATAAAGATATGGTAAGTAGTAATGGTTATATGTTGCAAAAGGTATGGTAAGTTTCCTGATCTTTTGAGTTGACATGAGTCAAAACTATGAAGAAGTCAATGAGGTACTCCTAAAGAAAGAATGGGCAAGTTAACAAAGGTATCATAAAAAGGTTTTAAGTCCATTAAAGAAGGGTCTGAGTATTGATGACATGGTTTGTTTGTATTTGAAAATTGAATTGACATATGAAATCTATAGTGAAAAGAGAGATGATCTAGTGCATCATGTGGATACATTAATATCTAGGTTAAGATCAAATACATGAGGTAAGTCATTATTATAAGGAGAGAGATATGAAAAGGAAAATGGAATGTGCTATAGGTTGAAGAAGGTATTCAAGAAGGGGAGATTACATTTGTCTCTTAATGATTATAAGATTGATAATAGGAAATATGGCTAATGGTCAAGATGGTGCTAGGAATTTATCTTGGGAAGCTTTTCATAACTCAATTGAGGTTTTATAATGCTAAAAGGTTAGAAGTCACTGAAAAGTTATTTAGGAACGTAACATGAAGTTGACTGAGTCCTCTCCATGAATGAAAAAAGGAAGGTATGATTTAAAATTTGTACATTTCTAGTAGATACAGGGTTTATCTTTAAGGGGGAGTCTATAAGTTAGTTTTTCATGCTGACTTATGTTGGGATGGTTATATATGCTTGGATAGTTTGTTCAGATGTACTCAAGATGAGTTTTAGGACAGTAGGTCCTAAAGATGTGATTGTAGTTTGGAGGAAAATCTTGAAATTTTGCATGATAAAGTATGAAGAGATTTTTGAATGAAGACAAAATATGGAGGAGTATCATTTCAAGGGGAGCTATTTTTTGGCTCATTATAGGTCCATGGATCATTTTTTGCTGCTAAAGAGTCAAAAAAAGAGAAGGCACAGTCCCAGGGGGAGATTTTGAGTCAAGTAAGTGATTTTTGCATTGTTTCCATTGTTTCTTGTCTCATGTTATCATTTTCCATGTAGTGTCATCATTGTATCCTTTTTCATAGATTTCAAAGGGGGAGAGAAGCATCAAAAACATGGAAATGAGGTCATGTATGTGTTGTCTTGTTGGTTTCCATCAATGTTTCTGAAGGTGGTTGCCATCAATGAAAAAGGGGGAGATTGTTGGCCATTGTGTGTTTGTGTTGTCATTGATGTCAATTCCATTGATGGAAAAGGGTGTCATGAGGTCATGTGAGTCTCCATGAGGTGTTATTCAGTGTCAAGTATGAAGGTTGATTGGTAGTGTCAAGTTTGGTGATGTTCTATGAGGTCCTAGTGCATTGTCTAGTGAATATAGTCATGGTTTGAGTCCTCCACAAGGTGAGTTGGAGGTTTTCATGTCTTGGCTCTAGAGACTATCACCCAACCAGGATGCCAACACCTAGGACCCCTCATTCCCATTGGGTGCCCCCGACCTATTTGTATCTTTCTCACTACTTTTGGCCCTCTGTTATCTTTTGCGCATCTTATTTTCTTATGGGTTATCCTCTTAGTTTTCAATTATGAAATTTAAACAATGGAATCATATAAATATAAAGCTATGTGACCATAGTAAATTACCAAGCTCTAAGCATCTACTATCATCACCTAAGGTTGTATCCAAACACATTTCTAAGAGAATAAAAGAATGCATATAGATTCATTCAATGGATAAGGGACTACATTTATTGCATACACGCATAGGAGTGAAAGTTTATTTTCACATCCACACGTCTATCTACATTTCAACATTTATTTATTGCTCACAATTCGGTGCATCTTGCAGAAAAAATTTCTATGCGATGATTTATACATACATGCACATAGATCTACATAAATTTTGAGATGTAGTGCAATGTTTGGTTGTATGGTCACTCTATCAGTTGACCACTAGTATCATTCCAACTCCCCATTTGCATATTTTTCATTTTAGGATTTGATGTGTTTTGGGGTTTTGCACAATATAATTTGTTTTACAGGCTACAGGAGAAATTTGTAGACATAAAGCAATATACAGGTGACCTACAATGAAGGTTAGTGACATTGGTATAAATAAATAGAATAATTTTCTAACCATTTCTCAATCACAAGTTCCTAGTAGAGGTCTCTAGTAGCTAGGAACCTCTGACCTGGCCCAGGTGCCCTAGTCCAGCTCATTCTGACAGTTCTACAAATTTCTGAGTGACGTAACAACAAATCCCTCCTTCTATTCATATATTTTCTAGTTCAGAACACTTCGGGATGTATTGTAAAATAATATAAGCCTTCTATTCCCTCTCTTGCATGTAGGGTTTAAGTTTTATCTAGCTTATTGCTTAGGCCAAATATGTGCTTTAGTGTTTTATTTATTACATGTGACTTTGCAATTAGGATTTCAAAAATTCAATATTTGTTAAATCATTTGGTGAACCCATCTCATTCAAACACTCTTGAGTCCTAATATTATTATTTTGATCATTTCCTTGATATCCTCTCATCATGAATGTCTCCATCCATGCCCTTTTTTAGTATCATCTTGAGTGTTTTAATAAACTCGGGTCTAATCTAGCTAATACTTATATTCGTCCTCATGCTTCAACCAAGTGTGTGTATCATAAGTTTACTTCGACTCTATATCTCAATGAAATTGACATTACTTTAACATTAGATGATTTTCCTTATCAATCCATGTTAGAGCTTGATCCCCAGTTTATATTCAAGTTTGTATCAATAATGTTGAGGTTAAATGTGCCTTGGTTGATAATGGATCATGGTTTAATATTTGTAATATTTCATTTCTCCACCAATTCGGTCTTTCAGAGGCCTTTATAGCCCCTCATTTATATCTATTCGTGGATTTGAAAATATCCCCAAGTGTGTCTTACGTACTATTCCCCTCTCTATTACCATTGGGCCATGCACGTTGCCCATTCTATGCAATGTAATTCCCAACAATATTAACTATAATATTCTTCTTGGGTGGCCTTAGATCCATGACACGTATGCAATTCCTTCCATTCTTCACACATAGCTTAGATTCCTTTATCAGGGAGTTTTCTATGATGTTCTAGTAGATCCATCACCTTTCACATATTGGAATTCTATTGATCATTCTGCAGACACTCCTAGTTTTTTTGCATCTAGTCAGGATTTCTCCAAACATGGTCTTGGATATAAGAATTTTCTTCGTTATGGTTTCTATGGTAAGGGTTTAGGCCCACATGGTCAAGTAGTCACATAATAATGGGCTCTGCCCACTCAATCTAACAAGCTTGGCCTGGGATATCATCTTCCCTCTATACCTTCTTTGGAGGTTTCTCTTTTTTTTCATACTTATTAACTTCCTCTAGTATATCAAGAACTCATCAGTGACTCTACTTCTTCTGCTTCGGCTACTTTGGACACTTTTTCCACAAATGACCCTCTTCTAGAGTACATGGGATTTTATGATAACCTCCCTTCTTTCCATCATAAGAAATTCTCTCCATTACTTGTTAATGCTACCACTTACGTTGGAGAATTAGATACGCTTATTGAAAGTACAGATTCTCCTGAAACTATTCCTAATAAACCATACATAGAGGACTGGTCAGCGCTTCTCAATATAAATGTGGCACTTCTACTAACCTGCGAATGGTTCTGTCGGCCACCTCTCTCACACGTGATGAACAAGATGATATCAAACAAGTTCTTTATGAACTCTCTGATATATTTTCATGGGACTGTAGCGATATTCCTTGTATTGATCCTTCTATAGCCATGCACAACATAATCCTTCTCACTGATGTCAAACTTGTTCACCAAAAAAAATGTAAAATTCACCCAAAGGTTACACTTCTAGTATAGAAAGTAATACAATTCTTATTAGATGTTTGCTTCATCCGTGTTGTGTATTATCTTGAGTGGGTGTAAAACATCATGTCCTTCATAAAACCAGATGGCTAGGTCTATTGTTGTGCCAATTTTTGAGATCTCAATAAGGAATGTCCCAAAGATAAATTTGCATGTCCACACATGTACATCATTGTTGATTCCACTGCTACATATGATATCCTTTCTTTCATGGATGGATTTTATGGTTATAACCAAATCAAAATCAACCTAGAAGATCAGGAAAAAACTTTATTTACTACTCCAGGGGGAACAGTTTATTACACTAGAATACCCTTTGTCCTTAAAAAAAACTAGGGAAACTTACCAGCGAGAAATGACACATATCTAGTATGATTATATTCAAAGGATCCTTAAATATTATGTCAATGATATAATTTAAAAATAACAACATAGTTATACACGTGCTCAAGATCTCCTCACACTCTTCAAACATTTATAAAAATATAAATCACGATTAAATCCAAAGAAGTGTGTTTTTGGAGTTACAAATGGAAATCTCCTTGGGTACATTATATTGCAATGTGGAATTGAAAAAAATCCCAATTAAATCCATGTTATTATTCATATGCCTCCACCTCATAATTTGCATCAGTTACGCTCACTACAGGTAAAAAATCTAGGTTATTTGCCATTTTATTGTGAACTTGCTGACTGAACCCAATAATTCACATGCTCGATGAAGAAAGAAGGTAAATTTTTCTAGAAAGACAATTTTCAAAGAGCATTTGACACTATTAAAACATATATATTTAATCCACCTATCTTAGTACCTCCCACAATGTATTGACCTTTCTTGTTATATATTGCTGCCACATTTCATGCTTTAGGAGCCCTACTAATGCAATACAATGATTCTCAACGTGATAGGGCTGTCTATTACATCATTTAAAATTTAATCTCTTATTAATGGAACTATAGTTACATTGAGAAATTATGCCTTGGCCTTGTCTTTTTGGGAGAATTGGTATGCCAATACCTTCTTAACACTATGGTTCGTATAATCACTAAGGTAGATCCACTACGCTACCTCATGTCCTACACACATCTCTTGGGATGTTTTGCATTATGGGTCATGCTACAGACATATTTTGAATTCAAATTCATTCCAAAATAGTAATAAAATGCCAAGTTATTGTTGATCAACTAGCTAAGGCACCTCTATCGGATACACCACCTCTTTTCTATTCTTTTCAAGATGATTTCACCTCTTATGGGTAAAAGCACAATAAAATGTCCCACTTTTTTGTATGTTTTGTACCATTATAAACATGAATTTTCAGTTTCATTGATTTTCTAAACGTAATAGCCACAAAACTATACACATTCATGAAATTCCACAAACTAATGAAATATTGTGTTTAGAGTGTAGAATACATGTAATTTTTTTTTTTAATGGCAAAAAATATGGTCTTTATCTTAATTTTATTCATAAGATGTTTCTTATGTTATAAAAGAGGAATGACTGTCCCTAGGTGGTTTTTTTAAATAAAAATTTATTTTTACACCATGAAATTTGAGATATATGTTCAAGATTTGAATTTCGAGGTGCTGTCAAATTTTCATATTTTTTCCCTTATATTTTTTTTAATTAATTATTTAGTAAAAATATTTTGGAGCCATTCTTGAATTTTAATAGGAGGGGTAAGACAAAAGATCTATTGTATAGTGGTTGTGTATAGAGATATGAAAGGAATGATATTCATCATTTAGAATAATGATTCCACTGACACAATAATGAATATTTAAGGAGAGAATGTGGTTGGAATTTGTAGATTATAGGACTTGTATGAACAACACATGTTCCCACTAATTGAAGTAGCACCATTGACCAGTCAATTGATGTATTTCGTGATGCATGTCTCTTTGAATCCCTAGCCACCACACATATCCAAGTAAGGATATAATAGATGAGATGAATGATTTTATAGAAAGATATGTGGAGGTACAAAAGATACCATTGGTAAAAATTATGTATATCGCACCAACCTATATCCAAAGATATCAATCTCAAGAAAACTAATGTATTCTTCTCCATATAGATTACAATTCGGGACTTCGAGGTCCTCCTAAACAATGTTAATCGATACTAATGTGTATAGAGGAAACAATGATGAAATTAAGGAAATAACAAGGGAGGATATTGTAGGAGATACTACAATAGTAACAATAATAATAATATGGGTAGATACCACAAATGGTATCGATGAGAGACTATGAGAAAGATAGAGGGCAAGTGAAATCTTATAAGTGAGACACATAACAATAAATTTTGAAGAAGGGAAACACTGTAATGCATATTCTACAACGAGAAAGGAATGGATGATTCTTTTAGACTACCCAAAGCAACATGGTTATGTAATAATAGTGGTACCATGGTAAAGGATTTACAGGGTTCATAAATTCTTAGGAATACATCTATTTTGTAATGTGAATCCCATAATCATAAGAGAGATGCCATAAAATTCATAAATCTCTTAACATTAATACCTAGGAGAATGAGAGTCGGTGATCCAGACAAAAAACATCGACGATAGAAAAACTATTTCAATATCATGAGATAATAAGGGAATGAAAAGGGTTCCACTAGAAAAATACCTACAAAAATTATCTATAGAAATGGAAGAGGATCAACCACAAGTTGCAATCACCACACAATCTAGAACAAACACATGAAAATGGAAGATGGTGAATAGGGGAGAAAACTTAGGGAAGAAGGTGATGAGAGAGAATATTCACTTACATTAATTCAAGATCAAATGTGAAAGAAAGTAAGAAGAAATATTACAAAGATCATAAGAGAAATAATGAAGAGTAAATGAAAAAAATATGTATTTAAAGAAAAGGAGGTGGTTAGAATAAAAAACTAGCTAAAATGATGGAATCTCAGGGACTAATAGAGAAAATGGAAAAAAATTATAAATATCAGTAGGGAAAGTACTAGTGGTGAATATTTGTAATCAGGAGAATAATAAACATTTCCAAAATCTTGTTTTGTTATTGGGACATTGTATGCCTACCCCAACTTTGCAAAAAAAAATGTTTTTTATGGATAGTCTTCAAATCAATGATTTGTGATTTTAAAACATGTCTAGATCACCACAAATTCTATGGGCCCTTAGAATCAGAATCGCACTAAATTCTATAGGGCCCTTAAAATCAGAATCACCTAAATTTTAGAGAGAAACAATTTGAAAATGTAATTAAATGCGCAAGTTGTGCATGTATGTGCGTGTGAGTGTGCGTGCGTGCGTGTGTGTGTGTGTGTGTGTGTGTGCGTGTGCGTGTGCGCGTGTGCGCATGTGTGCGCGTGTGTGTGTGTGTGTGCGTGCATGCGCGCGCATGTGTGTGTCTACACACACATGCATACATATACACTCGATAGTAAACACTATTATTTATCTTTTATGGATTGTTAATTTGTGTATTGTTCCAAGTAGAAAAGGATTCAACATATTGCTTAGAAAATTCAAATAAATCAAGATCTTGTAGTTTGAGACATTCTAGTTTACAACCTACAGGTAAGTTTATTGATCTAATTTAAAACATGTTTGTGATCATGTCACATTGCTTTCTTTGCCTTTGTAAGTTACTGATGCTATAAAAATTTGTGATGTTTTTAAATTTTTCTTTTCTTAGTGTATGTTTTTAAATTTTTCTTTTCTTAGTGTGTGATACCAGCATTATATGTGTGGCATCAACAGTGTCATCTTTCCTTTATCGCTCTTTAGTGTCCCAACATAATGTATTCTCGCCATGCCATATGACACGGTAATTCCTTAGTCAATTTTTAGTTCATCCCAACCAATTCCTTTGTTTCAAGACCCATGATATACAAGATCCTTTGCACTATGACACTTACCCAAGTTGTGAAGGTCTATATTATGCCACAAAACACTATATTGATTTCACCCAATGTTTCCTATCATGTGCAAGCCTTATTCTCTCCGTGTTATACCACAAGTCCATCCCTTTGGCTTTAAGTCACAAGATATATATTTCCTTATTACCCTTGTTGTAGAGCCACCTTCTCATGTTGCACAATGATGAATTTCAAACCTCCTTTATCTTGTGGTCTACCTTAGTATATTGATCACATTTCTATTGTGGTCTACCTTAGCTATATTGATCACATTTTATTTAGTTGCTTCATACGCTACATAGATCGATTCTTTTCCTCATGATTTTTTAGAGTTATCCTTTTCCATAGGCAATGTTTTCTCTAATTTCCATTACTTTAAAAAACCAAAAAGTTTACTTAGAAGAAAATGGCAGGTATTAAGGAAACCTTGGGAAAGAAAGCAAAAGCAACAAGGTTTTAGTTTTATCAAATGAAGTATCACATCTTATTTTGAGAAACCATTTATAGAAGCTCATCCATCTCAGCCATAGTCAAGGGATCATGATAGTGTTCAAAATGAAACTCAGAATGATTTTATTGATAATTTCATGACTAACATTATCAATGATGATGACAATGAAATGTCTCCCCTTGAAGATGTCCCATTGGATTAACTTAAATCTACATCACTAGAAGTATCACATTCCAACTCTAGTGTTAATATGTACAATGTCTACCCGATTGAATATTGGAAGTGTGGCAACCCCTTGGAAGGTGACTGGGAAAGACACTAGAAATTTATTTTTTTGAACCGGTATTATCAATCACCCTTCACATAAACAAGGAGGGAAATCCATTCCCTATCAATTTCCTAGTTCTACAATTCACTAATCAATCACATGCAAGAAACAACGAATACTACTATGTGTAATTAGATTTTTAACTATCTTTATAATTTAAGTGTGCCATTAAAAAATAAATCATATTAACTTCTTCTATTTAATTCCATAATGGATTAACAATGTTTATCACATTCAATACTACCACCTAGATGTTTTTACATGCAAGTGTTAATCCAAGTACACTATGACATTTGCAATTAATACATTCACATGTGTATTTCCATTATATCATTCTGATGAAGTTTGACATGTGACATGAATATGACAATAAGTAATTCTAAACAATGATTTTTTTCATTCACTTAGTCTAAAATACATCAGTAATGTCTTTACAAGTTACTACATGAGTTAAAATTTCATAAATAGGTTTTAAAATAAAAGATGTTATAACTTTTTAATAAACCATATGTTCAATATAAATTACAATTTATCAAGATCCATTTTACTATGATTTACAACATGATAACTATTTCAATTTACAATGTGTTCCAAAATTCAATAATTATATTCAATTATCTCAAGTAAGAATAATACAATAAGACACATGAATACAATAACACAACTATGTCATGATAAACATGTTTGTCTTTCTCCAAATGTCCATCTTGATGTTGAAGTTATGCAATGAAAGAAAGAGTATCATTGGAGTTCTTTACCTCTAACCAAGATCCTTATCGTTCCCCCGCACACGTCTCGTGAAATAAGAGTGGTTGTACCCTTCACGAGAAAGTAGATGCAAGTAATCGATAAGGTAAGGAGTAACATGTGTAGTGCAGTCACCAAAAATTGGAATACCTATCAACATGTTATAATAGAAAATAACATCTTATGATAGTAATAATAAAAATCACACTTGGTTGGCCAAAAGACTTAGGATGACACTAGGTACTCTATCCTAATGAAATATGACAACGTACCAGGGCATAAAATATTCCTACCGAACTATACATGAGGGTGGAATTTGGGTACCTCCCAAATTCAACTACGCTAGCATGTGTCATATGTGAAATTGCATTAGGAAAACCTACCTATCTTTAGAGATCACTCCCTAACTCACAAACACATCTCTCAAAATATTCTCATTCTACATATACAACTCGTAACATGATATCTTTATCTTTCGTAACATCCAAAACTGAGCATTGAAAAATGCAAACTAGATTAAGGAATCAAGTGATGACAACCCTTTTGAATTTCACATACCACCCAACAACATTACCATTATGAGGATCCTAACCCTAATTTATTCATATAATGCAATACAAGGAAAACTAGGGATAAGACTCAAGCAATAACTATAGACACTAAATCACACATTTGGCTACATTTCTAGGTCCTAATCACATACCACTATTTATATGATTCTTAAGTGATAAAATTAGTAATTGACATCTATCTTTGGCCTCTTTTTCTATCTTTTTTGTTTCCTCTTTGGTCTTACACACCCCACAACCCAATCTAATCATTGCTTTATCTTTATTGACTTTGGACACCAGTGCCTAGTCAAGATGTTAGCACCCAGGTGCCCTCTATCCCCTCTGGGCGCCCCCAACCTCTTTGTATCTTACTCGCCCCTTTTGGGCATCTTTTATCTGGTTAGCATCTTGTTTTCTTATGGGTTGGCCTTTTAGTGGTCAATTACAAAATTAAATCAAGGGGATCATGTAAATATAAAGCTACGTGACCATAATAAAGGACCAAGCTTTATGCAGGTCTTACTATCACCAGTGTAAGGTTGGTGCATCCAAAGGCATTGTGCAACTAGTGATCAAAGTCATCCATCTAGCATTCATTCAAGGGATAAGGGAATGTATTAATTCTGTCATACACTCATAGGAGGGGAATGTTTCATTTTGTGTCACCCACACATCTAGTTTACATTACTACATCTAGCTAGTTATCATCGTTATTAAGTGCATTTCATGCATAAGATCCTCCTAGGGCATGATTCTTGCACGCACGCACATAGAATTACATGGAGTCTAAAATGTAGTTGTAGCACCTAGATCAGTAAGTTCACTCAGTCAGGTGACCGTTGGGTCAATTCGAACTCCTGGTTTACATCTTTTATTTATTTTTAGGATTTGATGTGTTTGGGGGTTTAGCAGGTCATCTTTCTCTTTTCAGGTTATAGGTGAATTCTATAGAGCATAGTGAGACAGACAAACCATTAACAATTGGTAAGGTAAACAAGTACTTTATGAGATAATATTAACCAGATGGTTTCAGATGCATTTTTCGTAGCTTATATGTGATAGGATAATATCATGTACTTCAAATAAAATATCATTGCGTTGTGACTCTACAAATTAACAACATTGTCAACAAGGTGTCTAGATTCATGTTAAATCACGAGAGAGTTCTGAGTATAAGAAATTATGGGTTTGATTATGACATGGATTTGTCTCCTCCATGTTCATTCATGATTTCAAGTCCATATCTAGAGTAATTGTGGGATTGTATTTGTGAAAGTGTAATTAAGTCCTAGAGATTACCTATAGTCTAGTCACTTATGTGATGTGATGAAGTGGGTTCCACTAGGTGCTTATTCGCATTTAGTAAAGTCAAGTTGGTGTAAGGTCATTAAGAAGGCAGTTTTGAGTCAAAGGTTACAACGTGTGTCTGCAGATAGTCCTATGAGGGTTAATTGGGAATTTAAATATTTGTCTAAATTTTACATTGTAGTTCATGAATTAGTTCCCGTAGATGTCCAAGTGCTACATACATGAGGTGTAGAAATTATGTTGGTTCATGATATAAATATGGTGATAGTTTTTGGACAATTATTCAGGTGTATTGGAAGAGTAGAGGAAAGTGTGAAGTGAAGAAAAATGTAGCATTTTATATGAGATCCTTAGGAAACAACAAGGTCATATCTTGAAGTTTAATCACATGTGAAGTATTCATGGATGGATAACAAGTTTGTAACCTATGCATTCTATGGGTGATTATGGATGAGGTTATAGCATATGTTGAGGCCTAATCCTTCCATGAAAACTTCAAGTCATTATGAAGGAAAGGATCTATTTCCAAGCATGTGCTTGAGCCAAATTGGAAAACCATTTTAATGTGTGATTAATTTCATTTTTACAGAATTGATCTTTCCTGAGGTGGTATTGGTCTGAAGACTGGGATTTTCATGGCACATGTAAGCTATCCATTTTAAGTGTATTTTAGGTTGCATTCTTTCAATGTTTCAGTAGAGTAATGAGATGGTTCATGTAACTTGTATTCAACGATCTTGGATGAAAACCAATTTTTGGAGGAGCATAAGTCATGATGACAATAGCCTTTACAAAGATGCTCACTGAAGGTCTGAGGTTGATGAAATTAAGTATACTCGGCCTATTTTGATTCCTTTTTTACAATAGTGGATGGAAATTCTTGGTTGAGGTAGAGCTGATCATTAATTATCTTATATTCAGGTTTCAAGATAATGCTTGGGATGAAAAATATGATTAGCCCCACCTAAATTGTAATGCTAAGTGAATGAAGAAGTTTATGAAGGTTTAAGGTCAAAATTTTCAAGTTTTAAGGAGTTGTTTTACTAAAAGTCTGAAGTTTTTACCATAAACTGGAAAAAATGCAATTCTTTCCCTATGCTTCTTAGTATCTGCTAAAAACATTTTGACATGTTAATTATCAATATTATAGAAATATTGTGTTTTTGGGGCAGTTTGGATGCATGCCACTTATTTGACAAAATGTATGTCAATAGGTCTTGAGTTATTTGAGTTAAGTATCTCCTATTAAACGTTATGAATGCCATCTTTCTAAGAAGATAAGTTGCTTTGAAACCCTAGCTAAACCCTAGCTCAAAGTGATTTGGGAGAAAGTGAGTATACTCATCCTATTTTTGTTTCTTTTTCCAAAGTGATGATAGTATTTTGTATATGACTCCTCAATCTTTCCATAAAGGTAAGATAGTGCTTATGAAAATATGTGGGCCCCAACTGAAAATGCTAGTTTCTAAAGAAGTTAAATTTAAGGAAAGATTGACCAATGGATTTTAAAATTAAATTGAAACTTTTTTTAGAACTTGATTATTTGTACATTTAAATTATAGTTTCAGATCATGGTTGAATTAGAAAAGGTAATGTGTGCCCTATTTATGAAGACTAGTTTTTGGGACAGTTTGGAGTAGCTTGTGGTAAAAATAGAATTGCAAGAGCTACAGGAGTTAGAAATCCATTAAATTTGTGTTGTAATATTTGTTTAGATTAATTTCCATTTATATAACAAACTTGTGTTTTTGATATGGTATAAATAAGTTATGACATGTTCTTTGTGGGTCAAATATGGAAGATGTTTTATCTATTATGGTGTTAAGTAGCTTCATGAGATAAGATGATTTTTTTGATTTGTTCACGATTGTTTTAGGTTTGTGAGTGTTTATACATCATGTATAATGGTTATAAATTCGTAGGTCAAGTTTGGAAGTGAATATTTAGGTGATGGAGCAAGTTGAGCTCAAGATTAACTCTTGAGTCCTAGAAGGATGAAGAAGTAGTTTACAAAGATGGTCTTGGTTGAAGGCCTTCCACTTGGATTTAGAAGGAAATATAATATGTTATGGAAAGTGGAACTAAACAGATTTCCAAGTATATAACTCTTTTTTTTTTTTTCTGAGTTGATTTGATAGGTATTTCATGTTAGTTTCTGAGGAAGAAGGTTGTTTGGTTTTCAGGATATGATTTATTAGGATGAATGAATGAAGTTAATGAGGATTGATATTATTGAATTGATGATTTATATCAATTAGATACTAAAATGAGATGAATTTTTTTAATATTTAAGGCCTTTATAGATCTTAGAAGTGGCAACAAGGGTGCAAACTAGTTAATTTAGTAAAACTATTTTCTGGGAAGCTTGATTTGGTGAAGAGAAAATATGGTATGGTTTGTACATATGGATGTCTCATGATATATAACTTAAATGGATGTGATCTATAGGTCATTATGATTACCTATAATTGTTACGTTCCATAGTTGATTTTTTATTGTGTGCTCTTAAGGCCAAAAAGTGAAAACGGGGTGGTGGAAATAGTTGTTTAGCGAAGGATATGAGACTTTTGGTTTGTGTTATGAATTATTTTACTTTTGCAAGATAATTAATGACCATGGATGGTTTTTTTATGTTATATTACACATATGTGACTAATTTTGGATCTTTACTAATCATGTTTTTGGCATTTGTATTCTTAGCTCATCTAGGTGATGGGGTTTTGAGCATGTATAGTGGTTTTGGGCATGACCGACCTATATGGGTCCAATGTGAACATATTAATGAATGTATTGCGATGTTATTAAGTTTTTTTGTATAATTAGTCATGATGGAATGACCTACCTTATATTTTCTAAAAGAAAAGTGTATAAAAGTGAAGTTTGAGTTCATTTTTTAACTAGTGTTCTAAGAGGAAAAATGCGACTTACATGAGATTGTGAAATCTATTTGAAGGAATAAAGAAGAATTTTATAATGTGTGAAAAGTTATGCAGAAGGTTATATAGTATGTTTGAAAAGGTTAGAAGCCAAATCAGTTCATGAAAGATCAAGAAGGAGAGAGTTGAAGGAGAGAGCTTCTGATGAGGGTTTGAAGGAATTTAGAGCTGAGATTTGGGATCACAATCAAATGTGGTATAATCAAATTTTTAGTGGAAAATCTTCTAAAAAATATCTTATGATTATTCATATTCATAGTAGTCTCTTTTTTTTATTAATGTCAACAAGGGTTTAGGGGTTGGTGCTCCTTGTGGGGTTGATGCCCCACTAAAGAAATATCTTGTGATGTGTAATACTCACTTGAGTATTTTTTGTGTGTAATATCAGGAAATTTTTCAGTGGGTTTTATTTCCTTTGAGGTTTTACCACATACATCTTGTTTATATGTGTTCTCTCTCATGTTTCAAGTTCATTTGAATGTATGATGCACACTTAATAAGCTAATATGGAATGTATGTGATTAAATGGATGTGTGATGGGTGTTGCAACAATGGTAAATGAAGAAAAAAATTATAGGACTGATTCACCCCCCTCAATCCATTGTTCTTCCAATAATTTTCCGATATCACTATGACCAAAATCTCTTTATAAGGTGTTATATCAAATCAAAATTGCTACTAGGAACTAAACATTCCATATTGTAAGCCACTAATTTAAATATAACCCGCGAACATGGGTTATGAAGAAGAACACTTACCAAACTACTCAAATTCCTATAGATATTCCTTCTCATAAAAGATACGATTGGCAAAAATATCTCTTCACAAATAACTCTAATTTCTTGAATGGAACAATAAGGAGACAAAATCTCTTGAGTATTAACATATGAACATGATTTCATTTGGTTGACGAGCATGACTACACAATCCTCAAGGTAATTATAGGAATCTTACAACATAAGACACTAAAATGGATAACTAACTCCTTTCTTAGGATCATTGAAGTACTTTCCCTTATGTCCTATAGAGGCATTACCTTTGAGGAGTAGTTGCAACATCATAAACTAACAATTTTTTGTCCTTTTCTACTAGTAGTTATGAAGGGGACTTGGAAAAACTTACATCGGTGACCATGCGCTATAAACACCATTACAAATTCCTTCCAAATCCTAAACTCTTGTTAAACCTTTATCTAAGTGAATTTCCTTTTTGTTCAACATGACCGAATGATTCCACCCTACATTCACTTGTTTCTAAGACAAATACATAATAGTTCCACTATGTCATATCACTAAAATGTTTCCAAATGAATACCATTAAATTTCATCCCTTTGAATACACTTATATTGTTATTAAATGATACGATTATCCCATGGTTAGCTCGTTAATTTAATTTAAAGACCCACAAACACATATTATGGTAACTAACTAAGAGACATGAGTTGTTTTCTAAGATTATCATGACATATAATTGGATTGTTTAACAAGGAATGCAATACTTGTGTGGTCGTCTACTTGGGTTTCTTTTGATTAATTGATTTCCTCCTAAATTCTATTTCTCAAGATGGTTCCATTTACACATCTATATAAGAAACATTTCCCTCCTATGGTGATGTACACTTCATAATTCAGAAGGCCTTATGTCACTATGTTCATAAGAGTTTCTAGAGTTTATTTCTCAATTGAGTAAAGAATCATCACCACATTATACATTATCTACAATGTCTATTAGATACATGTTAACACGTGACTTAACCATGATAAATACAAATATTAGTTTGAAACTTATAATTTCTTTGGATTTAAAGGTATATCATCCTTACAGATATCGTTAAATCATATAACATTATTCCTTCACTACCATATACTGTCAATTTTCTTTCTATTATCCAAAATTAACATTTTATTCTCTTATGTTCATGATGATACCTCGTTTTATTAATGTCTTGTATAATCTACCAAGTCCTTGAGTTGGATGATTAT
Organism: Taxus chinensis; assembly: GCA_019776745.2. Lineage (NCBI taxonomy): Eukaryota > Viridiplantae > Streptophyta > Pinopsida > Cupressales > Taxaceae > Taxus > Taxus chinensis. The sequence continues at coordinate 236,379,382 of CM034157.1, read as the reverse complement.
CTCGATTTTAAGACTACCTGTGAGTTCTTAATAGGTTGACACCCAAGAAGAATCATGAAAGGATGAGGCCACTAAGGATCACCTAGATGATGAGATGCCCACCGGCTCTACTCCATACTTGAGACAATATAGTTTACCCTGTGAAGTGAAGATGTTTCCATGGCTATTATATCAAGGAAAAACTATTTAATTGAAACAAAATGTAACCTTTATCAAGTATATATCGAGTTGCATAACAACACATATCAATTAAATATTCACCTTCCCATTTCCAATTTACTAATATGAATACAATGCAAGATGATAAGTGGGTTGACTAAAATGTCCTGGAATCACATAAATTCTTTAAGTCAGTAACAGTGTAAAATAATCTCAAAGGATTGGCACATGACCTAAATAAATTATTATTCCTTACATGCTTATGATGACATAATTTTCCAGTTTTAGATCACTATTCTACAACTATACATAATTATGAAAATATACCACGGTTAATAAAATAGACTATTCTACAATATAGTTTAATTATAAGGTTACAAATGAAATTTTACCATCAATTTATTTAACCCACGTATGTAATAGAAAGATCTCATCAATCTTTAATAATACTATTCTAATAAGTGTTTTAAGCATTAAAATAACTATTTTATACTATTCTAATTCCATCCTGAATACACATTTTTAGTAATAAACATTAAACTTAAATTTCCATCATCCATTTTAATCCTACTTACGCTACCTGTAACTTGTCAAGTTAGTGTAAACATGGTCAGCGAAAAAGATGTTGGCATGGATTTCCCCTACAAATAACATTTTTCACATAGATAAAATTTTCCATTTACAAGAAATTCAAACACTTGTACAAACAAGGAGAGTAAAAATCACAGATGTAGTTTCCTTTTGTTATCAAACTAGAGAGAGATAAAGGGAGAAGAGAGAGAGATAGAAACTCCATATTTTCTACAAGCTATTTTTATTAAAAAAGAAATATAAGGGATTTCTATAGAGTCATGTGATAGTGTTGATAGAATTTCTAATAGTTATTTAGCTAGGAGAAGGTTATGTAACAACTTTCTTATATTGTAGCAAGTTTATATGAATGTCTAATTTAGCCAAAGTGGCTTGGAAACTTGGTTTGAAAAAAACATTTTTTTGAACTCAAACACACCGTGAGTAAATTTTCATCAATTATACTATTTATCTACTTGGAGGTCCAAGAAGTTGACGGAACTTAGATCTAATGACCAACATTCAAATGGGGTCCTCTTATCTAGAGTTATTTGTCATGATCGTGTCAGTTCACCTTGTCATCGAGTGACCAGAGGTGTATAAAACCCCCTTAAAAATAAGGATTCCAAGGTTATTTTATCAAAAATAAAGTTTGAATAATATTTTATCAAGAAATGTACTAGAGGTATGAGTTGACAAAACTTCATTTCTCGATGCCAAAATTGTGAGAAAAAACCAAATGGAATTATTAACTCGAAGCACATATCCATCACTGTAATATTTACTAACATGCTCTTAGACTAGTGACAAACATTTGTCAAATGACTATCTGCAATCATTCTAGGGGTTGATGTGGCATCCCACATCACCAGCTAACATATTCAAGGCATCATTTTCTACCACGATTTTTAGAGGGGTGTTTTGTGCATCTAAAAATGTTTATGTTTCATTAAATTTTGTAAGAGTACAAGCATAAAAATATCTTGAAATCTAAAGTTTTAATTTTATCATTTGGGTTTTCATTATTGTAACCCATCATCTACATTTAAATAGTTATGTGGAGTGATTCCATGCAAGAATAACACTCAAACTAATTCCTTTAAGTGCATAACCATAAGGTAAATGTAATGTTTTTGAGAAACAACACATTTCCATAATTTATACCAAAGCTATTTTTTTTATTCATTTATTTTTCAAGTAAAGAGAAAAGGAAAAACTATCAAAGACAAAAACATGTTAGAAGTAGAGATAAAGCCATGCCTATTAATCCAAAGAGTATGTGGCGCCCCAATACTAGTCCAATTGAACGTGCACAAGTAACAAGTCCACCAAGAGAATTCAAACCATACATGTAAACTCCTTCATGTGCATTTGAGTGCTATTTACCATTCGTTGTAGCACATCTTGAAACTATCATCTTCCTTATGGAGTTACACTCCATTTGGGGAATTTTGCTCAAATGTTCACATACCTCCACATTTTGGCAAAAAGCAGTTATGGATGCTTGCATAAAAAGGGTGTGACTTACTTTGGAATTTTTTTTCTTTCGTGGATCTCCATACTATGATTTATAACAAGATCATAATGTGCTCAAGAATCTACTGTAATTCTACAAAGATGTTTATATGAGGATGAAATATTTAAGTTTCATCCACCTGTTTCTTTTGAAACCAAAACTCTAACGCATTGCTACAAGAAGCATACTCATAGAACTTGTATTCATTTGTGATCCAAACATGTACCAAGGAAACCACCTCATTACCATAACCTACCACATGTTTATCTAGCATCTTAATATGCTAACGTAAAGCAATTTTCGCTGTTTCCTCTAGGATTAGCCAACAAAAACAAAAATGGTCAAGCCACGTCCCCAAGGCAATTTCTATATACCCATTTTGTGCATTGTCTTCAATCATTGCATTTCATACAACCACATTTCCTTCATGCATTTTGACAAGTAGATTCACTTGCATTGTCTTGGCGTCTACATTTGAGCATATTCTAAAACATTGCATCCCAGTTCTTTGGGTTAGATTGTCAAACGGTCCAGGCACCTTATGACTACTCCCACATTTTCATACTTGTCTGTTATGGTGCCGCCCAGCCTCACATCCACACAAAAATGAGGATAGCACCTATCTTACCCAACATGAATATAATAACGGCTGGAGTTGCCCTGAGATCAGTCCAAACAAAAGTTTGTCACACACAAACAAATCCACAAAACCACCATAGGTTTAATTAACATGTTGAAGACAAAGCATATAGTTTCCTTAAGATAATTGATGAAGCCAAAGAGGGTGATATGGGACCTAGTTTGGATCTCTCAGGCCATTGCAGCATCAAAATATGGCAAAAATCCTTTCCAACATGCTTTGGCAAATTCCATACCCTATACCAAAGCACCCATCTTATCTCAGGCAAGAAGTGAAAGCAGAAAAAAGGTGCAGAGTCTAGTTTTGGCAGCACCCAAAGCATTTGAAGAAATTTTTCTTAGCTATTTTCTGTAATGGATCACCATACATTTTTCATGATTTCCTTTTGCACTCAGGACTAAGACAAAGCTGACACAACAAGGGGGAAGGTGGCTAGGTTAGGCTGTCAGATTTGTACTTGCCAACTTTACACATGCTTGCATTGCTTTAAGATATGGATCTCTCACGCCATTGCAGCATCAAAAGTTGGCAAAAATACTCCCCAACATGCTTTGGCAGATGTCGTACCCTATACCAAAGCGCCCATCTTAGCACCGAAGAAGTGAAAACAGGAAAAAGGTGCAGAGTCTAGTTTTGGTGGCGCCCAAAGCATTCGATGAAATTTTTCTTAGCCATTTTTTGTAATGGGTCGCCATACATTTTTCATGATTTCCTTTTGCACACGGGACTAAGACAAAGCTGACACAATAAGGAGGAAGGCGGCTAAGTTGGGCTGTCAGATTTCTAATTGTCAGCTTTACACTTGTTTGTATTGGTTTAAGATATGTAGGCAAGCACCAGAGGGGGTTGTGTGTGTAACAAGTCAAATGAAACGTCTCACATCAACCACCATCACTCACTTTATCCAAACCCAATCATAGACTTCATGCACAACCCGGCCTCTGCTTGTTTTGTTTGTTCGATATTTAATCATATCTATCATTAACACATGTATGAAATATACTTTAAAATTTGATAATAATAATAATTGATGATGTTGTCCCAGGTGTTATCAACATAGTCCTTATAGAATTTGAGGACTGGGAAGGATCTCTAGATTTTCCCAGGAATTATAGCCACGATATCATTTTCATCTATAGTATTGGAGGCTTCTTCCAGATTTCTCTCCTACTCTACCACCATATTGACATCTTCCATAGACACCTTTTGAGAATCCTCAACCTCAGGGTTGTTGAGATTTCAGATAAATAGAAGATAGCCCTAAAAGGACCTCTGGAATTTCTTGCTCGACCATGAATTTCAAAGACACCTCAGAAGTAACAACGGATGCAGTGGGAGGCCGAGGAGAGGTAATGGGAGAATTGTGAGGAGATAGAAAAGACGAATTATTTAGGAAAGGAGACGGGGAAGTGGAAAAATTAGTGGAATCTCCAATGATCATAACATCAAAATCAAATTCAGAGGGAATAATATTATGGAAATAGTGGCTATGAAGTGGGGTAGATGAGGAGGAGGGGAGAGTGGGTGGAGGGTGAGATGACACAAAAAAGAGATGGGGAAAATTACCCAGTTTGGGGGTGATTTGCAAGATTTATTTTGGGGAAGACACATAATTGAAGAGTAAGTACATAAGGCAATGATGGAGAAGAGGACCCTCTCCTTCCCTATCTAGATTGATAGAAAAATTGAATGATTAAAAGAGAAAATAAGACAAATTTACCTATTTCCATGGCATAGATGAGATAGAAGGAAGAAATGTAGATTGAAGACCAATTTATATCATCCATCTAGAGTGAAATAGAGCATAAGGACATTGGAAACTCTATCGTAGGGAAGAACAATGGAGGTGTTCTCGTAATTAGATTGGTACTTCCATAATTTTTCCCCTTGACTAAGAAAATACGCCATTTCCACTTTGAGAGATCACTTGAAGTAGATGTCACTGCCAGCAGGGAGACCAGTGGCTAGAGAAATGGAATTAGTCAAAATTATGAATTTAGTCTTCTCAATTTTCACTTTTCCCTATTTCCAAGAAGCTAAAATACTACTCGAGACTATTATCAAATGCCCTGAGATTCTCTCCATGAAGGTCATGATTCTGCCTCTTGTAAAATATCCTATATGTCATTTTTGCTCCTAATTTTGTAGCAGGATACAACATCCATTCTCTTAATCGGTCACCCCAAATTGTAGAAAGTGAGAAGAATTAAAAAATGGCAGATGTGGACACAAAACAAATAGTAACTTTGTAAGCCTCTCGTTTGATATTCCACACACATGCCATCCAAAATGATAATTGAGTGTTACTAATTAATAAAAAATTGCACCATAAAGCCATAGTTAAATAATATTTTTATCACACATTCCCAAAACTCATAA